>JAKELP010000001.1:22162699-24562699 GCA_029929735.1 Mimosa pudica
CCAAGAGTAAAGAGCTTGGGTGGAAACCTATATGCTCTAGTGGTGGTGGATGACTATTCAAGGTTCACTTGGACTATGTTTCTTGCCTCTAAGCAAGATACTTTTGATGCTTTTGTTGTCCTGGCTAAGAAAGTGCAGAATGAGAGAGAGCTCAAAATCACAGCCATAAGGACAGACCATGGAGGAGAGTTTGAGAACCATAGCTTCTCTGAGCTATGTGAGCAAAACGGCATTGAACATAACTTCTCAGCTCCTAGGACTCCTCAGCAAAATGGAGTGGTCGAAAGGAAGAACAGGGTTCTGACAGAGATGGCTAGAAGCATGCTCAACGAGAAAGAGGTTTCTCAAGTGTTCTGGGCAGACGCTATGAGCACTGCTTGCTATATCTCCAACAGAGCCTATGTTCGCAAGGGCTTGGATAAGACTCCATACGAGCTATACAAAGGGAGGAAGCCCAACATCAGCCACCTCAGAATATTCGAATCAAAATGCTACGTGCATAATAATGGAAAGGTAAATTTGGGTAAGTTTGATCCAAAGGCTGATGTAGGCATATTCATAGGATATTCCCTTAGGAGTAAAGCATATAGGATATACAACATGAGAACTAAAACTGTAGAAGAATCCATGCATGTTGTATTTGATGAAACTCCTACATGGGGACAATCCACAGAAGATGATGAAGCACTTAATCTTCCAAAACTACCATCATCTTCCTCACCACCAAAAGAAACACCAACAAGCAATCCCAAAGAAGAAGGTGAACCCAGTGATGAACCTAGAGTGCAACCCATGCCTGAGGAGGCACAGTTGCCAATAGCTAGGAGACATCACAGGGATCATCCTCTTGATCAAGTGCTTGGTGATGTTTCTTCTGGTGTCAGAACTAGAAGACAAGTTCAAAATGAAGTTGAGTTCGGAGCATTCCTATCTCAAATCGAACCAACTTCAGTTGAACAAGCTCTTGAGGACTGCGACTGGATTATTGCCATGCAGGAAGAGCTAAATCAATTTGAGAGAAGTCAAGTGTGGGAACTAGTCCCAAGGCCGTCTCATCAATCCATAGTAGGGACCAAGTGGGTCTTCAAGAACAAACTGGATGAGACAGGTCAAATCACCAGAAACAAAGCCAGACTAGTAGCTAAAGGATACAACCAAGAAGAAGGCATTGACTATGAAGAAACTTTTGCTCCAGTCGCTAGACTTGAAGCAATAAGGATTCTTCTAGCCTTTGCATCCATGAAAGGTTTTAGATTATATCAAATGGATGTAAAGAGTGCATTTCTTAATGGTTATATTAAAGAAGAGGTATATGTAGAACAACCTCCTGGCTTTGAGGACCATAAGCACCCCAAACATGTGTATAGATTAAAGAAAGCTCTATATGGCCTGAAACAAGCTCCTCGAGCTTGGTATGAGAGACTCAGCAGCTTTCTGCTGGGAAAGGGTTTCTCAAGGGGCAAATTAGATAATACACTGTTTATCCTTCACAAAGAAAGAAATATGCTAATTGTCCAAATTTATGTTGATGATATTATATTTGGGGCAACTAACGAAAAGCTTTGTGAAGATTTCTCTAAGACTATGCAGGGTGAATTTGAGATGTCAATGATGGGAGAACTAACGTTCTTCCTAGGCCTGCAAATTAGACAAAAGAAGAACGGAATTTTCATCTCCCAAACCAAGTACTGCAGAGAACTACTCAAAAAGTTTGGGATGGATGAATGCAAGGAGTATGATACTCCCATGAGCACCACAGCTGCACTCGACGCTGACGCAAAAGGTAAAAGTGTCAGCCTGCCTATGTACAGGGGAATGATAGGTTCCCTCCTATACTTAACGGCGAGCAGGCCTGATATTCAATTTAGTGTAGGCATGTGCGCTAGGTTTCAAGCCAACCCCAAGGAGTCACACTTAACATGCGTGAAACGCATTCTGAGATACCTTGAGGGGACACAAGAACTGGGTCTTTGGTATCCCAGAGGTAACCAAGAGTTCTTGTGGGCTTATTCTGACTCTGACCATGCAGGTTATAAAACAGATAGAAAGAGCACCAGTGGACAATGCGCCTTCCTTGGTGGTTGTCTGGTGTCTTGGGCTAGCAAGAAGCAAACCTGCGTGTCCTTGTCATCCACTGAGGCAGAATACATTGCTGCTGCAAGTTGTTGTGCTCAAGTGCTATGGCTGAAGAACCAGTTGAGAGATCTTGGCTTGGAGTTCCCTGAGGCACCCATCCTCTGTGATAACACAAGCACAATTAGCCTCGCCAAGAATCCAGTTCAGCACACAAGGACTAAGCACATTGACGTCCGACATCACTTCATCAGAGACCATGTTCAAAAGAAGGATGTCAAGGTGCAGTTTGTTCCCACACAACAACAGCTTGCGGACATCTTCACTAAGCCTCTGGGGACTGACCAGTTTATTTTCATTAGAGGTGATTTGGGAATGGTAAACCCAAATGAAGTGTAATTATTTTTTTATATATACTTGATTATTTATCACTTACAACAATACTAACTTAGGCATCGGAGTGCCAATATATGTTTTTGCAGATATTCAATGTTAAATCTTAAGTAAGTGCAACCGGAAGCAAAACCACTTCCGGATGATTACTCACTGACGCTGGATGATCAAACCAAGAGAGCGCCAGCACAAGTCCAAAAAAAAAAAAACACGTCACTTCAGAAAACGCTTCAACTTCCAAATGAGACGTTTTGACTTCTCTGACAATATGAAGCTACACGTGTCATCAGGTATATCGCTCCAACTTAAGTGTTTACGCTACCCAATGTGTGATAATGTGAAGAAGCATGACCATTTTTGCCCTTAGTAACTTTACCTATAAAAAGGACATCACTTTTCACTTCACTTTTCATCTTCATCTATGTTCTTCATTCTCTTCATATAAACGTTTCACCAACCCCCACAAAAATGGCCGAACCCTCTGAAACAAACCCAGTTTCGAGGAAACCCTCCTCATCTAAGAAACACAAGTCAAAATCTGGGAAATTAGGTCATCAACATTCTGGAAAATCTGGGCATCGTGAAGAACATCAAGAACACCATGAAGTTTCTGGGCAAAATGCACCGGGGCAGAGATGAAAATATTCAAGGTCAGCCTGAAACTTCTGGTAAGATGACAGAACTGATAGTGGGTTCTAAGCCAGAGAAGCTTAATAAGAAGAGGAAGTCCATCCCTAAGGAGGAGACTGCGGCGATCAAATCTGACGGAAATGCAAGATACAAGGGTCCAGTCTTGGCCCTCACCCACTTTGATGATGCCAAAAGGGGGAGAGATGTATTGACCATTCTGTGCTTATTTTCCTGGGAGTTCCATCCACCCAATTTTTCACCCCATTGACCACTAGCCTTGCTATCTTGGGAGTTCCTTGATGAAGAAGAGCTTCAGCGGATGGTTGACTAGAATGTTCATGAGGCCGAGCTAGGAAGAAGAAACAAAAACCCTAAAACCCCAGTCCCAATTTTATTTTATTTACTTAGAAATGTTTCCTTCTTCATGCATACTTTCATATCTGCCTAATATATGCTCTTTACCTGTAAATGTTATCTGATTATATGCTCTGACTTGTAACTTATGCTTATCAATAATATTTGTCTAAGTTACTTGTTCTTAACTATTGCTTTATTCTTCAGCTAACCCTTTCATATGAACTTAATCGATAAAACTAAGTTTGTCATCATCAAAAAGGGGGAGAATGTTAGAATCTTAAGTTTTGATGAAGACTAAAATATAAAGGATTAGATCAAGTGCCTAGGAAGCAATAGGATTAACATAGGATCCCAAGTAAGAGTGCTTCCGGATGAAGTTTTACTTCCGGATAAAACAGGACTTGCGCACGCGGATGAATGCTTTCATCCCCAGCGTCAGCAAGTAAATCAATAGGGTTTTAACTTAGTCCATGAACATTAAGTACACAAATCTTAAGGCTAAGCTATGACTCAACCGGAAGTGAGTTTGCTTCTTGTTAGACTTAGACTGGCTCAGAGCGATAGAATAGATATTACCCCAAGCGTCAGTAAGTCTACTTCGCCAAGTGAAAGCACTTCCTGTTAGATTTAGACTGGCGCAGACTGATAGAGTAGAATGACCCCAAGCGTCAGTGAATCAGCCTCGTCAAGTGAAATTACTTCCTGTTGGATTTAAACCGACACAGGCTGATAAAAGAAACATATCCCTAAGCGTCAGTAAGTTCACTACGTCAAGTAAAAGTGCTTCCGATAGCTTAGTGACTAGCGCTGAGTGTTGGAATGAAATACACTAAGCGAGAGTGAGTTATAGTGAACAAAAATCCTTCATCCAGTGGTTTTACTTCCGGATGTAAGAATGCTTCCGGATACATCATAGACCAAATCAGAACACAGTCTAAGTAAACTACTCCCCATAGCGAACAAGCTTCCCACAGCATGTATAATTCTTATATATATATATTGCTATGTTGGACTAACCAGTATGTGCAGAACATGGTCACGCTTCCGGATGCAAATGAGCTTCCGGATGGAAAGACTCTTGACATTGGGACTCAGAGCTTAACACTTGCAGAGCAAGATTACCACTTGCGGATGAATGATGATCATCCGTCAGCAAGAGTGCAAGAGTAAACTTCACATACTCAGAAGTCAGAATGCTTTTGTCAGAGCAGAGGTGTCAGGGCTACTTTTCAGAGATAAAGCAAGTCAACCCTGCTATGCATTGATGAAGCATTAAATGGGCAAACGGTAACAAGGGAAAAACGGACATATTCAAACGGCTAGCCCACCTACCAAGAGCTCAGAATGCTTGAAGACTATATAAGGGAACTCAACTTCATTTATGAAGCATTGAATTATTTTTGAATATTCTTGAGTGAAGTTAGAGCAAGAAAACGAAGAACATTCTCAAGCATTCAAAGCTGCCCAGAAAAGCGAGAGAAGAGCATTTAACACATCAAGAGTTTATTTTCACCTACTTATTCTGTACTCTTTGTTGTTAAGTCTCTTCTTGTCATAAGAGCATTTATTGTACTTAAGTGTGTATCACAATCTGTTCTTTAAGAGAACTAAGTCAAAAATCCTTTAAGTGTAAAGGTTAACCCTTGCTTGGTGTAAGGGGGAGTTAGTCAGAAAGGTTACAAGTGAGCCTGAGTGAAAACTTGTTGTAAGGTTGCAAGTAAGCTTGTGAAAACTTGCGGTTGTAAGGTTTTCAGGTGAACCCGATTTAAAACCTGAGGCTTAGTGGAACTCGACCTGGGAGGTTGAGGAACTGGACGTAGGTCAGGTAGACCGAACCAGTATAACTCGTGCGTTATTTTATTTGAGCATTTAATTTTTGAAGCACAATTCACCCCCCCCCCCCTCTTGTGCATCCATTACTTACAAGGCACTGGAAGGGAGTTTTGGTACCCATTTGTACTTGGGTCCTACATGGTTAGCGCTGGACCTTACTTGTCCTTTGGGGATCCATGCATATTTGTTTCTCACATTTAAATTTCTTTTAAAGTTGCATGTGTGAGAAATATGACCTGTTCTACCACAATAATAACAGACAATAGGATGATGTTCAGAATAAGATTTCTTGTCATTATTGTGTTGGTCAGTTTTCTTTTCAAAGACACTATGTTTGTTAACTTTTGAAATTTCAGAGTCTTTTGAAAATTCTTCTTTTAAGAATGGAACTTTGGACTCCTTGGTTGTAGAAAGAATAAGTTCCTCAAGTTCCCTATTCCTATTTCTCAAGCCTAGAACTTCTTTTGCAAGTTTACAGAATTCAATATGTAACTCATATAAATGTCTTGCAATTTAGAAGGTTCAGGTTCAGGTACCTCATTTTCTTCAGTTTCTGAATCTTCTAGGCATGGATTGACACTCTCTTCGCTGATGCTAGCTTCCACTACATCACCATCCAGTAGCTCATCAAAGGTGGATTCACAGGGAGCACATAATGAGCTTTGGACAGCCTTAACTTCAAGAAATTGATTAGAAGCATACATAGTATCAAGAGTGTTCCAAATATCTATAGCCCTAGAGCAATGTTTAATTTTCTGGTAATCATTGTCAGATAAACTTTTGTGCAAAATTTGCATTGCTCTAAGGTTTAAGTAAAATAAACTTTTCTCCTCTTCTGTCCAATTTACTTTTGGTTTGAAATCAGAGTCCTTTTCAAAGACATCCCACATTTTGAAATCCGTGGATAGTATAAAACTTTTCATCCTTCCCTTCCATAAATAAAAATTAGCATTTTCTAACACGGGTGGGATAGTATGGTCAAAACCTTCAAAACACATTTTGTAACCCAAGTCAGCCTAGGTCTTTGCACTTGAGATCGTTGGATCCTTTAAACAAGTGACCTTGCTCTGATACCAAATGAAATGTGTGGCTGTCACCCAAGAGGGGGGGGTGAATTGGGTGGTGAATAAAAACTTAATAATTTACCCTTTTTGAAAACTTTACTCCTTGTGCTTGATGAGAGTGACGATGGATCATCCCAAGCACAAGTGAGTATGTAGTGGTGTGGTGCTTGGTGTGAAATTTAAATAAGCAGAATATGCACAAGCAAGTTTATCCTGGTTCGGGTCACTCCCAGACCTACATCCAGTCCCCAGGCTCCACCTGAGATTTTCAATCCACTAAACTTCTTGTTTGAACCAGGCACAAGAAAGCCTTTACACTTTAGGTTTTACGAACACGGGTTCACCTAACAACCCACAGGTTTTACAACGGGTTCACCTGCAAACCTTTACAACCACAAGTTTTGCGGGCTAACTTGCAACCTATGGAGATTTAGAAAACCTCTAAATGCTCCCCCTTACTTTTGTAAGATAACAATACTGTTCTTCAAGCACAAGCTCTAGAACAACCTCTATCAATTAGAGGATTTAATGATGTGTTCACTCTATGAACGGATTGTGCTAAACACTTAAGTACAGATGACTCTCTCTAAGAGTAGATGATGTTACTCACTTAAGTACAATTGAATGACTCTCTAAGAATGTTACAACTTTTGATCTGAGAGTAGAAGATGAGAGGAATGTAGAAGATGATATATCAGATAATATGCTCTGTTCTTCCAACTATCTTCTGAATATAGATGTTCCTTTTATACTCGGCTTCAAAGCTTGGGCGGCAGGTTGAATATGTCCGTTTGAATATAGCCGTTAATCCCATGTTACCGTTGAGAGGTACATCTTCATTAATGCTTAGCAGGGTTGACTTGCTTTATCTCTGAAAAGTAGTTCTGACACCTCTGCTCTGACAAAAGCATTCTGACTTCTGAGTATGTGATGTTTACTCTTGTACTCTTGCTGACGGATGATCTTCATTCATTCGCAAGTGGTAATCTTGCTCCGCAAGTGTTAATCTCTGAATCCCAATGCCAAGAGTCTTTCCATCCGGAAGCTCATTTGCATCCGGAAGTGTAACTAAGTTCTGCACATACTGGTTAGTCCAACATAGCAATATATATAAGAACTATACATGCTGTGGGAAGCTTGTTCGCTATGGGGAGTAGTCTTGCTTAGACTGTTCTGACTTAGTCTATGATGTATCCGGAAGCACTCTTACATCCGGAAGTAAAACCACTGGATGAAGGATTTTGTTCACTATAACTCACTCTCGCTCGGTGTCCCTCAATCCAATAGTCAGCGCTAGTCACTGCGCTATCGGATGCACTTTCACTTGACGAGGTAGACTCACTGACGCTTAGGGTTACATCTATTCTATCAGTCTGCGCCAGTCAAACTCTATCAGGAAGCAATCTCACTTGACGTGGCTTTTTCACTGACGCTTGGGGTTATTCTATTCTGTCAGCCTGCGCCAGTCTAAATCTAACAGGAAGCACTTTCACTTCCGGTTGAATCATAGCTTAGTCTTAAGGTTTTGTGTACCTAATGCTCATGGACTAAGTTATTTCCCTAGTGAGTTACTCGCTGTCGCTGGGGGATAAATCATTCATCCGCGTGCGCGAGTCCTAGTCTATCCGGAAGTAAATCCACATCCGGTTGCACTCTTACTTGGGATCCTATGTTATCCTATTGCTTCCTAGGCACTTGGTCTAATCCTTTATATTTTAGTCTTCATCAAAACTTAAGATTCTAACAGTATCCAGTGTGTCTTCTTTCTTTTTTAGCTACTTTTGTCAGTTAGACACCCGTTCAAAGTAGACAGCTAGTTGTTTTGTATGTATCTAACAGATATCTTTTGTGGTGGCTGCTTTCTCTTACAGAGTATATATTCAATGCAGGAAACTTTGTAACATCATCGATCAGATCAACATATGTTCGATCATGATCCTGCAAATATTCAAATATGTATCGATGTGCTCGATCATAATGTTAGTGTCATTGAATACGTATACTACTTGTTCCGAATATAAGTTTGTGCATTTGATTATAGAGAGAATTTCGTAAGTTTTCAATTGTCCTTGAACACTAGTTCATTTATTTCAGAATACTAGGCTTGGGTGATCGATTATGATATAGCCGGTGTTCGATCACATGTGTATGAACTATGACCCTTAATATATTCAAATTTGGTCTAAGGGTGTTCTAAGTTTTTCTATCTGACTTTGATCACAACTATGTATGTTCCAAAGTGTTTAGTGTATTTGATCTATCTCATCTACCCAATGTTTGATTACGGGGCTCATGATCTATAATCTCATAATCTCTAAGAGTATTTGAACTAAGTGTCTGTTCCTGTATTCGATTATCCTTTATTTTCGCAGACCCTATCTGATTTAGTCACATAGTTTTTCTAGCATTGTTCAATTTATGTTCTTGGACTAATTTTCCCTTTTTAAATCTAGGGTACACTCATTCAAATCTTCATCCATCAAGGATTTATCTAAGTAATTTGTTCAACATCTGCTTAGACTTTGTTTAGATGTCTTACTTAGTCTATCTTTATATCTCAATTAAATTCCCACACTAAGCCCGGCTCTCTTTCTTATAGGTCTGCCTATTTGCTTTTTCCATCTTTGCTCAACATACTTAGTCTTTTATTGAATTTACCAATAAGGCTTATAAGATTAAGACTTAATCAATATAGATTCAATCTAATGTATCTCTACTTCTCATCTCATCTCTCTTTATAATCTCATTCCTATAGTTATGTTTTCTTGTATTGATTAATCCTAATAGGTCCATATCATCATCAAAACTTAAGATTTTAACACTAATTGCGAAGACAATGATTGGACCTAACAATTACAGAAAAAAGTAGATTGTGCAACTAAAGTAAGTATTTTTAAGGGAAGACAACTATAGAATATTTGTGCATGAGATTTTGTAAGTCCTAATTAAACAACTATTATAGAACAATGTTACAGCTAGAAGTGCTAAGAAGATGCTCATTTTTTTATTGTATTAATTTTCTTCCTCTTTTACTTTTATAATTTTTCCTTTTAGATCAAAATAATTTATAGAGGGCAACGATTTAAGAATTCAGTTATGACGCCTTTGGAAACACATTCACCATATTCCTATTAAGCGTGCGTAAATGGATTAATATTTTTATAAAATGAAGTAGAAACAAATTCAAAAAAAAAAGTTACATCACTGCCAAAAAATTCAACGCTAGATCTCTACCAAAAATGTTTCCCCTTATTATGATAAAAATATTAGAGAATCCAAACGTTTTTGAGCAAAGGCCTAAAAATGATACATAATTATTGGCCAAGAAACAAAAATAATACATAACTATTTTAAGGTACACCAATGATACCCAACTTTTACCATGTGATCAAGAATGATATTTTCACTAATATGACAATTAGATTAGATATGAAAAGTCCAAAATGCCCTTATAAATTAAGTGGCGACGGCGGCGACGGCGTCCTTGATGATAAGTGCATTTTGGACTTTTCACGTCTAATATTATTGTTGTATTAGTGAAAATATCGTTCTTGATCACATGGTCAAAGTTGGGTATCATTGGTGTACCTTGAAATAGTTATGTATTAGTTTTGTTCCTTAGTTAATAGTCATGTATCATTTTTGGGTATTCACCCAACATTATTTGCGTAAGATTCCATCCAACCTTAAAAGTATCATTAAATAGCAAGTGGCGAATAATAGTTAGATCAAATATGCTATATCAATTAAGTCAAGTACACAACTCCATGTGTTTTGTTTATTAATCAATACCATTTTACCTTATACACACGAGAAAATCTAGGATAAACGATCATGTATGATTGGGTAACTCAATATTATAGTGATTATAAGAATCTGGAGCTAGGATCTTACCTCTTAGAGTTCATCTTCAACAAAGAAAGAAAAATTAATTCACAAATGTTTATAATAAATTATGAAATTCAAATTATCATAAAAGACGTGTCTTTCTTTATTTTGGTTAATCACCGTCCGGTTTAATTCGGACTCAAGGGGCAAGAGTGTTGCCCACTTAGGCAAGGTTGTCTCCTCTCCCAATTAGAGCGTTTCCTGGAATTCGAACATGTGTTCTCACCTTACGGGGGTTGTAGCCCACTTATCTGCTCAACTTACTACTCATTGATAAAGGTGAGTCTTTCTCTAGTCGTGATATAATGTACCTCTACTATTTTTTTGTTTCCAATTTTTAAATATCCATACTTTTAAGTGGGTAAGCTCTCACGATAGGGAAGCAAAACCAATAAACCAATGCTTATTGGGGAAAATGAATCAGAAAATATATTTGTAATTCATTTAGAAAGCAAACTGAGGGGTAAATACAAAAACAAATTGAAAAAGAATTGGCTAATGGTTTTCCAGTTTAACTAGTGGTCCGGTGGTCGAGTGAGAAACTAGACAACCGTTATAATTACCAGAAGGAATCAAGGAGCCCACTGTTTAATGTTACATTTTCTCACAAACTATGAAAAAGAAAATCATCATTTCAAGTAATGTGCATGGAGTGACTAGTGAGCGTTCCTACATGTGCTATTAATTTTCCGAGAGTAAGTGACATCAAACCTTATGAATGTAAATTACATTTAATTGTGGTGCATTTGCTCTTAGAGATAATGAAATGAAAATGTATTTATAATTATATCTTCTCTAGAAGATTATATTTATGAGTTGGCCTAAAAGGGATCCTATATTTATTATATCTATTTTCAAGGGGAAATATATTTTAGACTTTCCTCTTTAATCCAACATTTCACAAATGAAATGATATTTGTTTTGGAAAAATGCCAATTTTTTTCAAAGAAATAATGTTTTTCCAAAAATGATTGGGCAAAGGTGCAAAAATGATACTCCCTCTGTTCCTAAATATAGGACCTAGATAGAGAGTTTATTTTGTTCCTAAATATAAGACCTAGATACATTTTTGGCCACATTTTTTCCTAAATTACCCTTCTTCTTCTTCTTCTTCTTCTTCTTCTTCTTCCTCAAACCCTAACGTGGTCATCGCCCAAAGCAAATCGTCGCCGTTGATCGTCTTCCTCTTCTCTCTCTGACACTTGTCGGAGGCCTCGCCGGTGACGAAGCTTATGAACTCCGATACGCACTCCTGTACGGTCTCCTTCGCGTCCTTCGAGATCTTCGCGTTCGCAGGTAACGCCTTCTTCATGATCCTGCTTACGTTCGTGATCGGAAGGAAGCGATCTTGCTCCTTCGTGGAAATATGCCGCCGGCGTTTCCGCCGTTGACGCCGACGGAGTCGTTATCGGAATTGGCCATGAAAAGGATAGGGTGGGGATTTTTGGGGAATGTGAAAGCTCGTTTCGACAGTGAAAATGAAAGTTCGTTGAAGAAGGAAGAATACGATTTGACAGTGAAGGGCTAGTGAGTAATTAAAATAATTAAAGAGGGGTATTATTGGAAAGAAACTAACTTAATTGCCTTCCTTAATCTCCCCAAAAAAAAATCATCTAGGTCCTATATTTAGGAACGGAGGGAGTACTAAACTTTACCTAAAATTGCGTTTCTAATACTTAAGTTTTGCGAGGTGCAAAAAGATTAGTCAACTTGGGGTTCAGGTGCAAATATAGTATTTTCACTTGATGGAAATAAAATTTAGATATGAAAAGACTGTTATGCCCACATTCCTCTCTCATTAAATTTTATTTAATGAGGGACATACGAGTCTTTTCATATTTAAATCTTATTTAAGATCATCTTCAACACCCTAGGAAAAAACGAGGAGGACTCGCAGGGAGAGAGTAAAGGTAGGAGATGAGGCGGACTTCATGCACAAATCCATTTTTTTTGAACAAGAGAAAGAAATCAATGTTGATAGCTTGAGGCGCTAGTGGTTGGTCGTGTTTAAATGTTGAGAGTGATTAAACAAGTAGTTCTTGTATTTAGATATATGAGGACATGAACATGTATTTGTTTTTATTGATCCGACTTGAATCTTGTATTATAATTCAATTGTCAATTGTTCAAGATGTTTGGAAATAATTTGTCCACGTATATAATTGTTTTGATGTTGCCTATCCTAGTTGTATATAATTCAATTAGGAATTTTAGTTTCCAAGATTGATACATCTTTATAGCATTTTCATGCATTTAGTTAATTTAAGGTAGTTCATTAGCCTCTTTGAGAGACAACCTGAGGAAGCATCACATGTGCAATCCTTATTATAAGTCATTTTGCATTTGGATCCCAAAAGCATATAGAATAAGGCTCAAATCATAAACATCTAGAGTTTCAATGTTTTCAATGAATTATAAGTGTGTTTTTCTTATCCAATCCTATATATGTATTTCAATTACTTGTGTTTTGGTGTATGTGTTATTAGCATAATTTATCTCTGAATTTCTATTGGTCATGCATGTAATCAAGTGATGTTCTTTTATAGGGCTAATGTGCAAAAATGATACTAAACTTTACCTAAAATTGCGTTTCTAATATTAAAGTTTCGCGAGGTGCAAAAAGAGTACCCAACTTGGTGTTTAGGTGCAAATATAGTATTTTCATTTGAGGGAAATAAAATTTAGATATGAAAAGACTCTTATACCATCATTAAATAAAAATTTTATGAGGGAGCAATGAAGGCATAAGAGTCTTTTCATGTCTAAATTTTATTTCCTTCAAGTGAAAATACTATATTTGCACCTGGACCCGAAGTTGGGTACTACTTTTGCTCCTCGAGAAACTTTAGTATTAGATTGCAATTTTGGGTAAAGTTTAGTATCATTTTTGCACCTTCACCCTCTTTTTATATGTATAACCTAATGTTGTTTGCATGATATTATGCAATAGATGTACTTACATTTATTTCTCCTTTTAATTTGTAAAATATTTCAAATCCATGTGTGATTATTCGTGTGAAGAGACTACGATACATCAGTGGAAGGTTTGTCTACTTCAAATAATAACCTTTTTTCTATTACTATCATGATCTTCACTACCTATTTCAGACTTAACAAATGCCTCTTGTATTAGTTGGATTATGAGAATTGCCCTAGTCTTTTACATTATAACTTGGATTTAGGACTCCTATATCAATCTAGGTTAGGAAGGTTGACCAATTCTATGAGAGACCCAAATATTAAGTTTAGTTTGTTCAACCAAAATCACAAAACCCCGACTTTAATTACATCTTCTACACTCACTTAGTTAGCGTAGGCAGTTAGATGACCGATCGACTCCACATGAGATGATCCGGGAGAGGACAATTAGCGAAATCCTTGGTTTAAATTTAATTTTGCATTTACTCCTCAAGACATATTAAGAAAAATGAAAATTAGTGATACCTTTCTTTTTTAATATATGTTCTTTAGATTTAATTTAAATGACTTATGGTGTTTTGTGGTGCGATAAGATGTGTTACTATTTGTTGTGGAGTGCTACACGTCATCTAAAGGTTAAAATTAACTTTGAATAATAGTGAAGACAAATTTTGTACGATTTGAATACATTAGGAGTAAAAACAATCATTGATGGTCACTTGCAACGTAGATTTAGACTTTTAAAAGATACCATATACATGGTGATAGAACTGCGTCAATATTGGTGAATCAAAAAGGATGTTATTCAATGGACAACCTTGATGTTTTCAACATTGGGGTAAATTTTCTTCGATGTAAACATTGAGCAGACAAAAACGCTCTTCTTGTTAATTTTGGATACTAGAGGTTTCTCACAATTACTTTGGAGGTAAACAAGAAATTTAACTCTAAAAAAGAGAACCTCTTTAATTAGGGCTATTGACAATGGCAATATACTCAAGGCCATTTGTGCTCATTTTCCAACCTCAATAACTTACTCCTAAACATGACCGTATCTTGATTTGTATTTAAGCATTGTTTCTCGCTTTCCTGTTCTATGATTGTATCTTGATGTAGTAATTTTATTGTAATCATTATTGGTGGCCTAGTCATTTTCATAATAAAGTTGAACCTTCTTGTTCTTGTCTGTACTAACCATTTTCTAACATCAACAATTACCATGTCTAGTTTTACTCATTTTCCCTATATGATAATATGCTAGTAGCTTATTGTTAGAATTTTAAGTTTTGATGAGGACTAAAACATGAAAGAACATAATAAACACTTAGGAAGAATCAGATGAAAGTTAAAAATCCTAAGTTAGAACACTATCGGATGCAAAATCACAAGCGGATGACTTAGAGCACAAACAATGTAAGTAGCGCTTGCGGATGTAGTACACATCCCATAGCGGAAGTCAATTGAACACTAAGTCTGATCCTAGTTAAACTAGTCTATGTAGAATAGCTTCCGATAGCAAAAACGCTTCTCATTGCACTTCCTTATATTACTCTGTTGGACTAACATTTGCGTGCAGAACTTAGATTCACTTCCGGTAGCAAATGAGCTTCCGATAGTGAACATGCTTTACATTACACATACTTATACTAACGTCTGCAGGTCGAAGCTCTTACTTCCGGTAGCCAAAATCCATCCGATAGCAAGTATAAGAGTCAGAGACCGTACAAGTGCTCAGATGTCAGAATTGCTTTTGTCAGAGCAGTATTGTTAGAGCTACTTTTCAGAAAAGCATAAGTCAACCCTGCTAAGCATTTATGAGGTTAACGTTAACAAGGGTTAAACGGCTATTTTCAAATGGACTTATTTCGAATTGCCGCTCAAGCAACTGGTGTATTAGAGGCTACTATAAAAGGAACAACTTCATCATTTATGAAAAAGAATAACTCACGCAGTCATTGAGAAAAAGCCAAGAGCATTCAAGCATAATACCCAGAGAATATTCAGAAAGCTTTAAAGAGCACTTAATACCTTGAGAGTTATTCTTATTGTTCTCATCTTGTTCTCTTTGTATTAAATTCTCTACATTTATTGTGAGCATTCATTGTACTTAAGTGTTTAACACAATCTGTTCATTAAGTGAACTTTGTATTAAATCCTTTGTGTAAAGGTCGAACCCTTGCAGGTAGTAAGGGAGAGTGAGTCAGGTTGCAAGTTAGCCCGTAAAACTTGTGGTTGTAAAGGTTGCAAGTTAGCCCGTAAAACTTGTGGTTGTAAAGGTTGGCAGGTGAACACGTTTGAAAACCTGTGGATTAGTGGAACTCAATCAAGGGATTGAGAACTGGACGTAGGTCAAGAGTTAGACCGAACCAGTATAAAAGAATTTGTGTTTGTGTCTTTATTTTTCATCTTTTTTTTGAAAACACAATTCACCCTCCCCCTCTTGTGTCCTAAGCCCTTTTCACTTATTACCTTGTAATAAAACATTTGGATTATAAATTTAAGCCAGCATTAGAGCAATTGGATGTCAGTGATTGTGGCCGAAAAGTATTAATTCCATAGGTTGAACTTCAGATGCCGTTGTTGACCATGATCCCACTTAAAAGTTTTAAAACAAATCAAATACTCTAGGTAAGAAGGCTGACCATTTTTTTATCTCAGCAGATTTATTCGCTGCTCTAGCCTCTCCCATATCTTCAAAATCCACTATTAGGACTAGACGTAGGAGCTCCTTATTTTCCAGTGATGACTGAACTACTCATGTATTGAGCTTGCATACCAATCGTACAAGCAATAAAATACTTTCATTATTATTTTCACAATTGGGGATTATAATCACAATTTTAATCTAAGAATTGCAAATAGAGTCCTGGGGTCATCTCACTTTGCAGAGTCCTTTAACTACCCTAATTGTTTTTGTTACAATTTTCGAAATGGGTTTGGGATCAACACAATCCAAGGGCATAGCACCTAGCCAAAGCTACACGGACTAAGTGATAATAGAGCCAACTATTAACTCCCTCACCGGTTCCCCCTTGATTATGGAGATGTCTCTCCAAGCGCCACAATTGAGATACAACTAAGTATCACTCCCAGGAATCGAACTCATGTCAAAGTGCACAACTAGGCACTTTAAGTCCAACTCCCTTGCCACTGAACCCACCGACAATGGGTTTTAACTACCCTAATTTACCTAAATGCAAATAAGGATTAACATAAAAAAAAAAGTTGTGGGTTTTGGTGTTTTGGAAACATTAACTAAAATGTACTAAAATATACAAATGCTTTTTTTTGTTGTTTTATTATGAAACGATGAAGTGCTTAGCTTTAGAATCAAAGTAATGAGGAAGAGCTTTGGTGTTGATTTGATTGTACAAACCCTTCTTTCAAAGAAATAGGAATTCAAAAGGTTCATCAAGATTCATAGAGAACCCACAAGAAGTCACTTGGGGTCATCCAATTACAATCAATAGTCTATTAAGCAACCACTTGGAATTCACTATTACTTGCAATTGGATTAAAGATCCCTTGGAGCGTATTACAAAAAGTTTGTAAATCAAAGTCTTCTTTAAGGAAGTGCAACCACAACAACCTTATTGAAACATTAGTTATTCAAGTCAAACAATCACTCAAAGCATGTAAAGCATCATGAATAAGTTCACATAGGAAATAGAAAATCCATAACATTTAATATATAAACTTAGTATCAAGTACATATGATATCAATCCATCACAAGTAGAAAGATAACACAATATCTCTACCTAAAATGAATAAAGAATAATAACCACAAATCCTAAATATACAATGAAACCGCATCTATTTTTTTTTTGTCAACAACGGGCTTGCCAGTTGCTTGCTAGTTGTCGAGCCATCAGGGAATAAAACACAAGGTAAAATTTGTCCAAAGACATTATTTTTGACTCATTTTCTTGAATTTTCACAATTATCCTTGTGACCCACATATCCAAACGTCCCAAAGGTAGTATCAAATGTCATTGAAAATATGTAAAACAATAAACATCCTAAAATTGATCAAAATGCCCTTGATTAGAACAAATCTCTACAAAGTATGCAACTGTAAAACTTGTTCGAGCTAGCTACAATTAGCTATAAATCATGTATTAGGTCAATGAAATAAGCCATGAAATATATATTTAAGTACTTTGTAATCAGCGTCTCTCCATGCTTTATTGGTTAACGAAAAATCTCTTCCAAAACTTGGATAAGTCAATTTGTAATTAGGGTCTACTCTAATCGTTATAACTAATAATGGATCTTTTTCTACAATTTTCTATATAGTTATTGTATTTTGTTTGCATCCTCTCATCATGCAAATTAACTGGTAATGAAGACCACTAGCCCTTGCCAGAGGCCAACTATATGATGAAAACATGTGTTAGTAGTAGAACTTTAAAAAAATACAAGAGGCTTCTTTGTTACACCGAATCATATTCAACAAAAGGATCAATTGCATATTTTGTAGTGGTATTAATAGCATCATCATCATCATTCATAAAATCATCAATGTCTTGACTCTTGATTATGGTTTAGTCTTCTTTGTGAAGTAATCCTTTTATAGTACAACTTTCAACATCCTAGCCATGACTTTGATCAATTTAAGAGGTGGAACGCAACTATATTCCAACAACCAATCACGGTTGTCGACAAGACCCAAATATCACCATTCACTAGGGGCCAATTGATAAGCCATTTGATCAGCTAGCTAACGTTATGACTCTAACCTTGTTTTCAAGCTAAACGAACATGAGACCTGCAAATGGTATCAAAATAAGCCTATTTTGCATGATGGACAGAGGAACAAAGAGTGGTGACAAAGATTTGTAGGTGGAGCAGGAGGTGCAGACAGGGATGAAGTGAAAACGAATGATTCAGTGGATAGTTGCCCAAATCCGTAGTTCTGAACTTCTGGGACTTCTGATGGAATTGGATTCTACTGGAATAAGAATCACTCATACCAAACACTTCCAAACTTATATCCCAATCCTGAAACCAATTCTTCAAACCCAGTTTTCATGTATTCAAGCCCAATAAAATAAGAACAATTCATCATCCCAGATTTAGAGTTTTTCCGGCAATCTACCCAACATCCGTCAACCAATATATCTTTTTACTTTAGATTACAATTAGAAGGGGAATAATATAAACCATGGGCAATAAATTCCACAAATTAACAGCAAACCATAAAATACTGAGTAAAAAAAATACTGGAATTACAGAGCAAAAACTAGCTATATGTGCTGATTTCAGATGTCATCTGACACTTGGGCATATATATTTCTTCAGCTAGTTAACCACAGCATGCTGATTTCTGGGCAGCTTGACCACCACTGCCTGACGCATCTGGTTGATTTATCTTGATTGTCTGAGGCTGAACAACCACCCACATAGAAAGTAAAACAAAACAAATCAATGATTACATGCTAGGTGTTTTAGTCAAAAAGAAAAACATGTACCCCATGTCTAAGGGCCTGTTTTGTTGTCAGGAAAGTGGTGAAGGAATTGAGAAAGGTAATTTCCATATATCCCGGGACCCTCAAGCTTTCTCTCTCCATCTCACACTATCCTGGGCCCCACAAACTTTACTTTGTCATAATTAACTAATTTACCTCTACTTTCCATCTTTACCCCCTTACACTCATTTCCATTTCCATTACCATCATCCATTTTCTATTCAAGCAAACGGGCCCTAATGTCATACAACAGGATAGAAAGAGACTAGAAAAAGAAACTCCCCATTCACAATTCATTTGAAGGAAGAAACGTACGGTAATTAAATTTTAATACTCCCATTGGTCTTAAATGTAGAAAATATTTACCTCAACTTTAGAGTCTGTTTCTGCAAGCCTTTGCTTGATATCTCTTGCTACTGAAAAGAACACCTCTTCCACATTCATGTTTGTCTTGGCACTCTACAAGCATGTATCAACACAAGTATAACAGATTAACAAGCATTTTAAGCAGATCATGAACCACAAGTAAAAGTTGCTACTCACAGTTTCAAAAAACTTGATACCATACTCATCAGCAAGAGCTTGACCTTTTGAGGTCGGCACAGCCTATACAGAAAAAAGGAACACAAGGAATATCATGTATAGAAACTTGTGTAAACAGGAAAAAAGAATCTCAAATGCAGATTCAAGGTCAATCAGACAAATAATACATTATGATATCATTTCCTTAAGTCACAATGACCATCAAAAGCAGGCTTTTCCTAAAAAGCTTTCTAAAAAAGTAAAGCACCAACTAATTACCATATAAATGACATTTACTTAATTACTAAGTGAAAAGCTAAATGGATTATTTAAGTGGGTTGGTTCTTCCAACTCAACAGTTAGCTTTTAGGGTAGGGTTCCCCATCCCACTAATGTATCACAATACCAAAATTCAGGCATACCCTTTTACTTTCATCCATATCCGCCTTGTTGCCCACAAGTATCTTGTTTACATTGTCGGATGCATGTTGTTCAATGTTGCGAATCCAATTTCTAATATCTGAAGCAAAATGAAACCTTCATAAGAATTGAAAGAACGTGAAATGATGGAAATAAAATTAAAATTAAAATTGATGAGCCAACTATAGCTGAATCGAGAGTAACAGTAAGTACACCGAATAGAAGAGTGCATATATATTCATCATACAGGAAGGAAAAGCAGTTACTAAAACATCAACAAATTCAAATGTTGAAAGCAACGGACAAGAGTAGTACTGTTAAAAGAGGCTTCATCAGTAACATCATAGACCAGCAAGATGCCCATGGCACCACGGTAATAAGCTGCAGAGAAGCATATAAAGTCATAAGTAACTACACCACACAAAACAGAATATTGTTAAGCCAGATCTTGACTGACATCAGATTAGTGTCGAAATTGATGGCATTTACTGGATATTTTAAATAGTTTGTAAGACAAAGAGGTTCAGATTTGTATAAAACAGTCTTCTTACCCTTTAATCACTATTTTTTAAAGAATGCCAAAGTCAAAGAATTACTAATGAAGAGGTGGGTTGGACCGAAAACTGTCACTCAAAGCCCAATTTCCTAATAGAGTAGGAGACTTATACATAACATATATAACCTTTCCCTTTAACAGTATGCCTTATGGTAACAATCCTTATTTGACCTAAATTTCGATGACCACAACAGTAGAACAAGCAATCCTAATTTCGATGACTTCAGACAAATAATGATTTAAGAGTAATTCACTAAAGTATTTATAGTTAATTTACCTAACATACAATACAATTAATATGTTTAAATCAATCAATAAATTCCACTGTGTATAGTTCAAAATCCATGGAACATATTTATTAGTCTCATGAAGATCTCCAAAGCTTGTAAAGCTTCTCTTCTGTACAGCTACGTTTCAATCATTCTAGTTATATATATCAAGGCTGGCAGCTATGATAGCATTGCAGCTAGTAGACACAATTGGAAAACGTGCATAAGATTCTATTAATTTTTTCCCACTACCAGAATTTTACACAAATGTTATAGCATAATACATTATCCAACATAAGAAATAAGGCTAATAAAGCAATTACCGTGTAAATGCTATTATCACAGTGGAATTAAGGCTTGCGAGCCATGTTGTAAAGAAAAACAAATACCTGTGGTGATTGTTCGAAATCGCTCCTGACCAGCTGTATCCCAGATTTGCAATTTAATGCGTTTGCCATCAAGTTCAATGGTTCTTATTTTAAAATCAATCCTGTTAATAAAGTATGACATCGAGAACTGAGATATTTCAACAGAGACATTTGCTCACTCGAAACACTGTGACTAAGATATCCTGAACAAAAGCACAAAAGGATCAATGTGAGAGGTATTATGCAAGTTTCTAAAAATCCTCACCCAATAGTTGTGATAAAACTGGTGGTGAAGGAACCATCAGAAAATCGCAAAAGAAGACAACTCTTCCCCACACCTGCAATAGTTCAAATCAGAAGGCTGAATAATAGAAATAAAAAAGACCACATAACTGATACAGAGCACTATAAGAAGCAGAGAGACCTAATTACTCGAGGTCTCACTAAAACCAAAACAAAAAAAATGATAACAAAATAAGGAGAAGATCCACTAGGATGGATAGATCACCTCAACTGAGGTATATTAACCATCAAATTACAATCAATTGATGTTGAATACCTTTTATTTATTTTCTTAAACAATAAATTTGCAGCTCCCTCTTCAACACCATTAGATCATAATTTAATGGTAAATATGTCTCTGAATAGAGGTGAATCATATAGAGAGAAGATACACTACGAAGTGAACATAAAGCACGTTTGTTACAAAAGAGAAAGAAGGATCATACAATTAGAACATTTCAATAATCTACAGATGACCCCATAATAATATGGCCAAACGAGTATAAAATGCAATCACTTTTCAATCAGAAAGTGACATTGGATAAAGAGGGTCCCCAGCTGGCTATGTATGCCCACTAAATTTCCACGTAAATAAGCAGATATTCTCGATTCCAGAAAGAACAGAAACATCCTGATCCTCAAGATAAACATGATAAAAGAAACATGTTTCAAAACTACAATTTAAATATTCTCATTAAATACTAATCACAACTCCCAGACAAAACCATGGGCGATAGTAACTAACTACAAAAGCTTAACTTCTCCTTTAGCTATTAAAAAAACAATACCATTCATATTCATAATGCTGGACAAATTCAACTATCATCATAGGATCGTTGTCAATGGATCTTTCAAAGCAAAAGTTCTACCTTTTCAAGCAATTTATTTTGAGATGCCCAAAATCAACACAAAGGAATTGCCAACAGGTTAACTAAGTCACAATATCAGTACACAATATAACTTCCAGAAACATACTAAAATCATATTCATTATCATTTGTTCTAAATACCCACCAAGGATTTTGCAAAGGGGTTAAGTCAGAGAAGAGAAAGAAAGTCAAATCAACTAACAATGCATACAAAAAGACCAATTTCCCATACAACTTATATTTTCTAAAAAACAAATCACAACAAAAACTCCCAAGTCTCAAATTCAGCAATCCCATAGAGAGATAATGGCTCCCAAAAGTCAAAGCCTCAAACATTCTATTTATAAAAATCAATCAAAAAAAGTGGAATTACAATCACAATTTAAGCAAAAAAGAGACACAAAGCAAGACAACTTCATCATTCAATATCACCTTCCATTTCTACATAATAAACCAATCACCAAAAAACCCAACATTGAAAAACACAAAAAGAACAATAAGACAACATATTTAAAAGAAAACAATACTCCTAATAATTCAAAACATAGAGAAGAAGTCACAAAAACAAACCACTGTCGCCAATAAGAAGAAGCTTAATGAGATAATCGTAATCAGCACGAGCCCTTGCTGGTGTAGCAGCCATGGATGACGATAATTATGATTTGAAAGCAAAAATTCAGAAATCAAATCCTCTTAACGCAATATTCTCTGCAAACCCATTTGGAAATAAACGAAGAAAAGTCAAAAACTGAATCTGAGAAGAGAGATCGGGAGAAATGAAGGGCAATATTGGAATTTCATGTGTACCTTCGGCGAAGATTAACAGGTGGTGGTGGTCGGCGACATGGGAAGAGATGAATGAGATGAGAGAGAGAGGTTTTGGGAGTTTCTCTCTCCTCTCTCTATGTCTGTCTCCTCGTATTAACAATCTTACTTCTCTCGTGTGTGTGCTGTGAGTGATGCGATCAGCTCTTAAAATAGTCTTGCCTATATGTTTCATTTTCAAAAAAAAAAAAAACTTTTTTCTTAATCTTCGGCTGTTTTGAATAATTAACTATTTTATTTCTATCATAAATAATAAAGTCTCACCAATTGGAAAAAGGACAATTGGGGAGTGAAAAGGACAAGTTGAGTCGTTAGAACTTAACTCACATTACCAAGTTAGGAGAAAAAACACAAATGCCCATATACACTTTCTCCTCCTCTTCATTCTAAAATCTGTGGTAAGTCTTCTTCTTCTTCTTCTTCTTCATTCTTCTCATTTCCTTTCATTCACTCCCTCAACCTCACCATCATCGTCATCATCAAAATCGACCACCCTCCTCCCTCTCTCTCACGTTCTTTCCCCGTCCCTCGCTTCCCTTTGTCTTTTTCGATTCCAACGAGCTCAGCCGAGTGCACGGCGGCGAGGTCAGGGAACGACGGCGATGAGCTAGAAGAACATTGGGTAAGTTTCCTTCCTTCTATTCTCCTTTTGTTCTTCTTCTTCGTCCGTTTTCTCTTCCTCATTGCTCATTTCTCACTAGCTTCCTTAAAATGTGATGTGCGATTTCTATTATGCTCATTCCCCTCAACTGTGAGAATATATTCAGCTCATAATTTCTTGGTTTGTGCTGCCAAATTTTTTATCATATCCTATTATGGTCAATCTTATATCTTCATGTGCTATTGCCTACCAAGTGTTTGATAAAATTCTTGTGAGAGTGTTTTTTAGTGTTCAAGTGAGGAAGAAGAAGAATTAGAAGATGCTTTGAATCTTGCAAAACTAAGAGATATAAAATTTAGTTATGCATATTATTATCTGTATTTGATCATCATCATAAAGCTAAGTGGGTCTCAATAGTTAATCACTGTGTTACGTGTTTAAAGCCATTTCATAGTAATCCTTAAGAGCTTGTTTGGTGGGCAGATGGGAAGCATTTTGTGATTAGTTAATTTAAGAAACTTGATTGTGTTTAATTAACTAAACTAATCATGAATTCGAGTTCTAACTATTAGTTGGCATGCACGGCTTTAGTTTATTAAAGTATGATTAATCTGGAAAGAAAGAGAGTGTGTGCCCTATAAGGCTATATGCGTCTCAACTCTCAATCACCATGCTTAATTTTGGAAAGATGGTTTGTGTTATCATTACTAGATATGAAATCAGGAACATTATGAAGTCTAGTTATAGCTCAATTTCTTACTCAAATGTCCTGTCCTTGTTTTTAGCTTAGTTTCTTACTCAATTGTTTCTATGATAAAATGTGCAATTAGGTATTTGTTTGACGGGTGCAGTTTTTGGATGAAAAATGGTTTTCTGACTTTTCCACATGGACTCTGACCTTGTTTTATGGGTGAAATGAGATATTTTGGACCTGATTTCTCTGCTTGAATATAATCTTGAAATAACACTCTTGTACACTGCAGGCATATGCTGCTGCTGGCACTGTTAAGCAAAATTAAGCAAATATTCTTTTAATGATTTTGCGCCTGCGTTAAGCCTGTGATCATCCAATTCTAGTTAAAGATCATTCTTCTGATGCTGGGGGTATTTCAGTTGAAATGGCAAAAATGCTTCCAAGGAAGATGCTGATCAATCTTTTTAATTACTTGGAAACGTCTTTTGCCATATGTGGTGTTTGCAGTGTGAGTTTATTTCTGACATGAAACTTTCTTATTGACATAGCTATTATTTATTTTAGAATTTTCTCGTTGGAATTTTAACTTACTCTGTCATAGCTTAGTAAACCCTGTTAAAATAGACACTGAAACTGATTCTTCTAGTACTATTGTTTCTACAGGACCCACCTGAAAATCCAGTTTTTACGATGTGTGGCCATGTTTTCTGTTACAAGTGTATATCAGAATTTTTGAAAGGTTATGATAATATCTGCCCTACAGTTGAGTGTAATGAAAAAATTTGATGTGGTGGCTGATTGCACACCCTCGGAATGTTGCGAAAGACAAAGCATTGACACTTCTTGATGAGCACAATCAAAGAAACTGAGGAATACATGAGGAGATTTGTTAGGCAATTTTGTCAACAAACTTGTTGAGTTTAGGCAGTTACAAAAAAAAACTAGAGCATTATGTGGTTCAAGTGGACTATTTTGTATTTACTTTATATACTTTACAAGATACTAGAGCATTGTAATGCAGATCTTTGTTAATATATTTGACATGTTTTTCTAGTGGTCAACCACTGCTATGAATTGTGTATAGCCACAACAATGTCGCTGAAGTTAATTGTGGTGTTTTAAGGGGCTAGAGGACCTACTATGAATTAACCATTGCATATTCCCCATTAACAACCTAAGCGTCCTAATTAACCACGTCATCGTCCCTAATAACCACAATAACGTCCCTGAATTTAATTGTGGTGTTTTAAGGGGTCAGGGAACCTACTATGAATTAATCATTGCATCTTCCCCATTAACAATCGGAACGTCCCAATTAATCATGTCATTATCCCTAATAACCACACCAATGTCCCTAAAGTTAAATGTAGTGTTTTAAGGACCTGAGAACGTGCTATGAATTAATAATTGTATCTTCCCCATTAACAATTGAAATGTCCCAATTAACCACGTCTTCGTCCCTAATAACCACAACAACATCCCTAAAGTTAAATGTAGTGTTTTAAGGGGCTGGGGGACTTACTATGAATTAACCATTGCATCTTCCTTATTAACAACCGGAAGGTCCTAATTAACCATGTCATCGTCCCTAATATCCACACTAACGACGTCACTGATATTAACAATTAGATCATTCAAAATATTAATAGCGTCATTCAACTTAACAACTGGATGTCTCAAATAACATTTAGATATGTACATCGTAAATGTACTACATTGTTCAAATTAACAACTAAATTAGAAAACTTGTTCAAATTTTGATACAAGTGACAAAATGAAAACTTTGACATCTCTCAAAGAAACATTCATTACAAATTTTGTCACCTAAATCTTCTTACAAAGAAATAACTTCAAAAAGTATAAAGGCTACAAAAAACATGCATTGTAATCAATATCCTCTTCATATGCCTCCACTTTTGGACTGACATTTATAAAAGAATTACTATCTTCTCCATCAACCTCCACTTCTTTTGAAGTTTCACCTTCTTCAGATATTATGATTCAACCAATGAGTCTGCAACAAAACAAGCAATTATTGAGAAAATAAACATCAGCCAAATAAACATGCATGTGACCCTGACACAAATAAACATCAGCAAAACATTGTACCAGCCAAATGCAAATGATGAGTATATCTTTACTAAACTTCCCTATTAATCATGCCATACATAAAAGGAGATAATAGTCAGTGCTCTTAAGTAATAATGACAGTAACAATAAACTTTTCAAGATTTCAAAATGTTTGTCCCAAGAGTGATCAGGAAAACATTAGCTAGTCATGGTGCTGCATCTACCATTTAAATCAATCAACCATAACATGAAAAGCTACACGGAATTTAGTGTAACATGAGAAATTGTACTTATCACGCCTCCATTAGTAGCAACCATTAGTTCTACGTTGCTTTTTATCCGACTTAGTGTTTGATCACACACACCAATCGAACTTAAAGATTAAGAATTGGCTATATATAGTGTGTTTGGCTCGGCTTATTTTGAGAAATAAGCCGGCTTATTTTGGATTTTCAAAGCCACAAACCCAAAATAAGTTGGCTTATTTCTCAAAATAAGCCGAGCCAAACACACTCATAGTCATCAAAAAATCAATCTGATTATCTCTTTGAGAAATTTACTTTTGGCTATATAGTTTTTAAGAACTACTAGTACCTCTGTGTTTTGGAATGATATTCTCCAACCATATGCAGCCATGTACATTGTTTTTTCTTCATAACCAATTTGAGCCAAATTAGCTATTAGGACAGCCCAAACGAAATATCCGGGAGCAAAGTAATCGGCAGCTATAAGTCCAGAGATAAGCCTGACTCTAATGCCAGTTGGATCTAATCCTGTCTCATTATCCAGTGACATGTGTTATCTGCCCAGCATGAAGGTCTGCATAACATCCAGAAAATAACAAGACATGAAAAGTGATAATCCAATTCTAGTATGAAAAGTGCGCTCAAAGATTACACGCTAAACAGCCAAAAAAAGCATACAGATATCAGGCCATGGCATCAGAAAGGAACCAGTACGAGAGCAATTTCAACAAGTAACTGCACAAGTAGTGAGACTGATGCCAATGCTCCTGATCTACAGGATAAAACATTATTACTCTTTTTGACTAATATTGATGTAGTGAACAAAGTAATATCTATGCCTCGCTGCATCACATGTTTTTTCAACCCCACTTCTTCAGGGTGAAAGTCATACTTGAATTAATTCTTCAGCATCAGCTAACAAGTTCCTGAAATAGGAACTCAAAAGTTCTTAGCGATTTCTCAATAACAACTTTACCAACATTGGCAACCTTTTAACAAACCCACTAATCTCAAAGAGAAAGACTAATAATCAACACATGGAAGCTTGCCCACAAGTGATGTCATCATCAACTAACATAAAATAGACAAGTTCTTCCACCATTAAATTCCAGACAAGGTTTTAGGGTTATTCAATACATATACATACTTTTTCTATTTCATACCCTAAAAGACACAATGGCCAAACAAACTTGAAGAGAGTAGTTTTTCAATCTTCATCTTGTATTAGCTTTTCTTTTGATCATGAATTATTATAGTCCTCAACAATTTTCAGCCCAAAAAGGAAGAAGAAAACAAAGTTGTTGATGTGTAAATACCTCCTAACCTCCACCCAAGAGAGATAAATACCTTAGCTCCGTCACCCAATGTCCACCGTTAGGGTTTTGTGTTCATTCTCTGTTTCATTTTTGCTTTCTAGTGGCTGTGGACATTGTGTTTTTTCTTTTTGTTTAGTGTGAGATTCATGTTTGGTTGTGTTGTAATATAGTATTAGATTAGTAAAGGGCACTTTAGTCTTTTCCCCAAATGTGGTAATTTGTTTTAAGTTCAAATGACCCAACTTGTCATTTCCACAATTTACCCACCTCAATTGTCCTTTTTCCAATTGGGTAGACTTTATATGTCATTTTCCCAATAATAAATGACTATTTTGTGACTATTTTGTGGTGCTATAATAATATACTCTCTCCGGTCCCTAATATAAGAGTCCAAAATTTGAATGGTTTGGGTCTCTAATATTCTGTTTGGTTTGAGGGAAGGGAAGGGAAGGGGAGGGAGGGAAGGGAATGGAAGGGAGAGGAAGGGTTTAATATTACTTTGTTTGGTTTGATAATAATAAAGGAAGGGAATGGAAGGGAGGGGGAGGGTTTAATGATAATTTGTTTGGTTAAGGAGGGGAGGGAAGGGTGATAATGATTGATTTACCATTTTATCCTTGTATTTATATATTAATTCATAATTGTCTATCATATAAATTAACTTACTTTTTGATTTAAATTAAGATGCTTATTTAAAGTCACATAAAAATTGATATAGTATTATTCTAAAAATACTTCGCATTGATATTTTTGAAAACATTATAACAATGCTTAACCTATTGGACGAAATGTCAATATTGATGTGAATTGGTCATTTAATCTTATAAAGTTAAGATTGCTTATTTAAAAGTTTTATATAACAATGTTTTATTGTAAAGTTGCTTATTTATTATATTACTTGTTTTGTATTCAAGTAATCCTTCAATCTCTAATGTAACTAATACATCTTTTAAATCTTTTGATGCTTTTAATTTAATTTAATAAATTTACATCTTAGTTGAATTTGTGCAATTAATCACTTAATCACGTTACTTTATTAAACTCATTTCATTTGGTTTTTTACTGGAACATTTAATGGGTTAAAATGTGTTTAAAAATTAATACTAGTATGTGTAATCATATTTTATATTTTTTTAATATAATCAAATTACAAAATGTCATTCAACACTTCCATCTTGCTTGGATTAAAGGCCAGTGATCTTACATACCCACCTACAAAATGTAAAACTTTTGAAAGTCCAATTCTCTTTTAAAAACACAATGATGGAAATACTTTAATTTATCATGCAGAGAAGCCTTAGATCGCGGTTTGTCTGTTGCAAGTCTAAGCAGGTTTGACACTTTCGATATTTATTTTTGATGACTACACTACTGGAAATAAGGTCTTTCACGACCACAATTTTGGGCTTTTCACGACCACAAATAGGTGGTCGTGGAAGCCCGCGTCGTAAAAAAGTGTGTTTTTCACGACCACATGTTTGTGGTCGTGATAGATAGGACCTATCACGTCCACACTTGGATAAAAATGGACGTGGTAGCCTCTTAGGAGGCACCAAATTTGGTGCCTCCAAAGAGGCTACCACGTCCACACTTGGATAAGTGTGGACGTGGTAGCCTCTTCCTAAGAGGCTACCACGTCCACACTTATCCAAGTGTGGACGTGGTAGGTGGACGTGATACCTATCACGTCCACACTTAGGTAGTGTGGACGTGATAGGGGGCCCTATCACGTCCACACCTTATAAGGTGTGGACGTGATAGGTCCCCCCTATCACGACCACACTACCACGTGATAGGTCCCACCTTGGCTCCTGACATCTTGGACACACATGTAACTCTTCATATTCATTTCTATATAAAATACAATCATTGGGACAAGCATGTATCTTCTGATACTCCATACCCATCTTACTTAGCATTTTCTTGGCCTCATACATTGTCTTCGGAACCGCATTGTTATCCGGGAACATATCGCTCAAAGCTGCGAGCATTTTCGAGAAACCCGCGTCTGCCCACCCATTTTCCGTCTTTATTTCTAGTATTGTTAGAATGAAGGTCAGACGGCTATACTTCTTACACCCTGGAAACAAAGGTGTCTCAGCATCACCACGCACTTTGTCGTACTCGTCTGACACAACAAACGACTCCGCTGCGATATCATTTATCATGTTGTCCATGCCAACATCGCAAACATATTCATCATCATCATTATCATCCACCTCTGCTGCTTTTACATGTTCCACGGTAGTTCCCAATTCCCCATGCCAAATCCACTTCCTATATCGGCGATTGATCCCCTCACAAATAAGGTCATTCCTTATAGAGTCAAGGCTCTTGCGATCAACATTCACACACTTCACACAAGGGCACGGGTACTTTCCATTCTTACTCGCCACATTTCTTTTGGCAAATTCAATAAACTCTTCCACCCCGTTTTGATATTCTTCACTAGTTCGCAAAGCATCCATCCAAGCACGATCCATTGGAGTAATGTGTATAATATGTATATACACTTGTCTTCATTAAAAAGAATAGAAGACAATTGAACCAATCAGAGGACTATCTATGGCAACCTAAAACAGTCCTAATCAACAACCAAAAACAGCCTCTACAAGAAACTAGAGCCTATTTGCATGCAATTTTTACTACCCTTCCAGCAAAGAAAACAAGCTTTTTCCAGCAATTATTGCTAAATAGAGCAGCCCAAAACACTCTTAAAATGTCCAGAATAGTCAACCAAACAGTGTACCAAATTAAGTGCAAATCAGAATTTACCACAAATGCACAAACCAAAAGCTAGAATTTGATATTCAACAATAGAAGCAATATTTAAGCCAGCAAATGAACCAAATATAATCACAATAATCAAAATAACAATTAACAATCTATTACCAAAACCAAATAAAATCAGTAATTCCATTGAGCTTATAAAATCAGTCAAACAATATTTCAATGCTTAAAATGTCTTACAGTGGGCACAAACTATATTAAAAAGCAAATACAAAAAATAAAAAAACAAAGAAAATACAATGAGAGAAAAATAAAAAAACAAAAAAAAAACTCACCTAGGAGTGTGGCGGCGGCTGAGGCGGTGTTGTTGCTGCTGTTGTTGATGATGGTGGTGGTGTGAGGGCGGGTGAGGAGGGAGGAAGGAGGAAGAGGAGGGAGGAGGAGGGAGGGCGAGGAGGGAGGAGGGCGGGTGAGGAGGGAGGAAGAGGGAGGAGGGAGGAGGGAGGGCGGCGGGCGAGGAGGGAGGAAGAGGGCGGAGGGAGGGCGGCGGGTGAGGAGGGAGGAAGAGGGCGGAGGGAGGAGGGAGGGCGACGGGTGAGGAGGGAGGAAGAGGGCGGAGGGAGGAGGGAGGGCGAGGAGGGAGGAGGGAGGAGGGCGGGTGAGGGAGGAAGAGGGCGGAGGGAGGAGGGAGGGCGGCGGGTGAGGAGGGAGGAAGAGGGCGGAGGGAGGCGGCGGAGATAATGAGAGAAGAAGTGAGTGCCAAAGTGTGAGAGGAGAAGAGAGAAAGGGAGGCGCAGAGAGTGAGTGCCAAAGTGGTAGTGAGTGCCAAAGTGTTGGAGGGAAATAAAAAAGGGTTTTGGCGCCAGTGGGAAAAAAATTGCCCACCTTTCACGACCACACTTGGATATATGTGGTCATGGAAGGGTCCTCTTCCACGTCCACACCTTTGAATGTGTGGACGTGGAAGGGGAGGACCCTTCCACGTCCACACTTATAGTGAGTGTGGACGTGGAAGGGTCCCCTTCCACGTCCACACAAATATATGTGTGGACGTGGAAGGGGACCCTTCCACGTCCACACTCCCTATAAGTGTGGACGTGGAAGAGTGGTCCCCTTCCACGTCCACACATATAGATGTGTGGACGTGGAAGGGGACCCTTCCACGACCACATATACAAATGTGGTCGTGAAAGATCTCCGCCTGGACAGTTATTTACATGTTATGCCACCGCGTTTTTCATCAACGACCAACATTGGCTTTTTAGTCGTTAATTATGGTCGTGAAAGGCCTATTTTCTAGTAGTGCTATCAGTCTATCCAACTTTGATTATTGGCAATTTGGCATTTGGACTTGGTAGTTTTGATGCTGCTCTATGGATATCTAGTAATTGGAGGACATGGTTGTAAAGTTGTAGATGATGCCGTAGTTTGTTGTTAGTTACTGCAACTCTAGGAGCATGCTAGTAGCGAGAGTTTTGTGTAGTATGCTGGAAAATGTAGGTTCAAACTTATTGTTAGTGGTGCAAAAAAACTGTTGTTTTTGAAACATTGGTGTAGATTTTGATGCTTGGTTTACGTAGTTATATATTTCAACATTTCCTTTGGATTATGTCCACCTGATGCAAACAGAGGGGAGAGAAGGAGTGAGTGTTTATTTTGGTGGGATACATTAATTTGTTTGAAGTGAGGGCATTTGATGGAAATACAAAAATATCATGAGGATAGATTGGTCTTAAATTTTGGCCTCCCTTTAAAACCCCCCAATTTGGAGGGAGCCAAAATAAGAGAAAGGAAGGGAAGGAGTGGGAATATTTTAGGATCCCTCCCCACCAATTTTTCAAACCATGCAAGGGGAGGGACTTATTTTCCCTCCCCTCCCCTTCCCTTCCCTCAAACCAAACAGGCCCTATGAGTTCATCTCACATTCTCTCCTCATTTAATGCATTTTTTCCTATTTTGCCCCCAATTCTCTTTCATATTTATTAATGCTTATGTATTTCTCTCTCCTAAAAGTATCATAATAAATATGGGCAATATTGGAAAAGAAGCATTAACTCCAGCCACCCAACTAACATTCACATATTTGTTAAGAAGCGTTTTTTTGGCAGTTAGCTCTTATATTAGGGACCGGAAGGAGTATAACTTTTTGACTTGGTGCCAAAATTGGTTGAGCATATTCATTTTAAATTGTCAAGTTCACTTGTACTTAGGTAATTTGATTAATTGAAATCTCATTAAAGTATTCAATATGATTCCCGCAGTCTAATTCACAACAATAATTGGAACAAGAACGTTAATTAGTTGCTAATTAATTTGAGCTATTGTTAATTGGTCATTAGAACTAACGATTTTGAGTATCTTGGGAGAATTTTAAGTAATCCCATTGATTGACCTCATTCTTTAATTGGTATATGGTTAAGTTAAGTCCATTAAGTTCTTAAGTAAGGTTGAGTGATGTTATGTGTCATAATTAACCCATTCATTTGGTTTGCATCACTATAATGCAATCTTTAGTCTATAAATAATCTTGTATTCAACCTCCAAAGCTGAAATGCATGGCTGTCACCCAAGAGGGGGGGTGAATTGGGTGAGGGAATAAAAACTTTATTTCTTTTCGAAAGACTGCTTGTGCTTGGTGATGATGTTACTGAGTAATGGTATGCACAAGTCAGTATGTTATGTGATGCAAGAATAGAATGTTTAAATGTAAGTTTATGCACACATAAATTTATCCTGGTTCGGTCACCCAGACCTACATCCAGTCCCCAGGCTCCACCTGAGATTTTCAATCCACTATTCTTGTTTAAACCAGGCACAAGAGAAGCCTTTACACTTTAGGTTTTACGAGCACGGGTTCACCTAACAACCCACAGGTTTTACAACGGGTTCACCTGCAAACCTTACAAACGCAAGTTTTACGGGCTAACTTGCAACCTATGGAGATTTAGACAACCTCTAAATACTCCCCCTTACAAATTGTAAGTTTACACTATGTTCACTCTATGAACTGATTGTGCTAAACACTTAAGCTCGAATGACTCTCTCTAAGAGTAGATGATGTTACTCACTTAAGCACAAAAGAATCACTCTCTAAGAATATTACATATCTAAGTCCGAGAGTAGAAGATGAGAGGAATGTAGAATAGTGTTTCAGACAATAAGCTCTGTTCTCTCACTCTCTTCTGAATGTAGATGTTCCTTTTATACCAGCCTCTGATTATCCAACCGTTGGAGAGGCAATAAGGCCGTTTGAATATAGCCGTTGGGCCTTGTTTACGTTGTCCTCATTAATGCACAGCAGAGTTGACTTTGCTTTATCTGAATAGGGTGCTTTGTCCAGCTGTTCTGTCAACACTGTTCTGACAACACTGTTCTGGCAAAAGTCGTTCTGACATCTATACACTGTACGGTCTGACTCTTGCTTGTTGTCAGATGAGGACTTCGTTCCTCAAGCATAAGTCCAGGATGCTAAGAGACTTACTATCGGAAGCTCTCTTGCTAACTGAAGTGAAGCTCGTGGACTCTAACATTCTGCTTGCTATCATAGAGGAACTTTGTCTTCCAAGCACTTGTCCATGAATGATAAGAGTGCTTTGCTATTGGATGCTCTCTTGCTATCAGAAGCTCTCTTATGGACTCCGACTCTTGTGGGTAGTATGAGCTTTGACACCTTGAGTGAATCTTCAGATTATGTTCTCATACTCCTCATGCTTGGTAGGTAACAATGTTGTTTGAATATCTGTTATCCTTTTGTTACCGTTGGAAGGAACATCTTCTTAAATGCTCAGCAGGGTTGACTTGCTTTATCTCTGAAAAGTAGTCCTGACACCTCTGCTCTGACAAAAGCATTCTGACTTCCGAGTATGTGACATTTACTCTTGTACTCTTGCTGACGGATGATCATCGTTCATCCGGAAGTGGCAATCTTGCTCTGCAAGTGTTAATCTCTGAAATCCAATGCCAAGAGTCTTTGCATCCGGAAGCTCAGTTGCATCCGGAAGTGTGATTAAGTTCTGCACATACTGGTTAGTCCAACATAGCAATATATATAATCAGATATAGTAAAACTATACATGTTGTGGGAAGTTTGCTATGGGAAGTAGTCTTACTTAGACTATGTTCTGACTTAGTGTAATGTCTACTGACTCTAAGGGATCTCTATTCCAATAGTCAGCTTAAGTCTCGTTAGTTTACTCTAAGTCTTCCTAAGTGACTCAGTGTGTCATTTGTTCATGCTATGTATATTAAGTCAACACACAATCACATGAAGTGGGAGTTTACTTAGTCTAGGATGTATCCGGAAGCACTTCTACATCCGGAAGTACTTTCACTTGATGAAGGATCTAGCTCACCATCACTTACTCTCGCTCAGTGTATTTCATTCCAACAGTCAGCGCTAGTCACTGAGCTATCGGAAGCACTTTTACTTGACGTGGTGAACTCACTGAAGCTTAGGGTTATATCTCTTTTATCAGCCTGTGCAAGTCTAAAATTAACAGGAAGCAATTTCGCTTGACGAGGCTAATTCACTGACGCTTGGGGATATATCTATTCTGTCAGCCTGCGCCAGTCTAAATCTATCAGGAAGCAATTTTACTTGACGAGGCTGATTCATTGACGCTTGGGGTCATTCTATTCTATCAGTCTGCGCCAGTCTAAATCTAACAGGAAGTGCTTTCACTTGGCGAAGTAGACTCACTGACGCTTGGGGTGAGATCTATTCCATCGCTCTGCGCCAGTCTAAGTCTAACAGGAAGTAAACTCACTTCCGGTTGAGTCATAGCTTAGTCTTAAGGTTTGTGTACCTAATGTTCATGGACTAAGTTAAATCCCTAGTGAGTTACTCGCTGCCGCTGGGGGATGACACATTTATCCGCGTGCGCGAGTCCTAGTCTATCCGGAAGTGATTCCGCATCCGTGAGCGCTAGTCTTAATTCATTCGGAAGTGAATCTGCATCCGGTTGTGACTCTAGTGCTAATACTTCCGGAAATGATCTTGCATTCACAAGTGATCTAACTCAGGGTTCTAACCATGTCATCTAATCCTTCCTAAGTGTTAATTATGTTCTTTTAAGTACTAGACCATATCATACCTAAGTCACCATCAAAACTTAAGATTCTAACATTCTCCCCCTTTTTGATGATGACAAACCCATAGATGACTAGAGAACATAATTAAACTTAGATCACTTCCAGAGCTATATTTCATTCCCAGTTCTCTCCCCAGATATCTTATCTTTCAGCTCTAGACATCTCATGTCTCATCTCTAGACATCTCGTGTCTCATTTCTCTCCCCCTTTTGGCTTCATCAAAATTCAACAAGTGCAAGCTAGCCTTAGGGATGGGGATACTTCTATCGTTCTCCTAGGAATGGGCTTTCTACCTAATATTTCTCCCTATTCTCCCTAAATATTATGTAGGATAACTAAACAGTGTGAGACAGAAGGAAGAAAATATTGATTCAGTATTCTAAGTGTGTTTACTCTCCCTAACCATTATGCAAGATAACAGAACATGTTTTGCAAGAATTAAGTCTAGATCAAAACATACAAAAACAGTTCTCTTTTTGAAGGTGAAAGTTCCTTTTTAAATATAAAAGACATCAAAAGTAATTTTGACCCTCTTGAAATGATTAACATGATATCAAAATAATTTTGGTGCGTTTAAAATGATGATTATGATATCAATTGAAAATTTGTGATTTTTAAATTCGTGATACCAAATGAAATCAAATGAAATATGTGAGTTTGAACTTGTGATATCAAATGAAATGATTGAATGCCAAGTGAAATTTGTGATACCATGTGAAAAATGAAATCAAGTCAAATGAAATTTGTGAGTTTAAAGTGCCAAAAATAATTTCCAAATAATTGCATCACAGCATCTCAAGAGTTTATTATCTATGACAGCATGCAACTCTCTATTTTCAAGGGATCATTATCGAGTAATGTCCTTTACTTCTCTTCTATATTAAGGTTAATCATTACTGAATCAAGAAAGGAAGCATATAAGAGAGGTATGTTATCAATTTACTTTCCAGCGTGTCATATAAAGGATACAGATGTGTGAGCTAGGATGATTTTCTAAAGCAGTGAATGATTTTGAAGTCAATGCAGATTGAGCAAAGAAATCCTAAATTGACACCCTTACCAATGCCATGTATGCATCATATATAAGAGATGGTAAGGTGTAGATGTTACCACAGATGAGGAATCTCCAGACTCTATTAGACTCATGAATCTTAATCATATGCAGATAAGCATGCTTCCTGACATCTTCAAGAGATGTGCTATCTCAAGTGGAAACCCCTAGTGCAAGTGCTTTGATGATTCGCTTCGGCAAGCTGAGCTACAACCAAAAGCAGACATGACTGGGCAGTCACTCTACTCTTCCCATGGTTCAATAGTTGGCCTGCTATCGAAAGCGTTGATTGTTGCGAAAGCATCCTTGCTCAAACTTGATGATTGGGCCTTCATGTGCTTGAGGAAACAAGTGCTTTTCTGATGGTCAGTGAAAGAACTTAAGATTTAACATTGGAGACCATCCTCTGGACATTCAAGTCAATCTGTGTTAATCACCACAAGTTAATAATTTTAAGAAATCATGCTTGCTAGTTGGTTTAAGAAAATATGAACAATGATTATGTGAAAACTAATTTTGAAATTGTCTATACGTTCACATAGTTTCACTATCAAGACATGAACTCTATTTATACTCTCATAGATAAATATCAATGTTATAGTACAAAGAGTATCAAACAGGTGGCATACTTTCAGAGTTTCATAAGCAAGTATAGTTCAATAAATATGCCTCAAGGATGTTCATGTTAGATCATGAAGACATGTAAATTTTTAACACAATGAAATTTTGAAAAATCTTCATCCTCACAAAAATGAAATACTGGAAATTTTCATGCTCACAGAATAGTTTGATTTTAAGACTAAATTCGGTTTACAAAAACAACCAAATTTCAGCATATGATTACGAGAATAATTTCCAAATTTTTGCTCAAGTTCTTCTAGATATGCTCAGTGTGATCTCATTGTTCTTAGGATATCAACAAGCTTGAAATTAATACAGATTATAGCATGCTTGTGATTCTATGCCATGTTTTACAGATCTTAGCAGAGTTCAATTCAAGGCATTTCCTAAGATTTCTAATGCATGTCAGACAAGAGAGAGTCTATCCATTTAATTTCACAACATAATATGTAAGGGATAGAAATGCTCATGTGTATTGGCGAGAGTTTCTCAGGGTTGGTATAGCCATTCCACACATCTTGATAAGAGACATTTTCGTTGTCATTCTCTCTTGGTTATATTCATTGTTCAAGCTTCAATAATCTGTGTCAACATTCTTAAACCACAAACTTGAACTGAGATCATTAGTAGATTGAGAACTTAAAGACGTAATTAAGAGGGATGTATTGTTCTCGAAACCATAGCTGCTTATGCATTGAAAAGCTTGATGCAAGAGATACCACATGAAATGGAAAATCAGAAATAACTTTTGAGTGCTATCATGAGGTATGGTTGTCATGTAGATTTAAAGAGGATCAGAATTTGTTTTGAAAGTTTGTATATCAAAAGGATCTTTCAAAAATCAAGGTGAATGCATAAACTATTTTCTTTCATGAAAGACGCCCTTAAAAGATTCGCTAAGCATATATGAGTAAAACTGTTAAACCCATCATGCATTTACTACCCAAGTGATTGTTCGAGTAAAGAGGAAGGTAGGAATGATATCACCATCTATGCGTGACGAATGCTTATCAAGACTTGACTGATTGTTCAGATGAGATAAAGTCCTGAGTCTTGCTGAACCTCGGAATTGCCTTTCCCAAGAAGATCTTCTATACTTATCCTTGGTTCGAAGCACTTTCTTCTGAGAGTTAGGATTCAAGTGCCTTTTCAATGTTGATCGAGGAGTCCACTCTCTCTTGTTCTTCTCAGGATAGTTGAATGGAACTTTGTGATAGCTCATCCTTGAGACAGAACCATTGTTCCTGGTGGTTGCACATTGCTTCTTATGATTGTACCAGGGGTTTTCAGCAGTTGCATCGCCACGAGTTCTCTCCTTTGGGGTAAGAGAAACTCTTGATCTTTCCTGCACAAGTAAGGCACTAGGAGGATGTTTTGGTACCCATTTGTACTTGGGTCCTACTTGGTTAGCACTGGACCTTACTTGTCCTTTAGGAATCCATACAAATTTATTTCTCACATTTAGATTTCTTCTAAGACTGCATGTGTGAGAAATATGTCCTAATCTACCACAATAATGACAGATAATGGAATGATAATCAAAATGGGGTTTTCTATCATTATCATGATTAGTTTTCTTTAGAAAAGCTTTTTGTTCCTTTGAAATCTCAGTTTCTTTTGAAAGCTCTTCTTTTTCCTTCAACAAGTGTTTACAATCAAAACATTTTTCAAGACATGTTGAAGTTTTCCCTGCCGATCGTGGGCTAACTATCGGAACCACTAATTCTTTAAAAGAAACCTTGGAAACTTTGGACGTAGAAGAAGAAATTAGTTTTTCAAGTTTCCTATCTTTTTCTTTTAAGCCTAGAAGTTCTTTTGCAAGTTTACAATATTCGGTATATAACTCATTGTATGCATCTTGCAATTTAGAAAGTTCAAGTTCAGATCCAGATACCTCACTTTCTGAATCTTCTAGGCAGAAATGGATACTCTCCTCACTGAAGCCTGCTTCCTCAATATCAGCTTCCAGAAGCTCATCAGTAGATGATCCATAACGAGCACGAGTTGAGCTTTGGACAGCTGCGCTTTCAAGAGATGGGTTAGAAGCATATATCACATCAAGAGTATTCCAAATGTCTTTAGCACTAGAGCAATGTTTGATTTTCTGGAAATCATTTTCAGTTAAGCCTTTGTATAAAATTTGCATTGCTCTAATATTTAAGGAAAACAAATTTTTCTCCTTTTCAGTCCAGTTTCCTCTTGGTTGGAAATCAAAATCATTTTCAAAAATATCCCACATTTTCAAACTAGTGGATTGTATAAAACTTTCCATTCTTGCTTTCCACCAACAAAAATCAATATTTTCTAACACAGGTGGAATGGTATGATCAAAGCCTTTGGAAAACATTTTAACCAAAATCAGCCAAGGTCTTTACACTTGAGATCGTTGGATCCTTTAAACAAGTGACCTGCTCTGATACCAAATGAAATGCGTGGCTGTCACCCAAGAGGGGGGGTGAATTGGGTGAGGGAATAAAAACTTTATTTCTTTTCGAAAGACTGCTTGTGCTTGGTGATGATGTTACTGAGTAATGGTATGCACAAGTCAGTATGTTATGTGATGCAAGAATAGAATGTTTAAATGTAAGTTTATGCACACATAAATTTATCCTGGTTCGGTCACCCAGACCTACATCCAGTCCCCAGGCTCCACCTGAGATTTTCAATCCACTATTCTTGTTTAAACCAGGCACAAGAGAAGCCTTTACACTTTAGGTTTTACGAGCACGGGTTCACCTAACAACCCACAGGTTTTACAACGGGTTCACCTGCAAACCTTACAAACGCAAGTTTTACGGGCTAACTTGCAACCTATGGAGATTTAGACAACCTCTAAATACTCCCCCTTACAAATTGTAAGTTTACACTATGTTCACTCTATGAACTGATTGTGCTAAACACTTAAGCTCGAATGACTCTCTCTAAGAGTAGATGATGTTACTCACTTAAGCACAAAAGAATCACTCTCTAAGAATATTACATATCTAAGTCCGAGAGTAGAAGATGAGAGGAATGTAGAATAGTGTTTCAGACAATAAGCTCTGTTCTCTCACTCTCTTCTGAATGTAGATGTTCCTTTTATACCAGCCTCTGATTATCCAACCGTTGGAGAGGCAATAAGACCGTTTGAATATAGCCGTTGGGCCTTGTTTACGTTGTCCTCATTAATGCACAGCAGAGTTGACTTTGCTTTATCTGAATAGGGTGCTTTGTCCAGCTGTTCTGTCAACACTGTTCTGACAACACTGTTCTGGCAAAAGTCGTTCTGACATCTATACACTGTACGGTCTGACTCTTGCTTGTTGTCAGATGAGGACTTCGTTCCTCAAGCATAAGTCCAGGATGCTAAGAGACTTACTATCGGAAGCTCTCTTGCTAACTGAAGTGAAGCTCGTGGACTCTAACATTCTGCTTGCTATCATAGAGGAACTTTGTCTTCCAAGCACTTGTCCATGAATGATAAGAGTGCTTTGCTATTGGATGCTCTCTTGCTATCAGAAGCTCTCTTATGGACTCCGACTCTTGTGGGTAGTATGAGCTTTGACACCTTGAGTGAATCTTCAGATTATGTTCTCATACTCCTCATGCTTGGTAGGTAACAATGTTGTTTGAATATCTGTTATCCTTTTGTTACCGTTGGAAGGAACATCTTCTTAAATGCTCAGCAGGGTTGACTTGCTTTATCTCTGAAAAGTAGTCCTGACACCTCTGCTCTGACAAAAGCATTCTGACTTCCGAGTATGTGACATTTACTCTTGTACTCTTGCTGACGGATGATCATCGTTCATCCGGAAGTGGCAATCTTGCTCTGCAAGTGTTAATCTCTGAAATCCAATGCCAAGAGTCTTTGCATCCGGAAGCTCAGTTGCATCCGGAAGTGTGATTAAGTTCTGCACATACTGGTTAGTCCAACATAGCAATATATATAATCAGATATAGTAAAACTATACATGTTGTGGGAAGTTTGCTATGGGAAGTAGTCTTACTTAGACTATGTTATGACTTAGTGTAATGTCTACTGACTCTAAGGGATCTCTATTCCAATAGTCAGCTTAAGTCTCGTTAGTTTACTCTAAGTCTTCCTAAGTGACTCAGTGTGTCATTTGTTCATGCTATGTATATTAAGTCAACACACAATCACATGAAGTGGGAGTTTACTTAGTCTAGGATGTATCCGGAAGCACTTCTACATCCGGAAGTACTTTCACTTGATGAAGGATCTAGCTCACCATCACTTACTCTCGCTCAGTGTATTTCATTCCAACAGTCAGCGCTAGTCACTGAGCTATCGGAAGCACTTTTACTTGACGTGGTGAACTCACTGAAGCTTAGGGTTATATCTCTTTTATCAGCCTGTGCAAGTCTAAAATTAACAGGAAGCAATTTCGCTTGACGAGGCTAATTCACTGACGCTTGGGGATATATCTATTCTGTCAGCCTGCGCCAGTCTAAATCTATCAGGAAGCAATTTTACTTGACGAGGCTGATTCATTGACGCTTGGGGTCATTCTATTCTATCAGTCTGCGCCAGTCTAAATCTAATAGGAAGTGCTTTCACTTGGCGAAGTAGACTCACTGACGCTTGGGGTGAGATCTATTCCATCGCTCTGCGCCAGTCTAAGTCTAACAGGAAGTAAACTCACTTCCGGTTGAGTCATAGCTTAGTCTTAAGGTTTGTGTACCTAATGTTCATGGACTAAGTTAAATCCCTAGTGAGTTACTCGCTGCCGCTGGGGGATGACACATTTATCCGCGTGCGCGAGTCCTAGTCTATCCGGAAGTGATTCCGCATCCGTGAGCGCTAGTCTTAATTCATTCGGAAGTGAATCTGCATCCGGTTGTGACTCTAGTGCTAATACTTCCGGAAATGATCTTGCATTCACAAGTGATCTAACTCAGGGTTCTAACCATGTCATCTAATCCTTCCTAAGTGTTAATTATGTTCTTTTAAGTACTAGACCATATCATACCTAAGTCACCATCAAAACTTAAGATTCTAACAAAAGCGAGACTTGGAATCGATTAAATCATCGAGATACATGAAATATGGGGTCAATATTGGATAAGTTGAGTGATGAAGCTAGTTGATAAGCTATTGATGGATTCTCTTGATGATCTGATAGAGTCCACTATATCTTATACTTAACTTTTTGGTTCTAATAGATCTTCCTATCCCTGAAGTAATCTTAAGAAACAAAAGGATCAGTCGCCAAACTCAATTGATTTTCTTATTTTGTCATAGAAGCTCTCTTACCTACTTTTGCTGACAATAATCTTCTCTTTAATTGATTTCGATTGTGTTTTGTGGTTTCTTGTACTAGCTCAGGCCCTAATAATTTTCTTTCACCAACCTCAAACCAATAAACCTAAATTTTCTACCATGTAGAGCTTCATATATAATGGGCCAATCCAATACTTGAATGGTAAATATTGTTATGAATGATGATTAGCTGCTTGAATTTGAAACACTAAGGTGATGCTAAGTTGCTAACTAATATATGATATGAAAAAAGGGGAAAACAACTCTAATATTTGTTATGAATTTGGGTTTAAGGGTGAGAGTGGATTACAAGGTTTGAGATGATTTTTTAATAGTATATAATGATCTTGGACTCTTAAAAATTTTTGCTCTTTTCTGATTGGAAAATATTTTGAGGACATGTGATTATGTTTAAAAGTTTGAAGTGTTTAATTATGTTTGAAACATGAGTTATGATATGGCTGAATGTGGGGGTAGGAACAAAATGGTGAGATTTATTGGGATTGATAGACTTTGTTTTTTTTTTTTTGTGTGTAGAAATTTTTATGATGCTTTGATGGAATTGTTTCAAATCTCATTTGAAAGGATCTGTATGGTCTTAGAGATTATGGGGTCTTTTACATTTTGGTTCTGGTATAGAGTGAAATTTGGAATGATGGGATTTGTAATTATAAGGTGTGATCTATGTGGTTGTATTGGTTGTTAAGAATTGGGCATGTTTGTTGTTTTAGAATTCTCTAGTAGTGAGATGAATAAGTACCTTTGGTATTGCTGAATATCGATGTTTGAGGGGAAGGAATTGTTGCCTGGTTAGGTGATTTTAGATTTGAATGCTCTCTTTAAGAATTAAAAGGAATTAATGCTATTTTTAATAAAGTAAGAACAATGGTTTTAGTTGTGTCCTTTAATATAAAAAAATTTGGTACAGTGTTGGTTAATTGATTAAGTGTTGAAGTTAAGAGTTTTAATTTCAACTTGTTGATTGATTGCCTAATTAATGAAAAAAGGGACTATTCATTTTATTCTTGTTCATGTTAGGTAGTATGATAATGATAGGAGTAGCATATTTGATTTCTGAAGAATGGATATGTGTGTGTGTGTGTGTGTGTGTGTGTGTGTATATATATAGGGCAAAGGGGCCAAAATAGCCACCGTAATTGCCAAAATGGACAACTTTGACACCCGTAATTTCGAGGGTGCAAAACCGTACACCATAAACCAAAATGGGGCAAATTTAGTCATCTTAAAAATTGGAGTTAAGTTTGACCGTTAAGTGAATTGGAATGCTGATATGGCAAATGACGTGGCACTGTGAGACATGACGTGGCACCCCAATGCTGATTTGTCTATGACATGGAAAAATGCCCACTATAATACATATACATATATGTTAGAAAAAACCAAACAAATTGTATAAAAAAAATAAGGAAAAAACAAATTATCCCTCCCTCCTCCCCCCCACCCCCACCCCTTCCTCCTCCCTCCATCGCCCCCACCCCAACCCCAGCCTCCTCCTCCCCTGCCCCCCACCCCCAGCCTCCTCCCCTGCCCCCCCACCCTCAGCCTCCCTCCTCGGCCCCCACCCTCCCCCCTCTACCCTCGGCCCCTCACCCCCTCCCCCCTCGGCCCCCCACCCCCACCCCCACCTCAACCCCTCCTCCCCCTCGGCCCCCACCCCCACCCCCTCCCCCCTCCCTCCTTGGCCCCCACCATCGGTGAGGGAGGAGGGGAGGGGGAGGGGGGTGAGGGTGGGGGCCGAGGAAGGAGGGGGGAGGGGGTGGGGGTGGGGGGTCGAGGGTGGAGGGGGGAGGGTGGGGGCCGAGGAGGGAGGCTGAGGGTGGCGGGGACCGAGGAGGGGTGGGGGTGGGGGGTGGGGGCCGAGGAGGGAGGAGGGGTGGGGGAGGGGGTGGGGGTGGGGGCCGAGGAGGGAGGAGGGAGGGGGTGGGGGGCCGAGGTGGGAGGGGGGAGGGGATGGGCCGAGGAGGGAGGAGGGGTGGGGCTGGGGGTGGGGGGCAGGGGAGGAGGAGGCTGGGGTTGGGAATTTGGTGATGATGGGTGATGTGACAGAGGTTCCGACGTGTAATCACTTCAGGTGCTGACTGTCCTGCCAAGTCGTTTAATGAATGTGGGCCCCACACCAAAATACACGTCTGTTAACAAGAACTTAACGGCGTGGCTAGATGTGCCCCATTTTGGTTTATGGTGTACGGTTTTGCACCCTCGAAATTACGGGTGCCAAAGTTGTCCATTTTGGCAATTACGGTGGCTATTTTTGCCCCTTTACCCTATATATATATATATATATATATATATATATATATATATATATATATATATATATATATATATTCTTGAACCGAGTTGGGCATTCAAAATCAATTGATTAATTTGCATTCTTTGATGATTTTGAATCTGTCATGGATTGAGATTGATTATTCGATAAATTGAATTGTTATACATGATTTAAACCTTTGTTTTGGGCTGTTGATATGTTCGTGAGACTGATGCAGATATTGATTGTAATCATATTGTGAAATGGTGTTTGTATTGGCAAAACAATTTATTGGGCACATTACGGAATAGAGATATGATTTAGGGCAAAGGTGAAAAAGTAGTCACCGAAAATTTAAAACGGGGTGACTCTGGTAAATTTAAGGGGCAAAATTGTACACTGTAAAACAAAAGCAAATGTAACCTTCTCAAATAGACGTCTTAAGTTTGACCATTAATTGACTAGAAATTCTTATGGTACTTATTGACGTGGCAATATGTGGCAATAAGTGTCAATTTTTTTTGGCGCGACATATGTTGACGGGGCATATTGAGACATAAAACCAGTCCGACACAACACACAACACAACACATCGAGCCCTTTAGAGATCAAACCAGCCCCATTTCGAACTCTAACCTTAGTGTTAGAATCTTAAGTTTTGATGATAACTGATATAGATCACAGATATAAAGATCACTAATATAAGATAAAGCAATCACTAGTATAAGTCTAAGACGTAGCGATCATTGTGTTTGAATATAGTTCTAAGACAATACGATCACAATTCTAATATAGGACTAAGGGATTGCAATCATTCATTTGATATAAATCATAGAAATTGCAATCACTAAGATAGAACTAAGGGATTACGATCATTCATTTGATAAAGAACTTAGTAAGTACGATCACCAAGCTAATATAGAACTAAGGCATTGCGATCATTTATACAACTAAGACATTGCGATCATACTTCTAATATAGACTTAAGACTGTGCGATCACAATAGTAAGATAAAATAATCACTAGACTAAGTGCTCCCGGATAAGCAATCACTTAGCAAATCGATCATTAATAACTTAGACATATCGTTCACATTTAGAAGAAGCGATCAAGGAATAAGAACAAATATTTTTCTAAGTTAAAACAGTGATCGGAATATCAATCAAGAACAACTCCTATTATCAATCAGAGCAGTCTAAGCTAAACTGAACTAAAAAGTAAAAGGGAAACCTTCGATCACACGAAGCAATCGGATCAATGATCAAAGTTGATAGTGATCGAAGTATCGAGTGATTGATATTGTTATGAATTTAACCTGTGATCTAAGTGTGCAGTAAATGATCGAAGAAAGAGTGATCAATGCCTGATCGAAATGTTGACCAGAAAGCAAATCAAGTACAAAAGTACACTGTCATGATCAGAATGCTTTTTCAGAAGACGTTAGACTTGTTAGAATCTTAAGTTTTGATGATAACTAATTGAGATCATAAACAGTGCGATCACTAAGTAACCACTAGCATTCAGATTAAGACATAACAATCACAAGACATAGCAATCAGGTTAAGACATAGCAATCATAAAACGTTGCAATCAGGATAAGACATAGCAATCACAAGACATAGCACTCAGGTTAAGACATAGCAATCACTGTAAAATTGCGATCATGAAGAACTTAGAATCAAGCGACCATGAAATAATACAGAATATTTTTCTAAGTTAAAATAGTGATTGGAATATCAATCAGAGCAAGCCTAAGCAAAACTAAGAAGGTTATATCACGGATTGATCGGAACCATAATCAAGTTGTGATTGGAATGTCAAGTAATTGAAACTGTTATGCTTTTAACATGTGATCTAAGTGTGCAGCATCTGATCGAAGCAAGTGCAATCAATGCCTGACCGGAATGTCGAGTAAAAAACAAATCAAGTACAAAAGTACTCTGTCATGGTCAGAATGTCTTTTCAGCAGATGTTAGACACATTCCTCTGTCATATAAGAAGTCAAGGCAATTTCTCTCCTACAATGGGCATGTATGCAGTTAAAGCCTGAAGCTGCAATTAATGTTTATCATCCTTTTCAAGCTACATGAGAAGAACAAGAGTACAAGGCATTAATGGAGCTTAACAGATACAAGTTTTCATCCCTATGTGTCAAACGAACATACCCTTCACTGAGGACTATAAATAGGGAACTTGAATTTATTGCACTTCATCGAAAATATTCAATACTGCACCTACTCTCTGAAAAAGCATTCAAGTCTCATTGCGATCACAAAAAGCTTAAGTGTTTAACATTATTTGTTCAATTTGTGAACTCAAACTTATTTTTAAATCCTCTTATGTTTTGAGGTTGTTCTGAAGCTTGGAGCTTTAGAACAGGGTTGTGACCTTACGGGTAGTAAGGGGGAGTGATAGAGAGATTCTTTCTTTTTTAAAGGTTCTCAGGTGAACCTGTTGTAAAACCTGAACTTAGTGGAACCCAACGAGGTGTTGGTGAACTGGACGTAGGCAAGAGTTTTGGCCGAACCAGTATAAATTGGTTTGCAATTATTTTATTGGTAGTTTAAGTTTTTAATTTGTAGCACATACAATTCACCCCCCCCCCTCTTGTGCATCCTCGCTTTCAAGACTCATTCCTCCGCCATATATGTACTAAAGGCAACTTCTCTCCTAAAATATGCAAAGTATGCTGATGAAGCTTGAAGCTTCATTTAATGTTTATAATCCTCTTCAAGCAACATGGGAAGAACCTAGTACAAAGCATTAATTGAGCTCAATGGATACAAGTCTTCTGGTGTATGTATCAAACGACTATATCCTCTATTGAAGACTATAAATAGGCGAATGGAATTTATCGCTCTTCACCGAACAAGCACCTACTCTCTGTCAAAATTCTTAAAAAGCATTCAAGTCTTCTGTGCGATTATAAGCTTAAGTGTTTATCAGTATCAGTTCATCTTGTGAACTTATTCTCTGATTTAAATCCTCCTCTGTTCTGAGGTTGTTCTGAAGCTTGGGGCTTTAGAACAGGGTTAGTACCTTACGGTAGTAAGGGGGAGTGTGAGAGAGAATCTTACACTGTAAAAGTTCTCTGGTGAACCTGTTTGTAAAACCTGGACTTAGTGGAACCCAACGAGGTGTTGGTGAACTAGACATAGGCAAGAGGTTGGCCGAACCAGTATAACTGTTGGTGTTTTTATTTGCTTAAGTTTTTAAGTAGCACAATTCACCCCCCCTCTTGTGCATCTTCGCTTTTCACTTAGAACCCTCATTGAAATATTTTTTGGGTTTAGGGTTCAGATGATTTGGAGTGGATTTTATATGATTTGGGGAAGGTATGAGTTCTAGTCGAAATGATTTGAGGGTTTAGGGTTCGTTTTAGATGATATAGGGTTCAACTGGATGCATTTCAGCTTCCACAGTGGATTTTAGAATTGACACATCATTTACTGATGGTGGAGCCCACGTATGAAAAACTTCCTTTTAACTATGCTTAGCTGAGAGGTACATTTGTCCCATTTTAGTTTACAGTGTACGCTTTTGCTCCATTAAATTTACCAGAGCCTCAAGTACTCATTTTAAAATTTACGTTGACTATTTTTTTCACATTTGCCCTGTGATTTAGCTAGAGAAAAATAAGAAGTAAATACTGCATGTGGGGAATTGATCTATAATACAACGTGATGTAGTTTCAGATTTGGCATGGGTGGTGGGATATGAGTGTCATCAATTTATATTTCTTATTCCATAGATTTACTTAATTACTGGTATGAGTGATAACATGAAGAAGCTATTTAAGTTTAGTTTTTTTTTTTAGAAACCTACTGAAGTTTTTAATGGATTATTTGAATTACTTGTAGATTGAATCTATTCATTGGTATTATGAATATTTTCAAATAAACACTTGAAATATCTATACTATTGGAGGTTGCGAGTTGATGAATTAAAAAAATATGAAAATGTTTTTGAACGAAATTTTAAGTCGTGTGAGGTTTTGAAACTCGAACAAATACATTGACTGGATCAAAGTTGGATTGAGAAGAGACTTTATTTTATTTCCCTCTTAACAATTTATTATCTTTCAATTTGATTTATTCATTACTATATATGTGTGTGTGTGTGTAAAAATGATACTAAACTTTACCCAAAATTGCATTTCTAATACGTAAGTTTTGCGAGGTGCAAGAAAGTATCCAACTTGGGGTCTGAGTGCAAATATAATATTTTCAATAGAGGGAAATAAAATTTAGATATAAAAAGACTCTTATTGCCTATTTTATTTTAGACCATGATTTCTGTCATTTTCATTTTTTGACATTAAACTTCCTATTTTTTCAAAAACCAAATTATATATTTTTAATCAATCATATAAAAACTGTCTATTTTATTATTTCTTCATTTTTTTCATACGAAATTATTAATTTTCCCCCTTTATTATCTTATCAACCATTAATCTCTCCCCCATGATTTTCTCATTGTCAACCTATCATTTTTGTGAACAACTTATTATTTCTTTAAACAACATCTCTTACATGCGGGGAAACAAGGACAAAGTGTGAAGCAGAAATGGCAGTAAGTTTTTGGTTAATTCATGTAAGAGAAAGAATGATAAAAGAGAAAGACAATTTACCAAGTGTGAGTGCTGTCCACAAATCAAACCCAATAAGAATTGGACTATTATATATGTATGAAATTCAAATCAATATAATTTTCTACATGTAAGTCATATATTTGGGGTTTTGTGGAACTCTTTCACTTATGCATAAAAACACAAAAATTGGAAAATGAATCCATACTCATTTCTCTCTAAATTCACTTCAATCCTTAAATGTGCTTTTGTTGTACCTTGTAATCGGAATCTCAATCGTGATATGTTTTCGTGTAGGTACCAAGCGAGTCTTTCGGGTTTTAGGTACACCCAAAATTCTTCAGTAGTGTTAAATTAAATGATCAACAATCTATGGAAGATGATTAAATTAATGGGCAAAAGTGCTGATCTAACAACTAACTATTTCACTTTGGGCAAAAATAATAAATGACTGTTTCGTGGTGCAAAAATAATAACTAACTTTGTGAACCGGTGCAAATCTAACAAACCCGGTAACTCTAGCCTAACTGACGTTAAAGTGGACCTTGTTTATATTATTTTCAAATGTAAAAATATCATTTTACCCCTGCGAATCAAAATCAATTGAGTCCTTCTTCTTCCTTCCCAATCTGAACGCCCAATACTTGCTTCAGTATTATCCACAAATACCCCATTTCACCTTCTTATACCCAAACTTATCATCTCTTAGCCAGCATAATATAGCCAAGGTTCTAATGTGCCAAAGTTAACAGTAGTTAAGTAAAAGTTACCGGGTTTGTTAGATTTGCACCGGGTCACAAAGTTAGTTATTATTTTTGCACCGCGAAACAGTCATTTATTATTTTTGCCCAAAGTGAAATAGTTAGTTGTTAGATCAGCGCTTTTGCCCTAAATTAATTGCTTGTTTTAGCAATGTCATGAAATAGTAGCTTATATAAATTCTTAAAGAAAAATAATTTAACACTCATTTAGAGTTATAGATATCAATTTATATCACACATATATATAATGTTTAGTACATTCAATGTATATGTATGATTTTAATGAAATTCAGAAATACTAATGTTGGTTCTATTCAATAAAACAACATCTGGAGGAGCAACTGCTGGTGGGTTCCAACCATGGCAATCACCATCTTTGCAAGGACCATTTTCATATATCTCCCAAGTACATGGATCGCAACCATAGTCTCGTGTCTGTTTGTATATGTCAAAGTAAAAGTTATAATCTAACCAATGAAAGGAGCAGAAGTACAAGACATTCGGTATTAATAGATTTAATGTAACGGTGAACTCATACATCTCATCCTCTTTTAAAGTATGAGTTCCAAGATCATGATTTTTATCTTTGCAATGAACATCCAAGTCTTCCCCTATAGTTATCTTATTATAGATTTGCACTTTCGATGTAGTAAGACTGGACTTGCCACCTATAAAGAAAATTGCAACAAGTATAGCAGCAAGTTGCAGACGAATCTGAGATTTGAAAAATGGAGCCATGTCTTTGATTGATCATTCAGATTATTCAATAAGATATAACACAATTGCATGTACCTCCATTTTATAGATCACTAATTCATGGTTGGTTTTATTAGCATTAAACCAATTTGGATATGCAATTAATGCTTTTAATAACTTTATTGTTCTTGATTTGAATTTATTGTATAGGATTTTAAGACTCCGCATATATATTGTTCATTCATGCCCTTAAATGCATTATTTGAAATTAACTAAATGTGGGCCTATCATACTTCCAGAAAACAAATATATTAAATAATGATAATTTAATATTCGGATAAAATATAGAAGAGAATGTAACAATATGTTAAAGATATCAAATCAAAACTCATAAATAGAGATGGATTTTTTTAAAAAACACCACCTATATTAATCTAACACCTATTAACAATGAACTAATCTCAACGCTTCACATGTATGAAACATAATAGATTATGACTGAAGAATATACATTTATTCAACTTTTGTGAATATTGAAGGAAATGCATTGGGAAAATGCTATTTAAATCCCTCCGAATATACAAAAGGACAATTCAGGAACTCAAACTTCCAAAAGGACCATGAAGGAATTAACTAGGACCTAGTTGACATTTTAAAATTGTGTGAAAAACAAAATTGCCCTAATCATAAAATAGAAATTAGGTGGTTAGTAATTTCTATTTTATGATTAGGGCAATTTTGTCTTTTCACACAATTTTAAAATGTCAACTAGGTCCTAGTTCCTTCATGATCCTTTTGGAAGTTTGAGTTCCTGAATTGTCCTTTTGTATATATGGAGGGATTTAAATGACATTTTCCCTTAAGTACAAAGGGCCCTAATTTGCCCTTCAAGTAATCAAAATGGTTCAATTTTACCCTCACCTGACGGTCACTGACGTTTGACCATTTAAAAACTTCGTGAAATTGCATATTAACCCCCAATATTATTCTTATTTATATTTCAGTCCATATAGTTTACTTCAATTTTGTTTTAGTCCATATACTTTAAAACAAAAGGTTTAGGTCCCTCAAATTTGATTGTGTTAGCACATTTGGTCCCTATAGTTTAAAAATATAAATTTTGGATTTTAAAAAAGCTAAAAATTTATATTTTATTTGTTCACATAAATCTTCTAATCATCTAAACATGTCATCATAATTAACACCGTCAGCGACATGCCACCATAATTAACATCGTTAACCCTTATTCCTTATTAAAATATAGGGACTAACTGTGCTAACTAAATCAAACTTGAGGGACCAAAACCTCTTGTTTTAAACTACAGGCACTAAAACGAAAATTGAAGAAAACTATAGGGACTAACATATCAATAAAAATAATATATGAGGTCAATATGCAATTTCGCGAAGTTTTTGAACGGTCAAACGTCATTGACCGTTAGGTGAGGGTAAAATTTGACCACTTTGGTTACTTGAAAAGCAAATTAGGACCAGTTGTTAATTTAGGGTGCTCAGTGTTCCACTGTGGTTACTTGAAGGGTAAATTAGGGTCATTACCCATTTAAAAAATTAAACCAACTAAAGTAAAGTAAATGAACGTTCAAAAAATATATGAGATATATTACCAATTGACTTTGACAAAGAGAAAATGGAAAGAATAAAAAATATAGGATTAATAAACAGTATTATCTGGTTTGGTCTCTTCTTTAACTTATATTCAATAGGGGTGTTAACCTTATGGGATTAAAACACCTCTGTCACATGTTCTGTCCCATAAAAAGGCTCAGGACATGGTTTCCATCCCGTGTTCTATCCCGTCCCTATAGGGACCGGGACGAGACAGGAAAATAAATCTGAATTTTTTAAATTCTTTTTATTAAACATATTTACTTGTAAAAAAAATATAACACTTTGGGTTTGTAGAAAACAAATAAATTAAGTTCAATATTGTTTCTACTACGCTAATAATAGAATTCAGGCTGGTTGGGTTAAATGGAGAAAAGCTACTAAGATTATATGTGATCGTAAGGTCGAAGATAAGATAAAAGGGAAGTTTTACCAGACAGCCATTAGACCTGCGATGTTATATGATAGTGAATGTTAGGCTCTTAAAAGAAAACATGAACATAAGATGTGGGTCGTAGAAATGAGAATGTTGAGATGGATGTGAGTCATATTCGAGAAAGAGGTGGGGTAACATCAATTGGGGAGAAAATGGTAGAAAGTCGCTTGAGGTGGTTTGAGCACGTTAAAAGAATAAAATTAGATGAATCAGTAAGAATAGTTGATCAAATGGATTGCAGTCCTTATAAGAGAGGGAGAGGGAGACCGAAGAGAACTCTTAACGACACTATCTAACAAGTTCTTTTGATCAATAATATATCACCAAACATGGTAATTGACCAAACACAATGGCGTCGTGTGATTCATGTAGCCGACCCCACCTAGTTGGGATAAGACTTTGTTGTTATTGTATTGTTTCTACTACACATCTTATACACCATGATGAGTTAAAAATTTATTTAAGATTGTATTGTCATTAAAAAATGGCATATATACTCATACACGATGTTAAAAATATAGAAATACACACATATATATATTTGGGAAGGAACGGGATTGGGACAACCCCGTCCCATGTTCCATCCCGATGTCCCGTCCTAAAACTTTTCTCATCCCAAAAAACCATGGGATAGGACGGGACAAGATTAGACGGATCAGGAAAAAATTATGCATCCCTAATATTTAGTGTTTGAAACTTCTAAGATTTTAACACACTGTTTGCCAACATTTAGATATTTCGGGACAGGAAAAAATCATGCATCCCTAATATTTAGTGTTTGAAACTTCTACGATTTTAACTCACTGTTTGCCAACATTTAGATATTTCGGGACAGGAAAAAATTATGCATCCCTAATATTTAGTGTTTGAAACTTCTAAGATTTTAACTCACTGTTTTCCAACATTTAGATATTAGTACAAATCCTCTGAAGTTTTGCATTGGTACATGGGATTTTTCCCCCTCAAGTTTTGATAAAGTATTCTATCTAATCCATATTATAAGTGGTAGATATTAAAACATGATGGAATCAATTATTATTGGTAAAGTTAATATAATTCTCCATATTCATCCTTATATCACTTATTATATGCTTTTTCCCCCTCCTTGCATTTAAAACTCTCTCTTATGAGTCATAACTATTCATTTTATTTCCCATTAACTTATATACAAGGGCAATAATGAAAAAGGCAGAGTTATTAGCTTTATTGAACTAAATTCCTTCTATTATTAAAAAATGAAATAAGTTCTTGAATACTACAAACAAGGTGAAAGCTAACAAAGCAACAAATAAAAGATGGAAGCTCAATGACTTGACTTTATCAGCCTATTCCAGAATAGTGCATCGAGGGAGAAGAAGGTAGAAGAACTTCAGATCACTTGTATCATCAGCAACTGGAGGTGGAGGGTCAGAGGAAGATTCTTGAAGATCATTCAGATTCTTAACATCGATACCTAGAAGATGAGAAAAAAGAGGTAATGGTGTATGAACCCAACCGTTCTGGTCAGCAGTTGCAAGATGGTCAGCAGCATAACTTCCCTCCCTAGGAGTGAATAAAAATAAAAAACCCAACTGAGGAACCAAGAAGCTTCAAAATTTCATGAATAATGCTACGACATTACCATTGATTAGCGTCCGCTCCACCCTTGTCAACATTCTGTTTAAGCAGCAGAGAATTTGTTTCAAACATAACTTTTTCATAGCTAGCCAAGATCAAGAGCTAATAGCACAGCTCTTTTCAATGCTAGTACTTCAATCATAAAAGTTGAGATAGACTTCATTCAGTTCATTGTATCAATGAAACCCTATAAATATAATCCCTATAAACAATGTCAATTCTGAGTTCAGTGAAAAGATTGGTGAATGAACCATCTGAGTTGATTTTCAAATAATGAATCAGTGGATTGGAGCAATGTTGGAAGTTCCAGGGTTGGATTCGATCATATTAGAACTAGCAGCCATATACTTTGAGCTTTGACTCTTTATGGTAAGAATAATCACATATGGGTCTGGATCTTGTTCATTGAATACTTTCTCATTAAGTTGCTTCCAAATGTTCCATAAGATCATTGCAATTTGAGATATCTCCTTATCATTATCCTACTCTGAATTTTCTGTAATATGAATCCACCATGCAGTAAAATTATTGACATGGAAGTCATCACTTCTCATACTCAATTGACAACCATACCAAACCCCTATTGTCCATGGACATCTTGAAAATAAGTGTTCCAGCATCTGGTGAGAAAATTGAGTTGCTGGAAGACAAGGCTCTATTTTCTGAGATGACAAATAATTGAGCTCTCTGAAATAATTAGGTTTCATCGAGTAGTGGCCATTAAATGCATGGATCTAAATGAGTTTGTCTTCAAGTGGAATATATGAAATTGGAATGTTATAAATTTTGTCTTGAACTTCTTGAGGAACAAAGTCTTAAAATGGATTTAAATTCCACTGCCCATCAACAATGAGATCTTCTACCAACAATAATAACAATATTCATCTTCCAACTAGAATAATATTCCAATTACCAAGAAGATATATGGCCTTTGTGGCATTAACAAATTTACCCTCAGGAAAGTACAAACTTTTAAGCGCCTTTACCAATAATTCGTTAGGATTGTTTAATATTCTCCAGACAGAATTTTTAAGAGGGCATCATTCATTGTAACAAAGTCGCAAAAGCCCATATATCCATTAGATTTAGAGTCAGTGAAAAAGTCCCATGCTTTCCAGTTAGTACCACATCCTTCAACATTACCATCCCACCGAAAATTGGAAACAATCTTGTTTAGATCTTTGCAAGTTTTGATTGGGGATTTGAAACAATTCATAGGGTAAATAGGAATAGCATTAACAATTGCTTTGATCATCATTTCCATGCCATCATAGGAGAGAGATTTATCAGTGGACCCTTGAATTTTGAAACAACTCTTTCTCTAATATAGGCAAGTGTTTGATTTTTAGTTTTCCTAAATACTAGGAATTTCGAGGAACTTTCCTTGATCATCATCTTCTGGAATATTTAGAATTTGGCCCACCCCTATTCTGGTATCCTGAGGGGTATTGGTAGAGGAAACATTGGTGGATTTATCATGATTTGGCTCTTGACCTCAAGACTCAAAATACTCCCTCTGTTCCTAAATATAAGACCTAGATAACTTTTTTTTGGAAAGATTAAGGTTGCGAAATAGGTTATTAAATGATGACATATTTGATATCTTTTTAGATTATCCATTAGCTTATAGGTAAAATAAACTAGTTTAAGAGAAAAAATTAGGTAAATCAATTTATAATTAACTTATTTTTTGCTTTTTTAAGGATTTTTCAAAAAAGTCATCTAGGTCCTATATTTAGGAACGGAGGGAGTATAATTTTCGGATCCTAGCATGATTGGAACAATTGCTTCTGCTAGCATTCATGAAAAAGAGGGAGTCATCTGTAAATTAATCACCACCTGGTAAAAGTTTATTTAATTATAAGGGCATTTTTGACATTTCATGTCTAATATTATTGTCGTATTAGTGAAAATATTATTTTTTTATCACATTGTAAATATTGTTGTACCTTAAAATAGTTATGTACTATTTTTGCTTCTTAACGAATAGTTATGTATTATTTTTGGACTTTCGAACATCAAACTATTGTGAGTGATTGCAGGTCTACTTCTAGACTTTTTTCCCACCTCTTATCTGCCCGATAAAGGAACATGATTTGGAAAGTGAAATTGTAATGCTATGAGTTCAAGATAGTGATTACTGTAAGGTACATAATAAGCGTGCTGAGTTTTTAAGTGAATTTGATTATGCACTGATTTCTTTTCTCCCCTGTTTTGTATGATTGCTTTGTTATGGTCAAGGAATTTCTGTTTATAATTCCTTAAGATTTGTGGTTTATAAACTTCAAGTTCCTCCGCTGTTTCTATCCATCGGGTTTTGCAGGATTTTAGGATAAAAATTTCTAATTAAATCAACATATTTGTCTATTAGAGTTGATATAATGAGAGATGCATTAAACTCCTAATGGATTGATAGGTTTTGGCTCGTTTATGCTTATTCTCTGTTTTGTTTGTTCTACATTTAGTATGCTTATATGGCTGAATTGGTTTAGTGTTAAGATACTTCTACATGTATTTAATTTATAGAAAAGAAAAAGTATTGATTGATTGGGTACATGCATGTTAAGATTAGAGGCAAAGTGGTAAACTTATATATTTTCATGTTTCTTTTCGGATGAAGGATTAAAACACCGTTTGTCCAAGTGTAAGTATTATGATTCTTTGGAACTACTCTTTGACTAAGCAACTTGGATTGTGTAGATATATGGGAAATTATTGTGAGATGGTATACTTTGAGATGGTTTACATTCTAATGCAGAAACTCGGGATTCAAGATTTTCGTTATAATAATCAAGTAATCAATTGTTGGATGGATAGAAATGAGATGATGGAAATAGAATTGGAAATGAGTGTAAGGATAAAAAATGGAAAGTAAAGGTAATGATGTGATGTAAAGTTTGTAAGGTTCTGGAAAAGTGTGAGATGAAGAGAGAAAACTTGTTGGCCCCGAAATATATGTAAATTACCATTTTGCATTTTCAATTCTACTATTGATACACATCCTCCAAGTTTCATCTTTTTTGGGTGTCAATAAAGTAGGCATTGCACATGGGTTAAGACTATGTTGGTTATAACCCTTTTCCAATAAACTATTGACTTGTCGATTAAATTCTTCCCTATCCTTACTATTCATCCTATAATAGCTCTGTCAATATAGTCATAAATATCCCTTTCATGATTTTCAAGCTCAGATATGGTGATTTTATTTCTATAATATCTTGATCAAATTGGTTTTGATTGTCAATAACACGTCGAAGGGTCATGTAAGAGGAATTTCTAATGTGAAGGATTTATGTTGGTCTTACTAAAACCTAAAAAGGCTCTCAAGCTGCTTCCACCAAAATGGTGAAAACCCTACTCCACAAATTAAACCTTCAAGGACAAGCCGCAAGAGTTATTTCTGCTAAATAAGTTACAACCTGAGCAAGATCTTCACGGTAACCTCAGAAGGAAAACCTTTAAGGAAAATGTTAGAAATCTCTTATACCCTAGGGTAGACAGGACCCGAGTTTAAGGCCGAGTGTTTGAGGAGATATATTGTCCTTGATTGTGAATTAAATGTTGAGTTAAACGGAAAAAAGAAAACAATAACAATCAGTATGAATTAACGGAGGGTTCAAAAGTGAACAAAAATTGTGGAAAGTAGAAAATTAAAAAAATGGTTTTTTTCTTTTTCTCTTTTTTTTCCTTTTGTTCCTCTTTTTTCATTTTTTTAATTTTTTTTCATTTCTTGCCTCTTTTCTTTTTCTCTTTTATTTTTCTCTTTTTATTTCCTTTTTTGCTAACTCACAAGATAATGAAAATTAGAAAATGAAAAGAGAGAAAAAAATGCAAAAATTAAGGAAAAGTAAAATGAAAATTCGGCGTATAACCTATTTTCTAATGTTTGCACTGAGGATTGTTTTGTGTTGGTATCTATAAAAGGGACTTCTCATACTAGACGCTCAAAAGAAGACATCTTGCCTACGCAGTTAAATCAAAGAACTTAGTAGAAAGGAGAGAAGAGAAAAATATTTTACCAATAATATTTAACCCACCAAGTGTGAGTACGAAAGGTAAGAATATACTAGGTCCACATAAGTGGATTAAGGCCCAAATTCAAACGAATAAGAATTGGACCATTATGTATGAAATTCAAATCAAATATAAAATTTCCACATGTAAGTTATTAATTGGGGATTTTGGTGGATTGATTCTCACTTACGCATTAAAACACAAAACCTAGAAAATAACTCCATACTCGTTTCTCTCTAAGTTCTCTGCAGTCCCTAAATGTGCTTCAATTGTACCTTGTAATAGGAATCTCAAACGTAATCTGATTTTGTGTGGGTACCAATTAAGCGAGTCTTTCAGGTTTTAGCTACACCCAAAATCCTTCAGTAGTGTTAAATTAAATTATCAACAATCTATGTAACATGATTAACTCAATTTCTTTCTTTTAAAATTGTCATTAGATAGTAGTTTATATCAATAATTTGGGAAAAATAATTTTACACGCATTTGGAGTTATAGATATCCATTCATATCACATATATATAATGTTTATTACATTTAATGTATATGTATGACATTAATGAAATTCAGAAATACTAATGTTGGTTCCATTCAATAAAGCAACATCTAGAGGAGCAACTGCTGGTGGGTTCCAACCATGGCAATCTCTATCGTCTTTGCAAGGACCATTTTCATGTATCATCCAAGTACACGGATCACAACTGTAGTCTCGTGTTTGTTTGTATATATCAAAGTAATACTTATATTCTCCAACGCCTATTTGTATCCAATGAAAGGAGCAGAAGTACAAGACATTTGGTATGAACAGATTTAATGTGACGGTGAATTCAAACATCTCATCCGGTTTTAAAGTGATAAGACCAAGATCATGATTTTTATCTTTGCAATGAACATCCAAGTCTTGCCCTATATATAACTTATTATAGATTTGCACTTTCGTTTTAGTAAGACTGGACTCACCACCTATAAAGAAAATTGCAACAAGTATAGCAGCAAGTTGTAGCCGAATCTGAGATTTGAAAAATGGAGCCATATCTTTGTATTGTTCAGATTATTGAATAAGATATTGCACCATTGCATGTGCCTCCCCTTTTATAGATCACAAATTCATTATTGGTTTTATTAGTATTGACCTAATTTGTATATGAAATTAATGCCTTTAATGACTTTATTGTTATTAATTTGAATTTATTGTATAGGATTTTAAGACACCACATATAGTGCTCATTCATGACCTTAAATGCATTTGAAATTAACTTAAGTCTGGGCCTATCATAATTTTACATACATTTACTTTTATATTCTGATCTGTTGTTTCCTCACTATTTTCTAGAAAACAAATATATTAAACAACAAGAATTTAATATTCAAAGAAAATATAGGAGAGAATGAATGTAACAATATATTTAAGATATTTAAAAACACAGCCTAGTAATCTAGCGTCTATCAATAATGAACTCATTTGAACGGTTCGCTTATTTCAAATATAATAGATAATGTTTTAAGAATGTGCATTTACTTAACTTTTGTGAATATTGAAAAAATATCAATGTATTTAGTTAATCAATAAGCAAAATATACATACACTTTGAAAAATAAATACATATAGAAGCGGATTCCATAGTTTATTGTTAAGAAAACAATTTTCCCAAAGAATTAATGGATGAATTTCCCGAATAATTTGAGAGATTTAAAAAATTGAATCAACTAAACAGAAGTGAATGAATGTTTAAAAAAAACATGAGATTCATCACCAATTGACTTTGACCAAAAGCAAATTAAAAGAATACAAAATATATACTAAACGATATCATCTGGTTTTGCCCCTCCTTTAACTTATATTTAATAGGGGTGTTCATGGTATGACATGGGATTGATACATCCCACCCCATGTCTCGCCTAGAAAAAGGATTGGGATGGAGTTTCCCTCTTGTGTCCTGTTTCGCTCCAAACAAGAAAATCATGAAACTTTTTAAAATCAATTTTATTAAAAATGTCTACTTTATAAAAAAACATAACATTTTAGGTTCATAGAAAACAAATAAATTAATGCAATATTATTTCTACAACATATCTTATACAATATAATAAGTTAAAAATTAACTAGAAACATGTTTTTCATAAAAAAAAGTGTTATATATACTCATACATGATATAAAAGAAACATGTAATTTTTTTTTGAAAAAGGTTACATAATTTTTTGTCCCCCAAAGATCAGAAGTCATAACCCTCAATTTCAAATCTTTCTAAGAAAATAGAATTTAGTGAGCAGGGACTAAGCATACTCCACCACTCTTTATGTATGATGTAATCAGATAAATATTGAAATGGAACAATAGTGTGAATACTGGGAACAAAGCTATGCAATATTCTATCCATATATTAAGCATGAATTATTCCTAGATTCTTGACTACCAGACAACATTTTTCTAACCAAGTTCACATGAGCATCAATTTTGATAGCTCTTGCAATGGAATAATCAAATATAAATATAACTAAGTTCACATGGCGCATGTAGAGGGGGGCGCTGGTAAAGGCTCTACATGCGCTTTTTAAAAGCGTATGTAGAGGGGGGCTATACATGCGCTTAAAGCGCATGTAGAGGTACGTACCTCTACATGCGCTTAAAGCGCATGTACATCTACATGCGCTTAAAGCGCATGTAGAGGTACGTGCCTGTACATGCGCTTAAAGCGCATGTAGAGGTACGTACCTCTACATGCGCTTTAAGCGCATGTACAGGCACGTACCTCTACATGCGCTTTAAGCGCATGTACAGGTATATATATATATATATATATATATATATATATATATATATATATATATATATATAATATATTTTTTTACATTTGCCACCTGTATACACATAATAGACGGGATTAGGTATTATACATCATAATTCAATTCTAATAGTCTTTTCAGTAGAATTGAAAATAGAAATTCTAAGAAGCATGAAACACACATAGTAAAATAGCACAAAAACCATGATAAAATTGAATATCATCAACTAATGAATTGTCACACATTGTGTTTGCAAAGAAAAGCAAACTTGAAAAAGAATATCATAATTGCGACATGAAAAAGAAGGAGGATATGTGCATATTCAAAAAGAGCACCAAAATGCAAGCAAGTTGGTGGGAATGAGACACAAATCCCATTAACGCAACCAAATTTCCTACATGTTGGTCAACAAAAGGAAGGAGCAATGGTCAAATTTGTGACACCATAAAGAAAAATTCCTATGTTGAAGAAATCTCCAATTCCTCTTGGGATCTATCTATAATGTGTCAAAAACCATTGCTTCACTGAACTATATTCGGGTAGGGAGAGGAGGAAGCTTTACAAATCAGCTAGAGATAACTCAGCTACTTGTTGAGGAAAGAAAGCTTTACCATCAAAACTACCTTAGACTTGTCAATTGCCATTCTTAAATGGTAACTCAGCTACTTGCAAGGATTTTCCATCAAAACTACAATGCAAGTTCTATCATCATTATGACAGACTTATATAAGTTAGATAATTCAATCTTACAGGCTAAGTACTTGCTTCTGCATTCCAGAAAGCTTTGGCCCTCTTGAGGCACCCATTGCACCTTAGATACTTCTACCAAAAATTATGATGCAGCTTTTCTCTGAACTTCTGAGAAAATAAGAAAAGCATGTTCAGAATGATTCAACTATACTCCACAAAGCTGAAAAGCCATGACATCTAAATGATACACAAATTTATGGCAAGTATAAGGATTTGAAGAATTTTAAGATTTATATCTGTAAGCCATACACACACACACACACACACACACATGATTGTGTGGATATTTAACAAATTAACGTTTAAAGCAAGGCCAGCATCAAATCAAAATCCTGTGTGGGATGAAAAAAAATTATAAATAATGCACATCAAGACAGGGGTGGGATGCAAGCATGGGCATCATACTGCAACCCAATTGAACCTGAACTCATAAAATATCCATTAAAAACTATCACAGGAATATTTTGCTCAATCCTAGAAAGTAGAGAAAAAGGAGAAATCTAAAACTTGACTTTACTCAGATGCTAAAACTTTTGGGTACATCATACATTGAAATCACCAGAAGACATTTCCAAGACGTGTTTGACACACATATACACGTGTCATATATATCAATTTTCACAAGGACATACAAATAAAACAGCAATAAACAAGAACAAAACATAAAGCAGGACTTGAAGAAAAAGAGAATGATCAAAATCATAAAGCAGAATGATATACCAGGAACTTCATTTGATAAAACAAAACTAAAATATACATTTACTCAAGCTTGAATTAGCAAAGTAAAACACCTTTGCACAATTCAGCCAAATCCCATTAACGCAACCAAATTTCCTACATGTTGGTCAACAAAAGGAAGGAGCAATGGTCAAATTTGTGACACCATAAAGAAAAATTCCTATGTTGAACTAAGAAGCATCAGCTCCATTACAAAACTAAAAAATGAAGATAAAGAGGAAAACCTGAAGAAGAAGAGCATCGCCAGATAGCATTCAATCCTCTGGGCATTGAAACATGAAACACTAAAGGATTTTGAGCAAATGTCACAGCACACCATGATTGAAATATTGAATGAAAATGGAAAGGCTAGCAATTGAGAGGAGCGGTATATCAGTCATTCAATAAATAAAAAATAAATAACATAAAAGGAAAATTGAGCTGATAATAGGTGTTTGAAATCAAGCCTGGTACTCTAAGTATAGTCGATTGCCCAACTCTAGCAGCAAAATCCTCTCCACAAAAAGCCTCAGCTAAGAAACCACCCCACTTTGAATCAAGCTATTCAGAATTTGATTCACAGAGTTCAAGTTCTCATCTTTCTTTCTCAATGTCCTTTTCATTCACACCCACCAAGAGGATATCCCTTCCCATTCAGATACATCAATATCCTTTACATCAAAACAGATATATCAAATTCAACTAATCAAATGACAAAAGGGGAGTACAGCAAATTTGTCCTTTACTTCTTTCCACTTGTATACCCAAACACTAAAACAATCATATCTTATAAATAACAATACACACATGTACAACAGTGTGCTATTATCCAAACAGAGGAGGGAATTGCGAAAGCATTTATTTTCCTACAATATATTCAGCCATGACAAGGAAAAAGGCCTAAAGAACCTTCAATCCAAAGAGAAAAACAACATATAAAGCCATATTATAACTCAAACAGCTTCTACAACAACTAATTTGAGATTTTGAACCTTAATTTCCTCAAAACCACTCGACCATAAAACCCTAATATCAGCCCCTTCTCAATCTCGCCCAAAAATGAAGTAAAAGGAGTAAGAATAGGTAGGAGGTTCTCACCGGAGTACATAGCCGTCACGTGTTGCCGGATTCTCGCCGGAATCAGCCGTGAATCGCCGGATTTTGAAAAGAAAATGCAGGGAGTGAGGAATGGTTAAAATGAATGGAAGAGGAAGAAGAAAGAAGGTGAGGATACTTACCCAAACCACGGCTCAACCGCCGTGTGCTGCCACCCTCGCCGATCGCCGCCGTCGTTCTTGGCCAGAGGAAGAAATGAGAAGGGAGAACGAAGTGGTAGAAGAAAATGGAGGGGGGGGTTTCGGCCGACAGAAAGAGAAGGGAGTATTTATTTATTTTTTTTAAATGGGTTAGGGTAAAATATAGGGAAAATCACTATTAACTCCCCTATTGTTTATTCTTAATTATATTTCTAACCCAAAAGTTTGTATATATTACTATATTTCTTTCTTTTCATCCTAATATGATCTAAATTCTAATTTTTACTTTTCATGGAAGTTTCTATCCCCAATTAATTCTTTTAATCATATTCCTTTAAATTTAAAATAATTAAGATTTATTGTCAATAAATCACCCCAAATCTCATAAATTCCTCCCTAAGACTTTTAATTCCCTTAATGACACCTCAATAATTTTGAATTATCTTTAATTAAATTTTTGGAATGTTACATTATGCATATATATATATATATAGTTCAAATAAAAATAATAATAAAGTCTCACAATTGTGACATTATTATTTCAGTCTAAATATTATTTTAAATCACAGCGCCAAGATTACTCAGGAAAATAAAATAATGAGTTATATTATGTTTTAAAACTTACGTATGTATATGAATCAAATAATGAGTTATATTAAGTTTTTCATCATTAAATAAATTGAATGAATCAACTTTTATTTTAATACTAGGCCTATACATGCGCTTAAAGCGCATGTAGAGGCTGTACATGCGCTTTAAGCGCATGTAGAGCCTGTACATGCGCTTTAAGCGCATGTACAGGCAGCATTTCCACATACAAAAGTGGTAATGGAGCTTTGAAACACTAAGTACACAAGCAGGAACACCTTATGAGGTCTAAGGAGGATCTCTTATGCATGACTCCATGTTTTACACTTCAGTAGTGCCTTTACATGCGCTTAAAGCGCATGTAAAGGGTGTTTGAACATTTTCATAGCACCCAAAAGTGGTAATGGAGCTTTGAAACACTAAGTCCACAAGCAGGAACACCTTATGAGGTCTGAGGAGGACCTCTTATGCATGATTCCATGTTTTGCACTTCAGTAGTGCATTTACATGCGCTTAAAGCGCATGTAAAGGGTGTTTCACCAATTTCATAGCACCCAAAAGTGGTAATGGAGCTTTGAAACACTAAGTCAACAAGCAGGAACACCTTATGAGGTATGAGGAGGACCTCTTATGCATGACTCCATGTTTTGCACTTCAGTAGTGCCTTTACATGCGCTTAAAGCGCATGTAAAGGGTGTTTCAACATTTTCATAGCACCCAAAAGTGGTAATGGAGCTTTGAAACACTAAGTCCACAAGCAGGAACACCTTATGAGGTCTGAAGAGGACCTCTTAAGCATGACTCCATGTTTTGCACTTCAGTAGTGCCTTTACATGCGCTTAAAACGCATGTAAAGGGTGTTTGTGCCTTTACATGCGCTTGCCTTTACATGCGCTTAAAGCGCATGTAAAGGGTGTTTATGCCTTTACAAGGGTTTTTCCATATAATTTTGAGCTCTTCACCTAAGTTCATTTTATATTTTATCTCTAAATACTTAAATCCTTTTCTAGTCATTGTTTTAGTGAATTTTAATTGATGCACATTTCTATACATGCGCTTAAAGCGCATGTAGAGATAAGGCCTCTACATGCGCTTTAAGCGCATGTATAGATTCTTACCTGTACATGCGCTTTAAGAGCATGTAAAGGACCCTCTATACATGCGTTTCTTCTAAGCGCATGTAAAGGTGCGCTGGTAGAGGAACAATTTGTAGTAGTGATGAGCAGCAATTGTGTTTACTAATCAGTATTCCATACCACGGTCAACATAATAAAATCCTAATGAATTCAAATACCCAGGTGTCTAGTGAAAATACAAATAGTCGTATCAACAAAGGTAAAAAATGAGAATCCTTTAATCATCTTACCCTGGCATATAGGAGAAATCTTTGGAAGGGATTTTGATTGCTATGATATTAATCTTTCTCTGTATAATTGCTTTGTTGTTAATCCATATGTGCGTCGTGGAAATAATGAAGAATATAATAGAGAAATGTCGATTCTGATGGAAATGCTACAAAGATATGTCAATCAAGGAGATGAAGGATCTTCCCTGTTTTGAGAACAAGGAATCAGATAATAAAGGATTTAGTTGCAGCAGAAACACTATGGATTGAGCAATTTGCTCAGAAAGCTTCAAGGATGGTGATAAGTGTAGGTTCATGCCTAATTGCTTACATAGCTTCCACGTCTCTTGCATGGATTCATGGATTCTAAAAACACCCATTTGTCGGACTTGAAGAAGTTGAGTTCATTCCCTATCCTGCATACAACAACCACTTACATAAGATATTTTTACACTAAAATTAGTTATATTAATCCAGTAGTGATACCACAATAATGGCATCTCCATTTAAACCCAGTGGTGATATAAACCCTGTAATGATATAAACAAATTCAGGTATCAACAAGTGATAAACCAAAGAGAGCTCATGAACATCAATAATCTCTCCCCCAAACTCTCTAACCTAAATTAAGAGCTTCTCAATTCTGACACTTGAAGGAATCATGGTGAGAAGTATCAGCGTCAAACACATCACTCCTCATTGCTTGAAACGACGCTATCAGAAACATTCCAAGAAACTTCTTCATACACTTCGGTAGCCCAATCGTTGTCATCCTAGTTTAGAATGAATGGAGCCCTAGAGGTTCCTCGTCCACCTGTCGAATCAAAGCGTTCAAGATTCAGGTAAGAATAAAACACCATCATCAAACAACACAATCCTAAGCTAAAAAGTTACAAATCAAAAGGAAAAATGGGGAAGAACTTGAAGCGATCTGCACTGACACATGAACTGAAGTGACGCAAACACTAATGACTAATAAGTTGTCCAAATACGGTCAATAATAGAAGTGAGAAGTGAAGCAAAGAGAAAAGCCTCTACCAAACATGTTAAGACGCATATCAATCATCAAATATATATATATATATAGTAGTTACCCGTGTGGAATCTTACTCGGTTTCACACTTGAAACCAAGTTTCCAATTGGGTTTTACCTAAGTTTTCATTTTTTAAAGTCTAATGTTTCACTTATATTATTAGAGCATGTTTGCATTGCATCATTTTGAGTTTTCAATTTGCATTGTTTTAGTGGGTTTTTAATTTTCTTCTTCCCAATGGCCGTCTTTTCCCCTTCCTCAGTTTACAACAGGAAGTAGAAAAGTTCAAATCACCATTATATTCCTTCCATCTTCCAATGCACCTTTCCTCATCCCTCTATTCTCTATGTCTTTCCCCTTCTATTCTCTCTCCATTCTCTGTCTTATCCTATATTAGGTCCTTTATGTAAACATATGATGTTCATTTTAGTGGCTTAGGCTACATATATAGAATGTTGGCCAAAAAAAAAAATACATATATAGAATGAGGTTTTTTTTTTGGCCAACTACATATATAGAATGAGGTTGATTGAAGTATTGCTCATTGTTTTTAGACTTTTCTTTTCAATGTTAATCTTTGTAGGACTTTGGAAGCTAAGTAGGTCCTGAGAAAACAAATCAGCTGGAATAATTACAACTGGCGATATAAACGGAAATTGTTGACTCATCAAATTTTAGTGATGATTGTTCAGTCAAAAGCTGACAAAGCATAAATATATTATTTTGATTAAAAAATAAATCAATCATGAAAAATTTAAAATCATACCAAATATATAATAATCCTCTTCAATAGGATATTTCTAAATTTAAAATCATGTAAATTAAAAAGTTTTTAAACTGAAAGCTTCATCTACTAGGGTTTTTTCTTTGTGACGGCAAGTATACCATGAGTTTATCCCAAATTTTCATCTTTTCTTTGGTAAGTATGTCTTTTTTGTTGTAATAAAAAAATGTCTCTTTTGTCTTTTCTTGTTTTACTCTCTACATTCTCTCTATCAAAGTAAAATAACTACTTGTTCTCTCTCAATTTGTTCTTCCTACATCTGCAAACAAATGAAAACCATTTGGGTTGCTGATGAAATCCATTGGAGAAATGATGATGGTGATGTTCAGATTGACATGCGGTTTAAAAAAGGGATTATACCAATAATATTCTTAAGGACCACAGTCTTATATATGATTCATTCATTCCGAAATAATAGCAACAAAGGAAAAAAAATCTTCTCCAATAAAAAAAGGAAAAAAATATTCCATATGATTTCCTAAATGAATACTTCGTACTCATCATCAAATTTTGGAATAGCTAGAATCCCTCTTCAATATCCATTTTTCTGGACATTGTTGCTTTATCATGACTACAGAAATATACAGGTTGATTAGAAAACTGTTTATGGTAGAAGATTTGTGAGTTCAAAACAATACCCATATGGACAAATTTATGAATTTTCTCTGCACGCATCTTCACCTCAGAAGTGAATTGAAGAAGTTGACGTCCGAGGAGAAACCAACGTCAACGATAGAGGAACAATGATACTTTGTCAGCTTTTAATTGAACAATCATCACTAAAATTTGATGAGTCAGCAATTTCCGTTAAGTTTAGTGACGGTGTTAGATTTGAAGACTAAAAGTGTACTTTTCAAAGATAAAGGACTAAAATGAAACTTCATGCAAACATAAGAGACTAAGGGCCCGTTTGGTTGGTGGGAATGAGGGTGAGGGAATGGGATTGGGATTGGGATTCAATCTCAATCCATGGTTTGGTTGGTGGTATTCCACTTAAGTGGGATTCCCAATCCCACTTAAGTGGGAATAACCCAATCCCACCTCACCCCCTGGTATTAGCTATCCATTAGTGAGAATGATTACTTAAATTACGAAAATAACCTTAATCATACTTTTTTTATATTTTTTTTATTACACCTATTAAACATATCTATTTTTTTATCGACCTATTAACCATATCTTTTAAAATTAAAACAATATATTTTACATTCTCATCTCTTCTCACATATGGGTGAAAAAAATCTCTTCTATCTCAAGTCTCTCATCTCTTTTTCTTCTCAACCCTAATCTCCAAGCACATGATTTTCTCCCCTCTCTAGTTCTTCTCAATTAAAAAATCTCATCTTTCTTCATACTCAAACATCAAAATCCCATCTTTTATTCTTATTTGATATTTTTTATCGAAATTCAATTCTTATTTGATTATGAAACTTAATGGTTGTGAAATTAGGGTTTCATATATCTACAGCTATAAACTATTATATGACTGTTGTTTATATAGATGACGATTCTTCTCTTTTTTATAACTGGGTGTATTTCAAAAAATAGTAAAGCTTATAAATATAAGATACATTCATGAATTATTTTTCTCTTACATATGAAACTCGTTCCTAAATTTTCAAAAATAAGAAAATGGGTGAAGGTTAAGAAAGTAGTGCATAGTATAAATGGAAACATCTTGATTTTCGGAAATAGCACACAAGATTACTATTCCCACAATTTTAGCAATAAAAGAGAGTGTTCCTTGCTAACAAAGGTTTCAAATTTAGAAAATAAAAGGAATTGGTCTTTTCTTTGAGTTCTTTTGGTAACTGATTCTTGATCTACAACAGAAAAAGATTCTATTCCCCACAATTTTAGCAATTAGTTTTTTCTGTGTTTCTTTATATTAATATTTGAACTGAAATGGAAGGATTAATTTAAATAGATAATGATATATCTTTTTATTTATTGTGAGGGTCATTAATGTCAATTTATAATTTATAACTAATTTTAAAAGAAAATTGATTTAACTAATCCTCAAAATATTCCCTCATACCAAACTTAATTTTAAAAATTGAATCCTATCCCAAACTCACTCCCACTCTCATTCCCAATCTCATTCCCATTCCCACAAAATCATTCCCTCCAACCAAACGAGCCGTAAAGGTATACTTTAACCTTGATTTTATTAAAAAGCTCGTTGCAAGTCGACGGTTATTATGGAGGTTAGAGTGTTGAAACTTCTAATTAATTAATCTTTTTAGGTGTAACAACCTAAAATTTGGTTAGGAATAATAATTAATTGATTGAGGACTGAGGGGTGCCATAAAAATTAAAAATGAATATAAATGAATTTCAAGAGTAAATACATTTTTTAGAAATTTAATATTTATTATCTTTCCGAAGTAAAGAAAAATAGTTAGACATTGAATTTTAAATTGAAAGTTTGAAAAATACTTTGAAACCTAGACAACAATGTGATGGAAGAAATTATATAAATTGAAGTGTGAATTCAAACCTGCAATTTATTTTTAAATAGGGGTTTAATTAGAAAGTGAATAGAATAAAGTGGTTGAGTGACAAGGACTCATTCACCCTTAACCAATTGTCTGGGGTTCGATCCCTGGCGTTGGGTATGGAGAAATATTAAATCTCTCAGGCCAGCTGTCCCACCCTTTGAGGTGCCTACAAATCAGCGGGGGATTAGTCTCTCACTTGTCGAGTGAGGGGATACCTTGATCATGTATAAAAAAAAGTTTATCAAAAAAAAAAAAGAAAGTGAATAGAATAAAGGATTAAGATGGAAAGGTAATTTTTGCGCTTTCTAATATTTAGAATACTTTCCTCTTCCTTATCATCATCAATACTTTCTTCTCCCTTCATCCCAACTGAACGTTCACTCCACTCCCACCCTCTTCTTCGTTTTCTTATCATCACAGAACGTTGGGAATTTATATGGCTTGAAATTCATATGACCAACATAGGAGTGTATTAGAGTTAATAGATTATATTGCATGTTCGATTTTGATTGGGTTGATGATTTCTTATGTTTCTTTTCTTTCTCAGTTTCGACGGATTCTCTTGTGTGTATGGGTATGGTGTTTTATTTTGTGATTTAGTGGATTGATGATTTCGTTCTTGTATGTCTAATGTTTGATGATTTCCATTGGTTTTTATTTGGCCTACTTTCTTCAATTTTTCATTCCAAAGAAGATTAATTAGTGTGTAAAAGTTGTTTGGGAATGGATCAAACTAATGTGAGTGATTGCATGTCTACTTCTAGACTTTCTGTTTTCCCCCTCTTATCTGCCCGATAAAGGAACATGATTTGGAAATTGGAAAGTGAAATTGTGATGCAATGAATTCAAGATAGTGATTAGTGTAAGGTACATATAAGCGTGCTGAATTTTTAAGTGAATTTTATTTTTCACTGATTTCTTTTATCCCTATTTTGTACGATTGCATTGTTTCGGTCAAGGAATTTCTGTTGATAATTCCTGAAGATTTGTGGTTTATAAATTTCAAGTTCCTCCTCTGTTTTTTCCATCGGCTTTTGGAGGATTTTGGGATAAAAATTTCTAATTAAATCAATGTAATTGTCTATTAGAGTTGATATAATGAGAGATGCATGTTAAACTCCTAATGGATTGATAGGTTTGGCAGCACTATGCTTATTCTCTGTTCAGTTTGTTCTGCATAGTAGTATGCTTATATGGCTGAATTGGTTAGTGTTAAGATACTTCTAATGTAATTAATTTATAGAAAAGATTAGACTAGACGGAAAGTTGTAAGCTTCTATATTTTCATGTCTCTTTGTTGTGATGAAGGATTAAAACAAGGGTAAAGGAGCAAAAATGGGTTCAAACTATTACGCCAGGAGCACATAGGGGTAACAAGTATTTCCGGGTTCAATTCAGGGATTGAAGAATGAATATTGGAGCAATATAGGGTACATCGTTTATGTTGACCGACGTTGACCGTTAAAAGCTGACGTGGCGGGGGAAATTATTTTTTGCTGACGTGGCAAGCTACATAAGCGCACCACGTCAGCAAAAAAGTGCCACATAAGCGTGTCAAGTCAGCAAAAAAGTGTCACATAAGAACGTCATGTCAGCAAAAAATGCCACATAAGCACGCCACATCAGCAAAAAAATCATTTCCCCGCCACGTCAGCGTTTAACGGTCACCGTCGGTCTCAACATAAACGACGTTCCCTATATTGCACCAATATTAATTCTTCAGTCCCAGAATTGAGCTGGAAATACTTGTTACCCCTATGTGCTCCTAACGTAATAGTTTGAACTCATTTTTGCACCTTTACCCTTAAAACAATGTTTGGCTGAGTGTATGTGCTTATGATTCTTTGGAACAAATGTTTGAGTTAGCAACATGCGGCTGATAATTAGTTCTTTATGATTTAGTTTTGTTGATTTTCTCATAGTAAGAGCTATATTGTAACTTAAACATTGAGTGTTAGTTTGATCTATATATCTTTTAAATCATTTCTTTATTACTGTTCATTGAGCCATTTGACTTTCGACTTCTCTCTTTGCAGAACTGTTCGTTGAGCCGGGGATATCATTGTTGAATAATAGCAGCTTGCTTTTAGCCGTTCCTTACATATTACTCCCTCCGGTCCTAAATATAAGACCTAATTGACTTTTTCTAGAAAATCCTTAAAAAACCAAAATAAGTTAATTATAAATTGATTTACCTAATTTTTTCCCTTAAACTAGTTTATTTTACCTCTAAACTAATGGATAATCTAAAAATATATCAAATATGTCATCATTTAATAACCTATTTCGCAACCTTAATCTCTCCCAAAAAAAGTCAATTAGGTCCTATATTTAGGACCGGAGGTAGTATTATTTCTTTTAATTTATGGCTGCTTTTGGGCTGTGGTGTGGGCTATATATTATTTCTTTTATACTAAAATTGTGATGTAATGGCTATTTTGTTTTTGGAGTTCCTATTTGCCCTGTAGCTATTTTTAAACCCGTACAGTTTATTGGGTTTTGGTGGGGAATGTGTTGTGGTCAAGGAGTGTTTTATAAAAATTTGAATCAAAAATTTAGGAGAAGTTAAATTTAAATAAGTGTAACTGAAATGTGGGTATTATAACCAGCTTGTGTGACCAATATGAATAATCTAGGTATTAATGTATTAATGGCGAGAACAGTATATCGTATGAATTGGGGGACAAAGCTTGGGCGTGGGTTTTTTTTAATTAATACTGTCTCCGGTCTTTAATATAAGAGTCAACTGTCAAAAAACGTTTTTTTAAGAAAACATGTGAATGTTAGTTGAGTGTCTAGAGTTAATACTTCTTTTCCAATATTGCCTATATTTTAAGAGAGAGAAAAAACTACACCCTCATTGTGTGGTTATTTTTCTATGTTCCATGGTACAGTTTTAACCCATTGTATTTTTATAGCCATTTGACTTTATATTCTACTACACATTATGTTACTTTAACCATAAGTTGTTGTTTAATAAATTAATTAGTTGTTATTGGAGATGCGTTATGGACAACCATTCATTGAAAAAATGTCAATCAAACTCAAAGGTATGCTTTCCGGGCATCTGGGGATTGAAATCTAGTTTAGGTGTATAAAATTGTATTCACTCTTTCTATTTCCTACATTATATATTAGGCGTTTAGTTGTTGTAGTGGGTGTCAATGAAAAGAGATGGGTTCTTATATGTCCTCACTTTTGTCGCTTAAGTATTCAATATTTAACTAAAACTAAGAATGTGATATAGTGACTTCATTCTCTCAATGGATATAATCTATGGGTTTTGCTCTAGAATTAAATTAAGGTCAAAAATGCAACTACTTTATGACCTAAATTAAAAGCAATTCATAATTCCTAAAAATGCTTCTAAACTATATGAATGTAAATGCAATTTGGTGGGTTTTATATTTATTCCTAAGAAGAAATAAAATTCTACTTAATGAAACTACTCAATAATTAAGAAATGACTTATTTAGTTAAGATGAATGAGAACAATTAAAGAATCACATTGAATTAACATTCTTTGCCTAAATTAATTAGATTAATGAGAAATATACAACAACAACAATAACAAAACCTTATTCAACTAAGTGAGGTCGGCTACATGGATCACACGAAGTCATTGTGCTCGATCAATAGTCATGCTTGGAGATAAACTCTTTCTCAAAAGATCCTGTTGAATAACTTCATTAAAAGTTTTCTTTGGTCTTCCTATCCTTCTTTTGTAGGGATTCCATGTCATTTGATCAACTATTCTTAGTGGCTTATCTAATTATCTTCTTTGAAACTTTTGTTTCTTTATATGCCTCCTCCCATGAGAGTGTGATAACCCTTGTGAAGTACCAGACAGTGGTCTATTGTAATAAAAAATGTGTGTGTTCATGCTCATTAGATTCGACATACTTTTACATTGGCTATCGAAGCCTAACACAACCCTACTCTTTTATCAGGGCCTGCGACCGGCTATGAATATAGACGGAATATTTCTTACAAAAAATCAAATAAAAGAAATAGTTTTCAAATTAAGATAATAACAAGAAACCCTAGAAATCTTGTAGTCTTCTTTCGAATCTTAACTCAATCTTTATACTTTTTCAGTTATTATTAGAAACCCTAAAAAAACTAACATTAATAATAATAATAATAATAAAGTAATAAAAATGAAAATAAAATTTGAAATAAAAAATGTAAATGATAAAATAGATTAAATTATATATATATATATATATATATATATATATATATATATATATATATATATATATATATATATATATATATTTCAAAATAAAATAATAAGATAGCGGTTCAAAATAATAGATATGAAAGATGGTAATAATTTAAAGAATCAATACAATTTTTAAAAAACCGAAAAAGAGGTGTGATTGTACATAACAAAAGGTAAAAAAAACGAGAGAATCAGTTCAATTGAATAATGAGGAATTCTGATTGCAGAAATAATGGGAAAAGATGAAATAAATACAATAAATATAAATAAATGATTAAATAAATGAATTAAACGGGAAAAAAAGCAACAAGAGAGACGAAAAAAATTGGAAAAAATAATATATATTTAAATTTTAAATAGTAATAATATAACAACAACAAAGATAAGAAAAAGAAAGAAAAAAAGGTAAATAAAATCTGATAGAATCAATCTATGTAGTGGAGTGATCAATTCAAAAAAAAATAGTAGTGGCTGATAAAGATATGGTAAACCGAAAAATAAGTGGGTTTGTTAACAAAACAACGAAAGTTCAGAATTTAAACTACAACAAATTTCCAGCAAATACTACAATAACAAATTAAAATATAAATTATATAAATAAATATTACTAAATATACAAACAAGAAAAAATTTGAGGATCTTTTTTGAAGAAGCAACCCTTATATAAGCAAGAGTTTTTATTTAACAAAAAGAGAATCAACCGTGTTATATATATATATATATATATATATATATATATATATATATATATATATAAAAGCAACCGTTAAAAAACAACAGTTTTATAGGGGGATCAGCAGCAAAGGCTACATAGCAACCGCTATACACACAATAAAAATAAATTCACAAATAAATATAAGAATAAACAAATAAAATAAAATAAAATAAAAATAAATAAATAAAAGCAAAAAATTAAGGAAAAAAACTAAGCAACGTTTATATGTATGGGGAGTGAGCAGCAGCAATGGTTATATATATACTAGACATACAATGGAAATAAATAAATATAAGAATAAACAAATTAAATAAATAAATAAATAAAATGGAAAAATTTCACCTATAGAGGTCACTGAATCTTGAACTGGAAAGAATAACCTCACAAGTGATCAACGACATTGAATTGTATGGATTGAGAATGGAACAATATGAAATTCGTGTAAAATTTTACTTTTTGAAGGAATCAAAAAGGAATTGAACAATAACCAATAACCACTGGGCCAGCTGCTAATTACCTTGAAAAATGTCTGCATGAGGGAGTGAGAGCAACATATATACATTTTATATTTCAAAAAACTTTTGTGGCAAAATAGCTATTCATCGAAAACTTTTAAGACAAAATATGTATATCTTCCTCTTGACGTAGACCATAACATGGTGTTCGTTATATGTTCTGTTAGTTCAGGAATATTAATACACTTTTCATAATTCTGAGGTGGAATTGGTCCAAAAAAGAATTTTAAACAAAATTGTTACACAACAAATACTTCCAGAGAAAAATTGGCATTTAACTCTAAAATTTGGTTATTGTTAAATTTTAGTTACATACATAATTTATAAGGATATTTTGGACTTTTCATGTCTACTATTATTGTTATATTAGTGAAAATATCATTTTTGATCACATGGTAAAAATTGGGTATCACTTTTGTACCTTGAAATAGTTATGTACTATTTTTGTTGCTTGGTCAATAGTTATGTATCATTTTTGGGCCTTCGCCCAAATTAGATTATGTAGTACTACCTCCGGTCCTAAATATAGGACCTAGATAACTTTTTTTGGAGAAGTTAAGGTTGCAAAATAGTCTATTAAATCATGACATATTTGATATATTTTTAGATTATCCATTAGTTTATAAGTAAAATAAACTAGTTTAAAGGAAAAAATTAGTTAAATCAATTTATAATTAACTTATTTTGCTGTTTTTTAGGATTTTTCAAAAAAGTCAATTAGATCTTATATTTAGGACCAGAGGGAGTATATTGTTATTTTTTTTTTTGGCTAATGTAAAAAATGTGTATTACTCCAAAGAGTATGAAAGTATTTTCCCGAACAATTATGATGATGATGATGATGTATATACTTTTGAGTTCAAAAAAAATGTTAAATTCAGATCAAACAATGATTTATATACTTTAATTTGAGTTAAAAATATCTAAATCTGGTAGCTTACTTATTACAGAAATTTATAATATCAACGAATTTTTAGCTAAAACATAAAATAACATTTATTTACCTTATTTTCAATCTAATCGATTTAAATGGGCAATAACAACAATATGGTCAAAAAAAAATCTAATGGATTTAAATTTAAAATTAAAGAGAAAAGGTAATAAGATCACCCTGTTCGTTCCTGAAGACTGGGAGCAAGCGATGCCACAGAAATAGCATCAAAAGACTCAAAAACTCTCAAAGTTACTGCCCAGCTATAATTTACCTGCATTTTTTCATCAAATTCAGGTCATTCATCATTCTTCAATTATTCTATTTTTCCATGATCTTGTTTTCTCATATTAATCTGTATCGGGTTTTCCTCTGTGAAAACAAATCAATACTCAGAAACTTGTGAACAGATAATTGAGATATTTAATTTTACGAACTAAATTTAACTTCTTTTCCCATTTCGCATATATACATTATCAAGCATATTATTTTGATTCAACCTGATATTTGTTCGATCAAATGTCTTTTAACTTCTTTCGTTAATTTTTTTTTTACTCAGTCTTACGTTAAATTTTCGGGCTTTTCATTAATCATATTATTTTGATTCAACCCGATATTTGTTCAATCAAATCTCTTTAACTTCTTACGTTATTTTTTTTTTCTGGGAATTTCATTTATCATGTTTTTTTGATTCAATCTAATATGTATTCAATCGAATCTCTTCAACTGCTTACGTTAAGTTTCTTGGCCTAGATATTCTATTAAAATGTCTAATCGTCATTGACGATTACTGAGAGGAAAATTTTATGTGTATTAAATATTAATAATACAACTGTTTCTTTCTCTCAGCTCGTCAAAATTAGAAGCAAAATATTACATTGAATCATCTAATTATCTCATTGGTTTGATCTCTCATAATAGGAATGTCAGATTTTAAATTTTGAGGAGATTCATTTATCCGCCATTGTTGAATCTAAAGATCCACCGTAACATGGCATGGTTTAGAGGTAGTTTCAGCATCACAAAAAATGCAATCAAGAAAACTCTTTATTCTCAAGTCAGATCATCAAATTATGTGACAAGAACAACAAGACTTCCATCATCACATACCATAAAATTCTTTCACAACACAGTTTCCAAATCTTCCTCGTCATCGACCGGTTCTCCGGTGCCCCGGTCCGTCCCGCTTTCCCGGCTAACTGACAGTTTCTTAGACGGGACAAGTAGTGTGTACCTAGAAGAGCTTCAAAGATCATGGGAAGAAGATCCAAACAGTGTTGATGAATCATGGGACAATTTCTTTAGAAATTTTGTAGGACAAGCTCCATCGTCACATGGAATTTCTGGCCAAACAATTCAAGAAAGCATGCGTTTGCTATTACTAATAAGAGCATATCAAGTTGTTGGGCACATGAAAGCAAACATAGACCCATTAGGGTTAGTGAAATCAGAACTTCCTATTGAATTAGACCCTTCCAATTATGGCTTCACTGAATCAGATTTGGACAGAGAATTCTTTGTTGGTGTGTGGAATATGGCAGGATTCATGTCCGAAAACCGGCCTATTCAAACCCTAAGAGCTATCTTAAATAGGCTTGAACAAGCATATTGTGGGAACATAGGGTATGAGTACATGCACATATCAGATAGGGAGAAATGTAACTGGATTAGGGACAAGATCGAGACACCCCATGCCACGCAGTTCAGCCGCCAACGCCGACAGGTCATCCATGACCGGCTGGCGTGGAGCGCGCTTTTCGAGAACTTCCTGGCGACAAAATGGACCTCGGCCAAGAGATTCGGCCTCGAAGGAGGCGAAACTCTAATCCCTGGAATGAAGGCCATGTTTGACTTGGCGGCAGACCTAGGGGTTGAGAACATTGTGATGGGGATGGCCCACCGGGCGAGACTAAACGTCCTAGGTAACGTGGTGCGCAAGCCAATGCGTCAGATATTCAATGAATTTAGTGGTGGAACACCTGAAGAGGAAGTAGAATGCTACACAGGAACAGGTGATGTAAAATACCACTTAGGAACATCATGTGATCGTCCAACAAGAGGAGGAAAAAGAATCCATTTATCACTAATGGCAAACCCTAGCCACTTAGAAGCAGTAAATCCTGTGGTTTTGGGGAAAACAAGGGCAAAACAATACTTCAAAAATGATCCAGATAGAAGCAAGAACATGGGAATACTGATCCATGGTGATGGAAGTTTTGCAGGACAAGGGGTTGTTTATGAGACATTTCATTTGAGTGCACTTCCAAATTATACAACAGGTGGGACCATACATATAGTGTTTAATAATCAGGTGGCGTTTACAACAGATCCAAAATGTGGAAGATCTTCTAAGTATTGTACAGATGTGGCTAAGGGTTTGGATGCTCCAATAATTCATGTGAATGGTGATGATGTTGAAGCTGTTGTTCATGCTTGTGAACTTGCTGCTGAGTGGCGTCAGACTTTTCATTCTGATGTTGTTGTTGATTTGGTTTGCTATAGAAAGTTTGGACACAATGAAATTGATGAACCTTCTTTTACTCAGCCTAAGATGTACAAGGTTAGCCCCTAAACACACGTATAAATGTATTTTATAATTGTACTACCTCAATTATTCCTTTATATATGATTATTTTCCCTAATTTGATTAGATTAAGTGTTTTGGTTAAATTAATTATTAACATGTGATATTACCGATTTATCCAAACGATATATCTTTATCCCACTTTCACTCCCTCTCTTTTACTTGTTACTCCCTCCGTTCCTAAATATAGGACCTAGATGACTTTTTTGAAAAATCCTAAAAAAAGCAAAAAATAAGTTAATTATAAATTGATTTACCTAATTTTTTCTCTTAAACTAGTTTATTTTATCTATAAGCTAATGGATAATCTAAAAAGATACTCCCTCCGTTCCTAAATATAAGACCTAGATAACTTTTTTTGGAAAGATTAAGGTTGCGAAATAGGTTATTAAATGATGACATATTTGATATCTTTTTAGGTTATCCATTAGCTTATAGGTAAAATAAACTAGTTTAAGAGAAAAAATTAGGTAAATCAATTTATAATTAACTTATTTTTTGATTTTTTTAGGATTTTTCAAAAAAGTCATCTAGGTCCTATATATAGGAACGGAGGTAGTATCAAATATGTCATCATTTAATAACCTATTTCGCAACTTTAATCTTTCCAAAAAAAAGTTATCTAGGTCTTATATTTAGGAACGGAGGGAGTATTATAGATAAGCATTATTAGAGATAAAATAATAATAATTTTGTAAATAATCCCTTATTAATTTAAAACACTTTTTGTTCCTATGCAGCACATAGCTCTCTATACATTTATATGTCTCTTTGTATATATATATATATATATTAGTAAATTTATTATTAATGAAATATACTTTTTACATTCTTCAATACAACATGGTATTAGGGTTTCACAGTTTAATGAGATCATATCCAAGTTGGGCATGAAACTTATATATGCTATAATTTGTGGAAAAGTTTCAAGGATAGAATAGTAATTTTATTAATATTATATTATTGACTCTTTGTACATAGTTAATTCCTAAGTGAAAGATATTTTGCATTCTTCAATACAACTTGTGTAAGAATATTTAATATTCAAAACCATGACATTATTAAATGATATATGTACCTGTAGTGGACTGAATTGGGTTTTTATGAATTTCAAGATCATCAAATGGTTGAGGGAGATATGCATCTTTTGCGACTAAAAATTGCTTTATGTAATGTTTGGTTTTGGCATGGTTCTGTTAAAAAAAGTTAGGAGAAAATTAGCTATGAAAATTGAAATAAATAGAAGGCAACAAAATTACATTTTAAATATATTTGAAGTTTTAACTACTCATAAATATGAAAATCCACAATAAGATTTTAGGCAAACCAATTGTAACGTTTAAAAACTTGACTAAAGGTTTGCACACTCAGACATGACTATTCCAAAATTTAATGAATATGTTGAATTATGTATTACAGGTGATTCGAAACCACACATCATCTCTAAAGATATATGAGCAGAAGCTTTTGGAATCAGGGGAAATGACACAAGATGACATTGACATGATACACAGGAACATTACTTCAGTTTTAAATGAAGAATTTCTGGCAAGTAAGGAACATATTCCTAAAAGAACAGACTGGCTTTCATCTCATTGGTCTGGTTTCAAGTCCCCTGAACAGCTTTCACGTATCAGAAATACCGGGTATGTACACATGCACACACAAGGTGTAAGATATAGTTGGGGGAGGGGAAGCTAAGAGAGAGAGATAATGATGGGCCCCACATGCTAACATTCTTTTTCTTTTTCCTCCACCTGAATTCCAAATTTATCTTTAGGGCCTCCTTCTAGGGAAGATGCGCGGTAGGAAAATTTTTGTGACATAGATTTATAAAAATTTGACAAGTGGTTGAGAATTCTAAATTAATATATATAACTATTATATTACATCTAATCTTTATTAAAATATCACAACTCCACTTCTTCAATATTTAAAAACTCATCTTATAGAAAATTTTCCTCCCCTCCCTCCTCTCCAAATTCTCCATACCAAACAGAGCCTCTAGAGAATCTAAACCCATGCCTCTTTGCACAGAGATAGTGAGATACTGGTGTTGTGGAAAGGCCTCGTTGGCACGTAGGGCCTACCAATACACATATAGGACCTTGACGAGAAAATTGCTGAAAAATCTTGCATTGCATTGTCAAAAGCATCTAATTAACGCCACATCCTTGAGCAGTTGCATTTCATATTCCGTGGGGCCAACTCATCATCAATTAAAGGCCTATTTACCTAGGTTTGTTATGAAATCAAGGCAGACTTAACACTCACAGCTTTTTCATAATAGTTTTTTTTTCTATCAAAACCTAGGTTTCAGTTAGACAAACTCTCACACCTTTTTCAAAAAGTTTTTTTAACTAAAAACCTAGGTTTGAGGCAGAAAAACAGCAGTTTTGTCATAAGCTTTTTTTTCCATCTGTTTTAGAAGCTATTCTCATGAATCTATTATTCAGAAGATTTTTTTTAGCCTTTTTCCTAAAAGCTATTCTCCAAAACCGTATCTAAATACAAACCCTTAGTGTAATAAATATATTTTCAGCTTTGGATAAATATCGTCCAAAAATTTACGGTTAGTTAAAAGATAGGTTGCACATAGTTAATGAAAATATGTTGCACTCGGGTCCTTAAACAAACTTCAAGTACCCTCTGGCAATAAATTTCTCCCATAAGCCCACTTGGTGTGAACCTAGAGCACTAAGCCATCTTTAATACATTTATGTCATTTAAATTCAATCTTAATCCAATTAAACACAGTGTGCATTGATTGATTAAGTAGCTTGACTCACTGTTTCTTCCAATATATACAGAGTAAATCCAGATATATTGAAATCAGTAGGGAAAGCAATAACAGAACTACCAGAGAACTTCACAGCTCACAAAGCAGTGAAGAAGATCTACGAAACAAGATCACAAATGATTGAAACTGGCGAAGGAATTGATTGGGGATTTGCAGAGGCACTTGCATTTGCAACTTTACTAGTAGAAGGCAATCATGTGAGACTAAGTGGTCAGGATGTTGAAAGAGGAACTTTTAGTCACAGACATGCTGTGGTGCATGATCAAGAAAATGGCCAGAGATATTGCCCACTTGATCATGTCATTAGTAATCAAAATGCAGAGATGTTTACTGTTAGCAATAGTTCTCTTTCTGAGTTTGGTGTGTTGGGATTTGAGATGGGATATTCTATGGAAAATCCTAATTCCTTGGTTATTTGGGAGGCTCAGTTTGGAGATTTTGCTAATGGAGCTCAGGTTATTTTTGACAACTTTTTGAGTTCTGGTGAGGCTAAGTGGCTGCGTCAGACTGGTCTTGTGGTTCTTCTTCCTCATGGTTATGATGGTCAAGGCCCTGAACATTCTAGTGGCAAACTAGAACGCTATCTTCAGGTATGCAATACTATATATATATATATATATATATATATATATATATATATATATATATATATATATATATATATATATATATATATAATATGAAAAAGAGTTATATATGATGTCTGTTTTTTGTTAATATTCATTCTTGTCAACAAACAATTTACAAAGAATTAATTTGACAAAAAACAATAAATGGTCTTGATTTAGCCAATAAAAAAAGAATCCAACAAGCCAACGCCGTTAATTAAGCTCTAACACCGTCTATGAAGGTGTCATGTTGGCTGTTGGTTCGCCACATGAACTTGCATTTGTAAATTGTTTGTTAGTCATAATGAATACTATGTTTTTCAATCAGAATATTAGAGCCGGCAATAGAACAGAATATTAGCTAATTTGATGTGAACTACATACATTTAAGTCATTATCTAATTAGCTGATGTGAGACTTATTAATATATTTTAAAGTCTCTTATATTTTCCTGGGCTTCTAGTTTTTCTAAAGAAAAATATAAGGCCTCCATAATCCTGTTTTCATTTTTCTTTTTTGGATCTTTGTGTTTTTTTATTTATTTTTTTTGGGGCCCCAAATAGAATGGTTTTAATATATTTTTTTGAAGTTTTTTATACTTTATATTTTCCTTTCTATCAAAGTAGTTTAAGCTAGTTTGATAGAAGATTATCTTAAAATACATCTCCAATTCATACTCCATTTAGTTGATACTTGATAGGGGCTTTTTAGCAGGAGCATTCCAGTATCTTGAACCATTGCTTAATTAAAAAGAATATAATGACGTTGAATAATGCCTTCTTTGTTTAGAAATTCTTGAATTTGTTATATAATGAGTACTGTGGCAGATGGCGGATGACAATCCATATGTGATACCAGAAATGGATCCCACTCTGAGAAAACAAATTCAGAAGTCTAATTGGCAGGTCGCCAATGTCACTACTCCTGCTAATTTTTTCCACCTTCTTCGTCGCCAGGTGATCATTATTTACTATCATCACTCACATATACATTGCCTCAATAAGCAAACATGAGCACTCATAGATATTACTATATGTGAACTAATAAGATATGTTCATTATGAATTGTTTGCAGATTCATAGAGAATTCAGGAAACCACTAATAGTAATGTCACCAAAGAATTTGCTTAGGCATAAAGATTGTAAGTCCAACTTATCAGAGTTTGACGATGTTGAGGGACACCCTGGCTTTGATAAACAAGGAACCAGATTCAAGCGTCTCATCAAAGACAGCCATGATCACTCTGATCTTGAGCCTTCCATTCGCCGCCTTATCCTCTGCTCCGGCAAGGTCTCTATGTCACTTTCATTGCAATCAATTACATACTTTACAATCTATATATACTGCAACTTGATTTAAACTCAATCATAACATGTCTAGCATGGTACATATTTGGATTCCAACTCAGGATGACTTGGTCAAACCCGTTAACCGGTGAATCGAACTGGTCCCTTAGCCAGTATGGCCAATGGTTCAATTGGGTTGGATTTCTTTTAAATTGTGTTGCTGTGATGAGTTTAAAATAATAGCAGCATGTCATCGTTTGTGCTTTAGTCACTCTGTTTTGTTAGATTATGTGCTGTATACATGAATGTTTCATTTAGTTGTATATTAGTTTCTTTTTCTAGTTAGGCATTCCTCTATTCAAGATTATATATGAATATTCTTTTTCAACAACAAAGTCTTATCCCATCTAGGTGGGTGATATGAATATTTTTTTCATTTTAATTAAATTGTAATATTTCAATCATATAATTGAGTTTATTTGGGTTCAACCATGATCTTCAATTACTGTATATACTTATTTAATGACTGGTTTAGTATTAGTACCTTGGTATTTAGATTGAAGAACAAACCATACGCTTGCTTTATTATTATTGATGCAGTCATTTATTCATGCCGTCTATTTCACTCTGTGATTGAATACATATGCATATCCCAAGTGGATCATACAACATATATGACATGTGACATGGCATATTCCTAGTCAGTTGATGACTAAATCCAGATAATATCAATTTTGTTTACAAAAAAATTGTGTAATACAGATATATTATGAACTTGATGAAGAAAGAAAGAAGGCAGGTGCAGGAGATGTTGCAATATGTAGGGTGGAACAGCTTTGTCCTTTCCCTTTTAACCTTGTCCAACGGGAGCTCAAACGATATCCCAGTAAGTACTTTTCTTCATTATTGACACACAATATATGTATAGTCTCTGCATTGTCTAAATGGATTCTGATTTCTTTATTCCCTTTAACAATTGAATAGCACATTAATTTTCTTGTCAATTAGTGTTATTATCCTGCAAGGAAACTTAACCCTGATGAGGAAGAAAAGTCTCTTAAAAAAGTAGGATCATGTAAGCATTTTGAAAAAAAAAACACACACACACACACACTAATTGAGGCAAAAGAAGATTTTGTCTCAAATTACATTTATTTAGATTCTTGTAAATTATTTACTAGCAAGGTATTTTTTTAACCTTTAGTTATAAGGTACTTTACATGGCATATACTCCTAAATATAAGGCTCATTTAACATTATATTTTTTTTAGAGAAATTAAGAATGTAAGTTAGACCACCACATTATAACATATGACACATATAATTAGATTATAGGTTGGTTTATGAGTAGAATATATTAGTTTTGAGGAAAAAAGTGATAAGTATATGCATTTTAAAATGTTTAATTTTGCACTTTTACTAAAAAAAAGTCTTAATTAGAACTTGAGGGAGTAATGTAGATCTTCCCATTCACATAATATATGTAAATGGTGCTTTAGGAAATAGATACATGTGTTTGTATTTGTATCCTTGCGCAAGTCCTAAACGTGTTGAATTTATTTAGTTGAAGGTGTTGCTTAGTTCAGTACATTGTCTTTCAAATTAATTACACCCCCCCCCCCCCTAAACTACCTTATTATATATTGCACTATCAATAGATAGTTTTTTTATACAAATTATTAAATGAGCTTTTTATGCAATCAAAAGCACAATTTTTTATATAACATATAAATAACTACTTCATTAATCTCTGTCAATTAGTTATCGAAATCATATATATTTAGAATTAAAAGTATTTTATAACTAGTTATGTGCCTATCTCTTTTTTTATTTTTTGTCATAATGTACCTAGCTATTATTCCACCTTTTAAGTTACTTTTATTCGTGTAGGGGAGAAATGTTAGGAAGTGAAACTTATTACATGAAAGAGACACTTATTTAATTTGTTTGACACATTCTATCATGTTTCTATGCTAGATGCTGAGATTGTATGGTGTCAAGAAGAGCCAATGAACATGGGTGCTTACACCTACATTCTACCACGGCTTGTAACCGCCATGAAGGCCGAAGGCCGGGGATGGTTTGAAAACGTCAAATATGTCGGCCGCATGCCGTCGGCAGCCACTGCTACTGGGTTCTACAAGGTCCATTTGAAGGAGCAGGCTGAAATTGTTTCTACAGCCGTTCAGCCTGAACCCATCACCTTCCCATATGCTGATAATTAGCTCTCATTATAAAATGCATCTCTTCATTTGAATAATAGTAATTTGTCAATGAAGAATTTATATTTGGAAAGTGGCTTGTAATTACTTAGTTTGTTAAAATATGAATATGGGAGGGGTTATTATTTTATTTTGTAATCTCCCTGGTTTTAATTATAAGACCACTTTGACTTTGACTTTTTATAATTATATTTTTTTCTCAAAACTAATTTATTCTACTCATAATAAAATCTATAATCTAATTATATGTGTCATATGATATAATTTTGCAATTTAATTTACTTCCGTAGCTTTAAAAAAATGTTAATATATTTAGAATCAAATGGTATATTTTCTTAGATTTTTCTTCGGAAAAAATCAAGACTTCTTCTTAGTGGATTCTTTTGCCAAAAAAAGTTACATTTTCAGAGGAAAAATATCGTCGTTAACATGTAACTAAAATGGATGGATAATTTGTTGCCTAAAAGAATCTGTATATGAATATTAAACAAAATATGTCATATACTTCCCGTCATCACTCGATAATACTCCCTCCGGTCCTAAATATAAGACCTAATTGACTTTTTCTAGAAAATCCTTAAAAAAGAAAAATAAGTTAATTATAAATTGATTTACTTAATTTTTTACCATAAACTAGTTTATTTTACCTATAAACTAATGAATAATCTAAAAAATATCAAATATGTCATCATTTAATAACCTATTTCGCAACCTTAATCTCTCCAAAAAAAGTCAATTAGGTCCTATATTTAGGACCGGAGGAGGTAGTATATATTTTTGTCATCATTATGTATTTGTTTGTCTTGCTTTTTTTCATGAATTAGGTTGACAAAAAGTCATTTCTTTCACTACAAGTGTCTTGAATCTTAAAAGTAATATGGTATATGTGCAATACGCTTGATGAGGAAATTAATATATTAAACATATTTCATTAGCTTTCTTTAAAAAGATCTATGATTTTAAAAAAACTATTAAGTTGCACATGATTGATCTCCCTAATTATGTTCACGAGTAGATGATTGAGGAGATATATTTTCTTAATAGGATTGGAACCTTCAGGGAAATTATTGCAGACAATATTGAGTTCACATTTATAGTAGTAAATCTTGGGTTTGAACTATACAAGAAAGGGTTGAGATGGATGCAGAGATATATAAGAAAGGGAGGCAAATTTGTCGCCAATAAAATTTGTAACCACTGTTGGGAGTTCACATTCATAGTCTTTACAATTTACTTTGTATTTTCTTTCTCAAATTGTAACTACTGTTTCCGGTAACTCCTTGACTATATCAATAAAATCATTTTTGTGTCTTATTTAATTACATCCCCATTCATGAGCATCAACAATACTCTTGATAAATACAACTTCTAAATTTTCCGGATTTATATTCATTACAAATCTTAGTGACAAATACAAAACTTAGTGACAAATCTTCTTTTCTCAATGATTACATCCATGTCAAGATTCTCATCTTAACTGCCTCCACTTTAAGCTTTCATCTTCCAATATTTATTACCATACTGAATTGCTAGTATATGGTCATAAAACTTCTTTTACCATATCAAGTACTTTCTAAATTTTAAATAAGATGTGGTCCACAAATTAAAAGAAATAAAAGTATAGTTTATTTCACAACTTAATGACGCACAAGAAACTATGACTAATTCAATACACATGTTACTTACTGTAACTGAACTAAATAAAAGGTGTCCCAGCAACGGCGGGTATGTACAAATTGTTCGCACTGAAAATGCCCCAAATATTAAATACATGCATTCTGAACCATTTTGAAATAGAACAATTATCCTATTAGAACTCATTGATATGACTTTTCACCTGTATACCATTTTAGTTGAAAATATAAAATTATAATTATGAAGAGATTATGGAAAGTCACAACTCTGCAGCCTAAACTAATTCCGGGAAATTATATCAGGTAATGTAGCTGCTTTGCGCCAAGAAAAGCTAAGAAATTATACGAATGTAACAAAACCTTAAATCTTCATTACCATGAAAATAAAATCCTACAAGAATAAATAAGCTTAAACTTGATATTTTTCATGAAGATAAAGCCAAAATAACCACTGTTTCTGTGCACTATGAACAGATCACAGAACTACCATTTTTCTGAACTGTTAGAAAGCAGAAAACAATTTTAACTTGGGATAACCACTTCATCTTTCCCATATATTCGCTGAAGTTCCCGAGTAGCAGCTTGGTATGATGCTGATAAGAATAAAAACCATAAATATAATAAGGAAACAACAGTAATATAAAAGTAAGAACATAATTAAAGCAAACATATGGAGTTGATCATGGTGTATCAAATCCAAATGCAAACTAAGAAACCTCAATTACCTTTCCAGACTCGGAAATTCTTTTGATTGATAGTAGATCCAGTTACATTTTGAATTACATCAAAAAGCATATCCTGAGGAGTGTTCTTCAGCTCTTGAACAGCAGCATAGATGGTTTTCCCATTCTCAAAGTAAATGTGATTGTTTGGGTGTTTGGTCTTGGCACCCGCATGACGCTCAAACTCGTACGCATTAAGAGCCTGGATGACGAAAACCGATTTATGAAAACATTTTTTGGATCATGTGAAGTAAACATTAAAATGAGAATAAAGAGCTAACCTTGGACTCCTTGCATTCATTACAGGAGCACAAATATCCAGTCCCTTTTATGACTCCTTTTAGATTTTTCTACCATGCAGAATACGAAACATAGTTTAGAGTACAAATGCTTAACATAGGGCCATAATTTACAAAAACAACAGCAGAACAGAAATGAAGCAAGATATAAACCAAGACTATTTACCTCCCGAGACCAAGAAACATACTTTACAGGAACACCATCGAAAATTCCAGTTGATAACAGACTTTTGACATTTGAAGGGAAGTTGTTAGAAGGAACCTTCCTTGTCTTCGGTTCCTTACTCTTAGCAACATTATCCGTTTTAAAATTTGATTTCGGATTGCTATTTACAACTGGCTCAGGGTTTGACTCAATTAAATCTTTCTGGCCATCAAAACCATGAGCAGAGTTCTGGTTGCCCATCAATAAATCATAGCTACTAATGACCGCACCCGAGGGATTTGCCTCAGGAACATCATTAAAGACCCCAAAAGATATGGTACAGCCCTCATTCTTATTGTAGTTGTGACCCACTGGTAAAGAATTGAGATCTCCTTTATCTTGTGAAGGGTTTGTCGGTACCATGTTTGAATCAGCCTTGTCATATGTATGACCCACTGGCATGATATGATCAGTTCCCTTGTCATAGGAAGGGGCAATTGAAATGAAATTTTCTCCTGATTTACTGTAGGGTGGGCCCATTGACATAAAGCTATCATGCCCCTTGTTATATGAGTTACCCAGTGATATCAAATTGCCATCTTCCTTTCCATAAGACTGACCTATTGATATGAAATTTCCATTTCCCCTGTCAAAGGGCTGACCCATAGATAAGGCACTTTCATCTCCCTTGCCATAAGGGTGGCCCATCAGCATAAAACCTCCATCTCCTTTATTGAATCCATGACCCATTGAACCAAGATTATTAGCATCAGCCTTAGTTATTGAAGAACCCGCAGAGACAATATTCTGATTTGAATTGTTGTAAGTCTGGCCTAATGAAATATTCCCATCGTTCTTACTGTAGCCAGCAACCATTGAAATTGAATTATTTTCTGCCCTACTGTAGGGGTGCCCCATAGATGCAGGCAAGCAATTACTAGCATCTCTAACTTGATTAACTTTAACTTTTCTGATGCCACCGAAATTGAGAGAAGATGAGGGATCCTCTATAGTGGGAGATATTGACAACCCCACAGATGGATCATTTCCATAATAATCCTCAAAATCCTTCCTTCCCATGGTTGGATGTGCACTTCCAACTGATGGCGTGTTCTTGTCAGCCAAATTGAAAGTTCTTACAGGCTCAGATCCAAAGAGACGGTCAGAAAATTGACCAGTTACTGAATGAAACCCAGGATTGGTGTCCCAAGATAATTCCAAATGTGGAACCCCCCCTGAAACCGGCCTGCCACCAACAGCTTCTATAGCTTGCTTTTTATTGTTGTTGATAATTTCTGGTTCACCATTTTCCACAAACCATTGATGACCACGCTTCTGTTCAACTCTGGAAGAATTCCCATATCCCATATTATCATCTGCTAGGCATCCTGCATCCCGAGGCATCCAAATGCTTTTGTGCTGGAATGACTGTAAAACCATATGAAAAAATATTTATCTCCATGAAAAACATGCTATTTGTGTGTGTGTGTGTGTGTGTTTGTGTTGGGTTTTTTTTTTTTTTTTTTTTGAGGTGGGGGGATTAAAAGTTCCAAAGAACTAAAATTAAAACATGCAAACAAATACTGAAATATTTGCCAACAAAGCCAAAGCCAAACTACCACAATCTACAGGAAATAATTCAATAACTCTAATAAAAACCAACATCCAGGCAGTCTTATTGGAAATCCAAAAATCAACTATTCAAACAACAGACAACATTATTGTCCAAACATATGATGCCACACGGAGGTGGCTTGACCCCCTACAGGCGAAATTAAAAAAAAAACAAAATTTAATACCCAGAAAAAAAAAATTCACTTGCAACCCCAGCTTAACAAATTCAAAAGTGTTGGTGACCGTTTTAGGTTTGAAAACCGTGCTGCCGCTTTGGGGACTGTGACAATGTCGTCGGAGGTGGCTGGATGGATAACAGTTACGGATGGTTGCTTTCTCAATAACAGATGACAGTCTTTTTTCCTTGCTAGAAATGGATTTCATAATTCTCTATCAATCATAGCAGTATGCTGATTTCACTAATGTACCCAACCCCACTTAGTGGATATGGCTTTTTGTTGCTGCTGTTGTATTTTACTCATTACATTTTGTTCTATCTCTTCCAGATTAATATAAAAACAAACATGATGGAACGAATTATGATTTAGTGTATCAATAGATCAGGTAAAAAGTTATTACTACTGCACACAGAAAAGGGAGCATTATGATTGTGGTTGTATAAATAGAAACTGTCAAAGAGTTATACGCACCAAGGTGTGGAACCAGAAAACGAAAAAAGAGAAATATCTGAAAACATCATGTGTCTACAATAAATGTCAACGAGATAAAGATGGATAAAACAAGGCTGCCAATCTTGTATCAGGCACATAAGTAGCAAAACGTTCAGCATAACCCCAAAAAACAAAATTTAAAAAAAATAACTCAAAAGTAAATGATTATCCAGTTGGCACATGAATAAACATGCTTGGCCACCAGTTTGGTATAACACCAGAAGAAAAAAAAGAGGGGAAACATACAACAGGTCAATTACGTAGCAACTTTATAGGATGCAGAAGTTCAACATAACTACACAATGCAAACTAAAAAAAGATATGGCTGCCAAGAATATAGATTACTTCCCAAAGCCAAAATAAAAATACCAGAAAAAAAATATTATTCCCAAATTAGAAACACTTACAAATATCATCCATCAAATAGCTAAGAACCTTAGTAAAAAGTGTGCTAAATTTTAAATGCACAAGTTTTTTATCTTTTACCTTCTTTTTCTACCTAATTTTTCTTCTCTCCACTTTCTAAAAAAGCATCTAGACTTACAACGCAACAGTCATAAATGACATTTGCATGAAGCAAATAAATAAATCACCTTTTAAAACCATAGCTAAATAAAGCAAGAGAAAAATTCAACCTCACTCATACTATTTATTCAGATTTAAATCCAATAGATTGAATTTCCAGACACTTCAACATTTATGGATATGAGGATTGCATGGATATGCACAAAAATGTTTTTACTACTTCATGCAAACAGCAGAGCCAGCGACGAATTCTAACAATATGACAGAAAAATTGTAGACTTTAGATCCAGTACTATGACTGCCATCAAATTCTTTCATGATATGACCATGTATCTAAAAAGCAAGTACAATAAAAATAACCTTGCCAAGCCAGCCATAATTATCATATTAAATTCACACAATAAATTATCAAGAAGATCATTCAATGGACAACTATTTACTCTTTAAGGTCTCCTATGATAATTAACAAGCAAAGATGTCTTATTTGACTGCATATTGAAGGTAAGGTCCTCTTAGAAAATCAAGCAAAGCAATCAAATAGAGCATTTTTGTTTCCACCAAAAAGAATAATTAAGCAGACTCTTTATATGACACAAATTAATATAGGAATGAGTTGAAGTTAAAGTTATAAGGTTGTTTACAAGCATTTATAGTCAGAAAGGGACACTCGTACTATGTCTCAGGACCATAAAAAAAGGTAGGCATGTTATATGATGAGGAGTTCTATGGCTTTTCTAATATGGCCAAATAAGCATGTCCTTTACTGTTTTGAATAAATTATCCGTTCCATCATCATTATAAGAAGATTACATTACGAAAGTTTCCTATTTTGTCTTATGGGATTGAACATCTAATGCCTCGTAACCGCATTCCCTGCACATATTTTTGAATGAAATATAGAACAGAAATTCTAGAAGTTCACATTATTCTACAGGTGTGAATTGAATAAAGGATTCTTTGCACTGGGCATTATGCACTCCTCATTCAGCATTACCATAGGTGTGATCCACAAGACGGAATCTTCAGGTGAGTACTAAACATTGGAGCTGGAAATGCACAAGACCTAACCATATTCAATATTCAAACGATAGAAAGTCTCATAGTCCCATTTACTGCCCACACAAAAAGCACACGATCAACTGATTTCTTTCATAATGGAAGAGTAAAGGCAATTTTGGACATGGCTGACAGAAGTGTGGCATATGTTAAAAAAGCATGCATAAAATGTCTGAAAGATCCACATTTTCAAGGAAAAAAGTCTTGACATTTTTTTTCTTTCTATTTTTTTTATCTAGTGGTTTCAACTTTAGAGAGGATTAGTATAATACAAAATATATAATAGAAAGGGGAGTGAATTGAAGTTAGGCTATTAAGGACATTCCCACCAGGCACCACCTCTGAAGCCTATAAACAGGGTAGAAATGCTATTTTTCACTGGTGTGAAACCATAAATTGTACAGTTTTTGTACAGGAAATTTTGTACCAATCTTGGACTACAGTCATTCTAGATCCCATTCTGTAGTCTCTGATATATGGATTGTTCAATTCACTCTACTTATAATTACCTCAAAGATTACATCAATGAACATCAGTAACAACACTTTGAATATTAAATCAGCTACTCTAATTTTGCAATTCACGAAAATCTTCATTTGAAGGTGTTACAGAGGATTGAAACATGAAATATTGCTCAATCAAATAATATTTTTATTGCTTTAACATCTGAATCCTTAAAATTAACCCTAGATAGTGTACTCAAAAGACACAGAATATACAGCAGAATTTGGCATCTAGGAGGAAGATTGGTAAAGCTAAACCCAAGTGAAACTCCCAGCTTGAATGCAAGTGTTCAGAATCACATGCAGTAAGTTATTATGTATTGCCATTGAGTGCATAGAATTATCAGGCATTAATTCCATTACTTGTTTTCCAACTCTGAGGATTAATGCCTTTCTTAGTTACCTTATTTTGCTGGTTCAGTCAATATCTCATTTAATTTTCCAGTTTACGTAAGTGTAACCATAACTTAGTTCTTTCATTACACTATTTTGTTCCTTTCATGGAGGGAGTGAATGCATCTGGTCCTCTCTAGTTTCTAGATTTTGTTCCTCTGTTTAAACTAGGATAAAAAGATAATCAAAAGCATTAATACATAAACAACTACAAAGATTAATGATATAGAGAGAAGAGACAATAGAGAGAAGGAAACACTCCCTAATTCAATTCATTTGAAAACTCATATCAGAAACCTCACCCTTACACCAAAAAAAAAACCAGCTATCTTCCAAGAATCGGTTAGTAAAACTTCCAAGGAATATTGAAGTTTTTCCTTGTATTATTTGATGATATCCTAGCATATAGTCATTGCTTAAAAAGGCCATTAAAGCACTAAAGGGGCTCGATATGTAGAGACCTTTGTTGTCACATGAGGGCCTTAAATGTTACTTTGAAACAATTAAGCCAGGTATTCGAGACATCTTCTGAGTTTTTAGCAAGTAAACAGAAGCATTAAGAAATGGCCAGCACCAGCAAATCTCACAGCTCAGATCCTGTATTTGTGCTGGGTATTACAACAGATTTATTCAAGGGGATCAAATAATAACTTAACTTATTATTTCACTGCCCAAAACGAATATCTTTCAATAGACAGAACAAGCCACTTGAGATATACAGAAATTAAAAAGAGCATTACTACTCCAATACTAGCATTACCAGACTTTTCTCCGGCTCCTATGTCTCAAGCAGATGCCTCCAGTCAAGGAATTGGCATTGCACTCAAGTAAGACAACAAGCCTATCTATAACTTTCTACTCCAAGACCCTATTCCCCATTCATGGCAGAGAACACTCAGTCCAAGGGCAGTATATCATTTCCCATTTTACTTAAAAAGGTAAGCCAACAAACTAAATACTCAACAGATGATGCTCTTAGAAGATTCATGGATGCATGAGCAACCACATCCATTCAAGAGTTAGAACCACTCATCAGATAAGGGTCTCTTTCAGCAGTAACAAGCAGGAAAAGATAGAGAGAGTAAAGACATTGGCCAAACAATCCCTCTGAGTGAGGTTATAAAAGTTTCTAAAGAAGGGTTGTCAAAATCTAAACTGAAGGACACTGTGTAGGCAGCAATCTACAGAATCAGTAAAATATGTTCATTTTTATTGCAAAGTCACCCTTACCAAAACCTCAAGAAGCCCAATAGTTAATAAAAAAAATGAAAGACTATAAATCACAAGATATCGCCAAAAAACAAATGCACAAGCCAAGAGGAGTAGCATACACTGCATTAACCCCACAAAGATTAAACAAATTCAAAAGCATGGTTTTGATAGATAAAATACTAGGAAAAGAAGAAGCAAAACGTCATAGGCACATAAAAAGGCACAACCTTTAAAATACAGACACAGCATTTGCATGCAAAAAAGTACATCAAGTTCCAAACTTACCATTTCCTTGATGATCTTCCAACCTCAATAAACTTAGCTGATCAAATCCAAACACTCACTATGAAGGAGTGAGTCCAATCACTGAACAATGCAAAACCAAAAAAAAAAAAAAAACAACTTTTACTTTACTCCACTTCTTCCCTCACAAAATACATTACTTAAGATCACTATCAAATCTCCACAAATCAATAATCTGCAAAAAATGATAAACAAAAAACATCAACAAAAAAAAAACCTTAAATGAGAAACCCACAATCCAAAAATCCCACCTGGATCATTCCAAAGATTCATCCAAAAATTCAGATGAAATAATAACCACCCATTAAACAAAAAAAACAAATACACATACAGAGAGAATAAAATAAAATAAAATAAAATAAAATATAACAATCCAAACCTTATGAAAACATGCCCACATAAACCCTAATGAAGATTCAGAAAACAGAGTGATCGGAGAAGTCGCCGGAGAAATTTTTCCGGCGAAGATTTGAGAAAATGACGGCCCAGTAGCTCACAACACAAACACTAATGAGAGATGACGAAATAAGAACAACTAAATAATAAAACAAAATGTAAATAAATAAAATCTGTGTTTTTTAAAGAGGGAGATCTGGTGCGGGGATCCACAGGGTTTTATGGTGGGGTTAGCTAATGATGGTTGGACACGTGTTTTGTTGGAGTTGATTGGGGTTAATCGATGGAAGATCTTGACCGTTGATGTTATGTACCAAAATTGGGGGAAAAAAGGTGAGCTCAGACGCATGCGGCACGACACGTGGCATTGGTTTCTGGGGAAATGGTGTGGTCACGTGATATGTTGTGATCTTACGATGGGATTTGCTGATGAAACGGATATGGGAATCAAGAGGAGGGATATTAAATGAGAGCTCTGAAAATGGAAATTCATTTATGTTACTTTTTTCGATTTAGGAAATTTGATTTCGATTGTTTGATGTTCATAAATGTATAAGAATTTCTGAAGCCTACTTTTCAAAAATATGGAGGGAGAGTAAGTGAGATAATTAATGCGTGAAATCAATACTACTCATTATATGTTAAATCAATACTCATCATGTTACTCTCTCCGGTCCCCTGATATAAGAGCTATCCGCCAAAAAATCGCTTCTTAAGAAAACATGTGAATGTTAGTTGAATGTCTGGAGCTAATACTTCTTTTCCAATATTGCTCATATTTATTACGATATATTTAAGAGAGATATACATAAGTATTAACAAATATGAAAGAGAATCAGGGGCAAAGTAGGAAAAAACACAATAAATGAGGAGAGAATTTGAGATGAACTCTTATATTAGGGACCAAAACTATTCAAATTTGGGCTCTTATATTAGAGACCACAGGGAGTATTAAAAATAAGACCACTTTGAAATAGAAAAACAGATGGAGGAGGGAAGAGCTCCTCTTTCTTTCTAAACATTGACCGGAACTAAAGGAGGAAACAAACCAGGAGAGCCGTCATTAGAAGATTTCTCTGTATGGAGAGCTTGTCTCTCGTTATTTGTGACTGATTAGAGTCTTATTCTATATTTCTTGGGGTTCAAATGCAAATTTAATTATCAAAGATTGTAGCAAGTGTACCATCTCAGATCGTCTCTATACGGAGTCGCAGTACCTAAATTAACTAAGTGAATGCAAGAAACCACTAAAGATGGGGTTTTATGATAACCTAGGTTACTAAACTAAATTACTTTATTTTTGATATTTTTGTTTTATAAGAAGCGAGTAAAAATATTAATATTACTCGCACATATTAATTTCAAAGCCATATATCTTCCTCAAATGACTACAACATGTACTCCTATATCAAATCAATATATAACAGGCCATGAATATTATTTAATAGCTTGAGAGACATATTTACTCATTATTATCGCCTATGAAAATGGTAGAGAGAATGAGAAACAGAAGAAGAAAAAGGAGAGACAGATAAGTTTGCTTCTCCATTGATGAAGTTTGTGAAACACGATAACATTAAAATGTTGAGGGAATATGAATTGATGTAGAAGAGCTAGAACTTCGTGTTGTATGTACTCTTTCAGGTCCTTATTATAAGGCACTAACTACCTATTTCTCACAAACCAAGGTGTAACATCCTCCTTACTAATTTATATTTATCCATTATCATGAGCTAGAACTTCGTGTTTGTGATGTTTCGGGTCAAAAGGTAAATGAAGGAAATATAAGGGTATTTTTTTCTCGTAATATTAACTATAATATAAAATCCCAACTGAGTCAAAGTTTGAAATTTAATATGTCTACTGATTTGAGTAAATATCTGGGGGTTCCCATTCATCATGAGAGAGTTTCTAAGTCAATGTATCAATTTACGGTGGATAAGGTAAAACAAAGATTGACTAGCTGAAAGTGTCATTCTTTGTCTCTTGCAGGGAGGAATACTCTTATTAATTCAGTGGTCTTGACTATTCCGAATCATGTGATGCAAACATCTATTATTCCTGTTGCTTGTTGTGATCAGATTGAGAGGAGCGCCCGAAAAATTTTATGAGGTTCAACAAGTGAAAAGAAAAAAGTTCATTTGGTGGCATGAGACAAAGTTTGTTCTCCGAAAGTGTGTGGTGGATTGGGTCTTCGTCATTCTTCTCTTCAGAATAAGGCTTTTATGATGAAAGTAAGATGAGAGTTGGTGAATAACAAGGACACATTGTGGGCCCGAGTAATTAGAGGTAAATATAATTGTGATCAAGATTTGATCTCTATTATACTAGCAAAGAAACTGGGGCCAAGAGTGTGGAGTTGAATTAAAACTGTTTGGAGAATGTTAAGGACGAGATATTGAGGTTGTTCACAGGAATGAGGAGTATAAAGCTAGATGCAAGCTGGATAAAAGTGGTATTTTTTTCTGTAAAATCTGCTTACAATTCTATTGTCAAACATGGTCGGGAGGGAAGGAGTTGACAAGCTATTTGAAAGATTAATATTCCCCAAAGATGTAAATTTCATATGTGGATCTCTTTGCATGATAGGGGTCTAACGAATGAGTCTTTATATGATTGTCACCTTCATCCGGATGGTGCTTGTGGGGTGTGTAAAACCAATATTGAGAATTTGTGCCGTGCATTTTTGAAAATTGTGTTATGGCTCATGAGTTTTGACTCAAGTTGAGGGTTTCTAATCATTATCTAGAATTTTGGGAAAGTGATGCGCAGATGTGATTGGAGAGTAATTTGAAACTCTCTTGCAGAACAGATATAGAAAATTGGAAGACTATTTTTTGTATGGCTTGTTGATTAATTTGGAGGTGGAGGAACGAAGTTGTACATCATTGATCTTGTTCTAGTGTTGATAACGGCATGGCAGAGACTATGAGTATTGTTCGGTGTATGGGTGCAAGCAAAGAATGTCTAGGTGTTCATGGAAGCTTTCTCGGTTATGGTCGGTTAAGCCAAGTTGTGGAGGTGTGGTTCGTGACTTGAAGGGGAATGTTTTCAAAAGCATTCATATATTCAATTTATGGATCTTCAAGTGTTGAAGCAGAGTTATGGGGTTGCTTATGGAGGTTGAGGCGAGCATGAGATTTTGGATTTCGACGTGTATCTTTATTTTGTGATGTTGTTTCAGTGGTGGAGGGGTTGGAGCATGATATATCTGACTTGCATGAGAATGCTAATTTATTTGCTGAGGTTAGTGAATTACTTCGACATCAATGGATCGTAGAGCTTCATGTGATTAGTCAGGAGGATAATGTAGATGCAAATTTTTAGTAAGGAGCAGTTTCAACTATGGTTTAGGCATTCATGTGGTGTCTAAAAATGATACAGTGCATCTTCTTAAGGATGTAGTTGATTTTTAGTATTTTTTTAGTCTTATTTTCTTTCTATATAAAAAAATCATTAACCCTAAAAAATAATTACTTTACTAACTACGATAGAGAAATGAAATGACTTTCCATAATGTCAATGTCCCTATCATAGTTGGAAGGGCGAAAACCCAAAAATAATACATAACTATTGTTCGAGGAACAAAAATAATACATAATTATTCCAAGGTATATACACGATTCTCAACTATTGGGTATAGAAATAAAAATGATATTTTCACTAATATGACAATAAGATTAGACATGAAAAGTGCAAAATACCCTTATAAATTAAACATTATAATTTTTGAAGAAGTGAGATCCACATTTAATAATAAAAATGCACTCTCTCTTCTTTCCCACTCGTACCCCTCCCAAACTTTCCTTCCCCCACGCATCCCCCTCCCAAACTTTCCTTTCAAGGAATGAGAGGTTTATGTATAAAGGCATTTTTTAATTTTTCATGTCTAATCTTATTGGTATATTAGTGAAAATATCATTTTTTATCACATGCCCAATAGTTGAGAATTATTTGTGTACCTTGCAATAGTTATGTATTATTTTTGTTCCTTCACCAATAGTTATGTATTACTCCCTCCGGTCCCTAATATAAGAGCTAGTCGAAAAAAAATGTTTCTTAAGAAAACATGTGAATGTTAGTTGGGTGTCTGGAGTTAATGCTTCTTTTCCAATATTGTCCATATTTATTATGATACTTTTAAGAGAGAGAAATATATAAACATTAATAAATACGTGAGAGAGTTGGGGGTAAAGTAGGAAAAAATGCATTAAATGAGGAGAGATTGCGAGATGAGCTCTTATATTAGGAACCAAAACCATTCAAATTTTGAGCTCTTATATTAGGGACCGGAGTTAGTAATTTTTTTTTGCCTTCGCCCTAGTTATAAAAAGAATTTTTTAATTATTTAAGTATTATTCATGAAAGAAAAGAGTCTTCTAAAACAATATAAGTACTATCATGGATAGTTAATAGCTAACCATGTTAGAAATAAATTCACCAAACATGTTTAGAAAAGGAAGCAACCTAATGTGAAGTTATAACAGCTGCTACTTTTTAAAACATGTTTCAAAAAATTATATTGAAAAAAGTAATTTTCACCATCACACATCAAAACATAATCACATCACACAACTTAACGGTTTTGCTACATCTGACCCAATTTGTGCTTGATCAGTGCTAGATTTGAGCTACGAGATTCTTTTTTATGTGGGGTGTACTTTTACCAATAGTTCAGTGCTAAATTTGACCATTTACCCTAATATTTTCCCAATGTTTAGGAAAGTCAAATTGAAAAAAAAAACATTTCTCTATAGTCTATCCAAATACACTAATTGAAAGGAGTAAAGAAGCCTACAATGGTTTCAAAATATATAATACTCCCTTTGATCCTAAATATAGGACCACTTATAAGATTCAATTTGGCCCTAATTATAAGGTTATTCTCTAATTATTTCCAACTCTTCCCTAAATTATCTCTACTAATACTCTTTAATAATAAACAAGCGAGTGAAAAAGGGTGGAGATAAAGGTAAAAGGTGAGGGTAATTGATATTATCATGTAACTTTAACTAACTTAACTAAGATCCTTAATTTAATCAATTTTTTATTAGAAAAATATAATCAAATTAGTTAAAATAACCTTATATTTAGTACTGAATGGACTATTTAAAGACATCTAGAAAGTAACAAAAAAACAAGTGATGCTAATGCCAGGAGGTCATTAAAAATTTAACATAAACTCACCTTTTAGTTTTACAACTTAGCTCTTTTCATAAATGTAACTTGATCATGTACAAAGACTTCAACAGTTCTCATTTTTTTTCATCCATGACCTCATACCATATTGCATCCCGAAGCTATACATAATTTTTGCACAAGCATGTATAAATACATATTAAATCTCCTCATACTAATTCAGAAACAGACATCCAGTATTAAAGAAACCGAATAAAACCAAACGGTCTTCAAATAAGATTTTTTTTCTATCTTCTGAAGATGGAAAATAAACATACAGATAGACAAAGCAACAATACAGTGGCATTTTGCTTCCTGAGATTCATCCTGAAATTTTTTGACTCTGTTCTTTGGGAACTTGTGCTATCATTTGTTTTTCCAGTGTTTCAGTCAGTTGTCATGGGTTGCGTCATGCAACACCGAAAACGAGCTTTACGAACAGTTGTCATGATCTCAGTTTCTGCATTCTCTAGCATTGCTATGATTTGAGTAAAAGATGGCCTAACATCAGGGTTAGGATCCCAGCATCTTGTCATGATATCTCGGAGAATGGGTAAGCAGTCGTTCGGTATGGTTGGACGAACATTTCTATTGACAACTGCAAATGCCGCTTGCACGGCAGTCATGTTCTGAAATGGAAGCATCCCAGTGATGAGTTCCCAAAGAACTATACCAAAGCTATATACATCCACCTTTTGTGTGTAAGGCCTATGTTGGATCATCTCTCTGCAACAGATAAGGAGGCAGCAAGCTCATGTATCACATTAAATTGTGAAATTGTACATTTAAAAGGGCACTAAATAAATCTGTAATTTAGCAGTGTCACACTGGATCATCCTGTAAATAATTTACCGAAGCCACTCATTTCAAACATACATCCTCCGGCTCACATCAATCACACTGACAATAAATCAACTTCTTCCATTTGTAACACGCAAAAACATGTTCACTGATCCCAGCATCAAGTAATTACCGTATACAACTACGCAATAAAATTACTGATATCAATTCTACAGGACATTTGATAAACAAAATTATCAGATAGAAAAATAAAATGAAAATGAGACTCATATCCGCACTCAATTAAATAAGATAAGGTAAAAAATGTCATATTAACAATAACAACAAAGATATCATAGAATCACATTAACTAGGCATTGTTGATTCTATACACTTGATTTTGCTGCCATGTAATATCTTAAAATTGGTTTCTCAATTGTCTTAACCTGCCAAATGATTAGAAATAATAAACTGATTCAAAGAAAAGTCAGAATGCTGCCCATACTTTGCATATATAGATAAAAAGAGCATTCAGTAAGAATAAGCAATACAAGTCAAGTTGTTATTTTTCCAATCTGATGCTCAAAGGATGTAGCACTATAGACATGATGCATACAGATCTCTCCTCGCATCTGCTTCATGTGCCTAAATGAGATTACCTTCACATTCTTTTCTGAATCTATATAATACAACAAATTGTTTGGATCTTTGGCTGACACTGAATGCATCCTCAGAAACAGAATTAATTCAATTCAGTTAGAATAGATGCTGAAAGATACTGGCAACAAGACCTTTCATTGTTACACGGCATTTGAATCAACAACACCTTACTTTTGAAAGGGAATAAGTGCATTCTGATATCTATGAGATATAGCAATTATAGTAAAATAAGCTCAAGTATTGTAGTAAAAAATAGTTTATGGCAAAAACTATTTATTGTGCGCCAAACCTAGATTTTGAGGATAAAAAGATATTTTTAAGAACTTTAGCTTAGCTACAACCTAAAGTTATTCTGGAATTGTTGAGGGTGTTTCTCTGCTCTAATTTTAAAAACCCAAAACCTAGATCTCAGAAACAATTCCCAAACAAGTATTAAAGTTCACTAGAAAGCTAACAAGATTACAGGAGATTGTCTATAAATGGTAAAAGATTTTAGTTCCCTTTTTATAATATCTGGAAGCATATTTCTTATTCTATTGACCCACCAGTTTGTTACTGTCTATTAAAACATTCCCAGTTGCCAGGGAATAAGAGCCTGAATATGGAATACCAATCTCATACAAACAGATGATAGGGCTGCCCAACTTATATTTATTCAGATTCAACACTAACAGTTACAGAAACTTGAACTAAATAGCTTATCCAAAATAACACCTATCAGGAACTTCCAAGGTGGAATGCAGGGCAGTTCTGGCACTTACCACTTTAAGCCCTCCAATGCATGGGATCCATGTTGCAATGGCTATGGTCAACATAACCTAGAGTTTATTTCAGGATCGACTCTATATTCCATTTACGATAACTTGTAATCATTGCATCATAGCAATTGTACATGCCAAAATAAGAAGTTGATACACTCAATGACTAAAACATGGAGTAAAACTGTATAGTTCTAATGTGATAATAACTGTCAGTCAATTATATAGAAATTACAACGTTAATAGCCTAGATGATATTTTGACATAAGAAAAACAGTTTTATATTATTCTTCAGACTCTACAATGATAAACTTCTGTGATTGGGTTTAGTAGTAGCTTCCTATTTTATGTCATTCAGTGTGATTACTTTCAACATACTGAAGTGATATAAAAGATAAAAATGTGTCAATGGCACTCGCCTGGTAGCAACAGGTTGAAGGCATGACCTCTAATAGTACGAGAGGTGCTAGCCTTGAATAGCACCACTTAATGCCTGGCATGCTGAGGCAGACACCGTTGACTAATCCTCAACATAAGAGGGGAAATGTCACAAAAGGATTAAACACAAGAAAGATGATCAACCTCTTCACACTAATTGATAGAGAATCTCTTAAACCGACCAAAAGTATAATGTCAAATGGAAGAATGATATGCTTTATGAAAACACTTAATACATTAGATGACTAGAGAGCAAAAAAATTTAAATGCATCCAAACAAATAACTAAATTTTGCAAAATCTTTTCACAAGAAAACAATTTGTAAAATCTCCATCAATAATAGTTCCTATGTTAGTAAGACTGTTATAATTACTTATTTTTGAACTACAATGCTTAGTTTTACTATTTTGGATTAGTTATTGGGTTAGTACATAAGCAACAAGAAACAAAAATGTTGGGTATACTTTGTTACCCATTAATAACAGAATCAGGAAAGAATCAAAGAGAAATCATCATCATAGAATACCTATTTATATGTAATGAACATAAACCATGGGCCAAGCAAGTCAACGACATCATTCAAGATATTGTTATGCATAAAATATGAAATGTCATACAAACTACATGACAACAATATGTTGTTCTTTGTCCCACATTAATGTCAATGGGGTTTAACGTGAAGGGTCAAAATTAGCTTATATAACGAAAATAATCATAATCTTCAATGCAACTACCTATGATTTTAACAAAGAGCATAGACAGGTGCAACAAGACAACTTGAAATTGCTAAGTGTAGACCAATGAATTTGAACTAAATGCATGTCAATTTACAAAGACCAGCAGGCAGAATTGAACAAAAGCTTGTTAACCATCTAGAGTGTCCGGTTTTGTCCAAAGAAGATAAAAAATTTTACACAAACAAAACATCACCAAACACATGATTATAAAAATAAAAAGGAATATGCACTATAGAAAAAAGATAAATAAATAATCTTACGGAGCCATCCAACGATATGTTCCAGTTTCAGGTGTCATTCCTTCCGTTTGCACCTCAATCCGAGCAACTCCAAAGTCCGCAATTTTAATTGATTTGTCACCAAAAATTAAAAGATTGTCAGACTTCAGGTCCCTATGGATCAATTGAAGGCCATGAACATATGCCATCCCCCTTGCAACATCCAAGGCTTGTTTAACGGCCAATTTGAGGGGAACTGACCGGTTTTGTCGCTTCATTAAAAACTGTCTGACTGAGCCACCTTTAGCATATTCCGTTACAATGCACCAAACCATTGGCTTCCGGCATGCACCAATAAAACGAACTATATTAGGATGCTTCAGTGTAGCCAGCATCATGACCTCCTGCTGAAACTGTTGCTCCATCAACTGAGCCTTTGCCAGATCATTTTCAGGCCTCTCCAAAATTTTAATAGCAACATCTTCATTGTTGTATGTCCCTCTGTACAGTTTCCCAAAAGCTCCTTGTGCAAAAGCCTCACCCATACTGAGCTTTCTTAAATCAATTGTCCACTCATCAAAATTGTCAAGGCCCTCAGTTGGGGAGCTGTTGTCCATTAATGCCTGAGCCAAAGCGTCATCACTTAAAGCATGTGTGACCCTTCCTCTACGATTCACACTTTGCGCAACAGAGTGGTTATCATTGGCACGCCTTCGCAAGCCTTGGTGATTCAAAATACGAGTATGCGAATCATTCGACCCAACACTGCTATTATCAACTGACATTGCAACAGACCCCCCACCATTGCTAGTTTGCATGCTCCCAACGCTGTCAACTGACATATTGGTACCTTCTTCAAGCTTATGGTAAAAGCCTTGCGAAAAATCATAATAGTTATTATTATGCTTGTTCAGGTCTATTATACCAGGGAATTTCGCACCACCGTCCAACATTTTCACCACCGAATCACAAAAGCCTTCGTTCGAGTGCCACTACTTCTTAAGCATCAGAATTGGCAAAGTAAAACACCTAATCAAAAGCCCAAAAACCAAAACATTCAAATGTAAGTTCCATGCCTCAATTACCATCACAAATCCAACCCCATGTTTCCATCAAACAACAAAATTACAATCATTCACATATGCTAAACAGGAAATGATTCACCATAAGCAAAACAAAAAAGAAAGGCAAACATCACGATCCATCGCATGAAAACATAAATGAGAAACCTAGAACGCAAAAACTGAAGACATAGAGGACAAAAATTAAACCTAATAGAAAGGTGATAGGTTCCGATAATTAGATTCCTTGACATAAATCAGCAGTAGATATTGACGAAATTGCCCATGATGGTGAAATGAAGGGAAATAGTGAAAAGTGAAGGAACCCTAAAATTTGGTAATTGGAGAATGAAAGCGTGAAATTGGTACCTGGAGAGGAGAAGAGTATGCGAGGTGCGATGGGGAAGTGATGAAGAAGCGGAGATAAGATCGAGAGGAGAGAGAAGAAGGAGGAGAAGATGGGAATGGGAAGATTGGGATTGCGACGCCGAAGTCTGTACGAATGAAAGAGAGAAAGCCAAGAGCAAAGGTTGAAGGAAGGAGGACTTCCTTTTTCATTTTTTATTTCTATATATATTCTCACTCTCTTCTGTTTTTTTCAGCGTAAACGTGCAAAAATAGAAAATTAATCCCATTCTTCATAAGTTATTACACTATTTTATTCATGTTTTACACTTAATTTTTCTCTCTTTCAAGGATTAGTCAAATGAGCAAATCCACTGAATGGTGATCAAACATTTAAAAGCTTTAGGATTAGAATAAGTTAAATACACACACACATTGATTACAATAGGAGATGAGTTTTGAAGAGTTACTCCAAACAAATGTTTAAAATAATTTTATATAAAAGGGTTTAACTACTCATAATTAATATTGAGCCACAGGTACAAATGAAAGTATAGCCATCATACATGACCATTGAGAAATGAACAGAATGTGAAGGAGAAAAACCAAGAAAATCAATCTTTTAAGTCTCTTCCAAGCTTCAATCTCAGCTTTAATTGTCTTCAAAACATAGCTCACTCATATGCTCCAAGTATCTTTAGAGGTCAAGAGGCTTTTTTGAGTGTGTTTTTGGTCTATTTATAGCTGAATTTTCAAGCTAAATTTTGCTGCATTTCTTATCGTTGTGTTGGTTGCGGCCAAAGAATTCTGTTTACTTTATTGGCTGTAGCTAGTTGCTCTCTAACTTGTGTTGGCTGTAGCCAACCATTTCTCCTTAAAATCTTGACAATAGCCATATTTTTTCTTACCATTGTTGGCTACATCCAACCATTTGCCTTAAATTATTGGTTGTAGTCACTTTTCAGCTTCCTTTAGCTTTTTTTTCACTTTTTACACCTCAGATTTTCTCCAAATTTAATTCAAATGTGATCCACTTGTTAAGCTTCAACAACCTACATAATAATATACCAACCCAAAGTTGACAAGCAGATCGTCAAATATTCAAATTTAAATCAATAATTCTATGATTTTAATCCAATGTCAACTTGACACATTTTCCTATCATATTTATTTTAAAACAAGTATGAGTTCATCCAAAATACGTAGGAAGTATAGGAAAATGTGCTAAAATAACATGAATTTCATGAGGTTAACAGTGTGTGATCCTTGATTGTCTCACGTGGAGTTATTAACTAACTACTTAAATTAACTAAGTGTGTGTTGGGATTTGTATTTGGGGGGAATAAGCTGGTTGGCGCCATAGAAACTGTCTTTTCTCAAATCTGTCATGTTTGGCAACTACTTCAGTGTGATGAGTTATGGCCCAAACCCTCATTAGAAGCTACATTTTGGAGCTTTTGATGTTAGAACCAGCTTATTGAAATGCACTACACACTTGTCTAAAACATCTGCATTTTGGAAATGCACTAGAAAAACACACACACACAATTTGCATATTAATTTATATACATTTTTTAATGTATTAATTTTTTATTATTTTCAATATTTTATAAATTTAATTCACCTTTTCCTTCTATCATAACAATCTATGAATATTTTATTTGTATATTATTTAGTTTCACTCTTGTTCATAACCATATATGGATATTTAATTTGTGTATTATTCAATAAAAACCGATATTACATCATCACTTGTTCAATATTGGTGTATTATTTAATACTAAATATTAGCTATAAATAGTATCATTTTTACACAAAACAATTTTTAATTTTTTGGTCTTGTTTGGGTCCTGTTTATTTTTTATTCAATGAAGATTATTGTTTCACTATAATTTCTAGTCTCTTGTACCTCGGTTTTGGCTATATTAAAAGAAAATATGAATTTGTGGCAAAAAAGACGAGATATTTAAGTGTACATTATTTAATAAATATCATAATTCCATCTAAACTGGTTTCTCAAAATAATCATCCAATCATGTTCGTAAAAGTTAGTTTGAAAAAAAAACATTTTTACAACTACTGATCCAAACATAAATCATTTATCACAATTTGACTTTTACCCAAACCAACTTCTAAATAACTATGTTGAAAAAAATTATTTCTCCACCACTTCTCCCAAACACGCACTAAGTGAATGCAAGAAAACAATAAAATTTCTGATCTCATCTTGAAACTAGTGCACTTAGAAACTCAACATCAATACATCTCAACCCAAGTAACTCTTTCATACGAAATAATCAAAATGAGATTATTAGACTAAATTACTTCGTAATAGACATTAAAATCAACAACTACTCATAAAAATAATATTCAATGAAGAAAAACATAGACCCAAAGTAGATACAATCATACAATACTAAACATAGAATATTCAACAACCACGTAGTCTAGAATCTCAACAAATGAAGTTTGCATAATAAAATGCTAAAGAACACAAATGTGAATTTAAACTACATAGTTGTAACTAAATAACTCCCCTAAAGCATATTCAACAGCTGTTTCATGTCATCCCATCATCCAAGAGATCACTGATGGTATTTAATTCCTCATATTGAAGGGGGAGACATCCGAGAATGGTTGCAACTCTATACCTACATAGAGGGTGTATGAAGGTTTGTGGAGTGGAAGAAGAAATTGGGAGAAGGGATGTGGAAGAGAGGTATGAAGATTGGTTGAAGAGGTTGTGAGAGGTGTAAAGGTGAGGTATTTTTATTCAAGACCATCTATCCTATATACAATATGAGTTGGAACATTCTTAAAAGTTAATTGAGAACCAAATTCGAGTAGGAGAATGATTGCGCCATATTTTACATTTATTTCATAAACAAAATCCTTGAATTAATCCATGTTTTTAGGCATTGTTATAATCAAGGGAAGTTTGGACATTGTTAACATGATTTATTGTTTGACACGTTTTTTAGAATATTTTAATGTCACCATTAATTTGAAACATCTTGTAGATTATAGAAGAACGCCCTGAGTGAAGGAGTCAACAATTAAAGAAGAAAATGAAGAGAAACAGCCAAAGCATTAGCTGTTGCAGGAGCCAATAAAAGCCATGGCCCGTAGTGGCGTTCATAATAGTCATCGATGTTGCAGAAAATGTTGTTACATTTTTAGGGTTACAAATGGATATTTAAGGGTACCCAAGCCCAATCACACCTCTCTCAATCACACCTCTTTCATTTTCATCATCTTTCACCCTAAATTTCCACCATTTCCATCTTCTCCATTCTCTTACCATTTTCACCACATCCTCCCCCATTTTCCCTCAACCATGGCAGCAACTTTCATGGGCAATGTTTAGTGAATTTCTTCCTCCATATGATTAACTAAGTTCTTGGTGTGTTTTTTAGTTAAGCATCGCTCGGTAATCCGGTGCCTATTAGCAACCGACTAATCTGGACTAGAGGGGTATGAGTGTTGCTCACATAGGCAAGGTTGTCCGCTCTCCCAATAAGCTTTTGGTGCTTTAGTAGTGTGAATATGGTCAATTACTTCAAATGGTCTTCATTAGGGGAAATTATTTGTTCTTATGCTCTTTTTCTATGTATTTGGATTTGTTCTTGCATTTCCATTATGTACTTGAACTGAGACATATGGTGTTCTTTATCTCTGTATTGGAATATTTGTTTGGATATTGAGTTTGTATATCAAATGTTATGTATTTCTTATTTCCTATGTGAATTGATTCTTGAAGCTTTACATACTTTAAGTGGTTGCTTAGTTTATATGACTAGTGTTTTAATTAAGTTGTTGTGGTTGCACTTCCTTGAAGAAGATTTTTTATTTACAAACTTGTTTCTAATACACACTAAGGGAACTTAAACCCAAATGGAAACAATTATCAATTTCAAGTGGTTTCTTAATTGACTATTGACTGTAATTGGATGACACCATGTGGTTGCATTAGGATTTTTCATTACTCTTGGTATACCTTTTGAACTCTCACATCTTTAAATTAAGTACTTGAACCATTGAATCACTATCAAAACACATTTCCATTGAATTGATCAAAACATTTCACTTTTATTTTGAAAAACAACAAAAACAATCACTTCCATCAATAGTTTAATGGGCTAAGGTGCAAAAATACCCATATAATTGTACCCAAGGTGCAAAAATATACATGTGATTTTTTTGGAGCAAAAGTAACCATAACATTTCAAAACAGGGGCAAAAGAAACCATAACAATTTAAAAGAGGGGCAAAAGTTTGTGCCCAACGTGCAAAAACACACATGAGTTTTGCCCCTCTTTTAATATGTTATGGTATCTTTTGCCCCTGTTTTGAAATGCTATGGTTATTTTTGCTCCAAAAAAACCACATGTGTATTTTTGCACCTTGGGTACAATTATATGGGTATTTTTGCACTTTAACCCTAGTTTATTTACTTATTTCACAAAATCAAACCAAAACCTCCTGCATTTTTACTCATTTTAACTGTATTTAGCTCATCTTAAGGTAGTTAGAAGACTCACTGCCAACGATCCAGGGTTGCACCACTTGTTGCCATCCTTGTTTTATAAATAAAGGTGGCAGTATAATAGTGGCAGCTAGGCAGAGTAGGAGTATGTAACAGGGGTTGCACAATGAGACAATGGAAAACAAGCAATGCATTTATGAAAGTTATCTAATCAATGAATTCAAATTTTATAGGGTTAAGGTGCATTTTTAGTACTCTAGAATATAGCAAAGTGCACCTAGCATAATATATAATATTGTGGTCCATTTGTGATAACCAAGAATTATTTTCGTGATTTATTTAGTAACGACGTTAAATAAGTCAAGTTTGACCATTATGTGTCAAATTTTGACCGTTAAATTGTGGGGTAAAGAAGCATTTTCAGTACTCTAGAATATAGTAGGAGCACCTAACAAAATATACAATATTTTGGTCCATTTGTGATAACCAAGAATTATTTTCATTGCTTATCTAGTAATTCGTTAGCTAAAACTCACTTTTGTAAGATAAAATCTGATGTGACATAATGATGTAATATATGTATGTTGAAATGACAATTTAATGAACATTTATTTTAATTTTATAACTATGTAATAAGATAGAAGTAACTCTTCTTCTATTACATCATAGAGCCATTGATTCGGGTTGAGCCAGTATGACCAACCCGTTTTAATTCGGGTCGAGCCAGTATGACCAACCTGTTTAGTTATGATTCTTTGCTTACTTTTTTGATATATGTAAAATACTAATGACTTATTAGTTTATGCATGTATGATATTAGGATATTCTATGGATCTTTATAACTTTGTAGTGTTTAATTATTTGACACTTTGAATAATATTGTGATTTAGTTGTTTATGGTGTTTAAATATTGTATATTATGTTTGGTGCTCCTTCTATATTTTAGAGTACTGAAAATGCTCCTTTACCCAACAATTTAACGGTCAAAATTTGACACATAACGGTCAAACTTAACTTATTTAACGTCGTTACTAAGTAAGACACGAAAATAATTCTTGGTTATCACAAATGGACCACAATATTGTATATTATGTTATGTACACTTTGCTATATTCTTTTTTTTTATAAAAAGAATATTGTATTAGAGTACTAAAAATGCACCTTATAGGGTATACAGTCTTAAAAATTTATGGGTGGAACTAAAAGATCTTCCAAAGAGCACCCATTGTTCATGAGTATAACTACTGGTATAATATTATATATTTAACAAATAAATAAATACATATATGGATATATAAAGGATAGACTCACATGTTTTATTTTGTTATAAATAATTATTTATATTGTTGTATTTTTTATTTTTTTTAATTACATTATATTATTTTAATATGACTTGTCTAACTAATATGTGTAAACTAAGACTAGTATATATATATTATCAAAAAATAAGTATGTCTTCTATCTTTCTCATTGCCACTCTAAAATTTATGATGTTTAGAATTTAAGTTCATCAAATTAGGACTTATTTGGATAGACTGGGTTCATTATTGTTTCTATCAAATGATAAACGTGGAATAATATTAGTAAGTATTCATTTAGATCTGCCTATGGTTATGAATGCAAGTATTTTTGGGAGCTATCAATTTAGATATATACTAGCAGGATGTATGGATATTTTTCAGATTCATTGTTAATACATTGTTTAGGGATGATGATTTTGAATATCAAATTTTGAATTAAAATAGATTATCAATATAGGTTAATGGGCTTAAACAAAGCCATTCTTTAAGAAAAAGCAATTGAGTATATATCTTTAATGTAGCCAATTAAAAATAAATGTTAATTTGTTGTTGATGTATAAATGCAAGTTAATGTACCTTATTGAAGAAAGGGTAAAGGTGCAAAAATGGGTTCAAACTATTACGACAGGAGCACCTAGCTAGGGGTAACAAGTATTTCCGAGCTCAATTTTGGGTCTGAAGAATAAATATTAGTGCAATATAAGTAACGCCGTTTAGTTTGACCAATGTTGACCGTTAAAAGCTGACGTGGTGGGGGGAAGCAATTTTTTTGCTGACGTGGCACGGCACCTAAGCGCGCCACGCCAGCAAAAAGGGCCACATAAGCATGACACGTCATCAAAAATGCCACATAAGCAAGTCACGTCACCAAAAAATGCCACATATGCACACCGCGTCAGTCTAAATTTTATTTCCCCCACCACGTCAACTTTTGGCGGTCAACGTCGGTCAAACTAAACGGCGTTACCTATATTGCACCAATATTTATTCTTCAATCCCAGAATTGAGTCGAAAATATTTGTTACCCCTACGCGCTCCTAGCGTAATAGTTTGAACCCATTTTTGAACTTTTACCCTTGAGGAAATGACGGTGGATGAGGTGATATGTTAACTTTGCAGTGTTTATGACATGAAATTGTACAAATTTAAGGGAAAGTGTTTGTATAATATATATTGTAAAGATAAAATTTTTGTCTGTTTTTTGGCGATGAAAATTTGAGGTATGGGGTGAATTTCGGGTCCAAATTAAATTAGGATTTGAGAAATCAGTTGAGGAGAGAGTGTGTTCAATTGCTTGAGGATATATGTTTTATTAGGGAAGAGTTTCCAAATTGTATAGAGCGGAGGTGTAAAAATAATACTAAACTTTACCTAAAATTGTGTTTCTAATATTTAAGTTTCAGTGAGGTGCAAAAATAGTAACAACTTGAAATTCATGTGCAAATATAGTATTTTCACTCCAGAGAAATAAAATTTAGATATGAAAAGACTCTTATGCCCCTCATTAAAAGAGTCTTTTCATATCTAAATTTTATTTTCCTGTAGTGAAAATACTATATTTGCACCTGAACCTCAAGTTGGTACTATTTTTGCACATCGCGAACCTTTAGTATTAGAAACGCTATTTTAGGTAAAATTTAGTATCATTTTTGCATCTTCATCTAATTGTATATGGACAATATTAAGTGTTAATCTGTTTGTTTATGTGATTGTTCTGTAGAGTGTGATTTATGTTAGATTGAGCATGGTGCAGCTTCGCCATTTTGGTGGATTGTGTATAACTGGTAACTGCTTCTACTAGTTCTTTTTGTGTGTGTTTTGTTGGCAAGAGATTTCAATTTCTCTCTTAAATATGGATTTTCTGGATAATTGTGTTATATGCATTATATGATTTAAATAGTTATATTATTATAAATTTCATGAGGGATTTATAGTTTGTAAAGTATCATGCGTTATGGTTTTCATATTTTGAAATGATATACACACCCATGTTGGTTTGAAGATTCTGCATGCATTATTTGGGTTTTAGAAATATTGAAAATGTCAAGTGCCAGGTTTTGGTTAAATTTTTTTGTTTGTTTGTTGGGGGAAAGCCCAAAAATGATACACAACTATTGGCCAAGGGACAAAAATAGTACATAACTATTCCAAGGTACAAAAATGGTACTCAATCTTTTACCATGGATCAAAAATGATATTTTCATTAATATGACAATAATATTAGACATGAAAAGTCCAAAATGCCCTTATAAATTAATCGCAGCTCAGTAAAAGTTTATTTAATTATAAGGGCATTTTGGACATTTCATGTATAATATTATTGTTTTATTAGTGAAAATATCATTTTTGGTCCCATGGTAAAAGTTAGGTATCATTTTTGTACCTTGAAATAGTTATGTACTATTTTTATTCCTTGCCCAATAGTTAAGTATCATTTTTGAGTTTTCACCCTTGTTTGTTTGCATATGTTGTAGTAGTTTAGCATCGATACACTAGTTCTATTACCATCATGTGGTGAGGTAACATGATTACCATCATGTGGTGAGGTAACATGGTGGCTCACAATGACTAATTATATCTTTGGTGTGTATGGGTATAGGATTTAAGCCCATCAAGTGCGACCCCTTCAGTGTGCTGTGTATGTGCTAAAACCCCATAGAGCACCACCCTATGTGGTTCCAGCCTTCCAGGTATGGTTAAGATTGCATCAAAAATGATGGATAAAATGTTATTAATGATAAAAAATTTGGGCCTTTAATGATAAAAAATTTTGGCTTTTTAATGGCCAAAATTTTTAGTCGTTAATATTGGTGTCATTGAAAGTAGAGTTCTTTAGCCCACTCTCAATTACCAAAATTTTTCATAAATTTAATCGTTGAAAGTATAGGCCTATTTTGAAAAAGAAATAAAAAATGCATACATTAAGTAATTCGCTAAACAACATCATAAATCTACTAACAAAATTACAAAAAAATATATTCCTAATTTACAGGAAACTTAATAATAATAAAATATCTTTTAAATAGGATATAGGCTAATTTGATCTAACAAATTTCCTAAAAATATGAGATCTAAGAACATCATACTTTAAGTAGGATGAAATCAATAATATATACAAATTTTTAATATATTTGATCCTAACTTTTAACATCTATGAAAAGTCACCATATCAAATTAGAAGCAAACTAAAAACAAAGTCCCTAACCTCAATAAATGTCTCGTGATTAGTAGGTATAAAAGCTTTGGGATGACTAGAAAATAAATTAGCATGCACTATAATCAAAATTCAACCACCAAATAACATCCAACGCAAAACAACAACATACTTTTGAGTTGAAGAAAAACATGTTGACTCATGAATATGATTCCCCACAACAACATATAGAATGACATGCAGTATCATATAAGCCACTCGCAATATGGAGCTTGATTGTTTTCCCTTCCAGCTCCACAGTCTTGATTTTCTGGGGAACAACAAAGAAAGTAGGGTTAAGGGTCAAATCTAGCACTCTACTATTGTCAAAAGTTCACCCAACATAAACAAACATTTGATGGCTCAAATGTAGCACACCTTTTTTAAAAAATGACTCAAATCTAGCATTTCCGTCAATTTTAACGGGCCTGACCGTTAAGTTTGACGTGATTATGACATGTCACCCTGCCACGTCACCCCATTTTGCCACGTAGCCTGCCACGTCACCCTCCACGCCACCCGATCGGATAGTGAGTGGGGCCATTGGGTGATGTGACAGACCACTTGGCAAAACTGAGTGACGTGGCGGGTGACGTGGCATGATCGAGTCAAACTTAACAGTCAAACCCATTAGAATTGACGGAAATGCTAGATTTGAGCTATTTTTGAAAAGATGTGTGTTACATTTGAGCCATCAAATTCTTGTTTATGTTGGGTGTGAACTTTTAGCAATAGAAGAGTGCTAGATTTGAACCTTAACCCAACAAAGTAAGTTAATATTTTTCAAACTTGAACATACAGAAAGCAAAACGAAATACATGTTAGACATGTACTCAATAGAGTAAAGTAGAATAATACTTATGAAATCAACTCCAATTGTACTTATGTTGTTGTCCACATACGAGCCATCTTAAAAAAAATAAAAGTAACCAATGAAATCAAATTAACCTTGTTTTACTCTACAGGAACACCTAAATTAAGCAGTGACAATACAACAAAAAAGGACCAAAGGAAGTAAATTCACAGAAAATCTCCATCAATACATTTGATTTATCCTCTCCTGCAAAACCATACTAGCTAGACCTTCATTCAAAATTTAATTTCTTGTAACTTTTTGTTAATATAATTGTTAATGAATGCAAATCTTCTCATGAACACAGTGGTGACAGGAGATTTCAAACTTCATTTAATTAATTAAGTCGAGCAAAGTTGAATTGGACAATTTTATTCAAGCAAAGGCGAATTAAACTTCAGATAAAAAGGTTGGAAGGTCTAGGTGCACACCTCAAAAACAAAGACTCTACCAACATGCGAGGCCCATTATTTTCTAGTAGAAGCTTCTTACCCTGTGAAAGAACATAGAACTCATGTTAAGAATCACCTATCTGATAAATTATATTCTTTAGAATCGCCAAAAATCAGGATCAACAACCCATGAAGAAATTGGGGAAATGAATTTGAGACACAAATATTTAACACATGCACATACAAACTCTATATAGAAACCTGTGCTTCTCGGGTGTAACTCAACATATTCCATATACGCCAATGATGAAAACAACCTGGCCTTGTTCTTTCGTTGTCATCTTAACCATATCTTTATCCTCTAGAAAATTCGGTAATGACTTTAAACCATCTACTATTTCCTGCAATATAATATGTGAGAGTCTAAAATATTAGAACAGAGTAATGCTAAACCAAATAATGACTTATCATACATGCAATGCTAAAATCAAAATATAATCAACCCTTAACCTAATCTAAAAACTAATAAACTTTGGTTTATTTAAAGAATCCAAGAACGCCAATGATGAATTTTTTTTTTTATTTTTTTACTAACCCCCCCCATATTGGTGTTCACCTAAACGCCGATACGTGAGATTTATATTTTAAACAAATAATTCTCCAACATATTGATGTTTATCTTAAATGCCGGTATGCTTGCAAACAAAAAAAAAAGAGAAAAAGACTAAAGCGGCATTTTTTTAGACACAAACGTCGGTAAGTAAACACGGGAAAAGTTGGTGTGAGTGTTTATTGTACCCATATTTCCGCGTTTGTCTATTTAACACCACTATATATTTTTTTACTTGCGTTTATTTGGAAACGTTGGAAAGCTTTCGCGGCTAAGCAATGCTTGTTTTGTAATGATACTTTCAACAATTAATTGTGTTTTGAATATTTTTTTGGATAAACTATTTTTTTAGTTTACTTGTTTTAATCAAAAGTTTAAGTAGTTGTGGTTGATACCGACCGAATTTCCTAAATCTAAGTTGACTTTACTAGTTTAGTGTGTATAGTATGAAAATTGAGCTCAACTTGATTTTTGGACACATTTTCAGACCAAACACAACAGCAAAACCAACTAACGCGGCACACACACATTCATGGTTGATGTGGGACAAAAAGATTCCACAGGGACCCCCCAGTACGGCGCAAGCGCCACCCACACCAACATACGCAAGACACATGCCATTTTTTTTTGGAACACATTTTCGGACCAAACACAACAGCAAAACCAACTAACGCGGTTGGCAAGCTGAAGTGCGAATGTCCTACTTATATACTCACACACACACACACATTCATGGTCGATGTGGGACTAAGAGATCCCACAGGGACCGCTCAACTTGATTACTTACCACAAATTTTGAAGAGATTTAAATATAGCTAATAATTCAGCTTGACAATTTATTGAATGATACTTCCTCTAATCTGTTCTATCGTCACATTTATAAGTTTTAATATATTTTCGTTATTCAGGTAAAAGAAATATTTACGTTTTATTGCCTTCATCACTTAACAGATAATTATATAAAGAAGATTTTTTGTCAATAAAGTGAAATGGTCGTTGTAAATGATAAAAAGGAATGCTTTATTTTATAAATAACTAATTTTAAATATATAAAAATAACTAATTATTAATATATTTAGAATTTTTGGACATAGCACGATCAATTTGTAATACTTTAAATTCTATTACAAATTTCTATAGATAATATCTTGTGTTTTTTGTATTGAGCTTTAAAATAACGAAAATAGACTGTGCATCTAAAATTATAAATAATTATAATAATGAAATTAACTTGAATTTGGATTCAACCCAAACTTTTAAATTTTAATTTTCCCAAATAATGTATTTGTAAAATTCAAATCCATATTCTCTCTCATTTTAACATACTATGTGTATTTCTCTATTCTTTATTTACAAGAAAAAATTGATTACTTAGTCTTCATTCAAAATATATGTATAAAAAACCTGGGGTAAACCTGAGGTGTGTGGTTTAGTGGCAAGGACTCATTCACCCTTAACCAATTGTCTGGGGTTCGATCCCTGGTGACTGGCGTTGGGTATAGAGAAGCATTAAATCTCTCAGGCTAGCTGTCTCACCCTTTGAGGTGCCTACAAATCAGCGGAGGATTAGTCTCTCACTTGTCGAGTGGGGGAATACCTTGATCATGGATAAAAAAAAACTCGGGGTATGTGGTTGAGTGGCAAAAACACATTCACCTTAACCAATTATCTGTGGTTTGATTCTTGGCGTTGGATATGGAGAACCATTAAATCTCTCAGGCAAGCTCTCCCACCCTTTGAGATGCCTATAAATCAGCGGAGAATTAGTCTCCCACCTGTCAGGTGGGGATACCTTGATCGTCGATAAAAATATGTATTAAGTAATAAAATTAAGAGAATATTAATAATTTTTAAATTTATTTTAATATTAAGTAATTATACATTGTTTTTACCTAATATCAAATTGAATAATTAATTTAAATCTTTTAAATAAGATAGGGACATTGAAATTACAGTATAAAACACTTTTCTGATAATTACAAAATAATTAATTTTTCAATTCATATTTTTACACACACACACACACACAAACAGTAAAACAATGTTGAGAAACTTAAATTTATAATCAATATGATGCAGTATATTAATCTTGAAATGCTTTGCTTTCCCATATTATAAGCCAAATATGAAACCTTTTTTTCTTTTTTATTTTCTTACCATTCAAAAAATTCGGTTTCAAACGTAAATAAATAGGTAATTACGTGGACCAGAAAACTGGATCCAAATGTGAGCAATCGACTAGAAGCTTGGAATTTATTTTACGTACTTGAATAGAACAGCAACAAGAAGTCTTCGTGTGACCACTAACACGTAGCTTCCATCTCAACTTCCTAATTTCCATCCTTATCGTCATCTGTCACAACTCCTCACAAGTCCTTCAGTACAATACATACGTCCCTCATATGTAAGAAAATTTTGTAAGGAATGATCTCTTCATATTTATAAAGGATTAGAATAATTGCAAATGATAAACCCTGTATGAAAACTTCAGTAATATCATTTTTTCTTTTTTTCCCGGTTATATTGATTAGTCTCATTATTGCATTAATTATACACTGATACACTCTCCCTCGTTCTATAAGTAAAATTGTTTTTGTGATTAACTTAAAATTTTGGAAAAATTAACGTTAGGTCCCAGCTAAGACACATAATATAGGAAAGATCTCACTAATTGACCAAATTAAAGTAGGGTCTTAAGGGACCATACTTTAACTATGTTACAACAGAAAAAGACTCTTATACCTTCTTTGTTAAATTAAAAAAAAAAACAAAGTCAAAGATGATATAAGGTCCCTTGGAATCCTACTTTAATTTAGTCAATTGATGAGACATTTTCAATATTTTGTGTCTTTTATGAGATAGTGAAATTAATTTTTCCTTTTTTTACATGTTTATTTTTGTTAGATTATGGATAGATCTTGTATTGGATCTCTAATGAGAATATTCTATAAAATTCAATATGATATATAAACGAAATAATCAAGGGACTTAATTTATCATCTGAAACCCAGTAGGTCGGTACATCAATTTTCTCTCCCATTTTATTTAAAAGTGGGATAAACCGAGTTCAGATTTGGGTCTGATTTCACCCATATGCTCTCAGAGAAAATATATATTATTCTTTGTTGATAAGAAGTTAAAGTATTTTTACCAAAACAAAAAAGAAGTTAAAATATTAGATAGTAATTATTTAGAAGCTTCGCTAGTTCGCTGTTCCAGATTCAGCTTTTGAACTCAACATAACAGGGTGGTAAGTAAATAACCATAGCTACCACGCCACTCTATATAGTCAGTACGTATGAGAACATCGTTGCTGACTCGTTCTGCTCTGTTTGGCTCAGCCACGTCGTCATGCTTACGTGATGCTTCTGCTTAATTGGGATTGTTCAACGAATCCAAACTAAGCCTAACCAAGTAACTACCAAAGTCACTAGAAGCTATTAGCTAGTAGTAGTGTGGTGTGCAACGTACTCTGGTTTTCTTTGATTTCACCCCGCCAGTCTCGCTTCCTTATTTTACAAGAAATATGATGAATATCTTTTAATAAATGTTTCACATTCAAATTAAAGTATTTGACAATTTGGCATCTTCCTTTTATTTTTTAGTCAACTTTTAAAAGTTTTTCCTACCACCAAGCTAACAAAAACATGTACACGAACGCCAAGTTCATCATGAAGTTTTGTTGGTGCTTGTTTTATTAATTAATTTAAATAAAATAAAAGTATGGATATTGAAGAAAAATCATGGCTAATACTTAACCAACTAAAAAATGTCTAAAATATTTTTTTTGTTTCACTTATATTAATGTATAAGATTATATTAGGTTAAGTTTAAAAATTACATATTGAGCTACATTATGATAGATATTATTGTGTGTGTACGACTGTATGACAGTAATTAAAGAAATTTTACTATATGTCCTTTTACACATCATTAGTTTTGTTGAGTAAGAAAAGTACTTATATTTAATACTTATTATGTCCTATCAAGTAAAATTTTTTTGTAGTTTCATATTCAGAACATTTTAATTTTCTTATATTTTTCAATAAGGAAATAAAATCTTAAATTGTCAGAAAATAAGACAATTTGGAGCCCTATGTAAACAAGTAACCACTTCATATGCTAAAAAACATAGTAGACTCTCTCTCAATATTATTGTATGCATGAATGATTAATACATAAAAATAATAATATATAAAATTAAAGAGGAAAATAAAATTATATATGATGAACTTATTGTTATAAGTGTATAACCATACATTTAAAGCCGCACGCAACAATAAAGCTTCTGGCAGACAAAAAATTTCTAGCTGTTCCCATCCAAGTTATATCAATTTTCAATTTACTTGTTGATATGTATTGATTGAGCTCAAACATGACGTGTATGATAAGTGTCCACCACGCAAAATTCTACCCCTAAACCGCCTCTTATAAATATGCCAAACTTGTGTCAACTCTCGATTTCATCATTCAGATATCATACTACCTTAAATTTGCTTTATTTTTCTTATCATAATAAATCTTCTCTTTCAGTTTCTTTTGGATTCCTTCTTACAAATTAGCTTTCCATGACAATGAAGAGGGAAAGAGATAATCAACATGTTCTTGATCGCAGCATCTCAATAGCCAATTGTTTGATATTCCTTTCTCGTGCAGGCCAATTCGATGACGATGTTGATAGCTATAACCACCGTGTCTTTGAGTGCAAGACATGTAACCGGCAATTCCCGTCGTTTCAAGCGTTAGGTGGTCACCGGGCAAGCCATAAGAAGCCGAGGCTAGCTGTTACAGGAGTCGATGAGATGAACATGCTTCTTCATAACGAATCCAAGCCTAAAACTCATGAGTGTTCCATTTGTGGGATGGAGTTTGCAATAGGTCAAGCTTTGGGTGGTCACATGAGAAAGCATAGATCTGCTGCAACAAGGACTTTGAAAAATAATAATAGTAATAATCATAATCACATCAATATAACGACGTTGAGTGGTGGTAGTGATGATAGTTGTCTTGATTCTGATGACCATACAAATAGTTCTTCTGACGAAAATAAGAGAAGAGATTTGTTTCTAGATCTAAACATGACGCCTTCAATTGATGAGACAGAGTTTATCAATTTCATTTGAAATAGTATTTGCTTATAGTGTTGATATGGAGTTTTAGTTGACCTTAGCATTTTACTAAAGGATTAGGCGAACATGTTTGTTTTTTATCATACTGAAAGTAAATTTTTTTGTTTAATTCATCTGGTTGAAGTGTGTGTAAAAGAATTATTGAGTTATTTTTATTCTTTCATTTCATTTTTTATCGGATGTCCCTGAACCTGAAGAAAGTCGTCATTTTTTATTGTTACAAAAAAAATGTTCAATGATGTTAAAACAACATAAATTTTAAATCTAGCCAGGGTTGTGAATTATATTAGTGATATGATGTTTAATTAGCATCAAACAATTCAATGTTTACACATGTTTTTTGTATTGAGTTGCCAGGTTGAGGAATTCCTCCTATTCCCCATCTCTAATGCCTAGCTATTTGATCTAATGGCTCACACTCAACACACTCTCTTATACACCTCATTCCACCATATCCGATCCCTCTTCCTCCTTCTCCTTCATATCTCTTCTCTCTCTTCACCTCTCCTCCTTCCCAGCCTCACCACATTTGCCGGCAGCCACTCCTACTCTTGCCCCTGCTTTTACCGCCATCCATGCCACCACCCACAATCGTCACCCTTTTCCGATGTCAAATGCATATCCCAAAATGAAGCGCACACACCAATGAGAAATTTAGATCCCTCCGTGGTGCCGAACTGTCATGCTCTGCTGCTGATCTTGTTACGGTGACAGAGACAGGGCAACGAAGTCATTTTCCTGCGAGGGTGCGAGGGTGGTGAGGTTGGGAAGGAAGGTTGGAGAATTGAAGAGAGAGAAGATATATGAGGGAGAGGGGGAGAGAGGGATATGGTGGAGTGGGTGTAGGAGAGTGTGTTGGGTTTAAGTTATTAGATAAAATGGACGGTGGAGATGGGGGAAAGGGGGAAAATAGGGGAGAAGGGGTAGGAGGGATCCCTTGCCCTTCGACGACACCAAAAAGCCTATTATACCTCATTTTTAGTCAGTTTTTTTATCAGAAATTTTTAGTCAGTTTTAAAACCATGCTTTTGAGTTCTTTTTTATATATAGAGAATTAAAAGTGCAAACAACTAAACAAAACAATTAAATTAAGACACTCCGCCAACAACAAGGAGAAAATCTGATAGCTCTTTAGTAAAAGTCTGCAACCCTTACCAACAAAGGTTGGTCCAGTTGGTAAAGGGGTGACTTATAACTATGTTGTTGTGGGTTTGAATCTCGCCGATGTGAGATCTTGTTGGTGGGCAATCTGTAAATACCTCTATAAGCGCTGTTTATGCCCGGCCTAGTTAGGTCCCCAACCTAACTCACCTAAACTTTTCCCATAAAAAGTCTGCAGCCCCTGTGTCTCATTTAGAGCATAATGTGCGAAGAAGTCCGCTACATGATTCTCCTCTCTGCTTATCCATCTGACAGCAGCCGCCAGCAGCGCTTTTGAGTTCTACCCTACACACACCCGCGAAGAATAAAATGTCCTTGTTGGAGAATGGTGTTAGCTAGTGAGTTTAAATCTATTATCTATTATATATACTGAAACTAATAGCGACATTCCTATTTGATCAGACCACTTGTCACTATATAGTTGAACCACATGGATACCTAATTAATTATTGGGTTAAATGTCATTCTATCCAATCAATTATTTTGAAATGGTCAATTTGGCCAACGAACAATAAAATGTCTCATTCTAGCCAAAGAACAATAAAAATGGTTCATATTAACCAATAAGATATTGGAAAATATTAAAATACTATTTGAGACTTAATTTTAATATAATTTCTGATAATGTGGATCCCACCTTCAAACTCACCCCACCCCTTCCTCTCTCCTCTCTACTTCCCCACCCGCCGTCCTTTCCCCCTTCTTCCTCTTCCTCTTCTGATCCTCCTCCAATTTTTGTCCTTTGCCTCAAACACAATCACTCACATCAACTCCAACTTCATCACATTATATTAATGGGAGTTGGAGTTGATAAGTAACTTCAACTGTTGGAAATTAAAGAACAAAAGAATGACGAGAGAAAAGGAGAGGGGGGTAGCCACGTAAATAATACTGGCCACACTTTATTAATAATAATGAGCCTATTTATAGGCGTTTACAACGGAACTAGTCAAATAACAACTTCCTAAAAACATGACGAGAAAATCGCAACGGACAGATTTTCCGAATTATTTAATAAAAATAAATATGTTAAACAATAAAACAATTGACTAAGTCAGTGTTGAATTATTCTTCCAACACTCCCCCATAATTCAAAACTGACTTTCAAAACAAGACTTATTCATTCTTCCTACAATCAGCATCTGTGAAATCTCTTCCTTCAAAATCAGCATCTGTGGACTCGCCTTTTGCGTTCTTCATGTTCTTCTGAAAAATCAACACTTGTTTGCTTTTCATGATCTTCTCAAAAATCACTATTCACCAAGTAGTTCTTCATCTTCTAAAACAATTCTTTTCACACGCTTAAAAGAAATTGTCCCATAAAGGATTTGCTCATTAAGAGCCAAGAAGAGCAAACAACAAATTGTCACTCTCCAACGAAAAAGCAAAACATTTGTTTGCTCTATCACCAAAAAGAGTCGTGCTCACTCCAACGAAAATAGAGCAAATAAATGCTCATACACAAAAAAGAGCAAAGAAAAACGATTTCTTTAACTCAAAAAATGTTTCACACAACACTGTGAAACCAACAAATATTCTCTGCGGCTTGTACTCTTTTCCGAGTCTCAGAGGCCGATCTGCATGACTTGTACTCCTTTTTGAGTCTCAGAGGTCTGCAATACCCTCAATATTCTCCACGGCTTGTACTCTTTAAAAGTCTCAGAGGCCTGCAACACCCTCAATATTTTCTCTCATCACGATCTTTCAACCTGAAGCTCGGATACCATGTTGGAAATTAAAGAATAAAAGAATGACGAGAGAAAATGAGAGGGGGTAGCCACGTAAATAATACTGGCCACACTTTATTAATAATAATGAGCCTATTTATAGGCGTTTACAACGGAACTAGTCAAATAACAACTTCCTAAAAACATGACGAGAAAATCGCAACGGACAGATTTTCCGAATTATTTAATAAAAATAAATATGTTAAACAATAAAACAATTGACTAAGTCAGTGTTGAATTATTCTTCCAACAGAACCCATCTGACGCCAAAAGAAAGCCAAAAGAAAGAAAATCAAATATACTCTTCAAAATTCAAAAGGCTGGCTTGCGTGTTTGTTTCAGAGACACGGGGAAATGAAATGAATATAACTCTGTAATTTTCTTCTCTTTTTGTGTTCTCTTATTACTGCTTATTTTTAGCCAATAAAATAAAGATTTTGACTTTTTTTCGGAGTAGGGGTATAATCTTGGTCCACGCCTCAGCTTTTGACTGTTACCTGCCATAAACCATAAACCAAAAAAGAAATCGGGTAATGGGTCTTGGATACAAGCTTAAATGTGAAGAAGTTAGCTTTAAGGATGATAGGAGTTGGAGTTGATGTGAGTGGTGGTGTTGGAGGAAAAGGACAAAAATGAAGGGAAGAAGAGGAAGAAAGGGGAGGGGACGGTGGGTGGGAAAGCTGGGGAGAGAGAAAGGGAAGGGGTGAGTTTAAAGGTGACACCCACATTTTCAAAAATTATATTAAAATTAAGTCTCAAAGGGTATTTTAGTATTTTCCAGTAACTTATTGGTTAAATAAACCATTTTATTGTTCTTAGGCCAGAATGAGTCATTTTATTGTTCATTGGCCAAGTTAACCATTTCAAAATAATTTATTGGCCGGAATGATATTTAACCCTTGATTATTTATAGTTAAAAAATTTAAACCGAAAACATTTCCACAATAATTTTTAATTCAGTTTTACAATTAGCAAAATTATCTCTTATTCAATTATGATTTAGGACATAATCAATTTTTATGGTGAAATTGAATTTTTTAATATATCAAAATGAATCCCACAATTTCAGGCAATCATTGACAATTTCAGGAAATTAAATTATTCATACGCAACTGTGATTTTAAAACTAAATAAAATTAATTTGTTAGATGTGAATCCGATTCCACTAAACTATGATTTTAATTTAGAACTATTTATAGATTATTTATTTTTTTTATAACAAAAAGTTTAGGTGAGTTGGGTACCGGGGATCACCAAAGTCAGGGCAGGCCTCCGGGCTCTTTGAGCTGTTATAGATCGCCCACCAATAAGGTCCTCACATCGGCGGGATTTGCAGTCACAACCACATAGTTATAATTCAAACCCCTTTACCAACTGAACTAACATTTGTTGGTATTTATTGATTATTTATTTTAGTTACTGAATATAATACTTTTAACAATAATAATCCCACTAATTACGGAAATTATTTTATTATTAAGTATTAATAATATAAATAACAACAACTCAATAATGAATGTAGCTTTATTTTAGTCAGTTAATTTCGTTTAAATTAGCTAAAACAATTTGAATTTATAAATTCAAAGTGTTTATAATTAGGGAAACTAGTATAGACCTATGCAATGCACATGGATGTTATGTTCGCTTAGAATACTATTAAAATTTATGCACAAATAAATAAGTCAAGTAGAAAGTTTTTATATTTATATTATTGAAACTTTTGATTAAAATGTGATATAATAGCATAAATTTTCACTTTTAAAAGCATACTGGGTTAATTCTAGTTAGATTGAAAGTGCTCACTTATTTAATAACTTCACATAACACATCCATTGTATGCCCTACATCGATCTACATCATCAAGAACATGACCTATTGTTATGCCATATATATGGCAACTCTATAACCGTTTATTGTAATGTCATATTTATATTAATAAAATTATCAAAATAACAATTGAAGAACAAAAAGTGAATTTGAAAAATTTGAAAGTCACGATTCTTAAAAGGAATTTAGAGTATTCAAATATAATTTAATTAGTATTGAAAATGCCAAAAATATAATCATATTATCATAAGAATAATACATCAACGTCCAATATCAAATATGGAATGACCTCAGAAAAATTCAAAACACATGATATGAACAACTTGCAAGCATATTTTGTGAGAAAACAATAATATAAATAAAATAATGAATAAATGATTAAATAGAGTTATTTGATAGGGTTAAGGGTCAAATCTAGCACTCTACTATTAGCAAAAGTTCACCCAATATAAACAAGAATTTTTTGTCTCAAATGTAATACACATCTATTACAAAATGGGTCATGGGCGACATGGCGAAGATCGATGGTGACGGCGTGGTGAAGATGGTGATGATGATGTGTGAGGTTATATGGGTGATGTGGCATGTGACGTGGATCAATCAGGTCAAAATTAATGGTCAAAGCATCAAAATTGTTGGGTGAACTTTTGACAATAGTAAAATGATAGGTTTAACCTTTGACCCTATTTGATATTATTTTAAGGGACTAATCAAATAAATTATTTGAGGAGGCTTGAAAAAATGCGCATTTAATGTAGAAAAAATTATAAACTAAATCGTTCCTATTTTCATTAATTTCTCCCTTAAATTTCTATTTATAAACTATTTGAAACTATTTGGATAAACTGATTAAATTGCGGGTTAAATAGCAAATTGCCCCTGAAAGTTTTTTGAGGAGCAATTAAGCCCCTGAAGTTTTATTTTGGAGCAATTTTGCCCCTCTCTAACAGTCAAAGGATGTTGACTGTTACATTTCACATGTGGAAAAGAATCATGTCACACCTCATATTACACCTGTATCTCAAAGATAACGTGGCAAACATTAGTTGCACAATCATCTCCTCCACCACACCCTACAAACCCAGCCTCCTCTCCTCCGAACTCGGCCTCCTCTCCTCCCTCCTCCACCTCTCCCTCCCTTCCAACAACCTCTCCTCCTCCCTTTAAGTTACCAGCGAGAATGCATTAGAAACAAGAAGCCAAGTTATTTTTTATATTATCTTATTATTTATTTGATTATTTGATATCAGAAACAAGAAGCCGATAAACCCCAAATCAAAGAAAGCAAACACGAAACCACTGAGGTCAAACAACATTCACAAAATCAAATTTGAGAAGGGCAGAAGGCATAGAAGGAACCAAAAGGCATTGTGTGAGTTTGGGGAAGGAGGAATCAAACATCGAAAATCATCTTTTTTGTGAAGAACTCGCCGTCGTACATTTTCCGATCTGTATGCAAATGTTCAACTTAGATCTGTCATTGTGTTCTTCAAGTGTAGCCTCCCAAAAGTTCGACTTAGATCTGTCATCCATTTTCAAGATGGAGAAGCTTCGATAGATCAATGGAGAAAGAGATGAAAAACTGGGAAATACACTCAAGATTTCAAGTAAATGATTGTGCAACTAATGTTTGCCACGACATCTTTGAGATACATGTGTAATATGAGGTGTAACATGATTCTTTTCCACATGTGAAATGTAACGGTCAACATCCTTTAATTGTTAGAGAGGGGCAAAATTGCTCCAAAATAAAACTTCAGGGCTTAATTGCTCCTCAAAAAACTTTCAGGGTGGGGATGCTCCTATGGGAAAACTTCCAGGGGCAATTTGCTATTTAACCCTTAAATTGCTAACTACCTCTATTTTCTCTCCTTAATCTTTTCTCTCTTAGATTGACTTCATTTTATATCCTTCCTGTGCGATTGCGCTTGCATCTAGAAAAAATGTGGGTTTTAAAATGATAGTGGGGAAGAAAGAGTTAAATATTTATTGGAGGAAATAAGTAAATAAATAATTAAAATAAGTAAAGAGAGGAAATCAGTTTACTTTTATAAAAAAAAAAAGGAAATCAGTTTACAGATGCAATTTTTCTTATCATTATTGCAGGAAAAATAATCGTTTTATGATCTATCTAATAATTTATTATTCATGTAAAAGTGTATATACACATTTCATTTCATATCTCTTAAAAACAATCATATTGCACACAACTTTTTTTACCATAATTGATACGTGCATCGCACGAGGGATTTGTTAGTTGAGAACAAAAACATTAGAAAGACTATGTGTATTAAATTAAATTGAAAAACTGATTATAAACATTATAAAAGAATTATAAATTCAAAATAGAACACTTAACATCAAATAAAAATATGGATAAACAAACGGTAAACTTTTGGCAAAAGAGAAAGCTTTGCCTATAATTGAATCAACACCAATATTTGGTCAAAAAAAAATCAACACCAATACATTAGTAAAATCTAACTTCTTTTCCCTTTTCAAGCAAATACAAGCTCTTTGTAAAATAAGAGAAGAAAACACCATTTTTTATCGTTTTGGCTGGAACAATTGATGGAGGTGTTAGATTGTATCTGCATATCTCCCCACCACCCATGTCTAACATGATTTCACCATTTTTCCTTGCCCCTAGTATCGATTCAGGATCTACCCATGATGTTGTCGAGAATATGTTTTTCCATGACACATTGCCGAGTTGTTTCACAATCCAGACAGAAAAAAAGTTAAATGCAACTCAGTCTTCATCATAGACATGTGTCTCTTGTATCAGGAGAAGTGAATCCCCGTCTTTCACAATACTACTTACACAATCATGACGTGCACCACTCGGTAAATGTATTTGTCCAAACTCTTCACGTGCAAGATCAAATGTGAGTATAAAAAATGTAAATTTATCATCATCTTTACGCCAACCGATCCAATGGAGGACACTGTTCAAGGACACACAGGGCTGGTCAACTACAATGACCAATGGAACACTGCATGTGAGGCATTTCCATGACCACGTGGCGTATGAGAAAATCCAAGCTGACACAAACTTGCCCGGGGTGGTGGGACCCTCATGGATAACGACATCTACAACCTTAAAGTCATGGTTGATACGATCAAAACCAAAGCCTATGTGATGAAAAATGTGATCCATACCAATCTTGGGAAGGGGCAGACATACATATTTTCGTATAGATAGGTTCCAAAGAATTAATTCAGAAGTTGGATTCTTTATCAAACATACTAATCCGTTACTCACATCTATCATACGTGTCCCTTCAAAATCAGGGATGGGAGGACTCTTTATTGTTCGAAGCAAATTGAGTTGAGCGTCATCACAATGCAATGAATATGTTTCTGTAAACGATGAGCAAGGTGAAAAGGGATCATATTCTTCAATATCACCGGTTCCCTTCTTGTACTGACATGTTTTAAGAAGGATCATTTGTTTTTGTGAAGAATCAAAAGTGGGGTCTAAGCTACAGAATATGAAATCAGGACTAGTTATAAGGGCGTTCCAATCTCGACAAACAGATGAACATCGAATCAGAGTTTTTATATCTGCTCTGTGAAGAATTTGTTCAATGATGTCTAGAGGAATAAAAGGGTTGGTGTTATCATTTGAGATGTTAGCTTTCTTGTGACTCAGTTTTGCTTTCACGGAAGGCCGCGTCATGGTAATATGTAAAGAAATAGTTCTAGGCTGAAAGTTATTGAAAGGTTGCTTTCTTCTCTCTCTCAAAGTTTTGACGTGGATGAATTTAGAAGAGTCTCATCATTTTAAAGTTGAACAAAAAGAGGATTTGGATTTTCACACTCAGAATCCCAACAAGCGCTCAGAATGATACTAGAATTGATCAAGAAAAATATGTTTTTACCACACTTCTAGCTCTGAATAAGCTTTTGATAGGTGATATGGTCAACGATCCACCTAACTAAGCGGATTTTCTGTTTCCCTACAATTTAATATAATATAACTCCTAATTCCCAAGTGCTTTGAAAAGAAATTAATTATTAAAAAAAATATTTGAAATTATTTGTTGATTATTCGTTGAATGTTTACTAATTTAATAGCTAATTATACCAAATTATTGCATTGATAATAATCAAGATTCGTTTATTTTATTTTGATAAAAAAAGATTCCTTTATTTTAGAGAGAATTAAAAAATATTATACAAGAATTTCAAACTGAATCTAGAAAAATAAAAATTAATATTAAAAGGAATTCGGAAAATTGAAATTGATTTTATTTGAATTGGTTTTTTAATTTTAAATAATTAAGGAACCATGCAGTTCAATCATGTTGTGGCAATTGGTGTAATAGGAATGATGCCACCACTTTTAGTATATAAATATAAATTAGAACAAATTATTGCATTAATAATAATCAGATTTATTTATTTTAGAGAAAATTGAAAAATATTGATATAAGACTTTCAGAATTTCAAAATTGAATACAGAAAAATAAAAATAATAATAAAAGGAATTCAGTAAATGGAAACTAATTCTATTTAAATTGTTTTTTTTTAACTTCAACAAATGTGGGTTAGGTAGTTAAAAAAGATTGAGGAGAGATAAACATGAGATAAAAATTTAAAAAAGGAGATAAAACATATGGAAATGAGATCCTTTTTTTTATCAGAACAAAGAGGACACTTGATTATCTCCCTTTACTAGAAAAATAAAGGGAGTTTGGGATGTTTATGTTGGGGATTATTTCAGCATAATAATGTTAGGAGGATCCATGAACATAATTTATGGCGTCCACCCCCAGTTGGCATGATGAAGTTTAATGTGTGGATGGATCAAGGAGTCTTAATTCACGTGTTTGTACCTGTGGCGGAGTTCTTAGAAATCACGTTGGGGCTTTTATCTATGCTTTCCAGTCCGTGTTGGGCAAGGGTCTGTAATTACAGCAGAAGCATGGGGAATTATGTGGGCTTTAAAGAAAGCTTGGGAGTTTGGCTTTAAGGAGTTATTGGTCGAAAATGATTGCAAGGAAGTTATTGATTTAATTTTGCCTGATATTCCATAGCAGCACCATGATCTAATTTTGTTGAGAGAGATTCAGGCCTTTCTTCGTAGGCCGTGGAACGAGGAATTGATCTTATGCCATAGAAAGTAATTTTGTTGTTGATATATTAGCTTCGAGTGCTCAGAATATAGAATTCAATTTCAGAAGTCACAAAGAACCACCGGACTTCATTAGAGGGCAGCTGAATATTGACAGTTCTTTTATTGATCATTTTGTAAACTCTAATATTGAGTTAGAGTAGTTGTTTAGTTGTTATTTGTTTATAAAAAGAAGGAAAAGAAAGGAAGTTGCCTCGCTTCCTTATTTTACAAGAAATTTGATAAATATATGTTTTAATAATGTTTCACAATCAAATTAAAGTATTTAACAATTTGGCATTTTCCTTTTATTTTGTGGTCAACTTTTAAAAGTTTTTCCTACCTCCAAGCTAACAAAAGCATGCACATGAACGCCAAGTAGAATCGGGAAAACGGATAGCTCGCTTAAAGCGGGCTAGCCTGACTCGACCCTCATTAGAAGTGGGCCAGCTTGACCCGGCCCATTTCTAATGCGGGTTGGAATATCATAGCCCGACCCGCATATACAAATAGGCGGGAAACCCGACCCAAATTTCAAGATATATGTTTTAAAAAAAATTAAAATTGAACATTAAATCAGTAAAGTAAGCACAAAAAAATTGTGACAACATCATTTACCAAAAAAGTAAATGAATAATTTATTTGTCTAAATTTCAAAACTATAATATAAACAAATTCCAAATAGTTTATGACTTTCAAAAATACTTAACATATAAGTCATATAATTTTCTAATCAGTAAACTATATATTCTTCAATCTCTAACTTTGTCTTTTTTTTTTTGTTGCGAGCAACAAAACTAAAACAATGTCTATGAAAGACTTTTTTGCACTCCTTTTTCAATCCCATGTGGAAAACCTCATATGTAAGAACATATATTCATGATCTCGGCGATAATTTTTTTCTCATACGCTTAATATATACTTAAACTCAAATATTTACATTACACACACTTCAAAACAATATTTGAAACATCACACACTTCAAAATAAAACCTAAAAACAAATTGAAATTGAAGATGAAAAGAAAGAAGAATAAGTGAAAAAATGGAAGAATAAAGATAAGTTTTAATTTTAGATGAGTTTTAGAAGAAAAGACAGACAATTTTTTTTGTGAAAGTAAGTGGGCCAACTTGTTAACTCGACGGGTTAGCTGACCCAACCCGATTCAAGAGGGTTAGCAACCCGACCCAACTCGATAAGTGGGTCCCAATTTCTTTGGCTCGACCAGCTTTTTTAAAGCGGGTTGAGTTGAACCTAGCAGGTTGGGTTGAAAATTATCAGCTCTAGCACCAAGTTTATTTCTCATAAAAAACGCCAAGTTCATCATAAAGTCTATTGGTGCTTGTCTTATTAATTAATTTGAATAAAATAAAAGTATATACTGACATTGAAGAAAAACCATGGTTGCTCCTTAACCAGCTAAAAAATGTCTATGATATATTTTTTTTCTAAAGTTATATTATTAAATAGCATTATATTAAGTTAAGTTTAAAAATTATTATCTACACTTTGATAAATATTGAGTGTGTGACTGCATGACAATAATTAAATATATGTAACAAGCAAGTCCCGCCGTTTCAAGCATTGGGTGGTTATCGGACAAGCTATAAGAAGTCGAGGTCGGCTATTAGCGACACGCTTTTTCACGATTAAATCAAGCCTAAAATAGGGCAAGCATTGGTCATCACATGAGAAAACAAAGATCTGGTGCTACAACTTTGAAGAATAATAGAAATAATCATAATCAAATCAAAATAACGACGTTAAGTGGCAGTAGTGATGATAGTTTTCTCAATTCTGATCACCCGACTAATAGTCTTAGACAGTAAATTTTATAATAAATGGTATCAGATTGACAATTAAACAATAAAAAGATATCATATTGGGCAAAACCGTCAAACATTCTAACACCATTTGTATCTAGCTACCAAGAAAGTTTGACAGCGTTAGAGATAAATTGACGTTTATGACCAATGTGATATTTTTTATTGTTTATTGGCTAATTCGATACCGTTTATTGTTTTTTGCCCAAACTAATTTTTAAACCATAAATTTATTATTAACAATACATACGTTGTATGACTAAATAAAGTGTATATGAGTTTTGAACACAAACATCAAGCAGCGAAGTTTCCAAGTTTCAAAGAGTGAAGTACATTTCAATTAAAAAGAAATCTTCAAAGATGTAAAGTATTTTTTATACACTACAAAAAAAAGAGGGCCTTATCGGCGTTTTAAAACCCTACGTTTCGGCGTTTTTTACCGGCGAAACAGCTCTACGGCGTTTTACACAATCGCCGCTGATTTAATGTGGAAAAGTTTTTTTCCGGCGTTTTCTGACACGCCGTAGAGAACCTTGAAACGCCGCAAAGCAGGTTCCATATATTATTATAATATTCAAGCACACCGGCGTTTGTAAGAAGCGCCGGTGTGCAAAAATAATAAAATATTCACGCGTACCGGTGTTTGCACCACAAGCTAGCAAACGCCGGTATGTTATTCGTTAAGGCAAAAGCATACCGGCGTTGAGTACAAACGCCGGAAGGCGATAATAAAATATAATAAAACACACCGGCGTTTACGTCCAACGCCGGTGTGCTTTATTAATATTTTATTATCTTACCGGCGTGTGTTAAATCGCCGGAAAGCAAATAAAATTGATTAAAAAAAAAGCGCCCCAATTTGAAATCAAATTGGGACGGAAATTTAATATTATGGATAGACAATAAATAAAAAATATTATCACACATTAAAAGAAAATAACAAGAATGATAATTTAGAGCATCTGAATGATTGATAAATAAAGTAAATAGAGAGAGAATAACCATAGATCAAAATTGTATTATATTGAATAATGAAATAAACTGTATTACAATGAATAATTAAATAACTGAACTGAAGCAAAAAAAAAATATAAACAAAGAAAAAGAGAATAACCAGAGACAAAGGAAGAAACGATGAAGAAGAAAGAAATAGTGAGAAGGCAGAACGAATGGGAAGACAAAGTGGGGGGAGTACCGCTATTTATAGGAGTATGGGAACACACCGGCGTTTCGGGACCACGCGCCGGTAAGTATAATAAAATAATGCATAATGGCGACACGGCCGAAACGCCGGTATGTTATTTTATTATTTGTATGCATATCGGCGTTGTTGAAAACGCCGATATGCATATAAAAAAATAATTATACATATCGGCGTTTCGCGAAACGCCGATATGTATATTAACTTATATAATATTGCACACCGGCGTTTCGTGGACACGCCGATATGCGATATTTTATGATTACTTTAATTAGAGGCGATTCCCAAAACGCCGGTAAGCCTAAACATCTAACGAAAAACTTTCTGGGCAGTGTTGGCTTTGGTAAACGCGTAAAGGTTAGGGGCAGTGACTATAAATATGCATATATGTAGAATATGTGAGTCGTCATAATCTTTCTCAAATCTCTCCCTTCTTATTTTATATTTTCTGTAGTTTTGTTGTGAAACACCTATATCAATAATATAATGGTGGATAAATCGTGGATCTCTTTACCTAGATCGTCACCGCAATACATGGCGGGGTTGAATCAGTTTTTGGAGTTTGCTTTCTTGCGCGGTAGTGATGTTCGGGGTAAGATACGGTGTCCGTGTGAAAAGTGTAAGTTCGACAAATGGAAGACTCGAGAGGAGGTATTTGCCCATTGTATGGATAAGCAGTTTCCCAGGTATTACCTCAATTGGGCGTTTCATGGAGAGGGCGAACTACACGACAACGCCGGTGATCTAGAAGTCGGTTCGAGTTCTCACATTGGAATGCAAGTCGAAAGCAGTGACGATGAAGCCGACGGAGGCGAACATGCAAATAATCTGGGTAATAACACTGTGATGGAAGTATTTGGGCAGCATGAAGCAGGAGATGGCGGGGATGTAGTGGTCGATGGACCAGTCGCTGACTACTTACGCCTTGAGGTTGTTAGAGATTTCTTTGAGCTCATGACGGAAGGTGACAAACCGCTGTACCCAGGTATAAATAATGCATTAACCATTCTAACTGTTTAAGCGACTGAATAATTATAATTAATATATATGCGATGAAATACATATATTATATATGTACGTGGCATGACAATATATATACATGTGTTTGGACAGGGAATGAAAGATACTCTAAACTGTCATTTCTTACCAAACTGTATAGTATAAAGTGTAAACGTGGCGCCTCCGATGCGACTATGTCAGACGTGATTGAGCTGCTGTCAGACGCCTTCTACAATATTGGAGCCGAGCTACCGTCATCATTCTACGAAGCGAAGAAAACAATCTCAAAGATGGGGTTAGGGTACATAAAAATCGATGCATGTCTGTATGATTGTATGTTGTTTTGGGGCTCTGACGCTGCGTTAGATAAATGTAGACGATGTGGCACTGACCGATACAAGGTGGAGGGTGAGGGGCATAATAATAAGAAGAAGAGACGACGAGCAGGCCATTATGAAGGTAGTAGCGGTGATATAGGACGCCGGCATCCTTGGTTGGCTGCCCAGTCTCCTCGAAATATGGCAGCTCAACCCTCTCATTCGCCGGAAGCGAATGCACCTGCTTCTGGTCCAGCCTCTTGTTGGTGACAACGCCATTGATATCTGTAAGGAAAAAACACATTTCAGATAATTGATATAAATATATTAATTACTACATGCATTAAATCAATATATCAAATTAATTTCATACCTCTGACGTTTACCACAAATCCACTCCCAGAAGTGGACCTCCTCCCTCTCTTGAGTTCAATAAGAACCTGCGGCACAGACATATCATCGTCCTCCTCGCCGGCGCCGCCGGCGCCGCCACCACCACCACCACCGTCACCGTCGCTACTGGAGCTCGAGCTCCTCTCCCTCTCCTGCCTCTCCTCCCTCTCCTGCCTCTCCTCCTCATTTAAAAACTCGTTCATTTCCTCTTAGCTGATATTGACGTCACTCCACAAGTCTTCCCAGAGCTCGTCCTGCGTCACTCCTGGGTCCCCACCAAAGCCGAAAGGACTCCACGGTACGGTGATTAGAGGGGAACTGACGTACTGCAACACCGACTGGGGAATAGGTTCTTGCTCTTTCTCTTTCCGAAGAGCTTCTATACGCCTGGCTTCTTCCTCGTTGCGCAGTCGCTGCTGCTCTTCCTCGTCTATGGGATCTTTACCGCTACGCCGAGACATATATATAGGAGAAACACAATATATAAACCGCAACTGGCAGACAGAGATTCGGTGGGCCCCTCTGTCACTTTTTAGAAACGCCCAAATGCAATCCGTCGGTGGTATATATAGACACAAACGTTCCGGCGTTTCTAGAGTGCTTAGCGGCGTTTCCAAGGGTGCGCCGAAGAAAAATACTACTTTATTACACATCGGCGTGTTACAGAAACGCCGATGTGTATATTCATTTAATTTCATTAAATGAAACACACATCGGCGTTTTCTAGAAACGCCGATGTGTATATTCATTTAATTTTCATTAAATGAAGACGCACATCGGCGGTTGGGGAAACGCCGATGTGCATTTTTTATTATGAAAAAAAGAAATAAAATGCATATCGGCGCAAACCCCAAACGCCGATATGCATTTATTTGAAATTAAAAAAAAAAATAAAATGCCGCGCTGCTTTAAAAAATATTAAAATATACATACCGGCGGTTGGGCCTCCCCAAACGCCGGTATGTAAACGCCATAAAAAAGGCGGGAAAAGCGCGCCAAAATTTGGCGGCGTTTTCCATGGGCACTTTTGCCAAACGCCGGAAAGTATGTTGTTTCCGGCGATTTTGTAGGAAACGCCGGAACGCATGCGCCGGAAAGTAGCGCTTTTTTTGTAGTGATAGACATAAAGTATTATTTTAATTAATAAACTATTGCAAAAGTACTACCATCTAGTATAAATATAAATAAAGCTAAAGTATGTTTTCGATTCCTTAAGTTTGCACAAGGTCATGTTTTGGTCCCTTAACTTTGAAAAGTGTGTTTTTGGTCCCTTAATTTTGGAGAAAGTGTGTTTTTGGTCCCTTAGCTTTGAAAAATGTGTTTTTTGTCCTTTAACTTTAGATAAAGTAATGTTTTTAGTCCTTTGAAAAAAGGATAAAAATGTTTTTAGTCCCTTCCCTTTTCAAAATTAAAGGACTAAAACATGACTTTTTGCAAATTTAAGGGACCGAAAACATACTTAAACCGAATTTGAAATGACTAAAAACACACTTTTCAAAGTTAAAAGACTAAAAAAATGATTTTGTCCAAAATTAAGGGACCAAAAACACACTTTTCAAAGTTAAGGGATCAAAACATGATTTTATCCAAAGTTAAGGGACCAGAAACATACTTTAACCTATAAATAAAATGTGTTTTGTATGTATATCAACTAAACTTTGAAATTGAGGAAAATGGCCAAGAGATTAAACGAAATAGTTGTTATGTCTCTACCACAAGTCGACATGTCACCACTCCAAATTATTTATTTTGATATACTGACAATTCACTTGGAGGAGTGAGTTATCAGAACGGTGAGTTTTTCATTTTATTCAATTTTAAAATTTAGTTGACATTCAATATATATCTTATGCCATTTACTTGAATATTTTTTTATTGGCAAAAATTGGCAAAAGACATATATTGTATGTTAACGAAAACCCAAATTAAACAAACAACTCAAATTAAAGGCAAATCTTAGATTGTAAAGACATGTCCATAAGTAACGATGGAGACTCAATAATGACTAATGAGAAACAGCTCGACACATTGAATACCGATCAAGATATCTTCTTTACGCTTACAGACCTGGAAATTGGAAATTTTTAGATGAAATGTATGAAAAGAGAACAAAAACAAGATTACTCCAAAAAAAGGGAAATGGAATAAAGAGTACTTGTAAAGAAGGGAAAAATGGACTTGGAGGTGAAAAAAGAAGGGAAAATCCTAAATAAATCTCTCCCAATATCCAAAAAGACAAGTGAGGAACCTAAACTTCCAAAAGGATTATGAAGGAACTAGCACCAACCTGTCATTTTAAAATTTTGTGAAAAGATAAAATTGTCCATCCTAAAACACAGATTGCGAGAAGAGAGTGGGTGTTAGGGTGGGTTTAGGGTGGGTACTAATTTTGTTATAGGATGGGGACAATTTTGTTTTTTCGCAAAACTTTTATAGTAATTTGTATTCCTTCATAGTCCTTTTGAAAGTTTAGATTCCGGGTAATAGGAGGGATTTATTTGAGATTTTCCAAACAAGAACCCATGAATTGGAAACTGATCCAGAGAAAGAGAAATAGGAGAGAGAAATATGAAAGAATGAAAGAATCCTGCAAATGAGGAAGCGGCTGCATGTTCACTCAAAGCATTATTTTTTGGTGTTTCAGTTAGGCTCTTGGGATATGAAATAATAATGAAAGAGTCCTTCTGAATCTTGGTGGAGACTGTTGGTTTTGGGGAGAGCAAGGGAGGTTTTTGGTGGATAGAAGATGAGGAGTAGAGACTAGAGAGAAAGGGGAGAGCTTGAAATAAAAGGGGTACGAGAGTAATTTAGATTTAGTATAATTAAAGTTAAATCTCTTGGGACTTCACTTGAATTTGGAGAGTTAGTGTAACCTTATTTTAATTATGTTCATACCATGGGATCTCTAATTAATACTCCCTCCGGTCCCTAATGTAAGAGCTAGCCGTCAAAAAAACGCTTCTTAAGAAAACATGTGAATGTTAGTTGGGTGTCTGGAGTTAATGCTTCTTTTCCAAAATTGTCCATATTTATTATGATACTTTTAAGAGAGAGAAATACATAAGCATTAATAAATATGAAAGAGAGTTAGGGGTAAAGTAGGAAAAAATGCATTAAATGAGGAGAGAATATGGGGTGAGCTCTTATATTAAGGACCAAAACCATTCAAATTTTGGGTTCTTACATTAGGCACCGGAGCAATTATTAATCAAATTGTCAATCATTTCAAGTTGCTATTCCTCCACATTACTCATTTAAATCCCCCAAGTCACTACTCCCCACGACTGTATGGCATATTCCTACAGCAGACACATCCCACATTCATGCTAGCATAGATGGACTCCATATCAACAATAGAGCATCACTAATGGCAAAGGCCATCGTCGATACCATGCTAGTATGAGTTAAACCTGTCAACTCACTAACTAGATTAGAGAGCAGACTGAACATGCTATGCCAAATAACTTACTAATTGGTAGATGAGGCCCGCCACAGAAGATTAGATATAATATATTTTTTTTAAAAAAACTGTTTTAAGATAAAAATCATTTTTCACGCTCTGGCAAAAAAAAATCATTTTTCACGAACTTCACTTATACAACATGGTTGTCGGTTGACATAACAAATTGAGATGTTTGTATATTGGAATGGGTGAAGGCCCATTTTTGATATAACCATTGTCCAATGATCAACAATAGTAGTAAATAACTATTCCAATGTTTCACAATGATACTTAACTTTTATCATGGGATCGATAATGAGACTTTCAATAATATAACAATAATATTAAACATAAAAGTCCAAAATGCGCTTATAAATAAAATAAACTGGAATTATTTTCTTCCTTCTTCTTCCTCCTCACGATCTCCTTCGTTCTTCCTTCTGAAATAGCCTCGACAATGAATTAAGCACCAAAGGCAGCAAATTCAATATGTCAGCTGTAATGGTATGAATACAAAATGCTGGAGACTTCAATCTTTGGTTCATCGATGTATAAAAGAAGTTATGATAAAAGATGAACAAATATCATAATTCCTTCTCAAATAAGGCAAAACAGAACCATAACAAAGACAATCATAGGCAAGTATTTGAGCACTAATTTCGTTCATTTTTGTTTATAAAACAACAACAACAACAACAACAACAACAATGAAACTGATAGTTAATTGATCCCTCCTCATTGCGTAGGACTCCCTCCTACCATCGCTGACGGCTCTGTCAAGCTCTACGACACCTCCTTGCCCAAAATGAGATGATTATGGACTTCCCCTCCATTTTCGAAGGTGAGGGAGTCCATAATTTCGTTACCATACGGAATCTCACGGCGAGGAAACCGAATAATTCTATTTACTTGATAGCCTCAAGGCAATCCTTTACACAATTTTGAAAATGGACGCCATAGCATGTGGTGGTTAATCGGACAAAAAGTAATCATCGTGAGTGGAATAGAAGATTCCAATAATTTTTCAATGTGCTTCACAGACTCCACATTAGGAAATAGGAATCTTGGAATTGGAAACTTCAGGCCGTGTGGATTCAACATATATGATCTTTTCGCTCGGAAGGAGGATAGTGTTGGACTCATTGATTTTTTTTTTATATACATGTTGGACTCATTGATTTTAGGGAAATTTGCATTCTAGTCCCTGGGAAGGGAAATTATTACTTGAAGGTCCCTACACATTCCAAAATAATTATCAAGTCCCTTGGGCCTTTCCTGCAATTATTTGCTTATGTGCAATGACCATTTTGCCCTTATGAAAGCATGAAAACCCAAAACATGCACAAGATAAAATTCAGGGACTTGCTACAGCGGGTGTGCCTACTTGCTACAGCAGGCTTGGGGACTTGCTACTGAAACGTTAAGTGACCAACATTCCCTCCCAAGTGTCATTCATATCTGAGGGTCATTTAATAAAGCCAGTGACCACTTTTTGTTATTACCCCGATATGTGTCACACCATGTTTTTCAAAAACCATTTTATTCACATGGGATGGGAGGGACTAGTCAGGGACTTGCTACCGCGGGTGTGCCTACTTGCTACCGCAAGCATGAGGACTTGTTACTGTGTTTACAGATCAGCAAACCTGCAGTAACTGGGAGGGAATGTTGGTCACTTAACGTCTCAGTAGCAAGTCCCCAAGCCTGCGGTAGCAAGTAGGCACACCCGCTATAGCAAGTCCCTGACTTTTATCTTGTGCATGTTTTGGGTTTTGATGCTTTCATAAGGGCAAAATGGTCATTGCACATAAGCAAATAATTGCAGGAAAGGCCCAAGGGACTTGATAATTATTTTAGAATGTGTAGGGACTTTCAAGTAATAATTTCCCTTCCCAGGGACTAGAATTCAAATTTCCCTTGATTTTAGTGTTAGATTCAAGCAATAGATCGACGACCGAGGAAACCGTCAAAAAGAAGAAGAGGCAGAAGAGGAGGGTGAGATTTGACCTTAGATTTATAAAGGAATTTTGGATTTTTCACGTTTAATCTTATTGTCATATTAAGGAAAATCTCATTGTTTATCCCATGGTAAAATCTGAGTATCATTGGTAAACCTTGGATTAATTATGCACTATTACTAATCTTCGGGCAATAGTTATATATCAAATGTGGGTCTTCGCGCTATTAGAATTAAACTTTGCTATAATAATACTCCACCTAGTCCTAAATATAAAACCTAGTTGACTATTTTGAAAAATCTTAAATAAGTAAAATAAGTTAATTATAATTTAATTTACCTAATTTTTTCTCTTAGACTAGTTTATTTTACCTATAAGCTAATGGATAATCTTAAAAGATATCAAATATGTTATGATTTAATAACCTATCTCGCAACCTTAATCTCTCAAAGAAAAGTCAACTTGGTCTTATATTTAGGACTGGATGTAGTAATTATTATTATTATTATCATCATTATTATTATTGTTATTATTATTATTAGTGCAATAAAATTCGAAAGATGTCTAAAAGAGGAATTTTATATTTTGGAATTTTATATATAATTTTTTATCATTTTTAATTAGAAAATAAAAACAGTAATGTTCCATTTTTTTTACGTGGGAAGTAACCACAAAGGAGTATTGAATATTTGGAAATAACTCGAGTATATTTACCTAGAAGTGTCTAAATAATGGCAAATCTACCCCACATTTTAAATGTTTACTTTCACCGTTATGTTGAACTCACTGATATTGTTGTGATTTTGTCATTGATGAAGCTTGCAGTGAGTCTATCAAGTAAATAGAATTAACTGCTAATATAGTAGCCAACCAGATTTGTTGATTTTTTAATCTTGTTAATTATTGGGAAGAATGTGTGTTACATATTTCAAGAACGGTTTCTAAATCAAACAGCAAGAAAGATTGAAGCAAGACGAGAAAGAAATAAAGTAGTCAGTGGGTAATCATTACTCATAAGTAGGGTAGGTAGCTTTGTTAGCTGAACGCTTGAAGAAGTGTGGTCAGTCAAATTTCCCTCTAGACTCATTGGCGTGTGGCTTCCTTGGTCAACCTTCAAAATACAGCATCCACCTTTTTATTTTTATTTCTTCTTTTTAAAAGATAACGTAGACTTTCATCCATTCAAGTCTCATACAAGCCTCTTTAAATATTTTGATTTATCCATGGGTATCTATTAATTTGGGTTTAATATAAAAATTAAATAGGCTAAAGTATACTTTTGGCCCCTTATATTTGCATCAAGTTTCAATTCAGTCCTTTATGTTTGGAAAGTACACTTTTAGTGTTTTTTTTGTTAACACCGTTAGTTTGACTTAATAAGAAAATATTAACTTAACAATTTTAAATGATTATTAAATATTGCAAAAAATGTTCATATTAAAATATTTGAGTGCAAATATTTTTATATTTTCAAAATTTATCATTTTTGATCCAATTTCATTTTTAAATTAGAATTTTCCGTTAAGTCAAACTAATGGTGTTAACAAAAAAGGACTAAAAATGTACTTTCCAAACATAAAAGACTAAATTGAAACTTGATGCAAATATAAGGGACCAAAAGTATACTTTAGCCAAATACATATGTTTGCCCAAAAAGTCAAAACTACACATTTTTTAGTATTAAATATACACATAAGTTTTCATATTAAGTTCACAAATACACATAAATTTTCATATTAAGTTCACAAATACACATAAGTTTTCATATTTGGTTCAGAAAAACATCGATTATATATATTATTAACTCAAATGAAAACTTATATATATTTCCGACCCAAAAAAATATTTGGTGTTGGATGAACTTTTGTGAAAACATGAGTATTTCTTACCGTTAACCCTATTAATTTTATTTTTATTAGATTAAGAAAGAATTTTCATCAAAAGACTATCTTTATACTTTACTTCATCATTTGACGTACAGGTTGAAACTGTTAAAATTATATAAAAAACATAATTAAATGTAAATAGTTTTAGACTTTACTTGACAATGTTATAGAAAATTCATTCCAAGATGTAAATGTAAGAGGCTACTTCATGTGAGAGAAAATATTCTGTATCCACGGTGAGTAAGAACATTTGATGTTAAGAAAGCATGGGTATGTAATAATTATGATATTTTTATCCTTAGTCAGATTTCAAATAGGTATCCTTTAATATGTTCAGATTCCATCAAACAATTAGAAAATATGTGGTTAATTTTACCTCAATAGGATTATTTAAAAAAATTGCAAACGGAAGACTATCTTTACTCTATACTTTTAAAACAAGTTAACAAAGTGAAACTGTTGAAATTAAAAAAAAAAATGAATAGTTTAGGCTCTACGTGACAAAGGCAATAGAATAGAAAATTCATTCCAAAAAATAGGTAAATGAAAATAATGTCAATTCTAGAGCAGAATTTCGATAATTATCTAAAAGAAGCCACTTGAAGCCCCCCACCAAAAAAAGGGAAATTTCAATTGAAAACATCCATTTAAGATTTATCCCAAGAAAATTCTGAAATTTCACTGCATCTTAGAATCAAAATCAAATAGAATTTGTTGGCACAATGGCATTTAAGATTTATTTATTTTTGTGGAGGCTAATGGAAGTTAATTTGCGACATTGATCTTCAACAAATGAAGAGAGAGGTGGGTGGGGGGGGGGTTGGAGAGATTTATATAAAGAATGGATTAGTGAGTAATTTTGAAAAGGACTGTTGGTGAACCATTATTGAAATTTGGCCATCCATTACCTTATTTTGGTAATCATTTACACAATTCTGGGACTGTTATCGACATTGGAGCTCGCCCACTGGAAAGTCACTGCCACATGGCAACTTGTTTTATTTGTTTTTAAAATTGTGTAAAGGATCGCCAAACTAGGGTGGTGAATCACCAACTTTGAATAATGAATTACCATCATATTTTATTCAATTACCAAAATCTTTAATAACGTTCCCAAAATTGTGAAAAAGATTACCAAAATAGGGTAGTGAATTATCAACTTTGGATAATGGATTACCAACATGTTTTGTGTAATTACCAATTCTTTTTTCCATTTCCAGAATTGTGTAAATGATTGTCAAATTAGGGTAATAGTTTAGCAACTGTGTACAAAGAATTACCAACATGTTTTAATGAATTACCAACATTGGAATTTTGACAGTCGGTGACGTCGGTGGCCGATAGCGGAGCTCCAGCAAGGCAGCGGCTGGCAGCCGGTAGCCATTGGTGACTGGTATTTTCAACTTTTCCTTTAAATTTGTCTTTAGATCATTTGAACAATTCCACTAAATGGTCCTTTATGAAATTACTAGGACCAACATGTATTTTTTCTATTTTAAAGGTCTTTTTTGTCTTTTTCCCATGGAAAATTTTGGGTTCGGGTCCCATTACAAAAGTTGGATCCCATCTGCAAATTTTGGCAATGTAGAATTAGCTTGGTGAGGGGTAAAAAGTAAGATGAGATATCTTAATCCATAGACATTCATAATACTACTAAATAATATTTTTTAAAAAAACTAAAACTTTGACAATGAGAGCAATCAAAGCTAAATCTTCTAATTAGGATAAATGAAAAAGCCTTTTGATATAAATGTTTATCTGTTCAATCTTTTAATGGACAAGTTTAAAAAGAAAATAGAAGAACAACAACAAAGGAAGAAAGAAAGAAACAGTGAAATACTTGTTCAAATCCTTCAGCTTTTTGCAACAGCCACCATTTGGATTCAACAACCCTCTTATCATATCAAGCTGGAACTTTGCTTGCTGACAAATACAGAGAAAGCTTTTCTCTCATAACAGAAGCGGTATTGTCAATGAATTCACAAGTTTGATCTCGATACCCCGAATCATGTTGCTGCCCTGAGGGCATTTCACCATAAACATTATCCTCCATGTCAATTACTATATTATGCAGGATACAGCAAACAAGAATGATCCTTGGTAACTTGTGTTTATCAGGCTTCCACATCACACCATGTATTATTTTCCACATCTCCTTCAACCTTACCAATGCTCTCCTGGCTACTACCCGGGTTGCGCTGAGCCGTTTATTAAACTCGGCCATATCTGGTGAAAGGTTTTTCCCTTTGTAAGGAGTGAGAAGCCATGGAAAAAGGGGAAAACCAGTGTCTCCAACTAGGTACTCAGCCAACTCTGTTCCATCTGGGAGTGCTTTCTTTGGACCATTCAACCTCTTTCCTTCTTCAGCAAGTTTGAAGAAAGATGAGCTTCGAAGCACAAGGTTATCACTCACACTTCCCGGCCAGCCCGCAATTATGTCACGGAATCTCAGATCAGGATCTACAATTGCTTGCACTATCATGCTGCAGTTCTTCTCGCGGTCTAGCCATGCATCGTTCAAAGAATCAGTTGAAGGCAAAGTCATCATGATATGTGTGATGTCAATTGCACCACAACAATTAGGAAGGCCCTGCATTTTCTCAAACTTTGTCTTTATCTTTTCCATTTCTTGTTCAGTTGAAGGCCAAGTGAGATGGCGAAGACCTCGTTCTTCCATGGATTCTACAAATTTCCATGTGACTTGGGATACCGTGGATTGGTTCACTCCAAATGAGTCGCCAATGATTGACAATGAATCTCCAGAGCTAAGCCTCCTAAGAGCAACAGCTACTTGGTCATTCACACACAAATGCTTGCCATTTAAAGCAATGAAATTCGAAGATCTGGCCCGCAAATCTTCTCCCACAAGAGAACATATGTAGTCGAATGTTTTTCTCGAGATCTTAAAAATAGACTCAAAATTTTCTGCATTTCTTTTCTGAGGTCCTAAAAGTCGTAAAACTGAAGCATGAGCATATATATATTGGCAAATCTAGATTATGACGCTCAACTTTCACAAAAAAAGAATATATTGAAACCATGACAAGGATGACATATGTTGCTGTGTCAAAACTGAGTAAACTGACGAAAAAAGTTAAACTCAGTTTCTACAAGTGAGTTTATTTCATGTAAAGTTATGAAACAGATGTCTAATAATACCCTCTTGTTCTGCTAGACAAAATTACTCAAAATCATTCTTGAAGAAACAATAATGAAGTGCCCAAGTAATAGTGATAGCAAGATATCGAAAAAGGTGAAAGAGCACAGACGTTACATAATTTGAATTATAATGGCCATCTCTTATATACAGCAAACTCCCGATAATGCAAAACAAGTGTAAAATGTAATGCCTTGTCAGCCTCGTTCATTTAAGAAAATTGGCAAGGCATTTTCTTTACAGTTCTGATTTCAATCGTTTTAGATTTCTTCAGCTATCAACCTCATTATCTTTTCCTCACTACCAATTTTGGTAGAAAAGCTTTGATTTTCTTCTGGTGCTTTAATTGAATCACAGAGATAAATTAGAGTACTATGAAATTTGTCTTTAAGTAGTCATCATCAGTTCTCTTCTCTTACTCCTGAAGATTAATACCCAGAGGAAGGGAAACTAGCTTGCTGATAATGTTAGCAGAAAGGAAAAATGAAAGAAATAATCTAGGTTCCTTATTTTAACTATTTTAGGAAATTCACAACCATGGAATGGAATAGAATAAAAAGGTCTTTCATCAATAGTCTGAAGTAGTCAAGGCAAGGGCCTTGCACTCGCTTGTGATGGCAGATAAACTGAACAAATAGGAATACACATTTTGATCACAAAGTGGCAAATGTGTAAGTTATAGCAGTAATTACTTCTGAGGGATATAGCAGATATAAAATGATTAAAATCCTTTGATGAACTCAGAGTCTAAATGCAGGTTAAAAATCTCATATGAAAGCAAAATACAATTTGTATTAATAAGATATAACATTTTTCAATTATTTTTTTGACCCAATTCATTGAAGAAACTTAAATATTCATTTAAGTTTTCCCTATAACTCTATGAAACAAGGGTTAGAAGCCTAAGAAAGTATGTTATACTCCAGAATTTCACCCTTAAACAAGAGCAGGGTCCTCCTTTTGTTTGATTTTCCCTCTACAGAAATATAGAAAGAATAAAGACAAAGCAAGATGGTTCCTTTTAACAAAAAAAAAATAAGAGGCTTCTACTACGTCAAAATTATAATTAATATAATCTTGGAAATTCATCTGTAATCAAGAAATTTAGTCATATAATCGTCATTGCTCACACAACACGTAATTAGCCAATACAAGGCTAAAAAGAGTACAATTTAATCATATAAGATAAAGTGAAAAAAAAGGACAATGCATAGTTCATGTGAAGATAACCACAAGATATCAAGTTTAATGTTCAATGTAAATATTCGAAGTAGCAACAAAAGAAAATGATAGTTAAATATAAGTTGATACATCAACTTGTATCTATTCGAAATTCATGGATAGAGAGTACTTAGATCTGAGCAAGTAGTAACTTACAGCAGGCACATTCACAGTGAGTACAATTAACTAAACAGACTAGCACAATGTTAAGGAGATACACATGAAGAAGAATATTTCAACATAGATATTATTCCAGATTTGAGAAATCTGTTTCTTCTGAGAACAAACATAAAGAAAAAAGGTCAACCCAATTCTAGTCCCCACTTGGTGAGGGTACTGGGGAAAGGAATATACTAGGCAGTCTTACCTATGCTTTATGCATAGAGGCTGATTCGAACTCATGACCTTAGAGCCCACGGCAAGCGAGCTTACTACAATATCAACAAAAAAGTTCAACAAATAAATAGCAGATTCCAAACTCACATTTCTTGACACAAAACAGAAAAACTACCAAGTCATGGTAATACAACACATAGAAAGTGAAGAGCAATATCAGACATCATTCACAATAACTTAGCAACTTCATCAATGAAAATTACAACACTAAAACACGGTAAGCCATATCACTAAGCATAACCAATGATCCATTCCCTTAAGTAACACTGTAAAAAGAATGCAGATAACAGTCAACGTCTAAATTGTTTTCATTAAATATTCAACATTTAAACATTTCCATAGAATCGCATTTCTCACCTACCTTTAGTTATGAAAATATATAGACCAGATGTCAAATCGACCAAAACATGTGGTAGTCAAGAAGTTCATTAAAAACAACTAATACAAACCACTGAAAGCATCAAAATTTCAACTAAATAACCCCACTCATAATAATGCACATAAGAACAATATCAAAGTCTAAAATTCAACAAAATCTAATGACAAAACAACATATAGCATAATCAAGTATTGTGTATTGTAAAACTCTACCTGTAATTCTCTTGGAAAACTGGTGCCACCAATCCAAGGGCTGGGGCTGAAGAAACTGCAATGGAGATTCTGAAGAATCATGTTCATCTTTACTCTCAGCCTTCTTCCTCTTCTTGATCCCTCTAATGGAACCCATGTGACAAACAAGAACAATGCTTTCCAAACTCCCAACAACAACAACAACAGCAAAACAAAAGTCAAGAAAATCAAAGCAAGGTTCAAGAAAATAAACCCATTTGGCATGTACCCAGATTTCAAATCAGTGGAACCAAAATCTTGTAAAGAAGCCCACAAAGGATGAACATGTTAAAGTGTAACAAATAATAATAATAATAATAATAATAATGGGCTTGTTTATGTGAATTCAACAACTTGATATGGCAAGTATGGGAATGAAAGAATGAATGATAATATGACACATGAGCAACGCTAGTTATATATATAAGGAAGGTAAGGAAACGTAAGCACTATATAAGAAGAATGAATAGTACTTCGGCTAAGCAAAAAGGACTCAGTTTTTCTCTGAACATGAACAACCAAGATTTCCTTCTTTTATAGTCTTTCAATAATAATAATTTCGTGACGTACTTAAAGCAGCGCAGTATATAAATATTTGATATTTTAGGGAAAGTTCTAATTTTAATTTTTATTTGGTTTTTTAATGTTTGAGAAAATAAGATACTCTTTTTTAAAAAAAAAAAATTGAATCAAAGACAAAATGATATTATAGATAAAATAAAATATTACATAAGTTTTAAAGATCCAGACATTGAAAATAAATTAGCAACAACAGCATACTTGCAACCTATAGTGGCTTCTATACTCTTTTAAAATTTAAATCCGACATTACAAACAGGTTTCCCCTCATTTTATTAATGTTTTTTTATTTGAAAAATGTTCAACTTATGAATTTTGTGGTCTAAAATATAAAAAATTGTTATCATCTGTATGTATAATAATAATTCATTTTGTCCTTTTCAAATTTTAAAGAATCAATGAGAAACAAATTAAAACACTAGAAAAACAAAATGGAAGTTATGTTTTAAGGGTTCGGATCCTTTACTTCATCGAGGGATTCGTGCAGAAAATTTGTTCGCCACGTTGAATCATACTAATGAGATGCGTTACTTCACTAGTTTCGAACATTTTGATTTATTACTTATCCTCCTTATAGTTAGTTTATGTACTTATTCACGCTAATTCCTTAAAATTGAAGCGTGGTAAAATCAAAAGTTATTGGATGGATACTGTTTGTTTCATAATTCTTCTATTTCGTAATATCCAAACTCTTAATTTAAAAGGTTACTCAAGTACCAAAATAGAAAGTTTTGGTTATAAGTGATAATACTTTTATGGAGAAAATTATATGTCACTCTAAACTTTTACCCTCAAACTGAAGTTGTGAAATCCTAATTGATGCGTGTGTGTGCTTACGATATTAAAATTTCAATTATGATTTTTCACCTTTAATATTGTTTTGATTCCAATTTTCTCTTCATTTTTATATTGTTTATGTATGTTATCTTTTTTTAAAGCACAGTTTATGTATGTTATCTGTAAAGTTGATTATTGGAGGTGAAGATAGGAACATTCATGACCACTTAGTATGTTTCCATGTATGGATGTTATCTTGCTAGATTTTTTTGGAGTTCCACCATTTAGTAATTTGTCTTTGACTTTATACCAAACGGTTTTGCATTCAAAGGATTATACTCGTAGTGCTTTTGTTTTTAGGGAGTCTCATTTGATCCTATAATTTTGAATAGAGAAAAACTTACATCAAGTTTATTTCTCCAAGTTCTCAAGTTCTTTCAATATAAGTCATTAGATTGAATGAATAGTTGTTATAAAAGGACACGTGTTTTATCCTTTTGAATTACAAAAATCTTTTAGTTTTTAACCCTAATACCACTACTCTTCAATTATGATTTTTCTATAATTAATTATTATTTTGAAAATTTAATTTAATTTGTTAGTATTTGAGAAAGGTTTGTCAATATTTAAAATTTCAATCTCAGTATTTTTAACAGAAAATTCGTTTTATAGAATTAAGGGAACATAAATATGAAGTTAAAAGACTAAAGGTCAACCTTTTTTATGAGAAACTAAAGGTCAACTTTAGAAAAAAAGCATTGGTGCATTTTATATTATTGGAATTGAAGCATGTAATGTGATTAACTTTTTTTTTATTTATCCATCACTATCTTGCGCTACCTGCAACTAACTAATCTTTTTTTATTACATGTAACTAACTAATTTCATCCGATTCACAAGAAAATAGGCCCACAATGAGGGAACCTTGCTACCCCCAAGTAATTATCGCAGCTGTATACATAGGGTTCGAACTTGACCACTGGTTAAACCAGAATAACACCAGCTTGTTGATCTAAGTGCTTAGCGGTCTTGTAATATGATTAATGAATTGGAATATTTTCATTTTTAGTCTAAAATAAAAATGAAAAACCTCAATTAATTCAGTTAAAGTACTACGATTTTATATTTGAAGTTTTGAACTTGCACTCCTTTTAAAAACTGTTTTTAGACAAAAAAATATTAATTAGGAATTTCTAATTTTGTTAAACCATAATACTTTCATTCACCTCTTTTTCTTCTTCAAAAACATCTCTTTATTTTTCCTAAGACATCTCTATTTAGCTATTGGCATTCACCTCGACAAAAGAACCCAGCATATGTGCAAGGAGAAAACAATTTTTACCAACAATTAATGCATATCCTCAAATTAACTTCTTGCTTCAGTGAAATATAAACACAGTAAAGTTCACTTGCTTGAAGTTTTTCTCTTATGTTATGAAACTATTTTTGCCTTGTGAATTGTAAACGTGACATTGAGTTGGAATGAATCTAACATATACTATTCTGAATTTCTCATCCTATTTATAATGCAAGTTAATTTGTTTTCTTGCTGTACATAAATATCGAATATAAATAAAGTTAGGAGATAATTTGATTTATATGTAAAATAAATGAAGGTTTAAACTTTTTTTAATAAAAAATGCGTTGAAGGTGACATTCTAGGAGTAGTGTTATAATTAGGAGACAACTTGTATAGAAATTTCAAAACACTAACAATTCATAGGGAAATTTTGGTCCAGCAGATTAGCACTCAAGTGGTCAACTTAAATATTGTGCGCAAATTAAAATTTTATTAAATTGTGTCATTTATATAAATTAAATAGATACATTAACATATACTTAAACCTCATAAAATATAATTTGAAGTATATCTAGTATATTTAATATTTGGTACAATGTTGACCCTAATAAATTAAAATTAAAAATCAACCAATTTTACACCAATTTAACCCTTCACCCACCACATGCGATCTTAACCCCGTGATCCCTAGGAAGAACACCATTCGGGATTTTGAGGCCTTTCTAAAAGAGAGTCTCAATGGAATAAGAAGATGATTCCAGAAGCTTCCTATTTGTTTCCATTTTTCAAGCTGCCTAAGTGCCTAGTTTCGTTTATGTGTTTAAGCCTTGAGGGCTGTTTTGCGGCATCAAGGTTGGCGATGCAGTGTTGGGACCCACACATCTTGTTTGAGGGTCATTATGGCCATTTTATAGTAATTATCAAATATAAAAAGTAATGCCCACATCTTAATAACCATCGAAACATGTTGATGGTAATGCATTGCAGTTCATTGCAATATATCCAATGCAATATATCACATTGTATTACCAAGGGACGTCTAATTGAACCAAACGAGCTGTTTTGGTATATCTTCGCTTTCAATAACCTTTCAATTTTTTCTTAAAAAAATTATGTAATTGATTTCTAAATATAGCACGTATTTAAATACATGAGCTTTTTAGTTCATATCATATAATGTTATTAAAGTATCCTGATTTAAAAAATGTTATGTCATATACTTAGAAGTTAAGTTGATTTGATAATACTACCTCCAGTCCTAAATATAGGACCTAATGGACTTTTTTTGGAGAGATTAAAGTTGCGAAACAGGTTATTAAATGATAACATATTTGATATATTTTTAGATTATCCATTAGTTTAGAGGTAAAATAAACTAATTTAAGGGAAAAAATTAGGTAAATCAATTTATAATTAATTTATTTTGTTTTTTTTAAGGATTTTCTAGAAAAACAAAATAAGTTAAATTACCTAAAAAGGGGAGTATCACATAATTCTTCTTTCTCTTAAATATTACTCCATTTGGTCCCAAATGAGTATAATACTTATTTACCTAATTTGATTATATTAAAGATGTGAATTAAATTAGTTTTTATCACATTAAATTATCAATTCACCCTAATCATCCACTTTTATCTCCACCATCCCCCGCTTGTTTATTTATTATTAATGTGCATTGTTAGGGTTAATTTAGGAAAAAACTTACCTCAAGTACTTGACCTCAATTACATCTAATACTCAATAAGAGTTTGACACATGTCCAACTAACCCCATACACAACTAACACATGGAGGAGAGAGAAAAGAAGGAGAAAGTGGTGTGGGTTAGTTGGACACGTGCCAAATTCGTATTGGCTTACTGGATGTAATTGAGGTCAAGTACTTGAGGTAAGTTTTTTCCGTTAATTTATGGGGAAATTAGGAACAATTAAAAAGAGGTCTTATATTTAGGACCAAAATCATCACCTAAAAAGGTCTTATATTTAAATAAAAAAAAGGTCTTATATTTAAGAGTGGAGGGAGGATTTCAATTCATCACATCTATAATTTCATATCGATAATTTATGAAAAATTATGTAAAAATATCTTATGAATTTGAAAATCTCATTTTGAAGGTTTTACCTAGTTAAGTATCGATATTAATTACATTAAATCATTTATATGGGATTTAAAAATTATTAATGTAATTTATTATAATTATTTCCAATTTTCTATGGTAAAAAACAGTTTTAAAGTAAAAAATTCTAAATTTACAATTTGGCCTTGACTTGGCTCACTGGGTACTTGACTTTGCTCAGGACTTATAGATGTGGGTCCCACACATCTATAATGGATATCAATTCGTTACTTAACTAGGTAAAAAATTTATTTACATTTAATCAATAAAAAAATAAAATGTGGGTCCCACACATTTAGAAAAATGATTGTCATATGAGCACAACACATCAGCAAATAATTTTATTTTCCCCGTCATTCAGCTTTTAATGATTAACGTCAGTCAAATTTAACGGCGACAACTAAATTGAAACGAAATTTATTTTTCATTCCCAGAATTGAGTCTGGAAATATTTTTTTCCCAGTACTCTTAGCGTAATAGTTCATTACTATTGTTGTACCTTTACGCAAAAAAAATTATTTAAGGAATGCGGTCTCTACATTTTTTACAGAAATTTTATCACAAAATTTGTGACAAACTTTTCTTACTTTAATTGATAGAAAATATCACTTCATGTCTAGAAACCGGTCGACCATGTCACTCTACATCAACGTCATGTGTCTCTTCCACATTGGCTCCACGTCAAAACCACAGTCGCATTACAAATTGGATGCATTTTACTATTTGAGCTATGGGGCTATGATTATCGTGTAGTTCTTTAATGTAACATTTATTATGCACACATATTCTTTTTCATAATTTATCATCTACGTAAATTTCTATTAATTGTTACTCTGTATTTATAAATTTCTATATACTTATAGTAATATATATTGTTCAAAAAGATTTAAAAAGGTATTTATATATTTTAGTTATAATTTGTATTTATAATATTTTCTTAGAATATAGTGTGTTAATGAAAATTTTACATATAGTTTTTGTTTTTAATATAAATTTAATTTTATTATATATAATTATTTATTTTAGTAATCAATCAAAATAATATAATGAATTATTATACGTTACAAAAATTATTTATATGAGATAAATTATTTCTTATCTCTAATTCCTCAATAAATAAAATTTGAAATGGAATTTGAGATAAATAAGTAATTTCCTCACAAATTTCTTGACTAAATAAATGTTATGATGGAAACATTTTGGAAAGGAGAATCTGAGAAAGAACAGTATAGAAAGGACATGCAAACGACAACTGGTGTGTTTGGATTGTCGGTGGAAAATTAACTTTTTTTCAATTTGACTTTTTTAGAAGTGAGATTGGAAAAAAGTCTGATGGTGTGTTGTGATTATGTTTGGATGTGTTGTTGGTGTAAGTGACTTTTTTTCAATCTGACTTTTAGAAAGATGTTTGGATATGTATTTGATAAAAGTAAGATTATATTAAAATATATGCAAATATTGTTATATAGTTTAGAGAGAATACATGAATCAAAACTAAAAATTTGGAAATGCTACTAATTCAAAATAAAATACATAAAAATTAAAATTATATACACACACAAACATACATATTCCTTTCTGTCCTAAATATAAGACCTACTTCTAATTCTTATCAAATTTTCTCAAATTATCCTTCTCATTGCTCCCCATTATTAGACAATAAGAGAGAAATGGTGGAGGCAAAGGTATGATTAGTGTATATTGATAATATCATGTTATTTTAACTAACTTAACCAACATCCTTAATAAAAAAAATTAGGTATTTTTCAATCTGACTTTTAGAAAGATGTTTGGATAGTTATTTTGAAAAAAAAAAAGATTAGATTAAAACATATGCAAATATTGTTATAATTTAGAGAGAATAAATGAATTAAAATTAAAAATTTGAAAATAATGCTCATTTAAAATAAAATACATATAAATAAAAAATTATACACACACACACTCCTTTGGTCCTAAATATAAGACATATTTCTAATTCTTATCAAATTTCCCCAAATTATTCTTCTCAATATTCTCCATCATTAGACAATAAGAGAGAAAGGGTGAGTGGAGGTAAAGTAATGTCAGTGTATATTGGAAAACTAAAGGGGAGGATTCACTGCATGCGTTTTCTAGCAATAAAATAAAAATATTATATATATATATAGATTTTTTTTATCAGAAATATATATATATATATATATATATATATATATATATATATATATATATATATATATATATATATAAGTTAGAAAAGAAGCAAGAAGCAAGAAGCAAGAGCAAGAAGCAAAAATAAGCAGAAGTTGCTTTCTCTTTCTTTTGTGTTCACTAGGCATAAGCAATTTGACTTTGATTTGTTCCCAAACATGTTCAAAAGCAAAAAAAAGTCAAAAGCAAGAAAAAGCAAAAAAATTGCTGTGCAATCTTGCTTATACCTCTTGCCAAACACACAAAAACCTAGAGATAGAAGAGTGAGGAGAGGAAAGAGAATAGGGTAATTTTGGGTTGAATGATTCTAACACCTCATTTGCAGTTTGAAAAGGAAAAATAGGTAGCTATCCAAAACTGAGGTTTTGAATGTAGAATAGCTTTTCCAATTTTTTTCAATTTTTGGCAAGAAATGTCTGAAACCTATGTTTGGTTTCAACTTTCAAGAAAGCTATTTTCACATGTTTTCCAAAGAGGCTAATCAGAGTATAGTTTGATGAATACTTGTACAGACATTTAAATCCCAAAAAAAAATTGATCATATTTGGAAAATGACAAATAAATATCTTCGAATATCCAAAAGTATAAGCAAATAACTCAAACTTCCAAAATGATAAGTAAGGAACTTTGAATTCCAAAAGGACAATTAAGAAACCAGACAATTATTAATTACTATGTTTTAAATGTTAATAAGTATGTTTCAATTGTTAATTTTTATTGAAGTTTCTTACTTGTCCTTTTAGAATTTGAGTTCCTTACTTGTCCTTTGGACATTCAGAGGTATTTATTTGTCATTTTCCCTAAAAAAATATGATGTGCAGCAATTTGGTTTGATCCTATACAATAAAATCTAACCAAATTCTTTTTGAGTTATAACAAATATTTGTCAAGAATTTGATGAGGCGCAGATAAACATTAGATAGAAGTTATTAATTTCTTTTGCCTGATATCAGTTTCGTAATAACAAAATAAATCAATCGAGCAGTTCAAATAACTCCTCTGGGCCTAATTTCAGATTTAGGGAATACAATCAACCATATTTTAGCAAAAGGACATATAAGTAAAATAACCAAATTAAAAAAATCCCAAATATAAAGTCTCTTTTATGAAATTTTAAATTTGTTGAAGGTGCAGGATCTAAGTTTGGATTTGTGTACTTCAAATAGATTTGAATAGAAAATTCTCCAAATATATGAATATAAACATTTTTTATGAATCCAATTTAATAATAATCATGCAACCTTTTCTTATGCTTAATTACTTAGAATGATCAAGCTTTTTTGAGGAAATTACGCATCTCATCAACTGCATCAGATCTGTGGAAGCTGCCTTCATCATCTTCCCACTTTGATTTTCATTTCCATTCTGCAATGATATTCTCCCATATTTGATGATGATGATGAGGACTCTTTAATTAGCACTATTCCCAGAAACTGGTAAAGTAGCCTCACTATTATAAGTGATGACCATAATCTCCTCAAAAGCTTGTTCATCACTACTTTCACTTTCCTTTTCCTGATGGTTTTCATCAGTCTGAGTTGATGCATGCATCAACGGAAGCTAATAATTTCCATGGCTTCTTGGTGCATGTAGTTTCAGGGGAATAATGATATTTGGGGGTTGGTGGTGATGTTAATATTTTGGATGGAAATGTTGAAGAAGAGGATGAAAGTTGAAAGAAGTGGTGGGTGGCTTTGAGGATATACTCATAATCATCATGACCTTTACATATACATGGGTATATGAAATCACTTTCACTTAAGTCCTGCCACACATACCCCTTTTTGTACCTTCTACAACACAATATGATAATATAATAACAACAACGTAAATTTTATCCCACTCAAGTGGGGTCGGCTACATGTATCACACGACGCCATTTTGCTATGTCCCTAGTCTTTCCTGGAGATAAACCTTTCACTAACATATCTTTTTGAATAACTTCATCAAGAGTTCTCTTTGGTCTTCCTCTAATTCTTATATACGTCTCCCTTACCATCTACTCTACTATTCTTACTAGCACATCTAACTCTCTTCTTTGAACATATCCATACCACCTTAAATGATAATCTCTCATTTTCTCTGAAATTGATGTTACCCTAACTCTTTCACTAATGTGATCATTACGAATCCTATCTTTTAATATATACCCACTCATCCCTCTCAATATTTTCATCTCTGTCACATCCATCTTATGTCTTGTTGTTTTGTTTAACTGCCCATCATTCATGGTTTACATTAACTGTTTCCTCCTCAATTACCATTTTTATCGATAATAATCTGTCACCACTTCTATAAACTTCAACCACATTCTTCTTCCATACTTCATCCACAATTATACCTACACCATTCATATGATTCACTTTACCAGTGTACCCAAGTTTATAACCATCAATATCCTTAGCCTTTTCACCTACCCATTTAGTCTCTTGTAGACCTAAAATGTTTATCTTTCTATCCCTCATCACACCTATTATCTCCCAAGCTTTGCCTTTTAAGGTTCCAATGTTCCACGTACTAAATCTAATCCTACACTCATTCACTTGCTTCTCTATATATCTCTTCTTCTGTAAAATGCTAGACGATGACATATTGCAAAATTGGTTGTGTGTGTCCATGCTTTAAGATTAGACAAATTTTACATTGGCTGCCGAAGCCTAACACAACCTACTCTTTTTTATCTGGGCTTAGGACCGGCTATATCATAGGCAGAGTATTACATACAATAATAACAAAATACAATATAATGATAACACTAAACACTAATAATAATTAAACTAGCACAAATAATAACAAATAAATAAAGCGATAAACAATAAAACAATAATCACAATACAATAAAATAATAACACAATACAATAAAACCATAAAAACAAAATAAAATAATACATAAACAAATAATAAAATAAATAACAATGTACAATAAACAATAAAACAAAACAACCACAATATTCAACAATAAAATAAAACACTAATTAATAAATATACTATGAAAATAGAACAACACAATGTTCAACAAACAATATACAAATGTTAAGAGATGCATGAGAAACAAAAGATTTAATAAAACTATTTAAATTTAGTAAAATGTCTTAAAAAGAAAATCAAAATTAATTCATTTTGATAGATTTATATGAAGAAAGATTATAAGAAATGAGAGGAAGAAGAGAAAAGATCAGATATGAATGACATAAATAACACGGCGAAAAAAAAAAAACTGGGTCAAAAACTGCAGTTTCCGTAAAAGTAGGAGAATGGGTCAAAAAACTGCAATTTCCGCAAAAAAAAAAATCTGATTCCTTAAAATTTGCCTTAAAATTCTCCTTCATCCACGGCCCACTCCTTAAAATTTTCTGACTATGCCAAACATGAACTCAAACAATCATAAAAATTTGCCTACAATCTTGCCACTAATGCCAAATAAAACTCCTTAAAACTAGGAAACTCATCTAACTTCACCATGGACAAATCCTCATTCACATCACAACTCCGGCAACTCATCCTCCCTATTTCCGACCACTTGCAAAAAACAACTACACTTCTGTTATACTACCATTAAAATCCTATTACTAAAAATTAATGTAGTTCATAAAAACACATGTTAAAAGGAATTTCAAAGTCAATTATATAACACCCAAAAACTTGAAACACAAAACTCACAATAAATATAAAGCACACAACATATAAAGGAAGGAGGCTCCTTTGCGTAGACTTGTTGAGAAGCGAAGGCGACGAATAAGGCTCCGGCGGCGCCGAAAGAAGCGAGTTGCGTAGAAGTGTAATGAAACCATCGGCGGCGATTGTCTGTATTCCGATCACTTAAAGTTCGCTACTTTTAATTAATAACAAAGGCTTACAGTTCATGGAAAAAGAAAGCCTTGAAAATAATTGGCATCCCCTCCACCGCATCTTGCTCGACGAACACCATCCCTAATGGCTGCAACCACACAATATGGTAATATATGCAGGGTTAATTAAGATTTAGCATTCAGGTATTTTTTTTATAAAACTTATTTGATGCATCTGGCACTTGTTGATACACAAATATATCAAATCGAAGAATAATGACTTTATTCAAAATGGGTGGACGGACCACTATGATAATACAAGAGTACAGTCGCCTAGACTTTTGTCGACTAGCGAAAGAATGAAATAGAAAGTAGAAGATTCAGAGAGTATTGGATGATCCTTTTCATGGATTGTGTTTCTATATATAGGCTACAAGTTTCTTGCCCGTTGGAATAATCAATTCTCTTACTTATGGGTACTTCCGTTTTGATTCCCATAAATATGGAAGTTACAAAGAATTAATTTGGCGGTTACAAAGTATCTTTGACTAGCGAAAAGGACTTCGTCGACCTTCTGGTATTTTGGGCTGCTTCGGACTTATCTTTCTTTTGGGCTTAATGGGCCCTCTTCACTAAGTTGAAACATGTCATAACATTAAGTCCCCCACTTCTTGATGACGTTGCAAATAGTCATCGGGAAGTAGCGGTTGGAATATCTAACGGCTGAGATTAATCTGTCGCTTCACTTGCCCATGTCCAATGGCTTGGATGCATTTATCCTGTAATTGGCGCTATTTTCGCAATTCTGGCGCTCTTTCTTTTTACATTCAAGTTGCTTCTTCTTAACTTCTCGTTTCATCTTCCATCGCCCTAGGTCATTCTCCTCTCGAGCGTCTTCCTTAATTCTTCTCCAGGTATCCTCTTTTTCTATCTTTTATCTGGAATATGTCTGGCTCTGATTCTAATCCTTCGCATATGAGTTGTCCAAGTGACGACTCTCCTAACCTGTCTGACTCTGGATCGAGTGAAACTCCAAAAAACATTAGTGATCAAAATGTACCTTTCGAAGGTACGAGTTCTAGATCGCCACCCCTTAGGTCATTGGTCAGGGTAATGCCTGAAGAAATAGTTAATACTGAAACTAAAAGATCCTCTTTGGTAACTGATTTGAAACCTGTTAAGTTGAAGGCGATTGAATCTAAGAAGTTAGAAGACAAAAGTTTATATTTTTTCAACCCCTTAGTCCCTTTTAGGGTTCCTAAAAATGATGAAAGACTCGATTCATTTTCTAAACACACTGTTGCTTTGAGTGTAGAGGCTTTTCGCTATTCTAGCTGTTTTCCTGTGCCCCTTATTATTGAACAACTTTGTTAACATTTTGATCTATCCCCTTCCCAACTTATGCCTCATGTTTGGAGGGTAGCTTTAGTAGCCGACATCTTAGGGTGTCATCTAGGTTTTCCCCTTGATCTCCTAGATGTTTTGACTTCCTATTCTATTAGCGAAGTTAAGAATCCTTCAGGAGAGGTCAGGGTAGGTGTTTATACTTTAGTCCGTAATCGCAAAGGGCTAGAAACATGGACCTCCGACAAGGGCCCTAACGACCGGCAATGGGATGAGAGGTTTTTAATTATTCAAATTGCTAGCTTAGAGCCTCTTGGTGTCAAACTCAGAAAGGAATGGCGTCGTCTAAGTAAGACGACTAACTTTATTTCTTAATTGTAACCTATCTTTTGATACTTTTCTTACCCCATTTTTTTTTATAGGTGACAAACAACTGAATTACTCCCATCCCATTGAAAAGACTTCTACCGACAAGATTAAGAAAATCCTCGCTCTTCCCAAAGACTCTAGACGTTTTTCATTCATTATCTCAGGTAAAATTTAACCTATTTCAAGATCTTGACAATAATACTTGTACAAAAGTAATGACAAGTTTACCATTCTCTTCGCAGGAAAAATGCCTCCAAAGTTGACTGCTGCTGAACGAGCTCAGTTTAGGGCCGAAGCAAAGAGTGCTGCAGCTTCTGAAATTAGGAGCAAGAAAAGACATTCCATGAATGCCGCTGCTACCACTCCTGCTGTCATTGCTCCATCGCCTCCCCCTCAAACTGAAAATCCCAATCCAGCCACAGCAAAGGGCAAGGAAACAGCTGTTGTCGTAGCTGATCCCCCTGCTACAAGAAGCAAAAGGCCTAGGGGGCGGTTCTCCCTGGGATCACTATTCATGAACCATCGACTAACTCTGCTCCTCCGTCGCCTAAGAAGTTCAAAGCATCGTCTGACAAAGACTGGAGTTTAAAGAGTGCCTCTCAAGATTTAATTTCTGCTGAAGAAATGAAGGGTATTGATTTGTCCCTCCCTGCTGAAGCTTCCGCATTTCACAGAAAACCTTGGGCGATTACTCTGGAAATCCTGCAAAGGCTGCCAACTCCTACTGACAAGGCGACATTTCAATCCTTAGAAGTGTCAGAGAATATTGATAATACCATGAGGAACCTCTTTCTGGTAATTAATATAAACTCAAAATACTTTATGTTATAACTATCACTTATGCAATCTTACTGCCTTTTTTAGGCTCTTGAATTTATGTCCCTGCATAGAGAGCAAATGAAAACCTTAGTCACCCAGGATCGTTTTAGTCAATTAGAAGCAGACAAGAATGAAAGGATTGCCACTTTGGAGAAGGAATTAGAGACTCTTCAAGCTCTTGTTGACAAGGGAAAGCAATCCCTGGCCAAAGAGAAATCTGCCTCACTTCAAAAGACTGACTTGATTAACAACCTTCGCAGAGGTGTTGAGGAATGAAGGCAAAAGGTTTCTGAGCTTAAAGACATCAACACCAACTTGGGTGGACAGATCTCCAACAAGGCGCAAGAAATCACAGAGCTACTAGTGGAAAACAAGGCCCTTAAAGATAGAGCAAAATACCTGGAGGGGGCCATTGCTGAAGTGGAGATGAGGACTCAAATGGAACTTATGCTGGAGTACAAGGAGGGTAAGCATGTCAACTGGGACCCTGAGGCCGTAATTAATGAATATTATGCGACATTCCCAGACCCTTTTGTTTCTTCTCCTGAAAATGAACCTCGCAGTCCCCCAGCCCAAGATGGTGGTGGCAAAACCGATGGAGGTGACAACACCGATGCTCCAACTGCTTAGCCTGTATTTCAGCTATAATTTGCTTCTAATTTCCGCTACTTTGGCTCTTTATTTTCTTTCCTTGAATTTTATTTCCCTGGATATTATCACAAACATATTTATGGATGTTAAGTTTTATTTGCATTTGCAATTATATAACTGCTATGAATCTTAGCATAACAAGTTATCTCACCCGCTTTTGAGTTAAACGACTAGCATGCTTAGATGCTTGGTTGCTAACTCTCGTTTGGGAAAAAGCATTACTCTCCTTTGGATCAATCGACTAGTTCGAATGCTTGGTCGACTATCCTGTTTTGAGTAAGCATGGTCGACTATATTACTTGAATTGTGTCGACTTAAGCTATTCTTGACAATTAGTCATTTAGCTTGATCTTTGGATTTTCAACAGCTATCATCTGAGGTAGCTTTTCTGCAACCTGCAATAATCATAAACAAACTTTTTCGTTTTGACTATGGATCAGAATTTTAAGTGCCACAGATTAACGTCATGATTCCATGATCCTGTTAGCACGCCATTCATCATTTTCCAAAGTTCTTGACGACTTTGTTAATATCAAGCAATCTGCATTCAATCATTAACATTAAACTCGTGATTAAAAATAATATTTTTTCAAATGTATGGCATTCCAACTTCTTAAAAGCTCTTTACCATTTTTATCGACTAATCTATATGCTCCAGGTCCTGAAATTTCAACTACCTTATAGGGACCTTCGAATGTTTGACTCAACTTACCATCTCTACTTTCTTCAGTATTCTGGAACACTTTCCTAAGAACCCAATCGCCTACTTTAAATTGTCTTTCTCGAATATTTTTATTCCAAAACTTAGTTGCTCTATTTTGATAAGCTGCTATCCTAATCAATGCTTGTTCTCTTCTCTCGTCTAACAAATCTAAATTTAATTGTAACCCTTCGTTATTAGTTTCTTCTCGTGACCACTTATACCTTAACGAAGGTACCCCTGCCTCTACAGGGATCATTGCCTCCGTCCCATACACTAATGAAAATGGTGTTTCGCCAGTCGACGTCCTTGACGTTGTCCTATAAGCCCATAAAACAGCTGGCAATTCTTCGGCCCATCGGCCTTTAGCCTTATCTAACCTTTTCTTTAGCGAATTAACTATGGTCTTATTACTTGATTCAGCTTGCCCATTAGATTGAGGATTTCTAGGTGTCGAAAATTTCAAGTGAATATGCCATTTTTGACAAAACTTTCTAAAACTTTTCCCAATGAATTGTGACCCATTATCACATATTATATCTTTTGGTAGACCAAACCTACAAATTATATTTTTCCACACAAAATTAATTACTTCTACTTCTCTGATCTGAGCAAATGCAGCTGCTTCTATCCATTTAGTAAAATAATCTGTGACTACTAGTAAGAACACAACATTCCCAGGGGCTGCTGGAAAATTCCCAACTATATCCATTCCCCATCTCATGAACGGCCATATAGGTGCAATTGTATGTAATTTTTCGGGTGGTAACCTATCTACATTGGAATACTTTTGACAACTATCACACTTCTTGACTAATGCTATTGCGTCACTCTGTAAAGTGGGCCAGAAATAACCAGCCAGACGCAGTTTCCTCATAAGGCTTCTACTACCACTATGATCCCACAATCTCCTTCTTGAACCTCCCTAAGGATATAAGTTGACTCTGAGGGGGACACACATTTTAATAACGGACCTCCTGCATAAGATCTTTTATATAACTCATCTCCTAACATGGTAAATCTAGCAGCCCTAATAATTATTCTATGCGCTTCGTTCCTATCACCTGGTAATTGTCCATCTTTTAGGTAGGCGACTAAGGGTGTTCTCCAATCCCAAGTCAAATTATTATTATTTACCAATTTATCAGAACTTTCTAACGCTGAAGTTGTTAAAAAATATAAGGGAATATGTTTATTTTGATTAGCATCTAAAGTTGATCCTAAATTGGCTAAAGCATCAGCTTGTTGGTTGTCTTCTCGACTAATCTGTTTTATTTCAAAACTTTCGAATTTGTCTATTAAACTTTCCACAATACCTAAGTATTTTTTCATTCTATCATCCTTTGTTTGATAACTTTTCTCAACTTGCTTTGAAACTAACTGTGAATCACTGCAGACTATCAAGGATGCTATTCCTAAATTTAAAGCTAATTTTAAACCAGCAATTAGAGCCTCATACTCTACCTCATTATTAGTTGCTTTAAATCCACATTTTATAGCTTGTTCTATTTTGTCTCCATGTACGTTCTGCAAAACAATTCCTACCCCTGTTCCTTTAGAATGGGTGGAACCATCAACATGTAACTCCCATGGAGCTTGTCTAAAATTTTGTCGACTCTCACCTAATGTGCTTTTATTCATTTCTTGCTGTAAATTAGAGCTAAACTCAGCTACAAAATCAGCTAAAGTTTGAGATTTAATTGCAGTTCTAGGCAAATATGAAATATCAAATTCACTAAGCTCTATTGCCCATTTTACTAATCGACCAGATAAATCAGGTTTATGCAAAACATTCCTTAAAGGATAATTAGTTACTACCACTATAGGATGACACTGAAAATAAGGCCTCAACTTTTTAGAGGCTGATACCAAAGCTAAAGCTAGTTTCTCCATTAAAGAATACCTGGTCTCCGTGTCAAGTAGCGCCTTACTCACGTAGTAGACTGGATGTTGTTTCTTTCCAATTTCTTTTATCAACACCGCACTTACTGCACTTTCTGCTACAGCTAAATATAAATATAACACTTCACCTGCTTCGGGTTTCATTAACAAAGGTGGACTACTTAAATAATTTTTTAAACTTTGCAAAGCTCCCTCTGCTTGATCATTCCATTGGAAATCTTTGCATTTTCTCAGAGCTTCAAAAAATGGTTGACATTTCTCAGATGACCTGGAAATAAAACGAGTCAAAGCAGCTAGACGCCCTGTTAGTTTCTGAACATCCTTAACATTTTGAGGAGAAGGAATTTCCATTATTGCCTTAATTTGTGCTGGATTAGCCTCAATCCCCCTTTTTGAAACAAGATACCCTAAAAACTTTCCTGACTTTACCCCAAAAGAACATTTTTCAGGATTCAATTTCATATTATACTCTCTTAATAAATCAAAAGCTTGTTTCAAATGACTAACATGATCTACTGCTTTTAAAGACTTAACTAACATATCGTCTATATAAACTTCCATAGTTTTTCCTAGATGTTGATAAAACATTTTATTTACTAACCGCTGATAAGTTGCTCCTGCATTTTTCAAACCAAATGGCATAACTTTATAACAATAAGTGCCTTTTTCTGTTATAAAAGATGTTTTCTCTTGATCATCACTATGCATTAAAATTTGATTATATCCAGAAAAAGAGTCCATAAAACTTAACAACTCATGACCTGAAGTAGCGTCAACTAGTGTATCTATATGAGGCAATGGAAAAGAATCTTTTGGACATGCTTTGTTTAAATCCGTAAAATCAATACATACTCTATGTTTACCATTCTTTTTAGGTACTACTACCACATTAGCTAACCAATCTGGATACTGTACCTCCCTTACTGAACCAATATTCAGTAATTTGTCGACTTCATCATTTATAATTTTATTTCTTTCAGGTGCGAATTTCCTCCTTTTTTGCCTAACAGGTTTAAACGACGGATCCACATTCAACCGATGAACTATTACCTCCGAGCTAATTCCTGTCATGTCCTCATGAGACCAAGCAAAACAATCCAAATTGTTAGATAAAAATGTAATTAATTCTTCCCTAATTTCTTTACTCAAATCTGCTCCAATGGATAAAGTCCTCTCAGGTTTTTCAGGAATTAAAGAAATTTTCTCCAATTCGTCACCTAAGCCCCCCTTATCCGTTGGAGACAGATTCTGTAATTGCTATACGGGCTCAAGACTTTTTGAAATTCCTTTTAAAGCAGTTTGATAGCATTCTCTTGCAATTCTTTGTTCTCCTTTAATTTCCCTTACCCCCCATGGAGTATGAAACTTGATGGATTGATGCAAAGTAGATGGTACAGACCTCATTTGATGAATCCATGGTCGACCTAACAACACATTATATGCTGACGGGCAATCCATCACCTGAAATTTGATTAGTTGATTGACACCCACAGCCTGGGTGACTAAAGAAATTTCACCTACCGTTCTATCTGGTGCTCCATTTCCGAAAACCAATATTGTGGGTGCTTGTATAATTTGAGATTCTAAATTTAACTCCTTAACTGTTTGCAAATAAATTATATTAACAAAACTACCTGCATCGATTAAAACTCGTTTGACATTGCAATTATCTATCATTAAAGTTATTACCAAAGCATCATCATGATAGGAAAACATTTGAATTTCACTACTCTTAAAAGTGATTTGTTCATTAATACTACTAGTCGACAAAACGTCGCCTAGGTAACTAGGTGACGAATCATAATTAAACAAAGAACGAGTATGTCTCTTTGCAGCAGAATACGTACTTCCACTTACCTCGGACCCACCTATTATCATATGAATGGTACGGGCATTCTGTGGTGTAGTCGATGAATGGACCGGCTTTTGTTACGCATCCCCTGCACGAGATGTATTTTTATTATTTTTTATAATATCTTTTAACATACCTTTCTTCATCAATTCCACCACTTCTTTTCTCAGTTGAATACAATCTTCCGTTCTATGTCCATGGTCGTCATGAAAATGACACCATTTATCTGGGTTACGCTTTTCTGGCTCACGTCTAAGCTTGTTGGGCCACCTAACAGAATCGCCTAGCTTCTGCAATGTGTTCACTAATTCCGCCGGGCTTACTGAAAAATTATGCTCACTTAATTTGGGCACGGGCGGCTTTTTGGAGTCATCTCCATGTGACCCTCCTCGATTACCTGTGGAATAAGGTTCAGATCTCCAATTCTTACCTCGAGATTGCTGGGATCGCCTATCGACATAACCACCTTGCTGTGTATTTTTCTGTCGCTCAGCTAACTCTAATCTAAATTTTGCATCATCTTCCTCCCATCTTATCTGAGCCCAAACATAAGCTTGGACTTCCACCCAAGTCTTAACTTGATGCATAGTGAGCTCTTTATAAAGTTGCGAACCTGGAAGCAAACATCTACGAAAAGCTTGCACAGCTATAAATTCATCACAATTTGGAATACTTACCATTTCTTGAGTAAACCTGGTTAATATTTCTCTAGTAGTTTCATTAGGTCTTTGTAATATTCTATATAAATCATCAGATGTTTTGATCAAATTACGACTACTAGCAAATTGCTGCACAAACATTTCAGTTAGTTGACTAAACGAATTAATACTACCTGGTGTGAGGTTTGTCCACCATGACAATGCTGGACCTATTAGGCTAATGCCAAAACCACGACACATCGCAGCTTGACGTTTTTCAGCAGGTATGACGGCAGCCATCATAATTTGTCTATACTGTGCCATATGCTCATCAGGTTCTGTTTTTCCACTGTATAAGTGGATGCTTTGGTGGATTCTTCCTCTTCAGATCCTGCATCATGACTAAAATTGTTAGGCTCAGCATCTTTCTTACCTCCTCCGTCAGAATCGTGAGGAATATCGTCCTCGCGCTCTTCTTCATTCTCAGGATGCTTATCAGCAATGGCATCTATTTTTTGGTGTAACTCTTGATTTTCCTTCTGCAATCGTTCCAAAGTTTCTGTTTGAATGGCAATGGCTTCGCTCTGCTGTGTAACAAATTGCTCCTGCCTAGTCATCCTTTCAGATTGTTCAGTCAACTTTGCTAAAATTTGAGAGAACTGATCGTCATGACTAGGTTGTTCCATTGTAAATGAATTGCCAAAAAGACGGTAGCTTATATGAAAAGACTATCGTCCCCACGGACGGCGCCAAATGTTGATACACAAATATATCAAATCGAAGAATAATGACTTTATTCAAAATGGGTGGACGGACCACTATGATAATACAAGAGTACAGTCGCCTAGACTTTTGTCGACTAGCGAAAGAATGAAATAGAAAGTAGAAGATTCAGAGAGTATTGGATGATCCTTTTCATGGATTGTGTTTCTATATATAGGCTACAAGTTTCTTGCCCGTTGGAATAATCAATTCTCTTACTTATGGGTACTTCCGTTTTGATTCCCATAAATATGGAAGTTACAAAGAATTAATTTGGCGGTTACAAAGTATCTTTGACTAGCGAAAAGGACTTCGTCGACCTTCTGGTATTTTGGGCTGCTTCGGACTTATCTTTCTTTTGGGCTTAATGGGCCCTCTTCACTAAGTTGAAACATGTCATAACAGCACTCTAAAATATTTTTCAACAGTTTTCAAATATGTTGAAAATATTTTTTGGCGTGTTCGGAAATTTCCGTGTGTGTGTTCCCATTGCAATATTTAATATCCTCTTTATTTTTGGCCGGAATATTTAATATCCTCTACTCCTTATTTCGTAATCACTTTATTGTAATCCATAAGAATCTAAATAAAAGTAAGGAATATGTACTATATTCCTACCATATGTAGTTGAATCATCCTACTTTAAAAATGGATTGACCATTTAAATTGGTAAAATACCAGATTATGATTAAATATGGTGGTCAAACTAATTACAATTAAAACTTATTAATATTATATGTTTAAGATAAACCTATGATCATAATGAGAAAATATTTAAATCCAAAATGTATATTGTAGTAAGAGAGCGATCTCTGGCAAAAGAGAGAGATAAATGATTTATTATGTACATATAGACAAGTGATAAGTCCTAAAAGTGTGTATCCATTTGAGACCAAGTTAAACACTCTTTAGAAGTGTCATGCATGTGATTTGAGTCCTGTCTAATTAAAATACAATAACATCGCACTTTTTAATTCTGATCAACCGATGAGGATCAATGATTAGGACCATGCAAACTAGAAATTACGGTTCTTTAAATAAAAGAAAAGAGATTACTATAACAATAATTTTCATATCGCTCATGATTTATAATTTTATATAATGAGTCCAGCACTCCAGCTCTCATATTGTGCACAACATGGTCCAGAAGATCTGTGAGAACTGAGAAGCCTAGGCGTCCCACTCGCTTGATTTGTTGAGATTATATGGTCATCGAAAATTTCTTCTAAGCATTTTCCTTTATTAATCTAATATCTTCAAATGTTAAACTAATGTGACCATTAACAATGACAATTTTCATTATAAAAAAAAGAGCTTGAGTTCAAAATAATGGACCTCCAGCAAATAGCGTTTCATCATTTGGTACTTATTTTTCGAGACATATACTAATAATCTAATATACTGACCTAACAGAGTAACATTTTTAAAAAATCTTCAAAAGCACATAATCGTTCATTCGTTTGGTCAAGCTTTTGCAAAACCACTGAGAAGAAAATTTCAAAGCAACCAATTATCTATCCATAACCAAATATTGGAAATTATTAAGATGGAAATATATTAAATTAACTGACCCCACGGTAGGATGAGGTGTCATAATCAACGCTTAAGTAATCTGTTTAAATCAAGTCAACAATTTAGTTATTAAGTCTCATGTGAATGTCATACACAGAGACAGTATTCATTATAAATGTACCACCATCTTGTTAGGGGAGAGAAATCTATTCGGGAAATCGCAGAAAAATACTTCTAAATTTTAATATTCTATATAGTTGATTTGCTGAAATTGTTCTCTGAAATAGAATTTTGAAATTAAGAAGGCATTTTTAATTTCTATCATTTTCCTATCTATTAACCTAGACTTGGATTGCCAAATCAGAATTCAGAAATTAGCATTACAAACAAGGGTAACTATGTAAAACCATATTTCAAAATTTTATCTACACGTTAATAATCTAAATTTGAGTATTACTACTTTTTATAAAATAATGCAAAATAATTATGCATTTTGTACATAAAAAACATTTTCATGACACAAAATTTGAGAAAATAATAGCAAAATAGCTTGTAAATTTCAAATTTTCATATAAGTGATTTGCTGTTGCGAATATTATAATCTCAACTAGTAAATTTTGGACTCAACAATTGAAAATATTTTATATGAGATTTTAAATTTATAATCTATTTATCTGTCATTTTCTTATATTTCAATCAACGACTTTTCAATTCTTCCTAAAAAATGAGGAAAATAAGTGAAATGCTCATATTTAAAGGTTTTTTGTCATATGACAAACACAAATTACTGATACTAGTATATTAGTATTCAGGTACGTCAGTTTTCACCGGCAAAATCTTCAAACATAGACTTATGGTTTTTCCCAAGTTTTTATTCCCACAAAAATATGAATACTATGATGGAAAACATGTAGTAAATTACAAAAAATGATATAAATGAAAGATGCTATTACCTTTCTGCAGACCATGAATAGGAATAAGCCATTTCTTGTCCACGGAGAAAATTCAATCTTTTTATCACATCTAACCAGAAACAAAGAACATAATCATCATGTAATTAAAAGAAGAACATAATTAATCATCATTACAAATATAATTAAACACAGATCATAGATTAATTAACTAATTTGCCTAAGTTTGTAAGATCAAAGTCAGTGGTAGTCTATTATACCTTCGAGACAGAGGATTCTGTGAGAAGAAGACAGAGGAACCTCCATAAGATGTGGATGCTCAAGCTGACCATTCCTAGCTATGTAGTATATCACACTCACTACTTTCACTTCTTCTTCCTCACTCCAAATTATGCTCTTTGCATCACTTACTTCTCTTCCTAACATTTTCTTTGCCAACACAATCTTTCACTTTCTTCACTTCTTATACACTAAGAGTAGCCTTTGCACTACAAAAAAAACGGGTCATTCCGGCGCAACCTTACCGGCGTTTTGGTCTAAAACGCCTATATGAGACGCATACCGGCGTTTTTACCCAAAGCTCCTATATGAAAACGCCAATAAATTTGGCGCGCGCTTCCCGTCTTTTTTCCCGCGTTTCTATATCGGCGTTTTGGGTATAACAAACGCCGGTATGGTTTTTAAATTTAAAAAATAGGGGCTGACAGTTTTTTTTTTTTTATTATTCAGAAAACCGCATATAGGCGTTTCTTCAAAACGCCTATCTGCGATTAAATATTATTTGAATCGCACATAGGCGTTTTGAGAAACGCCTATGTGCATAACGTGCATTTAATATGCACTTTATGCTCATATCGGCGTTTTGAAAAACGCCTATCTGCGCATTAAGTGCATATTAAATGTACTAAATGCATATAGGCGTTTCTCAAAACGCCTATATGCGATTACAATAATATTTAATCGCATACAGGCGTTTTGAGGAAACGCCTATATGCGATTAAAATAATATTTAATCGCATACAGGCGTTTTGAGGAAACGCCTATATGCATTATTTACATTAAAATAATGCATATAGGCGTTTCCGCCAAACGCCTATATGCATTAGAAAGCATATAGGCGTTTCCCTGAAACCCCTATATGCATTATTTTAATGTAAATAATGCATATAGGCGTTTGGCAAAACGCCTATATGCATTATTTAATATTAAAATGCATATGGGCGTTTTCCAAACGCCGGTACGCACCTCCGTTCCCTATAAATAGCACCTCCCTCCTTCCGCAAAGTTGCTCATTTTCTCGTTTTCTTCTATTTTTCTTCTCTTCGTCTCTCATTCAATGTTGCTGTTGCTTTGTTTTTTTGGCTAGTTTTGCTGATGTTTTTTATTTCGTGTTTTTGGTGATATTTGATTTTATAATGTTGATATGATCTTATTGTTTTTCTTTTACATATTGCTTGTTGTTTTGATTTTATATATTTGGGTATCATGTTTTATGAATTACTCTTGTTATTGATTATGTTTATATATATTATTCTTTATGTGTATGTAACTTTGGGATTAACATATTATTCCTTATGTTTTTGAACATTTTTCTTCCTGGTTCTAAACAATCAGGAAGAAAAATGTTTTTTATTTTTTTTTTTGGAAAACACATACCGGTATTATTATTTAATATCGCACATAGGCGTTTTATAAAACGCCTATATGCATAAATAAAAAAATATTATTTCCGCATACCGGTGTTTTGCCCCTCGTCTAGGCGTTTTTCAAAACGCCTAAATGCCGCATTCTCACGGCAAATATTTAGGCGTTTTGCCAAAACGCCGTAGCGTTATTCCGCCGGAAAATTCCGCCGATTCGAGACCCTATAAAACGCCGATATGGGCCCCGTTTTTTGTAGTGTTGCCGTTATTAGAAACTAATCGGTTAGACTATTTCGACTAATTTTGATTGAAGAATCAAATCCCAATCTTTTACTACTTATATGAACTTGAGTTATTATTTAGTCTTCTCATCTCCAACTATGGTATGAAAAAGAAACAGATATCACAACAACAAACCTTATTTTACACAAGAGTCGGCTAGATGGATCATGTAGAGCGATTACGCTGTATTATTAAGAACAACATCTTTGGATTTGTCAATTTCCAACTAAGTTTACTCCACACACACAGATATATGAAGAGAATTAAACAATTATATGAATCTAAGTTTGTTGTATTCTCCTTTCCAAAGGAAAGGAAATACAAGCAAGCAATTGTAAGATGGAAATTCCGAACACATACTTGTATAAAAAAAATAGGGTGGACTTGGGATATGAGAGGACAAGTTTGGTATATTTGTTTTCAGCTTGTGACTATGAGGTTGTTTTGTCGTACCAAAGAGGAGAAACAAGTGGAAATATTAGACACACAGGTTAATAGCAAAATCTGGAAGATTTCATATATGGTGGATAAAATAATGGCATGGTAGTACAAGTGCCATACCAGCTTGAGCAAATATAAAAATGTGTGTATTTGTGTGTGTGAAAATATCTCAGTGATCAGAGAGATTCACGAGTTGGCTTTTCCCTTCTACTTGTAAGCTGTGTGGGGTCCAAATACTAACATTATCGTTCTCCATTTCATTGTATTATACCAGAAAGCTCACGGACCAATGTTACTCACGACAAAATTCTTACTTTCTTCTTGTTTGTTTTTCACCATTTTGGTAATATCGAATTTCAGAATGTAGAATTGAAGAGGAAGTCTGTGCTGGCTTCAATCATGCTGTGAAGGCTAGCAGCTTGTGAGTTGTGACTGACTATTTAGATTTTCACAGGGGACCTTACATTTAAAGGTCCAGGAATAAAGATAATGATATTCTTCACAGATTCATTGCAAACTTGGCTTTCTTAATAAGGATATTGTTGCTTGTGATTTCGTCATATAATCAGTAAAGATAACATTACAAGGCATAATACGAAGAAGCCATACATTTCTTGATTAAATATAAGATCATTGCCATGATTTGTACTTCTATTTATTTTAAAAAAAAAGAAACAAATTCAAATTATACGTTGGACTCTGACTAATATAAATTTATGAGTTAAGTGAAAGCTCACAGGACCATAACTAATTCATATCAGTTAGGGGAAGCCACCTTGGACTCTGACTAATTCAGATTTGAATTAGATGAAAGCGTGAAGCCACATTGAAGTCTGATTATTTTAGATTTGACTAAGGTTAAAACTCTACTAGATATGACTCTTGGAACGATGTTTATGCTCATACTCAAAATTACATATTCAAGCAATTATAAGACTTCTTATTAGGATCAACACCATTGATATTGACTTGTACATTTCCAGAAGTGAACAGATATTACAATTGAATCGCCAAGGATCTCTACACAGATTTTATGATAGTGCCTTTTGAATGGATGAGATAATTGCAGTCAAAGTATACTGTATTATTGTTGTTTTCTCATTGTAGAGTTACCTTAACATCAATTCTAATTATATTGTGCTGGGTCAAAAGTTGTCTCGTGAATCCATAGAACGAAAGCTAGGAGACAAATGGATAAAGTCTATCAGCACCTGGCTGAAAGTGCGGAAACCGATATGCCTAATAAGGAAAATCACAACTAAAGCTCAAAACACAAAGGTCAAAATTTTTTATCTGCTATTCTTTGTCATATTTTCCCACCAAAACTTAATAATCAGTAAATGAAGGTGGTAATAAATATAATCAAACACCCCTTTCAATATATCCATCACTTCTGCTAAATGGATTTTGTAAAGTAATCTTGATAAGATACAATGAAATCTCTCAAACCTCAAAATTTTCTAGCTTGTATTTGATTCAACATTCTGTTTCTTTGGGCATGCAGAAGAAATATGTCCCTTTTCACCACACTCAAAGCATGTCCTCCTCTTCATTTTGCCACTTCCAGTGGTGGTTGACTTCTCACTTTCACCTTCGGTGTTGGTAGGCGCTGATGATGCCACATCGGTTGTTTGTTTCCATGGCTTCTTCAAAGGAACTGCGCAAGTTATCCTAACAGGTCTCCCATGCATTACCTTTTGATCCATGGCAACCGCTGTTTTCACTGATTGACTGTCGGTGAAATCCACATGGGCATACCCTCGGAATTCTCCTGTCTCCTTATCCATACCAAAACGTATGGAAGATATGCTGCAGTTTGAGAATAGACTCTTTAATTGATCTTCTGTTATGTCCCAAGACAAATTTCCAACATAGATTCTGTTGTAGCCCTCCACAGGTTTGGGGGCAAAATCTGGCGCTTTAATACTTCGGGTTGTTTTATACGGTTGGATTTTAAGAAAGAGTCCACCCCTGAGATAAAATAAATGCTTGATGAGCATGACAAGAAGAATAAAGAATCGCTTGAAAGTAGGAGATCACCAATAATACTAACATGTCAGATCCATCAAGAGCCAAGGCTCGTTTAGCAGCAGCTTCAGTCTGTTGAAAAAGCAACAAGAGAGAGTCAGTAAATAATGAAAGGACTCGAATCCATTGTCCATAAAAAACAAATTGATCATTGATAAGTTTTAGAACTTCCTTGAATGTAACAAGCAATGATGACCTTTACATAACCAAAAAATACAATATGTTATGGATTGATGGAGAAATAAAGAGTTGTGACTTGAGCTTTTTTTAAATGAAGTTTTAGTACTGCTAAGTTATGGTAGAGAATTATAATGTAACAACATAGAAGGACATGTACTTGTCATCATCATGCCCTATTCATGGATGCTATTTCTTCCTATTTGACAAGCAATTGCAACAAATAGCACAGCCCTCAGACTACATGGAGATAATCATAAATCTCAAAGAAAGGTACAAGAGTCAAAATTTTTAAAACAAAAACATGAAAATCAAAATGAGAAACAGAATAAAAGCAATGTTTTTTATACTTCGATACATATTTATTGATGAATTTAGATTCATTTAGAATACCAGCTAAATCAATGGAGGTTTCTGATATATCTCACGGCTTATACATGCATAATATAGATAAGTATGCAAGTGTCACTAACCTCAATGTCATTTTCAAGCAATAATCAACGGCATATCTTAAAAACTGTCATGGCATCTAATATTATAGTAATTTCACATATGATCAAAGGAAGATAACACACTTTTCCTAATTTGTTTTGAATTAACATACCGGTTCAACCATATAAGGTCATAAATTGATTGCATGCGACTAAACTCAAGAAAAGGAGAAAGGAAAGGACCTCAGGTTGAGTTTCCTGTGGTTGTAAATCATTGTGAATCTATGTGAACTGTTGCTGTTCGTAAACTCTGATGTTCCATTTAAAGGATATAAGTTCAAACTTCTACATGAGGATCAGGATAGGTAGGATTTCTCACTTAATTTTAGTGACTTCCCAATGAGGCTATGACCTAGATCAACCTAAACTATTACTTTTTCTTATTTTAAACCACATGGTTTGTTAGAAAAATATGAACAGCATACACTAAGGAAGATGTTTACATTCCTCATAGAAATGTCAAAATAATAATCCCCCACAATTAACTAGTGCCGTCACTGGCTAAAAAGAAAAGCGCAGATAACACTTGCCACTTTTGGTCATCTAATTACACTATTGCATTCACCTTTATGTCTAAGTTATAAACCCAAAGTTAGATGCCTAAACATGAAATGCCTCTAGATATTAGTTGAAGAATGGCCAGTCTCCATCAAACTAATCCTGAATTGAAAGAATAAGGTGTAAAGATGCAGATTTAACCACAAAATATTGCATATGAAACATAATAATTTTTTGTTGGGTGCAAACTTGGTCATAGTGAAATAAAAATAATTCAAATATGACAAGTCTGTTGATCCAACAGAACATCCGTCTAAATTTTGCAAAGTGGGGTCCCGTAAACATAACAACTCAACTTTGATGGACGTTAGGGCTGAGTAACGGACTTTCCATTTTTACAATGCTTTTATTTCATAATCACAATGTTGGAACCAGGCCAAAGATAATAGTTTGCAAGCACTTGACACAATAGTTTGTTTCCAAATCTAGAGCTATACCCAAAGAAAAATAGCGGAACCCAGCATTTTCAAAGCAGCTAGGCTACTCCCAGAAGACAACAACATGAATTTTTCTTTGAACAGCTTCCTTTCCTCTAGCACCTTTTATCTGTTCTCATCTCTCTCAATCCCAAGTATTCTCTCCATGAAATTGGGATAACTTTTCATTACCTATTTACCACAACAGTAAGCTCGCTTGTCATGGGGTCTGATGTTGTGGGTTTGAATCAGCCTCTTTGCATAAATAGGGGTAAGGTTGCCTAGTATATTCCCTTCACAAGCACCCTCACCAAGTGGGGACTAGAACTGGGTTGACCCTTTTTTAAACTCCACCCCTTGACTCATTAAAAAGTTTCCCTCTTCTTCACTCATCCACTATCCAGGCTATAGTGAAATGGGTTTCTAAGCAATAGGGAAAAAATCATTTATACACATGCTGAGTGAGGATCCTAAGGATATGCATATAATGTATTCATCTAAGTAGGAATGAACAGATTTAGTTTTCATTTTGAATATCAGCATCCAAGACTATAATACAATCATTCTCTGCAGCCTAAGCAGTTTATATTATGATTTTTATGTTACATTTTAAACACAGCACAGTCAGAGTAGCAATCAATCCTGATTGAAAGAGATACAAAAATAGTTGCAAGATACAAGTTAAAACCTTATCCTACCAAAGCTATAACCAATCATTGAGGAGTAAAAGAGGAGGAGGGGAATAACAGAAATAGGGAACAAAAGATTACACTTCTTACCTTAAAACTAATAAGCGCAATTCCTCTAAACTTGCCAGTCTCAGGAAAAGTCATGCAATCAATTTCAGTAATTGTGCCACAGCCTTCAAAATAGCTTCGAATATCATCCTCAGTTGAATAGTAGGGAATTCCCCCAACATACACTTTTGTAGGAACATCAACTTTTTGTTCACTGATATATAACAGAAAGTACAAATTTCTTAAAACACACCAATGACATCACATTAACATAAAAGGGTAATGACCATATTTTGCCCTAACCACGTTGGACCATTGGACATCCAAAACTAACAGTGGGTACAATTTTACCCTTAAAGTAACCAGAGTGGTCCAATTTTTACCTTCTAGCAGATGTAATGTTGACACGTGGAATGTAATGTTGACATGTGGACGACACGTGTCAACATCACATCTGTATGTCAGATGGTAAAATTGTACCACTTTAGTTATTTCAAGGGTAAAATTGTACTCGCTGTTAGTTTATGTGCCCGGTTCAGGGTGTTACAGGGCAAAATAAAGTCATTGTCCTTTATAAAAAGAAAACCTTAACATCCCATCAAATCATTCAATAACCAAACACCATAATCAAGAACATATGAATTATAATATACATTACCTGCCATTACTCTTGGTTAATTCTAAAGCCTCTGGCTTCTCATCTCCAGGATTGGCATAATTGTCCTTGACCGTTTTGGGCTTCTTCTTCATCTTTTTCTTCTTCTTATTGCGTTTCTTGTTGGCATCCTTGAGATCCCCATTTGGGTCACCGTTGTGCTCAGCCTTCCTCTTCCTCTTTTTGCTCTTCTTGTTTGTCTCCGCCACGTCGTCATCATGAATAATGATGGGTTGGGGTGGTTGTGAGGAGCGAATCTCTCGGCGCTTCTCTCGCTTGGATAATCCCACTTTGGGAGTGCTAGGATTTGGGTTTGGGGTCTCCCATTCGGATTGAGCTCGAAGCTTCTGTTTAAGCTTCTTGTTGGAGAGAACCATAATAACTGAAGAAGAAGAAGAAGCACGTATGTTCTATGTTGTGTTGGTCAGCTAATACTAGTACTAGGTTAAGATTGCCCAAAACAAAAACACTTCAAGGACTTCACCAACTGTTTATAAAATGCTCCTACATTTCAGGAAATTAATATATAACCCCTCCATGTTTTAAACTTTCAATTCAACCCCTTGAACTTTTTTTGCTAAAGTATAATTTTGGTCCCTTATATTTGCATCAAGATTTAATTTAGTTCACCTGGTGGGTTGGCGTGAGTGGCAAGTACTCTCGTCCCTTAATCAAGTGGTTGGGAGTTAGATCTCTGACTCTTGCGAATAGAGCAAACTCACAGGTTAGATGTCTACCCCTTATATGAGATTTCAAAACAGCGAGGGATTAGTCTCACAGGTCAGTGTAATTATTCTTATAATTCACAGATCAACTGTCTACCCCTTATGTTTGCATCAAGTTTCAATTTAGTTCTTTATGCTTGAAAAGTACATTTTTAGTCATTTTCTGTGATTATTGTTTTATTGTTTATCGCTTTATTTATTTGTTATTATTTGTGCTAGTTTAATTATTATTATTTATTTGTTATTATTGTTTTATTTTTATTTTTATTATTATTTTTTTTTGGTATGTAATACTCTGCCTATAATATAGCCGGTCCTAAGCCCGGATAAAAAAGAGTAGGTTGTGTTAGGCTTCGGCAGCCAACGTAAAATTTGTCTAATCTTAAAACATGGACACACACAACCATGTTTGCAATATGTCATAGTCTAGCATTTTACAGAAGAAGAGATATATACAGAAGCAAGTGAACAAGTGTAGGATTAGATTTAGTACGTGGAATATTAGAACCTTAAAAGGTAAAGCTTGGGAGATAATAGGTGTGATGAAGGATAGAAAGATAAACATTTTATATTTACAAGAGAATAAATGGGTAGGTGAAAAGGATAAGAATGTTGATGGTTATAAACTTGGGTACACTGGTAAAGTGAGTCATATGAATGATGTAGGTTTAATTGTGGATGAAGTATGGAAGAAATATGTGGTTGAAGTTTATAGAAGTGGTGACAGATTATTATCGATAAAAATGGTAATTGAGGAGGAAACAGTTAATGTAAACTGTGAATGATTGGCAGTTAAACAAAACAACAAGACATAAGATGGATGTGACAGAGATGAAAATGTTGAGAAGGATAAGTGGGTATATATTAAAAGATAGGATTAGTAATGATCACATTAGTGAAAGAGTTGGGGTAACATCAATTTCAGAGAAAATGAGAGATTATCGTTTAAGGTGGTATGAGCATGTTCAAAGAAGAGAATTAGATGTGATAGTAAGAATAGTGGAGTAGATGGTAAGGGAGATGTATATAAGAAATAGAGGGAGACTAAAGAGAACTCTTGATGAAATTATTCAAAAAGATATGTTAGTGAAATGTTTATCTTAAGGAAAGAATAGGGACATAGCAATATGGCATCGTGTGATCCATGTAGCCGACCCCACTTTGAGTGGGATAAGGTTTACATTGATGATGATGATGATTAGTTTATTTTACCTATAAACTAATGTATAATCTAAAAATATATCAAATATGTCATGATTTAATAGCTTATTTCGCAACCTTAACCTCTTCAAAAAAAAGTCAATTAGGTATTATATTTATGACCGGAGGTAGTATATTTTACCCTATTCTTTTTATAAAACACATTAAGTTACTCTTAACTTTTGACGGGAATTAAAATGCAATTCATCATCATCAAAGCCTTATCCCAACTAAGTGGGGTCGGCTACATGGATCACATTGCGTCATTGTGCTTGATCAATAGTCATGTGTGGAGATAAACCTTTCATCAAAAGATCTTGTTGAATATTAGTTCTTTTCGGTCTTCATCTCTTTCTTTTATATGTCTCCTCCCATGAGAGTGTGATAGTCCTTGTGAAGTACCAGGTAATGACCTATTGTTATAAAAAGTGTGTGTGTCCATATTCAATAGATTCGACATACTTTTATGTTGGCTGCCGAAACCTAACACAACCCTACTCCTTTATCCGGGCTTGAGATTGGCTATAAATATAGGCGGAGTATTCCGGACGTCACATGCTTCTTTCCTTGTATTGAGTATACATTAAGACACGAACGTTGAGAGTTTAATCACAAACCATTATCCATTATGAGCAAAGTAGATGAACAAAACGGCACCACTTTGTCTTGGGAATGAAAAAAAAATTCCAAAATAAAAATGGAGCGACAACATATTAAATTTCCTATCAAGAAATCACAAACAAAATATATAGATGAAAGTGGGTGCTATGGAGATTTGGGTGATTTATCATTGATCATGTCTACATAAAATGAATAGATATGTAGACCACCTTACCCATGAAGCAGATCACAAGAAGTTTAATACCCTTATAATATAAAGTCTATCATATCCATAATAAAATCATTTGAAATGCACAACATTCATCATGAAAGTAGACAAATTCATTAAAAAACCCAAATTTAAAAGAGAGAAACATTTTATTCGAATAATGAGAAAACTGATAAGAAAAAGATAAAACTATAAAAGAGTTATATAATTTTAACAAGTATAAAAAGGTAAAAAAATTAAATTTTATTAAATTTTAACAAATATTAATAGCATTTTATAGTATCAGAGTTATGTAGTATTTATATTATTATTTGTGCGTATGTTATCAAAATTATATAGAATGTAATATTTTCCGTTCGAAAAAAAGTTGAATATAATATTCCGCAAATCCTGATAGAAGAAAACATCTTTCTTGTTCAGTGTGACTTTGAAATGGTTTGTGTAAAGTTTGGTCTTTTGACCCTTAGTTCCAAAACTATGTCTTGCCATGTGCGTAAACTTTGTTTTCTGAGTGGCAAAACTGCTTAATGTTTGTCAGTATTGGATGAAGCCATTCTTGAAATCCATTCAATAAACACACAAGACACAAAACAACAAGAAAGATACTTACAAATTATTCATTCAAATATGCAAAACCCAAACAAGAAAGACTATGCACAAAGAACAAAAGGAAAAGAACACGTAAAGAAGTATCTTTTTGACAATGTAGAAAAAAAGCAAAAGCTTACAACGCAAGAGGCTGAAAAAATTAGTAAAAATTAGTAAGTTTCTTTGCAGAAGTTAACGTCTTTTGAAGAGAAGAAAAGGATAGGAAGAATAAGGTTATATATATGATATATCATCTATGAAACTAGAAAACACAATCTCCAAAAAGAATACATTGTGTGTGGAGGAAGAAGGAGAAAAGGGTAAGTTTGGATGGAGGGAAAATGAGGGAGGAAAATGAGGTGAGGGTAGTATCTTCAGATGTTTCAGAATCTAAAACTATTATGTTGTTATTTTACTTTTTTAATAAAGGAGTATATATTATAGTTACAGATGTTGTCACTGTACCAGGTCACCACACCTTTTGACAGCACTCGGTACAAATTGAATGTTGGTTCCCCAATCCAGTGCAAATGCGCTTGGTCTTAATTCATACTCTAAAGTCTAATATTCATAGATGGGTGGAGCTGATCTCAACCCTTCCATACAATTTTTTTTTACCAATCCTTCCATACAAATTGAATGTTACTGTTCTAAGCTTTATTTGATTGCAGATACTTTTTGATAATATTTATATCATAAATTAAGAAAATATTATTTTAACTTCATTTATATAAAAATATGGGGGAAAGCACCGTTTCATAGTCTTGTATCATAATTTGAGGTGTTTTTATAAATTTGGTATTGAATGGCTACCTTGAAGGGTAAGCCTGAATTGTCACCCCTAAAAATGACACTCAGTATTTGTTTTTGGATCAAGCTCAACATATATACTTAGTGAAGTCAACATATTGAAAATCACGTAAGTATGGTCTAATTCTCACTTGATACGTTAACTAAGGGCCCGTTTGGTTCAAGCTCATTGCATGGGTGCAATGATAATCCAAATTGCATTACCATTGTTGGGCCTGTTTGGTTTCACTTAAGTATGGTAATTGGGATTGCACGTGTAATACACATTGCATCATCTATGGTAATCTTGTTTCATAGGGTCCCCCTATGAATCTTCTTTGCAGGCTGGTAATCCACTATAAAATTACTATTTTGCCCCTAAGACAAATATAAAAAAGACTCTTTTACCCCTCAAAAAAAAAAAACAATTTGTACGCTGTCTTGAAAGAAAAACCAAAGCTGATCATCTTCGAATTCGCTCAGCTCATCCAATCTTCGAAGATCAAATTGATCTTCGATGCTCATTACCAGAATGAATTGGTTCAGAAATTGCAAGAGCTACATATTATCGATTTCAACCTTCTTCACACGGTTTCTATATGCTTTCTTAACTTACATCTCCCTTCTTGAAGTGTTAGTTCCCTTCCTTCCTTAATTACTGTTGCTCTCTTTAATTTCTTTTATGTTTCTTCGTTTCTTTCAATTTATTTCGTTTTAATCGCTTTGATTTTGTTCTTGTGAGTTAATTTTTGTCGGATTGACTGTTTGAGCTGGTATGTGGTGGTTGTGTGAGGATTTTGAGACTGGTTTGCATTTCTCCTTCCATCTTAATTTCGCTTTCATATTTTCCACTAATGTGACTATGTGAGTTTCTTATTCAAGTGTCATGCATTTTGTGTTTACATGTTTTATTAAGCTGAATCACGAACTACATAGCTGCTTACCTGCTTTATTGGATGAATGTGCATGTGCTTTATATGTTAAATATCTAGATTGATTGCATGTAGTGATCTGCTTGGCTATGTAGTTCATGATTTAGCTTAATGGAGTACGGTTAACGCAATCGTATTGTTTAGATATAATAATAATAATAATAATAATAATAATAATAATAATAATAATAATAATAATAATAATAATAATAATATTGTTGTAATTAAAATGCAATTAATTTATAAAAATCTACAGTATACACGAAGATTTGAACTATTAAATATATAGTGTTGTAGACACAAGTCATAAATCTTAATAATGCCTACCAAACTAAAATGGGGATAATAGAGGAATTCTCCTCATGAAAAGATAAACTAACCTGTTTGGTTCAAACTTAGTAATAGCCTAATGAATTGACATCTCCATACTACTGGAAATAAGGTCTTTCACGACCACAATATTGGGCTTTTCACGACCATAAATATGTGGTGTGGAATAGCTCGTCGTAAAAAAGTGTGTTTTCACGACCACAACGTTGTGGTTGTGATAGGTAGCCCATATCACGACCACAGTTTTCAAACTGTGGTCGTGATAGGTGTTTGGGAGGCACCTAAATAGGTGCCTCCCAAAAGACCTATCACCACCACAGTTTAGTAATTGTGGTCGTGATAGGTAACACCTATCACGACCACAGTTACTAAACTGTGGTGGTGATAGGTGTTTAGGACCTATTACAAATAATATCAGCAATATCATAATAGTTCGGGTATGACTAAAAACAATATAAATGAAAATGAATATAAAAATTGTTTTTACCTTGATGTTTATATACGAATTGGAGTATGGCTAGCTGTGAGAGCATCAATGTTTTGCGCCTCATGCCATTTTGATATTCCCCTAAAAAGAGATAAAATTATAACAATTATGTTATATATAGTATAAAGATATATTCTTATATCAACTATAAAATTAAAAAAAAGAGTAACTTACTTTTGGAAGACTTTTTTGTGATCGTCGCCAATACTGTGCCCTAAAGAGTCAAACCAAAATATCTTGAACTCTTTCGGGCAAAGTATAGTCAGAGCCCAATGTCCACTAAAAGAAATAAGCCAAAATATATGTTAATTAAATTAAGACAAAACATTTAATATTGTGCAAAAGATAGCTCATTACCAATTCAGAACGGGCACCAAATAAAGAGTGCTGCGATCAATACTACCCATCTGCAGCTCATTGTAACTTTGCATTTCCCAAAAGTGATTTTTCTTACTCTTCAATTTCAAAATTGCGTTGTCAAAAGCCAGCCTTGATGGGCACAAAAAGCGACAAAACTTTTGCTTGGGGCCTGATTGGATTAAGTTGTGGCAGCACCTAATAGACATGACAGAATGGATCAAAACTCAAAGATTCATGACGATAACCAACTATATTGATAAAAATATAAGAATTTTTTATCCCTTACCAGACGGTCAAATCAAACCAGCTCTTCTCAAGCTCCTTCAACATTATGAACTCCTTCACTTCTTGAGAACCTTGCAGCCAAATTTTCTCCTCTGCTATTGGATTGACGACTCCAACAGGTATTGAAAGATTATGATCCATTTCGGGTTGCATCGTCCACAGTAAATTGAGGGATTGGTACTTGTCACCGTCAAAATTCTGAAAATAAGAAACACATCAACACTACACACATATATCAATAACATTGCAAATAACGGACAAACAATAGACAATTTTAGTACCTTTTGGAGAAGTTTTGGTGGTGAAGCTTCTTGAGGAGTATCGAAAACAAGCCTTTTAGGCCAAACAATAAAGGCCCTCACTGCTTGGCCTAAAGTAGTAATCTCTTTAGTACAGAAAGGAATACGTGTCATATCCTCGCCCTCCATGACAGATATAACTGACACTTTCACTTGATCATCCTGGAGAGACGTCCCGTGAATGGTGGTTTGATTTGGGACCTTGTGTAACATTGTGTTACTAATTTCCTAATTAGCCAATATAATCTATTTCAATTTATTAATCTCTTTACTAACTATGATAGAAAAAGGAATATTCATATCAACATCTCTATCATAGTTAGAAAAAGAGTTTCCTAATGATTAAATATTATCCATGATAGAAAAGAATAAACTAATACAACACAGCTGCTAACATGGATAATTTATTGATAACCATGTTAGAAATGATTTGTCTAACATGGTTAATAAACAAAACTAATTGATATAAAAATAAATAGGTTTATATACATGCGGAAGCGAATGCAGACCTATAAATTGGCAATATACAATTCTAAATAAACTATACCAACTCTACTACCTATTTCCCTTTCCTGATGCTTGCGCCTGTGCATGAATACCTGCAAAAATGTCAGTAATCGTGGGATGAGACAATTTGTCCCAGTAATCACCGCTTAACTCACTATAACAGTGAGATGTGCGGTAGTAAGGGCGTCTAAAGGGTACCACAGTTCTAAAATCAATAATACATAAATATATTTCTCATTTCCTTTCATCCATTACTTAAAACCTTCTGTCAAGTCTCAATCAACTCAAATTCGTCATCTCTACTTCCCATGTATCACTCAACATCCCTCACACTCACCTAAAGATGCATTGTGCCACCACGGTGCATTCAAGCATCTATTCTTCACTATATGATTTGACACTGTGTCCCTCTCCATAATGAGGGGACAATTTCCCTCTCTGGCAATCTCCAGAGAAGGAACCCCAATTCTGTTTTCCATTACAGAACGGGAACGGTTGGGCTCCCCACTGCCAAACAACGGTATGGGCGGTTGGGCTCTTCAATGCCAAACAACCGTAGGTCACTTCTCTCAATAAGTCGACCTATGAACCCCGATCCAATCAATTCTAAAAAGGATCCTCCGTACAAATAACTGTCGATTGGCCTATCGACAGTTATCATCGTGCGATGGTACACAAAATTCAGTGTCATGCAATGCTCACATATTCCTTTTAATATCTCATCCATAATAATCAATATCATACCCTCTCACATCACCTTCCAATCAATTATCCACAATATCTCCCCTCAACATAATTCTCCAGAAACTCAACTCACATCTAATTCCTTTTCTATACTCACAACCTCTCAAATAACTACTATCACACTACACCTGCAATCATTTCATACCATTTCAAAATATTCAGCACCATCAGACAGGATACTACATATATAGTGTAAAAATCTTTTATATGAACATAATCGTGTTTGAAAGGCACCCGATAGCCTGTTTTGTATAAAAATACCATTTTAAAGATAGTATATATATATAGAGGGTGAAAAGGGATTTTACAAAATCCCTAACTAACGTCACCCTCAATGTTATAGTAAGGTTAAGAGTGATTACCTGTCGCCCTTTAGCACTCTGCTATTTTTCTCGTTTGCTTACCCTTGCCTTGCGAAGTATATATTTGTCTAGCCCAATGTTTCCTATTATTACACAATGTAATAAAAGTAAGTCAATGTCCATGTATAGATTAAATAACGTCTCTCTCGCGTTCTTAGGTTACTACCCATTTCCCCTTTTTCTTAATTCAAATGCATTAACCAATTTAAATCACAAGTCACCTAAATTTCACAATCATCAACTTCATTCCAAAGAAATCACATTATTCGAGTCAAGGGGTTTATAATCGTACCTCTTTTACCATTATCAACTCCAAATCAAACAAAATCATGAACAATCTTAATAACAAATAAACAAGGTATACACATGCTTCATCCTTCACAAATTAACAACCAATTAATTGATCAATACACAAGCACGACCCTTCTCAAATTCCTCAACATAACAAACACCTTTTTAAACATCTTTTAAAATAATATATGTATGAAACAAAAAGTATATTTCAATTCCAAGTTCATAGATATCTAAACTTCACATTCTAATCAATCTTACTCCTATATCATTTATCAACAACCAAAATAATTTAAATAACAAATTCTCCCTTAAGTTCAGCCAAAACATTGCCAAGGAAAAGAAATGTTCAATCCAAACTATCCCTCCAATTCACCCACAATTCTATTAACAACAAGACTAGACCAACACCTTCCAAAAATAAAAGGAACAACTATAACAAGTTCTGAACTTTATCACTTCATCACAAGTCATTCTTGTCAATTATTTAGCCCATGCAAATCATTCATATTTCACACTTTATCCTACCATTTTTCAAAGGAACTAACAACTTTCAACATCAAACCACAATTGACCATCGATAATCATATTCCATATTTCATTTGCAGCTTTAAAGTATTATATATATATATATATATATATATATATATATATATATATATATATTTAAACCTATCCAATTAATGCAGCAAAAAGACACACTAAATCTCCAGCTTGACAGCAAAAACTTTCCCTGTTACCTTTAAATGGCTAGTTGTACTTTCAAATACCCTTTTAACCATATAAGCTTGAAGAAACAGGTATAACCTTTCATCCAAAACTAGCTCACAATGAGAAAAATCAGCACACACACCCACATACTCCTAGAGACAGCCAAACACATTGAGAAGCTATGATTCCAATTCATTCTTCATCTTAAATTCTAATAATTGCACAAGAGAAACAAACACATTGACACCAAAACACAAATTGAACAAATTCCTTTCTAAATCCATTTGGCTAATGAAGTAGGAGAAAAGCATAATAGTTTAGCCCATAAACAATACACCTATACTGCAAAATCTCTCACGCATAATCATATAACTCATAACACCCAACAAAACAAAGGAATCAGTGAGCTCAAAATAGCATAAATTCCAAATTCCCAAATTCGAGTATTTAACAAATTTTATTCTTCCTTTGATGTAACAAGTCAAGCAAAACTGAGAAAGTAAAGAAGCAACTACTATGTTGCTATTACCAAAGTGGACTAAGCAAAACAAAGTACTAATCATTACTATCAAATAATATTTATAATTTTCATTTCAAGGCACCATCAAATTAACAAACAAAACAGCTACATGACTACCCAAAACCTCCCAAGTACATTTCGAAGCACATTCCCATCAACACTCTCAAATCACCACATAGCTTTCCATCCACATATGCAACCAGTTCAGCCATAGGGAGAGAAAAGTGCAGAATTTCAAAACCAAAACAAACTTGTACATTAGTTAATTTGAAAATTAAATCCCTAGAATCTCCATACAAAACAAAATCGATTTCTCACCAAAACTCAACTTGAATCAGAGAAGGCAAGAAGGACAGGAAATTTTATAAATCATCCAACAAGCTTAAAGAGAAGCATCCAACATACAAAGCTATTTTGTAGCTCACATGGATTTATATAACCAGAAAATTGAACTCGCAAATCCCAAATCGATTCGGCCTCACACTCACATCTCTGGTAAGAGAAGAAAAAGGGGAAAAGAAACTCACATAAGCTCGAAACACGCCGTTCTCCACCTTAAATCGCCGCTGGACGCGCCGGCTATCACGCCGGAAAAACACGTCGGAAGGAGATATTGAGCTAAGAAGGCCGAAACAGAAAAGCCATAAGGAAAAGAAAGTAAGAAAATAAAGTTGTAAAGAAGAGTAGCTAAAGGAAAACACAAAATGATCGAAACTCATCTTATCCTTGTCGCCTGCCGCCGCGATTCGCTGGAAAACAAGGAAAATGGCGGAGGGAGGGCGAAAAACGAAGAAGACAAGTAGGGATGAAGAAAGGGGTCTTCGGGTGTGAGGAGAGGAAGAGCGAAGGAAAGTGATGAAGAGTGGGAGGGAGCCCGAGGCTGCCGCACCTTGAGCCGCCGGAGATTGCAAACAGGTGGCCGGAGGTGAGGAAGAGGAAGGAGAGAGGGCGACGGGTTAGGAAGGAAGGAGAGTTTTCAGGTGAGAGGGAGGGGACGAAGGAAGCCACGACGGCATCCTCCTCCATCGTCGCCGTTAACGGCGGCCAGAGAAAATGGAGAGGGAGGAGGAGGGAAGTGACGGAAGGAGAAGATATGAGAATAGAGGGGGGGGGCGACGGGTTTTTAAGGTGAAGAAGAAGAGGAAGGGTGTGTTTGGTTAGGTGAAATAAGGGGTTATATGATAATTTGTAGCCCAAACTTGACACAGTGTACTCTTTTTAATTTAAAACCACTTAAACCAGCCTCCAATCTTCTTAAACTTCAAAATATTTTTAGCTTTACCACTCCCTCATATTTCAAACTCTTCATTTCTTAATTAATTATATGCATATTAATTACTCAAAATTTCCAAAAATATCCCAAAAATTCCTAAAAATTCCAAAATTTCCCAAAACACTCTCTAATCCTGAATTAAATTTTTCAGGATGTTACACCTTGTAAGCCCTAGCAACAGGGCGTAGACGAGACTTATCGAGATGCAAGTAGCACTCCTCTTGGCTGTCATCAGGTGCACTTGGATCACTCCCTATTGAAGTTGTCACTGTAAACATTGTCGTACTTGCCAGATTCGAGCTTCTAAGTTCTTTTTTTTGGACACAAATTCAATCTTTTAAGTTCAGTTAACAAATGTGAGGCCAAAAATAAAAAAAAGTATGATTTGTATAAAAACTAAAACAATACAAGGACCACTTCAAAGGAAATTAATTTTCAAAAAAAAAAAGAAAAAAACTACATGAAAGTGCTAACCAGGAAACCAAATGCAAAGGCCACTGCGGATAGCTCAAGGTTGTCGAGGTGGTTGCCGAAAATGGAGGTGATAGAGTTGATACTGCTGGCGGCGGTGGCGGCGGTCACGAACTCATCAGTGATAAAAAAAATAAAACCCTTGCACTCACGGCGGTGGTCACTCACGAACTCATCAGTCTTCGCGGCGGTCACTCACGGCTTCAGGGGGACGACGACGGAGGGCTTCGGGTTGAAGGAGAAGGTTGTTTTCGGCGCTTACACTCACGAAGCTTCGGCGCTCAATCACGAAGCTTCAAACTCTTAGCGACGACGGAGGGCTGGGGTTGAAGGAGAAGTCAGTGATGGCGGAGGGCTGGTGGACGGCGGCGGGTTCAGTGTGAAAGGTTGGGTTTTTATTGTTTTGAGTTAAAGTTGAAGTTGAAGGCAAGGTTTACATAAAATAAGAGAAAGGGAGATGAAGATGAAGAAGAGAGAAAGGGAGGCGAAGTGGGTGTAGTGAGTGAAGGTGTCAAAGTGTTGGAGGGAAATAAAAAGGGTTCTGGCGCGAATGGAAAAAAAATTTCTCACTTTCCATGACTACACTTTTGAAAGTGTGGTCGTGGAAAGTGTCCTTTCCACGACCAAACATCAAATTGTGGTCATGGAAAGTCTCCGCCTAGACAGATATTTACATGTTCTGCCACCGCGTTTTTTATCAACGATCAAAGTTGGGTTTTTAGTCGTTAATCATGGTCGTGAAAAGCCTAGTTTCTAGTAGTGCCAAAATAAAGTTTTAATTTTTTGTTTAAAAGTATTTAATCTTTGAACAATCATTAAATTCAAAAAATATTATTTTTCCATAATATTTTAAAACATCACTATTTTATTTTAGAATTTAATCGTATAAAAAACAAAATACATGTTTATGTATGAGTAGTGCCTCAAGATATGGGGCAGCCTCATTGCATGCCCCGAAATAATAAAGCATGACCAGCATGAAATAAAGAGTGATTTCACCTTGTAAGTCTATTCCCTTTAAATAATAATAATAATAATAATAATAATAATAATAATAATAATAATAATATGCCATATGAAATACAAATAACTTGAAATGAATATCTACTAAGCATATTTTTAGAATAATTGTCACTCTACAAAATAGATATACATATACTATGGCTCTATTAGAGCCGAGAATTTCCAACCCGCCCCGCCGGGTTCAACCCAACCCGCCTTGAAAAAAGCGGTTCGGGCCAAAAAAATTGTAACCCTCTTATATCATACCGGGTCGCATTTCTAGCCCGCTTACATCGGGTTGGGTCGGGCTAACCCGCCGGGTTGGCGGACTAGCCAGCTTGCTTTTTAAAAAAACAAAATGTGTCTGCCTTTTTTTGGGTAATAAAAATTATCTGTTTTTTCTTCTAAAACTCATCTTCCTTCTTCCATTCTTTCGCGTCTTCTTTCTTTTCATCTTCAATTTGAATTTTTTTAGGCTTTATTTTGATGTGTGAGGTTTCAGACTTTTGTTTTGAAATGTGTAACGTGAATATATGAGTTTAAGTATATATTAAACATATGAGAAAGAAAGTATCGCCAAGATCATGAATATACATATATATATATATATATGTTCTTACGTATGAGGTTTTCCACATGGGATTGAAAAAGAAATGCAAAAAACTCTTTTGACATTGTAATATGTTATAGATATTTTAGCTTTGTTGTTGAGCAACAACAAAAAAGAAAAAGTTGGAGATTAAAAAATATATAGTTTGCTGATTAGAAATTAATGACATATGTTAAGGATATTTGGAAGTCATATTTGAATTTGTTCACATTATAGTTTTGAAATTTAGACAGATATATTTCAAAACTATAATGTTAATAAATTCAAAACAGTTTATGACTTTCAAGACAGATAACACCTAACTTTGAATGGGTGGATCTTGATCGAGCGACTTGAAATTTGTACATATTACATCTTGTAATATATAGTGGTATCCAGTTTTATTCCAAAAAATAAAGAAAAATAAAATTATTCATTTATTTTGTTGGCAAATGATGTTGTCACAAATTTTTTTGTGCTTACTTTACTATTTTAATGTTGAATTTTAATTTTTTTAAAAATAATATAGCTTGCAATTCGGGCCAGGTCGGGTCAGGTTAGCCCGACTATTAGTATATACGGGTCGGGTTAAGATATTTCAACCTGAATTAGGATCAGGTCGGGTTGGACTGACCCGCTTCTAATGTGGGTCGGGTCGGATTGGCCCGTCTAAAACGGGCTAGCCCGTTTTCCCAGCTCTAGACTCTATGAATAGATATACATATTTATAATCATTTATATACTTATTATAACAGTTACACTTGTCTCAATCTTATCATGACCATATGCTTACAAGTGTAATAAAGTAGAATTTTGAAATAGTGAAATTTAAATCAAATAAATATTTATTTAAGTGATTTCCTTTTGACATGAACATATTTATAAAATATTTTATTGTAAATTTTCTTCATCAGAGGAACAAACACAAAACAAAATAAAATCAAGCAAAGTGTAGAGGCTACAAAAACAGGCGCAACTGAAGTTCATGTATATATAACAGGTGCAACTGAAGTTCATGTGTATATAACAGGTGCAACCCCAAGGTCACGAATAAGTAGCATAAACCGAAGACTACGAATAACCGACACAACCCGAAGGTCACAAATAACTGGTATAACATGAAGGCTACAAATGACAGGCGCAAACAGAAGGACATAAATAACTGGTGCACCCCAAAGGTCACAAACTGATGTAACCTTAAGGCTTCAAATAATTGGTGCTTTATGCCTATTCCTCTTATTATAATAATATTCATAATCTCATAAAAATTGTTCCTTTGAAATCATCAAACTTAAATTTATAAAATCATCATAATCCAAATATTCAACTTCCTTTAAGAACAGCTTATATAATTATTTAAAATAGTTCAGTAAACGATAAATCAAATTAAAATAATATATTAATAATGCAAACATATTAATCATCACTACATACTAACACTACAAGAATATTATTTGGCCTTATTCGCGGTTTCTTTTGTAAAGATTTTGACTAGGGCTGCACAAATGACGGACATGACCGGGCCACCTATATGCCCTGGTCATGTCCTAAATAATTGTCGGGCCAAATTTTTGGCCCGAGACCCGGTCATGTCCTATTTGGCCCGACACCAAGATCGGGCCGGATATGACCGCAGGGCCACATGACGGACCATGTTGGTGACACCAAGCACAAAATGAGAGAATACTCAACCCCAATTTTAGAAAGAACAAAGGAAGAATTTGATCATCATTCATCAATAATAATTAAGAAGCATTAATGCAATGATAAATATAATGAGTCACATATAGCTACTACAAAAAGGAGTTAGTGATAACTTTGAATAAAAAATCACTTTGAATATAGCACCAGCTACTCTAAATTTAAAATTAAAGAGATCATTGAGTGACTTTTAAATTAAGATGGTTAACTGAATATTAATAAAATGTAAATACAATTGTTAACATGACCTAATAACTTACTACAGAGATATTAATAAACATTAAGCATATAGGAAGCTATTATAATAGAAACAAGTAAAGAAAAAAACATTTAATTGAAAAATTAATAAAACATTTTTTATAAAAAAATTTTAATAAATAATAAAAAACTATAAAAATATTAATAAATAATCGGGCCGAGCCGCCCGATTGGTCATGGAGCATATGCCCTGGTCCTGTCCTACCCGATGGTCGGGTCAGTCATGTCCTAATAGGGTTGGTTCTGAAATGAGTGGCTGTCACCCAAGAGGGGGGTGAATTGGGTGGCAGAATAAAACTTAAACTTCTCTTTTAAAACATTACCTTTTGTGCTTGATGAAAATGACAATGAATCATGTTATGCACAAATAAGTTTGTGATGGTGTGGTGCTGGAAATATGAAGATCAAAAATAGAATCAGCACACACAGATTTATCCTGGTTCGGTCACTTCCAGACCTATATCCAGTCCCCAGGCTTCACCTGAGATTTTCAATTCACTAAACTTCTTGTTTACTCCAGGCACAAGAAAGTTGTAACATCCTGAAAAATTTAATTCAGGATTAGAAAGTGTTTTGAGAAATTTTGGGAATTTTTAGGAATTTTTTGGATATTTTTGGAAACTTTGAGTAATAAATGTGCTTATAATTAATTAAGAATTGAAGAGTTTGAAATATGAGGGAATGGTAAAGCTAAAAATATTTTGAAGTTTAAAAAGATAGGAGGCTGGTTTAAGTGGTTTTAAATCAAAATAAGTACTTGGATGTTCTAAAGGAAATGGTAAGGAAGGCAGTGGAGTGCTAAGGGCGACAGGTAATCACTCTTACCTTGCTATAACAATGAGGGTGGCGTTAGTTGGGATTTTCTTAAAATCCTTCCTCACCCTCCATATATATATTATCTTTGAAAAGTTATTTTCATATAAAATAGGCTATTGGGTGCCTTTCAACTGGATTATTTTCGTATAAAGGACTGTGGCATATTTTGTATACATATACATATATTATATTATCCTGAATGGTTATGGGGGTAGTTCTTGGATAGTGTGATAGAGATATAGGTACTGAATTATGAGTGTGCTTTTGAGAGAATTGAGAATGGAATGAGAATGATATGTTGAGTTGATATTGTGGATAGTTAGGTTGAGGGATGAATTGAATAGTTGTGAATGACATTGTGATATTGAAGAGAATTGTGATGGAAATGTTGAGGTTGTGGATGAGATTTGATAGGGATATTGTGATCATTGCATGACACTGTGATATGTACCATCGCGCGATGATAACCGGTTGATAGGCCAATCAACGGTTATTTGTACGGGTCGACAGATTGGAGACTGTGACCATTGGTCAACAGATTGGAGACTGTGACCAGCAGTTTTCTGATTGGAGACAGGAACTGCTCCCTTTCTGATTGGAGACAGATTGGGGTTTCCCTCTCATTGGGTTACCAGAGAGGGAAATTGCCCCCTTACTTTTGAGAGGGGCACAGTGTCAACTCATTTGGAATACATATAGGGCTCGAGTGTAGTGCCTCCCGGATGGCATGAGTAGAGCACCAGAATCGTTCATGGATGAAAGCTGAGAAATATGTGTATGAGATTACAATAATGATTGCATAGATTTGGAGATTTGACGGTGAAGTTTATGGATATGGAGATTGATTGTGTGATAATTGAAAAGTAGAGATGATGTACTTGATTTAAATTGGACATGACAGAGGGACCAGAGTGATTAATGGAAGGGAACTTGGCTTAATATATATATACTACTTTTGAAATGTGGTACCATTTAGACGCCCTCACTACCGCACATCTCACTGTTATAGTGAGTTAAGCAGTAGATTACTGAGACAAGTTGTCTCACCCCATGATTACTTTCATTTTTGCAGGTGATCATGTACAGACACGAGCAATAGGAAAGGGAATTAAGCTCAAAGGATGTTTTGTTTATTTAGACAGTATATTGCCAAAAATGTATAGGTCTGCATTCGCTTCCGCATATTTTTATTTGTATTGATATTATTGGTTAATTGGACGATTATAGTAGGTTGCTCCTTTTTCTAACCATGTTAGGTGATTCTTTTCTAACATGGTTAGCTATTAATTATCCATGATAGTATTCAGGTTATATTAGGAAATTCTTTTCTATCATGGATAATGATTATTATTAGGAAATTCTCTTTCTAACTATGATAGATTTATTGATATTATCGAAATCATTTTTCTATCATAGTTAGTAACGGTATTATTGAATTAATTAGGAAATTAGTAACGACATGTTACAAAAGTCTTTACACCTTAGGTTTTACGAAGACGGGTTCACCTAACAACCCACAGGTTTTGCAACGGGCTTACTTGCAAACCTTTACAATCACAAGTTTTACGGGCTAACTTGCAACCTTGGAGATTTAGAAAACCTCTAAATACTCCCCCTTACTTTTGTAATGTTACAACACTGTTCTTCAAGCACCAAGCTTTAGAACAGCCTCTCTCAATTAGAGGATTTGATAATATGTTCACTCTATGAACTGATTATGATAAACACTTAAGTACAATGAATGCTCTCGATAAATGAAGAGACTTAACTACAAAGAGTACAAGATGGATAATAAATGAAACTCTCAATGTATTAAGTGCTCTCTTGCTTTTCTGGGCAGCTTTGAATGCTTGAAGGGTATGCTCAGTTTCTCTCTCTAGTTTCTTCGATGATCTTCATAAATGAAGATGAACTTCTTTATATAGCATCTTCAAGGATTCTCTTTCTGGTAGGTAACCATGCCGTTTGAATTTAGCCGTTATTCCCTTGTTACCGTTGAACCAATTAATGCTCCATTAATGCTCAGCAAGGTTGACTTGCTTTATCTCTGAAAAGCAACTTTGACAACTCTGCTCTGCCAAAAAGCATTCAGACACTGCACTGCTGTTCGTTCTGACATTCTGATTGCTACCGGAAGCAATTCCTCATCCGGAAGCAACAACACTCAGTTCTGCACTAGAACATTAGTCCAACAATATTAACACATAGTCACATGCAGTGGGAGTTCAATTGCCTATGGGAAGCTCTCTCACTTCCACATGTTCTGCATGTTTTCCCACAGTGAGTTTTTGATTTTTACTAATTCTTACTAATATTACGAATTTTCAATTTAATTAATTAATATCAATAGTATAAATCATAAATAATATAAAATAAAAAAATTACGTTATTATACCTTAGAAATAAAACATTTATGTTGTATAAAAAAAGAAATTAAACATTCATAATATAATATATTAATATTATTAATTAATTGACAACATTTTTCAAATCTTTTTTGAAAAAACAATTAAAGGGTTTCCCCGATTTCCGTGAAACACTCAATATTTTTGTAAAAAAATCAAAGGGGATTTCACAAAATGCTGTGAAAAGTCTGCTATCTATGGAGACAACTTTAATTTATTTTTTTAAAAAATTAGGTACATATGGTGGCGCAAAACCTGAGAAGTTATACCTTTTTGTTGATAAAAAATATTGTTTGCCGCATGTTTTGACGTTTTCTTTCCCGTGAAAACCAAACCGCGAGGATGGACTAGATTTCTTGTAGCGTAAGTTTCATGTTTATTTCTACACATCAGTTGCACCAAACTTTAATTCCCTTGGACTACTTAGAATCAAAATAAAAGAAAAACCACGAGGCATTTACAGCAATAATTCTCCAATAGTTGATTATAGTCGTCAAACCAGAAACTCACTAAATGATCCTCTTATTATTAATCATTATATCAAACACTTACCATGCATTCAAATTTACTCAATCTTCAAAAGCTAAAAATCATAACTCTATAAGCATCAACGATAAACTCAAAAAGATAATTAAAACACACTATAAACACATCCCACACATTAGCCACAACACTAAAAAGACACTTGAATAAAACCACCACACCCACCCACCCAACACTTAGGTAGAGAAGATACACTGAAACATGGAAATGAAAAATGCAATCCACACACCTTCAAACAAAAACTATACTTGCAGTAGTGTAAGAAATTTTCGAGAATTTTCCTCCGCCAATGCTCACCGACTTGGATTATAGAGTATGTAAGGAAGTGTTAAAGACCCCAAAAATAATCCTAATGGCTTAATCTCTTTCTTATCTTATCATTGCTTCATACAAAGAATTTATTCGAATATTTTAACAAAAAAACAAATAAAAATAATCATTTAGCATATTTTTCCATTTTTAAATTTTGTTTTTTAGTCTTGCAATATATCCGGTAAAATTAAGGATATATGAACGGATTTTATAGGAATATCTCTAACTTATCTTATCATCGTTTGAAAGGAAAATAGTCTTGCAATATATCCGGTAAAATTAAGGATATATGAACGGATTTTATAGGAATATCTCTAACTTATCTTATCATCGTTTGAAAGGAAAATAAATAAATACATAAATATGTAAACATAAGTTGGTCTAATATGCAATGAGCTTATAATTCAAAGATTGGGTCTCAAATGACACAAAATTACAAGACAGAGTATACGAAATTAAAGTTTAAGTACATAACACTTACAACTGAAAAAATATATATTAAACACCATGAATTTTAATGCATGAGAAAAATTACTACGTCAATCAATGTGAGTGTGTGTATGTGTGTGTTCTTAGAAGTCATCACTAGTAGGAAGTTGTTGGCGAATATCATCCCCAATGAAGATATTATCATAAACAATGGCAGCAATGGCTGCACCGATGAATGGTCCGAGCCAATAGATCCAGTGGTGGGTCCACGACCAGGCGACGAGGGCAGGGCCAAAGCTCACGGCCGGGTTCATGGAGGCTCCGTCGAAGGCGCCGCCGACCAAGATGTTGGCTCCCACAATGAAACCAATGGCAATAGGGGCAATCACACCCACATTGCCTTTCTTTGGATCCACTGCGGTGGCATACACCGTATATACCAACCCAAATGTCATCACTATCTCCATTGCTAAAGCATTCCACACTGTCACTCCAGAAGATAGAGAAAATGCTGATATTTCCTGCAACATACATATGTGTACATTCAAAATCAATCACCTTTTTTTTGCCAAATTAAAAGGTAATAGCTTTCTAAGCCTTTTCCAATGTGTGTGTGTATTTATTCATACAAGAAGAAAGTGTTTTGGATTCCTTTTCAAGCTAGGGTGATGACAACCAAAGTATGGAAGATTCATATCAGTGCTATAAGAACCGAACTGGATCAGACGGTTGGATCCGCCCAACCGTCGATTGCTTCACATTTTGTCTCAGCAGTTATCCGGTCCAACCATCGGTTTGAGCGGTTCGACTGTGTTGAACCATGACCCGAAGCGTTTTCCGGCTCATCTTCCGGTCCGGCTTTTACAACACTGGTCTAGATTCAATTTTATTAGAAAATGTTATTTTGATGTTTACATATTCTAAAATAAAAAAAATCTCACTTTCCAATTTTTCAAAAAAAAATACTTTTGTATTAAAAAGTTATGGTTGAAAATTTGAGATTTTCAACTGTTAGTATTGTATTTGGAAAAATGTAGATCTCCTTGTATTTATGATGAAAATTTGAAACTAATTGCTACATATACATGCATGTGCATGTGATAGCTAGGAGTGCTGGCCAACCTATAGGCTTGACAGAAAAAGGCAGCTCTAGTATGTGATAGAGTATATATGTTTATTAGTAGAAATCACTTTCAAATTAAAGGAAATGATAGCAAATGGTAAGTGAAAGATGAAGGAAAGAGGAAAAGACACAAATTATATATCTTTCTCCTGTTTGATATGAGAGGGGATGCATAAAATAATGGGTGAAGATGCAAAAATGATACTAAACTTTACCCAAAATTGCATTTCTAATACTTAAGTTTTGCGATGAGGAAAAATAGTACCAACTTGAGGTCCAGATGCAAATATAATATTTTCACTTGAGAGAAATAAAATTTAGATATAAAAAGACTCTTATGTCCCTCATTAAATAAAAATTTAATGAGTGGGGAATGATAGCATAAGAGTATTTTCATATGTAATTTTATTTCCCTCAAATGAAAATACTATATATGCACCTGAATATCAAGTTGGTACTCTTTTTGCACCTCGTGAAACTTTAGTATTAGAAACGCAATTTTAGGTAAAATTTAGTATCATTTTTGCATCTTCGCCCTAAAGTAAGTAATTGAATAATTATTACACTCTTAAATATAATGTCAACCGATAAAAATAAGAAGCCTTATATACTAACCACTTTAAACATTTATTTGTCGATAGGATAGGACAATAGTGCATATGAACTACGTACCATGTGAAGAGCTATTGCAAAATATGAATACTTGAGAAGATATTGCTTCCTTAACATGACATGTCGAAAAGCTACTCTTAGTTTTAAAAAAAGAATATATTTCTAATTCTAGTCAATGTTTTACCATATCACTGACAACAATCAAATCATAGGAGTGAAAAATTAAGGCAGATTATTAGAGTGTTTTAAAAGAATATATGTTATCAACAATAATTAATATTCAATTGTATCAAATTAATTAGGTGAATAAATTATATCTTTATCACCGAAGAGAGTACTGAGATGGTTATTACCATTCCGCCGGTGGCAAACTTAAGAAGAACGCAAGCAAAAACAGAACCAAGCAACTGAGCGAACCAATATAAGATGCTTCTCAAGAGAGTTATGTTTCCTCCTAAGAATGCTCCAAACGTGACTGCAGGATTCACATGTCCTCCTGATATGTTTGCTCCCACTGAAACTGCCACAATTAACGCTAATGCGTGACCTAATGCCGCCATTATCAAACCATCTGGTGTTGCTAATCCATCCTTCCTCAACTTGCCTGCAACATTATCGTATTAACATGCATGTTATATAACACATACATTACTCAAGTTGAAACATTATGATATGCTACATTTCTTTAAATAATATAAGACTCATCATTTCATTTATATTTTGGGAGATTAACTAGTCACTTTAAAATATAGGGTAAATGTGCAAAAAAAAAAAAATACATGGTAAACCAAAATTGGGCACATCACTATCTTTGTTATTCACTCCGATGGTGCTAGGTGCCTCTTTTACAATTTAACATGTATATTTTTACACCTTTTACAATTTACTATGTATTTTTCCCATTTTATTTTATCATGTATATTTTTGCACCCTCAAAATTACTATGATACTGGGTGCCCCTTTTACAATTTATTATGTATATATATTTGCACCTTTATCCTAAAAAATATATCTCCAGTTGACCAACACGAAAACACCGATGCCTCAATTGACCTTTCTTCTTGAGATTAACTAATCTAAATAAATCACTTCAAAATATTTATATTCATTATTTTTTCTCAAAATATTTTAATTTTATTTCTTGTAATTTTATAAGATCTAATGATGATGATTTAACATGTGTTATGATTAAGTAGTTTATATTTGGATTTATCACTATTCACTATTATACAAAAGTCAATTTGATTTTATTTATTAATAACCATAAGGTATATAATGGTATCTAAACAAAGCTATATGCATATAGTACTAAATGTTTCGTTTTGCTTAAAAAAACCTCTTCTATACTGATCTTTAAATATGAAACTCGTCCAATTAATTTAGAAAAGAATAAAGAAACTAAAAAAATTATTATAATATTTACACTTTTTTGTATTTTCTATACTAATTTTGTATGCTTTATAAACTAATAAATAACTAAAAGTTCTTAATCCAATTGCATACCAAAGATTCAACCCCAAAATTTCTATTTAAGGTAGCACTATCTACATCTATAGCTGAGGAGATGCAACATTCATATGTATGGGTGTGTACATCACACACATATATAACATGTCATGCTCTATATTATAAATTTATAATTGGCATTTGCCGCAACGACATGGCGAGGCGAATATATATTTATAGTATATTCAAGTATGCACGAACAAGTACTATAATTATTTTATAGTGATAATTACTACAGCGATCATTATTTTTAGAAAGGAACCGAAGAAACGTTATGAAAAAAAATTTAAAAAGGGTTAAAGTATAGCTAATTACCATAAGCCATGCCGCATCCTTGGCCAGCGAAAACGAAGATGAGCATAGAGAAGAATTCAGCCATTGCTGCTCTAATGGCATCAGGTTGACTTGCTTCTCCCGGAGACCCTACAGCTATTCTGTACCTCGCCATTATATATATTGATTATGTATTTGTTAATGACTCTAATAATTGATTGTTCATCACCAAACTAATAACTTCAAGCGTGGAATAATTAATTGCTTCCTCTTCTTCTGATTTATGGTACAGAGTATGGTAAGGAGACATGAGAAGCAGAGCAATCACGGCTAGGGAACCGGTCTAGCATGGTTAATGTTTTGCCACGTGTCAGTGAAGTCTTTCTTATATAAGAAGAGGGCATAGCTCTCATTTTCTGCCACATGTCCTCTTTTATAACTTCCTTTTTTTTTTTTTGCCATTTTTAACTTCCTAATTCATTTTCCCCTTTATCTTTTTTACCCTCTCTTTCAACTACCCCAGGCTCCCTCTCTCCTAACTTTTACTTTTTCATCCTGAATCAATTGTTTTTACGATTCTGAAGACAACAACCTCTGAAAAAGTTACTCTAGGAAGAGAACTTAGAGAGAAGTAGAGTAAACCTCTACCACTTCTTCCTTGCCAGAACCACTGTCAAAGTTCCTCTTTGACCATCCCTTATCCACTTCAAAACACCAAGTACCCCTCTGCATGTCAAAATCTTGCTATCCAAAAGACCCAACCATCTCTCACCACCGTCTATTTAGTAGTCTTGTAGACTGATAATGCCTTTAGGGAGAGAAAATTCCTAGAGAGAGAACCTTTTTCCTATATTTTAAAACATTTCTACCGTCATCGTCTTTGCCCCTGTTTATCAACAATAATCGGACCTTCGGCAGTTCCCCTGGAGAAAAAATCTAGAAAGAGAAAGAGCCAAAGTCAAAGGTTTCATCATCTTCTTCTGCATGTCAATCGTACACACATATATGAACTTCAATACCTAGAGAAACTTCAAATCTGGTACTGAGCAGTCTTGCATGTCCTTTTTTCTGCAAAATCAACAATCTGGCCTCTTCAACAAAGCTATGGCAAAAGCAGATCTAATCATCCTCCTCGGCATTAATCTCCCATATACATATACCCTCTTCAGTAAAAGGTTTATCGTGTGGATTGATTGTTGGAAACCTAGAATATGAATTCCAACATAGAATCATGACTAAGTTTTATTGTCTTTGTTATGCTAGTTTTAGAATATGAATTCCAACATAGAATCATGACTAAGTTTTACATTAATGGAATTTTTCAACTCTTGAAATGTCATTATAGTCTTTATGGGACTTCTAACTCAGTTTTAGATTTAAGTCCTTTTATTTCAAACTCTTTATGTGTAGATGTCCGCATTTCCTCCGTTGAGAAGGAAGTTAGTGAGATAATCTTCATCAACTTCATGTTGATGACTCTTTCTATATATGACATTACAATGCAAAAATTTTCTATATGGTGTATTACTTGGTTATATCCTTATATTGGAATTTTAACTTTATGCTTGTGTTTGTGTTTGGGTGTATTATTGAACAATTTTAGTTTATTTAGGCTAGTTGTTAAGCATCGCAAGTGTGTTTTAATTTCCTATGTAAGTGTGTTAGTGTAACTTTCTCTAATATTTAATATATTTGATCATTATTTTTCAAAAAACAATTGTTTTTACGATTCTAATTGCCATACCATATATTTTCTTCTTCCTCCTAGATCCAATTCCCAAGCCAGTGATTGGAGTTCATGCAGATTGCTTGTCTGTAACTGATAAAAGAAAAAGAACATCGAACAAACAAAATAAAAAAACTAACAACATATACACAAACATTGCAGGGAAATTAATTAAATTTTAAAGCTTTTTAATCAGAATTTTAGGTGTGGAAATCATCAAAATTTTAATCAGAATTTGTAACCTCATTAATCATAAATTAAATGAATTGTGGATTTTTATTTAGGATTTTAATAATAATTTTGAGACATTTTAACAATTTTTACTTGAATTCAATTTAAGTAGTTTAGATTTTTTGGGATTTAGTGTCCTCCTTATCTTAAGTGAAATTAATTAAAGGGTTAAGGGTAAAATCTAGTACTCAACTATTGGCAAAAGTTCACCCAAGATAAAAGTGAATTTCTGGTCTCAAATGTAGCAAAGATAAAGTACAAAGTGGGTCAAATGTAACAAAACCGTCAATTTTGACAGGTTTGGCCGTTAAGTTTAACCCGATTAAGGCACGTCACCTGCCACGTCACCACCACATCACCACCACATCATCACCCCATATGTGAAAAGATTTAAAGTTCAAATTTAGCACTCAAGTATTAGTAAAGTTCACCCAACATAAAATAACAATTTTAAGTCCCAAATCTAGCACACATCAGTCACAAAATGGTTCAAATGTAGCAACTACATCGATTTTTATGAGTTTGATTGTCAATTTTGACCTGATTAGGTCATGACACTTGCCACATCACCCTATTAGGTCATGTTACTTGCCACATCTTCACCATATTCACTACATCATCACCACATATCTGAAAATAAATTTCGGAAACCCACTTCACCTATTACAAATGTAGTAACTTCGTGAACTTTTTAGGGTTTGATCATTAATTTTGACTTGATGTAGCAAATGACATGATACTTTTATATTTTGGCTAAAATATCACATTCCGGCGGTTATAGAGCATACGCGGCAGCGTTACATGGATAGAAATATAAAATATTAACCTTCCGGCATATAAATAAGCGTTAAAACGTAATAAATTATTTTTAAATGTGTCATGTCACTTGCTACATCAATTTAAAATTGATGGTCAAAACCTGAAAAGTTCACAGAATTGCCACATTTGTAATATAATTAAAATTATAATAGATCTAGCCCTACACGAATGTGAATCCTATTTCAATATGAAAGATCCAATTTCAATATGCTATATATAGAGGATGGCTAGTTCTTCACGGAATTAAATTTTGCCCACCCCTAGTCTAGCCTATATAGAGGATGGCTAGCAGGCTAGGTCTATTTAGTAATAGGCTAAAACTCATATTCAGGCCTATTCTTAGGCTTATTTCAATAAAGTAAATAGGTCTGACCTTTTATTGAAAGATCTAACCTACAAGCCTTCAGGCCAAACGTATTTATTATTTTAAACTTATAATGATATATAATATAAAATATATAACTTATTTAAAATATTATTAATAGTATCAACTTATTTTTAGTTCTTAACTATACTCTTTACTTTTCATATTTATATTTAACACTTGTCTTTGAAATCTCAACCCTTTCTCATTCACTAGACATTCACCATTTTTATATATTCACTTTTTATCGCATAAGATGTGGTTTCACTGCTAGCTATTTCAACCACAATCTAATTTATATGATTTGTTTGAGCACAATAATTGTTGCAACTTAGAATATTATTTTGATTATATCCAATAGTAGTAGTGTAATACATTGTCTATGATAAAATAGAGAAGAACATCTAGCTTTTTGACCCTAAAAAGTTGAAAACTTTAATAGCAAATTAAAATTATTCAAATGTTATATTATAAGTAAGCTTTTAAAAAGACTTTCAGACTTCAGTAAGCTTTTTGAGGGCTCATATTCAGGCCTAGAATAAGGTCCAAATACAAGTTTCGGCCTAGGCTTAAACGAAACATTTCTGTCGCAGACCGAGACTTATTTAACTAAGTCCTTGTTTAGCCTAGCCTATTTCATCCCTTTCTTTTAACCTTAATCATAACTTTCTTACAATTCATTCAAGGATTTTCTTTCCTATAAGTATTGATATGAAATGTGTTTTCCAAATTTGATTAAATTAGAACCTATTACTTGATTAAATTTGAAACTTCATCTGTTCATACATATAGAACTTATTAACCTAATTTGATTAAATCAATGAAGTCAGTTAAGTTAATTGATATGAAATGTATTTTCCAAAGCATCACAATTTTTAACTTAACTCACATTTCCCTCTATTATTTGATTATTGTTGAGGTAATATAGTGCATTTTGATCATTATGGACACATCAATATAGGTACTTTTGGTCAAAATAGGCACAAATTTAAAATATATCATATATTTAGAACAAAGATCAATCCATAGGTCCATTGGAGGGAGTAATAAATCTTAACTTGGTAATTATTGAAATATTTGATCAACATTTTTTAACTAGATTTATCGAAAACATGATTGGGATATAAATTGAAAGTTGTGACACTAAAACAGAGTGAAAAAAATATCTTCCACTGGACTGGAGGAATTGATAGCATTATCCAAACACATTAAGAAAAAGACAAACAAAAACAGTTTATGCGTTTCTGGTAAGCTCATCTCTGATCCATTATCAAACATGGTAGCTTCCTCAATCTCTCTCACTTGCTTCTCACCATGCTTATCCAACAAGGTTTGTCTATAACCTTAAACAATTTCATATCTCTCACTTGTTCTTTGACTTTTACAACTTACTGTATATATCATTCTGTATTTTATTGTCTTTCAGTTTAGCTACTTCTCTCATTCGAATGAATTGCAACGCAATACTGCCATCTCATCTTCCAGTAATTTCGTCAGTGCTGTAACAGAGACAACCTCAGATGCCAATGACGAACAAAGTAAAAGAAAATGGGGTTTATTAGAAGGATGAGTTCACATTTTCCTGCATAAGATATTTAATATACAAATACAGAGAGAAAAATCATGCACACATATATCAAAGTTTTTTTTTTATACTTAGCTTGGCTCTCTTCATATTATTGCCACTGCAAATGAATGGTTTAACAAAAGAAATTCAAATTTGAAGTTCAGCAATAAAATCTGCATTTAAATTTTTATGTATCATTTTGAAGTTGTAGGACACTTACAGAGAAGGCCTCTCTTAATGGGACTTGGAACACTTACTGCAAGTGTTCTGCCTGCAAATCGTCCCCTCAAAGCTGAAGGTATTTAATCATGTGCTCTATGTTTTTATTACACAGTACATGAGTTATTTATGCACGTTAGAAATTTAAGTTATTAATCCCGATTTGCACGGTTTCTATGACATTCGTTTTTTTTATTTGAATTTTGAAAGAAAGTAATCCCTGCGGTCCTAAATATAAGACCTAGTTGACTTTTTTGGAAAATCCGAAAAAAAGCAAAATAAGTTAATTATAAATTGATTTACCTAATTTTTTCCCTTAAGCTAGTTTATTTTACCTATAAACTAATGAATAATCTAAAAATATATCAAATATGTCATAATTTAATAATCTACTACCTCTGGTCCTAAATATAGGACCTAGATGACTTTTTTTTAGAGGTTAAGGTTGCAAAATAGTCTATTAAATCATGACATATTTGATTTATTTTTAGATTATCCATTAGTTTATAAGTAAAATAAACTAGTTTAAGGGAAAAAAATTAGGTAAATCAATTTATAATTAACTTATTTTGCTTTTTTTTAGGATTTTTCAAAAAAGTTAATTAGGTCTTATATTTAGGACCAGAGGGAGTATTTCGCAACCTTAATCTCTAAAAAAAAAAATCAACTAGGTCTTATATTTAGGATCGGAGGTAGTATTAAATTGTGTAGACCTCATCTAACATAGAAAAAATGTTTACCAAGCACATTTTGTAAAATCTCATTAGTAACACGATTCTGCAGAAATTCCGGACAGGTATAGAGAATTTGTGGACTTTACAGATGGGTATTCCTATATCTATCCTCAAGATTGGAAGGTAAAAGAAATCATGTTGATTAACCAAAAAAATCAGAGAGAAATCATATTTGAATTGCCCACGATTATAATTTTCTCTAAATAGATTCTGCATTGATTCCCACTAGGACTTTGACTTCAGAGGGCATGATTCTGCATTCAAAGACAGGTATTTGCAATTACAAAATGTGAGGGTGAGATTCATACCAACTCAGAAGAAAGATATCCATGATTTGGGTCCAATGGAAGAGGTAATATAGTAACATGCTTACCAATTTCAAGTCAGAACTGCCTAAGTTCTGCGTATTATATAGATTTTGAGAAATGAGTTTAATGTCCAATAAACGATTCTCTCAAGGAATTATATTTTAGTAGAGATAAAAAGGTACGAGTGAATTTTCACAATTGGTGGATCTACATGTACAGAAATAAGACTCAATATTTTATTCTTATTTTTTCTTCCAAAATCATATTTCCAAAGTATTTGAAAATCATATAAAGACGTCATAGTGAAGATAGAGAGTTAAATAGATGAGAGCAAGTTGCACTATTGTGGGATTACATGTACAGAAATATAATTTTATCTTTCCAAATTATTTTAGAGAATCCAAAGCAAAGATCCATTTTATGTTAAAATTCTAGAAAGGGGGAAATGCATTCCCTTTAAACTATATTTTGATGGCTCACCACCAATGGTCATCGTAACTGTGATGCAGGTTATAAACAATTTGGTGAAGCATGTGTATGCTGCTCCAAACCAAAGGCCAACAATATATGACATGCAAGAGGTTCTCTTCACACCAATTATCATATTTTTTTACTTTAGTTTGTGTAATACTCCCTACGTTCCTAAATATAAGATCACTCTGGGGAAGTGTATAAGTTTCTAAATATAAGATGACTTCCTATTTTATCTTAAGTTTTGCCCAAACTACCCTTGTACTCTCTCTTTTCATTGAAAACCCCCTCCTTCTAAAGTTAAGTAATTGAAGGGATTTTGGGAAGATCATGTAATTTTATTGTCTTCCTTAATCTGCCCAAATTAATCAAAATGATCTTATATTTAGGAACGGAGGGAGTACGTTTCAATGACCAAAAGATATTACAATGAGAATATAACACTCACATAAATAAATGCAATGCAGAGAACTGTAGATGGGAAAAATTACTACACATTTGAGTATGTGCTTACATCACCAAATTACTCAAGTGCCTCGTTTGCAACAATTGGGATAGGAAATGGTAAGTAACCCTATCTTCTCAATCTCTACCACTATAAGTTATTGATAATAATGAAAATGAATTGTGAATTTATATTTTTTAAGGTACTTTATTCCAATTGAATTAGTCCAAAATGATTGTTGAATAAGTCTAAATAATTAAAAAAAGTATTGTTTACTTTTCATAAACTACTGTCCATATGCTAGAGAATAGTCCTGGATTTTTCATTGGACTGGGCTATTGTGTTGACCCATTAATGTACCTATCAGTGAATATTGCTTTTCTTTTGCCCCCTATTTTTTATGAAACGTCATGATGCTGTACAGGAAGGTATTACACACTAATTGTTGGAGCCCTTGAAAGGAGATGGAGAAGAGTAAGAGATAGGCTTAAAATGGTTGCAGATTCCTTCAAGATATTGGACATTTGAGATTATGAGCCTTTTTTAGTGGCATGTGCTAAATTGTTCATAGTTTAAATCTAAAGTATATATACATCAGAAGCATAAATATGAACCTTTTTGTCTATGATACCAATGGAAATATTTTCTTCTTGTTCAAGTAAACTCAGTTGATATCTGAATTGAAAGATTTTGATTCTGTAAAAACTAATAATAGAGATTAGAAACCAATAACATAGTTTCTGTTGCTGTCACTTACATTGTGGAAAATGAAGTTAGTTTTTATGGCCATATTTTTGTGATAAAAATTCCCAAAAATCTTACGTCCTCCCTAACTGGATCAACTAAAATTTACATATAGAACATGTATGAAAAAAAAATTACATATTGAACAATGCTTCACATAATTTGTGTAAAGAAGAACTTAAGATACAAGAATCAGAGAGATTGACCACTTACACAGCCCAACTCAATATCGACCCCACTTTACAGTATAATATGCGGAATCTTGATATAAAGTTGTTGTAGATCCTTTCACTAGTTCTTTTTTTTTTTTAAATGTTGAACAGAATAGATAAAGAAAATCCACCATGATGACGACATCGGAAGCGTGGTTGCCTTAACGCTGAAAACTAACACAATCTCCAAAGGTAAAGCACAACTGAAATCAAGTTGCTACAATTCATTACAAGAAAAATTCGTTGTACAAAAGATCATGCAGGTCCCACTATTAATGCAGGATGATACGTGTTATCTCATTCATACAATTCTGCGTCATTACAAGTCAAAATAACCAAACCAGAATCTAAACAATTGAAACCTAAGTTTGACTCGTAAAAAAGACACTCTTGGATATTAAGCATCAAAAGGAATACCTCGGCTTCTAAGCTATCACTATCACTATTTATATACTTATATACAAAGGTTACAACTCTCCAACCTAAATCTTTCTACAAATTTCACAAAAGGAAATACAAAAAATACAGTGACAAATAATAAGTTCAGCATCCACGCTAATCAGGAGAGTGGAACAGAAGTTCAACAAAGGAAATCAAAACTCACATTTCAGAAGGAATTAGTATCGATTCCACCCTGCCTGCTTGAAAAACAAATTAATGCGCCATGGAGACAAACATTGCCCAGTCTAAAATGCTTGCCTCCAAAAGAATATGCATCCAGTCCAAATCCTCAGATCAACCAGACTCCAAAATCCTATCTTCAAATTCTACATATCTATCATCGCTATAATTTCCTCTTCCCTAGCCTGCCAAACCCGACAGCTTCTCTGAATGTTGCAGCTTTTTTGCCCTTCACAAACTTCCACCACCTGACCTTCTGCAAATTAAACCACCGCAAGTCATTGAAGTAAAAAATAGAGACTTTTGTTGTGACACAAAATTAGATACAACTGATTGCATGTTCCCTAAATAAGTCGATGCTGACGCTGACGCATTGCCTTTCCAATGTGAGGCTGCATCAATCTGACATACAGGCCATTTTTGGCTACCAATGAATCATGGCTTCCTTCCTCTACTATTCGTCCTCCATTTAGCACTACTATGTTATCGACATGCCTCATCATTGCAACCCTATGTGCAATTAGGATGGTTGTCTTGTTTCCCATAATAAGAGTGTCAAGAGCTTCTTGCACCACTCGGCTTGACTCCGATTCAATTGACGAACTAGCTTCATCCAACAACAAAATAGGTGCATTCTTTAGCACTACCCTTGCTATCGCAATTCTCTGTTTCTGTCCAGGCGTCAAATCAACACCCCTCATTCCAACATGAGTATCATAACCGTGGGGCAAGCTGCTTATGAAATGGTGAGCATTTGCTATTCTTGCGGCCTCCTTTATCTCAGCTTCACTGGCATTATGCCTTGCATATATGATATTTTCCCTTATGGTAGTTGAGAAAATAATAGGTTCCTGCTGAACTAAACCAAGATGGCTCCTCAACCACCTCATATTATATAGCTTTAAATCCCTCCCATCTAGTAGAACTTGACCAGCCACAGGGTCATAAAACCTCTCCATCAAAGATATTATAGTGCTCTTTCCTGACCCTGAAACTCCAACAATTGCAATTGTTTGTCCCCCATTGACTTTGAGACTGAAATTACTCAATACCAAAACTTCAGGACGAGAAGGGTAACAAAAATCAACATTTTTCAACTCAATGCTTCCATATACATTAGGTGGTTTCAATGCTGTGTTATCATCAGGGTCAATTTTAGGCACACGGTCTATAATTTCAAACACAGAGATGAGGGATTTACGCCTTTTAAGTATGTAAGGAGCCAATCCAAATGGTTCCACAAGCGCAAAAGTTGCAAATGAGAAAACCATATATTCCTTGAGCGCAGTAGGTGGATCCATATAACTCTTTTTTATGCATATGGCAGTGTACCAAAGCAGAAGTGCATTACATGCAAAAAGTAGAAATTGTGAAAAGCCGAATGCAAACCCAATGGCCAACCCATGCAAAAAGCTCTGCTTAAATATTTTCTTCAGCTGCAGCCTATAGAGCTCCATTACCTTATTGCCAGCACAAAATGCTACAACAGTGTAAATATTTCTAACTGCATCTTCAAGAACTAACGATGCCTTTCTGTGCATTTCCTGTATGCCCCTTGAAAATCCAGCAAGCCACAATTTCTGCAATTTTGAAGCAGGTTCTCTTACATTAATATTAGTTAAGCAAAAGAAGACAAATTGAAAGATATAAATGGCCATGCATATATGTACATCGACACAAGGTTTTAAAAACTCTGCCATATTACCCACACAATAAACTATCATTTAGCAACCTTGAATAAAAAAATACATTAACGTTCAGCATGGTCAACAAAATGTTCAGTGCTGAATATTTTTAAACAATCACAACAGAGCTCTAATTAATACATGATGTTAATAGGTATGTTTTGGAATGATTGACACGTGAAATAACCAGTCTCTCTTTTTCAATCATTTCCATTTTAATAAAGCTAATTATGACGTTAATTAGCTTTATATCTCAAATAAAGCAAGATATTTCTATATTTTCTAGTGATTCTTGACAGTAACAAAATGCCTATAATAAGATCAGGTTGTTGACATTTTCAACTTTTAACGTTAAGAAAAATAGGGTGTCTTATTTGGTAGCATGAATATTTCAGGTAAAGGGAAACCAGCCTCCGTCATCTCCTTTGGACTGTCTGGTAACCAGAAAATTGTCTCCTATGGAAACCCTCTTCTGGCATATATTGGAAGGGCAATTCCCTTAGAAAATTAAAGGAAGCCTTACCTTAAAGGGTTACCAGTTCAATCCACATCAGACCATGGTGTCTTCTGAATTGTCACTCAAGATTTGAATTATACCCCTCAGAAAAAGCATATACAATTCATCTTCACCAATAGTATAAAAGTTTTATAAACTATGTTATTTCACACCACTTAAGTTTGCAAGAGGCACAATGATCCATAAACTCATTTAACAAGAAAAGTACATAAAAGCTTGACCAAACTATCAGCAAAAATTTAAAATATTGGATAACCAGAAGAGCAGTTGCAAACCTGGGCAACTGCAGAAACACACAAAACAGGAAAAGTTGCTAATGCCACAAGTGCTAATCGCCAGTGCAGCAAAACACCAATAAGAACGGCAACAATAACTGCAGCACTGTCCTGTATAAATATTGAAAGACGGTTGCTGAAAGCAGCTCGTACAAACGTGGCATCATTGGCCAAACGCATAGATAAATTGTCCGCGCTGTTTTCCTCTTCATCAAACCAACCAACTTCATTGCGTAGCATGGCTGCCATATCATATGAATAAGTTAGGCACTGCCCAGAATTGCAACTTAAGTTTCTTTTTAATCAAAAAAAGTACAGCAAAAAACAGTAACTCACCTGAAAACATCATTCTCCTAACTCTTTCAGTCATTTTCTCACCCATAATACCAAAGTAGAAATGTTGTAAGAAGTTGGCAACAACAGTCACAACGCCCATGCAAGCAATAATCAAGCACCACTTATCTACTTCCTGCCGAAGGTGATGATCACGATCAATCCTATAGTATGCAGTCACCACCAGGCCAATAACATATGCAAGAAGAGGATTGAAAGAACCAAAGATGGCAGCACCTATGCTTCCTAACACAGCATAAAGCCACTCTGCAAAACTAAGTTTAGCAAGTCTCCAAAATGAGGGAGGTTTTCGATGCTTTGAATCTCTTGCTTCTCTCAGTTTCAAAGAAACATCATCAGAGTCACTCTGGGGTCTACTAAAAGTCTGCGAATGGGAGCGCTCATTCTTGGGGTCAGACGTTAATAGAGGGGAAACAGGGGATTCCGGGTCAGAACCGTTAGATTTTTGTCTATGCATAGACTGAACATCAATTTTTGGCAACTCTGGCAACCTCATTTCAAAACTGTCCTGCCTTCTTATTGAAGGCTCCTTATCGGTTGCATCCATAGACTGACCATTTTGAAGCATCTTTTCTGGTGGTGGGCTCCGAATATTAGGTGATTCCTGTGAGCTATAGATGCCATCTGTAGGCCGAAATACGTTAGAAACTCTCTGAAGGGAAGGCGATTTCATCATTTTTGGAGATGATGGTTCTTTAAAGCTATGACTTGACGGTGAATCCTTCTCAATATTGAAAGCTGCTGTCTCCTTGTTGTTTCGAACTGGCATCCTGCATATTAAAAATTGAAACGGTGAATTGCTGTTCTCTATGTCAGTGCCAAAATTGCACAATAATAAAAATGCATTGAATAATAAATTATATAAGCCGGTATACATTCTAATGCACAAAAGAAAGTTCTAGCATTTTTCAAACGACCATCTCAACTAAAAAGCAAACCTATTGCGTGAAACTATGCACTTCAATATCATACTCTCTTAACACATGTCACCAATAGAAAATGTCAAACAGGCTCAACATAGAGGAGACTCAACATGCCTTGTACTCAAAAAGTACAAGTTGATTTATTATGATTATCCCTGACAAGATATATAATACATATAACTATTAAGAACATTCATTTAGAAATATCTTGTCTCTTTAGATATTTCAAGATTTCTTATACTACCTCCAGTCCTAAATATAGGATCTAATTGACTTTTTTTGTGGAAAGATTAAGGTTGCAAAATAAGTTATTAAATGATGACATATTTGATATATTTTTAGATTATTCATTAGTTTATAGGTAAAATAAACTAATTTAAGGGAAAAAATTAGGGAAATCAATTTATAATTAGCTTACTTTGCTTTTTAAGGATTTTCTAGAAAAAGTCAATTAGGTCTTATATTTAGGACCGGAGGGAGTATAAAGAAACTCTGATATTCATGCAATTAAATGGCAGCCCAACAACAGAGTGGTGATAGTTAGAAACCTCTTGGGAAGTTTTGTTGCTTCTTCATCTCGAAGGAGCTCTGCATATAAGCCATCCAAGGTCAATAACTCATCATGAGTACCCATTTCAATAAGTTGACCTTCCTCCATAACAGCTATGTAATCAGCATTCCTTATTAGACTAAGCCTTCTAGCAATTATTATTGTTGAACGGCCCAACATTAGAAGATCCAAAGCTTCCTGAACAGCCCTTTCAGCCTCAAAGTCAAGTCCACCAGTTACCTCATCAAGCAGAAGAATGGATGGATTTAATAGCACAGCTCTGGCAATAGAAAGCTTGATCTTCTGTTCTTCTGTCAAGGCTAAGCCAGCCCTTCCAACCTGAAAGAAAAGGCCAATATAGATATCAGAATGCAAAATTATTGACATTGGGAAGAAAGTGAGTAAAACTGCAAGTATACAAAAGCAAGAACTATCATCCCCATGGAGTCTTGTCAATCAAGCTTCACCTGTGTATCATAACTTTTCGCTAATGAGCTGATAAATGTATGTGCGTGGGCTATTTTGGCAGCCTCTTCAATTTGATCCATAGTGGCATCCCGACCATAAGCAATGTTGTCTCTAATACTCAAGCTGAGCAAAGCAGGCTCCTGGGTAACTAGTCCTATTTGGCTCCTTAGCCATTCCAGTTTCAGATTCTTAATGTTCTCACCATCTAAAAGAACCTCCCCTGGACCAAAGATTAGAAAAACAATTTAAATCAGTAAATAACCCATATAAGGCAATCAAACATCCATAATATTAAACAAAGGGAAAATCACCTAAAGTGGGATCATAGAACCGCTCCATGAGTGGAATTATACTGCTTTTTCCAGATCCATTTCTGCCGACAAGTGCCACAGCTTTCTTAGCAGGAACAGTCAGATAAAACCCACTTAATATAGGGATTTCAGGACGAGATAGATAGCTAAAATAAACATTCCTAAACTCTATATTCCCTTGCACAGTATTTGGGGCAGTTCCATCATGATTAACAGATGAGGATGACCTGCTTATCATTTCATACAATCTATAAGCAGCTATACGTCCTTGATCAAATGAGTAGAAGTTTGTTGCCGCCTGATTCAAACCCCTGATTCAAAGTAGAAGAAACAATAAGTCAAATGGTAGACAGAAAAGAAAGAGTTTAAAAGTTAAAAAAAAAAGATTCTCACAGGCCACTTAAAATTACAGCAAAGAGAGCTGTTATGATTTCACCACCATGAGCTTTCTCATGCATGACCAAGAACCTTCCTACCCAGAGTTGTAATGCACATGAACATATTGCAAGGCCATACGTAAATCCAAGACCAAGCCCTTGAACAAGACTTATTAAGATGCCATATCTAAGAGTAGCTTGAAGTGATGTAGCATATGAATACTTCGCCAAGGTTTCATTTGTAAATGCATACAGTGTCCTGACATAAGAAACAGCCTGCATCACAAGGAATAAACCGCTTAAAAGTTTCATCACTCTTCCTTCCACTTTATCAATAAACAAAAGATGATAAAATAAACTAACAAAACAGCATTGACTATCTTAAGAGTAACACCAAGGAATAAGATATACAATACTATATTCCTTCCAAGGTTTAAAAGCTCTTATAAATAAAAAACAGAAAAGTATTTGGTGCACAAGAAGCCAACTAATAATTTGAGGAATGGGCAAACGTGCACCTAGAAACATGGTAATTTCTAAAAATTGCACCCAACAGCATGATAATTTTGAGGGTTCACCACCTAACATCATGGTAATTTAAAATGGGGCAAATTTGACATCCCTGTCAGAAATGGCAAACGTCCGTTAACTGAGATATGGGTCCCACCTCATCTTTCCCCTTAAAAATGTCAAACTTAACTTCAATGGATTGAAAAAATTATCATGATGCTAAGAGCACATTTTAAGTTACCATAATGTTTGGTGTGCCCTCAAAATTACCATGCTACTAGGTGCACTTTTTAGAAATTACCATGTCACTAGGTGCACATTTTCCCTTTGAGGAATATGGTAGACAAAGGGAAGGAACAAAAACAATATACAAATGACCTTAATCATGTACAAGCAGAGACTTTCAACAATTCCTCTTCAAACTTTTCAATAAAAAGGTTGCAAATATTTTTTAAGCACTCTCTTTCACATGAACCAATCAACATCAAAACATTGTTTTGTCCTCTCAATTGAAGAGATAAAAGAAGATAATTTATCAAAAGATAAAACATTGTGCTATATCAGAAACCAAATTTTTGGATAAATTATAAAATCAAAAGGTCCCGCTCAATAACTTCACAAAGTATTTTCTTTGGTCTCCCTCACTACTTGATTAACCCTTCTTACTAATGCAACTAATGGCCTTCTTTGAACGTATCCAGACAATTTGAAGCGAATTTCTGTCATTTTCTCCTCAAGATGCTACACCAAATCTTTCTCGTATAGATCATTGTGAATATTATATTTGCTCGTATAACCACATTCATATCAAAATTATCATCTCTGCTACCCCCACCTTATGCTCATGTCCTTTCATACCCCAACATTTATTACCAAACTGCATTACAGGTCTCAAAGATGTGCATAAAACTTCCCTTTCCATATGCAATACTCCCTCAGTCCCAAGATATAAGCTTTATATTTGTGAATGAGCTTGTCCCAAAATATAAACTTTATTTTATGGTTCTCTAAGCATTTGTTGTATTTTTTCCAATTCTTCTCATACTCTATCTTTCCCCATACAGTCTCTTTCATCTTCTTTATTTCTAATTTTCCATTCTCTTTCATCTATAATATTACGAGTTAAGTAGAAATATAAATTAGATTTCTCACAATTGATAATTTTAACCAACTTAAGTAGCTTTTTTTTTGGAATAAAATAAAGTAATTATTTGAAACTTATATTTTGGGACAAAGGGAGGACTTTATTTTTTTTGTTTTTTTTCCGAAGGGTATCCACACCAGCGTGTCAAGTGGGGATTAATCCCTCGCTGTTCTAAAGTCCCATAAAAGGAGGACTTTTCGATTACAAATAATACCGGTAACTTTTCTCCATTTAAACCACCCAACTTGAATAATATGATTAACATCATCATTGATTTACAATCTCATTGTATAATTAACCCCAAATATCTAAACCTTTTCACTTGAGGGATAATAATCTTCATGAAGAATTAAACGAAGATAGAGAATGCTTCTTAGAAACATACTGATAATTCGGGGCTTGAATTCCATTAATTTATGAGTGACAGTTTTTTAACTTGAGCACTCACTGATGTTAGACTACATATTTCTTGCACCAAGCATGTTACATAAATAGGAAATATGACCCTTGAGATTGGAAACTTTACTAGGAGTTAGAAAGGCACTGATACTCCAACTGGAAGACTCTTACTAGAACCCTTTTCATTATAATCATCACATCAAGTCCATAGAAAACAAGATAAAAACAAATTTTTTAAATTAAAAAAAAAACTTTAATATATTGAATGTATCTCTATTTCCTTCGGAGGGGATTTTGAGACAGTCAAATCTCTTTTCTTTGTTAACTATACATTTTTGGAAAATTTGCCCAAAAAAACCTTCAAACAGAAACTGGTATTAGCACCACATTGTTTATCAGACAGTATGATAAGGAAATATTAAATGGATCGATTTGGGATTTAGCTGAAATTACAGATTTGTACTTCCGAAACTAGGAAGGAGACCGATGGTGTTCTCTATTCTATGTAAAACTACTAGAAAGCATATAATTTGCAACACCCCACATTACATAATCGAAGGAATAGAAAGAAATAAATGAATCGAAAGGAACTAGAGAGATGAGAACACAGAGTGAAAGTGACACAACTTGACAAGTCGATGTTTTAAATCTTCTACCAAGGATTACTTGATATTTTTATACCAATTATACCATGAAAAGAAATAAATCATGTTTTGAAGATACAAAGTATAAGAGTATGCAAATGGCATTGAAACAGTTCAAAACCATGCAATGACAAAAGGAGTATTTTTTTCCTCACCATAAAACAAGAATTACCTGTTCAGCAATGCTTGCAGCTTCCGCATATGCATCTTGAATACTCTCTGCCAGCCTATGGAGAAATATATTTGATATTCCTCCTGCAGCAACAATAAATGGACCTGTGGCTAATGTTATCAATGCAATCTGCCAACAGTTGATAAATCCAATAACAAGTCCACTGAAGAACGTAGCCATATTGTGGATATAATTTCCAACCTGTATTTATAAGCCAATGAATTTATTATGTGAGACATGGCTGAAGAACTGGGATATCACCTGAGAAGAATGAATGTTTTTAATTGAACTGAATATTTGCACACAATTAGAGCAAGACTTACTTTTTCACTAAGAGCCGATTGAATGAGCAGCACATCACTTAACACTTGACTGACAATATCCCCATTATTCCCATATGTGTCAAAAAAACTCATATCTTGGTTAAGCAATACTTGAACATATTTTGATCTGATAACAGCAGTCTGTCGTTCTCCAGTCAAAATCCAGCATGAAACTTCTATAATACAGTAAAAACAAAATTAATAATGCAAAATTCAGTAAAATGTATCTATGTGAAATCACATACTGATTAAGTGAATTAAGTGGTAATCAATTTCAATAATGCTAATTTACCTATCCAACCAGCAGCGAAAACACCCGCAGCAATATAAACAATTGTTAAAGCAAGCTGTAGAAGAAACAATGAGAGTAAATAACCGTATTCTGGTTTAAGAAAACTTCCAAGCTAATATTGATTTGAATAACAGAAGAAAAGTAAAAGCAACAGGAAATCACAAAACAACTTACAAAAATGTTTATATAATGAAAAAAAGTAGTAAAAACTTATTACACGCATAACTTAAGAACAAAAAAACAAATAAAAGAACATTCCTTTGATTTCAAGCCTCATCAATCCCTCGTACAAAAAACAAATCCAAAGCACATCAAGGTTGACAGTTATAATGGGATATTCAGAGATAACAAAAATATGATATGCTCATTGTTCTAAAGGATTCAAAAACAAGTTACATGTGATAAGTAGCACATTAAACACGATACCATCTTCTAGAATATATTAAATCAGATAGTAAGTTAGTAACTCCCCCAACTGTGCTATCTTTGGATGGCTAATAGACACAAAATTAATGGTAAATTGGGATTGACAGTCAAAACATTCCTCAGCAGGAATTCAGAAGGTTATGAATGCTAAATAAAAGAGCTAAATCATCAGGCAGCAATGAAATATTTAAACTGCTTTTCTACAAGACATAAAGGAAATTTAAGAAAATTGTATGGAATTAGGCTAAAATATTGAGGTCTTCATCAGGTGCATTGTCCTTCAAGCTTCTCCATGAACTCAAGACTTCAAATATTTCTCCAGAATAACACAGCCACTATTGGCTACTCAGATAGGAAAGCACCAAGTCAAAATTAGACTCAAATAAAGTCACCCAATATCCTCATTTTGTTCATATTTCTTTTACCTAAATCTTGAAGGATGATGGACCTACTATTCCACAGGCTAGTACTACAACCAACTCAATCTAACCAAAATGAACAGACCCCAGAAAATCTGCTTCAGAAGTCTTATGTTATCATAATATAATGCAGCTCAATGAAAATTTTGGGGCCAATATTGTCTTTAAGGGTTGGCCAGATGGCACAAATTCACCAAGCTGAGCAGGACATCCTGAGTTGTCCATCGTCCTAATCGATTATAAATACAAGCTGTTCATGTCAATGTTTTCTTAAAAGTTATCTCATACGAGAAGATTATGAAAATAAAGAATTATGGCATCACTTCCATTATTCGAGCAGTTGAGAAATGGATGACCAACTCTTGAGGCCTCTTTAATAATGATTAACGCCTCCGTTAATAACAAAACAATACATCAAACCATCTCAATCTTTAAACAATTAATATGCCCCAGCATTATATAGAGTAGATATATATCATCACTGTAACCAAAATTTTCTAAAGAAAAAATGGTCAAGGACTACCTCAAGATATAGAGTAACAATTCAACACAATAGATGAACTAAAGAAACTAAGAGCAACATCCATCACTACGACCAATATTCAAAAGCAACCAAGTCCATATATATCAAGACAACTAGAACCATTCTCTTCTTGAAAACCTCCAATCACCCATGACCAAAGCTATAGATTCACACACTCACCTAACCATTATAATGACAAATCTATGAAATGTCCATAATCCATAAGTAACATGGGTTCCCAACGTCATTTCTAGTGGGAGGTTAGTGAACTTGTAAACTATCAGACCACACAAATTTCCAAAGAATCACTTCAACCTCCAACTAAGGCCTACCTGAACACACAACATATTAAAAAAGCTGGTCTAGAATATCAGGAAATGACTAATTTATCCACAAAAAACTAAAGTTCACTTCAAAAAAATCACTTCTAACCTCCTTAAACCTGTTGAATTGCTCCTCTGAAGGACCATTCAAAGGGTCCATCCTCAGCACATTGATGATCTTGGCAAAGTAGTGCAGGTACACCACAAGGGCGGTCCCGTGCGCGGCGGCGGCCAGCGAGCCGAGGAGCATGAGGGCCCAGTCGAGGCGGTCGGCGCAGGCAAAGAGGCGGGAGAAGGGGACCGCGGCCGGGGGCGGCTCCACCTCCTCCGGCTCCTCGATCTCCTCCTCCACCTCCACCTGGTGCGAGGCCGAGGTCTCCGCCCCGGGGTCCAGATACGGCGACGGAGACTCCGGCGGCTCCGACACCTCCGACACCGGCGTCAGCGGCTGTATGTGCGGTGGGGACCACCCGAACAGCCCCCTTGATATCATCATCCTCTTCTTGATCCAAACCCTAATTCACTCAAATCTCCGCAGATCCGAACAATTCAGAGCCCAATTTTCTTATCTCAAGAATAATTCTGCTATTTTCTTCTCATGCTGCTGATTTTTTTTTTTTGACCTAGAAATTGGAGGCGCGTGGTGGCGCGTGAGGTGGGAGCTAGTGAAGGCTATAGTTGAAAGCGAAGCATATGGATTATCGTCTTCTTCTCTAGCTTTTGCTTCTGTTTTAGTTTTGGTGTTGTGTGTTAAGACAGATATGATAGTATTTTGGGTTTTGGTTTTTTTATTTTGGTTAGGTTTAACGGTCAAACGCCGGCGATATGTTAGAAGAGGTTTTTTGTTGTTTTTTTGTTATTAATAATTCGGACCATTTCGAGTACTATTCTTCTTTTTTATGTTTATATATTTCGTTTTTTTAAAATAAAATAGGGAAAATCTCAAATAAGTCCCTCAGAATATCCAAAAGGACAAGTGAGGAACCTAAACTTCCAAAAGGACCATGAAGGAACTAGCACCTATATGTCATTTTAAAATTTTGCGAAAAGACAAAATTGTCCCCATCCTAAAACACAAATTCGTACCCCACCCTAACATCCACCCTCTTCTCGCAATTTGTGTTTTAGGATGGGGGCAATTTTGTCTTTTCACAAAATTTTAAAATGACAGATAGGTACTGGTTCCTTCATAGTCCTTTTGGAAGTTTAGGTTCCTTAATTGTCCTTTTGGTATTCGGAGGGACTTATTTGAGATTTTCCCAAAAATATATGAAATATAATTGATAAATAATGGTATGCTTTTTATGGGAGACATTCACTGTGTGCTGTAAAATGGGGTTTGAGTGTGGTGTAAACTGTACAGTAGAGCTGAGAAAAAAATGAGGGAGATGGGGAAGGGTTATTTTTGTAATTTTTGGGTGGGAGAGTGTGTTGGTAAATGGTAAATATGTGAACAGCTTTATTTTGTTTGGCCCAAAAAACAGCTGGATAATTTGGTTTTTTTATTTTGGCAGCTTTAATATGGGCACGTGTCAAATAGACGTTGATGTTTTTTAATTTGGGCAGCTGGATAGTTGGTTTTATTTTGAAGACTCTTGTTTCAATTTAATTGGGTATACATCTAAATTTATAATTATAAATATAATTATATTTTATTATATGTTTTCATACTGTTGTATCCTCTCTCAAAGTTTGGTAATATAAGTATGGTTAATATTAGTTACTACTACGTTTTTATTTTTGCTTAAATTCTACTCCCTCCGGTCCCTAATGTAAGAGCCCAAAATTTGAATGGTTTTGGTCCCTAATGTAAGAGCTCACTCCATATTCTCTCCTCATTTAATGCATTTTTTCCTACTTTACCTCTAACTCTCTTTCATATTTATTAATGCTTATGTATTTCTCTCTCTTAAAAGTACCATAATAAATATGGGCAATTTTGGAAAAGAAGCATTAACTTCAGACACCCAACTAACATTCACATGTTTTCTTAAGAAGCGTTTTTTTGACGGCTAGCTCTTACATTAGGACCGGAGGTAGTATTGTCTTGAATTAGTTGTGCGGATGAGGAGAGAGAATGAGTGTAGTTGAGGTGGAATACTGGAATGGTAAAAGTGACCATTCATGATTCAACTATAAGAGTCCACAATAACAAATGTTAAAAAGGGCAAGATTAATAGACAATAAAGGTCAACAATAGCAAATGTTAAAAATGATGAGATTACTACGTTTTATAACATTCGGAGAAATATTGCACCTAAAAATACTTTAAAGGAGGGTCTACAATTTATTGGAAATTTTCCGGGTGAATTTACAGCTTCACTCTTAAATAACGTGAAATAAATTGTTGAATAAAATTGATTTTCTAACATACCACTCTTTTTTGTTTTTTAAAATGAATGTGAAAAGGTAAAGTGAGTTACCTTTGAGTTTGTCAATGCGAACTATATTGTAAACATTATTTATAAACATTTATCTCAAAAATGAAAAGTCCACAAATCACTGTTAGGACAATTCAAAGGGGTATATAATTATCTTTAGCAAATTTAATTTTTCATCATTGCTTAACATTTATGTCCAATTTCGATTGTTAAAGAGTGAAGACCTAATTTTGATACATAACTATTGGTCAATGAACAAAAATAATACATAACTATTTACATCAACGATATCCAACTTTTACCATGGAATCAACATTGATATTTTCACTTAAATGTCAATAAGATTAGACATGAAAAGTCTAAAATGCTCTTATAAGTTAAATTAAATAGTTTGTAAATTAGTGAAAATAAGAGCATTTTAGATTTTTCATGTCTAATTTCATTGTCATATTAATGAAAATATCAATGTTGATCTCATGGTAAAGGTTAGGTATCATTGAAGTACCTTGAAATAATTATTTATTATTCCTGTTCTCTGACCAATAGTTATGTATCAAAATTAGGCTTTCTCCCATTATTAAAACCCAGGAAACATTGACTAATGAATTTTTTTTGTTTTGCATCATGCAATGGATTGTTATAGAATTGTGTAAGGAATTATTAAATAAAAAAAATTGGTTTGAACACACTTCATAATATAAATAAATGTGGTTCAATTTTTATAAAATATATACACTTATTTGGAGGAATGTGAAATGTTGTTTCTAGTGCCTTTTGGCTTCTCTTATATTTAATTATTGATTCATTCTTCAGAGGAATATGAAAATGAATTGTTAAAAGAATCTGTATTCTAAAGATAACACTCTCATATTTGATAGAATGTGAAATGATAAACACAATATCTCTATGGGACTCTCAATATAAAGGGCTTTTTGGACCCCATGTTTTTTCAAGGGTTTAAATATCCCACCACCTTTTAGACCTATTGTCTAAATATTTTTATAGATTCACAAAAATGGCACCATACACGTTTTCTAGACCTTATCCTCAGTATAAGATCTAAAAAGGTAGGTCAAAAAAGAATATTTTACACTAATGAGGCCACGAATTACGTTTTGAAACCACTCAAAAGACTATAATTATTTTTAGCAAGTTATATCTTCCATCATTATTTAACATTTATTTAATTTATTGGACCTATCATCAATCAACTTTGTGGAGTCATTCAGTTAATTATATTAAAAAAACGAAAAGATATATCCATTAATTAATTCTACAATTAATTATTTCAAATCCAACTTAATATGACACGGAAGTATAGTAAAATTTTTAAGAACTAAATAAGGATACATTCAATAAATAATCTGAAATTCTTAGTATATAAAAAATTCATGCAAGAAAAAAAAAAGACTCGGTTGCGAGACAAAATGGTAAAGTGGAACCAAAGCATGAAACGAGGGACTGACCTGCGAGAATGTCAGTGAGGTTCTTAGGGACAGTGTGACCTTCTTTTTTGTTAATTATATCAATTATATCAATTATCACGCCATGCCAGACCATTTGATCTGTTCACTTCCCCCCTTTTCCCTTGATGGTGTGGCACTCTCTTATATTATTGAAAAATAAAATATAAAATATAAAATATAAAATATTAATATGGACATTTGCTCATTTGCATGGCTACTGAAAAAATATATTTTGCTTCTTGAAAAGTTGAATGGCCGATATACACTTTCTAAAAATTAAGTCAAAATTGTTGGGGGGAAAAGTTAAGTCAAAATTAGTGTATCCTCGATATAACTTATTGTTTTCCTTTGAACAGTAATCAATGTAGTAGAATGATTTGTGTTTGGTTTGTTATACTTCCTAAATTTTAAATCATGGGCAAAAGTACCAATAATTTTGCTCATCTTTTGAAATGTTATGGGTACTTTTACTCAAAAAAGTTTTATATAGGTATTTTTGCACTTGACCATAATTATATGGGTATTTTTGCACTAAAGCCCTAAAAATAAAATAATTCTCTATTCTCCATCAGAAAAATACATGTTGGCATAATTGAAAAATAAATTAATGCATAGTTTTTGCCATTCTACTACTTTTATTCAAAAAAGTTTTACATAGGTATTTTTGCACCTAATTATAATTATATGGGTATTTTTGCACTAAAGCCCTAAAAATAAAATAATTCTCTATTATCCATCAGAAAAATACATGTTAAGCATAATTGAAAAATAAATTAATGCATAGTCTTTGCCATTCTACTACTATGTAATCTAGTCAAGTTTCAAGAAAAGAAAATACTGAGTTTGACATATTTTCTCTAATCTTATCTGATTACTTTTTATTTTTTGATAAGCCTAGATTCAAGGATGGGACCATCAAGTCTTCCAATCTTCAAAGAAAGTGGAGTTTCAGGAAATGATGCAAATGATAAAGCATTTGATGTTCTTCAAGAAATAACCACTATGAAGCGAATTAAAGGAGTTTAATTGTAAATGCACGACACTAATTGTTACTCCATGACTTATATTATGGGAGAAAGTTCTATTTTGGTTCCAATTAATCCCTTAAAGTAGAGAATTTAATTGATGTCATTTTCATTCTCACTTTATAAAATAGTTTCTTAATCACTTGCTCACCAAATCACTTTTATGGATAGGTCAAATTAATTTAATCACTAAGTCTCTTGCATTGACTATATCTATGTCTCAATCCACGTGAGAACGATCTTTTTTCCACTTTATTACTTGACGCGACCCGTGCATTTGCGGTGCAAACAAAATAACATGAATGAACAAAGTGGACCGATTATGATATGTGTAAATATTTACAGTTAACCATTTCATGGGCTGATGAATCTCTTCATGGCCTTGAGTTACGGGTTTGGTTGCAAGAAAGGAATGGAAAGAAAATGACAAGAATGTAAAAGAAAGAAAATGGATGGAGTGGAAAGGAAATACATGTTACCTTGTTTGGTTGACACATGAAAAGAATGGTATTGAAATGAAAACTTTTTATTACAAATATATAAATGACCATTATGCCCTAATAATTATTTGTTAATAAAATGATATTTAAACTGGAAATTCAATAATTAACACAATATTTTATTTTAAAAATTTATAAAATATATTTAAGTTAATGAAAATTTAAAAATAATATAATTTTTGAGAAAAATGATATATTTAATAATTAAACAAAACAATATTAATGAAATAAACAATATATAATAAAATGGTAAAATTGCATTATTTAAATAAAAAGTGAGTATCTATGTTATCTCAACTTATTAATTAGTTTTTGATAAAAAAAAACTTATTAATTAGTTGTACAAAATTTGAATATTTAAACAATTTCTGCTAATTATAATTTTAAAAAATATTTCATATTAATGAAAATTTATAACTTATATAACTAAATGTAAAAAATGCTATCAGGTGAGAATATTGTGGTTTTAACTTCTTTTGGAGTTATAACTACTTAGATTTATCTAAAAAAATATATCTTTCCTATGTTGTTCTTCTGCAAACTTTCTTGTTAAAAAGTTTAAACCCTCTTCTTTTATTTCAATAAATAAGAACATGCTCTTTTACGAGCTTATATCCATAGACAAAATATCAAATAAAAACTAATGATTAGACTCAAGAACAACTAAACCCAGTGAATAAGATAATTCTATTTTGAACCCACTTCTTATAGGTCTCAACTCTCAACTACAAATTCATGAAGTTTGAGTGGTTAGTTTTGAAAATCGTTTGCATAGTAAATTTGTGTCTCAAATATCTCAAATTCAATTTTAACCATTCAAATTTATATTTAACTATCTCAGTCCATATTCGACCATTTAAATTTAAGTAATCCTGACATGATTCTTTGAAAATGTTAATATCAAATTTGAATACGTAACATATTAAACTTTAATGTAAGCCGTTAAAATTGATTGTAGCAATTTAAAATAAAAAATAAACCATTAAATTTGAATGTAACTATTTAAAATCGAAAGTAACATTTCAAATTTAAATAAAATTCTGCAAAACAGTTACACTCCCCATGATCTCTAAATTAAAGATAACAAATTACACCAATAGCAAGTCAAAAAACTCAAGTCATATAGAGAAGAAGAAGCTGTTTCCTCGTTTTTTAGAAGCACCGTTTCTTTCCTTCTCAGTCGCAAGTCGAAGAAGATGTTTTCAAATGGTTGGGGCATTTTGGTTTGATATGGGTTCCTTCAAACGCCTGAAATTGATTCCCACAAGAATAGTGGGAAGCCACTTTCTAATGTTTAAAGGAAACTGGCCGTGAGCCCAAGAAAAGGAATTACAAAAACAGGCCCATACAAACTCTCTCATTTCCTTTTCCATGGCAATTGGCATGCAGCACTTTCGGTAAACGAAACAAGCAGTGTTGCAACTTGCAGCATGTTCTAATTTCCAACTCACCTATCCCACTTTTGAAATTATATTTGAAAGAGTCGCCTAATCCAACACTATCAAACGAGTGTTACTTTTTGCCAGCCACTCATTTTTGTGTATATGTACATTTTATGTTAATTGTGTTGGGATAAATATTTGTAATTAATTTTTGTTAGTTGATTTCATAAAAAGACTACGATAATTATCCATTCGAAGCATGAGCTGATTTTCTTTTTCATTAATGAGAACCTCTTCGTCAGATCGGGAAAAATTTACTTAACTTGAGCGTTTTTCTGATTACAACCATTTTTTTTTAAATTCAAATCTTATGTAACACGTAGATTTATTCCATGTGGTCAACAAATGTTGGAAATATTGAGTGGGTGTGTCATAGGAACAAGTCTCATATTGTTGGGATTATGATGGTCCAAATTATAAGTGAATTTGGATTTTTATATGTGTCAAGAGGAAGAGTTAACTCATACAACAATGGTCCACTGGAGACCAAATTCGGCTATTTATTCCCACACCATTGTACTTGAGTTAAATATAGAATGGACAATTTATAAAATTAAATAAAAGAATTTTATAAATTGTTATCATACAAAGTTGACTTTACAATTTATATGGTAATTTATTACTTTTAATATATGGTATAATAAGCCTTTCAAATGCTTTCAACGGTTGTCATCAAGTCCATAATGGATTTCAATGTGATTTATTATTCATATAAATGGTTTTAATGTCAACGTATGAAACTGATTATGCAATCCTATTAATGACTTTAAATAATAATAAATCAGTGTTTTATTATTTATTTAATTGTTGTCCAACCTTCATGAGAATGACGTTTAATATAAAGTCTATGAAATCAGAGTAGAGCAAGGTGTGTGGCTCTTGGCTCTAGAATATTAGAGCACTCTTTTCTTCCTCTCACAAAATGTTGCCTTGCTAAGTAAATTATCTTCCATAGTTCTGTTCACCCTGTTTTACAGGAAGGGTTCGTTTAATGCTGGGGAACACACGACTTCTTTTGTCGGTAGTCGTGAAATAGCTCTTAAGTAAAGTGTCCATGAGGACGCGACTCGAACTGTGTTTTCAGTGTTTGCAGGTATTGTTGCTGACTGGATATATTAGCACTGGAGAGGAGCTAGAAGATATCTAGGGAAGTATTTGAAGATTTGGAAGCGAACGCCAACAATCTTAAGAGCTAATTCTACATATATAGATATGGCGTTCGTTAGAGGCAGATTCACCAAATAAGGAGACCTCTAAACTTTGTTTAAATTTAATTGTGTTACTTTTATATTTTCCTATTGTGTAGGAATTATATAATTGAACTCATATCTCTATTTTGTCTATGTCCAGGACATTTTGAGATAATAATGAAATTGGAGAAAGAAAAGTACTTCTAGTCTCTATGGCAAATTTGAGATGAAGAAGGATACAATCCTCTAAAGAGCAAGAGATGATCTTATCTAAGAATTAAGCCTTAGATTTTGTTTGTTTCTCTGGGAACAAATTTACTCCTCATTCCTGTGGGGGGATTGAGATGAAAAGTTATAAGCCTCTAGAACTTTTAGTGACTAGAGATGATTTGATGTAAGAATTGAGTCTTACATTTGTTTGTCACTGTGGACAAATTTTTGAGATTTTTGTATCTACCCATTCCTATGTGGAATTGAGGAACCATGTGTAAAACCTCTATATTAATACTAGAGATGATATGAGAATTGAGTTTTAACTCAAAGAGATAGCTGAGCACAATTACCTTGAGAGGTATGTGAACTCAATGAAAATATGTATTGAGGTGTTGAGTCCAAACCTGAGTTGTGAACAAAACCATATTGTAAGGCATGAGTCATATTCTTATACACATAATGGCTATTGTGGTAAATAGCTGGACTTGTTTTATACCTCTAAATGACTGCTTGGATTTTGGACAAAATGTGCATCAACATGAAAATAGCTTGGAGGTGGTAGAAGGGAAATACACAAAGAAGGGCACACAACATCACTACGGTAAAATCTCTTGGTTTATATTCAATTTATTAATTGAATTTTGAGATAAATACCATTATTTGTTTTGAATGTCATTAAATTTTTGTAATGGACAATATAGGGCATGTGAGAAGGCATGGTTGATTTGTCTGATATAAACTAATTACAATTGATTAAATTGGTTTAATTTATGCTATTAAAATCAGGAAAGATTTTAAATGAAAATGAGAAATTATTATGTTTGCATGTCAGTAACTTAATAATGTGAAATTGGTTATTTGACATTCAATTTATGTTCGATTATAGTAATATAATGAGCCTAATGTCATGGACATTAACAAGTAATTAATGTGGATTTCATCTACACACATTTGCCTAAGTTTGCAATTATCACTATGCTTCTGAGTTTTATTTGTTCCAAGGGAAATGGAATTTTGTATGTTGATAGGGATTTACAACAGTTATAGATTTGTATGAGAATTTTATGTTCAATTTGAATATAAAATTAGTGATTCTATCATCAGTGATACTTCGATTTGGACAATGTCAAAAACATAAGTCATACTTGTGTTTATTTAAATTAGATCTTTACTTGGAGATATTCTAATATAATTAGAATGGAAGGAAATTATGTGGGTGATTCTCTAATTTAATATAGAAATGTTATTGGAGAGTTACTAAATATAATTTTAGTAATTCATTGGAGACTTGAATATTTGAGCTAATTAAAATATTGGTTTGATTAAGGGTTAAGTCAAACTGATTTTATTATTTTGTATCCTTCTTGATGCAATTTCCTTAAAATGTCATTGGAATAAAACTTATATGTTGAATTTATTAAATGATATATTATTGGAAATAATGATGGAAATAATGTTGTGACTTATTACCTCGTAATGAGCATTTATAGTGTTAAAAACGTTATATAATAGTGTTAAAAACGTTATATAATAATGAATATATAATGATTGCCATAATAGTAGGTTTTGGTAATCAATCATTAATATATTGGTTTATTGATAAAGTCAGGCGCCATTTTCATAACTTGGTCACAAAGTAATGTTTACATTTGAGAAATATAGAAACTTTCTAATTTATTATATGGTTTGTAACTTATATACATAAGATGTTATAATATTGTAATTCAAATTTTGATGTGTGTGACACTCACAAAATATATCTGTGTCTATGAATGGTAAAACTCCATTTCATATAACTCAATTTTATGAGGTGTTTTGAATGGCTTTGTTTAGGAGAAATAAAGTCAAAATTATTAAATGTGAATAAAAATCATTGGTTGCTTATTAGGAAGACAATATAATTGTTTTCTGTGACTTTGATAGTGTTTAAATACAATCTTCATATAATCGTTTGGATTAATTGGTTTCCCTGTGAAATTATATTTAACACATATCATGCGATGAAATTTCAATCTAATTGTAATTTCCTAATTACTAAATATAGTTGATGTATTTAGTACTATGTATGCTTAAAATCTGGATGTACTTTGAAATATGTTTGAGATTAAGTTGTTATAAACTTCTTAGCAAATATATGGGTGAAAACCTGACATTTATTGTCAATAAATTGTGATTGCTAAAAGGCAATAACCATTATAAAGAAAAATAATGGTATATGTGAAAATCATTTGAGATATAATAAATTGGTGATAAGCCAACATTTAATGTTGATGAGTTGTGATTGCTAAAAGGCAATAACCGTTATAAAGAAAAATAATGGTATATTTGAAAATCATTTGAGATATAATATATATAAGCATGCTTGAAAGTTGTGGAGATATCTCAATTGATTTTGTGGGTCAACAATTGACCTATTGGCCGTTAACTAAACCTCAGGATGAAATAATTAGTCGAGGGGAATGTGACTAAAGCCAACCTGAAATTGACAAGCGATGGCAACCCAACCTCTGTGATTGGTGATCCCATGAAGGAGGTTCAATGGGTAAGAACAAGTCGTGCGTCAGTTCTGCTAGCACTTGTTGAATAATTTGCTAGTCCATTCCTATGACCCGGAAAGTGCTAGATTGCAATTTTTGGTGAGGCTGAGTATAAACTCTTAACGATTTCATAATCCTACGGGATGGTGTGCTCATTGCAGGCACATTTAATGAAATCACCTCTATGAATGTCGGAGTGGGGCCGCTCCTATGAGATTGTGGTGAAATCTCTAGAGCATTCGTTATGCACCGACCACGCTCATGGCCGTCAACAGGCAAAACCGTCATTAACATCGGAAATGTGGGGGTATAATCTGACTCATAATGCCTCTGGTATACGCCAAGAGTTGTCAATTCAATTCCATAGGAACATTGGGTTCTCTGTGTACCAAGTATTACCCGTCTAGGTCTAGTTCAAGTCCAGAGGACCACTAGATACAATGATTATACTCAAGTGTACTCAGTTAAGGCGTTTCTTATGACACATGTGGGGGATTGTTGGAAATATTGAGTGGGTGTGTCATAGGAACAAGTCCCATATTGTTGGGATTATGATGGTCCAAATTATAAGTGAATTTGGATTCTTATATGTGTCAAGAGGAAGACTTAACTCATACAACAATGGTCCACTGGAGACCAAATCCGGCTATTTATTCCCACACCATTGTACTTGAGTTAAATATAGAATGGGCAATTTATAAAATTAAATAAAAGAATTTTATAAATTGTTATCATACAAAGTTGACTTTACAATTTATATGGTAATTTATTTCTTTTAATATATGGCATAATAAGTCTTTCAAATGCTTTCAACGGTTGTCATCAAGTCCATAATGGATTTCAATGTGATTTATTATTCATATAAATGGTTTTAATGTCAACATATGAAACTGTTTATGCAATCCTATTAATGACTTTAAATAATAATAAATCAGTGTTTTATTATTTATTTAATTGTTGCCCAACCTTCATGAGAATGACGTTTTATATATGTCTATGAAATCAGAGTAGAGCAAGGTGTGTGGCTCTTGGCTCTAGAGTATTAGAGCACTCTTTTCTTCCTCTCACAAAATGTTGCCTTGCTAAGTAAATTATCTTCCATAGTTCTGTTCACCCTGTTTTACAGGAAGGGTTCGTTTAATGCTGGGGAGCACACGACTTCTTTTGCCGGTAGTCGTGAAATAGCTCTTAAGTAAAGTGTCCATGAGGACGCGACTCGAACTGTGTTTTCAGTGTTTGCAGGTATTGTTGCTGACTGGATATATTAGCACTAGAGAGGGGCTAGAAGATATCCAGGGAAATATTTGAAGATTTGGAAGCGAACACCAACAACAAATATATCCTAAAAATGTGAACTATCTTTTTTATGTTTCTTTAATTTAAGCTAATTAAACACAGTATGTATTAGGTTAAACTCAACCCAAAAGCATAATATTGAGTAGCTAATTAATAAATATACGCCACTTCTTATTTATAGTTGAGAAAACATAACACAAGCATCCATCAAATAAATAATATTTTTTTTATAATGGCAGTAACTAATGAAGGATCATATTTGATTCTTTCTTAAGCTTGATATTGCTGAGAAAAACACTTGTCAAAGCATTAGTGCACTGCAGAGAAGCTTTCAACAGTTCGATGCCCTATAATAAATATATATGAATAATTGATTAGGGCAGTGAAGAATAAAACACACATTATACTCCCTCCGTTCCTAAATATAGGACCTAGATGACTTTTTTGAAAAAACCTAAAAAAAGCAAAAAATAAGTTAATTATAAATTGATTTACCTAATTTTTTCTCATAAACTAGTTTATTTTACTTATAAGCTAATGGATAATCTAAAAAGATATCAAATATATCATGATTTTATAACATATTTCACAACTTTAATCTTTCCCAAAAAAAGTTATCTAGGTCTTATATTTAGGAACGGAGGGAGTATATAATTAAGTAAACTAATGAAGAATAGTCAAATACAATGTAATTTTCACTAATTTAACTTACATCTTTGATCTATTCATATTAGGTAAATAAACCTTATATATTGGATAAGAGAACGTTATATTGATCATCCATAAAAAGAGTGCTTTATAAACATTATTTGTGCATCATAATCAACATTTATGGTTGGGTCTTCTAAACAATTATATGTGTTCGAGTGTGTTTGTTGAAGAATTCAAAAGGAAGAAAAAAATGGACATTACAATTCATTTATGTAATAATAATTAAAAAAGAAATAAACCTTTTGAATGTCAAAATCCTAGATAGCTTATTTACAGTGATTTAAACCTATATATACTTAGCTAGTTATAATTTTTTATTTGGCATTTTGAAATTTATAATTTATAATATTTTTCTGTCATTTGCCTTCACCCAAGAATTAAATCATAACATTGATAACTAAAATAATAAACAAAAATATGTTATATTTAGAAGAAAAGCTAGTCCCTTGACAAATCAAGATTTTAATATTAGAAAAGGTTCATACATTTAGCGACCAAACATTATTATAACTCAAGATGATCGTTTTCAATAGGAAACATACTAAGAAAAGAAACAAAAATGAGATTTTTGGAAATTGAACAAGAAAAAGAAGCATTCTATATTTGGTACATGAAAAGTACGGGTGCACAAATGACAGTGGGACTGACCAATTATATTGCCAAATTCATGTCCTAAAAAATCAATGGGTCACCTTTTTAGTCTAGAACCAAGACCAGACAAGACATGTCCCCTAGGCTGTAAGACAAAATGTCTTGTTGGTCTTGAACCATTTTAATTATAAAAAAATAATGAAATATAAAAAATTAATAAAAATGAAATAAATTGGGTATAAGAATTAATCAAATATTTTTATATGGTATATAATGACTATTAATTATTATATGCTGTATTTTTAAATTGGAAAAAATAAAATATTTAGTTATTAAAAATAACTAGCGGTATCTCCCGTGCGTTGCACGGGGATATAGGTGAAAGAATCAACAACATTCATAAAGGAGGAGGAAAACAAAATATGTTTACATATTTGAATAGATGTTGGATCCAAAAAATCATTTTGGTTTGTACAATAGCATTTAGATATTTGCAAAAATCTCGTTGCAAAAATCTCAATGTTAAAAGCAAAGATTTTAAGCCAACCAATAAACGATGTAGATGTATTGGACGGGGGTTTCCCGCGCTCCGCGCGGTTTTGTTTAAAAATTAGCATTAACAAAAAAAAAACTATTATCTAACCTTAACTTTAGAAAGAAGAAAATTTCAATGACAACTTCTAGTTTACATTATGAAATGACCATTTTTCTGTAAGTTATAATGAAAATCGAAATTAAATCTAACTGAACACATCTTCCCAATGTGAAGAAACAAATTTGCACTAAATAAATATATGACAATTTTGTTTAACTAAAATATCTGGTGAAAAAAATCATATAATAACTAATTGTTTTTTTAAAAAAGAAAATTAAAAAAAACAAAAAAGAAAATAAATCATATAAATATATTTATTTAGTGCAAATTTGTTTAAAAAAAGCAAAAAAAATTAATAATAACTTCTTTTAAAAAAAACAATATTTTTTTTATAAAAAAAATAATAATATATAATATTCCACCAAAATCAAAGAATACGTAGCCCAAATAAATAGGCAAATAAAAAGACACAATAAAACATTTGCAGATATATATTAGGTCAAAAAGATCATCATAATGGCAACACTAAAGATATAAATCTTTAAGGCAAATTAAGACAAAAAAAATATGTGACCCAAATAAATTAGCCCAAGAAAGTAAAGAATAGGTTGCCCAAATAAATTCAAGCAAGAAAGCAATCACATACAATAGTAATAGAGAATGTCAATCAATGCACTAAAAATTTGCTCATGAACAAATTTTTTAACATTTTTTTAACTTTTTTTTTAACAAATTTGCACTAAAAAATATATGACAAATTTTTTTTAACTAAAATATTGGGTGAAAAATCATATAATAACTAAAATTTTTTTTTAAAAAAAACAAAAGCAAATTCTTTTTAAAAAAACAAAATAAAATTAATAATGACTTTTTTTTAAAAAAAACAAAATTTATTTTTTATAAAAAAATATAATATATAATATTCCACCAAAATCAAAGAATAAATAACCCAAATAAATAGGCAAATAAAAAGACACAATAAAACATTTGCAGATATATATTAGGTCAAAAAGATCATCATAATGGCAAATTAAAGATATAAATCTTTAAGGCAAATTAAGACAAAAAAAAATATGTGACCCAAATAAATTAGCCCAAGAAAGTAAAGAATACGTTGATGAAATAAATTCGCGCAAGAAAGTAATCACATACAATAGTAATAGAAAATGTCAATCAATGCACTAAAAATTTGCTCATGAACAAATTTTTTAACATTTTTTTAACAAATTTGCACTAAAAAAATATATGACAAATTTTTTTAACTAAAATATCGGGTGAAAAAATCATATAATAACTAAATTTTTTTTTCTAAAACAAAAGAAATTAATAATACACTTTTTAAAAAAAAGCAAATTTTTTTTATTTTTTTTAAAAAAAGTAATAATAAATTTTTTTAGAAAAAAAAGTTTTCCAAAAAAAGTTTTTTTGAAAAAAAAATTTAAAAAAAATATTTGTTTTGAAAAAAAAATTCAAAAAAAAAATATATTCCACCAAAATCACTGTTCATGAACAGTGCTTATATCGGATGGAAAAATCATATAATAACTAAATTTTTTTTTTAAAAAAAACAAAAGCAAATTTTTTTTAAAAAAAAGCCAAAAAAAATTAATAATGACTGTTTTTTTTAAAAAAAACAAAATATATTTTTTATAAAAAAAATAATAATATATAATATTGCACCAAAATCAAAGAATACGTAGCTCAAATAAATAGGCAAAAAAAAAAAGACACAATAAAACATTTGTAGATATATATTAGCTGAAAAAGATCATCATAATGGCAACACTAAAGATATAAATCTTTAAGGCAAATTAAGAAAGAAAAATATGTGACCCAAATAAATTAGCCCAAGAAAGTAAAGAATACGTTGCCGAAATAAATTCGCTCAAGAAAGCAATCACATACAATAGTAATAGACAATGTCAATCAATGCACTAAAAATTTGCTTATGAACAAATTTTTTAACATTTTTTAACAAATTTGCACTAAAAAAATATATGACAAATTTTTTTTAACTAAAATATTGGGTGAAAAAATCACATAATAACTAATTTGTTTTTTTCTAAAATAAAAGCAAAAAAAAATTAATAATAACTTTTTAAAAAAAAAATTGAAAAAAAAAGTAATAATAAAGTTTTTTAAAAAAAAATTAATTTTTTTTTTAAAAAAAAAATTAAATTTTTTGACAATGGGAAGTAATTTGTTCATATGCTAGTGGATTCAAGTGGTTCCACAATTGGAAGTAATTTGACAATGTATAGCATTCCACTTAGACTATCAAGACTTAGTTTCTAGTGCTAGGGATGAGAATCAGCTAGTGGAAGCCAAACAGCTAGGGGAAGCAAAAGTGCTAGGGGATGGGAATCAGCTAGTGGAAGCCAAACAGCTAGGGGAAGCACATATGCTTCCGCAAGCGAAAGTGGATGGGAATCCGAAAACACTGTTCATCCCCTCACACTATGGGAAGCAAAAGTGCTAGGGGATGCGAATCAGCTAGTGGAAGCCAAACAGCTAGGGGAAGCAAAAGTGCTAGGGGAAGCAAAAGTGCTAGGGGATGAGAATCAGCTAGTGGAAGCCAAACAGCTAGGGGAAGCAAAAGTGCTAGGGGATGGGAATCAGCTAGTGGAAGCCTACAGCTAGGGGAAAATCAAAATTTTTTTTTGGGCAAATCAAAATTTTTTTTTGGGAAAAAAAAATATTATATTCCACAAAAAAAATGAAAAAAAATAATAATATTATAAGCAGCACTATGGAAAGCAAAAGTGTTGGGGGATGGGAATCAGCTAGTGGAACAGCTAGGGGAAGGAAAAGTGCTAGGGAATGAGAATCAGCTAGTGGAAGCCAAACAACTAGGGGAAGCAAAAGTGCTAGGGGATGAGAATCATCTAGTGGAAGCCAAACAGCTAGGGGAAGCACATATGCTTCCGCAAGCGAAAGTGCTGGGGGATGGGAATCCGAAAACACTGTTCATCCCCTCACACTATGGGAAGCAAAAGTGTTAGGGGATGAGAATCAGCTAGTGGAAGCCAAACAGCTAGGGGAAGCACATATGCTTTCGCAAGCGAAAGTGCTAGGGGATGGGAATCCCAAAACACTGTTCATCCCCTCACACTATGAGAAGCAAAAGTGCTAGGGGATGGGAATCAGCTAATGGAAGCCAAACAGCTAGGGGAAGCAAAAGTGCTAGGGGATGGGAATCAGCTAGTGGAAGCCAAACAGCTAGGCGAAGCAAAAGTGCTAGGGGATGAGAATCACCTAGTGGAAGCCAAACAGCTGTGCTAGGGGAAGCAAAAGTGCTAGGGGATGGGAATCCCAAAACACTGTTCATCCCCTCACACTATGGGAAGCAAAAGTGCTAGGGGATGAGAATCAGCTAGTGGAAGCCAAACAGCTAGGGGAAGCAAAAGTGCTAGGGGATGCAAAAGTGCTAGGGGATGCGAATCAGCTAGTGGAAGCCAAACAGCTAGGGGACCAAAACACTGTTCATGAACAGTGTTTATATGAACAGTGTTTTTGGGTGGAAGACATTTATAATATATATAGCGGTATCTCCCGGGCGTTGCACGCGGGATATAGGTGAAGGAATTAACAGCATTCATAAAGGAGGAGGAAAACAAAATATGTTTACATATTTGAATAGATGTTGGGTCAAAAAAATCATGTTGGTTTGTACAATAGCATTTAAATATTTGCAAAAATCTCGTTGCAAAAATCTCACAATGTTAAAATTAAAGATTTTAAGCCAACCAATAAAGGATGTAGATGTATTGGACGGGGTTTAAGCGCGGTTTTGTTTAAAAATTAGCAATAACCAAAAAAACTATTATCTAACCTTAACTTTAGAAAGAAGAAAATTTCAATGACAACTTCTAGTTTACATTATGAAATGAACATTATTTATTATATTATTATATTGATTATTAGATTATATTATTTGTTTTTTTTAAAAAAATTTGCTTTTTTTTTAAAAAAATTAATTATTATATGATTTATAAAATTCATTGCTTTTTTAAAAAAATTCATTGCTATTTGACAATGGGAAGTAATTTGTTCATATGGGAAGTAATTTGACAATGGGATTCAAGTGGTTCCACAATGGGAAGTAATTTGACAATGTATAGCATTCCACTTAGACTATCAAGACTTAGTTTGTAGTGTAGCACTATGGGAAGCAAAAGTGCTAGGGGATGCGAATCAGCTAGTGGAAGCCAAACAGCTAGTGCTAGGGGATGGGAATCCGAAAACACTGTTCATCCCCTCACACTATGGGAAGCAAAAGTGCTAGGGGATGGGAATCAGCTAGTGGAAGCCAAACAGCTAGGGGAAGCAAAAGTGCTAGGGGATGCAAAAATGCTAGGGGATGCGAATCATGCGAATCAGCTAGTGGAAGCCAAACAGCTAGGGGAAGCAAAAGTGCTAGGGGCTAGGGGAAGCAAAAGTGCTAGGGGATGGGAATCCCAAAACACTGTTCATCCCCTCACACTATGGGAAGCAAAAGTGCTAGGGGATGCAAAAGTGCTAGGGGATGCGAATCAGCTAGTGGAAGCCAAACAGCTAGGGGCAAAAGTGCTAGGGGAAGCAAAAGTGCTAGGGGATGAGAATCAGCTAGTGGAAGCCAAACAACTAGGGGAAGCAAAAGTGCTAGGGGATGGGAATCATCTAGTGGAAGCCAAACAGCTAGGGGAAGCACATATGCTTCAGCAAGCGAAAGTGCTAGGGGATGGGAATCCGAAAACACTGTTCATCCCCTTACACTATGGGAAGCAAAAGTGCTAGGGGATGGGAATCAGCTAGTGGAAGCCAAACAGCTAGGGGAAGCAAAAGTGCTAGGAGATGGGAATCAGCTAGTGGAAGCCAAACAGCTAGGGGAAGCACATATGCTTCCGCAAGCAAAAGTGCTAGGGGATGGGAATCCCAAAACACTGTTCATTCCCTCACACTATGGGAAGCAAAAGTGCTAGGGGATGAGAATCAGCTAGTGGAAGCCAAACAGCTAGGGGAAGCAAAAGTGCTAGGGGATGGGAATCAGCTAGTGGAAGCCAAACAGCTAGGGGAAGCAAAAGTGCTTGGGGATGCAAAAGTGCTAGGGGATGGGAATCCCAAAACACTGTTCATCCCCTCACACTATGGGAAGCAAAAGTGCTAGGGGATGAGAATCAGCTAGTGGAAGCCAAACAGCTAGGGGAAGCAAAAGTGCTAGGGGATGCAAAAGTGCTAGGGGATGCGAATCAGCTAGTGGAAGCCAAACAGCTAGGGGACCAAAACACTGTTCATGAACAGTGTTTATATGAACAATGTTTTTGGGTGGAAGACATTTATAATATATATAGCGGTATCTCCCGTGCGTTGCACGCGGGATTTAGGTGAAGGAATTAATAGCATTCATAAAGGAGGAGGAAAACAAAATATGTTTACATATTTGAATAGATGTTGGGTCAAAAAAATCATGTTGGTTTGTACAATAGCATTTAGATATTTGCAAAAATCTCGTTGCAAAAATCTCACAATGTTAAAATTAAAGATTTTAAGCCAACCAATAAAGGATGTAGATGTATTGGACGGGGTTTAGGCGCGGTTTTGTTTAAAAATTAGCATTAACCAAAAAAACTATTATCTAACCTTAACTCTAGAAAGAAGAAAATTTCAATGACAACTTCTAGTTTACATTATGAAATGAACATTATTTATTATATTATTATATTGATTATTAGATTATATTATTTGGTTTTTTTAAAAAAAATTTGCTTTTTTTTTTAAAAAATTAATTATTATATGATTTATAAAATTCATTGCTATTTGACAATGGGAAGTAATTTGTTCATATGGGAAGTAATTTGACAATGGGATTCAAGTGGTTCCACAATGGGAAGTAATTTGACAATGTATAGCATTCCACTTAGACTATCAAGACTTAGTTTGTAGTGTAGCACTATGGGAAGCAAAAGTGCTAGGGGATGCGAATCAGCTAGTGGAAGCCAAACAGCTAGTGCTAGGGGATGGGAATCCGAAAACACTGTTCATCCCCTCACACTATGGGAAGCAAAAGTGCTAGGGGATGAGAATCAGCTAGTGGAAGCCAAACAGCTAGGAGAAGCACATATGCTTCCGCAAGCGAAAGTGCTAGGGGATGGGAATCCCAAAACACTGTTCATCCCCTCACACTATGGGAAGCAAAAGTGCTAGGGGATGGGAATCAGCTAGTGGAAGCCAAACAGCTAGGGGAAGCAAAAGTGCTAGGGGATGGGAATCAGCTAGTGGAAGCCAAACAGCTGTGCTAGGGGAAGCAAAAGTGCTAGGGGATGGGAATCCCAAAACACTGTTCATCCCCTCACACTATGGGAAGCAAAAGTGCTAGGGGATGAGAATCATGCGAATCAGCTAGGGGAAGCAAAAGTGCTAGGGGCTAGGGGAAGCAAAAGTGCTAGGGGATGGGAATCCCAAAACACTGTTCATCCCCTCACACTATGGGAAGCAAAAGTGCTAGGGGATGAGAAGGGAAGCAAAAGTGCTAGGGGATGCAAAAGTGCTAGGGGATGCGAATCAGCTAGTGGAAGCCAAACAGCTAGGGGCAAAAGTGCTAGGGGAAGCAAAAGTGCTAGGGGATGAGAATCAGCTAGTGGAAGCCAAACAACTAGGGGAAGCAAAAGTGCTAGGGGATGGGAATCATCTAGTGGAAGCCAAACAGCTAGGGGAAGCACATATGCTTCAGCAAGCGAAAGTGCTAGGGGATGGGAATCCGAAAACACTGTTCATCCCCTTACACTATGGGAAGCAAAAGTGCTAGGGGATGGGAATCAGCTAGTGGAAGCCAAACAGCTAGGGGAAGCAAAAGTGCTAGGAGATGGGAATCAGCTAGTGGAAGCCAAACAGCTAGGGGAAGCACATATGCTTCCGCAAGCGAAAGTGCTAGGGGATGGGAATCCCAAAACACTGTTCATTCCCTCACACTATGGGAAGCAAAAGTGCTAGGGGATGAGAATCAGCTAGTGGAAGCCAAACAGCTAGGGGAAGCAAAAGTGCTAGGGGATGGGAATCAGCTAGTGGAAGCCAAACAGCTAGGGGAAGCAAAAGTGCTTGGGGATGCAAAAGTGCTAGGGGATGGGAATCCCAAAACACTGTTCATCCCCTCACACTATGGGAAGCAAAAGTGCTAGGGGATGAGAATCAGCTAGTGGAAGCCAAACAGCTAGGGGAAGCAAAAGTGCTAGGGGATGCAAAAGTGCTAGGGGATGCGAATCAGCTAGTGGAAGCCAAACAGCTAGGGGACCAAAACACTGTTCATAAACAGTGTTTATATGAACAATGTTTTTGGGTGGAAGACATTTATAATATATATAGCGGTATCTCCCGTGCGTTGCACGCGGGATTTAGGTGAAGGAATTAATAGCATTCATAAAGGAGGAGGAAAACAAAATATGTTTACATATTTGAATAGATGTTGGGTCAAAAAAATCATGTTGGTTTGTACAATAGCATTTAGATATTTGCAAAAATCTCGTTGCAAAAATCTCACAATGTTAAAATTAAAGATTTTAAGCCAACCAATAAAGGATGTAGATGTATTGGACGGGGTTTAGGCGCGGTTTTGTTTAAAAATTAGCATTAACCAAAAAAACTATTATCTAACCTTAACTCTAGAAAGAAGAAAATTTCAATGACAACTTCTAGTTTACATTATGAAATGAACATTATTTATTATATTATTATATTGATTATTAGATTATATTATTTGGTTTTTTTAAAAAAAATTTGCTTTTTTTTTTAAAAAATTAATTATTATATGATTTATAAAATTCATTGCTATTTGACAATGGGAAGTAATTTGTTCATATGGGAAGTAATTTGACAATGGGATTCAAGTGGTTCCACAATGGGAAGTAATTTGACAATGTATAGCATTCCACTTAGACTATCAAGACTTAGTTTGTAGTGTAGCACTATGGGAAGCAAAAGTGCTAGGGGATGCGAATCAGCTAGTGGAAGCCAAACAGCTAGTGCTAGGGGATGGGAATCCGAAAACACTGTTCATCCCCTCACACTATGGGAAGCAAAAGTGCTAGGGGATGGGAATCAGCTAGTGGAAGCCAAACAACTAGGAGAAGCACATATGCTTCCGCAAGCGAAAGTGCTAGGGGATGGGAATCCCAAAACACTGTTCATCCCCTCACACTATGGGAAGCAAAAGTGCTAGGGGATGGGAATCAGCTAGTGGAAGCCAAACAGCTAGGGGAAGCAAAAGTGCTAGGGGATGGGAATCAGCTAGTGGAAGCCAAACAGCTGTGCTAGGGGAAGCAAAAGTGCTAGGGGATGGGAATCCCAAAACACTGTTCATCCCCTCACACTATGGGAAGCAAAAGTGCTAGGGGATGAGAATCAGCTAGTGGAAGCCAAACAGCTAGGGGAAGCAAAAGTGCTAGGGGATGCAAAAATGCTAGGGGATGCGAATCATGCGAATCAGCTAGGGGAAGCAAAAGTGCTAGGGGCTAGGGGAAGCAAAAGTGCTAGGGGATGGGAATCCCAAAACACTGTTCATCCCCTCACACTATGGGAAGCAAAAGTGCTAGGGGATGAGAAGGGAAGCAAAAGTGCTAGGGGATGCAAAAGTGCTAGGGGATGCGAATCAGCTAGTGGAAGCCAAACAGCTAGGGGCAAAAGTGCTAGGGGAAGCAAAAGTGCTAGGGGATGAGAATCAGCTAGTGGAAGCCAAACAACTAGGGGAAGCAAAAGTGCTAGGGGATGGGAATCATCTAGTGGAAGCCAAACAGCTAGGGGAAGCACATATGCTTCAGCAAGCGAAAGTGCTAGGGGATGGGAATCCGAAAACACTGTTCATCCCCTTACACTATGGGAAGCAAAAGTGCTAGGGGATGGGAATCAGCTAGTGGAAGCCAAACAGCTAGGGGAAGCAAAAGTGCTAGGAGATGGGAATCAGCTAGTGGAAGCCAAACAGCTAGGGGAAGCACATATGCTTCCGCAAGCGAAAGTGCTAGGGGATGGGAATCCCAAAACACTGTTCATTCCCTCACACTATGGGAAGCAAAAGTGCTAGGGGATGAGAATCAGCTAGTGGAAGCCAAACAGCTAGGGGAAGCAAAAGTGCTAGGGGATGGGAATCAGCTAGTGGAAGCCAAACAGCTAGGGGAAGCAAAAGTGCTTGGGGATGCAAAAGTGCTAGGGGATGGGAATCCCAAAACACTGTTCATCCCCTCACACTATGGGAAGCAAAAGTGCTAGGGGATGAGAATCAGCTAGTGGAAGCCAAACAGCTAGGGGAAGCAAAAGTGCTAGGGGATGCAAAAGTGCTAGGGGATGCGAATCAGCTAGTGGAAGCCAAACAGCTAGGGGACCAAAACACTGTTCATGAACAGTGTTTATATGAACAATGTTTTTGGGTGGAAGACATTTATAATATATATATAGCGGTATCTCCCGTGCGTTGCACGCGGGATTTAGGTGAAGAAATTAATAGCATTCATAAAGGAGGAGGAAAACAAAATATGTTTACATATTTGAATAGATGTTGGGTCAAAAAAATCATGTTGGTTTGTACAATAGCATTTAGATATTTGCAAAAATCTCGTTGCAAAAATCTCACAATGTTAAAATTAAAGATTTTAAGCCAACCAATAAAGGATGTAGATGTATTGGACGGGGTTTAGGCGCGGTTTTGTTTAAAAATTAGCATTAACCAAAAAAACTATTATCTAACCTTAACTCTAGAAAGAAGAAAATTTCAATGACAACTTCTAGTTTACATTATGAAATGAACATTATTTATTATATTATTATATTGATTATTAGATTATATTATTTGGTTTTTTTAAAAAAAATTTGCTTTTTTTTTAAAAAAATTAATTATTATATGATTTATAAAATTCATTGCTATTTGACAATGGGAAGTAATTTGTTCATATGGGAAGTAATTTGACAATGGGATTCAAGTGGTTCCACAATGGGAAGTAATTTGACAATGTATAGCATTCCACTTAGACTATCAAGACTTAATTTCTAGTGTAGCACTATGGGAAGCAAAAGTGCTAGGGGATGCGAATCAGCTAGTGGAAGCCAAACAGCTAGTGCTAGGGGATGGGAATCCGAAAACACTGTTCATCCCCTCACACTATGGGAAGCAAAAGTGCTAGGGGATGGGAATCAGCTAGTGGAAGCCAAACAGCTAGGAGAAGCACATATGCTTCCGCAAGCGAAAGTGCTAGGGGATGGGAATCCCAAAACACTGTTCATCCCCTCACACTATGGGAAGCAAAAGTGCTAGGGGATGGGAATCAGCTAGTGGAAGCCAAACAGCTAGGGGAAGCAAAAGTGCTAGGGGATGGGAATCAGCTAGTGGAAGCCAAACAGCTGTGCTAGGGGAAGCAAAAGTGCTAGGGGATGGGAATCCCAAAACACTGTTCATCCCCTCACACTATGGGAAGCAAAAGTGCTAGGGGATGAGAATCAGCTAGTGGAAGCCAAACAGCTAGGGGAAGCAAAAGTGCTAGGGGATGCAAAAATGCTAGGGGATGCGAATCATGCGAATCAGCTAGGGGAAGCAAAAGTGCTAGGGGCTAGGGGAAGCAAAAGTGCTAGGGGATGGGAATCCCAAAACACTGTTCATCCCCTCACACTATGGGAAGCAAAAGTGCTAGGGGATGAGAAGGGAAGCAAAAGTGCTAGGGGATGCAAAAGTGCTAGGGGATGCGAATCAGCTAGTGGAAGCCAAACAGCCAGGGGACCAAAACACTGTTCATGAACATGTGAGTGCATAAACAGTGCTTATTTTATGATGTGATATAAACATAAACAAAAGTACTAATATTATATTCCACCAAAACACTGTTCATGAACAGTGTTTATGTGAGTGCAAAAACAGTGCTTATGAACAGTGATTTTGGTGGAAGACTCTTTTATGATATATTGATATTGATGATATTGATAAAGTCTCCGAGTTAGGTTGGACCAATGGTTTTGCAACCTATGCCCTTGTCCTCTCACCCATCACTTGGGTTTAACCCTGTCGTGTTTGTCATATGCACATATTGTTGGGCGATTTTTCTATGATTGGGTTGACCTCGGGCTTGATATGTACGTCAAGGCGTCACTAGGCCACTGGGCTATTTGCCCTAATGAAAAGGAAGGTAAAATTATGGATTCTAGGGTTTCTGATGATATTTATAAAAAAATGAGGGTTCATAAGAGGGTAACTGAATATTGATGACAAAAATACCAATGCAGGCAACTTTTTCATAACAATTCCCCAAACGACTTATCATTGAGAGCAAAAAGGTAAAATTGAAAGAGATTATAATAATTACATTATAAAAGCCATATATATAAATATTAAAATTACCTCTTGCATTCCGAACTCAACGTCCATTTCCTGTAGTGAGCTAACATCTTTAATGCTGAACTTGTTGAGCATCGCAATACACGAAATAGTAGACATAGGTTGAACCATAAGATCATCCATAACCATATACGTTACGACTTCCTTCACAAATCCACCTTCCCCACTATAACCTTTCACTTCCATCTCCTTCTTTCCCGCATAAACAACAGAAATGTTCATAGCATTGTTGCAATACGAACATGGCGTGTTGAAAATCATAGTAACCGAATACGTACATCGATTCCTACACATGTATAGCTTTGGAGGCTCATGCTCTTCTTCTTTAATATTTGCTTCATAATTTGGTAGCAAGAGGAAGCCAGGAGGAATAAAGGTTTTTGGCTTCAACAATAGGTCTTTGTTTTGGTTTTGATGAAGAAGGTAGGTGTTGCTAAGATTCTCTATGCTTTCATAGATTTTGCCCAAGGTACCTACCATGTTGTTTTTAGTTAGGAGCTTTGTGACGACACCAATAGGTAGACGGTGGAGGTTGAAGAGGAAATCTATGAAGTCTTTGGATGCTTCAGCAAATAGAACTCTCTCGGCTTTTGTGTCAACTAAAAGCTTTAATCTCATTTTTGTCGTTGTTGACGCTGAGGATGTCGTCATTATTAATGTTAAATACAAATCTGTGTAAGATAAGTACAAAAAATCAATCTCTCTGCTCATCATAAAAAATTTTTCCAGTAACAACAATAGAAACCTTGATTGATTTATACCAACTCCCTCCGGTCTGATATAGTTTCTGGAGCGGTCTACTGCTTTTATTTATAAGATATACTTAAAGGCAATTAATAATAATGAATTACATGTTATTATTCGCTCACACACTCTCAATATAAATTACGTACATGTTATTTAAAAATGAAAACTACTATGTAATTTTCATTTTATCTTATATTGCCTTTATATAAAAAAAGTTATTATTCGCTCACACACTCTCAATTTCTCCATATAAATTGAATAAGCTAAGGAGTATTTTTAAAAAATAAAATAATCTCTTCCACATTATTACTTTTACAAAATTGTGTCCTGAATATTAAAGATGCAGGCGGATATTCATAAAAAGAATGCATACGCTCTTCTTATTTACTCAAAGAAATCTTAGTTCTAAATGGGTCCCACTACTGATGACTATATTAGTGAAAAAAGAGCATAAAATATAAAATCAATTAAAACCTTCGTGGCTTTTAACTTGAATTATAAATCTAAGTTCATCAAAAGGTGCCATTAATTAGATATCCAATATACACGGATCACATAGAAAATTGTGCTTCTATTGCTCAAATTTTCCTTCGATCAATATTATACAATAAAACAAACTTGATCATTATTCAAAGATGAAATCTACCTTCAAAACAATATAATGTCTTTTGAAGTGAATGGATACGATTTGAGAAGAAACAAGTATACATTCATTGAATTTTCTACCGCATAAAGTCTGTACCTGTGATGTTCTTGAGCTTGAACCGCCGGCGATGACAGAACGATGAGAAGAAATCAACAGGGAGAAAAGGAAACGTGGTGTAGACATTTGAGAAGTTTGAGGTTTATACAACGAGGTTGCCTCATGTCGCTTTGCCTTGAAAGCTACACAAAATGTTCTTGACTTTGCTCAAGTCTGTGTATGGGTAAGATTCCTTGCAGAAAAGTCCTCCTATCATCCGTTCTTTGCCTACTGTTTCAGCCCTTTGGGTTTCTTCTCTTGGATTGAACATATTACTCATCCATTATATTGCAAACTTGTTTTTTTAAAAGATTAATAAGAAACCAAATAAACTACTTAATAATAACATATACTATTATTTATTGATTGATTATATATTAGCTTATAAAACAGATATATTACTTTTGAGAAAACCATCAGGAAAATAAATTCATTAATAGTTTATTTAGTTTTCATTTATTTAAAAGAAATAGGAGTATATCTTTATGTTATATTAAGGAATATATGGAGTATTAGTTTTAATTAGGGAAAACCATTTTTCTAGTTAGTGTACTTTCCCCAAACTTTTAGGGTGATGGATAATTCATAATCTATTTGAAATCAACCTGAAAAATAATAGACCAGAATAGTTAATATCGCATGAAAGCATTTTCCATGTAATAATTAATAACATTTAGATCTATCCTTCATATATTCAATAATGATCCATCCATATCCATTTATATATTCTTGGGTTAAGGTGCATTTTTAATACTCTAAAATATAGCAAAGTGCACCTAACATAATATACAATATTGTGGTCCATTTGTGGTAACCAAAAATTATTTTTGTGGCTTATTTAGTAACGACGTTAAATAAGTTAAGTTTGACCGTTATGTGTCAAATTTTGACCGTTAAATTGTGGGGTAAAGGAGCATTTTCAGTACTCTAGAATATAGAAGGGGCATCAAACATAATATACAATATTTAAACACCATAAACAACTAAGTCACAATATTATTCAAAGTGTCAAATAATTAAACACTACAAAGATATAAAGATCCATAGACTATCCTAGTATCATGCATGTATAAACTAATAAGTCATTAGTATTTTACATATATAAAAAATGTAAGCTGAGAATCATAAACTAAACAGGTTGGCCTTACTGAGTTAAAACAGGTTGGTCATACTGGCTCGACACAAATTAAAACGGGTTGATCATACTGGCTTGACCCAAATTAATGACCTTATGATGTAATAGAAGAAGAGTTACTTCTATATGATTACATAGTTATAAACTTAAAATAATGTTCGTTAAATTGTCATTTCAATAATATACATATATTACATCATTATGTCACATTAGATTTTATCTTACAAAAGTGAGTTTTAGCTAACGAATTACTAGATAAGCAATTAAAATAATTCTTAGTTATCACAAATGGACCAAAATATTGTATATTATGTTTGGTGCTCCTTCTATATTCTAGAGTACTGAAAATGCTCCTTTACACACAATTTAACGGTCAAAATTTGACATATAACGGTCAAACTTAACTTATTTAACGTCGTTACTAAATAAGCCACGAAAATAATTCTTGGTTACCACAAATGGACCACGATATTGTGTATTATGTTAGGTGCACTTTGCTATATTCTACAGTACTAAAAATGCACCTTAACCCTATATTCTTGGGTTAATGTGCAAAAATGTCCATATAATTGTCACAGGTGCAACCCATGTAAAATATTTTGGAGCAAACGTACCTATGAAATTTAAAAAGTGGGGAAAAATTATCCATCCCATTAAATAATGTAACTTTTAGGTGTAACTTTTGTTTGTTGGTCGTATGTTGTTTCAATTTCCTCTTTTAATTGCTCAGCTTTAATTTTTTCTTAGAATTGTCTGTTATGTGGCCTTGGAGATGAAAGTAATGGATGCACAAGAGGGGGGGTGAATTGTGCTACCAAATAAAAATCGAACAAAAACAACACAAGAGTTTATACTGGTTCGGTCTTCCTGACCTACGTCCAGTTCTCAACCACCCAGGTTGAGTTCCACTATCCCCAGGTTTTACAACGGGTTCACCTGGAACCTTTACAACCGCAAGTTTTGAACGGGATCACTTGCAACCTTACAACCACAAGTTTTACTCAAGGCTCACTTGCAACCTTGCTAACTAACTCCCCCTTACTACCAGCAAGGGTTCAACCTTTACAAATAAAGGATTTTATAAACTTAGTTCTCTTGAAGAACGGATAATGTTACACACTTAAGTACAATCAATGCTCTTAATACAAGAAGAGACTTAACAACGAAGAGTACAAGATTAGTAGATGAAAAGAACTCTCAATGCGTTAAATGCTCTTTCTCTTTTCTGGGCAGCTTTGAATGCTTGAAGGATTTCTTTAGTTTCTCACTCTAGCTTTCTTCAAGATGTCAAAGATATTAGTTGTCTTCATAAATGAAGGTGAGCTTGTTTATATAGTCTTCAAGTATTCTCACTCTTGGTAGGTGGGTTAGCCGTTTGAATATGGCCGTTTTTCCCATGTTACCGTTTGCCCAATTAATGCTCCATTAATGCTTAGCAGGGTTGACTTTACTTTATCTCTAAAAAGTAGTTCTGACACCTCTGCTCTGTCAAAAGCAGTCTGACACTGCACTGCTCTGAACGTTCTGACATTCTGATTGCTTGCGGAAGCAAGTCCACATCCGGAAGCACCTTTACTCTGTGTACTGCATTTTGAACGTTAGTCTTAACAATAATAGCACATACTCACATGCAGTGGGAGTTCACTTAGTCTAAGGGAGTTCTTTTCCATCCGGAAGCAATTCCACATCCGGAAGCACTTTCACTGGACGTTGGGTTATGTTCACATTTCAAACACTGACGCTCAGTGTTATCTATACCAACAGCCAGCGCTAGTCACTAAGCATTCGGAAGCAAATCCACTGGACGTTGGGTTATGGTCACTGGCGCTCAGTGTTATCCATACCAACAGCCAGCGCTAGTCTTAATACAATCGGAAGCAAATCTACATCCGGAAGCTTCCTAACTTAGTCTCAAGGACTTTATACACTAAAGCTCTTAGACTGAGTTATGACTTAGTGATCTACTTGCTGTCGCTGGGGGATGAGACGTTCATCCGCGAGCGCTAGTCTTAGTCCATCCGGAAGTAAATCCACATCCGGAAGCACTCTAACTTGGGGTTCTATATTAACCTAATATTCTCTAAGTGTTTGGCTTATTCTTTCATATTTTAGTCTTCATCAAAACTTAAGATTCTAACATTCTCCCCCTTTTTGATGATGACAAACTAAGTTATCTAATTAAGTTCATATGAAAGAATTGAAAGTAATAAATAGATAAAGCACAAACAACTAAGATAATTATCATTGATGAACAAAAGATTACAAGTTAGAATGACAATAACAGATAAAATTTACAAGTAATCAACAACATTGCAAAATGAACTATGCATGAAAAGTATGAGAAAAGAAAAATGTATAAGGTAAATAATGTATGGGGTGGAGTGGGGTTTAAAGTTGGTGTCTCTTTTTCTTATCCCTCTCTCTTTGCCTATCCTCATTTTCTTTTGGAGCTGGGCTAAGTGGACATCCTTCACATTCTGGTCGATCTGGGCAATAATCCTTTGAAGCTCTTCCTCTTCCCTCTCTCTTCTGAGTCTCTCAGACTCAACGGATTCCTCAAAGGCTTTCTTCATAATTTCAACTTCTTCAAACCCAGGGAACCCAGTTGCATCCGAGAAGGGAGTGACCTCGCCATTGGGATAATGGACAGCCCTGATCTTCACATTCCACACTGGGAAGTTGGGGTCCTCCTCAACTTCTTGGGCTTTCCTTTTCCCTTTGTCTTTACCCCTTCCTTTGCCCTTGCCTATTGGTTGAGTAGGCTTGGCTCTTGCTCTCTCAGCATCCAGGCAAGCCATCTGACCAAAGGAGATCTTATCCGTGTACCCATACCTCTCAAATTCTTCAGGGGTCATGTCCTCTATCTCCAGCTTAACTTCTTTTAGAATTGGGATGACATGCACCTCTTGAGAAGATGGCTGGGTCTCAGGTATGATCTCAGCTTGGACTGATGGTATCTCTTGCTCACTCTCAGCAGTCTCAGTAGAGGTAGTACTCTTGTTGGCACGCTTTCTAGCAACTACCTTCTTTCTTGATTCACTATACTTAACTGCTGAAGTAGGAGGAGCAGAGGTTGGCTCAGATGGAAGAGTAGCAGATGTTGGCCCAGAAGGAAAAGGAATTGGTTTAGCAATTACTATTGGAGGGTGGTTAATCTTCTTCAGGCCATACTTCATCATTATTTTCTCAACAATATTCCGGGTAGGCACAGAGGATGGAGGCTCAGCAGAAGAGGCTTCTGGCACTGGTTCAGGCTGCTCTGGTTCAGACTCAGGCACAGAAGAAGAGGACTCATTAGGTTGGCTGAACAGCACCATTGCCCACTTAGATCTTTGTTCATCTGATCGCTGCTGTTGCATAAATCGGATGGCTTCCCCTCTGATCAGACTCTCAGCACCACTTAATCTTTGAGAATCCATGGCTCGGCGGAGGGCGGCGGTGATGTCTTCATCGAGCCAGAGGGATGGTTGACTCAGGACATCCCTTGCTTCCATGGTATGGCGGAGGGCGATAGCAGCATCTCTCCTCCTTTTGTCATCATCAAGGAGGGCGAGGGCCAGGGAGGACTGAGTGGGTGAAGAGGAGGGTGAGGATTCGGGCGAGGATGTGAGTGTGTTGTTTTCTGGTGAACTAGGAGGGTTGGGGAAGAGGATTGTGTTTCTTTCGAAGAAGTCGGGGTGGGTGAATAGGCCATCAAAAGGGTGGGTAGCTGAGTAGGCGATGGATTGTTTATCTTTCCACGGAATAGGGGGTTGGTCCCCGAGGTAGAAGGTGTGAAGGGGGTGATCAGGAGAGGTAAAACCTAGGGTTTGTGCTATGGTGGGTTGAGGGGTGGTAGGGTTAGGGTAGGAAGGCCCGGCGGAAGTGGGGGATGGTGAACGGTTAGGGGAGTTATTGGAGTTAAGTGGTGATTGGCGAGGGGAGTGTTGGGGTGAGTTTTGAGTGGAGTTTTGGGGTGATGGTTGATGGTCATTGGTAGGTGATGTGTGTGGTTGTTGGGTATTCTGAGGAGGTTGCTGTGGCTGTTGAGTATTAGGAGGAGGGAGTAATGGTTGATTAGGTGGAGGAGGTGGAGGTGGGTTAGGAGGAGGAGGTGGTGGTAAGGTACCTTGTGGTTGAGGGATTTGGAGATGATTGAGAAGGAGGTCTAACTTGGCCTCTACCCTTCCAAGCTGAACCTCGACCCGATCTACTCGATCCTCGAGCCTCTGGATTCGCTCCCCCTGCTGCTGGAAGCCAGTATCACACTCGTTACGGAGAGGAGCCACCAAGGAGTCAGTCAGCTTAAGGAGAATCTCCTCCTTTATCTCCTGGGCAAAAACTTTAACAGTAGCTGGCACCCTTGCAACTCTGCTTGGACCGGGATGAGAGTCAACCTCTTGATCCCCTGCGCCAGATACAGAGGGGGCTGAGGTATGAGAGGCACTGCCTGCCTGAGAGCCTGAGCGAGTGGCCTTGGCCTTCTTGAGATACTTGATCTTCATCTTGCTAATGTTAATTGCACTCACAGGTAGGCACTTAACATTTTCTTCTTCCTCAGTGGATGTAGCCTTGATCAAGTTCTTCTCAAGGAGGAAGGCGATGATAGTGGGGTAGGGGATACTTCCAGTCTTATTGTTGACCATCCATCTATGCAACTCAAGACTGATCAACTGCCCTGGGTTGATTGGCTGTTGGGAGAGGAGTCTGGGGAACCAGGGGTTATCTAGCAGAGTGAACTCGTTGAAGTTCCCCCCTTTGTGTGTCATCATGCGGGAGTAGACGTAGTACAGGAGCCTGTTGGAGTCTGACATCCCGGACACCTTCTTCCCTTGGGTGTCATAAACCTTTTCCAGTTCCTCCTTGCTGAGTTTGAGTGACTCAGGGTATAGCCACTCATTCATTCCTTCCTCAGTGATCCCCATTAGGTTGTTGATGTCCTTCCACGTGAACCTGAAGGTTCTCCCCCTTACTGTGGCAGTGAAGGTCACTCTCCGAATCTGTTCTTTCCCATCCACCTTCTTATGCTTGACCTTGCCAGTGAGAGACTCGCAGAACACCCGCAGGACGTTGATATTGTACTCCTGGTTGATCCCCAGCCAGGGCATGTATTTTTCCAGATATGGCCTCAAGTGAGGAAACCCTAGTTCATCTATCTTGTCCAGATCTAAGTACATTCCGGTGTTGAAATAGGGTTTGACAGTTTCAAATTTGGTGGAAACAGCCTCCAAAGGCCCATCTCTGTACACAAGCGGATCATCCTCCTCTACTCTTTGTCTCTTGGAAGAGGGCTCTTCGCTAAATTGAACCCTCTTCTTGCCCTTCTTCTGCAACCTTCTTCGTTGTTGCCCAGATTCCCCAGAGTGTTCTTGCTGAGGCCCAGAATGTTCATGCTGTTCTTGGGGTTGCCCAGATTTCTCAGAACATTTATGCTGTTTCCCAGATTTGTCAGATTTAGAATGCCCAGATTTCGACTTGGATTTCTTGGAAGTGGTTATCTCAATGTTGGGGTTTGTCTCGAGTGATCCGGCCATTTTTGTGTGAGTGAAATGTTTATATGGGATGAAATGCGAAGAGAAAGATGAAGAAGATGATGAACAAGGTGAAGAAAGTATGAATGTATGCAGAGAGTTTGGGGGTAAGAAATTTGTGTAAGTAAAAAGTAAAAGTGAAAAACGACCACCTATTTATAGGCAACGTTACAGCGGGTACAATGCTCATAATGACTCTTCATGAAAGCATGCGCTGGTTTATGGGAAAACGTAAACATTCATGAAACTCCTTAGGACTAAGGGCGCATTGAATGTAGTGCATGGCCCTGAAGTTTAGCTGGACTAGAGCATAGTCCTCGTTGGTGTATCTGGATCGCTGCTTTGCAAAGCCATCATCATCAAGAGGGGTGTGATTCCCATGTTCAATCACATCCCAGAGTCGGATGTTGCTAGACTTTATGTAGGTCTCCATTCGGAATTTCCAGAATGGATAGTTATACCCATCAAAGCCTGGAGGCTTGTTGGGTTGAATAGAGACATCTGGCAAGGAATAGTCTGTATCCATTACTGGATCTTTACTTTCTAGATTCGTGGGAATCAAGTCAGAAAGACCCGCTCTGATACCAAATGAAAGTAATGGATGCACAAGAGGGGGGGTGAATTGTGCTACCAAATAAAAATCGAACAAAAACAACACAAGAGTTTATACTGGTTCGGTCTTCCTGACCTACGTCCAGTTCTCAACCACCCAGGTTGAGTTCCACTATCCCCAGGTTTTACAACGGGTTCACCTGGAGCCTTTACAACCGCAAGTTTTGAACGGGATCACTTGCAACCTTACAACCACAAGTTTTACTCAAGGCTCACTTGCAACCTTGCTAACTAACTCCCCTTTACTACCAGCAAAGGTTCAACCTTTACAAATAAAGGATTTTCTAAACTTAGTTCTCTTGAAGAACGGATAATGTTACACACTTAAGTACAATCAATGCTCTTAATACAAGAAGAGACTTAACAACGAAGAGTACAAGATTAGTAGATGAAAAGAACTCTCAATGCGTTAAATGCTCTTTCTCTTTTCTGGGCAGCTTTGAATGCTTGAAGGATTTCTTTAGTTTCTCACTCTAGCTTTCTTCAAGATTTCAAAGATATTAGTTGTCTTCATAAATGAAGGTGAGCTTGTTTATATAGTCTTCAAGTATTCTCACTCTTGGTAGGTGGGTTAGCCGTTTGAATATGGCCGTTTTTCCCATGTTACCGTTTGCCCAATTAATGCTCCATTAATGCTTAGCAGGGTTGACTTTACTTTATCTCTGAAAAGTAGTTCTGACACCTCTGCTCTGTCAAAAGCATTCTGACACTGCACTGCTCTGAACGTTCTGACATTCTGATTGCTTGCGGAAGCAAGTCCACATCCGGAAGCACCTTTACTCAGTGTACTGCATTTTGAACGTTAGTCTTAACAATAATAGCACATACTCACATGCAGTGGGAGTTCACTTAGTCTAAGGGAGTTCTTTTCCATCCGGAAGCAATTCCACATCCGGAAGCACTTTCACTGGACGTTGGGTTATGTTCACATTTCAAACACTGACGCTCAGTGTTATCTATACCAACAGCCAGCGCTAGTCACTAAGCATTCGGAAGCAAATCCACTGGACGTTGGGTTATGGTCACTGGCGCTCAGTGTTATCCATACCAACAGCCAGCGCTAGTCTTAATACAATCGGAAGCAAATCTACATCCGGAAGCTTCCTAACTTAGTCTCAAGGACTTTATACACTAAAGCTCTTAGACTGAGTTATGACTTAGTGATCTACTTGCTGTCGCTGGGGGATGTTGTAACATCCTGAATATTTTTTTTATTATAAAATAAAATTAATAAATATAGGAAATTTAGCCATTAATTTAGAAACTTTAATTAATTTACTGTTAGTTAATTTGTTAATATTTTACTTCCATTTTAAGTTAATGAGAATAATTAACTATTTGATTTTAATTTGACAATAGTCATGAAGGTTTTAATAATATGACCTTATTTTGGAAATTTTTATTTATAATGTTGTAACATCTTAGAATTTGAATTGAAAGAAATAATGTTAAAAATAAATTTAAAGAAACAGCTTGAAATCAATTGGATATAAATGATGGAAAATAATTATACTTGCCCTTTGATAGAGAAAAATTGTTATACTTAACTGATTTAAATTTATTTTATTAAAAATGTGGTTGAACTCTAGTTGGAGATGGGCCAGCCCACATTAGAAAGGAACCCTAAATACTGAATGTCATTACACACGCACAAACTCTTCTGCTTCATCATCGCAAAGACTCCTCTCATCCTCAAGACATCAACCAAAACACACCTTCACCAAAAATCTCTTCCTTTTCTTCCTTCCTCCCTCTCTATCAAACCCAAGATCTCTCTCTCTCTCTTCCTCAAGCATTTCATTTCTACCTTCGCTGGTCTCCTCACTCCCATCTTCTTCCTTTGAGCCATTCGCTGTTGACGACCTCCCCATCGCCGACGACGATAATCGGAGGTGGAAGCTTCCAAGTTTGAGGAAAAGACCAGATTTAAGCTTAGGTGACTATCCCTTTCTTTTTGTTTTCGTTTCTGCAATTTTGGGCGAGATTAAAGAGAGATATCCATTTGGGGTTCTAGTATTTTGGGTTTCATATTCTAATCATCTTAATTAATAGTATAGCAAAACTGATTTCTGATATTGTGTGTCTGATTTGCTGAGTTGGTTTGATATAAAAATTATGTCTCCTTGGCCGATCTTGTTTGGTTATGTATCTCAAATTGTTATATATGCTTCAAGGATGAAAATTATTGGCGTGTTTGTTTATGCTGCTGAACTTTAGAGGTGTTGTGCTTTTGTATTTTGATTGCTGTGTTCCTAATGTGAGAATGATGAAGCTTATAGTGGTATATTCATTTGTGAAGGTTTGACTACTTGCTTCTTACTAATTAGTTCAGTCAAGTTTTGGATTAAAGGTGTAATTTTTATTACCATAATTCTTGATTTATTTGTTTGGATTTTGTCATTTCATGAATTTTTAGATTCTTTGCTTCTCTCTGATCGAACAGATTATTGGTATGGGTCTTAAAATTGGTATTTAAAATTTGTACTTAAGTTGTATAAATGAAAGACTGTAATTTTCTAAAAGCATGTATGTATTAGGCTTGTATGGTGATTTCAGGGATTCTTGTTTTATTTCTGCACTGACTAAAATGATTTAATAGAAGTTCATTTTTTTTTGTTTTTGGCATTGCTTGTTGTGTAAATAATAGTGATGAAAGGCTGAATTGATTTAGGGGTTAAAGATGCTTACAATCTTAATTAAAGAAAGATGAGAAACAGGAGTTAGCTGACCTTGCATGCCAAGTTTTTATAGGCTTCCTGAATTTATTTGGCATTCACTTGTCAAGATATATTCTGGTTTAACACTTTTGTAAATTACTTTGTGCAAATACATCTACTACCTCATAAAGAAGAACTAATACAGAAAAATTTATGAGAGAAATTCAATGGATGTGAAGTGAAATCAGATTCTTTACTTGATGTTTATTAAATTGGTTGTTCTAGGACTTCAGATGTGTTGGTTGAATGATTCCAATTGAAAATTGTGAACGAGATATATGATTTCCTTGGAATATGATATGTGCTATAAATTGTTAAAGAATGAGACTTTTATGCTATGTTGATAATTATTTGGGGATTTATTCTTGGGACTTGGAAGCTCTGACTTGTTGATTGATGTGGTCATTAGTTTTAGCTAGGTACTTGTTTATGGCAGGAGACTTAATTATTTGTGGAGTATGAATTTTGGTTAGTAATTGTTAAGTAGTTGGGAACTAATAAAATAAGTTGTTATACAGGAGTTACTCTTGGGTATAAGATGTCTTGAATTTCTTTTTGAGAAATAGCCTTCTTTATGCAATTACTACTGGAAATTTATGAAAAGGGTTCCAAGGAGTTATCAAATATGATATGGATTGTTATTGATTCGATAAGAATTTAAAATGCATTTATAGTGGCTGATTTCAAAGTGGGGTATTTATTTGCTTAAATTGGTTTCTTTTGATTCAATGAAGTTTGTTGTGGATTTTGGAATGACATGAAATTTGGTTGCTAAAGGTTCTTTGAATTAAGCAATGATATAATATTTGATTAGTAAATTAAGGATCAAAATAACTTCTAGGAATGAAAATATTGAAAAGGGGAACGGGTAGTATCATTAGGACTGAGAGCGACGTTAAATTGATTAAATTTTAATTATTTGTATTTGCCGTATTATTGCTTGTAGAAGTTGTTTATTGACGCTTGAGCACGTGGGAGCTTACGTTGTTTATGTTTGGTATAAATGGAAAGAGGTAACTACTTAAACTTGTTTGCGTGTGTGTGTATGTTGGTAAGCATATAGGCTAGTTTATGAATTTACAATGTTTATTATATGCTTTATGAGAGTTGATGATTTGTTTGGTGCACACCGGTTAATATGATTATAATTATGCCATTCCGGAATGAGGTTCCCTGTAAAACCCCCAGGGACTAAAATGAAATTGTTACATGTTCAGTAGGGTTGTTAGTCCCTTTGAACCAGTTCAAGCGAGGGTATATCGATCATCGAGTCGTGAGTCCCTATTGAACTGAGATATTACGGTGTGTTGTGTTTGATTTGATTTTTGTTAGTGATGTTTTGATTACTTTTGTTATGGATGTATTGAGTTGTTTATAAATAAATATTTGTGCTGCTATTAATTGTAATACCTGATATCTGATAGTTATTTGAAATTAGTATATATATAACATGTTCATGCAACATAGTATGTTGCACACACCACTATACACAATATTAGCACACACCACCTTACGGCATGCACATGCACGTAGTGCAAAAATGTGTGTAAGCGAGTGGTAGTAGTTGCGATTTCTGGGTCTACCCCAATCGTTGATATTACAGGTACTAGATCGGGGCAGGAGTGATGGGAATGATCTGGAGACTTAGGACCAAGCGTCATGTTTGCATACTATTTTTCATATTTCATTTATTAATTTGTAAACCCTGTGATTCATTTTCTTTGGGTTACTGTATGTCTGTGTATAATTTTAGGCTGGATAACTGTAATTATTTCTTAAACATGTTGTGTGCTTATTTGTAATTAATTGTGAAAAAAAAAATTTAATCAGATATTATTAGATTTGTTTAAATATCCATGTTAGTCAATTTTTATCTAACATGGATATATCAGATTTGATAATTTTAAATAAACGATTTTCAATTGTTAATTTTATATTTCATTATAAAATGATTTATTTTAATTTATTTATTTCCAAATTACATGAAATTTTTTTTCTAATCATGATAGTTTATTTGTTACTAAAATTCTTTTTCTATCATGGTTAGCACATTAGTTTATATTTTATGGAAAATAAGAAAAATAAGAAAAATTGTTTTTTTAACTATGTTAGCTACTATTTTGTTAACTGGATTCTTTTCTAACATAGTTAGTAATTATGAAAAAAAAATATAGCGTAAAAATGGTTATAAAAGTGTGGTTGTTAAAGATGAGACGTTCATCCGCGAGCGCTAGTCTTAGTCCATCCGGAAGTAAATCCACATCCGGAAGCACTCTAACTTGGGGTTCTATATTAACCTAATATTCTCTTAGTGTTTGACTTGTTCTTTCATATTTTAGTCTTCATCAAAACTTAAGATTCTAACAGGAGACATGCAATTTGCTAATTCATTTGAGAGTCTATCAATTAGCATCTTGGAATTAGGGAATTCTTTTCTGCTCCACCTGGATAACATCTTTACAATATACAAGCCTGGTTAGGAACATTAATAATGACTTGATATCATTTACCTCAATTTGGTGCCACCCCTACTTAACAACTTGGATATGGTTTATGAGTTGTCCCACAAAGCCTCAAATTTAAAGCTCCTTGGCCGATTAACTTTTTTGAAGCAAAAGTTAACCACGAGTAAGTGGTGATCCGATCCATGAAGGTCAATGTGAAAACCTCTAAGTTTGGGAAACATTCACAGTGCAAAGCATTCCCAAGAGCTCTATATATACATTCCCTGATCGTGGCTTGCCACTATCTATTATTATGCCAAGTGAGTTGGTAGGCATTAAAGTTAAGATCAATCAACACACAATGCAAAATAAACTTGAGATTCATTGTGAACCGGTGGTTGGTCTCATCCAACCTCTGACGTTAAGTGAGTTACCGGAATAAGTAGCCTGGGTATTACTGCTGGATATTTTAATATGTTAGGGTATATATTTGTGGATATTCTAGTTATTAAAATATCTCCTTAAGTGGACCACATATTTAGATGCATTAAGTTTGGTTTAGGGTAATTATGACCATAGTATTATTATTAATTTTGATGGAAAGTTATAATAATAAGGTCATACCTTTTAAACAATACATACATGTCTCATAAAGTGAAGATACATATTCATTCATCATGTACTTGTTTATAAATCAGAGATTCCCTTACTGGAGAAGACAATCAAAACAGACCGTCATGTGCCTTTCTACCAGTAAGAAGATTCCTCTGTTTCTTTTATTTATGTCTCATGTGGTTCAAGTGATGTGGTTCAGGAGAAGTTTCTTGGTTCATTGATTCTTCTTACACATCAAATATCAATAGCGAGATGTATTTATAATTTAAGTCTTCCGTTGTTTACTCTATAATTGGTAGAAATTCTGTATGCATGTTTTGCTTTCAGTATAGGATTTTTCCAACAATTACCTCCGTCGATGACAATCCATTCTTGAGGAAAATCAATTTCTTGAGTCCCTTAGTCGGCAGAACTTACCTCGTTCTCCACCATTTGAGTTTTATTCTTTGCACCAAGCTTGAGATTTTTCCTTGGACTGTTTGGTCTTTGATAACCGTTTTGCTTCCTTTTTTATGCTATTTTGAGGGATGGTTAATTCCTCAAATTCAAGCTTCTTCTTCCGCTTTGGGGTAAACATTTCTTCCATCATCACACTCTCTTTACGTTTAAAATTTACATTCTGTAAGTTTAGAGTTACCTAAGAGAGGGGTGACAGAGTACCATATGGAATGATGGCACGTGATGTTGTGACTGGGCTTGATAGAGGAGCAGAGCTAGGTGATGGGTTCGAAACCTGGGGACTTTGCATAGTAGTTATGGGCTCATCTTCAAGAGGCTCATTGGATATTTCTTCTATATTGGCAAGTTGTATAATCCGTTGTGATTTGTGCTTGCCCATTTGATTTATTTCCTTCCCACATATAGCTTTTGGAGCATCATTCTGGGGAGAAATTTGAACATTAGTTGCGCCACCAAACGTGCCTTCATAAATCTTATCTTGATGCAGAATAATTCCTCCAATTTGACCACTTAATTGCAGAGATACACCATTATTGCTTAAAAAACTTTACTCCCTCTGGTCCCTAATATAAGTGCCAAAATTTGAATGATTTTGGTCCCTAATATAAAAGCTTATCTAATATTCTTTCCTCATTTAATGCATTTTTCCTACTTTGCCCCTAACTCGCTTTCATATTTATTAATGCTTATATGTACTTCTCTCTCTTAAAAGTATAATAAATATGGATAATATTGGAAAAGAAGCATTAACTCCAGACATCCAACTAACATTCACATGTTTTCTTAAGAAGTGTTTTTTTTGCGGCTAGCTCTTATATTAGGGATCAGAGGGAGTAGCATTTAACCTTTTCAATGTTGTGACAATTGGGGTATCTGCAGAAATAGAAAACGAATTAAATGGTGAAAGGCTAGAATCAAGCATGGGACGATTCTATACCAAATTTGGCATTTTCTGGCTCAGCACTATTGTGGTGGCTCGGACTCAATGTATTCCACCCATCCAATTTTATGGACAATTACTGTTGATACACAAATTATATGATATCAAAGAAAATAATAGTATCTTTATTCAGAATGGATGAGTGGACAAACCACAATGATAGTACAAGAGATTAGTCGCGTAGACTTTGGTCGACTAGCGAAAGAGAGAAATAGAAAGTACAAGATTCAGAAGATATTGGATGCTCTTTCTACATGGTATAAGGTTCTATATATAGTCTTCAAGCTTCCATTTCCGTTGATGCAATTAATCTCCACATTTACAGCTTTTGATTCTCATTAATGTGGCAGTTACTAGTCATTTATTGGACGTTATTGGTCAAAGGATTTATTGCTCCTGATTCTGTCTTTAATGAATTGATTTGACTGAGCTGGCCTCCTTGTGGGCTTATTGGGCCTGCAAATCCAGTGAAATAATGGGCATAACACTAAGTCCCCCATTAATGGGCAGTTACCGTTGCTCATTAATGCTCCATCAATGCTCAGCAGGGTTGACTTTGCTTTATCTCTGAAAAGCAACTCTGACAACTCTGCTCTGCCAAAAAGCACTCTGACACTGCACTGCTGTTCGTTCTGACATTCTGATTACTACCGGAAGCAATTCCACATCCGGAAGCAACATCACTCAGTGCTGCACTTGAACGTTAGTCTAGCAATATTAACACATAGTCACATGCAGTGAGAGTTCATTTTGTCTAAGGAAGTTCTCTTACTTCCGGAAGCAATTCCACATTCGGAAGTACTCCTACTAGACTTAAGTTATGACTTAGAGTTATATTCACTGACGCTCGGTGTTACCTAATCCAATAGGCAGCGCTAGTCACTTATCATCCGGAAGCATTCCTGCATCCGGTTGTGTCCTAACTTAGTCTTAAAGATTTTATACTTCTAACTTTCCTAGACTGAGTTCTGACTTAGTGACTTACTTACATCCGCTGTGGGATGAGTCATTCATCCGCGAGCGCTAGTCCTAGTCCATCCGGAAGTAAATCCACATCCGGTTGTACTCTTACTTGTGGTTCTATATTAACCTAAATCTTTCTAAGTGTTTAACTTGTTTTTTCATATTTTAGTCTTCATCAAAACTTAAGATTCTAACATTCTCCCCCTTTTTGATGATGACAAACTAAGTTATCTAATTAAGTTCATATTAAAGAATTAATCAAATAAAGCGCACATATGAACTCAAAGGCAAACTTCATTAGTAATAAAACAATTACAAGATAGAAATATAATAAACAGTCAGATTTACAAGTGAGCAGATAACTATGCATGAGAAATATGAAAAGAAAAATTCTAAGTTAAATGCATGAGGGGTTTGGGTTTAGAGCTGGTGTCTCTTTTTCCTCTCTCTCTCTAATTGTTTCTGATTACACTCCTCTTGCATCGTAGCCATCTGAACATCCTTCTCACTCTGATCAATCTGAGCAAGCATATCTTGAAGCTCTGCCTCGTCTCTGTCCTTTCTCAGTCTCTCTGACTCAAGGGATTTCTCAATGGCCCTCTTCAGGTCATTGACTTCAGTAAGCCCAGCAAATTCTCCAAAAGGCGAGTCAGAGATAGACATGGATCCAAAGGGATAATGGATAGCTCTGACCTTGACATTCCACACAGGATAGCTGGGGTCATCACCTTCACTTGACTTTCCTTTCCCCTTTCCCTTGCCTTTCCCTTTCCTTTTCAGGCTATCAGGATGCTTAGCATGTCCCCTCTCAGCATCAAGATGAGCAAACTGATCAAAGGTGAGCCTGTCTGTCCAGCCATACCGCTCAAACTCCTCTGGAGTCATATCTTCCACCTCTAACTTAACTTCCACAAGTGGAGGAATTTCTTCTGGAGGCGCTTGGGTGGAGGACTGGGGCTCAGATGCTTCCCCTGCTTGAGATACCCTTTCTAACTCATGATCCTCAGAACGACCACGTGGTTCCTCTTCTTCACTCTCAGAAGATTCAGAAGTACCAGCACCCTTTTTGGCAAAGGACTTCATCCTTGATCTGCTGAACTTGACTACTGGAGGAGGAGGAGGAGCAGAGGTTGGCTCAGAAGGAGGGATTGGAGTGGCAATCACTATAGGTGGATTGACTTGCCTCTTTAACCCATATTTCATCAGAATTTCTTCAAGTATGTTCTGGGCAGGCACAGAGGGAGAAGGCTCAGCAGATGAAGACTCAGGCTCAGGCTGTGGAACCTCATCAGGCTGTTCAACCAACACAATTTCCAACTTTGACCTCTGGCTGTCTGAACGCTACTGTTGCATGAACCTGATGGCTTCCCCACGGATAAGTCTTTCTGCTCTACCCAATCTCTGATAATTCATGGCTCGGCGGAGTGCAGCAGCAATATCCTCATCTAGCCATAGGGAGGGTTGAGTTAGGATTTCTCTCCCCCTTTTGGCATCATCAATAAGGGCAAGGGCCAGGGAGGAAGGATTGGGAGAAGTGGAGGGTGGAGGTTCAGGGCCATATCTTTTGGGTGGTGAGTTTTCAGGTGAGGAAGGGGGTGAGTTTTCAGGTGAAGGAGTGAGGCTAGGGAAGAAGAAGGGAATTGTTTCTGAGAATAGACCAGGATAGAGGAGGGGAGGTGAGTGGGATGAGGAAAGGATGTTTCGTTCAGGAGTCCTCGGATGATCTAGGGAACTGAAGGGATGAATGGAAGTGTAGAAACCAAGGGTCTCCGCGTTGGGAATGGAAGTGAAGGAGCTGAGGCTGTGAAGGATTTGGTTGGTGGATTGTAAGTGGTTGGGGGAGTTTTGATGGTTGGATGTGGCGGAGTGGCTAGGGGAGTTGTGAGGGGAATTTTGAGGTGAGTTGTGAGGGGTGTTGTGAGGGGAGTTTTGAGGTGATTGGTTAGGGGAGTTGTGAGGGGATTGGTTAGGTGGGTTGTGAGGGTCATTCTGTGGAGGTGGTTGAGGTGGATTAGGAGGAGGAGGTGGTAGTAGGTTGGGGTGAGGTTGAGGGATCTGGAAGTGGCTAAGTAGGAGATCTAACTTGGCCTCGACTCTCCCTAGGCGATCCTCCAAGCCCTGGATCCTCTGCTCTTGCTGTTGAAAGGCTGCATCACACTCTGCTCGAAGAGGAGCCATCAAGGGATCAGGCATCTTGAACAGGAGCTCATTCTTCATTTCCTCAACAAGGCCCTTCATTGCAGCAGACACCCTAGGAGCACGGCTTGGACCAGCATGAGAATCCACTTCTTGGTCCCCTGCTCCAGACGCAGAGGGAGCAGTTGTATGCGAGGCACTCCCAGCCTGAGAGCCAGACCTAGTGGGCTTCGCTGGCTTGTCATACTTGATGCCCATCTTTCCCAAGTTCATCGATCCTATGGGCAGGCACTTGACGTTGTCAGCTTCCTCAATGGATTTCATCATGAACTTCTCTAGGAGGAAGGCGATGACTTGAGGGTATGGAAGATAAGCAAGTTTCCCCCCCTTTTCCTTGACTTCACACCATCTGTGCAGCTCCATGCTGATCAGTTGCCCAGGGTTGATAGGCTGCTTGGAGAGGAATTTGGGGAGCCACGGATTGTCCAGCCCAGTGAATTCATTGAAGTTACCCCCCTTGTTGGTCATCAACCGAGAGTAGATATACTGAAGTACCCTCTTGGAGTCAGGCATAGCAGAGACCTTCTTCCCCTTGGTCTCATAAACTGTCTCAAGCTCCTCCTGACTCAGCTTCTTAGGGTAAATCCACTGGTTCATACCCTCGTCAGTGACCCCGAGGAGGCGGTTGATATCTCTCCAAGAGAACTTGATCTTCCTCCCCCTCACTGTGGCCTTGAAGTCAACTCGGCCAATGACAGATTCTGTCTCTGAGATGGTCTTCCACTTAGCCTTGGCAGTGAGAGATTGGTAGAACACCCCAAGGACTTGAACATTATACTCATTGTTGATCCCCAGCCAACACATATACTCCTGGAGATGATCTTTCAAATGAGCGAAACCCAGATCTTCAATCTTCTTCATATCAACATAGATTCCATTGTTGAAGTAAGGGCTCTTGTTTTCAAATGCAGGAGAAACAACTTCTAGCGGCCCATCAATGTAAACAGAGGGATCATCCTCAACTCGCTGGCGCTTTGAAGAAGGTTCTTCGCTAAAACGGACCCTCTTCTTATGCTTTTTCCCAGATTGTTCATGTTGCCCAGATTTCCCAGATTTGAAGTGATGCCCAGATTTCCCAGATTTGGACTTCTTCGAAGAGGTGGCTATCTGAGTGTTGGGGTTTGATTCATGAGAGCCGACCATTTTGTGTGGGATATGTATGGTATGTATGGAGAAATGCTCAGAGATGCAGAGATGAAGAAGAAGAACAAGATGAAGAAGATGAAGATGAAGATGAAGAACAGGATGAACAATGCGATGAAGATGATGAATGCTTTCAGAGGATTTGGTGGCAAGAAATTTGTGTAACAAGTGCAAATGACTGTTGATGCCTATTTATGCATGTGGTAACTGATGTGATGCACATAATGACTCTACATTGAAAACATGCGCTGTTTATGGGAAAACGTAAACATTTAAATTGGAACGGCGCACCTTTTTGACACGTGTCTCTTCACAATGTCAGAGGAGGCACTACTTCCTGTGGAGGAAGATGGAACGTTTTCTGAAGTGACGTGTCCTTCTTCTTCTCAGACACTGGCGCTCCCGGTTTTTTAGAGTCATCACCAAGCGGCAGCAAATTGGCATCCGGAAGAGGATTTGCTTCCGGTTGGACTTACTTAAGATTTAACATTAGGGATCTGCAAAACTAAAGATTGGCACTTCGATGCCTAAGTTAGTACAATTGGCAGGTTTTAACAATTAAGCACAGATTTATTCTGAAGATTAAACTTCATTTGGGTTTAACATTCCCAAATTTCCTCTTATAAAGGTAAATTGATCAACCCCCAGTGGTTGTTTGGTAAATATGTCTGTAGTTGAGAAACCATTCTCGCACATGCTTCCGGAAGTGAATTCGCTTCCGGATGTGAGGGACTTAAGATTTAACATTGTCAACTCTTATGGTTCCTCTTCCAAGGGACCTGCAAGTGCTAGCGGAAGCAAGTGCGCTTCCGGATGATTAGTGGAAGAACTTAAGGATTAACATTAATGGACATGCTCAGGACTTTCCAAGTCACATACTATGTTAATTAGCACAATATTATAATTTTAAGAAATCGCGCTTGCTGATTGGTTTGGTAAAACAGGAGTATCAATAATGTGAAAAACTGATTTTGAAATTTAGTTCACAATTTCTCACAGTTTCACTATCAAGTCATGAACTCTATTCATACTCTCTTGGATAAATACCAATGTGATAGCGTAAGGAGTATCGAACAGATTGTATATTTTCGGAGTTTCATAAACAAATATAGTTCAATAAATATGTCTTAGGAGTGTTCATGATAGATTATGGAGATATGTAACTTGTCAACACAATGAAAATCTAAATGCCTTAATGCCAACAAAATAGTTTAGTTTTAAGAATAAATCAGGTTTACAAAGCAACCAAGTTTTTCAGCATATGATCTCAAGAATAATTTTCAAATCTTAGCTCAAGTTCCTTCAGATATACTAGATATGATCTCATTATTCTTAGGATATCAACAAGCTTTAACTTAATTCAGATTGTTCTAAGCTTGTGATAATGTGTCAGGATATACTGTTAGAATCTTAAGTTTTGATGAAGACTAAAATATGAAAGAATGAGCTAAACACTTAGAGAAAATTAGGCTAATATAGAACCCCTAGTAAGAGTACAACCGGATGTGGATTTACTTCCGGATGGACTAGGACTAGCGCTCGCGGATGAACATCCCATCCCCCAGCGGCAGCAAGTATTTCACTAAGTCATAACTCAGTCTAAGAACATTAGTTGTATAAAATCCTTGAGACTAAGTTAGGATGCTTCCGGATGTGGATTTGCTTCCGATTGCTTAGTGACTAGCGCTGGCTGTTGGTTTGGACAACACTGAGCGTCAGTGAGTATAATATGATCATAACCCAACGTCCAGTGGATTTGCTTCCGATTGCTTAGTGACTAGCGCTGGCTGTTGGTTTGGACAACACTGAGCGTCAGTGAGTATAATATGATCATAACCCAACGTCCAGTGGATTTGCTTCCGATTGCTTAGTGACTAGCGCTGGCTGTTGGTTTGGACAACACTGAGCGTCAGTAAGTATAATATGATCATAACCCAACGTCCAGTGGAAGTGCTTCCGGATGTGGAATTGCTTCCGGATGTAAGAGAGCTCCCCTAGACTAAGTGAACTCCCACTGCATGTGAGTATGTGCTATTATTGTTAAGACTAACGTTCAAAGTGCAGTACACTGAGTGATGTTGCTTCCGGATGTGGACTTGCTTCCGCAAGCAATCAGAATGTCAGAACGTTCAGAGCAGTGCAGTGTCAGAGTGCTTTTTGGCAGAGCAGAGTTGTCAGAACTACTTTTCATAGATAAAGCAAAGTCAACACTGCTAAGAATTAATGAAGCAATTAATGGGCAAACGGTAACATGGGATAAACGACCATATTCAAACGGCTAACCCACCTACCAAGAGTGAGAATACTTGAAGACTATATAAACAAGCTCATCTTCATTTATGAAGATAACTTTGACATCTTGAAGAAAGCTAGAGTGAGAAACTGAGAATATCCTTCAAGCATTCAAAGCTGCCCAGAAAAGCTAGAGAGCATTTAACACATTGAGAGTTCTTTTCATCTACTTATCTTGTACTCTTTGTAGTTAAGTCTCTTCATTTTTTAAGAGCATTAATTGTGCTTAAGTGTGTAACATTATTCGTTCTTAAAGAGAACTAAGTTTTAGAAAATCCTTTGTTTGTAAAGGTTGAACCCTTGCAGGTTGTAAGGGGGAGTTAGTTAGCAAGGTTGCAAGTGAACCTGTGCAAAACTTGTGGTTGTAAGGTTGCAAGCGATCCCGGTCTAAAACTTGCGGTTGTAAAGGTTCCAGGTGAACCCGTTTGTAAAACCTGGGGATAGTGGAACTCAACCTGGGTGGTTGAGAACTGGACGTAGGTCAGGTAGACCGAACCAGTATAAATCTTGTGTTTCATTGTTTTAAGTTTTATTTGGTAGCACAATTCACCCCCCCTCTTGTACATCCACCTCTTTCATTTGGTATCAGAGCGGGTCTTTCTGACTTGATTCCAACGAATCTAGAAAGCAAAGATCCAGTAATGGATGCAGATTATTCCTTGCCAGACGTTTCTATTCAGCCCAACAAGCCTCCTGGCTTTGATGGCTATAACTATCCATTCTGGAAGTTCCGAATGGAGACCTACATCAAGTCCAGCGACATCCGCCTCTGGGATGTGATTCAACATGGGAATAACATCCCTATAGATGATGAAGGTTTTGCAAAGCAGCGATCCAGATACACCAATGAGGACTATGCTCTAGTACAGCTAAACTACAGGGTCATGCACTACATTCAATGTGCCCTTAGTCCTATGGAGTTCCACAGGATCAGCCACCACAAAACAGCGAAGGATATGTAGGAGGCTCTTGAGGCTGCTCATTCTGGAACCAAGGGAGTGAAGGCAAGACGGGTCGAGATGCTGGTTGAGGAGTTCCACAAATTTGCCATGCTTAGTCCAACTGAGCCAATCAGAGAGTTGGAGCTCAGGTTCACTCATCTTATCAATAACCTGGCCTCCCTGGGTAAAGACATTCCTGAAGAAGAACAAGTCAGCAAGATCTTATTAAAAGTCTTGAAAGGTGATTGGATCACCAAAGTTACCATCTTGCAGGAAGTCCAAGGAGAGTCAACCAGCTCTATCACTGCCCTGTTTGGTTCACTGGCTGAATACGAACCAACCTTGCTGGCTTAGAGAGCTCCTCAAGCTTCATATAAAACCAAGAACCTTGCTCTTGTTGCTCCCAGCAAGGAGAAGATTGATGATAATGATGATGATGAGGATGATGAGGAGGACATCGATGATGAGGAGATGGCTATGATGGTAAGAAAGTTCAAAAAGTTCTTCAAGAAGAAAGGAGGCTTTCAGAAAGGTGAATCCAGCCAGAAGAAAGGATATAAGAAGGAAAGGGCCCCAGTGTGCTTTGAGTGTAAGAGGCCTGACCACTTCAAAGCTGAGTGCCCAAGTTTGCAAAGATCAAAAGGGAAGGACAAAAGAAAAGCCTTTGTGTCCTCTATCTGGGTGAATAGTTCTGATGAGGAAGCAAGTGATGAGGAAGAGGTTGCCAACCTCTGTCTCGTTGCCAGAGAAGATGATGAGGAAGCATCCTCAGAATTTGATCCCATCCAGGAGGATAGTGAGGTAACTTTCCCTGAACTACAAGAAGCATATAATGAGGTCCATGAAGAATTTTTCCGCTTATGTAAAGCATATAAAGTTTTGAAAATTAAAAAGGAATCACTTGAGTCCAAGGTGGACTCACTCAGTAAGGAGCTAGCGGAAGCCAAAAAGCTTCCGGTAGCGGATGGCAAGGGTTCTCCCCAAGCAGAACCCAGAGCCCAAACATCAGAGAGCAGCTCTAACTGCAGCAAGATCTCAGGTGAGAGAGATAGACTGCAAAATGCCCTGCAGAAATTTACTAATGGATCTGAAATGTTAAACATTATTTTAATGAATCAGAGGGCATATAGGGACAAGACTGGATTAGGCTACAAACCTAAAGGGAAAAAGTGGGTGGAACCAAAAGTGAAGCCTTACTTAAAATTCTTTCATAAGGTCACTGATCACAGCTCCACACCTTTTAGCTTCTGTAATTATTGTAACAGGAAGGGACATTCTACGTCCACCTGTAATGCTAAGAAGCATGGAGCCAACATCTCTTATAAGTGGGTCCCAAAAGGAACCAAGGCAACAAAGGATCCTCCCCCAAGAAAAGAAACTAAGGGAGGACAGGGATTCAGAGCCTAGAAACAATCCTCAAGGAAAGCCCAAGAGCCTAGAGCCAACACTAGGCCAGAGGCACAGATTAATCATAAGCCCAAGGTCAAGACTAACACTGGACCAAGGGCTCTGGGAACTAATGACAGAGGACCCAATAAAGGTTGGGTACCTAAGCTTGTCTGATTCCTGCAGGTGTGTCTCAAAGCATCCAAGAATCGAAAATGGTACATTGATAGCGGATGCTCGAGACATATGACTGGAGACCGAGACAAATTCAAATCCTTGGTGATCAAAGATGGAGCCACAATAACCTTTGGAGGAAATCAGAGTGGAAAGATCACTGGAGTTGGAGAAGTTGGACCAGTTAAAGACGTCTATCTGGTGGATGGTCTCTGTCACAACCTGCTGAGCGTGAGCCAGAGCACTGACAAAGGAAATTGGGTAATCTTTGATTCACATGAGTGCATGATAATAGACAAACATGATCTGAATCTAGATAAGGCCAACCTAAAGTGCAAACTTAATGCTAATAGAAATGGAAACCTATACACTCTAGATTTATGTCAACAACTAGATGAAAAATGCTTAATATCTAGTGATGAGAATAGTTGGCTTTGGCATAAAAGGCTAGCACATGTTAATTTTACTCAACTTGACATGCTAATTAAGAAAGAGCTAGCTATAGGGATTCCATCTTTTAAGGTTAAGCATGATTATATTTGTGAATCCTGCCAACGAGGGAAGCAAACAAAGTCCTCGTTTAAAACCAAGAAGAGAGTCTCCACCAGCAGGCCCTTGGAACTAATCCACATGGATTTGGTTGGGCCAGCAAGAGTGAAGAGCTTGGGTGGAAACCTGTATGCTCTAGTTGTGGTGGATGACTATTCTAGGTTCACTTGGACAATGTTTCTTGCCTCTAAGCAAGATGCTTTTGATGCCTTTGTTGTCCTGGCTAAGAAAGTACAGAATGAGAGAGATCTCAAGATCACAGCCATAAGGACAGACCATGGAGGAGAATTTGAGAACCATAGCTTCTCTGAGCTGTGTGAGCAGAATGACATTGATCACAACTTCTCAGCTCCCAGAACTCCTCAGCAAAACGGTGTGGTCGAGAGGAAGAACATGGTTCAGACTGAGATGGCCAGGAGCATGCTCAATGAGAAAGAGGTTTCTCAAGTGTTCTGGACGGACGCTAGGAGCACTGCTTGCTACATCTCTAACAGAGCCTATGTTCGCAAGGGCTTGGATAAGACTCCCTATGAGTTGTACAAAGGCAGAAAGCCCAACATCAGCCACCTCAGAATCTTTGGATCAAAATGCTATGTGCATAACAATGGAAAGGTAAATTTTGGTAAGTTTGATCCAAAAGCTGATATAGGTGTATTCATAGGGTATTCCCTTAGGAGTAAGGCTTATAGAGTATACAACATGAGGACTAGAACTGTGGAAGAATCTATGCATGTTGTATTTGATGAAACTCCTACATGGGAACAATCCACAGAAGATGATGGGATACCAAACCTTCCAAAACCACCATCATCTTCACCACCAAAAGAAACACTAGCAAGCAATCCCAAAGAAGAAGATGAACCCAGTGATGAGCCTAGAGTGCAGACCGTGCCTGATGAGGCACAGTTGCCAACAGCTAGGAGACATCACAGGGATCATCCTCTTGATCAAGTGCTTGGTGATGTTTCTTCTGGTGTCAGAACCAGAAGGCAGGTTCAAAATGAAGTTGAGTTTGGAGCCTTCTTATCTCAGATCGAACCAACTTCAGTTGAACAAGCTCTTGAGGACTGCGACTGGATTATTGCCATGCAGGAAGAGCTAAACCAATTCGAAAGAAGCCAAGTTTGGGAACTAGTCCCAAGGCCATCTCATCAATCCATAGTTGGGACCAAATGGGTCTTCAAAAACAAACTGGATGAGACAGGTCAAATAACAAGGAACAAAGCCAGATTGGTAGCCAAAGGGTATAACCAAGAAGAAGGCATAGACTATGAAGAAACTTTTGCTCCAGTCGCAAGACTTGAAGCAATAAGGATTCTTCTAGCCTTTGCATCCATGAAAGGTTTTAAATTATATCAAATGGATGTAAAGAGTGCATTTCTTAATGGTTACATTAAAGAAGAGGTTTATGTAGAACAACCTCCTGGCTTTGACGATCACAAGCATCATAAACATGTGTATAGGCTAAAGAAAGCTTTGTATGGCCTGAAACAAGCTCCTCGAGCTTGGTATGAGAGACTCAGCAGCTTTTTGCTGAGCAAGGATTTCTCAAGAGGCAAACTAGATAATACACTGTTTATTCTGCACAATGATAGAAACATGTTAATTGTCCAAATTTATGTCGATGATATTATTTTTGGGGCAACTAATGAAAAACTTTGTGAAGAATTTTCTAAGACTATGCAGGGAGAATTTGAGATGTCAATGATGGGAGAACTAACGTTCTTCCTAGGCCTGCAAATTAAGCAAAAGAAGGATGACATTTTCATCTCCCAAACTAAGTATTGCAGAGAGCTTCTCAAGAAGTTTGGGATGGATGAATGCAAGGAGTATGACACTCCCATGAGTACCACTGCCGCACTCGATGCTGATGCAAAGGGAAAATCTGTCAGTCTGCCCATGTACAGGGGAATGATAGGTTCCCTGCTGTATTTAACGGCAAGCAGGCCTGACATTCAATTTAGTGTAGGCATGTGTGCTAGATTTCAAGCCAACCCCAAGAAGTCACATCTAACCTGTGTTAAACGTATTCTAAGATACCTTGAGGGAACACAAGAGCTTGGTCTTTGGTATCCCAAAGGTAACCAAGAGTTGTTGTGGGCTTATTCTGATGCTGACCATGCAGGTTATAAAACTGATAGGAAGAGCACCAGTGAACAATGCGCCTTCCTTGGTGGTTGTCTGGTCTCCTGGGCTAGCAAGAAGCAAACCTGCGTGTCTTTATCATCCACAGAGGCAGAATACATTGCTGCCGCAAGCTGTTGTGCCCAAGTGCTGTGGCTGAAGAACCAACTGAGAGATCTTGGCTTGGAGTTCCCTGAGGCTCCCATCCTCTGTGACAACACAAGCACCATCAGCCTCGCCAAGAATCCGGTTCAGCACACAAGGACAAAGCACATTGATGTCAGACATCACTTCATCAGAGATCATGTTCAGAAGAAGAATGTCAAAGTGCAGTTTGTCCCCACTCAGCATCAGCTTGCTGATATTTTCACCAAGCCTCTGGGGGGTTGATCAATTCACATTCATAAGAGGTGATTTGGGAATGGTAAACCCAAATGAAGTTTAATTCTTCAAAATAAACTTGTGCTTAATTGATTAAAACCTGCAACTATACTAACTTAGGCATCGGAGTGCCAATCTTAAGTTTTGCAGGTCCCCAATGTTAAATCCTAAGCAAGTGCAACCGGAAGCAAAACCACTTCCGGATGATCATTTACTGGCGCTGAGTGTTGAATCAAAGTGAGCGAGAGCACCAGTGTCTGGGCAAAAGGACACGTCACCAAAACGTTTCACCTTCTCCCACCAAAAACTGTGCCTCTTCTGACAGTGCAGAGACACATGTCACAAAGGTGCGACGTTTCAATTTGAATGTTTACGTTTTCCCACAAAAGGTGTATATTTTCAATGAAGAGTCATTATGATTCATCACATCGCTTGTCACTTCGCATATATATATATATAGGCCATTGTCATTCATTTTTCACTTCTCACACAAATCAAACACCCAAAACTCTCTGAAATCATCCTTCATCTTCATCGCATTCTCTTCTTCTTCTTCTTCTTTATTTCTTCTGCATTTCATCATATACATACCATACATTCCACTTAAACCCTAACCTACATAAAATGGCCGGTTCACATGAATCTAACCCCAACATTGAGATCCCAACCACTTCCAAGAAATCCAAGTCGAAATCTGGGCATTCTAAATCTGAAAAATCTGGGAAACGACACAAACATTCTGGGAAATCTAGGCAAATTCAAGAACAGCAAGAACAGTCTGGGCGTTCGGAGCAACATCATGATGAACAGTCCAAGAAAAAGGGTAAGAAGAGGGTACAGTTCAGGGAAGAATCCCCTTCAAAGAGACAGCGAGTCGAGGAGGATGATTCACTCGTATACAGAGATGGACCATTGGAGGCTGTTTCAGGGCAATTTGAGAATGCAAAGCCCTACTTTACTAATGGGATGTTCATCGATCTGAAGAAAATTGAAGAGTTAGGGTTCCCTCATCTGCAGGTATTTCTCCAGAAGTACATGTGTTGGCTGGGGATCAACAATGCATACAACATCAACGTCCTGCTGGTATTCTGCCAGTCTCTCACGGCCAAGGCTAAGTATAAGACGGTGAATAAGAAGGCGACCATTCGTAGGGTCACCTTCACAGCCACAGTGACGGGGAGAACCTTCAGTTTCACGTGGAGAGACATCAACCGTCTGCTCGGGGTCACTGTGGGAGAGATGAACGAGTGGCTATACCCTGAGAAACTCAACCAGGCGGAGCAAGAGAAAGTCTATGACACCAAGGGGAAGAAGGTGTCTGGCATGTCTGACTCCAACCGGCTCCTTCATTATATCTACTCTCGGATGATGACTCACAAGGGGGGGAACTTCAACGAGTTCACTCTTCTTGACAACCCCTGGCTCCCCAGATTCCTCACCCAGCAGCCGATTAACCCAGGACAATTAATAAGTTTAGAGCTGCACAGGTGGATTGAAAACAAGAAGGCTGGAAATCTTCCCTACCAAACGGTCATCGCCTTCCTCTTAGAGAAATTTCTGATCAAATCCACATCCACTGAGGAGGCTGAAAATGTTAAGTGCTTGCCCGTCAGCTCAGTGAATATCAGCAAGATGGGGATCAAGTACCTCAAGCCACCAAAGGGTACTCGATCTGGCTCTCAGGCAGGAAGTGCCTCACATACCACGGCTCCCTCTGTATCTGGTGCAGGGGATCAAGAGGTCGATTCTCATCCTGGTCCAAGCCGTGTTCCGAAGGTGTCAGCCGCAGTAAAGGCCCTTGCTGAGGAAGTAAAGGAGGAGATTCTCTTTCGGCTGTCTGACTCTTTGGTGGGTCCCCTTCGTGATGAGTGTGACACTGGCTTCCAGCAGCAGGGGGAGAGAATCCTGAGGCTCGAGGACCGAGTAGGTCGGGTCGAGGCTCAGCTAGTAAGGGTAGATGCCAAGTTAGACCTCATCCTTAATCACCTTCAAATCCCGCAAGGTAACCTACCACCGCCTCCTCCTCCTAACCCACCTCCACCTCCTCCACCTAATCAACTATCACTCCCTCCTCCTAATGTTCAACAGCCACAACAACCAGCCCCTCAGAATAACCAACAACCCCAAACTTCACCCAGAAATGACCATCAACCATCACCTCACAACTCCACTCAGAACTCTCCTCAACACTCCCCTCGCCAATCACCCCTTAATTTTACTTCGCCAAATAACTCTCTATCTCCCCACAACTCACCTTCACCTCATAACTCCCCAAACCGTTCACCACCCCCAAACCCCATAAGGCCCTCCAATCCTCTTCCTAACACTTGCCCCACCATAGCCCAATCTCTTGGATTTACCTCTGCTGATCACCCACTTCACACCTTCTACCTCAGAGACCATCCCCCTATTCGGTGGAGAGTTAAACAACCCCCCGCCTACTCCTCTACCTATCCCTTCGATGGCCTATTCACCAACCCACCTTCTTCGAAAGAAACACAGCCCTCTTCACCAACACCTCACCCACATCCTCGCCCGAAACCTCACCACCCAACACATTTGGCCCTGACCCTTCACCATCCACTTCACCCAATCCTTCCTCCCTGGCCCTCGCCCTCATTAATGATGACAAAAGGGGGAGAGATGGTGCTGCTGCCCTCCGCCGTACCATGTATATGAGGGATGCCCTGACTCAACCGTCCCTCTGGCTAGATGAAGACATCACTGCTGCCCTTCGTCGAGCCATGGATATGAGAAGATTGGGTAGTGCTGAATGTCTGATCCGTGGGGAAGCCATCCGATTTATGCAACAGCAGCGATCAGATGAGCAAAGGTCAGAATGGGCAATGGTTTTGGATGAGCAACCTGGTGAGATCCCACAGCCTGAGCCAGAGCCAGAGCCTTCATCTTCTGAGCCTCTTCCCTCTGTGCCTGGCCGAAACATAATTGAGGAAATTATGATGAAGTATGGGCTGAAGAGGCAAAACCATCCACCCATTGTGATAGCCAAACCAGTCCCTCCTCCTAAGTCAACCTCTGCTCCTCCTCCTCCTCCAGTAGTCCTACCTTCTGAGCCAACCTCTGCTCCTCCTCCTTCAGTAGTCAAGTACAGCGAATCAAGGAAGAAAGCAGTTGCTAGAAAAGGTGCTAACAAGAGTGCTACTACTACTGCGCCTGCTGAAAGTGAGCAAGAGGTTCCATCTGTTCAAGCTGAAGTTGTGCCTGAGACTCAGTCACCCTCTCAAGAGTCATATGCCCCTCCGCCACTAAAAGAAGTAAAGCTGGAAATAGAGGATATGACTGCTGAAGAGTTCGAGAGGTATGGATGGACTGACAAGATCTCGTTTGGTCAGATGGCTTGCCTAGATGCTGAAAGAGCGAGTGCCAAGCCTACCCAAGTGAAAGGAAAGGGCAAAGGTAAAGGTAAAGGCAAAGGGAAATGGAAAGCCAAGGAAGTTGAGGAGGACCCCAACTTTCCTGTGTGGAATGTGAAGATTAAGGCTGTCCATTATCCCAATGGCGAGGTCATTCCCTTCTCCGATGCAACTGGGTTCCCTGGGTTTGATGAAGTTCAAAATCTGAAGAGAGCCTTTGAGGAATCCGTTGAATCTGAGAGACTTAGAAGGGAGAAGGAAGAGGCAGAGCTTCAGAGTATAATTGCTCAGATTGACCAGAGCGAGAAGGACGCCCACATAGCCCAACTTCAAAAGGAGAATGAGCAAAGGCAGTTGGAGAGGGAAAGGAAAAAGAGACACCACCTATAAGCCTCACTCTACCCTATGCATTTAACTTAGAAATTTTTCTTTTTTCATATTTTTCATGCATAGCTCAACTTGCACAGTTTTGATTACTTGTAAATTTTAACTGCTGTTATACATATCTGACTTGTAATCTTTTGATCATCAATGATATTTGTCTGTAGTTCTTTGTGCCTTATCTGATTATTACTTTCAATTCTTTCATATGAACTTAATTAGATAACTTAGTTTGTCATCATCAAAAAGGGGGAGAATGTTAGAATCTTAAGTTTTGATGAAGACTAAAATATGAAAGAATGACCTAAACACTTAGAGAAAATTAGGCTAATATAGAACCCCTAGTAAGAGTACAACCGGATGTGGATTTACTTCCGGATGGACTAGGACTAGCGCTCGTGGATGAACATCTCATTCCCCAGCGGCAGCAAGTATTTCACTAAGTCATAACTCAGTCTAAGAACATTAGTTGTATAAAATCCTTGAGACTAAGTTAGGATGCTTCCGGATGTGGATTTGCTTCCGATTGCTTAGTGACTAGCGCTGGCTGTTGGTTTGGACAACACTGAGCGTCAGTGAGTATAATATGATCATAACCCAACGTCCAGTGGATTTGCTTCCGATTGCTTAGTGACTAGCGCTGGCTGTTGGTTTGGACAACACTGAGCGTCAGTGAGTATAATATGATCATAACCCAACGTCCAGTGGATTTGCTTCCGATTGCTTAGTGACTAGCGCTGGCTGTTGGTTTGGACAACACTGAGCGTCAGTAAGTATAATATGATCATAACCCAACGTCCAGTGGAAGTGATTCCGGATGTCGAATTGCTTCCGGATGTAAGAGAGCTCCCCTAGACTAAGTGAACTCCCACTGCATGTGAGTATGTGCTATTATTGTTAAGACTAACGTTCAAAGTGCAGTACACTGAGTGATGTTGCTTCCGGATGTGGACTTGCTTCCGCAAGCAATCAGAATGTCAGAACGTTCAGAGCAGTGCAGTGTCAGAGTGCTTTTTGGCAGAGCAAAGTTGTCAGAACTACTTTTTAGAGATAAAGCAAAGTCAACCCTGCTAAGCATTAATGAAGCAATTAATGGGCAAACGGTAACATGGGATAAACGGCCATATTCAAACGGCTAACCCACCTACCAAGAGTGAGAATACTTGAAGACTATATAAACAAGCTCATCTTCATTTATGAAGATAACTTTGACGTCTTGAAGAAAGCTAGAGTGAGAAACTGAGAATATCCTTCAAGCATTCAAAGCTGCCCAGAAAAGTTAGAGAGCATTTAACACATTGAGAGTTCTTTTCATCTACTTATCTTGTACTCTTTGTAGTTAAGTCTCTTCATTCATTAAGAGCATTAATTGTACTTAAGTGTGTAACATTATTCGTTCTTAGAGAGAACTAAGTTTTAGAAAATCCTTTATTTGTAAAGGTTGAACCCTTGCAAGTTGTAAGGGGGAGTTAGTCAGCAAGGTTGCAAGTGAACCTGGTGTAAAACTTGTAGTTGTAAGGTTGCAAGTGATCCCGTTCTAAAACTTGCGGTTGTAAAGGTTCCAGGTGAACCCGTTTGTAAAACCTGGGGATAGTGGAACTCAACCTGGGTGGTTGAGAACTGGACGTAGGTCAGGTAGACCGAACCAGTATAAATCTTGTGTTTCATTGTTTTAAGTTTTATTTGGTAGCACAATTCACCCCCCCTCTTGTGCATCCACCTCTTTCATATACAGCTTTCAGTGGGTAGAGATTCTTAATAATTCTTTCCAGGTTGATTATCTACACTCACTTAGGCTTGTGTCCTATTGGCATTTGCCTTTGGATTTACCAAATTTTGCAGAAATTAATTCAAGGCATTTCCTAAGGTTTCTTATGTATTTCAGACAAAAGGGACTATCCATTAAAATCCACAACAGAAGGAGTAAGGGATAGAAATGCTCATATATGATTGGCGAGATTTCCTCAAGATATCAGTACAGCCAGTTCCTCTCATCTTGATAAGGAGCATATTTGTTGACATTCTCTCTTGTACGTCCACGTCGTTCAAGCTTTCATAATCTGTGTCAACATACTTAAAACACAAGCTTGAGTTGAGATCATCAGTAGATTGAAACTTTAAGATGTGATAAGGGAAATATTGCTCGAGTTCATATCCTGTCAGTTTACCGCTATGGATAGTGTTTTTTTAGCCATTGAATTTTTAAGCTATGACAAGGAGCTTATTCCTTATGCTTTTAAAAACTTGATGCAGAAGAAACCAAATGAAATGGAGAATCATAGAATAAATTTAATTCAATCATGAGGTATGGTTGTTATGCAAGTTTAAAGAGGATCAGAATCTTTGTTAAATTCAAAAAGGCTAGCCATGATAACTTTGAAGAAAGTCTCTAGTTTAAAGTGTCAGAAATCTTGAAACTAATGAGATATTCATAACTATCATAAACAGATTCAGATACTTCAAACAAAAATGGATTTGATGTGATTTGATCATTTTCAAAATAAGATCATCACAGGTTTGTAAAGAGAATCAATATCACAGTATTTTGAACACTGTTAAGACAATCATGTGGTTAGATGCTACATGTTCTTCACATCCATTCCATAGAGCAATTTGATGTTTATCCTTAGATGCATGAGTGTCAATTGCCGATGAAATGAGTAAACATGCATTCATTACCCAATTAACCATTCAAATAGAGGAAAGAGTAAGAATGACATCACCAAAGCTACATTTGCGTCAAGTAGTAGCTTGCTTGATTTTGGCAGCAATGTAAAGATACTTCTATTTCAAGGAGAAGCACCAAAAGCCAAGCATGAAGAATGGCTCATCAAGGTTTGACTAATTGCTCAGATGAGATATAGTCTTGAATCTTGCTGTTCTTTCGGATCTCCTTTCCTACAGAATACCCAAATAGTTTCTTTCGTTTGTTTTCCAGTATCCAAACTTGGATCTGACTGGTCAGTTTGTAGGAAGTGTATAATTCATATGCTCTTAAAAGGTTATTCACTATATATATATATATATATGACATTGTGAATCTATCATGACTATATTGTGAATCTATCATGACTATATGCACATGGATATACATGATTTTTGATCATGATAGTCATAGATAGCATGTAGATTATGAACATTGTGAAATTCCTTAAACTTACTTATATAAGGAATATAATATTCATATCTAGGATGCTTAATTGTAAAAACCTCAGTAATTCCATCTAACATTTGCATAGGAAATTTTACTATCGCATGCTTCGACCTCAGAGATCCCTTGCTTACCCAAGGGGATCTTCTATACTTATCCTTGGCCTGAAGCACTTTCTTTTGAGAGACGAAATTCATAGACTCTCTCCATGTTGATCGAGGAATCCTCTCTCTCTTGTGCTTCTCAGGATAGTTGAGTGGAACTCTGTGATAGCTCATCCCTGAGATAGAGCCTTTGTTCCTTGTGGTTGCACACTGCTTCCAATGATTGGACCAGGTGGTTGCAGCAGTGACACCACCATGAGTTCTCTTCTTTGGGGCAAGAGAACCTCTTGATCCTTCCTGCACAAGTAAGGCACTAGAAGGATGTTTTGGTACCCATTTGTACTTGGGTCCTACATGGTTAGCACTGGACCTTACCTGTCCTTTAGGAATCCATACAAATTTATTTCTCACATTTAAATTTCTTCTAAAAGTACATGTGTGAGAAATATGACCTGATCTACCACAATAATGACAGATAATGGAATGATATTCAGAATGAGATTTCCTATCATTATTATGTTGGTCAGTTTTCTTTTCATTTTCCTTCAACAAGAACTCACAATTTGAACAATTTTCAAAACATGTTGACGGTTTCGCTGTCGATAGAGGACTAGCTATCGGCAGCGATAGTTGTTTTTCTATGGAAGGAACTTTGAAACCTTGGATGTAGAAGAAATAATGAGTTCCTCAAGTTTCCTATTCTTTTTCCTTAAGCCTAGAACTTCTTTTGCAAGTTTATAGAATTCAATATGTAACTCATTATATGTGTCTTGGAATTCAGAAGGTTCAAGTTCAGATACCTCATTCTCCTCAGTTTCTGAATCTAGGTAGAGATCAACACTCTCTTCACTGCCGCTGGCTTTCTCAATATCAGCTTCCTGTAGCTCACCAACAATTGATCCACAAGGGGCACGAAAAGAGCTTTGGACAGCTTTACTCTCAAGAGAGTGATTAGAAGCATACATGGCATCAAGGGTGTGCCAAATATCTCTAGCACTAGAGCAATGTTTGATTTTCTGGAAGTCACGCTCAGTTAAGCCTTTTTACAAAATTTGCACTGCTCTAATGTTTAAGGAAAATAAATTCTTCTCTTTTTCGGTCCAGTTCCCTTTTGGTTTGAAATCAAAAACATTTGTAAAGACGTCGCACATTTTGAAACTGGAGGACTGTATAAAACTTTTCATCCTTGCTTTCCATAGACAGAAATCTACATTTTTTAACACGGGTGGAATGGTATGATCAAAACCTTCAGAAAACATTTTATGTCCCAAGTCAGCCATGGTCTTTGCACTTGAGATCGTTGGATCCTTTAAACAAGTGACCTTGCTCTGATACCAAATGAAATGTGTGGCTGTCACCCAAGAGGGGGGTGAATTGGGTGGCAGAATAAAACTTAAACTTTTCTTTTAAAACAATTCTTTTTGTGCTTGATGAAAACGACAATGAATCATGCTATGCACAAATAAGTTTGTGATGGTGTGGTGCTAGAAATGATGAGAAGATCAAAACAGAAACAGCACACACAAATTTATCGTGGTTCGGTCACTTCCAGACCTACATCCAGTCCCTAGACTTCACCTGAGATTTTCAATCCACTAAACTTCTTGTTTACTCCAGGCACAAGAAAACCTTTACACCTTAGGTTTTACGAACACGGGTTCACCTAACAACCCACAGGTTTTGCAACGGGCTTACCTGCAAACCTTTACAACCACAAGTTTTACAACGGGATCACTTGCAACCTTACAACCACAAGTTTTACACGGACTCACTTGCAACCTTGGAGATTTAGAAAACCTCTAAATACTCCCCCTTACTTTTGTAATGTTACAACACTGTTCTTCAAGCACCAAGCTTTAGAACAGCCTCTCTTGATTAGAGGATTTGATAATATGTTCACTCTATGAACTGATTATGATAATCACTTAAGTACAATGAATGCTCTCAATAAATGAAGAGACTTAACTACAAAGAGTACAAGATGGATAAATGAAATAGAACTCTCAATGTATTAAGTGCTCTCTTGCTTTTCTGGGCAGCTTTGAATGCTTGAAGAATGCTCTCAGTTTCTCTCTCTAGATTTCTGCGTTTTTCTCCAAGTTATCTTCATAAATGAAGATGAGCTTCTTTATATAGTGTCTTCAAGTATTCTCTCTCTTGGTAGGTGACAATGCCATTTGAATATAACTGTTATTCCCATGTTACCGTTGCTCATTAATGCTCCATCAATGCTCAGAAGGGTTGACTTTGCTTTATCTCTGAAAAGCAACTCTGACAACTCTGCTCTGCCAAAAAGCACTCTGACACTGCACTGCTGTTCGTTCTGACATTCTGATTGCTACCGGAAGCAATTCCACATCCGGAAGCAACATCACTTAGTGCTGCACTTGAACGTTAGTCTAGCAATATTAACACATAGTCACATGCAGTGGGAGTTCATTTTGTCTAAGGAAGCTCTCTTACTTCTGGAAGCAATTCCACATCCGGAAGTACTCCTACTAGACTTAAGTTATGACTTAGAGTTATATTCACTGACGCTCGGTGTTACCTAATCCAATAGGCAGCGCTAGTCACTTATCATCCGGAAGCATTCCTGCATCCGGTTGTGTCCTAACTTAGTCTTAAAGATTTTATACTTCTAACTTTCCTAGACTAAGTTCTGACTTAGTGACTTACTTACATCCGCTGTGGGATGAGTCATTCATCCGCGAGCGCTAGTCCTTGTCCATCCGGAAGTAAATCCACATCCGGTTGTACTCTTACTTGTGGTTCTATATTAACCTAAATCTTTCTAAGTGTTTAACTTGTTCTTTCATATTTTAGTCTTCATCAAAACTTAAGATTCTAACAAGACGCTTGGTTGCCAACTCTCTTTTGGGAGAAAAGCATTACTCTCTTTTGAATTAATCGACTAGTTCAGATGCTTGGTCGACTATCCTTTTTTGAGTAAGCATGGTCGACTATATTTCTTGAATTGTGTCGACTTAAGCTATTTCTGACAATTAGTCATTTAGCTTGATCTTTTAGACATTTGTCATCTGGAATAATTTCCTTGCGACCTGCAACAAGCATAAGTAAACTATTCTCGTTTTGACTATGGATCGGAATTTTGAGTACTGCCAATTAACGCCATGAAACCATGATCCAGCTAGCACTCTTTTTCATCATATTTCATTTTCCTTGCCAATTTGTTAGCACAATTCAAATAAAAGAAATATCGAAAATGAATTAAAAGTAGTACTTCTTTAAATGAATTGCATTCCACCTTATTGAAACTAGTTTTCATATTCATTGACTTACGTTCAAGCCCAAGTCCTGTTATTTCGACTACGTTATATGGTTCTTCATAAGTTGGATCTAATTTTCCATTTCTACTCTCTAGAGTATTCGGAAATACTTTCCTAAACACTCAGTCCCCCACTTGAAATTACCATTCTTTAACACTTTTATTTCAGAATTTAGTCGCCCTATTTTGGTAGACTGTTATTTTGACTAAAGGTGGTTCTCGACGTTCTTCAAGGAGATCCCTAATTTTGTGCTAATAATTCATTATTATTATTTTTCTAGTTTATTGATATCTTAGAGAAAGTATTCCTATTTCTATAGATAACATAGCTTCATAACCATGAACTAACAATAAAAAAGTTTCTCCTATTGACTTTCTACATGCCATTCTATAAGTCTATCAACCTGTTTCCTTTTAACTTTATCTATTGGTTTTTATCACTAGACTGTACTTGTCCATTTAACTGGGGATTTCTAGACATTGAGAACTTTAAATTCATATGTCATTAATCGCCTAAATTTCTCCCAATAAATTGTGAACTATTATCACACACTATTTCGCGTGGAAGACTAAATCTACAAATTATATTATTCCAAACAAAAATAATTACCTCAGTTTCTTGAACTTGAGCAAATGCTGCAGCTTCAATTCACTTGGTAAAGTAATTTGTTACTACCAATAAGAAGATAAGATGCCCTGGTGCATAAGGAAGTTTTCCAAATGTGTCCATTTTACATCTCATGAATGGCCTTGCTGGTGCAATAGTATGTCATTTCTCAGGTGGTTGTCGTGCAACATTAGAGAATCTTTAGCAATGATCACATGTTGTTACAAAAGCAGCTACATCATTTTGAGAAGTTAGCCAAAAATATCTAGCTCCACTGACTTTCCTTATAAGACTTCATATACTTCTCTAAGTACACAATTTGATTTAGCTAGAGAAATACATTTTAACAAAGATCCCCTAGTATATGATCATTTATACAAATCGTCGTCTATCATTATAAATTTGGTTGTTCTAATGATTATCCTGTAATCTTCATTTTTATCATTGGGTAGTTGACCATCATCATCATCATATGAGATTTATAATGTTACTCCACCCCCTGTTCATTTAGAACAAGTGGAGCTGTCGACATACAACACTAGGGTGATGAAAGTATCTGTCGACTAACGCACAAAAATCTTTATTAGCAGCCCCTTGCAAATTTGGACTGAAGTCAGCCATTAGATATGTGAGGGCCTGAGATTTTATATCAGTTCTTGATAAATATGAAATATCAAATTTGCTAAGTTCTACTGCTTATTTCACTAGTCGTCCAAATAAATCAAATTTATGCAATATATTTCTAAGTGAGAAATAATTATAAACTACTATAGAATGACATTGGAAATATGATCTCAACTTTATGAATCCGATACTAGTGTCAATGCTAATTGTTCCATAGTAGAATACCTGGTTTCCGCATTTAGCAATGTTTTGCTTACGTAATAGACTAGACTTTGACGCCCATTTTTTCTTGAATAAGCACTGCACTTACAACTTTAGTAGCAACAAATAAACAAATGTAAAATGTCTCACCTGAATTTGGCTTAGATAAATAAGAGACTCTTAAAGAGCTTGTTTCGCCTTTTCATCCATTGGAATTCCTTGTTCTTTCATAGGGCGTCAACAAATGATTGGAATTTTCTTGAAGACCTTAAATAAAATGAGTCAATGCTGCTACTCTGCCTGTACGTTTTTTTAACAACTTTTATATTGCGAGGAGAAGGAATTGAATCTCCATGATCGCCTTGGTCTGAGCTGGATTTACCTCAATACCTCACTTAAAAACCAAATAAACTACAAGCTTTCCAAATGGAATTCCAAAGGAACATTTATTAGGAAATATTAAATTTCATACTATATTTTGCAATAAATCAAATGCATGTTGTAAATGGCATACAAGATCTTTTGCTTTTAGAGATTTCAACTAATATGTCATTTATATATATCTCCATTGTTTTTCTAAGATGTTGACAAAACATTCTATTTACCAACCTTTGGTATGTGACTTCAATATTTTTAAATCAAATGACATTACCTTATAGGAGTAAGCCTGTTTTTGGAATGAACGACTTTTTCTCTTGGTCGTCAGAATGCATTGGAATTTGATTGTAACCAGAGAATACGTCCAACATGCTTAATTGCTTGTGACCAGATGTAGCATCTACTAAGCTGTCAAAATATATTGAAGAGGAAAACTATCTTTAGGATGACCTTTATTTAAATAAGTAAAGTCTATACAAACTCTGTGTTTTCCATTTTTCTTGGGGATGACGACTACGTTAGTCGACCAATGACGATTACGTTAGTCGACCAATCATTGAAATATATGTTCACATTAAACTAACGAACTATAGTGTCTGGACTAATCTTTGTCATGTCTCTGTGGGACCAAGCAAAACAATCCAAATTAGTTAATAGACAAGAAAGAAATTAAATCTTTTCTTACCTCTCTATCAAGATCTGCTTCTATGGACAACAACATTTCTAGAATCAAAGAAAAGATTTTTTCTTATAATATCATCACAGTCCCCCTTGTCCATAGGAGTCAGATTTTGTAATTGCTATGCAATAGTTGTGATTTTTTTAACACCTTTTGTTTTCACCTAATAAAATTATCGGGGACTATTTGCAAATAAATAATATTGAACTTGCAACATTAAAAGAAACTCTTGAATAACAGAATCATTAAATGAAATTAATCCCTTAGATGATTGAGCGTCATTTTGATTATTTGACGTCCTTAACTCATCTTTAGGTAATAACCTAGGGTATGGTCGTCAAGGATATCACATTGCATTTCTCATCAAGCTTGTTGGACTTGTCTTTTTTGGATTCTGCCCATTTGACTTTCTTCGTCCACCTGCAAAATAAGGTTCAAATCTCCAATTTTTACCTTTGAGTTTTTGAGAACGTCTGTTTGTCGACGTGCTATTTTCTTGTCTGGTTGTTGACGTGTTATTTTCATGTCTAGTTGTCGACGTGCTATTTTGTTGATTTTTCTGGTGACGCTTAACAAATTCAATTATGAATCTTGCATCGTCTTCTTCCCCCTTGATCGTAGCCCAAACGAACATTTGAACTTCAACCCAAGTTTGCACTTGGCTTAAAGTTCACTTCTTATACAACTTAAGATCCATGTAGAAGATATCTTCTAAAAGTCTGCATAGCAATATATTATTCGCAATTTGGGATACTTACCGTTTTCTGAATGAATTTGTAAGAAATTGTCTAGTAGCTTCATCAAGGCATTGAAAGATCAAGTGTTAGTCGTCGGACGTCTTGACCAAACTCCCACTACTAGCAAATTGTTGAAAAAACATTTTAATTCATTAACCATCAAGATAAACATGTTAGTTAAACTGTGCAAAAACATAAAAAGGATGGTCAAAAAATTTGATCATGTTGAACAAAACATTCTGGTATGTCGACCATAGCAAAAGATGGGCGACAAACGGACTATCAGAATAATTTCAGCGGACTATCAGAATGTTTTCCTAAACGAGAAGATTTAAATGATTCTGCAATTCCCAGAATCTGTAATATTGTTTTCTGCAATTTTTTCAATTCCTTCCACTATTTATCCATCTTTGATTCTTGAGTCCTTCCATTTGATCCATAGACATCTTGACCGATTTTTGTGGAGTTTGAATTGATTCTTCATCATCAAATCCAGAATTATACCCTGCATTATCAACATTATTGTTAGTTTTATTTTCCATTACGCGCTTACCTGTGTTACCTATAAGATTAGGGACATCAGTAGCATGGAAAAATGTAAGAAGATAGCTATTTTCAATAGTTCTAAGATGATCTGGACGTCCAGCTGCAAGCTCAGTGATCTGCAATTGAAATCCTCAGTTTTCTTGCTCCAATTGTTGCAGAGATAGCTCAGTAGAAGAAGACATGGTTGTATTTCAAGTGAGATTCCAAGTGGCTTTTCAAAGAAAGTTGTCGGAATCCCCACGGTCGGCGCCAAATGTTGATACACAAATTATATGATATCAAAGAAAAGAATAGTATCTTTATTCAGAATGGATGAATGGACAAACCACAATGATAGTACAAGAGATTAGTCACGTAGACTTTGGTCGACTAGCGAAAGAGAGAAATAGAAAGTACAAGATTCAGAAGATATTGGATGCTCTTTCTACATGGTATAAGGTTCTATATATAGTCTTCAAACTTCCATTTCCGTTGATGCAATTAATCTCCACATTTACAGCTTTTGATTCTCATTAATATAATGTGGCAGTTACTAGTCATTTATTGGACGTTACTGGTCGAAGGATTTATTGCTCCTGATTCTGTCTTTAATGAATTGATTTGACTGAGCTGGCCTACTTGTGGGCTTATTGGGCCTGCAAATCCAGTGAAATAATGGGCATAACAATTACATGCTCATCAAGAGTTTTGACATGAGGAGTACTCATCCAATGTCTGAATTCGCCATCGTTCTTGTCTACATGCTCAACATGAATTTTATTCTTGCATGTTTTCTCATCATGCCCAATATGACTACAATGATAGCAAAAATTTTGTGGTCGTTCATATTTGAGGGAAACCCAAAAGCCTGACTCCAGAGGAATGTCTAGATTGATTAGGCATCGAACTCGCATGAAACTCCTATTTAATTATCATCAATCTTTGGTTCTTCATACATCAGGACTTCGCCTGCTCTCTCACCCAGTATGATTGCATTTCCTCTGTCAAAAGCTTTAATGGGGAGGCTATGAAGTTAGATCATGTAATCTTCCCACATCTGGATATTCAGCAGGGAAACCTTGGATGGACGATGGTCTTCCTTTAAGGATTCAGAGATAATCCCCCTCCTTCTCAAACATGAAGAGAAAAATTGGTCGAACACTCTCCAAATCGTGGATTTCAAGAGCTTCTTCTTCTAGTTCCCATCCTATGCGAATCATGGATAGCACTATTGCTTTATTAAGGTTTTTCTCCCAACCAGAGTAAAACCCTTCTTATTGCTTGGCTTTTCAAAATTCAGAAATACTCCCTTCAGTACTAAATATAAGACCTTGTTGACTTTTTTGAAAAATCCTAAAAAAGCAAAATAAGTCAATGATAAATTGATTCACCTAATTTTTTCTTTAAACTAGTTTATTTAACCTATATACTAATGACTTATCGATCTAAAAATATATTAAATATGTTATCCAAAAAAAGTCAACTACGTCTTATATTTATATTTATGACCGATTCCTACTACTATACTCTCGCCAATTTCCATCTCGTACGAGTGAAAATTTGGAAATAAGGGTTGGTAGAAGGAGATAACAGTGAATGGAGGAGCGGGTGGATACAAGAACCACGAAGACACTCACAGAGGAGAGAGAAAGCTCTCATGGGGAGAGAGAAAGAGATGACTTAAAATAAGAAAGTTGCATTAGACACAAAGCAAAGAAGGATCTGTTATGATGGCTGACACACTAGACGAGATAATCTAATCTAGTAAGTAGTAAGAGTTAAAAACATGAGTGATACTAGATAAAAAGATTTAAACTAATCATTACCTAGTTACTTCGAGCAGAAAACATTTTTCATCCCTACAAAAAAATGTTTTTGAGAATATCTGTATAGCCACATATATTGAGAGAAATTTCATATATAGGTACAAGATTATGGGAATATGTTCCTGTACAATAATTTTTCTAAGCATTCACTTGTAAAATAAAAAACAATAAAAATATGAAATTTAATTTTTTTTTTAATTTTTTTATCGAAATAATTTTTTTCATGTGCCAAGTCAAATTAGAAAATCAACGTCAAACATTAAGTATTTAGTTTGGTCATTATGACAAAAGAAAGTTTAATTATAATTGGTCATACTCACAAATAACATAAGGTAGCTAGTGTGTAATTTTTTCCAAGAAGGAATCATAAAATAAATGGATAGGCTAAAATTATATAATTATTTAAGGAGAAATTTAATAGTTAGAGAGAAGGGAAAGGGAGCAGGATAAGATTTATTTTTTAACTTGAAGTATTAATTGTTTAGTTTTTTTTATCAGAAATTGTTTAGTTAGGGTATGTGAAACTCAAATATTTTTGAAACGGTTTGTTTTTGAATAATCTGTACGATTTTTTTTTAACTTGAAATATTTTTTTGCCAACAAACTTGAAATATTATTTGTTTAGTTAGGCCATGTGAAGTTCAAATATTATGAAGGATAAATTTTTTTTATCAGAATTATGAATAGAACAAAAATTCAATTAGGAGCATTCAATTAAAAAAATCCGTTAATTAATTTTTCTGGATCCATGATCCAGGTATCCTTCACTCGACAAGTGAGAGACTAATCCCCGCTGATTTGTAGGCACCTCAAAAGGTGAGACAGCTGGCCTGAGAGATTTAATGCTTCTCCATACCCCACGACAGAGATCGAACTCCAGACAATTAGTTAAGGGTAAATGAGTCCTTCCACTCAACCACACACCCCAGGTTATCCGTTAATTAAATTTGAAGAATGGTCCTAGCACAATTTTTTTTATTGACAAGAAGGAGTTAATTAAAAAAATATAAATTTAGATGTCATTCAAATTTTTTAATATTATTTGTAGCGATAATGTGGAATTCCAATGGAGATGACTTTACCGACCAAAAAACAGTGGAGAAGATTCTGCTATCGAACATTTTATTTTCAAGAAGTAATTATTAAATAAATGGATAGGCTAAATTATAACTATTTAAGGAGAAATCTAGTAGTTAAATATAGATATAAGGAAAAGGAAATTTGTTAAGATTTTATTGGTTAACTTAAAATACTAATTTTTTCTAGGACGTGAGTTTTTTGAAGATTCAATTAAGGTAACTTTTGCTCCCTCAAGTTTCAGTCAACTTTGATTTTAGTCCCTCAAATTTAAAACTCGTGTTTTTAGTCCTCCAAGTTGCACCGTTAATCACATTTAGTCCCCAACTTTGAAAGGAGCATAAAAATTCATTTAACACCGTTAAGTTGTCCAATGTGGCACTAACACTACCGTCAAATATAATGACGTGACGCTGATTACAAATGTGACTAGATATTTAATGAATAAAAATGAAAATTGAAAAAACCCAAAATCTGAAATCATCGACCCACCACATCCCTTCACCAGCCATCACCACACTGTTCTTGATTCTCTCTCTGCTTGTCCTCAGTTGGGTTTCCATCCCTCCACCTTCATTCTATCAAATAAAATATATTAGAAAAATACTACCTCCTGTCATAAATATAAGACCTAATTGACTTTTTTTTGGAGATATTAAGGTTGCGAAATAGGCTATTAAATCATGAAATATTTGATATATTTTTAGATTATACATTAGTTTATAGGTGAAATAAACTAATCTAAGGGAAAAAATTAGATAAATCAATTTATAATTAACTTATTTTGCTTTTTTGTAGGATTTTCTAAAAAAGTCAATTAGGTCTTATATTTAGGACCGGAGGGAGTATAATGTTTCACATGAAAATAGGAAATTTTTGATTAAACAAAAACATGAAAATAGGAATTTCGATAAAGAAAATATGAAAATAGTAATGGGATGTGACTCAGGTTACAACCAAGCGTTAAGTATTGCAATCAATCAATCAATAACAAAGTCTTATCCCAACTAAGTGAGGTCGACTACATGGATCACATGACGCCATTGTGCTCGACCAATACTCATACTTTGAGATAAAATTCTTAATCCTAAGATCTCGCCGAATAATTTCGTCAAGAGTTCTCTTCGGTCTCACTCTCACTCTTTGTAAGGACTCCATACCATTTGGTCAACTATTCTTACTGGCTCATTTAATTCTATTCTTTGAACATGTCCAAACCACCTTAAGCGACTTTCTACCATTTTATCTGTAATTGAAGCTACCCTAACTCTTTCTCGAATATGATCATTGCAGATCTTATCTTTTATCTTATAATCACATATTCATCTCAACATTCTCATCTCTGCCACCTCCATCTTATGTTCATGTTGTCTTTTGAGTACCTAATTCACTATCATATAACATTGCTAGTCTAATGTCTGTTCGGTAAAACTTCCCTTTTACCTTGTCTTGAACTGTACGATCACATATAACCCCAGTAGCTTTTCTCCACTTAAACCAACCAACCTGAATTCTATTATTAACATCGTCATCAACTTCAAAATCTTCTTGTACAATTGATTCCAAATATTTAAACTTATCTACCTGTTTCATAACATGCTATCCCAATGTAATTTCTATATCCTCTTGAGTTTGTGTATTGCGAAAGCTACAATACATATATTTTTTTTTGCCCCTACTTAGTCGAAAACCTTTTGACGAGTCATCCTCCATAACTCTAGTTTCTAATTAATTTCATCTTTTGAGTCCCCTAAAAGGACTATATCATCCGCCAAAACCATGCACTTAGGAATTTCGTCTTGAATAATAGCAGTTAGGGCATCTAAAACAAGGTTGAACAAATATGGACTTAATGCCGATCCTTGATGCAACTCAATTCTTATTGGGAAGTCATTTGTTTCTCCTCTAGGTGTTTTAATGTTAGTCATTACCCCCTCATACATATCTTGAATGACTTTGATATACTCTACTCGAACCTCTTTCTTTTCCAAGGCTTTCCAAAGTAATTCTCTTGGCACACAGTCATAAGCTTTTTCTAGATCGATAAAAATCATATGCAGATCATTTCTTTTACTTTGATACTTTTCCATTAAACCCCTAAGTAGATAGATTGCTTCTATTGTTGACATACCTGACATTAAATGTAACATTATGCTACTAATTACCTAATTATCCAATAATATTTATTTCAATTCATTAATCTCTTTACTAACTATGATAGAAAAAGGAATTTCCATAATATTAATTACTCTATCATAGTTAGAAAAGATCATTCTACTCCTTTTATATTTTATCCATGATAGAAAAGAATTTCCTAAGATAATATGAATACTATCATGGATAATTAACCGCTAACCATGTTAGAAAAAGATTCACCTAACATGGTTAGAAAGGGAAAACCTAATGTTAAAATATAGTAACCTGTCATTAGTACTAATTTATCAATAGTAGCAATCTTAATCGTTAATACCAATCTAACTATGATAGAAAAGACTTTCCATATTAATACAACCCTATCATAGTTAGAAAAGTATTTTCCTTATATCACAATCCATAATATTATTCATCATCTTAATTCTATTATTCTGTTCCATAAGAAAATATGCGGAAGCAGATGCAGGCCTATACAAATTGGCAATATACAATTCAAAATAAACTACATAACCTCTACTACCTAATTCCCTTTCCTGATGCTCGCGCCTGTGCATGAATACCTGCAAAAATGTCAGTAATCGTGGGATGAGACAATTTGTCCCAGTAATCACCGCCTAACTCACTATAACAGTGAGATGTGCGGTAGCGAGGGCGTCTAAAAGGGTACCATCACAGAGGCATTTATTCCAGCATTTAACTTCACTGTACGATTTGACATTGTGCCCCTGTCTCTACTCAGAAGGCAATTTCCATTGTGCCCCTGTCTCTACTCAGAAGGCAATTTCCTTTATGCCCCTGTCTCTACTCAGAAGGCAATTTCCATTGTGCCTCTGTCTCTACTCAGAAGGCAATTTCCCTTGTGCCCCTGTCTCTACTCAGAAGGCATCAGTACAAAATAATTGTCGATTGGCCTATCGACAGTTATCATCGCGCGATGGTACATATATAATCCAGTGTCATGCAATGCTCACAATTCATTTCAACATCTCAATTTCATTCAATATTTCAATCATTCCTGCAACACATCACTATTCCTCCATCTAACTTTCCAAAATCTCAAACCCCTCATCACCTCCTCCTATTTATATAAACTCTCAATGTCACTAACAGAACGCTATACCTATATGCCTTTCACAATCGTTCCAGATCAATAACAACCACCAGCCAGAATAATAGATATAGTGTTACAAATTTCTTTATATGAAAATAACCGTGGTTGAAAGGCACCCGATAGCCTGTTTTGTATAAAAATAAGTTTTCAAAGACAATATGTATATGGAGGGTGAAAAGGGATTTCGAAAATCCCAGCTAACGTCACCCTCAATGTTATAGCAAGGTTAAGTGTGATTACCTGACGCGCTTGACAATCCACTGCCTTTCCTTTTCTTTACCATGTCTTGAGAGTATATGTATGTTACATTCTTTCCCACTTCAGCTCATAAGTTCCTACACCGGTCAAACTTGCCGCCACCGGAAACTCGCCGGAAAAAGGAAGAGGCCGCCGGAGTTTGAAGGGTAAGAGGAAAAGCTATTCTCGCCGTCCACCGCCGTGGCTCGCCGGAAAACGAAGCCAGAAAACAGAGGTGGGCTGAACAGTGAGGAAGAAAATGAAATCGGGAGGCAGAGATGGGAGGAGAGGACGAAGAAGAAGGTTAGTGACGGTGGGGCGCGCCACCGTGCTTTGGCCGCCGGAGCTCGCCGCTGGTGAGTGAAGAAACGAAATAGTGAGCGAGGGATGGAAACAGAACGCGATGTGGAGGAGTGAGAAAAGGAAAATGGTTTGATGATGGTGGTGGTGGGGGACTGGCGCCGCCGCGCCTTAGGCCGCCAGAATCCGAAGAAGATGAAGAACGAAGAAAGTGACGGAGAGGGGTGGAGTCGACGGAGGGGGTCGATGGTTTTTATATAAAAAGGGGAGGGCGCGTTTGGTTTGCTGAATTTAGGGGGTTCTCTAATGATTTGTAGCCCAAACTTGCCATAGTGTACTCTTTTAATTCTAAAACCATTTAAACTAGCCTCCAATCTCCTTAACTTTCAAAATATTTTTAGCTTTACCCACTCCCTCATATTTCAAACTCTTCATTTCTTAATTAATTATATGCACATTAATTACTCAAAGTTTCCAAAAATATCCCAAAAATTCCTAAAAATTCCAAAATTTCCCAAAACACTCTCTAATCCTGAATTAAATTTTTCAGGATGTTACATAAAACCAAATTAATTTTTCGATATTCTAGTTTCATTTCGCAACCTTCGCTCAATCACTTTTTCCCACAATTTCATTGTATGACTCATAAGTTTTATTCCTCTATAATTTGCACAATTTCAATATCTCCTTTATTCTTATAAATAGGGACTAATGTACTCTTCCTCCAATCATCTGGCATTTTCTTAGACCTTAAAATCTCATTAAATAGATTAGTAAGGTACAACAAACCTTTTCCCCCAAACATTTCCATACTTCAATAGGAATACCATCAGTTCCAACAGTTTTACTACTTCCCATTTTCTTAAGAGCTTCCTCAACTTCTCTAACTCTGATCCTATTATAGAATGTGAGGTCGATGTTTCTTTCACTAATAATCAAGTCATCTAATTCATAGTTCAAAGTTTCCTCTCTGTCATTGAACAACCTATAAAAGTAATTCTTCCATCTATCCTTAATATTGTTATCTGAAACTAAAACATTATCTCGTTCGTCCTTTACACACCTCACTTGATCTAGATCCCTTGATTTATGCTCTTTGATCTTTGTTATCCGATAAACTTTTTGTTCCCTAGACTGTCCCTAATTCTTTATAAAACTCATCAAAAGCATTAGAACGAGCTTCACTCACAGCTTTTTTAGCTTCCTTTTTTGCTAAGCGATACTTGTCACAATTTTCCTCACTATCACACATATGTATATCCTTGAAACATTGTTTCTTGAATTTAACTTTCTCCTGGACATTATTATTCCACCACCAGGTATCCTTATCATGCCTAATAGTATCCTTTGATTCACCTAAAATTTCTTTAGCAACTGATTGCACCATATATTTGCATATATTTTCATGGCCAAATCCATTGAATTAATGCATGTTTTGATAATAATTGCACCTAATTAGCATTGATTCTAGCTATTGCTTAAGTTGTTGGAATTTGTTCTAGTTAAGGGCAATTTTGTCATATTTAACTTGATTTATTGTCATTCATGTTTTTGAGAACTTTGTAATGCTACTTCAAGTATTAATCTCTTGTAGGTTAATGGAAGAAAACACTCAAAGATATCATGGAAGCAAAGCACAAGAATGAGGAAGCAAAAAAAGGGCAAAAAGGGGGAAATGATCAGTTTGGCACCCCGGGCGCCATCTGGGTGCCATTTGGGCGCCATTACAGGGAGGCGGCGCCCAAGGCATGCCCGTGCGCGCCATCTGGGCGCCATCGGTGCCCGTGGGCGCCCTTGGGCGCCACTCTGCAGCCAAAAATTAGCTTTCGCGAAATTAGGGTTTCTACACCCTATATAAGCTTCCTAACACCCCCCAAGCCTCTCTTCAAGCCCCATTTGCACGAAAATAAGGTGGCTATACTAGGTTTCACTCAAAATCTCTCAAACCCACTCATCCCACTTCCATTTTCCATGACATTTCACCTCAAATCTTCCATATTTTCTTCTTCATCTCCATCTCCTCTTCCATTTTCACCACCCTTCTTCTCCATTTCATCCCTCCTCATCACTACCACTTTACATGCTTTAAGTGGTTGCTTGGCTTAAATAGCTAGTGTTTCAATTAGGTTGTTGTGGTTGCACTTCCTTGAAGAGGATTTTGATTTATAAACTTGTTTCTAATACACATCAAGTGGAACCTAACTCTTACCCTAAGTAATGGCTAGTTTTAAGTGGTTGCTTGATTAGCTATTAATTAGTGTTGGAGGACCCTTAGTGGTTGCTTTGGGATTTTACTAATAGACTTGATGAATGATATAACTCCCATGATCTTTTTAAAGAAGCAATTGAACCATTGAATCACTACCAAAGCCCATTTTCGTTTCATTGATTTAAAGCCTTCACAACTTTATTTGAAAATACCAAAAACAATCATTTACATTTCGTTAATAGTTTAATTAGATAATTTCTAAAACCAAACCAAAACCTCCTACACTTTTACACTTTTCAATTGCATTTAGTGCATCTTAGGGTAGTTTAGAAGACTCCTCAAGAGAGACGACCCGAGGTTGCGCCACTGTGTTGCAATCCTTGGTTTTATAAATAACTTGCATTTAACCCCCAAGGCGACTAGGAACCGGTTAAATCAATGGCGCCGTTGCCGGGGAGTCATTTTTGACTCTTTAAGGTAGCTAAGTGTCAATTGAAACATTGACAAGGGGTAGGAGTCACTAGGATTAAGTTTAAGTCATAATCGCATCATTTCATCATTTAGGATTAGGATATATGGATTCCATTTTGTTTACTTCTTTTTAGGTCTTGTTTTTTTTATTTGTACATATATTGTTTTCTTGTCATTCTGTGGGACAAAGTTATTGAGTTCTCATGTCTTGGAATTACAACAACTTCGGTTACAATCATAATCCACTTGAGAATTCAAATTCTTTTGTGAGAAATACCACTAGGATGGAAGAGACACCTTCTTCAATCATGGATGAATTATACAGAGAGAGGGACAAAATGTTGGTCGTTCTCAATTACTCCTCCAAATTCAATAGCACACCATGTAGGGATCCACCTTTACCTCCACCACAATATCACACATACTTTGATTATCCTTCTCCACCATATTCCTCTACCTACCATGAGCCATATCACCATCCATATCCTTCATGATATGAAACCTCATCATATGAGCCTTCATCTCCACCACATAGACCATACAAAGAACCGTACTCTTCATCTCCACCATGTCCACCACCATATCACCATGCATGTGCTTTGGAAAAGAACTGATGGAGAAGAGGGAACCCCTTGGCCCTGTTAGAATCTTAAGTTTTGATGAAGACTAAAATGTAGAGGATTAGACCAAGTGCCTAGGAAGCAATAGGATAACATAGGATCCCAAGTAAGAGTGCTTCCGGGTGAAGATCTACTTCCGGATAGATTAGGACTTGCGCATGCGGATGAATGCTTTCATCCCCCAGCGTCAGCAAGTAAATAACTAGGGATTTAACTTAGTCCATGAACTTTAGATGCACAAACCCTAAGACTAAGCTATGGTTCAATCGGAAGCAAAGTTGCTTCCTGTTAGACTTAGACTGGCGCAGAGCGATAGAATAGATATTACTCCAAGCGACAGTGAGTCTACTTCCCCAAGTGAAAGCGCTTCCTGTTAGAATTAGACTGGCGCAGAGCGACAGAATAGTTATTACCCCAAGCGTCAGTAAGTCTACTTCGCCAAGTGAAAGCACTTCCTATTAGATTTAGACTGGCGAAGACTGATAGAATAGATTTAACCTCGAGCGTCAGTGGAAATGCAACATCAAGTGAAGTTGCTTCCTGTTAGATCTTGACTGGCGCAGATTGATAGAATAGATTTCACCCTAAGCGTCAGTGAGTTCACTACGTCAAGTAAAAGTGCTTCCGATAGCTTAGTGACTAGCGCTGAGTGTTGGGATGAAATACACTAAGTGAGAGTGAGTTATAGTGAACCAAGATCCTTCATCTAGTAGTTTTACTTCCGGATGTAAAAATGCTTCCAGATACATCATAGACCAAATCAGAACACAGTCTAAGTAAACTACTCCCCATAGCAAACAAACTTCCCACAGCATGTATAATTCTTATATATTGCTATGTTGGACTAACCAGTATGTGCAGAACACGGTCACGCTTCCGGATGCAAATGAGCTTCCGGATGGAAAGACTCTTGACAATGGGACTCAGAGCTTAACACTTGCAGAGCAAGATTACCACTTGCGGATGAAAGATGATCATCCGTCAGCAAGAGTGCAAGAGTAAAAATCACATACTCAGAAGTCAGAATGCTTATATCAGAGCAGAGGTGTCAGGACTACTTTTCAGAGATAAAGCAAGTCAACCCTGCTATGCATTAATGGAGCATTTATTGGGCAAACGGTAACTTGGGATAAACGGCCAAATTCAAACGGGACTCCCACCTACCAAGAGTTCAAATGCTTGTAGACTATATAAAGGGAGCTCAACTTCATTTATGATAGAACAATTATCCTTGAATACTCTAGAGAGAAGTTAGAGCGAGGAACACAAGAAATCTTCAAAGCATTCAAGGCTGCCCAGAAATAGAAAAGAGCATTTAACACTTTGAGTGATTCTTCACGTACTTATTCTGTACTCATTGTAGTTAAGTCTCTTCTTGTTAAAAGAGCATTTATTGAACTTAAGTGTGTAACATCATTTGTTCTGTAAGAGAACTTAGTCAGAAAAGCCTTCAAGTGTAAACTTCAAACCCTTGCTTGGTGTGAGGGGGAGACAGTTAGATAGGTTACAAGTGAGCCAGTGTAAAACTTGTTGTAAGGTTGCAAGTGAGCCCGTAAAACTTGCGGTTGTAAGGTTTCAGGTGAACCCGATTTAAAACCTGAGTTATAGTGGAACTCTCAGCCTGGGTGGTTGAGGACTGGACGTAGGTCAGGTAGACCGAACCAGTATAAATCCTGTGTTGTTTATTTCGAGTATTTATTTTGAAGCACAATTCACCCCCCCCCCTCTTGTGCATCCATTACGTTCAGGCCCTATGATCCTAAGAGTGAAGAGATTGAGCAAGTGGTATCTCAAGTGCAAGAGGATGCACTTTCAAGCATAAGTAATACCCCTCATATTCTAGAAGAGGTTTATCCTCCTCTTACAACTAATTTGGCTAGTGAGAATGATAGTGGGAAGGATGAAGAAATTATTGTTGAATCTCCCCATATACCTAAAATTGAACATGCTCACCATGATGTCATTAATAGTACTACCACACTTGAGTCTACCAATTGCAAGATTGATTCTTCTTGTGAAGATCATGCTTATCTTCCTAGTGATAGCAATGTTAGAGATGTTGAAAAAATTGATCAATTGTCGTGTTCTTGTGATGAGCATATAATTTGTATGGATTGCATTGATCGTAAGTGTCATTTGCTTGTCCAATTTCGTGAACATGCATTGCATTATACTAGAATTGCTATTAGGAATGAGCATGAGTCTTTTGAAGAAGGTGAGTCTAGTCCAAGTGCTAATGTTGATGATAAGTTTGAGAATAACCATGCTCTAGGACTTAGTGAATTGCATATGTCACATGATGTTGAGGTACACTCTTTACTTTCACCCACTCCGCTCAAGAGTGGGGATAACAATGATGATTTAGATTTGATCACTAGTCCTTTGGTTGATACATATACACATGAGCTCTCTTATTCTCAAATCTTATCATGTGATTTACCTCCTGACATACTTGGACATGATTGTGGTATAAGTTGTGTTGATTTGAATCATGTTGTTGATAAAAGGGTAGTACTTGCCTGTGATACTACCATTGTTACAAACCACATTGCTTTTGTAATACCATGCTTTGATAGATGTTTGAATGTGGTTGACTTCATTGGTTGTGAGAAGCATATACTTTCTTATGTGCCTAAGCCTAAACTTCTCACATTGCATACACCACTTTGTCACTTTACTTGTGCTAATTCTTTCCATGGATTTAAGTACTTTGACTCATGTGGTGTACTTGGAGTTGGTAGTGTTGCTTTTGTGTTGGCTAACCCTTTTCAGGCCTATCATTTGGGAGGATCCCATATATTCCATTTACCACCCTCACGTTTGGATCACCTACTGATGAAGCCTAGACCACCACCGAGGAGGACAAAATCAATTCTCCTCTTGATTCTTTTCTCAAGCTACAAGCCTCCATGAGTCAAGGTTGTCCCTTTCCTCTCTTGTCCTTTTGTTATACATGTTCTGACTGGCTGGTGATATCTTGTGATGCATGTTAGGATAAGTGTGGGGGAGGGACATATCTAGTAGAAAAAGGTAGTTTAGTGTTAGTGGAGTCAATAAGAACCCCTTATGTTGTCATTCTCTTGTTGCACCACATTGCATTGAGGACAATGCAAGATTTAAGTGTAGGGGAAGGACTTGTGGTAGCCATGCTTGATTCATTGGGTTTGTGTCATTTCCACATTAGTGTCAATTTTTCAAAACAGGAAAAATAAATTTAAATTGGCAAAGAATCATGTATTTTAACCTCTCAATTTTCAACAAGTTAGTATTGAATCAATTCATTTTGTTAATTGGCCTTACAATTAGACTTATCTTTGGCATGAGAGTAACCCTTTGTGAGGATTTTTGAGCCTTCAATTCGTTTCAAGAGTGACTTGCTCAATTATTCAATTTCTAGAACTTGTTTCTACTCTTATTCAAAGCTTATGCATTCATGTTTGGATATGATTGGGGCATTCATTTCTAAACCCTTTGACCCAAACACTTACCCAAAAAAAATATATCCTTTGTTTCACCCGTTTGGGCCATCACTTTCTTTTCTTCCACCTTGACCAATTTGGAAACATGCATCCATAGCATATACTTGTATTTCCATTGTTCTTGTATTGTTGTATGATTTGAAAAAGCATGCTACATCGTAAAAAAAAAGGAGGCCGAGGGCTTAAAGAGAGAAAGAATAAAATGTGGCCGAAGGCCAAGAAAAAAAGAGAGAGTGAAAGCACAACGTTCTAATGTATGCCAAAGGCATAGTGTGAAAAGAAAAGAGAGGAAGCACAAAGTGCTTGAAAAAAAAGTGAAAAAAAAGAGTGACATGTAACATGCTAGTATGAAATTGTTATGACTTGAGTTACCATTTTTTGTATTGCATTTATATGTGGTGGATAATTGTTTACATAATTGGTCATTGACTTCATTCCATTATTCATCATTCATTATTAGCCTTCTCCATCATTTCTACCCCACAAAGTCCTCTTGATCCAGTCATGAGTGCATGCATAGTGGATATATTAGAGTAGTCACAAGCCTATGGTTAAATTGTTTATTGAGCAAGTAGAGTGACAAATTCCACATTAGGTGAGGAGAGTGAAACACTATTATCTTGAGAGTTCTCATCACCATAAGTCATGTCCAATTGCATTGCCAATTCTCACGATGCATATTCTTGCTTATTGATTCATACTAAATTGATGACTATTGATTTGTTAAAATCTTGTATTCTTTGCAATGTACCCTTTGTCCAGGAGGACAAAGGTCTAAGTGTGAGGGAAATGATTGCACCATATATTTGCATATATTTTCATGGCCAAATCCATTGAATTAATGCATGTTTTGATAATAATTGCACCTAATTAGCATAGATTCTAGTTATTGCTTAAGTTATTGGAATTTGTTCTAGTTAAGGGCAATTTTGTCATATTTAACTTGATTTATTGTCATTCATGTTTTTGAGAACTTTGTGATGCTACTTCAAGTATTAATCTCTTGTAGGTTAATGGAAGAAAACACTCAAAGATATCATGGAAGCAAAGCACAAGAATGAGGAAGCAAAAAAGGGCAAAAAAGGGGGAAATGATCAGTTTGGCGCCCCCGGGCGCCATCTGGGCGCTATTTGGGCGCCATTACAGGGAGGCGGCGCCCAAGGTGTAACATACTGTTACTAATTCCCTAATTAATTTAATAATACCTTTACTAACTATGATAGAAAAATAATTTCCATAATATCAATAAATCTATCATAGTTAGAAAAGAATTTCCTAATAATAATCATTATCTATGATAGAAAAGAATAAACTAATACAACCTGAACACTATCATGGATAATTAATAGCTAATCATGTTAGAAAAGAATCACCTAACATGGTTAGAAAAAGGAGCAACCTAGTACATTTCCCCGATTAACCAATAATATCAATACAAATAAAAATATGCGGAAGCGAATGCAGACCTATACATTTTTGGCAATATACATGTCTAGATAAATTAAACAACCTTGAGACTTAATTCCCTTTCCTGTTGCTCGCGCCTGTGCATGATTACCTGCAAAAATGTCAGTAATCGTGGGATGAGACAATTTGTCCTAGTAATCACTGCTTAACTCACTATAACAGTGAGATGTGCGGTAGCGAGGGCGTCTAAAGGGTACCACATTTTAAATTCAGTAATATATATATATATATATATATATATATATATATATATATATATATATATATATATATATATATATCTGACAAGTCTCCTTCCATTCATCACTCAAGTCCCTCTGTCAATTCCACATTAACTAAATATCATCTCCCAGTCTCCAATCTAATGTTGCTACCATAACTCTCACACTCACCTATAGATGCATTGTGCCATCACGGGGCATTCAAGCATCTAATCTTCTCTATATGATTTGACACTGTGCCCCTCTCTATGATGAGGGGGCAAATTTCCCTCTCTGGCGATCCCCAGAGAGGGAACCCCAATTTTGTTTTTCCATTGCAGAATGGGAATGGTTGGGCTCTCAAATGCCTTAACAACCGTAGGGGCGGTTGGGCTCTAAAATGCCTTAACAACCATAGGTCACTTCTCTCAATAAGTTGACCTATGATCCCCGATCCAATCAATCCGAAAAAGATCAGTACAAATAACTGTCGATTGGCCAATCGACAGTTATCATCGCGCAATGGTACGTATGTATATCAGTGTCATGCAAACCTCACAATATTCATTAATTTCAATCTCATTCACCATATTCAACTTCTTAACCACAATTCACTTCAATATCGCAATATCACTATCAGTGTCATGTACCCTGCAATTCCCTACAATATCTTAACATTTCATCATCTCAGATTTTCCACAACATAACTCTCCCTTCTCTATCATCACCATCTCTCAAACCACTACCCAAAAGCTATGCCTGTACATACTTCATGTCATTCCAGATCAATGGCCACCACCATAACAGGATAATATATAATGTATAAAAGTCTTTTATACAAAAATAATCGTGTTTGAAAGGCACCCGATAGCCTGTTTTGTATAAAAATAATCTTTCAAAGATAATATATATATATATAGAGGGTGAGAAAGGATTTTACAAAATCCCCAACTAACATCACCCTCAATGTTATAGTAAGGTAAGAGTGATTACCTGTGGCACTTAGCGCTCCATTGCTTTTCCTTACCCTTCCTTGAGAATCTCCAAATACTTTCCTCTTAATCCCTCCTATTATTACACAAAGTAATAATAGTCATAAACAATTATCCGTATATATGTGATTAATGACTAACGTCGCTCTCAAATCGATATTACTACCCAAACCCCTTTATGCCTTTAATTTAACAAACTTCTAGATCTTAGATTAAATTCCAATAACTTTTATAATGAACTTTGATCTAGACTCCAACGTTCATTAGCAAACACATCACACAATTGAATTCAAAGTCAATCACAACAACCACGTGTATTCAGCAAGAACAATGAAATACGGAAATTCATACTTAAGCATGTAACAATATCACCCTAGCCATGTTTTCTTTTCACGCTTTCATACACATACTTTACTTACAACAATCCAAATTATCATTCCAAATTGATATCAAACATCACATTTATTACTCAAGAAATATACTAAAACCATCCCAATCAGAACAGAACATTATTTACATATGGAAGAACTACACACTTTAAATAAAATAATGGCTTCTATTTCAAAGATTGGACATGTAAGATTTTCATTCATTCCCCTATATAATAATTCAACTCATTGCAAAGACATAGTAGAAAATCTAAGATACACATACATAAGCAAAAAGAATCAGCTTTGTACATTCATGTAACATGCATGAACCACAATTAAATGTCTCAAAACTAACCAAGCTTTGCAGCCTAATTCCTCGAATAAAACCACACACAAGTTTTGTCAACAATAAGGATAATCAGAATTTAAAATAAAATTCAATTACCAAGAGATAGTAACAAATCAAAATCAGATTCTAAATTACCCCCATGCAATCACATTAATCACCACAATTGTAATAAACTCAAACTACAACAACATACAACAAGTTCATACATCTACCTCCTCATAGGTAGACCAAACGAAATCCAATGAGGCATAATAATCCAGTTTCTAAAAACAGGGAAACACGACCCCTTTCGAATTTTCAATTCACTCAAAATACCATGAAAGCAACATTCCCAGTTACTTGCAAATGGCAAACATCCATCATTCCCATTTACCAATCATAATTAAAAATAAACACTTCTAAGATAAGACATAGATTTCCATTCCTCAATAACTCCATTTGACTATGGCAGCGAAGTACCAGAAACATGCAATACCACCATCACAACTACTTTACTACATTGTTCAAACAAGCATAGCCATCCGTTTCATTCTATACATATATACACCAAACCAACATTTAACAAACCTAAAAACACAAATTCGCATTACTAAGAAGTCCAATTCAATTCTTAATGAAAGCACAAAAGAAATGTGGAATTTCAATCCCCTAGCTAAAATCATCCTTATAACACCTCAATCACAAATTGACTCATTCTCATACTAAACAACCCTTATGTCATTGAATAAAGAGACAACAATGGTGCAAATCATTATGCCAGCAACCATACCATTTAAACCACTTCCAACAGCACCTATACCATACTAAATATCATTCCATCATCATTTACTTTATGTCAAAGACCCCTTTAATTCTTTGAACTCTGCCAAACAAGGAGAGCATAGGAAAAGACTTCAAAACTCCACAGAAATTCAACATATAGCATCATATTATCATTCCAATGAACTTGCACCACAACAAATTAAAAGTTTTGACCCCAAACACCCCTAAAGTTGACAGATTTCCCCATCCCCAAACTTTAGGGCTTTTAAACAAACTTCACCAACCATAATAAAAAAAATCAAAATCCTCACTTAGGTTACTATAAATCAAAGCAAAAGTTGTTCTTTAAGTCATTTATAAACCCAGAAAACCTAGATCTATTTTCGGACTCCCCTCTCAAACTCGCCCAGAACGAAAAATCAAAAGCAAGAAAGGTGTAGAACATGCTTACGGAGTCCCAAAATGAGAGATAGAAGCAAACCCATTGCCGACCGCCGCCTAACTCGCCGGAAAACGGCCATTGCCGAAGGTGAGCAACACAGAAAATCCAAGAAGGAAGGAAAAGTGAGAAATCAAGTTTGCAAAGAAGAAATAACATAAGGTACAAAAGGAATGGTCGAATCTTACCACCACTGCCGCCGTCCGCCGTTGAGCTCGCCGGAAAGCCGAAGAAGACGACGAAGGGAATGGTTGAACGATGGGAAGAAACTAAACACAGTGATGAAGTGAGGAATCAGAGAAAACAGTGGAGGAAAGTAGATGGGTTTATGCATTTAAGGATGTGAGAGTGAGGAATCGGAGAGGTAAGAGGGATGTGAGGAAGTGAAGAAGAGAAAGGAGATGATGAAGATGAGTGGGGAGGGGGCGACGGATTGGGTTATGAAGGGGGAGATAAGGAAGTGTTTGGTTCACATGGATATAATAGGTTTTAGGGAAATTGGGTCTATCTATATTTATTTAATTCCTTATTTTCAGCTCAACTAGAGATAAGTTATAGAAATAAGTATTTTTCTAAGTATTTTATCTTTTATTTCACCAAAACGATGTTCAAACTTCTAAATATTTCCACAAGTATTGAAATTTACACTCAATCTCTAGCTAGTTTTCTTTAGTTTCTAAAGAAATATGTATGTTAACTTCTTAAAAAAAATATTTTGACTGTCCCAAAAACTCTAATTCACCTGGGTTTCACTTTGTAGCTCCCCAAACTCATAATTAATTCCCAAGATTAAATCTTAATTTACTAATAATCCTTAATTAAAATTTGGGATGTTACACAAGGCATGCCCGTGGGCGCCATCTGGGCGTCATCGGTGCCCAAGCGGTGCCCGTGGGCGCCACTTGGGCACCACTCTGCAGCCAAAAATCAGCTTTCGCGAAATTAGGGTTTCTACACCCTATATAAGCTTCCTAACACCCCCAAGCCTCTCTTCAAGCCCCATTTGCTCGAAAATAAGGTGGCTATGCTAGGGTTCACTCAAAATCTCTCAAACCCACTCATCCCACTTCCATTTTCCATGACATTTCACCTCAAATCTTCCATATTTTCTTCTTCATCTCCATCTCCTCTTCCATTTTCACCACCCTTCTTCTCCATTTCATCCCTCCTCATCACAGCCACTTCTTGGGTAGATTTTGGGCGAAATTCCTCTCCTCCTTCTATGAGAGGCTAAGTTCTTGGTGCTTTGGTGGTGTGAAGATGGTCAATTGCTTCAATAGGCTTCATAGGGGAGTTTCTCTTGTTCCATGCTCTTTCATTGTATATTTGGGATATGTGGTTGCAATTCCTTGTGTATTTTGGGTAGAGACATGGTTTTATCTTTCTATTTGTTATGGATTAATATCATATGTATTGGATACTATGTTTGTATGTCAAATGTTATGCATTTCCTTATTTCCTATGTGAATTGATTCATGATGATTTACATGCTTTAAGTGGTTGCTTGGCTTGAATAGCTAGTGTTTCAATTAGGTTGTTGTGGTTGCACTTCCTTGAAGAGGATTTTGATTTATAAACTTGTTTCTAATACACATCAAGTGGAACCTAACTCTAACCCTAAGTAATGGCTAGTTTTAAGTGGTTGCTTGATTAGCTATTAATTAGTGTTGGAGGACCCTTAGTGGTTGCTTTGGGATTTTACTAATAGACTTGATGAATGATATAACTCCCATGATCTTTTTAAAGAAGCAATTGAACCATTTAATCACTACCAAAGCCCATTTTTGTTTCATTGATTTAAAGCCTTCACAACTTTATTTGAAAATACCAAAAACAATCATTTACATTTCGTTAATAGTTTAATTAGATAATTTCTAAAACCAAACCAAAACCTCCTACACTTTTACACTTTTCAATTGCATTTAGTGCATCATAGGGTAGTTTAGAAGACTCCTCAAGAGAGACGACCCGAGGTTGCGCCACTGTGTTGCAATCCTTGGTTTTATAAATAACTTGCATTTAACCCCCAAGGCGACTAGGAACTGGTTAAATCAGCAACCCTTCGAACCGTCATAGTCATTTCTTTCCACAATTCATTAGCACACCCTAGCACCTCCCAAACACTTACATTTACCAACTTATTCTTAAAAATCCCTGATTTCTCTCCCATTAATTTCTACCATCTAATTCTTGGTTGTAACATTTCTCTCTACTTCGTTCGATTAAACTTCATACGAACATCTAAAACTAGAGGTCTATGTTGTGTTGTCACGCCATCACCTAGAATTACTTTGCAGTTTGTTTTACTGCTTGTGTGAAGTTTAATCGATCGAAGAAGCGAGAAATGTTACAATCAAGAATTAGATGGTGGCAATTAAAAGGAGAGAAAATGAGAATTTTTAAAAATATGTTGGCAAATGAATGTGTATGGGATGCGCAAGGATGCACTAATGAATTGTGGAAAGAAATGATTATGATGGTACGAAAGGTAGCCAAAGAAATTTTAGGTGAATCAAAGGGTTATATTAGGCATGATAAGGAGACCTGGTGGTGGAATAATAATGTTCAAGAGAAAGTTAAATTCAAGAAACAGTGTTTCAAGGATATACATATGTGTGATAATGAGGAAAATTGGGTCAAGTATCGCTTAACAAAAAAGGAAGCGAAAAAAGCTGTTAGTAAAACTCGTTCTACTCCTTTTGAGGAGTTTTATAATGAGTTAGGGACAAAGTCTGGGGAACAAAAAATTTATCGCATAGCAAAGATAAAGGAGCGTAAATCAAGGGATTTAGATCAAGTGAGGTGTGTAAAGGACGAAGGAGGTAATGTCTTGGTTATAGATGATAATATTATGGATAGATGGAAGAATTACATTTATAAGTTGTTCAATGATAGAGATGAAACTTTGAATTATGATTTAGATGATTTGGAGATTAGTGAAAGGAATATCAACTTTACATGTAATCATAAGATTAGAGTTAGTGAGGTTGAGGAAGCTTTTAGAAAAATGACAAGTGGCAAAGTTGTTGGACCCGATGATATTCCTATTGAAGTATGGAACTGTTTGGGAGAAAATGGTGTGTTGTGGCTTACTAAACTATTTAATGAAATTCTAAGGTCTAAGAAAATGCCAGGTGATTGGAGGAAGAGTACATTAGTCCCTATTTATAAAAATAAAGGAGATATTTAAAATTGTGCAAATTATAGAGGAATAAAACTTATGAGTCATACAATGAAGTTGTGGGAAAAAGTAATTGAGCGAAGGCTACAAACTGAGACTAGGATATCGAAAAATCAATTTGATTTCATGCCGGGTAGGTCAGCTACAGAAGCAATCTATCTACTTAGAGGTTTAATGGAAAGATATCGAAGTAAAAGAAAGGATTTACGTATAATTTTTATCGATCTGGAAAAAACATATGATTGTGTGCGAAGAGATTTACTTTGGAAAGTTTTGGAAAAGAAAGAAGTTCAAGTTGGGTATATAAGAGTCATTCAAGATATGTATGAAGGAGTAATAACTAGCATCAAAACACCTGCAGGAGAAACAAATGATTTCCAAACAAGAATTGGATTGCATCAAGGTTCGGCATTGAGTCCGTATTTGTTCAACCTTGTTTGGATTCCTTAACTGCAAGTATCCAAGATGAAATTGCTAGGTGCATGCTTTTCGCGGATGATATAGTCCTTTTAGGGGATTCAAAAGATGAAATTAATCGGAAATTAGAGTTATAGAGGATGACTCTAGAGTCAAAAGGTTTTCGACTAAGTAGGGGCAAGACGGAATATATGCACTGTAGTTTTGGCAATAGACAAACTCATGAGGACATAGAAATTACATTGGGAGATCATGCTATACAACAGGTGGACAAGTTTAAATATTTTGGATCAATTATACAAGAATATTGTGAAGTAGATGGAGATGTTAATAATAGAATTCAGGTTGGTTGGTTTAAATGGAGAAAGACTTTTGGGGTTATATGTGATCGTAAGGTTCAAGATAAAGTAAAAGGAAAATATTACCGTACAGCCATTAGACCAGCAATGTTATATGGTAGTGAATGTTGGGCACTTAATAGACAACACAAACATAAGATGGAGGTGGCAGAGATGAGAATGTTGAGATGGATATGTGGGCATACAATAAAAAATAGGATCCGTAATGATCACATTTGTGAAAGAGTTGGGGTAACATCAATTTCAGAGAAAATAGTAGAAAATCGTTTAAGGTGGTTTGGACATGTTCAAAGAAGAGAATTAGATGAGCCAGTAAGAATAGTTGATCAAATGGTGTATGGAATCATTATAAAAGAAAGAGAGGGAGACCAAAGAGAACTCTTAACGAAATTATTCAAAGAGATCTTTTAATGAAAGGTTTATCTCCAAGTATGACTATTGATTGTGCACAATGACGCAGTGTGATCTATGTAGGCGACCCCACCTAAGTGAGATAAGACTTTGTTGTTGTTGTCGTCATCATCTTTTTTTTTATTACTATATAGCAACGATTATAACAAAAAAATGGGGGGAAAAGAATTAAAATATATATATATAATAAGAAGAAGTAAACGGCTATATAGTAATAAAAAAACGGCTATATATGGGGGGAGGGGTTTAAGCAGTAAACGGGTATAATAAGAATTAAAATATATAAAAAGAATTAAAAAAAAAACTAAGCAAGGAACCCATAAACTAAAAGCGCAACGGTTATACATGGGGTAGTTAAACAGCAACGGGCATATATATTCACACACAATGGAAATAAATAAATATAAGAATAAACAAATTTAATAAAAAAATAAATAAATAAAATTGATAAACTTCACCGGTATAAAATTGATAAAATTAACCGTTTAAATTGCTGAATCTTGAACGGGGAAGAATAACCTCACAAGTGATCAACGAGGATGAATTGTATAAATTGAGAATTGAACAATATAAATTCGGTGTTAAATTTTTATATTTGAAATCGGTGTAAGATTTTAGTTTTGAAGAAATTAAAATTTTGAAGAGATAAGATAAAGGAAAGTTGAAATCGTATAATGAATTGCAAATATGAAGGAGGAAAAGAGGAAAAGTGGAGAGGGAGAAATCTTATTTTCTTTTCTGCAATAAAGGGGAGGTGTAGAAAATTGAAAGAGGCATGAAAGCTTTGAAAAATCTTTTAGAAAGCACTCATGACTGTGTTATGGGATTATTAGAAAGATTGAGAAAGATTGAGAGAATTGAGAGGAAGAAGAGAGAAGAACAGATTTGAGAGAGAGAAGATCATCATCATCAACATAAACCTTATCCCAATTAAGTGGGGTCGGCTACATGTGTTAGAATCTTAAGTTTTGATGAAGACAAAAATATGAAAGAACAAGCCAAACACTTAGAGAATATTAGGTTAATATAGAACCCCAAGTAAGAGTGCTTCCGGATGTGGATTTACTTCCGGATGGACTAAGACTAGCGCTCGCGGATGAACGTCTCATCCCCCAGCGACAGCAAGTATATCACTAAGTCATAACTCAGTCTAAGAGCATTAGTGTATAAAATCCTTGAGACTAAGTTAGGAAGCTTCCGGATGTAGATTTGCTTCCGATTGTATTAAGACTAGCGCTGGCTGTTGGTATGGATAACACTGAGCGCCAGTGACCATAACCCAACGTCCAGTGGATTTGCTTCCGAATGCTTAGTGACTAGCGCTGGCTGTTAGTATGGATAACACTGAGCGTCAGTGAGTAAAATGTAAACATAACCCAACATCCAGTGAAAGTGCTTCCGGATGTGGAATTGCTTCCGGATGGAAAAGAACTCCCTTAGACTAAGTGAACTCCCACTGCATGTGAGTATGTGCTATTATTGTTAAGACTAACGTTCAAAATGCAGTACACTGAGTAAAGTTGCTTCCGGATGTGGACTTGCTTCCGCAAGCAATCAGAATGTCAGAACGTTCAGAGCAATGCAGTGTCAGAATGCTTTTGACAGAGTAGAGGTGTCAGAACTACTTTTCAGAGATAAAGCAAAGTCAACCCTGCTAAGCATTAATGGAGCATTAATTGGGCAAACGGTAACTTGGGAAAAACGGCCATATTCAAACGGCTAACCCACCTACCAAGAGTGAGAATACTTGAAGACTATATAAACAAGCTCACCTTCATTTATGAAGAGAACTAATATCTTTGACATCTTGAAGAAAGCTAGAGTGAGAAACTAAAGAAATCCTTCAAGCATTCAAAGCTGCCCAGAAAAGAGAAAGAGCATTTAACACATTGAGAGTTCTTTTCATCTACTAATCTTGTACTCTTTGTTGTTAAGTCTCTTCTTGTATTAAGAGCATTGATTGTACTTAAGTGTGTAACATTATCTGTTCTTCAAGAGAACTAAGTTTAGAAAATCCTTTATTTGTAAAGGTTGAACCCTTGCTGGTAGTAAGGGGGAGTTAGTTAGCAAGGTTGCAAGTGATCCCGTCCAAAACTTGCGGTTGTAAAGGTTCCAGGTGAACCCGTTGTAAAACCTGGGGTTAGTGGAACTCAACCTGGGTGGTTGAGAACTGGACGTAGGTCAGGAAGACCGAACCAGTATAAACTCTTGTGTTGTTATTGTTCGATTTTTGTTTGGTAGCACAATTCACCCCCCCTCTTATGCATCCATTACTTTCATTTGGTATCAGAGCAGGTCTTTCTGACTTGATTCCCACGAATCTAGAAAGTAAAGATCCAGTAATGGATACAGACTATTCCTTGTCAGATGTCTCTATTCAACCCAACAAGCCTCCAGGCTTTGATGGGTATAACTATCCATTCTGGAAATTCCGAATGGAGACCTACATAAAGTCTAGCGACATCCGACTCTGGGATGTGATTGAACATGGGAATCACACCCCTCTTGATGATGATGGCTTTGCAAAGCAGCGATCCGATACACCAACGAGGACTATGCTCTAGTCCAGCTAAACTTCAGGGCCATGCACTACATTCAATGCGCCCTTAATTCTAAGGAGTTTCATAGGATCAGCCACCACAAAACTGCTAAGGATATGTGGGAGGCTCTTGAGGCTGCTCACTCTGGAACCAAGGGAGTGAAGGCAAGACGAGTCGAGATGTTGGTAGAAGAGTTTCACAAATTTGCCATGACTAGTCCAACTGAGCCAATCAGAGAGCTGGAGCTCAGGTTCACTCATCTTATCAATAACCTGGCCTCCCTGGGCAAAGATATTTCTGAAAGAGAACAAGTCAGCAAGATCTTAAAAGTCTTGAAAGGTGATTGGATCACCAAAGTTACCATCTTGCAGGAAGTCCAAGGAGAGTCAACCAGCTCCATCACTGCGCTGTTTGGTTCACTGGCTGAATACGAACCAACCCTGCTGGCTCAGAGAGCTCCTCAAGCCTCATCCAAAAACAAGAGTCTTGCCCTTGTTGCTCCCAGCAAGGAGAAGATTGATGATAATGATGATGATGAGGATGATGAGGAGGACATCGATGATGAGGAGATGGCAATGATGGTGAGGAAGTTCAGAAAGTTCTTCAAGAAGAAAGGAGGTTTTCAGAAAGGTGATTCCAGCCAGAGGAGAGGATATAAGAAGGAAAGGGCACCAGTGTGCTTTGAATGTAAAAAGCCTGGCCACTTCAAGGCTGAGTGTCCTAGCTTGCAGAGATCGAAAGGGAAGGACAAAAGAAAAGCCTTTGTGTCCTCCATCTGGGTAAATAGCTCAGACGAGGAAGCAAGTGATGACGAAGAGGTTGTCAACCTCTGCCTAGTGGCCAGAGAAGATGATGAGGAAGCGTCTTCAGATCTTGATCCCATCCAGGAGGACAGCGAGGTAACCTTTTCTGAACTTCAAGAGGCATATAATGAGGTTCATGAAGAATTCTCCCGCTTATGTAAAGCCTATAAGGTGTTGAAAGTTAAAAGGAATCACTTGAGTCCAAGGTGGACTCACTGAGTGAAGAGCTAGCGGAAGCCAGAAAGCTTCCGGTAGCGGATGGCAAGGGTTCTCCCCAAGCAGAACCCAATGCCTCAACACTTGAGAGCTGCCCTAGTTGCAGCAAAATCTCAGCTGAAAGAGATAAACTGCAAAATGCCCTGCAGAAGTTCACAAATGGATCTGAGATGCTAAATATCATTTTAATGAATCAAAAGGCATATAGGGACAAGACTGGCTTAGGTTACAAACCTAGAGGGAAAAAGTGGGCGGAACCAAAAGTGAAGCCTTACTTAAAATTCTTTCATAAAGCCACTGATCACAGCTCCACACCTTTTAGCTTCTGTAACTATTGTAACAGGAAGGGACACTCCACGTCCACCTGTAATGCTAAGAAGCATGGAGCAAACAGTTCTAATAAATGGGTCCCAAAAGGAACCAATGCTACAAAGGATCCTCCCCGAAGAAAAGAAACTAAGGGAGGACAGGGATCCAAAGCCTGGAAACAATTCATAGGGAAAGCCCAAGAGCCCAGAGTCAACACTAGGCCAGATGCACAGATTAATAGTAAGCCCAAGGTCAAAACTAACACTGGACCAAGGGCTCTGGGAATTAATGACAGAGGACCCAAGAAAGGTTGGGTACCTAAGTTTGTTTGATTCTTTCAGGTGTGTCTCAAGGCATCCAAGAATAGGAAATGGTATATTGACAGCGGATGCTCGAGACATATGACTGGAGACAGAGACAAATTTAAATCCTTGGTGATCAAAGACGGAGCCACAGTTACCTTTGGAGGAAATCAAAGTGGAAAGATCACCGGAGTTGGAGAAGTTGGGCCAGTGAAAGACGTCTATCTGGTGGATGGTCTCTGTCACAACCTGCTGAGCGTGAGCCAGAGCACTGACAAAGGAAATTGGGTAATCTTTGATTCACATGAGTGCATAATAGTAGATAAGCAGGATTTGAATCTAGATAAGGCCAACCTAAAATGCAAACTTAAGGCAAATAGAAATGAAAACCTATACACTCTAGATTTATGTCAACAACTAGAAGAAAAATGCTTAATATCTAGTGATGAGAATAGTTGGCTTTGGCATAAAAGGCTAGCACATGTTAATTTTACTCAACTTGACATGTTGATTAAGAAAGAGCAAGCTATAGGTATTCCATCTTTTAAGGTTAAACATGATTATATTTGTGAATCCTGCCAACGAGGGAAGCAAACAAAGTCCTCGTTTAAAACCAAGAAGAGAGTCTCCACCAGCAGGCCCTTGGAACTAATCCACATGGATTTGGTTGGGCCAGCGAGAGTGAAGAGCTTGGGTGGAAACCTGTATGCTCTAGTGGTGGTGGATGACTATTCTAGGTTCACTTGGACAATGTTTCTTGCCTCTAAGCAAGATGCTTTTGATGCCTTTGTTGTCCTAGCTAAGAAAGTGCAGAATGAGAGAGACCTCAAAATCACAGCCATAAGGACAGACCATGGAGGAGAATTTGATAACCATAGCTTCTCAGAGCTGTGTGAGCAGAATGGTATTGATCATAACTTCTCAGCTCCTAGAACTCCTCAGCAAAACGGTGTAGTCGAGAGGAAGAACAGGGTTCTGACTGAGATGGCCAGGAGCATGCTCAATGAGAAAGAGGTTTCTCAAGTGTTCTGGGCAGACGCTATGAGCACTGCTTGCTACATCTCTAACAGAGCCTATGTTCGCAAGGGCTTGGACAAGACCCCCTATGAGCTGTACAAAGGCAGGAAGCCCAACATCAGCCACCTCAGAATCTTTGGATCAAAATGCTATGTGCATAACAATGGAAAGGTAAATCTGGGTAAGTTTGATCCAAAAGCTGATATAGGTGTATTCATACTGTATTCCCTTAGGAGTAAGGCTTACAGAGTATACAACATGAGGACTAGAACCGTAGAAGAAACTATGCATGTTGTATTTGATGAAACTCCTACATGGGAACAATCCACAGAAGATGATGGGATACTAAACCTTCCAAAACCATCATCATATTCACCACCAAAAGAAACACCAGCAAGCAATCTCAAAGAAGAAGATGACCCTAGTGATGAGCCTATAGTGCAGACAGTGCCTGATGAGGCACAGTTGCCAACAGCTAGGAGACATCACAGGGATCATCCTCTTGATCAAGTGCTTGGTGATGTTTCTTCTGGTGTCAGAACCAGAAGGCAGGTTCAAAATGAAGTTGAGTTTGGAGCCTTCTTATCTCAGATCGAACCAACTCCAGTTGAACAAGCACTTGAGGACTGCGACTGGATTATTGCCATGCAGGAAGAGCTAAACCAGTTCGAAAGGAGCCAAGTTTGGGAACTAGTCCCAAGGCCGTCTCATCAATCCATAGTTGGGACCAAGTGGGTCTTCAAAAACAAACTGGATGAGACAGGTCAAATAACAAGGAACAAAGCCAGACTGGTAGCCAAAGGGTATAACCAAGAAGAAGGCATAGACTATGAAGAAACTTTTGCTCCAGTCGCTAGACTCGAAGCAATAAGGATTCTTCTAGTCTTTGCATCAATGAAAGGCTTTAGATTATATCAAATGGATGTAAAGAGTGCGTTTCTTAATGGTTACATCAAAGAAGAGGTTTATGTAGAACAACCTCCTGGCTTTGAGGATCACAAGCATCCTAAACATGTGTATAGGCTAAAGAAAGCTTTGTATGGCCTGAAACAAGCTCCTCGAGCTTGGTATGAGAGACTCAGCAGCTTCTTGCTGGGAAAGGGTTTCTCAAGAGGCAAACTAGATAATACACTGTTTATTCTACACAAAGATAGAAACATGCTAATTGTCCAGATTTATGTCGATGATATTATTTTTGGGGCAACTAATGAAAAACTTTGTGAAGAATTTTCTAAGACTATGCAGGGAGAGTTTGAAATGTCAATGATGGGAGAACTAACGTTCTTCCTAGGCCTGCAAATTAAGCAAAAGAAGAATGGCATATTCATCTCCCAAGCTAAATACTGCAGAGAACTACTCAAGAAGTTTGGGATGGATGAGTGCAAGGAGTATGACACTCCCATGAGTACCACTGCCGCACTCGATGCTGATGCAAAGGGTAAATCTGTCAGCCTGCCCATGTATAGGGGAATGATAGGTTCCCTGCTGTATTTAACGGCAAGTAGGCCTGACATTCAATTTAGTGTAGGCATGTGTGCTAGGTTTCAAGCCAACCCCAAGGAGTCACATCTAACATGTGTTAAACGTATTCTAAGATACCTTGAGGGAACACAAGAGCTTGGTCTTTGGTATCCCAGAGGTAACCAAGAGTTCTTGTGGGCTTATTCTGACTCTAACCATGCAGGTTATAAAACTGATAGAAAGAGCACCAGTGGACAATGTGCCTTCCTTGGTGGTTGTCTGGTCTCTTGGGCTAGTAAAAAGCAAACCTGCGTGTCTTTATCATCCACAGAGGCAGAATACATTGCTGCAGCAAGCTGTTGTGCCCAAGTGTTGTGGCTGAAAAACCAACTGAGAGATATTGGCTTGGAGTTCCCTGAGGCTCCCATACTGTGTGACAATACAAGCACTATCAGCCTCGCCAAGAATCCGGTTCAGCACACAAGGACAAAGCACATTGATGTCAGACATCACTTCATCAGAGATCATGTTCAAAAGAAAGATGTCAAAGTGCAATTTGTCCCCACTCAGCATCAGCTTGCTGATATTTTCACCAAGCCTCTGGGGGTTGATCAATTTACATTCATAAGAGGTGATTTGGGAATGGTAAACCCAAATGAAGTTTAATTCTTCAAAATAAACTTGTGCTTAATTGATTAAAACCTGCAACTATACTAACTTAGGCATCGGAGTGCCAATCTTTAGTTTTGCAGGTCCCCCACAATGTTGAATCTTAAGTGAGTCCAACCGGAAGCAAAATCACTTCCGGATACTCTTTTGCTGGCGCTGGATGACAACTCAAAATGACCTGGAGCGCCACTCCAACCGGAAGCAAAACCACTTCCGGATGCTCTTCTGCTGGCGCTAGGTGTTGAACTAAAGTGAGCGAGAGCGCCAGTACCTGAACAAAGAGACACGTCACTTCAGAAAACGTTTCATCTTCTCACACCAAAGATTATACCTCTTCTGACATTGTGCAGAGACACGTGTCACAAAGGTGCGACGTTTCAATTTGAATGTTTACGTTTTCCCATAAACCAGCGCATGCTTTCATGAAGAGTCATTATGAGCATTGTACCCGCTGTAACGTTGCATATAAATAGGTGGCCGTTTTTCACTTTTACTTTTTACTTGCACAAATTTCTTACCCCCAAACTCTCTGCATACATTCATACTTTCTTCATCTTGTTCATCATCTTCTTCATCTTTCTCTTCGCATTTCATCTCATATAAACATTTCACTCACACAAAAATGGCCGGATCACATGAGACAAACCCCAACACTGAGATAACCACTTCCAAGAAATCCAAGTCGAAATCTGGGCATTCTAAATCTGATAAATCTGGGAAACAGCATAAACGTTCTGAGAAATCTGGGCAACCCCAAGAACAGCATGAACATTCTGGGCCTCAGCAAGAACACTCTGGGGAATCTGGGCAACAACGAAGAAGGTTGCAGAAGAAGGGCAAGAAGAGGGTTCAATTTAGCGAAGAGCCCTCTTCCAAGAGACAAAGAGTAGAGGAGGATGATCCTCTTGTGTACAGAGATGGGCCTTTGGAGGCTGTTTCCTCCAAATTTGAAACTGTCAAACTCTATTTCAACACCTGGATGTACTTAGATCTGGACAAGATAGATGAACTAGGGTTTCCACACTTGAGGCCATTTCTGGAAAAATACATGCCCTGGCTGGGGATCAACCAGGAGTACAATATCAACGTCCTGCGGGTGTTCTGCGAGTCTCTCACTGGCAAGGTTAAGCATAAGAAGGTGGATGGGAAGGAACAGATTCGGGGAGTCACCTTCACTGCCACAGTAAGGGGGAGAACCTTCAGGTTCACTTGGAAGGACATCAACGACCTAATGGGGATCACTGAGGAAGGTATGAATGAGTGGCTATACCCTGAGACACTCAAACTCAGCAAGGAGGAACTTGAAAAAGTTTATGACACCAAAGGGAAGAAGGTGTCCGGGATGTCTGACTCCAACAGGCTCTTATACTACGTCTACTCCCGCATGATGACACACAAAGGGGGGAACTTCAACGAGTTCACTCTCCTGGATAACCCCTGGTTCCCCAAACTCCTCTCCAAGCAGCCAATCAACCCAGGGCAGTTGATCAGTCTTGAGTTACACAGATGGATGGTCAACAATAAGGCTGGAAGTATCCCCTACCCCACTATCATCGCCTTCCTCCTTGAGAAGAATTTGATCAAGGCTACATCCACTGAGGAAGAAGAAAATGTTAAGTGCCTACCTGTGAGTGCAATTAACATTAGCTAGATGAAGATTAAGTATCTCAAGAAGGCCAAGGCCACTCGCTCAGGCTCTCAGGCAGGCAGTGCCTCTCATACCTCAGCCCCCTCTGTATCTGGCGCAAGGGATCAAGAGGTTGACTCTCATCCCAGTCCAAGCAGAGTTGCGAGGGTGCCAGCTACTGTTAAAGCTTTTGCCCAGGAGATAAAGGAGGAGATTCTCCTTAAGCCGACTGACTCCTTGGTGGCTCCTCTCCGTAACGAGTGTGATACTGGCTTTCAGCAGCAGGGGGAGCGAATCCAGAGGCTCGAGGATCGAGTAGATCGGGTCGAGGTTTAGCTTGGAAGGGTAGAGGCCAAGTTAGACCTCCTTCTCAATCATCTCCAAATCCCTCAACCACAAGGTACCTTACCACCACCTCCTCCTCCTAACCCACCTCCACCTCCTCCACCTAATCCACCATTACCCCCTCCTCCCAACACTCAACAGCCACAGCAACCTCCTCAGAATAACCAACAACCCCACACATCACCCAACACTGACCATCAACCATCACCTCAAAACTCCACTCAAGACTCACCCCAACACTCCCCTCGCCAATCACCCCTTAACCCCAATAACTCCCCATCCCCACAAAACTCCCTAAACCCTTCACCACCCCCAAGCCCCACAGAGCCCTCCAATCCTCCTCCAAACACCCAACCCACCATCGCCCAGACTCTAGAATTTACCTCTCCTGATCACCCCCTTCACACCTACTACCTCAGAGACCAACCCCCTATTCCGTGGAAAGATCAACAATTCGTCGCCTACTCAGCTACCCACCCTTTTGATGGCCTATTCACCCACCCCGACTTCTTCCAAAGAAACACAATTCTCTTCCCAAACCCTCCTAATTCACCAGAAAACACCTCCCCTACATCCTCGCCCGAATCCTCACCCTCCTCTTCACCCACTCAGTCCTCCCTGGCCCTCGCCCTCCTTGATGATGACAAAAGGGGGAGAGATGCTGCTATCGCCCTCCGCCATACCATGGAAGCAAGGGATGTCCTGAGTCAACCATCCCTCTGGCTCGATGAAGACATCACTGCCGCTCTTCGCCGAGCCATGGATCTTCAAAGATTGGGTGGTGCTGAGAGTCTGATCAGAGGGGAAGTCATCTGATTCATGCAACAGCAGTGCCTGGATGAGCAATGGTGTTGTTCAGCCAACCTAATGAGTCCTCTTCTTCTGTGCCTGAGTCTGAACCAGTGCCAGAAGCCTCTTCTGCTGAGCCTCTACCCTCTGTGCCTACCCGGAATATTGTTGAGGAAATAATGATGAAGTATGGCCTGAAGAAGATTAACCACCCTCCAATTGTAATTGCTAAACCAATTCCTTCTCCTTCTGGGCCAACATCTGCTACTCCTCCATCTGAGCCAACCTCTGCTCCTCCTCCTTCAGCAGTTAAGTATAGTGAATCAAGAAAGAAGGCAGTTGCTAGAAAGCGTGCCAACAAGAGTACTACCTCTACTGAGACTGCTGAGAGTGAGCAAGAGATACCATCAGTCCAAGCTGAGATCATACCTGAGACTCAGCCATCTTCTCAAGAGGTGCATGTCATCCCAATTCTAAAAGAAGTTAAGCTGGAGATAGAGGACATGACTCCTGAAGAATTTGAGAGGTATGGATACACGGATAAGATCTCCTTTGGTCAGATGGCTTGCCTGGATGCTGAGAGAGCAAGAGCCAAGCCTACTCAACCAATGGGCAAGCGCAAAGGAAAAGGCAAGGGCAAAGGGAAAAGGAAAGCCCAGGAAGTTGAGGAGGACCCCAACTTCCCAGTATGGAATGTGAAGATCAGGGCTGTCCATTATCCCAATGGCGAGGTCACTCCCTTCTCAGATGCAACTGGGTTCCTTGGGTTTGAAGAAGTTGAAAATATGAAGAAAGCCTTTGAGGAATCTGTTGAGTCTAAGAGACTCAGAAGGGAGAGGGAAGAGGAAGAGCTTCAAAGGATTATTGCCCAGATCGACCAGAATGTGAAGGATGCCCACTTAGCCCAGCTCCAAAAAGAGAATGAGGATAGGCAAAGAGAGAGGGAGAGGAAAAAGAGACATCACCTATAGACCCCACTCTACCCTATACAATACCTTAGAAATTTTTTTCTTCTTTCTCATATTTTTCATGCATAGTTCATTTTTGCATAAGTGTAGATTACTTGTGAATTTTATCTGATATTGTAACTCTAACTTGTAATCTTTTGTTTATCAATAATAATTGTCTAAGTTGCTTGTGTCTTATCTGATTATTACTTTCAATTATTTCATATGAACTTATTTAGATAACTTAGTTTGTCATCATCAAAAAGGGGGAGAATGTTAGAATCTTAAGTTTTGATGAAGACTAAAATATGAAAGAACAAGCCAAACACTTAGAGAATATTAGGTTAATATAGAACCCCAAGTAAGAGTGCTTCCGGATATGGATTTACTTCCGGATGGACTAAGACTAGCGCTCGCGGATGAACGTCTCATCCCCCAGCGACAGCAAGTATATCACTAAGTCATAACTCAGTCTAAGAGCTTTAGTGTATAAAGTCCTTGAGACTAAGTTAGGAAGCTTCCGGATGTAGATTTGCTTCCGATTGTATTAAGACTAGCGCTGGCTGTTGGTATGGATAACACTGAGCGCCAGTGACCATAACCCAACGTCCAGTGGATTTGCTTCCGAATGCTTAGTGACTAGCGCTGGCTGTTAGTATGGATAACACTGAGCGTCAGTGAGTAAAATGTAAACATAACCCAACGTCCAGTGAAAGTGCTTCCGAATGTGGAATTGCTTCCGGATGGAAAAGAACTCCCTTAGACTAAGTGAACTCCCACTGCATGTGAGTATGTGCTATTATTGTTAAGACTAACGTTCAAACTGCAGTACACTGAGTAAAGTTGCTTCCGGATGTGGACTTGCTTCCGCAAGCAATCAGAATGTCAGAACGTTCAGAGCAATGCAGTGTCAGAATGCTTTTGACAGAGTAGAGGTGTCAGAACTACTTTTCAGAGATAAAGCAAAGTCAACCCTGCTAAGCATTAATGGAGCATTAATTGGGCAAACGGTAACTTGGGAAAAACGGCCATATTCAAACGGCTAACCCACCTACCAAGAGTGAGAATACTTGAAGACTATATAAGCAAGCTCACCTTCATTTATGAAGAGAACTAATATCTTTGACATCTTGAAGAAAGCTAGAGTGAGAAACTAAAGAAATCCTTCAAGCATTCAAAGCTGCCCAGAAAAGAGAAAGAGCATTTAACGCATTGAGAGTTCTTTTCATCTACTAATCTTGTACTCTTTGTTATTAAGTCTCTTCTTGTATTAAGAGCATTGATTGTACTTAAGTGTGTAATATTATCCGTTCTTCAAGAGAACTAAGTTTAGAAAATCCTTTATTTGTAAAGGTTGAACCCTTGCTGGTAGTAAGGGGGAGTTAGTTAGCAAGGTTGCAAGTGATCCCGTCCAAAACTTGCGGTTGTAAAGGTTCCAAGTGAACCCGTTGTAAAACCTGGGGTTAGTGGAACTCAACCTCGGTGGTTGAGAACTGGACGTAGGTCAGGAAGACCGAACCAGTATAAACTCTTGTGTTGTTATTGTTCGATTTTTATTTGGTAGCACAATTCACCCCCCCCTCTTGTGCATCCATTACTTTCAACATGGATCACACGACGTCATTATGCTCTATCAATAGTCATGCTTGGAGGTAAACCTTTCATCAAAAGATCTTAATGAATAACTTCGTTAAGAGTTCTTTTTGGTCTTCCTCTCCTTCTTTTGCAGTGAATCCATACCCTTTGATCAATTATTCTTACTGCTCATCCACTTCTCTTCTTTGAACCTTTTGTTTCTTTATATGCCTTCTCCCATGATAGTGTGATAGCCCTTGTGAAGTACCAAGCAATGACATATTGACATAAACAATGAGTGTGTCCATGCTCAAAAGATTCGACATATTTTTACGTTGGTTGTCGAAGCCTAACACAACCCTACTCTTTTATCCAAGCTTGGGACCGACTATAAACATTGGCGGTGTATTCTGTGGACACACAGTCACACGAGGGTAAATAACCAAACATGACATGAAGTCACGAAACAAGCGTGGACACACAGTCACACGAGGGTAAATAACCAAACATGACACGAAGTCACAAAAACATGCTAATAGTCAATATTAATTTTTCTTTAATATAAACAATTAAAGAATGATGCTGAAAAAACTAAACATGCTAAAATCCATGACATAAATTAATTAAATCAATCATAAAGTCAAAATTTTAGTCATATACATCTTTCTAGAATTAAACAAAAATTTAAAATAAGAATTTCAAAAAAACAAAACAAAACAAAACAAAAGAAACAAAACAAAACAAAAAAAGCAGTCAAAAACAGAATTTTGGCACAACTTCCGGGCACAAAAACGTAATTTCCACCACGCACAAAAAAAACACAGTCAAAAACAGAATTTTCGCATAACTGCGGGCAAATCAGCGTAATTTCCTCCACGCAAAAAAAAATGCATAACTGCCGGGCACAAAAACGTAATTTCCTCCACGCACAAATAACCAAAAAAAAACCATAATCGCCATGAATTCTTGATTTAAGAAATGTTGAGAGATAACAGAAGAAATGTTTGATGAGTTTTGATATAGAAAACATGGTGGATGAGGTAGAAATTTTGAGAGATAATATGAAGTGAAAATTGCAGAAAAAGGAAATAAAATTCAATGAAACCCACCCACTCTTGAAGAAGTGTAATTAACCGAGAGAGATAAAGAGACGAATCAATTAACATAGGTGGGTTGATAGTAATTAAAAAATATTAGCCGATAAAGGACATTAAAACTTAATATAACATTGAAAATAAAACTAAATAATGAATGAATGCATAAATCATAATATACAAAAAATGTAAGAGACGATTAGCATGAAAGAGGCTACCAAATGAAAAGCTAAAAGTATAAACAATGCACAGAAATATAAACAATTAAAGAATGATGCCAAATAAACTAAACATGCTAAAATCCATCATCATCAACGTAAACCTTATCCCACCCAAAGTGGGGTCGGCTACATGGATCACACGACGCCATATTGCTATGTCCCTATTCTTTCCTTCAGATAAACCTTTCACTAACATATCTTTTTGAATAACTTCATCAAGAGTTCTCTTTGGTCTCCCTCTATTTCTTATATACGTCTCCCTTACCATCTACTCCACTATTCTTACTATCACATCTAATTCTCTTCTTTGAACATGTTTATACCACCTTAAACGATAATCTCTCATTTTCTCTGAAATTGATGTTACCCCAACTCTTTCACTAATGTGATCATTAGTAATCCTATCTTTTAATATATACTCACTCATCCCTCTCAACATTTTCATCTCTGTCACATCCATCTTATGTCTTGTTGTTTTGTTTAACTGCCCATCATTCACAGTTTAATCCTACACCCGTTCACTTGCTTATTTATATATCCCTTCTTATGTAAAATGCTAGACTATGACATATTGCAAAAATGGTTGTGTGTGTCCATGCTTTAAGATTAGACAAATTTTACGTTGGCTGCCGAAGCCTAACACAACCTACTCTTTTTTATCCGGGCTTAGGACCGGATAAAAAATCCATGACCTAAATTAATTGAATCAATCATAAAGTCAAAATTTTAGCCATATACATCTTTCTGGAACTAAACAAAAATTGATTTAAGAATTTAAAAAATTGAAGAATGACTAAAATGAAATTCCAGAAACTTAAAAGGGGTAAAAATATAATTTTCGATAGCTAAAACACCTTCTTGACAAGAAGGGACTAAAATATAAATGCAGAAAATTAATTAGGAAAAACAACAAGTTAAATATAAATTATATAAATAAATATTATTTATTTAAAAGGTTTTTATATAAATAAATATTATTTATTTAAAAAACAAAGCGAATGCAACGACAATATTTATATGTGAGGAAGGGTGAGCGGCAAATATATATATAATGTATAATGTAAAGCCTTTAAAACTTGAAAAAAAACAGACAAGTTTGTTAGCAAAATAAGGAGTTTAAAATATAAAATAAAATAAATAATAAATAAATATAAAACTAGGTCAATTTCAAATAAATATTGCCTATGAATATTGAAACTGAAAAGAAGGTCCTCCACTTCCCAATCCGCATACACTCATTCAACCAAAACTTAAGAGAAAAACTTTTTTTTTTAAATCCCGAGAAATGTGGCCACCATTGACTCATTCCATTATCATCAACGTGTAAGTTGTAACTAAATACCATTAAACTCGTTGACTGGAGCATATTCTTCCTTATTTTGTGCACTTTTCAAAACAGAATCTTCTTCCTCCATTGAATGGTGATTTACGAATAGCACCACCCTATGAAATACCATTCTCATAACCTTCATAATTCATAGTACTACTATCACATCCCAAAATTACATATTAAAACCATATTTTACTGTTAGGCTAAAGTATACCTTTAGTCCCTTATGTTTGCATTAAGTTTCAATTTAGTTCTTTATCTTTGAAAAATACACTTTTAGTCCTTTAAATCTAACACCGTCACTCAAGTTAATGGAAACCACTGACTCATCAAATTTTAGTGATGACTGTACAATTAAAAGCTGACTAATAAGCACAAATATATTATTTAGGGTAAAGAAATAAAATCAATCATGAAAAATAAAATCATCCCAAATAATTATCCTTTAATATGATGTTGGGTAAAGGGTCAAATCTAGCACTAAACTATTGCCAAAAGTACACCCCACATAAAAGTGAATCTCGTAGCTCAAATCTAGCACTGATCAAGTACAAATTTGGTCAGATGTAGCAAAACCGTCAATTTTGACGGGTTTGACCGTTAATTCTGACCCAAGTATGCCACGTCACCTGCCAAGTCACCAAAGTTAGGCCACGTCACCTGCCACATCACCCAGTTATGCCACGTCACCTGCCACGTCATCACCACATATATGAAAAACTTTAAGGTTCAAATTTAGCACTCAAGTATTTGTAAAGTTCACCCAACATAAAATAACAATTTTGAGTTTCAAATATAGCACCCATCAGTTACAAAATGGTTCAAAATTAGCAACTACGTCAATTTTTATGAGTTTGACTTTTAATTTTGACCTGATTAGGTCATGCCACTTGTCACATCGCCCTATTAGGCGTCATGCTACTTGTCACATCATCATCATCTTCACTACATCTAAATAGAGCATACGCGGCAGCGTTACCTAGATAGAAATATAAAATATTAACGTTCTGACATATAAATAGGCGCAACGTAATAAAGTATTTTTAAAAGTGTCATGTCACTTGCTACATCAGTTCAAAATTAATGGTCAAACCCTGAAACGTTCACAGAATTGCTATATTTGTCATAGGGTGATGTGGGTTTCAGGGATTTATTTTCATTTATGTGGTGATGATGTAGTGAAGATGGTGATGATGTGGCAAGTAACATGGCCTAATAGGGCGATGTGACAAGTGGCATGACCTAATCAGATCAAAATTAAAAGTCAAACTCCTAAAAATTGATGTAGTTGTTACATTTGAACCATTTTGTAACTGATGGGTGCTATATTTGAAACTCAAAATTGTTATTTTATATTGGGTGAACTTTACTAATACTTGAGTGCTAAATTTGAACTTTAAAGTTTTTCATATATGTGGTGATGACGTGGCAGGTGACGTGGCATAACTTGGGTGATGTGGCAGGTGACGTGGCCTAACTTGGGTGACGTGGCATACTCGGGTCAAAATTAACGATCACACCCGTCAAACTTAACGGTTTTGCTACATCTGACCCAATTTGTACTTGATTAGTGCTAGATATGAGCTACGAGATTCTTTTTTATGTGGGGTGTACTTTTGCCAATAGTTCAGTGCTAGATTTGACCTTTTACCCTATGATGTTTCTACTAGGGTTTTTCAATGTGACAACATTTATACAATTCACTCATCACAAATTTTCATCTGGTAAGCAAGTCTCTTTTGCCTCTCATTCATCTCAAATCTTCATCTTCTCTCTGGTAACCAATACTCTTTTGTCTCTTATTGTTTTGCTCTACATTTTGTGGATTGTACATACAAAAACCATTTGTTCTCTCTCTAATTTTTTGTTTGTGCTTCATCTGCAAAAAACAAAACGATGACTGTAAGAGAAAAATGACCCCAAAAGTAAACATTTTTTACTTGCTTATGTGACAAATTAAAACAGAGTACAGTGTGGAGAAGACGATGTCGGAGGAGAAAACAGTGTGGAGTGTGGACGATGAAGGAAGAGGAAGACCATGTTTGTTTTCATGGTTTTGAATATCTTATTGATTTTATTTCTGATTGATTTTCAATCAGATATAAAATCAATCAGATTTTTTTCGTGATAAAAAATATCTGATTGATTTTATTTTTTTAACAAAATAATATATTTGTGTTTAGTCAGCTTTTAATTGTACGGTCATCACTAAAATTTGATGAGTCAGCGGTTTCCGTTAAGTTGAGTGACGGTGTTAGATTTGAAGGACCAAAAGTGTACTTTTCAAAAATAAAGGACTAAATTGAAACTTGATGCAAACATAAGGGACTAAAGGTATACTTTAGCCTTACTGTTACATAACGGTGGAAGCCAATTGGGAGAGGAGGGAGGATTTCATTTTCCTTGTAGTAGAAACCTAACTTTCCACCATTCAGGGGCAGTGTCATCATAATATAATAAACCTATAACCTAATCCTCATCATGCTTTATTATATTTAGAGAAACATAATATAATGAAACCTGAGAATATAATCATCATCATGCTTCATAATGCATGCACATGTATTAAACCTATAACCTAATCCTAAAATACTCTGCTATATACAGCTATCAAACACAGAAACAACAACAATAATAATAATGTATCAATTAGAGTTAGAGAGAAAGGTAATCATGCATTATAATACATGATCGGAAACCTAATCCTAAAATGCTCTCTTACACATATTGTAAAGCATATGTAATTAAAGAGAATGTATATATGTATGAATTAAAGAGTGAGATTACGTACGCACGTACCTGTCAGAATTGTTGTTTTTCTTCGATTTAGAGATGAAAAGATACTAATCAATAATTAACATAAATTACCGGAATTCATCATCACGAACGTTTCTGGAAACCTACATCTTGCGTTTACTACCTCTGTAAAGCTCTTTAAGGCATGGTGTGATGTATTATGGGTTTATATTTAGGTGGAGGGATGGAAGAAGAAGAAGAAAAGGAAATATCTTTGGTAGAGGAAGGTTTTGAGGGTACAAGGAAATTGGTAGAGGAAGGGAGAGAATCTAGACTAATTATTTATTTATCTCTAAGATTAATAAGTCAAATCTCAACCTTATAGGAACTAGTGGTGCACAATTTAAAAAATATATATATTTCATCACCTTTATTTAGTCTTTTTTCAACAAAAAATATCACAAAATTCTTCACCCTTTCCTTTCTTGTTTTCCCATGGAAATTGTTTTTTCCGTTTGAAAGTGAAAATTAATCACAATTCACAAGCAACACGAAATTCCATAATTAATTTCAAAGAAGATTTTTTTAAAAAAAAAGTGTGTACCAATAGTTCTAATCTATCTAGTACCAAGATTAGGATTCATTAATCTGAAATGTCGTGCTAGCTATTGGTAGCAGGCTACAATGTAGATAAAAATGTTTTTCAAAGTTAATTGAGTTTTTTAGGGTGTCACATCAAATTATAAATTGCACATCAAACTGTGTACCAATAGTTCTTATAAGGTCTGATTCGACTTAGTCTGGAGATAAATAAGTAATTATTTTAGACTATTTGATTTTGCAAGAAAAAAGTGATGATATTATTAACAGTATTTAAAAAGGAAAAAAAAGGAAAAAAAACGGGAGAGGGCCTAAGAGCAAGCCATAAATATATGAGGGAAGTTTGTTTTTTAATAAAACTATGCACTTAATGTTTTTTTTTTTGTTATCATAACTATGCACTTAATGGACTAGCGCAATTTTTCTATCTTGTGACTGAGCACCAAAAGTGAACCCAAAATTTAAACATCCAATTTGACTAGATCTAGCAAAAAAACTGATTTCGAAATTTCGGTGGAATTCCCGGGCTTCTAGTGATAGGGATTTATGTATAATTCAATTTAGGTTTTTGAATTAATTAGCTACTGTTTAGGATGAATCTAAAAAATTTCACAAATAACATCTCATGTCAGCGAGTGCAGTTGTAACATACTGTTACTAATTCCCTGATTAATTCAATAATACCTTCACTAACTATGATAGAAAAATGATTTCCATAATATCAATAAATCTATCATAGTTAGAAAAAGAATTTCCTAATAATAATCACTATCCATGATAGAAAAGAATTTTCTAATATAACCTGAACACTATCATGGATAATTAATAACTAATCATGTTAGAAAAGAATCACCTAACATGGTTAGAAAAAGAAGCGACCTATTACATATCTTCAATTAACCATTAATATCAATATAAATAAAAATATGCGGAAGCGAATGCAGACCTATACATTTTGGCAATATACATATCTAATTAATCAAAAAAATCTTTGAAACTTAATTCCCTTTCCTGTTGTCCGAGCGTGTGCATAATCACCTGCAAAAATGTAAGTAATCGTGGGGTGAGACAACTTGTCTCAGTAATCTACTACTTAACTCACTATAACAGTGAGATGTGCGGTAGTAAGGGCGTCTAAAGGGTACCACATTTTAAAATCTAATATCTATATATATATAAGGCCAAGTCTTCTTCTATTTATCGCTTTGATCTCTCTGTCACGTCCTATTCAAATAAAGTTCACCATCTCCACTTCCCAAATATCACTCAAAATCCCTCACTCAATTTCCATATCAATTAAACTTCACCATTTAATCTCCAATCCTTGCTATCATCACTATAATCTCATTCGTACTTTCTCAAATCCAACTTCTCGGCTCACATCCATGTACAACCCTGTTGCTCTACTCATGCCATCCCGGAGGCACTACGCTCGAGCCCTATATGTATTCCAAATGAGTTGACACTATGCCCCTCTCAAAAATAAGGGGGCAATTTCCCTCCCTGGTAAACCCATGAGAGGGAAACCCCAATCTGTCTCCAATCAGAAAGGGAGCAGTTCCTGTCTCCAATCAGAAAACTGCTGGTCACAGTCTCCAATCTGTCGACCAATGGTCACAGTCTCCAATCTGTCGACCCGTACAAATAACCGTTGATTGGCCTATCAACCGGTTATCATCGCGCGATGGTACATAGTTCTCAGTGTCATGCAATGCACCCAATTCCTTTCAAAATCTGAATCCCATTTAATATCTCAATCACCATTTCTTTCAACATATCAATAATCACCTGTGATATATTCCTGTAACACCTCTTCCAAATTTCTTCAACCACAACATACAATTTTTCTAACTCAAATCACTATTCCTCAACTTAAATTTCCAAAGCCTCAAACCCTTCAACTCTCACCTTCTCTTATCTATATTAACTCTCAATGTCACTGCCAGAACAATATACCTATATACCTTTCAAACCATTACAGCTCAATAACAACCACCAGCCAGAATAATATATATATAGTGTCACAAATTTCTTTATATGAAAATAGTCGTGTTTGAAAGGCACCCGATAGCCTATTTGGTATAAAAGTAAGTTTTGAAGATTTTATATTTATATAGAGGGTTAGAAAGGATTTTCAAATCCCACCTAACCTCACCATCAATGTTATAGCGAGGTAAGAGTGATTACCTGCGGCACCTAGTGCTCCATTGCTTTTCCGTCCCATTCATTGTAAATTCTCCTGTTATCATCCATACACTAAAGAGTATGAATAACCATCCTTACAAATATTTATTAACGTCACTCTCGATCCTAATAATGCTACCCATCCTTCTATTGATTTCTATTATACTATAACACCATTTCTTAAGTGGTCACAACAGGTATTTCAACCATAACAATACAATGCACACATTTATACACATACATGCAGCAGCACCTACCAAGTCATTCCTATTTAAAACCTTTTCTTACATTGCAATGCAAATTCGTTTATTTCTTTTCATGTACCATTCATTTGTTTACAATTAAGAAATAAGAGTTCATATGAAACAAGGGAAGCACAAAAGTCTTCACAACACATTCATGAAACAAACAAAACCAGTTTTTAACATTCACCTAACATTTCTTATTGCCAAAGGAAAGAAATCATTTGGCTAGAATACAAGTCAATTTCACAGTAAATTCACGTCATATAATCATACTTACTTAACTTGGTCTTAACCAAAATTAGGATCTTACTAATTACTCCTTGTTCCAAAAATAACAAGAAAGTCCAAGGAAACTAATAGAGAAATTGAAACAGTGAGGGATAGAATAACATTATTAGTAATTCATTTGTCTACTCTTACATTCCATTCTACTATCTTCCAAAATTAATTAGGAACTCAATTAAGATTCTAACATACACATACATCAACAAAAAGAATCAACTTTGTGTACTTTTATCCCCATTAAAAACCCATTTCAAATTAGAATTCAATCAACCAAAAAGGCATATTGAATGCAAACCACAGTTTATATATAATTAAACCCAAAATAGAAACCAACATCATCATCAAATTAGAATGAAGCTTTAATTTATCTTCACCTAACTAAGACCAACAATCTCTAAAACTTTCTCACAACTTCTTTGAGTTAATTAAATCTTAAAATCCTTCAAGTTCACCCAAAATCTTAAGAAAATACTATATATCCAACAAATCCTTCACTTTATTCTTTACTCAAATGCACATAGCAGGAAAAGAAGAAAGACAACTCCAAATTCAAAGTATACAATGAGCATGCAAGAACATACAACCATTAATTATGCCCAATAATCCTTCTTTCCTCTCAAGACAAACAAAGCCAAACCATGGCCAAGAATAGATGAGAAGGGGAAAAATAATCTATGAAAATTCTGAACCTCTCTAAAAATCAATACGTAAGCTTGACAGTAAGTTCAATCTTCTACATATGCATATTTATTCCCACTAAAAGTGCCAAGTCCAGAAATCTCAAACAAATCATACGTAAAATACCAATATCATTCGGCCAACACAATGAAGGCCTGAATTTCACAAAACAAGTCCCTATTAAAATTTACTACATTATAACACCACATGCTAATATCATATAGGTATCTACATAAACAAAAATCAAACCTATTATAACTTTAAACTTATATTCTTAGTTACACATCAATCATAATCAAAAATGTCAACAACTCAATTTAATCACACAAGCATTTTCACGGAAAAACAGAATCAATCATACACCCAAACAAAATACACACTTTTATTATGTATAACATACGTGCATCATAAATAACAGAGACATATATACATACAGCAACTTGTCATCAGCCATCCAAAAAGGACAAAAACTCATGAATCAATTCCCATCATCCTATAGAAATCTCAAAAATCTCATTATCTCTAAGGTCCATCCAAACAATCCACCATTACTCAACAAATTATACATTCCCAAAGCCCAATCACAATGGACAAACCGCCAAGGAAAATAGAACAGAAAAAGCAACATGAAACCATCTCTTACCAAGAAAATCAGACTTCCAACTTAATATGAATTGAGTCCTACACATGTCTATTAGACTTTCATATAAACTAAGAAGAATCTCAAGCTAATACATAATCCCCAACTCATTCTCTCTCTCATATATCGCACAAAACAAAGGAAAAATAGCACAATCAGTTATAGAAAGTTCACCTAACCCAAGGATGTCCTTGTGTGGAGGATTTTCACCGAGCTCCACCGTTTTCTCGCCGGAAAACGCCACTGAAACTGAGAAAAATGAAGTAGAAATCGAAGAACACAAATGGAAAAGAGTTAGGGTTTAGACTTGGAGTGAGGAAATAGATAGGAATTTAGGAATGTGACTTACCTAAGCTCGAAGGTGAACCAACATAGAACGACGGCCTTCCCGCCGTGCTTCACCGTCGCCAGAAACCACCGTTGGAAACCCGCCGAAAATGAAGAAAGAACAGAGAAGATTGAGTCAAATACAAGAAGAGAGGGTTTAGTTTAGGAGGAAAGGATTGGAGAAGGAAGTGAGGGAGGCCGCGCCGGATCCGCCTCTACTGGGTGCCGCCGTTCGTCGACGGCTTTCAGGCGGAGGGAAGGAGAAAACGAAGAAGATGAAGGGGAGGGGGTGCGGCTCGTTTGGAAGGAAGGAAGGAGAAGGAGTGTATGTTTAGGGTTTGATGGTAAATTACAAATTTGTCCTTCTCTTTTTATTTACTTACTTTTCCATTTTAAATTCCTACCTTGATACAAATAAAATAATCTATACCCCACCTTATGTATTTTCTTCAATTAATAATTTAAATTTCTAACTAATACTCCTTAAAGTTCTAAAGGTCCTCGACATAAATTCTTAAAAGTATATTTACTTTCCAAAATACTACAAAATTTGGATGAATTTTACTTGGGAGCCCCTAAAACTTTTAATAAATTCCTAAATTAAATTTTAAATTACTAATAATCTTTAATTAAATTTTGGGATGTTACATCCATCGTAACCACAAGGTAGAAAAAGGGGGAAGCTGAAAAACTTCGTTTTTTTTATGACGAGATAGATAGTTCCTCCCCAATCAAAAATCAGGTGACATAATGATGAGGAAAGATTTATTTAATATCTATAAAAACAAGTTCATATAAAACGAAAGGCCTAGCTATAAAAAGTTCATAATTAAAATGCCAACAAAAATCAATAATGACATTGCAAAACGAGGGGAAATCAAAGAAAGCTGGTTCTATTGGCTTTATGCGTGCTTTTTTCTTAGAGAAGTGACACCGAACAAGGTAGATGGTTAGGAGACGACCCAAAATCGCTATCAAAATAACACCAAACTGGTGAAAATCAATGGCTGCCACGATGAGAAAAAAGTAGGCTGTATTGAGCACTGAGATTATCAACATAGAGGCAAAACGTAGGAACCAGGCAAGAAATGATCGGGTGTCACCAAAGATGAAGATCCATGGGACATCCATGAGAATGCATATAAAAAGTAGACCGAGCATCAATAAAAGACTTGAAGCAAGCCAATCAACCACCACTTTGGCTCTATCTTCATCATTCATGAAGTTTGGTGGACGAAGTAATGGAGCCATCATATCTCACCTCACCTCCTTTCTTTTTTCTATCTGTACGTTTAATTTGATGTGGTTTGATATGGAATTTATAATTTATAATTTATAATTTAATAAAGGGAAAACCATTCTGACCAAAAAATAAAATAAAGCAAAAACCCAAGAAAACAAAAAGTTTTCAGTTTGTTTTTTGATAAAAAAAAAGTTTTCAATTCGTTAAAAAAAAGGTAAACGAAAAGTTGTAGAAAAAAGGAAAAGATTTGGAAGAATATCTTTTAAAGATCGGCCTAAAGATCCAGGTTTTAGCCCAACTTTTTTTTAAAAAATATACTCCGTATATGATAAGATGATATATGACGCCAGATCCAATTATATTTGTTTGATAAAAAAAGATCCAACTATATTTTATTTTATTTTTTTAAAAATAAAATGTTGAGAATATATAGGAATCCGTTAATCAGGGCAAATGGATGTGAGTATGTGACGGCTTTCTCGTTTGAACAACGGAATTTTTTTTGTTTTTTTTGCCCGTTGAACGGGTATATTTTTTCAATAAAATTATTATTTTTTTATGTATAAAATTTTAGGAAAGTATTGTATCAAAAAAAATTTAGGAAAGTATGATTAATGTTTTTTTGATAACCAAAGTATGATTAATTTACTTGTTCATATTTTAATATTCTGCAATCAGCTTTATTAAGATTATGTAATAAAAAAAAAGCTTTATTAAGATTATACTCCATTTCATTTAATTTAAGAATTGATATTCGACTATTCATTGCCCTGCACACTTCTCTCTCTTTCTGGTTTCTCTTCTTTTTTTTGAACTGAGAAATCGTTTCTCTTCTTTCGATCAAAAGGAAATTAAATCGTTTCTTGTAATAAAAAAAACAAAGAAATCGTTTCTCTCCTTTCAGTCATGTCATCCCCATCGCCGAATAAAGTTTGCTTAAAGCTCTTCATTGACAAAGTTAATGAAAGAGTCTTGTTTGCTTCAGCAACCAAGGATTTCATAGACTTACTCTTCAACCTCTTTGACATGCCTATAGGAACATTCGCAAGTCTCATTCCAATGAATTGTAAAAAGGTGGGTTCACTAGAGAAACTTTATAAAGAGATTCAAAATTTCAACGATTATTACATGGTAAATGATCACACAGATAGGGAACTTTTGTTGAAGCCACTTGTTGCTGTCGCTGGAAATATTACTCCTTCATGTTTGTACATGTGCCCTAAGCACTGTGACAATTTTGTTACACACTCAGAAGGAACTTTATGTCCAACTTGCCATCGTCCAATGCAAGTTAAATTGCAATTTCTCCCTAAGAATGAAAGGGAGGCAAGCAGAGGTTCTTTAAGTAATGATGTTTACATGGTAATGGATAATCTTGACATTCAACCCATGAGTACGACCTCGTCCTTCACCACCTTACTGAACAACTTCAACATTAAAGATGTTAATGCCTTACAACAAAGGGTCGTTAAGCTTGGCGTTCAAGAGGTGAGTTTCACTTACTAATATTTACTTATATCCCAGTGTTTAAAAATATGTCATAAAGGATTGTGAAGTTATTAAATGGTATGAATTAGGGTTAGTTAATACCAAAGTTTGTCCTTATTGTTTGATTGAATATCATGGTAGTTTTAGATATATCGCTAGTTTTGGTTCCCTTATTAGTTCCATAATTAAAGAATTCGCATGATCACTATAAAAATCAAAACCTATTTAAGAACTATTAATTACTTCAAGTCCTAAATATAGATCATATTTGGAGAGGTTATAATAAGACCTCTTTCTTTTCTCAAGGTTTCCTTACTTATTTCTAAAGATGCTTCTTAGACCTAAAAAATAAGCAGGAAAGAGATGGGTGGGAATAAAAACATGTCATTGTGGGTGTTTTGGTAATACTGTATGTTTTTTTTAACTAATTTAACTAACTTAATTTCTCTAATAAAATTAAGTTGGTCTTTTATATATATAGGAATGAAGTAATTATTATTATTTTTGTTTTGGTACACAATGAGGCTAAGCCTATACACTCAAGTCATATGCCTAATAAGGAACTTGCATCCCTCATAATCATCTTGTAGGAAGCTCTCTAAGTAATTATTTGTTAGGCTAAAGTATACTTTTAGTCCTTTATATTTGTATCAAATTTCAACTTAGTCCTTTATGTTTAGAAAGTACAGTTTTAGTCCCTTATATATGTTTCCATCAAATTTCAATTTATTCCTTTATGTTTGGAAAGTATAATTTTAGTTAACACCGTTAGTTTTACTTAGATTTCATTATTTTAGTGTAATTATTCTTATAGTTTCAAAATTTATCATTTTTTGCCCCAACTTAAATTTAAGTGAAACTAACGGTGTTAACGAAAAAGGACTAAAAGTGTATTTTCCAAATATAAATGACTAAATTGAAACTTGATGCAAACATAAAGGACTAAAACTGTACTTTCCAAAGATAAAGGGCTAAATTGAAACTTGATGCAAATATAAGGACCAAAAGTGTACCTTAGCTTTGTTAATATTAACAAAATTGAAGAGAGAAATTTAAGAAGAATGAATAGTATTCTTGATAATAAAACATGGAACAATCAAACCCACTTGTGTTTAGATCAATTGACCTTCATAGGTGGTTAGCTTACAATATTAACTCTATGGACTTGAGGTGAGAGACCTATGTTACATTCTCTCCCTCTTTGGTGGATTACACAATTGATAAAGACCCCCTTAATATAGAATCAAACGTAGCTAACATTTTATGATTAACTAACAAATCTATCTCTTCAACATGCCTCCTCAAGTTGATATGTCTTAGACTAATGAACGTGTTAACTTGTTAAAACAAACAGTGATTTCATGAACTTCTTCAGATCATCAAGATTTCTTTAGAACATTCTTTGTGTTATTCTTCAAGGATACTGAAGCAGCAACTTATTGCTTTTCTGGCAAGACAAAAGAAGTACCTTACTGCATTACCTTTTTTACTTGAACTTCAAACCTTGCATCAATATGAAATTTCCAATGTTGCCTTTATAGCCTTACAACACATCACCAAAGAGGGCTTCCCCTTTGATTAACATCTTCTTTGGTTCATTATAGAACTGTTCATACCTTGATGTAGAATTCTTGTTAGCCTTTCATTGCTATTTTATTTACACTATTCAGAAAGCTCTAATCATATGATCATCTGGTACGTACTTCAAGGAACTTTAGACATCTTATCAATGGAGCTTCCATCATTGCTGGGCAATGGCCTCTGCAATTGTTTTTCCGTTGCTTAGCTTCTACTTTTCTTCAGCATGGAACATCATCCTTCCTTTTATATATCCTCTTGTTCTTGCATTGCTTCAACTTCTTATCAGCAGTTTTTCCATTTCAGGCACATATGCCTAGTTCCAGTGCTAGGCATCCAGTCACATAGAGCATCTTCCTTCCCTTTATCAGAAAATGAAATATAGCACGCAACATTAAAATTATCACCTGAATTTATTGTAGAAAAACTTCATTGTATATCGCCACAAATTAAACCTCATCGTTAAAACTCAATATTACAGTCTTTCCATGCATATGCCTCCTATCAAACCTATTAAGCCCAGATTATCATGTCAGCCATTGTTGGGAAGGATCCTTTATTTTTCTTTGGCTTGAGAAGCGTTGAAATTATAAGGACTAGTTAACTAATTGTCCTTTGCTTTAATCTTAATTTGTTAAATGCAATTTTACTAACTACTGTTGTTTTTACCTAGGGTATCAAATTGTTGGAGGCCTCACTTTTGTGCAATAATCATGTTTTGACCTATGCTTTTCTGGAAAAGCAAAGGGAGCACAATGAAGAGAAAAAGTGAAGAGGATTTTAACAAAATCTCCAAGTTGTGACTCTGTCTATGATATATTTTTTTTAATGAAATTCTATGAAGACTTTTTTTGTAATTATTACTTTCTTTAGGATATTGGCTATGAATGTATTTCAATTTACCTCTATTGCAAGACTTCTACTCTAGAGCATGCTTTTAAAGGAAACTGAATAAATGTAACACCTAATCTTTTTACTACTATACTATATCATTTTAATTGATTTTTAAATAGTTTTTCTATTTTGGAAAGCCCAAAAATACTAGTAATTTAAAATTTTTCTTTTCAAAATATTTTCATAACATTTTATTTCTCAAAATAGGATTAATTGCTTTTATACTTTCAAAAATATCCGATATTCACCTCTTATCTACCCCTACTTATTATTATCTATCATATTATTATTATATTTATTATTATTTACTATTTCTATGTTTTAATCAAACAATAGATCATTCCTTGGCAAACCTCAGTGTCTATGTCATGGCTCTATCCTTAGGTTTAAATATTTACATAATAAACTACTACTAGGCAAGATCATGTTTGCTTTAGTTTGCTTATATACATCAAAAGTATTTTAAGAGATATACAAATTTTAAAAAAAAATATCTAGAGAAGGTTCAAGTCCCGTCATCCCCTCTTAATGCACTCCAAAAACATCCTACTTTATAACCTTCTTCTCACCGGCTCCTTGAGCCTCTGAAAAATAGCAATCAATACGGTTTACTTTGTATACAAGCATATAATAATATGAATATATGAATATACTTCCTGTATGATGATGATAATAATCCCTCCAGCCTTGCTGGGGTTCTCAACTACCTACCATTAATAACGATATATTCGCTAAATAGTGGAGGTACCTTCACCTGCAGGATTTAAGCTGAGCTATGGTATAGAGGGAGCGACCCAACTATACCTTGGAGTACTCCCCTGAATAATTTCTCAATGTTTCTCAAAAGGATTAAATATTATCATGATCATAAAAAAAATAAAGTAAGACACAAATTTCAAGAACCACTTCTTTTCCTTAAAGCTAACACTCCCTATATCTCAAAATCCTTAAACTAATTTCATTAATCCATTCTTATTAGTCAACCCAACATCACAATTGCATTCTTGCAAAACACAACTATCTCTCGTTTCCTAGTTCCTTCAAATCGATTTCCACATCCTTTAACCATTTGAAAAGTCTCGTCCATTTCTAAAACTAAGTCATCAGTCCCATAATCACTCAACATAGAATCAATTATAATTGAGTCAACTCAAGGCTTCTTAATGTCTTAGAAATTCCTTGTTCCTCATATAGTTTAAATGTTCATACCGTAATCTCAATCTCCAATCATTCATGAAACCAACAGATTCTCTTTGCAATCACAGTCACAACAATTCCAGCCGCATAAGTAACCTACAAATCCATGCACTTGGTCTAACCTCTTTCAATTAACATTTAATTTACTCAAAACCCCCTTTTATTTCCTTGAACTCAAACCAAATAGAGGGAGCATAGAAAATTCTAAAACTTCCCCAAACACAGAAAATTCATGACAATACATAGCAAAAGCAAAGGAAAATTTAAGGGAACAAAGGTTAGAGAACCATTCAAACAACAAATCAAGTATCGCAAATGATAGCTTCCTATTATGTATTTCACAAGTTATTCACTTGTTACATAATATTGTGACTAACTTGTGAAATACATAATAGGAAGCTATCATTCATTCATTTGCGATAGTCATTCCAGTATTAGTTGTATCTTTCTTATTACAATGAGATTGGATTTAGAGTAAATGTTTAACCTCTCTTCATTAGGATAAAATCTTAGAAATCAATTTAGTCATTTAATAGATATGTAACCACTTGAATTTTTAATCAACAGTATATGGTGTTATTGAAATGTGTGGCTGTCACCCAAGAGGGGGGGTGAATTGGGTGAGGGAATAAAAACTTATAATTTTCCCTTTTTAAAACTTTACTCCTGGTGCTTGATGAGAGTGACGATGAATCATCCCAAGCACAAGTGAGTATGTAGTGGTGTGGTGCTTGGTGTGAGATTTAAATAAGCAAAATATGCACAAGCGAGTTTATCCTGGTTCGGTCACTCCCAGACCTACATCCAGTCCCCAGGCTCCACCTGAGATTTTCAATCCACTAAACTTCTTGTTTGAACCAGGCACAAGAAAGCCTTTACACTTTAGGTTTTACGAACACGGGTTCACCTAACAACCCACAAGTTTTACAACGGGTTCACCTGCAAACCTTTACAACCACAGGTTTTACAACGGGATCACCTGCAACCTTACAACCACAAGTTTTGCGGGCTAACTTGCAACCTATGGAGATTTAGAAAACCTCTAAATGCTCCCCCTTACAATTGTAAGATAACAATTCTGTTCTTCAAGCACAAGCTTTAGAACAACCTCTATTAATTAGAGGATTTAATGATATGTTCACTCTATGAACTGATTTTGATAAACACTTAAGTACAAATGAATGACTCTCTAAGAATGTTACATCTCTAAGATCAGAGAGTAGAAGATGAGAAGGATATTTCAGATAGTAGGCTTGAGCTTCTTCATTCTATTTCTCTTGCTTATCAAACTCATGAAGCTCTCCCTTCAGAAATGAAGTATATCTCCTTTTATACCAGCCTCTGATTATCCAACCGTTGGAGAGGCAATAAGGCCGTTTGAATATAGCCGTTGGGGCCTTGTTTACGTTGTCCTCATTAATGCACAGCAGGGTTGACTTTGCTTTATCTGAAAAGGTGCTTTGACCAGCTGTTCTGTCAACACTGTTCTGACAACACTGTTCTGGCAAAAGTCGTTCTGACATCTATACACTGTACGGTCTGACTCTTGCTTGTTGTCAGATGAGGACTTCGTTCCTCAAGCATACGTCCAGGATGCTAAGAGACTTACTATCGGAAGCTCTCTTGCTATCTGAAGTGAAGCTCGTGGACTCTAACATTCTGCTTGCTATCACATAGAGGAACTTTGTCTTCCAAGCACTTGTCCATGAATGATAAGAGCGCTTTGCTATTGGATGCTCTCTTGCTATCAGAAGCTCTCTTATGGACTCTGACTCTTGTGGGTAGTATGAGCTTTGACATCTTGAATGAATCTTCAGATAATGTTCTCCTTATCTCTCATACTCCTCATGCTTGGTAGGTAACAATGTTGTTTGAATATCTGTTAACCTCTTGTTACCGTTGGAAGTTCATCTTCTTAAACGCTCCATTAAAGCTTAGCAGGGTTGACTTGCTTTATCTCTAAAAAGTAGTCCTGACACCTCTGCTCTGACAAAAGCATTCTGACTTCTGAGTATGTGACGTTTACTCTTGTACTCTTGATGACGGATGATCATCGTTCGTCCGGAAGTGGCAATCTTGCTCTGCAAGTGTTAATCTCTGAATCCCAATGCCAAGAGTCTTTGCATCCGGAAGCTCATCTGCATCCGGAAGTGTGACTAAGTTCTGCACATACTGGTTAGTCCAACATAGCAATATATATAATCCAATATAGTAAGAACTATACATGCTGTGGGAAGCTTGCTATGGGGAGTAGTCTTACTTAGTCTATGTTCTGACTTAGTGTATTGTATACTTTGAACGTTAGTCCTCTTAGTCTATGATGTATTCGGAAGCACTTCTACATCCGGAAGTAATTTCACTTGATGAAGGATCTAACTCACTATCACTTACTCTCGCTCAGTGTATTTCATTTCAACAGTCAGCGCTAGTCACTAAGCTATCGGAAGCCCTTTTACTTGACGTGGTGAACTTACTGACGCTTAGGGTTATATCTATCTTATCAGTATGCGCCAGTTGAAATCCAACAGGAAGCAATTTCACTTGATGTGGCTGATTCACTGACGCTTGGGGTTATATCACCTCTATCAGTCTGTGCCAGTCTAAATCTATCAGGAAGCAATTTCACTTGACGTGGCTTTTTCACTGACGCTTGGGGTTATTCTATTTTATCAGGCTGCGCCAGTCAAAATCCAACAGGAAGCAATTTCACTTGACAAAGCTGATTCACTGACGCTTGGGGTTATTCTATTCTATCAGTCAGCGCCAGTCAAAATCTAACAGGAAGCAGTTTCACTTGACGTTGCATTTTTACTGACGCTTGGGGTTATATCTATTTTATTAGCCTGCGCCAGTCTAAATCTAACAGGAAGCAATTTCACTTCCGGTTGAGTCTTAACTTAGTCTCAAGGGTTTTGTACATCTAATGCTCCTAGACTGAGTTATGACTAAGTGAAGTGCTTGCTGTCGCTGAGGGATGAGACATTCATCCGCGAGCGCTAGTCCTAGTCCATCCGGAAGTGATTTCGCATCCGGTTGTGACTTAACTTAGGATTCTAACCATGTCATCTAAGTGTTGATTATGTTCTTTTAAGTACTGGACAATATCATACCTTAGTCACCATCAAAACTTAAGATTCTAACAGTTATAAATTATTATAGAAGTCCAACTTAATAAATAAATGTTTTTAGATAACTTTCAAAGAGAAAATATTTCAATTATCTTTCAAAAATAAAAAGTTTTAATTTATTCTCATTTTTAGACTTCTATTATCAAAATAGTGGTTATAAATTTAATAAATTGCTATAAATATTGTAGGAAAAAGCTAGGATGTTACATTTAATACTCAACTCACTTTCATATGTGAGTCCAGTTTTTAACAAATTCCTACACTCAAATCAGATTTTCCCATTTCGGATGGCCCCCAATCTTTCCGCCAAACTATGTAAAACTTATATGTAAAGATCAAGAATGTTTACCTAAGTTAGAATCTCTGTTTGCATGTGAAGAATCTGCCCATTGATGCTGAAAATCGAAGAATTTGAGGGCTGAAATGGAGAAAACAAAATGGAGAAGAGAGTGGAGTGTTTTTGGTGAGGTAGTGACAAAGAGAGAGAGGGAGGCCGAGAGTTTATCCAAATGGGGAGGTGGGTGACATTTTTTTTTTAATTTTTTTCCCTTTCTAATTACCTACACCACATATAAATATGTGGTCCACAATTTTTCTAATGTTTTGTCTTCCTTTTTATATTTTAGTTAACTTCTTCATTAATTTCAATTCTCTATTTTCTTAAGGCAAAAGATTTCCAAGAATGCAAATAAAATACCCTTGTTCTATATTAAATTATAGAAATTTTATAATTAAATTTTTGGGATGTTACATGTTGCACATCACTTAGTAAAAATAAAGCACAAGTTAAATTCATAACTATAATAAACATTAATCAACAAGGATTAATCCATACAAAGATTCATAATAAACCTAAGAAAATAAAAAGATTCATAATAAACCTAAGAAAATAAACTAACTACTCATAACTGAAAATAATATCATAATCCAGAATTTAACAAGAGAAATTTAGGAGAAATGAGAGGGCAAGAGAGTAAACCACCAAGGGATTTGAACACCGAAAGCATGGGAAATTTGCATTCTAGTCCCTGGGAAGGGAAATTATTACTTGAAGGTCCCTACACATTCCAAAATAATTATCAAGTCCCTTGGGCCTTTCCTGCAATTATTTGCTTATGTGCAATGACTATTTTGCCCTTATGAAAGCATAAAAACCCAAAACATGCACAAGATAAAAGTCAGGGACTTGCTACAGCGGGTGTGCCTACTTGCTACCGCAGGCTTAGGGACTTGCTACTGAGACGTTAAGTGACCAACATTCCCTCCCAGTTACTGCAGGTTTGCTGATCTGTAAACACAGTAACAAGTCCCCATGCCTGCGGTAGCAAGTAGGCACACCCGCGGTAGCAAGTCCCTGACTAGTCCCTCCCATCCCATGTGAATAAAATGGTTTTTGAAAAACATGGTGTGGCACATATCGAGGTAATAACAAAAAGTGGTCAATGGCTTTATTAAAGGGCCCTCAGATATGAATGACACTTGGGAGGGAATGTTGGTCATTTAACGTTTCAGTAGCAAGTCCCCAAGCCTGAGGTAGCAAGTAGGCACACCCGCGGTAGCAAGTCCCTGAATTTTATCTTGTGCATGTTTTGAGTTTTCATGCTTTCATAAGGGCAAAATGGTCATTGCACATAAGCAAATAATTGCAGGAAAGGCCCAAGGGACTTGATAATTATTTTGGAATGTGTAGGGACCTTCAAGTAATAATTTCCCTTCCCAGGGACTAGAATGCAAATTTCCCCCGAAAGCATTGCTCTCCTCCAATTAAGATGAGCCTTTGTTTGCTCTATTGGCTCTCTGCCTCCAACTCACAGCCCACACCCAAAAATCAAAATGAATATTTGTGCCTTGCAATGCGCCGCCTCCTCCTCTCGAAGAAGCCGAATTTTGTCTGATGTATGGCTCTTTGTTTCTTCTCACGTGTCCAGTTAAATTGATGTTAGGTCTCTTCTTTTCCACTTCAATCCAATTGGTGCGTTTTGTCCACATTTGCAAATGACCTCCCTTTAATCAATTCAACTTCTCTGCTTCCCTTGACTAGACATTTTTTAATAATAATAATAATAATAATAATAATAATAATAATGTAAACTACTACCTCCAGTCTTAAATATAGGACCTAATTGACTTTTTTTGGAGAGATTAAAGTTGCGAAATAGGTTATTAAATGATGACATATTTGATAGATTTTTAGATTATCCATTAGTTTATAGGTAAAATAAATTAGTTTAAGGGAAAAATTTAGGTAAATCAATTTATAATTAACTTATTTTGTTTTTTTAAGGATTTTCTAGAAAAAGTCAATTAGGTCTTATATTTAGGACCTGAGGGAGTATTATTTATTATGTATTACTATACTTAAAGTAAAATATTTTTTTAATTTTAAATTAAGACATTTATTTTAATCCCCAAATTATAGACTAAATTTGATATCTCATTAAAATCTTTAACAAATCCTTTCAATTTGCATCAACAACTCCCCAAATATACTCAAAGTATATGTCAAATCTATACAAAATTGGGGAGTCATCATTAAGTCTGACTGACTAAATTAAAATACACTTTATGATAAATGTAATGAAATAAAATTAAAACATAATAATGAAATTCAATATTGAATAAATTGAAATTTAATGTAAAAATAAAAAAGTAAATATCTTTTCCAAATCATATTTTCCTTGCTATAAAATCAGATGAGCTAGACGGAGGATTAAGCAGAAGTCAGTCATAGGTTCAGAAATGGATAACCTCTCAACTTTTCTGCTACTATCCTTCATCATTTTAATAGTTTTCCTCATCCTTAATCGCAAAAGTTCCCAATCAGCTAAAAACCCACCAGGCCCGCGTCCTCTTCCTATTATAGGAAATATTTTAGAACTTGGCACTCTGCCTCATCAGTCTCTAGCCAATCTTTCAAAAACTTATGGGCCTGTTATGTCTGTTAAGTTAGGAAGAACAACCACCATAGTTATTTCCTCTCCACAAGTGGCAAAAGAAGTGTTGCAGAAAAAAGACCATGCTTTCTCTTTTAGAACAACCCCAGATACCATAAGGGCACTTGACCATCATGAAATTTCAGTTGCATGGATGCCTCCTTTGTCAAATTGGAGAGTCCTAAGAAGAATTTGTGCCACTGAGATGTTCTCTTCTCAAAGGCTTGATGCAACACAAAGTCTTCGTCAAACAAAGCTGAAAGAATTGGTGAATCATGTAAGTGAATTTTGCAAAAAAGGTGAAGCTTTGGATGTTGGCGATGCTATTTTTACCACTGTGCTTAACTCCATATCAAACACTTTTTTCTCATTCGATTTGGCTCATTATACTTCTAATAAAGCCCAAGAGTTTAAGGATGTTATATGGGGTATCATGGAGGAAGCTGGAAGGCCTAATGTTGTGGACTTTTTCCCAGTTCTTCGTTTGCTTGATCCACAGCGTGCACGTGCAAGGATGATAAATTATTTTGCGAAGATGATTGGTTTTATAGATGGTCTCATTGAGGAGAGGTTGCAATTTGAAGGATCAGAAATGGAATCCAGGAAATTCAATGATGTGTTGGACTCTTTGATGCAGCTTATGATGAAAGAAGATCCACAAGTTAGCCGATCTCAAGTGTTACACTTGTTTTTGGTGAGTGTTCTGACTTTTCTTTATATATTATAAATATATCTCAAGTCTCAACATAATTTTGTCAGAAAAATTTCTGCTGTCCTTTTAATCACTGTTATCGAAAACGAGTATATTAAATTAAAAATTCTCGTGTGATTAGTATGAAAAAGTTGAGAGAAAATTATGAATTGATGACATGATGATGTTCAATTCAAAGAGATTTTACATTATATTTGAACTTAAAATAAATATATTAATAAATTCCAAAAGTATGGAGTTTATATTTTTCTCTACAAATATTATAGTTTTACAAGAAAATTGAAAGAACATACCCATCTTGCAAAATTTTGGCAGTTTCTTTTATATCGATATTATGTTATGTTGCGTGTGTGTGGTGTGGAGCTCACAAAATACAAACATCCTTAGAGTCCGTTTGGTTGACTGAAATTGGGAAATGGAATTGAAGGTGGGAATTGAGGGTAAAGGGGTAAAGATGGAAAGTAGAGGTAAATTAGGTAATGATGAGATGTAAAAGTTTGTGGGGCTAGAAAAAGTGTGAAATGAAGAAAGAAAGCTTGTGGCCCCAGCCTATAGGGAAATTACTTTTTTCAATTTCATTTGTTAATTCCCTCACAACTTTCTTGACAAGCAAACTAGCCTTTAGTAGTCCGTTTGGTTTCAAAGGGAATTGAAGTGGGAAAATGAAAAGGAAGGAAAGTGATGGTTTGTTTGGTAATTTGGATATATCCTTGGGCCCACAATTTTCTCTCTCTATCTCACACTTCTCTTGGGGCCCACAAACTTTATTTCTCATCATTACCTATACTTTCCATACTTTACCCTTATACCCATTTCCAATTCTAATTCAATTACCTCAATTCTATCCATACAAGCGGACTATATGTCTCAAGTACAGCTAAAATAATACGACTTTCTAGCACTAAAGCAAACCCCATTAGTTTTAAGCTAAGTTAAAACCACATAATAGTCATTTCAGTTAAATGACAATTTAGTTTCAAAAACCAACTTATTATTATTTGAATGAAAATAGAATTTTTAAATAAACATTTTGCAATAATTTTTTTCCAAAATAAGATATTGAACAAGTGATTCCAAATGGGTTTTGGCCAAAAAATAAAGTGATTCCAAATGGATGAATCCAAAGTTCTGAAAAATGTAGTACTAATTAGGAAAAAGTATATGCCGTGTGAATTAAAAGAGCCATTATTGATGACTTTTTGTGGGCGGCTATAATTCTTTGGAAAAAGACAAAAGTTACACGAAAATATTTGAAAATAGGATATCAATGGCAGATGACAGATAGACCCATGCAAAAGGAAGACTTGGGGATTGCATTCAAGGCTTATGTCCAATATTTTTTTAGCCTCCGGTACTAATTCGAAGTTTGTCCAGGGAGGGCGCGCCAAACATTAAACTCAGGACCTTAAAGGTGGGGAGATGTCTTATCTCTCCTTTTCTGACCATCAGGTCACTGGTCCCTTGGAAAAAGACAAAAGTTACACGAAAATATTTGAAAATAGGATATCAATGTCAGATGACGGATAGACCCATGCAAAAGGAAGACTTCGGGATTGCATTCAAGGCTTATGTCCAATATTTTTTTTAGCCTCCGGTACTAATTCGGAGTTTGCCCAGGGAGGGCGCACCAAGTATTAAACTCAGGACCTTAAAGGTGGGGAGATGTCTTATCTCTCCTTTTCTGACCATCAGGTCACTGGTCCCTTGGCATTATCTCCAATCTTTCTCATCCATTTCTCGTCTCCCAAAACCACGTGTTTCACTTAAAACACACAAATTTCGTCCAAAAAAAATTAAAACACATACATAAAATACATGGTGTGGGTGGAGGGGGGGGCAGCCACCCACGCCCCCTGTCATACCTAACTTTTTATTTACAATAATATAGCAATTTAATCAATTTATAACCACTTCATAATGTTAAAAGCCCAAAAATACGAATAAATTAAATTTTTTCTGGATAAAATGTTTTCCTGCGTAAACTTGGGCTTCTACACAACTTTGAAAAAACTATAATTGTTCCCTGAAATCCGCAGCGGTTAATAAATTTATTAAATAGCCAACTCTACATCTGAACAATCTAATGTAACTACAAACCTGTCATATTTAAATCTATTACAATTTGGTCTAAGTATAATTTGGTCATCTCAGGTGATAGCTTTTCTATACATTCATCACAAGTCACGCGCTTGTACAGAATGAAAATACTACAACCTGAAATTCTATATTTCTTAGGTTCTTCGAGCATATCGAGCATCTTTCCTATCCTAAACTATGTCTCTTTCCAAAAATCTCTTTTCCCTGTTTATCTGTAAAAACTTTGTTTGAAAAACAGTGAGATTCAACGAATCACAATAGCAGTTATCATTTATTATCATGCATAACAATTGATGAACTCATAAACAAAAATTGTAATTTAGATTACCTTAATCCTGCTGCTCACATAACAATTAGAATTTATTTTTCTGATTGTGTGGCACATGAGGCACAACCCCATGAATATAACTTTTCAGTTATATCAATTGAACTAGAAGTAGCAAACCTCTAGTCATGGAGTACTCCGATAAACTCAATGTTCTGACAGAATTAGAGTGACCTTTCGGCCCTGAGGTTAAGTATAATTTTAAAACATGCTTCATGCAATTCTCATACATCATAATAAATGAAAGTACTACATGTACTTCAGCAATTACAAATCACCTCATTCTTTGACTTCTTAGTGCACAATAACTAACACGACATCCACTCCTAAATTTTAATAAATATAAATGACATGTTAAAGTCATTTTTAAATCAAGTAACTGTTTGACGTCTCTCACATGTCTATATTACTACCCAGTCTCATTCCCTTATTTATATTCTCTATCTTAGAAATCCATTTCCAATCTTAATTAAAGTTCATATATTCACAATTTCACACCAAACTCATTCATTCCAAGCAAAACAATAATGAAAACTCCTAATGTTCCCAACAATTCTAAAGTAAACAAGTCAAACATGTCTAACGTGCCTTTTCATATTCAACTAAACAATCCAAACAATTAGCAAATAGAGAGAGCATAATTTATGAGAACTTAACTTGCATCTATATCCTTCTATTGTATTTAATCCTTAGCATCATCAACTCATGGTTATATCATTTTTCATGCCAATATTCAGAACCAACATGAATCTGCCAACATAGCAAATGAAACAGGAATTCACTAACAGTTTTTATCACCAAGAAATTAACAAAAATATATAAACAAAAGCCACATGTATGGACAAAATTGCAAGCACTCCTCATTGCTTTTTGACATTTATACATCACCATCGATTTACCTTTTATTCAATCAGCAACATTCCTAAAACAAATAAATAAGAACCCCTCTTCTCTTTTTTCTTATATCAATTTAGTCTTACTAGTTAAAAACCAGAATTTCCAAACATGCAAAAACATATATAAATTCTTATTTTACTGGCATTAGCATCCAACCATTAACGTAAGCCTTTCTTATGTCTAGACACCAAAGTAAACATAGCAATTAAAACACAAACTCAAACTTCCAAATTAAAGTTCAATTTAAACATGCCATCTGTAACAACCACAATTCTATAACTTTTTTTTACGCCATTTTTATCAGATTTTTTTTTCATACTATGTTGGAAAAGAATTTACTCATTAATAATACTAACATAGTTAGAAAAAGAATTTAACTTAATTCACTAAAATAATCATATTGCTAACTATGTTAGAAAAACAATTTACATATAAGGAAGACTAACATAGTTAGAAAGGATTAATATTATATTCCAAAATGATTTCCGATAACTAACCATGATAGAAAAATTAAATACCTAAATTATATATCTATCTATCATGGTTAGAAAGGATTATTACTAAATTCCTAAACTTTATCTACTAAATTCCTTACTGATTTAGGAATCATAAACCCAAAACATTCCCCACTCCAAACTCGCCCAGAATGACAGGAATGGGGTTAGAAATAGAGGGTAGATCATCACCTAAGTTAAAGCTCGAGTTTACATGTGTGAAAGGTGGCCTTCTCCATCGTGGAAAACCATCGGCATCGTCGCTGAAGCGGAGGAAACGAAGGAAGAACGAAGTGAGAATGAAGAGTCTTAGGTGAGAGAGAGAACTATGGTGATGATAATGACGAGAAGGGAGGAGAAAGTGAGGTTGGTGAAGAAATGAGAGTGATGAAGATGAGAGTGGGAAGGGCGGTGATGATGTCAAAGAGAGAGTGAGAGTGATGAAATGATTAAGGAAGACAGTAATGATAATGACAATGGAAGAGGGAGTATTTAAATAAAAAAATATATAGGATAAGGTTGACAAGAGATAAGGATGGAAAGGGATGAAGTTGAAGATATTTGAGAGTAATGGTGATGAAGTGGGAGTGAAGCAGAGAAAGTGGAGTTGATGAAGGAACTAGGAAGAGTAAGAGTGATGGCGGTGATGAAAATAATAAAGGGGATATTTCATATGTAAATGAATGGTTAGTAGTGATTTGGGAGGATAAGTATGAGTAGATATTTATAAAGGGAGTAGTGTGGTTAAATTTAGGATGAGGATGGAAAGAAAAAGATAAATATAAATTAGGAAAGAAAAGGATAAATATAAATTAGCAAAGATATTTTGAGTCCTAATATAATTTCTCTAGATATGTTTTAATTCCCAAATTTATTCCTAAAATTTTTTAAATACTAAATAATAACTCAAGATTATAAATATTGACTTATTTATTCTCTTAGAAATTTTGGGGTGTTACACCCCCCTCCACCCAAAAAAAAAGTCACCACCTTCCGGCCTCGACCAACCCTCCCCTACCCTCCACTCCCACCCTCCACCCCAGCCCACCATCCTGTTCATTCCCTCTTGCAAGCTTCATGTCAGAGAAAGAGATTCGGTTGCGTAGTTCCTGCGGCAGAGGCGGATGAGGAAGGAATGTCGGAGAAGAAGGCGGCGACGGACTCTGTAGAGGAGGCGTTGATAGAGGTGACGACGACTGTGCGATTGAAGGGATGAAGATGAAGATGAAGATGAAGATGAAGATGAAGAAGAATATGGTGGAGGAGAGATTTTCCATGTGCGTAGGAGAGATGGTGGAGGGAATGAACAGGACGGTGGGGGTGGAGGGTGGGAGCGGAAGGTGGTGACTGGTTTTTTGGGTGGAGGGGGGGTGGCTGACGCGGGAGAAAGAAGAAGTTGGGGGAGAGGAAAGAAAAGAGAGAAGGGAGGGTGGGGGAAATATTTTATTATTCCATGTGGGGCCCACGTTCTCAGAAATAATTTAAGTGTAATACTTTAATTTCCTAAGTTAGGGGGACTTTTCTAATACTAAGTCTCTTACAAGGGACCTGTAATTAATTTTCCCTTAAGTTTTTTCATGAGGAATTGAAGGTTTTGAATAGTACTCCCTCATGTCCTTAATATAAGAGTTAACTGCCAAAAAAAACGCTTCTTAAGAAAACATGTGAATGTTAGTTGAGTGTCTGAAGTTAATGCTTCTTTTCCAATATTGTCCATATTTACTATGATACTTTTAAGAGAGAGAAATACATAAACATTAATAAATATGAAGAGAGTTAGGGGTAAAGTAGGAAAACACGCATTCAAATGATGAGAGCATGTGAGATGAGCTCTTATATTATGACAAAAATCATTCAAATTTTGGGCTCTTATATTAGGGAACGAATGATGTAGTATGTATCACAAATACTGACTCCCTCCGGTCCAATTTATTATAAGTCAGCAACCATCTAAATTATACATACGAAGGAGTGGGGGCTAATAGAAGTTGTATCATTAAATTAGTCTTATTTTTGTCTTTTCCATTTTTGCCCCTCCCACTTTTATCACTATGGCTCATTACCTTTTTTTTTTCTCTTCATTAATCTTCTATCATTATGAGTAAAGGGTGAAGGTGCAAAACTAGCCACCGTAAATTTTCAAATGGACAACTTTGGAACCCGTAAATTGGATGGTGCAAAACCGTACATTATAAATTAAAATGGGACAAATTTAGCCACGCCGTTAAGTTGAAGCTAACAGACGTTTTGATTTACTGAAGGTGGGCCCCACGCCAACACAAACGTCTGTTAGCTTCAACTTAACGGCGTGGCTAAATTTGTCCCATTTTAATTTATAATGTACGGTTTTGCACCACCCAATTTACGGGTGCTAAAGTTGTCCATTTAGAAATTTACGGTGACTAGTTTTACACCTTTACCCTATGAGTAAAAATGTGTCTTTTTCATATTTTCTCTTTTCTCATCTTCTTCACTTTCCAATGATAAGAGTATATTAGGAAAATTTTAATAAATGAGTTAGTTAATGATAGTTGGTGACTTATACTAAGGAACAAAATTTTGAAGCAGTTAGTAATTTATAATAAAGGACGGGAAGGAGTAATAGCGTGTGCATATGGTGATTTCTAACTTTACATGTTATATGTAAACTTAAGAGTTAGAATTCCATCCTACAAGGCTAAAACTACAATATTTTTATTTTTAGTCCCTTAATTTTATAAAATGTGTTTTTAATGCTTTTAGTTTTGTTAACAAAAATAATTAATGTAAGACATCAAAAAATTTTACAAAAGAATGAAAAAGATTTACAAATTTTCATATTTTTATTTTTATTTTTACAATAATAATGATTATCACAGAAAAGTCGTCATTTTTAATATTAACAATGTTATGATAAGAAAATAAAAAGCGTAACTTATAAAATTGAGGGGTTATAGAAAACTAATATAGAGTTAGAGGAATACAAAAGCAATTTTTTCGTGTTTTAACCTAGTAACATATTTTTGCAAAATAAGTTTATGTTGTGCTGATTACCGCATTTCAGATTAACCTTCTGGGATAAAATGGTTATACATATTTAAATCTAATTGATAATTGATTTTGTATGGTCAATTAACAATAAATTGCCGTAGGATTTATTTGTTGCTGGCATAGACACAACATCAAGCACAATAGAATGGGCAATGACAGAGTTATTACACAACCCAGAAAAAATGAAAAAGGTCAAAGAAGAATTGAATCAGGCCCTAATCAATAAAGATGAGCAGCTTACGGAATCGCATATCTCAAAGCTTCCTTTCTTGAGAGCAGTTGTGAAAGAAACTATGCGTTTACATCCATCACTTCCACTTCTGCTACCTCATAAAACAGAAGCTGAAATAGAGTTATGTGGACGCTTTATAATTCCTAAAGACACACAAGTTCTTGTTAATGTTTGGGCTATTGGAAGAGATCCAAGCGTATGGGATGATCCAAAACAATTCATGCCTGAAAGGTTTTTGGAGAATAATAATGAAATTGATTTTAAAGGGTGTGATTTTGAGCTTATTCCTTTTGGAGCTGGTAGAAGAATTTGCCCTGGACTACCTTTGGCTACTAGGACTGTCCACATTGTATTGGCTTCTCTTCTGTATAATTTTAATTGGAAGCTCACTGATGGTCTTAAGGTTGAAGACATGGATATGAGCGAGCTATATGGGATTAGCTTACACAAGGCGGTGCCTCTCAAGGCTATTCCCATCCATGCTTAGATGCTGATGATTATGTATTTTGGGGAAGAATAGATATGGTAATATCTATTTTCAATGTCTATCTAATCTAATATTTATAATGGGAGAATTACATGGTACTGATTAGTAAATGTGAGCATGTGGAAAGAATAAGCCTTCCTCCTGTTATTTGAGTTATGAGTATGTATTGTGATATGTTATTATATTTTTTTCGTTATTAAAGTTATGACTCATACGACTCATATTATTACAGAAGTATAACCTTTGTATTCTTCAATTCCAAGTCCAAGTATATTTCTCTAATCTTATGGTAAGGAGGAGGAAATCTTCCTATAGCTTCACACATCTTTATAAACTCAGGATTTTTTATACAATTAAAAGGAATGACACTAATATAAAAAAAAGCGAGGTACTTGTTGACATGTATCTTCCCTCAAGTCTTTCCCAAACATTTGATTAATGTTTGATTGTGTGCTGCCAACTCCTTTGCTAGTACTTTTTGTATTTCTCAGGAAATTCATCAGCCCATTTTCTGAATTTTGAGTCTCATCTTGAGTTTGGACACCTTAATCACTTTCTTCTTCAATGTAAGCAATTTGTTTTTTCCTTTTAGATAAAGCATGTAACATCCCAAATTTTGATTTAAGGATAATGAGAAATTATCGAGGTGTCATTTAGAAAATTTAAAGTATTAGGGAGGAATTTTATGGTATTTTGGATAATTTATGGATATTAAATCCTATTTACTTTAGAATGTAAAGAAATATAGTTTAATAATCTATTTGGAGTTAGAAACTTACATAAAAGTAGTTTGAAACATAGATAATATTATGATGGAATTAAAGGAATACATACAAACTTTTGGGCTAGAAATATGTTGGTTGACATATAAAGAAGTTTTATAATTTGCTTTAAGGTAGGTATTTAAAATAGAAAAGTAAATAAGTAAAGTTAGAAGGGTATTATGGGAATTCTCACTATATGCTTCATTAATCCATCAAAATGAGTACGGCTGAACACCCCCCCCCCCTTTCCTTCCATTTTCATTTTTCTCTTCTTCAGTCCTTACTCATTTTTGTGTTCCTCACCCAAAATCCATACCCATTTCAGTTTCCCCATTTTCTTCTCTACAAATCCTTGCTAAAATCGCGTTAGATCCGTGCCTCCCTGCTGCTTGGTGTCACGCGAATTTCCGGCGAGTTTCTTTTCTCCTCCGGCGGCGGACGGGGGAGGTCGGCGGGTGTGAGAGGTGAGGCTTGCTATTTCTTTGGTTCTCCAAGCTAACACTCTTTCCCAACTTCTTTTTCCTCATTTTCTTTTTCCCTTTTGCTGTATGTTTCGGCCAGTCCCTTTGATGGCCGTTTTCCGGCGAGGCTCGCGGCGGTTTCCGGCGTGTGAACATCTCTGTTTCATCTTAGAACTACGTAAGCATTTTTCTACACCCTTCTTGCCTTTGATTTTTCGTTTTGGGCCGTTTAAGAGAGAGAGTTTGAATTGGGTTTTGTGTTTTAGTTATGATAATGAATTAAGACTAAACTAAAGCTTCATTTTGTAGTGTCCTAACTTTTAAATTGAATGTTGATTGTAGTTTTGTGAAGTTTATGCAAAACCCTAACTTTTTGGTTTATTATCAAATCTGATTCTACAGCCTTTTGGTTCAAATTTGTGGTTTTAAAACTATATTTGGTTGATTTCTAAGTACTCTATATGTTGGGATTACTTGATTTTAAGTTATGATGATAGTTTGACAAAATTAAGTGTTGGAAAGCTAGGGTTTGGAGAGGATTTCGAAAATCCTCTCATTGTTCTGGTTATTGGTGCTTCTTTATGGTTTATAATTTGCTAAAAGATTACCTTAAAATGTTGGAATGGTTGGTAGAACCTCTTGAATCAAACTGAGTTGGAAAGTGTGATTAAGTAGGGTTTGATTGAGATAAAGGTGATTTTAAGATGAATTTGGGCAAATGGTTGATTGTAATATTAATTGATATTAATGATTAATTGTAGAATGTTGAGATTGGAGGAAGATCCTGGTAAATTATGTTTTGGTGATTTCTAAAGTTTTATTAGTGCTCACTGATGATTGGAGAAACCATGTGTTGGTAGGAGTATTGATTAAGTAAATTGTTAGGTGTTTAAAAATGGGAAAGATATCATAGTAAACATAGGAAGTTAGATTGAGGGTTATCCTTGAGCTAAGGCGATATGACTTGTTGAAATTGGGGACTTACACTTAGAGTATTGTGTGATTCCAACTAATTAAATGCAAGTCTAATGACTCATAACGTTTCATATGTGATTGTTTTACTTGGATGTTTGATCCTGCTTTGCCGTCCAAATTGGATTTTAATTGGAGACTTAAATCTTTAAAGACTAAAGACTAAAGACCCGTATATGATGATTTAACCTAATCAAATGGAAACTTTGGATTCTGATTATCATTGGTTAATTTGTTGGTATTATTTTACGAGGATGTGTAGGATAAGAAATGGATTTTTGCTGCATGTATGCTGGTTATGATTAAATAGGACTGTTTGTTTTGAATAAAAATATGATCAGCTTGGCATTAGAGTTGAAAAGCTTGGATTTTCACGGTATATGATTAATAACAAAGTGAATGATTTTGAAGTAGTTATTGAAGCATGTTATCACTTTTGCAAAAAGGACTTTAAACAAAAGAAATTAAGTGGGGTTTGTTTTAAAGTGTTTCATATTATATTTGTTGTAAGTCATTGTTGAAATGGTAGTTTGACTTAACCCTTGTTTATTCAAAATGTGGTATGATTTGATTGCTAAGAATGGTAATGATTTGAACCATGTGAATTTACCTGCTGTGTTGTTGATTTTTGTTATGTTAAGTCATTTTTGTTTATGCATAGTTGTTTACCTTTATTATTACTTTTATGTAATAATAGGTGAATCGAGTAAGGAAGGATAAGGAAGGACAGTAAGGTGCTAAGGGCGACAGGTAATCACACTTAACCTTGTTATAACAATGAGGGTGAGGTTAGTTGGGATTTTCAAAATCCTTTCTCACCCTCTATATATATTATCTTTTAAAAAATTTACTTTGATACAAAATAGGCTATCGGGTGCCTTTCAAACACGATTATTTTCGTATAAAAAATTTGACTTATTATACGTAGTATCCTGGCTGGTGGTATTGTTGGACTGTGTATGTGAGTGTATAGATATTGAAATCTTGGTACTTGATAGAGATATTGAGAGGTATCATGAATTGGATGTATCATAGGTTATGAGGATATGAATGAGATGTTGAATTGGAGATTGTGGAGAGAATTATTAGGGAAAACATTGAATGTTGTGGATAGTAGATTGAAAGGTGATGCGAGAGTACATGCTGTTGATGTAGATATCGATGTTGATTATTGTGGATGAGATATTGATAGGGATATGGTGAGCATTGCATGACACTGAAATTTATTTATGTACCCTCGCGCGATGATAACTGTCGATTGGCCGATCGACAGTTATTTGTACTGATCCTTTTCGGATTGATTAGACTAGGGATCATAGGTCGACTTATTGAGAGAAGTGACCTACGGTTGTTTTGGCATTTGAGAGCCCAACCGTCCCCGGTGGCCTACGGTTGTTTTGGCATTTGAAAGCCCAACCGTTCCCGTTCTGCAATGAAAACAGAATTGGGGTTCCTCTCTGGGGATTGCCAGAGAGGGAAATTGCCCCCTCATTATAGAGAGGGGCACAGTGTCAAATCATATAGTGAAGATTGGATGCTTGGATATATGCCTCCATGATGTCACGTTGCATCTATAGGTGAGTGTGAGAGTTGTGGCAGTAGGATGGTTGAATTGGAAAAGTAGAGATGATGAATTTGAGTTGATTTGGATATGACGGAGGGACTTGAGTAAGGAATGAAAGAAGATCTGGTTATAGTGAGTTAAGCGGTGATTACTGGGACAAATTGTCTCATCCCACGATTACTGACATTTTTGCAGGTATTCATGCACAGGCGCAAGCATCAGGAAAGGGATTTAGGTAGTAGAGTTGTATAGATTATTCTGAATTGTATATTGCCAATTTGTATAGGTCTGCATTCGTTTCCGCATGTATATATATTAGTTTGCTTCTTTTTCTAACCATGTTAGGTGAACCTTTTCTAATATGGTTAGCTATTAATTATCCATGATAGTGTTCAATTTGTATTAGGAAATTCTTTTCTATCATGGATAGTATTTAACCATTAGGAAGTTCCTTTTCTAACTATGATAGACATTGATATAGGGAAATCTTTTTTCTATCATAGTTAGTAAAGAGATAATTGAATTTAAAAGGGATATCTTAGGTTAGTTAGGGAATTAGTAACGGTATGTTACAAAGCACATTTTGCTTCACACGAAAGCTGCAATATTGTAATCTTTACTTCTTGAGGAACATTGCTACAAGGTTCAACGTCTATTCTAGTGCATGATAAATGATTTTTGAATCTGTATACGCCTCCATTGACAAATATCTTTTTTCTTTGGCCGAAAGAGATAATTTCATTACTAAACAACAGATTACATAAGGCTCAAAGTTGAGCACATAACACTACAAACAGATTACATAAGGCTCAAAGGAGCACAGGACTGCCCTTGGACAAATACATACGCACCATATCCAGCTAACATCAAAATATCAAAATAACAATGCCAATAACTAAACAGACTCAAGATACTAACGTCGATGCCTAAACATTGAGGGTAGAAAGTGAGGGTAATGGAACTTCATTCTGTCATGATCAAATGATGATGCAATAGAAGGTGGTTGTTCAAAGACTTGCTCTCCCGAGCCCACCGACTTTGATGCAGATGCTGCATACTAGCAACTCCATTCTCACCTCTAGAAAGGTGAAGAGTCCAATGGAATTTGTGACCAAACTCCATTGTCGTACTGATCATGTTAGAATGTAGCCTATAACCAACACAGCCAAAATTAACCCACAAGAGCAGACAAACCCATAGATAACAGGAAACACTTAAAAGAAATCTTAAAATCAAGACACAAATCCTACTACTAAGAACTACCAGGGGTGACCAGGACTCTACCAACTCTATCATCGGGCCCCCATACCCAGATAGATCTTTAGCTGAACCATCATGGTGGCTCGGTGGCTGTGGACCAGCCACCAAGATCCAGGGCAAAAGCACCGTGAAAACTCATCTTTCACAGCCATGTTCTTCACCGCCACCAGATCCACCGTCACATTCATCACCGTCGCGAGGTTCACTGCCACCAGATCCACCGTCAGGTTCATCACCGTTTTGAGGTTCACCGCGACCAGATCCACCGTCGCTTTCTTCACCACCAGATGCTTCTCCGACGACGCGCACCGATTACGAGCCGGAGAACTTCGAACCCGTCGCTCAAAAGCCCAACCTCTGCCACGACCATCGCCGGCGCCAGACAAACTCCGATCACCCGCAGCCGGCGTGCCCCAACCTCCGCTCGCCACCATCAGCTACAGGCACCAAAACGCACAAGGGCGTGACTAAACCCTCCCAAGTGGAGGTACTGAAACAAGGAAAAGTTCTAGAGAGAAGTGAGACCTTCTCTCTCTAACTTTCCTTACTATGACAAGCACAAGTGGAGGTTGACAATTATCTCACAATACTTACATTTTACTCTTTTGCCATTTCCATCAACATCAATGCCATGTTTCCACCCTATGTCAGTTTTATTGCATAGATAATTTTTTCTCGCAACAATTATTTTTTTCCCCGCATTTTCTCTTACACTTGGAGACATCTTCAGTGTGATCTATCATTACATATCTAGTAAATATAAAAATTTATAAGATGGACAGTTTATAATGAATATTTAAAAAATAAAAACTATGAACTTTACAAAAATGCCAAGGCTATATGAGTTAATATTATTTTCACTCTACACTCAGACATCAAAAACATCACTCATGGGTAGTACGTTATTATAGTCATATAAAATTCTTAGCTTTTCAAGTGTGTGTTTCACCATCATTGTTAATGTGTTATGAATTATCTATCCTATTATATCCTCCCCCATCACTATATTATACTCCCTCCGGTCCTAAATATAGGACTTAATTGACTTTTTTGAAAAATCCTAAAAAAAGCAAAATAAGTTAATTATAAATTGATTTACCTAATTTTTTCTGTTACACTAGTTTATGTTACCTATAAGATAATGGATAATCTAAAAAGATATCAAATATGTCATGATTTAATAACCTATTTTGGAACCTTAATCTCTCCAAAAAAAATCAATTAGATCTTATATTTAGGACTTGAGGTAATATTATTTAGTCATATAAAGATCACGTGGATTTCATTTAACTTTTCTTATATGAAGCCAACTTCATAGTGCAAGTACTCCTACTGTCCTACTTTACACCTATAGACTATATATAGTCCTACTTTACAGCACCACAAATCAACAACTAAAGGAAAAAATAGTAATAAACTAATAATATTATTAATATATATGATATATACAATTGAAAAGTGAGAGAAAAGAGACAAAATACAATACCCAATATATGTATGTCAGACACAGTAGTAGCAGTATGCTTCTTCACAAGGCTCAAGATGCTTTTACTCAACCTGTAAGTCACGCTTCAATTTAAACACTTGTAATTCACACCTGCCTGTAGAAACACCACACACCATCAAAATACACAGCCTAAGTGTTTTTATAAAACAATTCAAAAGCCTCATATATATAATTTTACCAACAACTAGAATTTTACCCCGTGCGATGCACGAGACGTTTTTATTTTTAAGAAAATATCATACACTGTGGAAGTATGAAGAATAATTTGTGTAAAAGGTGAAAAATATAGTCATACATGAGGGTAAATTGAGACATAATTATATAGCTGACACTTATCTTTGTAGGTATTTTATTTGAAACGTTAGATATTAAGTTATTGTTTTCGATAAATTAAAAAAGATAATTCATGTTTTTAATAATTAAAAGAGATAATAAAAATAGAAGGATTAAAACTTCATCCCAAACTCTCAATCCAACCTCCGCTCCCCCCCCAAAAAAAAATAAGATTAAAAGCTTATTGGTGAATGCATTAGATCAATATTAATATTTATTTCATTCCAATTTTCTATAACAGGCTTCAATTCCACCGCGTGGATTTCGGAAAAGGTTTTGTGGAAATGTAAGTGAGGATAATAAACTTTACCTTCACAAATTGAGAAATGTCCAGCAAATCAAGAAAAGTACATAGATATGACAAAAAAAAATTTATAGAACAATCTGGTTGATTATGACACTGTGATACTAAGCATTTAGAAGTTGATGCTTTTTTATTTGGTTCAGCAATCTTTAATAAATATTGTCCCTCTCTAAATTCATTGCTCTTTCTAATTGAATTATGATTCAACTATCATCTATAACATCTGTATAAGTCATAAGCATATTTTCAAGGTGAACAAAAATTTAGAATTACATGAACAATAAGATAACTAATCTCAAGCCCAGCATTTTGTTATCTCTAACAGTCATATTTAAATAAATGAATTGATGAAAATAAAGAAAACAATATTTTCCATGTATCATATTTAACAATTTGAAATAATTTTAATTAATAAATGATTGACTTTAGTAATTTGGATTATGAGTGCCAGAGGGAGTGTTAAATGGTTAGGTTGATTCCAATTATTCCATCCATGATTGAAATATTTCTTTATTCTCTATAAAAAAATATTACGTTAATAATATGAATGAATTTTTTGGAGTTACTATGTAGATAAGGTGTAGTTCATGATAAGCGTGAACACATGCATCTTTTACTTGGAGTTACTATGCAGATACACTGGGCAAATGCAAAGAAACCTTATGTCAAACCACATTTTAAATCTGAATAAGTGTGTGAAAGGAAAAGATGATATTTACCAACTTTCAAGGGATATATTGAATGGATGGATTGGATGGATGGATATAAAAAACCACATTCTAATCAGGTTTACAGTGTGAAAAGAAAGTGGTTCTAATCAGGTTTATAGTGTGAAAAGAAAGTGGTTCTGATCAGGTTTACAGTGTGAAAAGAAAGTAATTTCTAGTGTAAAAGGAAAGTGACTCGATTTAAAGATATATATTAGATTTGAAGTGCACACAACACACTTACACGCCTCCACGTCTCTCACCAGTATCCTCTTCTTCGAAAGTTGTATTTCCTTCTTCTCCAACCAGTTCAAAGAACTTCTTCCTTTCTCTCTATTCTCCAACTGGTTCAAATCAACAATAAGAATGTTCTCTATCTTCTTCCTCACTGCAACAATCTTCAAAGGCAAAACGTTGAGTGAAGAATGAAAAACTAAAGGTGTGAACTTGCAAAAGAATATGGAGGAGAGGCAGCCGCTCAAAGTCTATATTGCTCCAACAACTAGGTTTCGTTTTTATTTCCTTTTTTTGTAGGGTTTCAGTCTTTTAATTTTTCTATTTTGCTTCTTTGACATCTAACTCGGTTAACTCGTTTTGTAACGGCGATTTCAACGAGTTTGACTGAGTCAAAACCAAGTTAGACCGAGTTTATGTGTAGGACGATTTTGTATGCGAGTTAACACTGCGAGTTAACACGATTTCCTGATGTATAAACGTGAACTCATCAAAATCAGCGAGTTGACTTGCGTTTTTGAAAACCATTGAAATTATGACTGTTTTTCCAAACCCAAATTTTGTGGTTGTTTTTGCATATAGATTCCCTAATAAGTTTTTCCTTAATTAGGTTTGCATTATTATTTCCCTCTATAATTTGTTAGTTTTTCCGTGATTAATTTTTAGTGAATTATTATGTTTTTTTTATTGCATTTAGTATTTTTGTTGCCATTACTATTTATATTCAATAGTCATTAATATTCGTACTAATTATTAATATTTAGTATTTTTAATGTTGGTGGCATGTCATTGGTGCCCACTTATTGCTAATTAATCAAATTAATGTTTGCCAAATTCGTAATTTCCGTCCTTCACTTTTATGTTTTATAGATTGCATATCACTGTTTGCTGATTTCCTCATTCCTAATTTTGCCCCTTCGATTTTATCTTATTTCGTTTTTTATTATTATTTTATCTTATTTCTAAATTTCTGATTCTGAATTCTAAATTATAAATATTAGTTTTTGGTTTAGTGTTGTGGGTGTATTTTCGGATTTGACGTTTTACATTGGAATGCAAGTTTTTTTCCGTTGATATTTAAAATTATCGTCTAATTAATTATTGATATTTATGCCGTTTTTTCATATTAAAAGTATTACCTAGGAATGCAAGTTATTTTACTTAATATTTAATCTGTATTATCTAATTAATGTTTAATTGTATTTTCAGATTCAAGGTAGTGCGTTGGAATGCAATGCAAATTTTTTAGTTAATACTTAATCTTTATTGTCTAACTAATGATTAATGATTATGGCTGTTTTTTCATATTAAAGGTATTAAGTTGGAATTCAAGTTTTTTTTCTTAATAATTAATATTTTGTCTTCACTGTCTGATTAAAGTCTAATTTACATCACAAGTTTTACCGTGAAAAAAAATGTGATTTATGCTTCATTTTTAAAGAAAATGTAAATGTAAATAAATGTAAATATGTAGGTCAGTAATAATATTTAATGTGTAAAGTAATATGTAGATATGTTTGATAGAAAAAAAAAACACAATATGTAATGTAATATGTAATTCGTCGTTTTTATTAATGTGTTGGGGCAAGGTTTTAAAACCCGAGCCGGACGTCGAGCCGGAAAACTGAGCGGGTCATGGTTGAAATGGTTGAAACGGTTGGACCGTTCGGTCGAACCAGTGACATAATAATTTAATGAAAATTAAATATATAAATATTGTTAATACTTAATAACTTAATATAATTAGGATGAAGATATTTTTTTAATCAAGTTCATTTTTTTTAATCAAGTTCATTTTTGTTTCTGTTGATATATTTTTTTTTTTGCAGTCTTCAATTTCTGACTGGGCCGGCTCGTTCCGGTTCATGGCCCAACTCCGGCTCTCGGGTCAACAACGGCTTAAAAGCGGCTTAAAGCGGCCCAACAGAGTCAAACGAGTCGTTTTTCTCGTTTTTCTCGGGTCGGGTTTCAAAACCTTGGTTGGGGAAACAAAAGTAGGGTGGCTTGCTAGATACGAATCCAACTTTCTGTGTACTTGAGGGCAGTCTTTTAACCGGGATCTTCGAATAACCATTGGTTTAGAGTGGCAATAGATGCTAACTTGGACTGCCTTTTATCTAAACCTAAATACATTTTGGTATAAGCTTTACCTCCATCTCACTGCGCATTATATTATATACCTGGCTAGATGAAGCTTCCACCTTTACTCACCTTTACTTCAGGTAGCTTTTCGTCCTTGCTGAGTTGGGAGTTTATTTCTTTCCTTTCTCCAGTTTGGTGACCCGTTGTATCAGCTTTGCCAACAACACCTTTGTCATTTTTTTTAGTAAGTGATTTCTTACGTGGGTTATGATGCATGGATGCTGGGCATGATTTCGTCGATGAACCCTTTTTGGAAGAACTGATGATAGAAGCGTGGCAAGACTTTGTGATCACCCTGAAAGTTGATAGGAGTTCGTATGTGAACTGAGTTTTCCCCTTCCTGATGGGTCTGGATATGGAAGGCGGGTTCTTTCTTACTACAATGCTGTTTTCTATGATGAGACAGTAAGCTTATTGTTCGTGGATTGTTTTCCCCTTTTTCGCACGTTTGTTTCTTCGTTTGTCCTTTTTTCACTGCTAGATAGCCGTCTGTTTATTTATTTACGGAGTATTTTTTTTTTGAAGGTGTTCTTTTATACTAGCTCCTATCCTAAATATAGGATCTAATTGACTTTTTTTAGAGAGATTAAGATTGCGAAATAGGTTATTAAATGATACATATTTGATATAATTTTAGATTATCTATTAGTTTATAATAAAATAAATTAATTTGAGGGAAAAAATTAGGTAAATCAATTTATAATTAACTTATTTTGCTTTTTTAAGGATTTTTTAGAAAAAGTTAATTAAGTCTTATATTTAGACAAGAAGTATCTATTTTTCATGTATAGAGCCCGTTTGGTTGTATGAAAAGAATTAGAAATGGAAAGTAAATGCATAGATTTCAATGAAAGAAAGTTAAGAATTAGAAATGGAAAGTAAATGGAAAATAAAACGAGACCAATTTAATGGTTGCATCATTAAATTGGTCTCATTTTATTTTTCATTTCCATCTTTACCCCTTCTCACAACTATTAAATGAGTCATAATGAGGCAATCAAAAGTAAATGCATAGATTTCTTATTTCAATGACAGGAGCATATTTGGAAAACTTTAATTAATGAGTTAGTTAGTGGTAGTTAGCGACTTATTTTAAGGACCAAAATTTAGTGGCGGTTGACGACTTATAAATAGGACCGGAGGGAGTACTTCATATCTTGTTATTGGTTTATCTTCTGTGGTTTAATGTGATCTCTTTTCTGTAGATATGGCGGGATTCGTGAGCGTTTGTCCCCAATGACACCTGTCGAGACCGATGGCTCTTTAGAGGACCAAATATCTTTTGCCATCAGATCTTTCAGTGCATCTGTCGCTTGGTATGATTTCATAGTTTTTTGGAGAACTAATATTCAAAACTTACATGCTTAGGTCATTGCTGTCACTAACTCACTATAGTGTTTAGATTTATACAAATATCCGTGCACTTTTGTGTTTGTATTTTTTTTTTCAAAACTTTTCTTCTTGTGCGAGTGAGCCTTGAAATATATTGAGCCTCATGGTTAGCTGATTACATTAGAATATGTACATAGTGGTGTCTGTTATTATGTGTGTTACATTTGCGGTTAATTTTTTAAACAACCCCTGTTTTTAAAAGCCCCTGGTTTTAATTAGTTTTTTTTATGCTTATTATGGCATTCATTATCCATTGGTATAGTTATTATTAATTTCATTGACGTTTAACATATGTAATACTTATACTCCCTCCTGCTAATTGTCATTAGTAGTGTCAGTGTTTTTTAAGCTTATTGATTGTTATCGCTTAAAACCAACTTCCTTTTTTCCCATTCTCCCTTTCAACTTTATCTGTGCCATTTCACATTATGAGAAAATTCTCTTCTGCAATTTTCCATTGACTTCCATTTTATTTTGATAGCAATTGCTTGATTTTACGCAACTGCCTGCTGAACTAATGTGATTTAAATTAAAGGGCATCTATATTATGTTTTTAGAATTTTATGTGAAATGTGAAATATATAAGTGGAAAACTGTATTAATGCATGAATGAATGACGATATAACTATATATATACAGAACAAACCATGATAACTATTGTTCCTGTATTGCTGTTTTGTATGGTTTTGCAGCATCCTTTTGATTTTATTTGTGTTTTACTTGTGTTAATTATTGATCCTCTCCGTTTTCGCATATTTTTCAAGTGTCTTCTGATTAATGTAGTAATATATACATTCTCCTTTATAAATGTCTGTTTCAAGTACTGTCCACCATTGAAAATACATACATGAGCTTCCTCTATATATTAATATATGCATGAGCCTATATATATGTCTATTTCAGATGCTATCAAACATTTTCTCCCCTTTCTTTCCTCTGTAATAATTCAAAATTATTCTGAATGCCATCTTCCAAATTTATACAAAAAAACTATTACTGCTTGCTCCCACATAGAACTATCTTTACATTTCTTGCTTCCGTGCAACGCACGGGAGTCCATGCTCATTCAAGTGAAAAACAAAATATTAGAGGGCCAAAATATGCAGAAATCATGGCAGAATTCGCATGCAACCAGAGATTTTAGATAAGGTGAACTTCCTTTTTCCTTCCTACACCCAATTTTCATCTTTGGGTGAGATTTTGAGAGAATAAATCTGATTTTGAACGCTGGGTTTGATAAGCTCATAAGAATGAAGCTTATACTTGTATTCAAGAGTTTTAGGAAGGACTTGAGTCTTGGTTGAGATTTTGATTAATTCTATTCAAAAGCCCAAATTTGGGAGCTTGATGCTGTCGTTTTGATGGAATCTGGGGTTGAAATTTCTGTATTAAGCCTTATATATGGAAAAACTAAAAGTTTCCTTCAACATGCATGTTGATATTTCTTGAAGATTCATGGTTCTACAAATTTTTAAGTTCCTCCCTGTTTCTGTTCGTGATTTATGGTTTAGGTATTTGGGAATGAATGATTCAAAGTATAGGAAATAGTAATTTCATGCTTGATTGTTGAGTTTCTTGTGTTCGTAAATTCTGGTTCTTTTCTCTTCTCTGGTTGTCCGATTGGGTTTCTAATTCTTGGGGGTTTGAACTTTCAAAGTTTTGATTATATAATCATCTCCTTTGAATTATAAAATGGCTTTGCATGTTAAGATTTCAATGACTTCTAAAACTCCAGAATTTCTTTCTCCTGTATGTGAAGAGATTGCTCTCTGTCTTTGGTGGATGTGATTTTTGATTTAATGAAGTTAGAAATAGGATAGGATTAATGGCTGACTTTGTATGTTGGTCTTTTCTATATACTCCTTCCGGTCCTTATTATAAACCACCAACTACCTCTAATTTTTGGTCCTTAATATAAGTCACTAACCGCCGCATTAAATGCTTTTTCCCATTCTACCCTTGTTATTAATGGAGATTCAAAATTGAAAATGAGAAACACATCATTTAATGAAGGGTAAAATTGGAAAAAGTGGGTAATTTAACATGAAATTTAAGACCCAACTACCATTCCTTGGTATGTGAGAAATGGGTAGTTGGTGACTTATAATTAGGACCGGAGGGAGTATGTGTGTACGATTTTCTGAAAAGAATATGGGACTTTAAAAATAATTATGGGGTTTTATATCAAGTTTAAAGGGTTATCAATATGTGGTTTGATGTTTTTGCTTATGTAAAAATAGTGACAGATAGTTAGGAGATAAGGAAGGAGTAAAAAGTTTCTGGGCTAGGGATTATAATTAATTATATTGTGTCTCAAACTATCTAGATAAACATTAGAATTTGCTTAGATAGTATGAAGTTGTAAAAGTGTTTGATTTCAAGTAAAGGTGTGATAGGGAAACTTTGTTAATCATGGTACTGAAGCTGTAAGTTTTAGTAATCACTAATAGAGCTCAAACTTTATGTTATTATAAGGGAGGATTAGGAGTTTAAAGTTTAGTTTGCATTCTCTTTTATGTCTCAAGACTGTTAATTAATTTGGTGATGATTGAAGAAGTGAGAGTGATGGTTTAGGTGAGTTAGTTTTCTAGTAGTTATTAGAGGATTGAATTCATGATAGAATAAGATTATACACATTTACTTGAATTGAACACGGGAAAAGGAGTTGCTGAATGTGAGTTTTTGTTTTAAAGGTTTTTTATCGGATATATGCTATTTGGTTGTTCAAATTGTGCTTGCTTGATCATTTATTTAAGCTCTTGAATTTAATTCAGGATAGTAATTTTAGAAATTAATGATGGAATGTTGTTTTGGGATTCTGAACTGATTTTGAATTTAAAAACTGTTTCTCTGATGGGTTTCAAAAATGTTTAGCAAGGCTTGCATTTTAAAGTCTTACGACAAATTCAATATAAAAATGGATTGAAGGAAGTCTAGATAATTACTGTATGGTTGAGGTTTATGCTAGGATTTGAGACTTAAGGTTAATTATTAGTTGTTGAATTGAAAATTTATGGCTCTTTTGAGATGGCAGAACATGGATAGGAATCGAAAATTTGTGGCTCTTTCTCATTCATTTTCTTGTTCAGTTTCTTAATCCATTTTAATTTTGCAGTCCAGAACCTGAAAGAAGACAATTATGTCTCTGTTCATCCATGACAATCTTCCATTTCAACCTTCAGACACCGTCAAAAACCTCAAACCTTCGCATTCGTCACTGTTCATTCACGTCTAGGAACTTTGGACTTTTAATTTCTCTTTCAACTCTCAGGTTCAAACTTTCTCTTCCTTCTCAGCTACCCCTTTGGTTTTTTCTCCTTTTAAGTCTTTCTAATCCTTCAAATTTTTAACATTTCTTAGTCTTTTCTGCTTGATATTACAATACCCACAATTGGATAATTAGACTGTTGAATAATTGCGATTTTTTTGCTTGTTTTTTTATTAATTTTTATAACTTGTAGATGGAGAATCTTTGGCATGGAATTCATCTTTTGTCACTAGTCCTTTCATCAATAGAAAGCTGTGAAAAGATAACAACTTTCCAAGGTTTCAAAATATGTGAGAAATTTAAGGCGAAATTGATAGGGACCGGATTTGAGCATTTTTATGATGCAAACTCAGCTAAGGTTTTAAATGTTTCAATGTTGTCGAACCTATTGGTGCAGTTATATGATACTGATAGCGGTCTTTTTATATTTGGCCGACATAGATTATATTTTGGTTTAGAGGATATGTATCTAATTACTAGTTTACCAATTGATGGTGAACCATTTTAGTTGACAAAAGTAAATTTAATCATTTTCCTCCAACTGTGAAGGAGATTATAAGGGTGGATTACTAAAAATGTCACGCAGACAGTTATGCTATCAAAATGAAAGATGTGACTCAGTTTTTGATAGATACCACAGATGAAAAGGATGAACATGAGATTGAGCGGGCAGCTCCAGCAGTGGCCCTTCTTGTAATTCATTGTTTTATACACCAATGTCCTAGGCAAAATGATATTCAACCAAATTTGGTTCGTGCCATCACTGATTTAGGGAAATTCAAATCGGTTGCGTGGAGCGCGGCGTGTTGGATAAACATTCACCGTTCTTTGGCTGAATGCAGAATTGAAAAAATAATTATGGGTTGTCTGTCATCTCTTTTAGCAAGTCATTTTTCATTGATTTTCTTTTATATTTTATGATTATTTGGAATTTGAATGCTTATTATGTTCCTCTTTTTTGCAGTTTTTTATTATTGTGCGTATTCCAGCTATTGGAAGACTATTTTTTGATAAAGATTTTATTATGTGACTGTCTTTCACGTTTAGAAATGGTTTCTAAAGATGTTTGATGGCGAAGTATTTGAAAATGCGGGATTGACTTTGAAAGCCGAAACATTGCTGGAAACATTCAAAAATTTGAATGTTGATGATGTAAGATTCTTCTCTAGCAAGATATGCCACAACTTTTCAAGTCTAGTAAAGATGTATTTATGACCATTTTTTTAATATACTTTTGAAGCCGTATGAGCAATTCAATCTCAGTGCTGCTGATTTGAATCAGCTTGTCATAAAAACTTCGATAAGCACACCGGTTTATTCACATTATGCGGCATATCACAAACCCAAAGTAGCATTTCTTCAATATATAGAGAATGATACTTTGGTTGACAAGTTTCATCCTCTCTCTTGAAGTGTGGAAAGTCTTGATTGGGCTAAGGGAAAGAGACATTCTAATATTGATGCTTGTATTGTTAGATGGAGTTTGAGTCGTGAAACTTGTATAACATTTTCAACACAGGGTACCCCAATGCATTCAACAAGTTGTTGAAGATATTATACAAGTTTAACGCCTCAAGCTCCATCTAGCAATACATGCATCAATATTTGAACGCCTTTTTCCCTTAACCCAATCAAGACTTTCCACACTTGAAGGGAGAAGATGAAACTTGTCAACCCAAGTATCATTGTCTATATATTGAAGAAGTGCTATGTTGGGTTTGTGATATGCCGCATAATGTGAGCAAATCGGTGTGCTTATCGAATTTTTTATGACAAGCTGATATAAATCAGCAGCACTGAGATTGAATTGCTCATACGGCTTCAAAAGTATCTTAAAAAATGGCCATAAATACATCTTTACTAGACTTGAAAAATTGTGGCATATCTTGCTAGAGAAGAATCTTACATCATCAACATTCAAATTTTTGATTGTTTCCAGCAATGTTTCGGCTTTCAAAGTCAATCCCGCATTTTCAAATACTTCGCAATCAATCATCTTTAGAAAACCATTTCTAAACGTGAAAGACAGTCACATAATAAAATCTTTGTCAAAAAATAGCCTTCCAATAGCTGAAATGCGCACCATTAGTAAAAAACTGCAAAAAAGAGGAACATAATAAGCATTCAAATTCCAAATAATCATAAAATATAAAAGAAAATCAATGAAAAATGACTTGCTAAAAGAGATGACAGACAACCCATAATTATTTTTTTAATCTTTTGCATTCAGCCAAAGAATGGTAAATGTTTATCCAACACGCCGCGCCCAACGCAACCGATTTTATTTTCCTTAAATCAGCGATGGCACGAACCAAATTTGGTCGAATATCGGTTTGCATAGGACATTGGTGTATAAAACAATGAATTACAAGAAGGGCCGCTGCTCGAGCTGCTCGCTCAATCTCAAGTTCATCCTTTTCATCTGTGGTATCTATCAAAAACTGAGTCACATCTTTCATTTTGATAGCATTATTTCCTGCGTGACATTTTTGGTAATCCAGCCCTATAATCTCCTTCACATTTGGAGGAGAATGATTAAATTTACTTTTGTCAACCTAAAATGGTTCACCATCAATTGGTAAACCAGTAATTAGATACATATCCTCTAAACCAAAATATAATCTATGTCGGCCAAATGTAAAAAGACCGCTATCAGTATCATATAGCTGCACCAATGGATTCGACAACATTGAAACATTTAAAACCTTAGCTGAGTTTGTATCATAAAAATGCTCAAATCCAGTCCTATTAGTTTCGCCGTAACTTTCTCACATATTTTGAGACCTTGGAAAGTTGTTATCTTTTCACAGTTTTCTACTGATGTAAGGACTAATGACAAAAGATGAATTCCTTGCCAAAGATTCTCCATCTACAAGTTATAAAAATTAATAAAAAAAACAAGCAGAAAATCACAATTATTCAACTGTCTAATTATCCAATTGTGGGTATTGTAATCGCAAGCAGTAAAGTAAGACTAAGAAAGGTTAAAAATTTGAAGGATTAGAAAGAGTTAAAAGGAGAAGAAACCAAAGGGGTAGCTGAGTGATTAATTTTTACACAAATTAACAAAAAGTTAATTTGGTGTGTTTATTGATTTTATTCAAATGTTTTACAATTAATTTTTGTTCTATCATGACATGACTTTGTATGAGATGAATGTTTGGGCATGAATCTTGAATCACTTTGAAATCTGTTTAGTATGTAAGTTGAATAACTTTGGCTTACTACTTGAAACATCATGCATGACATCTTTAACTTTATGGACAATGGTTAGTTTTGCATGCAACTTTTCTTAGGAAAATTGACCAAGTGAGTAAAACAATATAGTGAGATAAGCCTCCAACCGAATGAGTGTAGCCAATATCTCTCTACCTCCTAGAACTTGTCTCCCATCTTATTTGAGGCTACATAGCATATGGCATTTGAAAATGATAGGGGCATTAATTTCTAATCCCTTATGAACTATACACTTAACCTAAACGCTATATCCTCTGTTATACCCTTTGGACCATTCACTTTCTTTTCTTCCACCTTGACCAATGTGAAAATATGTATTCATAGCATGACAAACAATGCTTCTTATATGCTGAAAAAGTTCCAATTTCTCATCCAGGATGAGAATTTTTCCTACAAGAGCATCAAGAGATTTCGTCAATAAGATTGTTTCCTTCCTCGCCTTATATTCTTGAATTGCTTATGATATCTTGTCTTGGGTTGACTATTTCAACTAAGTGTGGGGGAAGAGACAATTTCAGTTGTATAAGTCGTTATTTGTTTTGTTTCTTTGAGTAAATGATAAATAGAATCTTTGTGATGTCATTAGGATGCATTAGAATGGTTTGGGGAGTTCCTGGAATTTGATTGGTTTTTGAAATTCTTGGGTGTATACATTGAGGACAATGCTTCTTCTAAGTGTGGGGGACATTTATTGTGATCATGAATATAATTCTTGGCTCTAAGTTTGTGCTTTTGTGCTTTGGTTGCTGTGAGTATTTTTGCTGCATAATCTTTGGTGTAGCACACTGTTTCTATAGCTTCAAACAGGTTCAAAGATTTGTGGATTTCCCAAGTTACTCTCAAATTTTCCTAGCTGCTACCATTTTCTTTGAGGCAGAATATCTAGATGTATATGGATATTTTATGCAGTTATACAAAGGCAGTTCCAAGTTCTTTAAGCCACAGGTTGTCTCTTTCTGTGTCTCATCTATTTTGATATAACTTGAATTAATTGATGTGGCTGGCTGGGGATTTGATATGTGGCTCTTGATATGTGAATGCATGTTTAGTTACTTTTTAAAGCTATTATTCTGCACTATTGATGTGTGAACTAGTTCATGAATTGTGTTAAAAAGGCTGATTTGGAGATGCATGTGTCTAGAGTTAAGTAACGTGGTTGTTCAAGAGTTTAAAATGTGAAATGAGAGCTGAATGTGTTGCTTGGGTTCTTAGGGTCTTTGGAACTAAAAATGTATGTATATATTTGTGCTGGACAATGAGATTAAGTGGTAAAAAAAATGCTTGGGATGAGTTTGTAAATGACTCCCCATTAGTGCATATGGATAAATTGTTGGGGTCTTTTTAAAGTTTTCACACTTAATATTTGGACTATCATGACATGACTTTGTAAGAGGATTAACTTGAATATGACTCTTGAATTCCTTTGAAATTCGTTTAGCATGCAAGTTGAAACATTTCAATTTAGTACTTGAAGCATTGTATTGGACATTTTAACTATAGAATAATTGTTAGTTTTGCATGCAACTCTTTTTAGGGGGATTGACCATTTGAGTAAGCTACTAAAAGTGAGATGAGACCTTCAACCGTTATGAGTGGGCTAATTACTTTACTACCTCCTAGAACTTGTCTTAACTCTTGTTTGAGACTACATGACATAGTATATTTTAAGATGAAAGGGGCATTTCTTTCTAAACCCAATGACCCAAACACTTAAACCAAACAGAATATCCTTTGATTTACCCCTTTGTGCCATTCACTTTCTTTTCTTCCACCTTGACCAATTTGGAAATATGCATTCATAGCATACATTTGCATTTTCATTGTTATTATATTGTTGTATGTTTCAAAAGACATGTTACATGGTAGAAAAGAGAGTGGCCAAGAGTTTCAATAAAAAAAGAGAGAGAGATGGCCAAAGGCCAATGAAAAGTAAAAAAAGAAAAGAAAAATGAGAGTGGCTAAAGGCCAAGAAAAGAAAAAAAATGAGTGAAAGCACAAAGTGCTAATGTATGCCAAAGGCATAGCGAGAAAAAGAAAAGAAAAGAGAGGAAGCACAAAGTGTTATGAATGCCAAAGGCATGAAAAAAAAGAAAGAAAAAATGAGAAAAGAGAGACATGTAGCATGCTAGTATGGAAAATGTTATGAAGTATGTACCATTTGTTGTATTGCACTTGTATGTGGTGGATAATTGTTTTCATTATTGGTCATTGACATTATTCCATTATTCATCATTCATTATAAGCCTTTCCATGAAACCTCAAAGTCCCCTTGATTTAGGTGTGCTATGCATTAAGTGGTGGAGAAATTAGAGAGATTACAAGCCTATGGAGAGGTAGGAAGAATTGAGCTAAAGAGTGATTTACATTGACCCTAATTAGGCATTATTCCTAATTTGAGTGATTGAGTGCAAACACTTATATCCGGTGAGGAAATCTCATTTGGCAACCCTTTCTAATTATAGTTGCATGTTAAACTCTCACTTTATATGCTTAGATTCGGCGTATATGATGTGTAGAGGAAAGATTGAAATCTTCAACTTGTAGACTACCCTATTTCAATTTAATTTTCTTGCATGACTTTGCCCGGAGTGCAAAGAGTAAGTGTGGGGGATTTGATAGTCCACAAATTTAACTACTTAATTGTGAATTTTTGACTTAATTAGCCAAAATTGAGCTTAATTGTGAATTAATTAAAATATGCATTTAGTTGACAAAAATTGATAATTAAATGTGGTTCTTATGTGTTAAATGGAAAAGTCTAAATTTGTCCTTTTGGTTTTGTTTGCTATGTTTTTGTTATAATAGGGGCAGATTTGTAAAGAAAGGAATAAGGGACTGAATTGAAATCTGACAACTTAAGAGAAGGGGTAGAATTGTAATTTTCATGTGTAAGAATAAAAAAAAGAAACAAGAAGACTCAAAGTGGTAATTTTCCCATCTGAAATGAGAAGGGAAGCTGGGAAATAAGGAAGTAGTAAAGAAAATGAGGCTGCGAGACTAAAAAGAAGTAGGTTGTTTTGAAATCGGTTGGAGCAAGTTTGGGAATTGGAAGAGTGGAGTATATATATTTTATTATGTTTGGCAAAAGGATGAACACACGCAAGTCTCTGCTCTCTCTCTCTCTGGCCAAAAACAAACAAAATACACACACACTCTCTCGCTGGACGGATCACTCTATCTCTCGTTTTGTCTCTCTCGTGGATGCAAGAAGATGAATAGTGGAAAAGTCTTTCTCAACAAGAATTTCAGAATTAAATCAAGAGCATTGAGTGGCTAAATTCCCAATTTCTCTTCCAATGTGAAGTTTTCTCTCTAACGTGGATACAAGAAGATGAACAGTGGAAAAGCTTTCGTAGTCTTTCTCAACAAGAATTTCAGAATTAAATCAAGAGCAATGAGTGGCTAAATTCTCAATTTCTCTTCCAATGTGAAGGAGCCTTGAGTTCTTATGATTTCAGGAAGTTTCTATCCTATCATACGGTTAAATTTTGTGTTCTTTAACTGATGCTAGTTGGATTGGTTATTGAACTTTGTAAGGCAATAGTTTTGCTTTATAATCTTGTATAAGAGGATGATAAACTTGTGATTGTGAAAGGAATTTGTATATCTTGCTTACATTTACCTATCTAGTTGTTTAGGTTTTGGAATTAGAGTGAATGAACCTATGATTTCTAGTTGAGGTGGAATAATATTTACAATTTCTCATTTATATAGGTTGAGTTGGTTACTTGATTGATGAAATTTGCTTAGTTAGCAAAATTGATTCTTTGAAGTAATTGATTTTACTTGTAAGAGACTTCTTGAAAGAAAGAATAAGGACAAGTAATCTCATATTAGAAGGGTTGTTCAATTGATATCAAATCAACTTTGTGAGAATATATTGTATTTATTGTGGATAAGTATTTGATTTTATAGGTGTTATTAGGCTTTATGGTCATTTATTATCTTGTCTTTTCACTCTTGTATATGTAGCCTCATGTAACTCATTACTTATATGAAAAATAACAATATTCAGAAGTATTTTTCCCTTCTCCTGTCCACATGGTATCAGAGCTGAGGCTCAAAAATAAATAGTTAGGGTTTGACAACCATGAATCGTGTGAAGCTTTGTCTGAAGTTCGTCGAGATGGGTCTGTGCGCGATGATCAAGACGGTTTTGAGTCTCACCGCCCCCACCATTGGACAGAGAGAGCTCTGCGCGGCGGAACCCCAAAATTTCACTGCCAACGGCGGCGTGTGTGGGCCCCACGCGCCGTCGAAGCTTTCTGCTGCAGACACGCGCCGGTGGCGCTTGAGAGAGCGTGGAGAGCTCTTCCCGGCGGCGATTCCCGTCGACGGCAACGACGGTCCATTTCCGACTCGATCCCAGTCTCTGGTGATGATGTTGACGCAGTGGGTCATGCTTTTCCGATCCGGCAGAGGTGTTTTACTCTGTACAAGGTTTTTCAAAAATGCTTCTCTCTCTTTGATTGATTATTGATTGGGGTGATAAAATTGAAGGGGCAGAGGTATTTATCAAACCAGGCAGCAAAGTTTTTTTGGAGAATTTGTGTTTTTTCTCCATATGGTTGACATTTTAATACATTTCAGATTTGTAAATCTGATTTACAACCATATAATCGCTTCATATTGGTCTAAAACTCAGTCTACAGCCACAGTATTCATTGGACAACCAGTGTTGGCATTCCTGGCTAAGAAGGGGAACTTTCTCTTAGCTCTTAAAGCTTCTCAGAACAAAACAATATGGATAGTGGATTATGGAGCGTCGAATCATATGACCGATTGTCATCGATTGTTCTCTACGTATGTTCCTTGTGTTGGTAATTTGAAGGTGAAAATTGCTGATGGTTCTCTTGCTTCAATTGCCGGGAAAGGAAGTATTAAAGTTTCAGAGAGTATCACTCTGGAATCTGTTTTACATGTGCCAAAATTAGCATGCAGCTTATTATCTGTTAGCCAATTAAGGAAGCAATCAAATTGTTCTGCTAATTTTTTACCCACTTATTGTGTGTTTCAGGATCTATCATCGGGGATGGTGATTGGTCATGCTAAAGAATGTGAGGGACTCTATTTCCTTGACAATGCCAGAGTGAGTCACCAACCTATCACAGGGGTATGTAACACAATCTCTAAAAATGAAGATACTATGTTGTGGCACAAGAGAATGCGTCACCCTAATTTCCAGTATTTATCCCGTATGTTTACAACTATTTGCCCACCATCAAACCTTGATATGAAATGTGAAGTCTGTGAATTGGCCAAACACCACCGATCATCATATCCTAGAGCTCCATATATTCCTACCAAACCATTTACTACCATTCATAGTGATTTATGGGGACCTTCCCGCAACCCAAACCGTACCAAATCAAGGGGATTTATTACATTCATAGATGATCACACTCGTCTTTGTTGGGTTTATCTGTTAAAGGACAAGTCTGAGGCACCAAATGCTTTCATGAGTTTCTATGCTATGATTAAAAATCAGTTTAATACAAGTATCAAAGTTTTACATTCTGACAACGGTAGTGAGTATTTTAACCGAACTTTGAGTGATTTTCTCCAAACTCATGGTATTATCCATAGAAGTTCGTGTGTCCATACTCCTCAACAAAATGAGATTGCTGAAAGGAAAAGTAGACACATATTGGAAGTCACTAGGGCTCTTATGATCACTTCTAATGTACCAAAGTTTTACTGGGGAGATGTCATTTTAACTGTCACCCACCTTATCAACCGAATGCCCAATAAGGTGATATCTTTTAAAACTCCACTCAAAATGTTACAAAATGTCTTTCCTACCACTCACCTTGAATCAAATCTTCCATTTCGTGTCTTTGGTTGTACTGCTTTTGTTCATGCTCATCCACATAACAAATTTGATCCTCGAGCAGTGAAATGTATTTTTCTTGGGTATTCTCCAACTCAAAAAGGGTACAAATGTTTTGATTCTGTCTCTAAACACCTATTTTTAAGCTTTGATGTTACTTTTCATGAAGATACTCCTTTCTATCCCAAATCTTCAATTCAGGGGGAGAGAACGAGTGAATCTCAGACTTGGGTGTCTGAACTTATACAAGAATATAACACCCTTGAACAATGGATAACCCTACCACAGACAGAGTCATCACCTTCACCTTTACCACAAACAGAGGCATTACCTCCACCTATACAACAGGCAGAGTTATCACCTCCACCACAAATCGAACATCCCTGAACCCAACCATCTCTTGTGCCAATGGAAAATTTGAATGCAGGGAATAAAGATATGATGGTGTACTCACGAAGGCAAAAATCTAAGGGAGGAAAGAAACTTGCATCTGAAGCATCCAAGGATTCAGAACCAGAGATAGCTCTTGAAGAGCCAAAGGAGCCAGAAGTGGTGGTGGTTGCTGAAGAGGTTGTTCCAAAGGTATCTGAGGAAATTCATGTAAATGTTATTGAATATAATGACCTTGATGTATTGAATATAATGACCTTGATGTGCCTATTGCTCATAGGAAACAGCCTCGATCGTGTACTCTACATCCAATCCAAAAGTATATGTCTTATATTGCTCTCTCCTCGGGCTATAGGGCATTTGTCACTAGTTTGGATAAAGTCCATATTCCTAAAAACATCCAGGAAGCACTTGTGGTACCTGAATGGAGAGCTGCAGTTATGGAGGAAATGAGAGCTCTTGAGAAGAATGAGACGTGGGTTGTTGTTGAAAAACCGAGAGGTAAGAAACTTGTTAGTTGCAAATGGGTATTCACCCCTAATTATATGGCTGATGGTACTCTTGACAAGTTAAAAGCACGACTTGTGGCAAGAGATTTCACGCAGACTTATGGTCTAGACTACCAAGAGACGTTTGCACCAGTGGCAAAACTGAATACTATCCGACTTTTATTGTCTGTGGCAGCTAACTTGGAATGGTCGCTTCATCAACTGGACATTAAGAATGTCATCTTGAGCGGAGAGCTTAAAGAAGAGGTTTACATGACTTTACCTCCTGGTTTTGAGAAGGGAAGAGGTGATAAGGTTTGCAAGTTGAAGAAGTCTCTATATGGCCTGAAACAGTCTCCCAGGGCTTGGTTTGACAGGTTTTCAAAGGTACTGAAATTTGAAGGCTACAAACAGTGTTTATCAGATCATACTATGTTTGTCAAAACAGAGGGAGGAAGAAGATGTATCCTTATTGTGTATGTTGATGATATCATTCTTACAGGAGATCATATTGATGAAATGTCTAGGATAAAAGTTGCGCTTGGCAAGGAATTTGAAGTCAAAGATCTCGGGAATTTGAAGTACTTTCTTGAAATGGAAGTTGCAAGGTCGAAAAAGGGGATCTATGTATCCCAAAGGAAGTATATACTGGATCTCCTCGAAGAGGCATTTTGGGGTGTAATCCTGAACTTACTCCCATCATACCTCCTAAGAAAAGGAAGAAGAAGCCTAGAAAGGAGGGGGAGTCAGAAGAGGATGATCCTGATGATGATACTGAGGCCGAAGAGGAAGATAAAGAGCAAGAAGAGCCGGCTGATAAAGAACGATATCAAAGACTTGTTGGGAAACTAATATACCTCTCCCACACAAGACCTGACATAGCATTTGCTGTAAGTGTTGCTAGTCAATACATGAGTGATCCAAGGAAGAAGCATATGGATGTTGCGTACAGGATCTTAAGATACCTAAAAGGTACTCCAGGGAAGGGGTTGTTCTTCCGTAAACAAGAACGAAGATCGATTGAAGTTTACACTGATGCGAGTTGGGGAGGAACACATCCTGACCGAAGATCTACCTCTGGTTATTGCTCCTTTGTGTGGGGGAATTTGGTAACTTGGAAGAGTCAGAAACAAAGAGTTGTATCCAAAAGTAGTGCCGAAGCTGAATTAAGGGCGTTGGATCAAGGAATAATGGAGGAATTGTGGCTTAAACGTGTCCTTATTGAGATACAGGTCAAGGTGGAATTGCCACTCAAACTCTATTGTGACAATAAGGCGGCTATAAGCATGGCCTTGAATCCTGTTCAGCATGAAAGGTCAAAACACGTGGAGATAAACAGACATTTCATCAGAGAAAAGGTTGAAGAAGAAATCATATGTTTGACCTATCTACCAACAAACCTTCAAGCTGCAGATGTATTGACAAAGGCGTTGCTCAAGCCTGCATTTGAAAGTTGTATAGGCAAGTTAGACATAATCAACATATATGATCCAACTTGAGGGGGAGTGTGAGAATATATTGTATTTATTGTGGATAAGTATTTGATTTTATAGGTGTTATTAGGCTTTATGGTCATTTATTATCTTGTCTTTTCACTCTTGTATATGTAGCCTCATTTAACTCATTACTCATATGAAGAATAACAATATTCAGAATTATTTTTCCGTTCTCCTGTCCACAAACTTTTATCTTTCTACGTTTTAGATTTCAAGAAAACAAAATAAAGATTAGAATAGGTTAATATTAGTTGATACTCAAATCTGATTTTGACGTAATTTGTAAAAGAAATCAAGATTAAATACTAAGCAAGCCAAAGTCCAAGAGATCGACCTAGGTTAGCTACTATACTGTATAGTAGTTAATTTTAGTAATCTTGATAACCTCACGACAAGGTTAATCAGTGAGTGAGAGTGAGGCTTCCGCTTTATCTTTTTTGTTAAGAAGAACCATTAACAGGCCGGCCTGGACGCTTAACAGGATTTTTTTAAAAGTTTGAGTCTGGCCTGATTTCAATAACATGCCTTAAAAAAAGGTCTGAGCCTGGGCCTGGCCTAAATTTAACCAGGCTGAACCAGGCTCTGGCACGCCAGGCCGTAGGCCTTAACAGACCGGTCTGGTCTATTTCCATCCCTAATTTTGAATGACAAGAACAACTCGAAGGTCACGAATAACAAGTATATCCGAAGACTACAAAAGACAAGCGTAACCAAAGGTCACGAATAACAAGCGTAGTTTTAGGCCACGAAAGACAAGTGCAACGAGTGAACAACAATCACCTACCACTCCTCCCCCTCTCATTCCACCGCCAACATGCCGACGACGGTGAGAACTTTAAGCCACCACCGAACCGACGCAGTCAACAACCGCTCCATCATCAACTCCAAAATCCTCACAGTCTTTGGCTCATGGACCTTGGAGCTGGAACCATGGACAGCGTTAGAAGTGCTCTTCATAAGAAATGTCAATGAAGGCCAACCCACCGTGAAATTTTCATCATCCTTCAATAAAGGCGTTACATTACTAACTCATCACTTTTGACAAGGACAATTGTGGGCTTAGAGATACTCATGGTATTTTTGTTGTAGTGTTACAGAGGTTTGGTGAATACAGCACGAGGAAGAAAATAGAGGATCCTATATATGGCTATGGCTATGCATGAATGAAACAAAGTTTTTGAAGATGAAAGAGAAAGTGTCTTATTACATGGAGACGAAGAAGGTGAGGAAGGAGTCATGATCAGAGGACTTAAAAGAGGAGAGGAAGAATCACATGTTGCCGATGAAGGGGAGGTCATAGTCATCGGGAGGGAGGGAAGAGAGGAGGTGGGGAGGGAGGTCTGATTCATATAGCCACCTGTTCATGACTCTTATCAGGATCCTCCTCCAGGGGAAGAGGGAAGGGAAGGGGGAAGATGATGTCATTTTCTTTTTTTGTTTTAAAAAAATAGTTCCTTAAAATAAAAGTTAAGATTTTTATTTTAGAAGGGGCATTTTAGTATTTTCCTATAGTCCTTTGGCCAAAATGGACCTTTTTATTTTTCATTGGCCAAAATGAGACCATTAATTGTTTGTTGGTCAAATTGATACATTGAAAATAGTTTGTTGGCTAATACGATCTTTAACCCTAAAATTATTTCCATTATACCATAATTAGAAGGCGTGTATGAGCATAAATCACATAAAATACTCAAGTTATTGTGAAATTCAAGACAATTGTTCAGACACTTTTGCCCAAGACTAACCCTATTATTCAATAGTTTGATACAATACCTTTAATCATTTATATTGAACTCAAATATAATATTCTGGTGCCTTATCCCATATCCAATATTACAAACAAATCATAAACTCGCTTATTATTTATTATGAAACTCTACTAGTTTGAAGTATAACCAAAACCATCTTTGTTTCAAAGTTATTTTCTTTTCCATCTCATTCATAAATATGCTTTCTTTCAAGAACTTTATCAATCAATATTTCAAAATATTTACCAGTAAAAGGAAACTGAAATGGAAGATGTACAATCTATCTTTTTTTTTTCTAGGCACGCTGCACTGTACTCCTTCTGATGTTGAGCCCCAAAGCCTAGACAATAAGCTTTACCAAAACAAAACATCCAATTCTCTCCTCCATTTATATAGAAAAGTGAAAAGTCCAAGGTATGTATAGGAAAGATAAGTTGCTTTGGCACCCAAACCCACCACCTACTCTAAGAGATAGCAAGGAGGAAAAAGAGGACCCTATATTTCGTTGCAATAAATAGAGGCGGGTGAAAGCAATAGCTATTCAAAATAAAGTTTCCTCCTTACTACAAATAAATTATCCCAATTTCTCCCTTTCATTTCATATCCATCATAGGAAAAATAAAACCAGAACCTACTCACCAAAAAGCTAAGGCATACACAATCAAAAATGGAATTGGAAGAAGAGATGAGATGAAGCTAGCTACATCCCCAAGAAGTGGAGCTAGTTTTTTTTTTTTTTTAATCTGAGGAAAGGGGAGGAGGCGAACTTTCCAGGGGTAACGAGATGGGCTTCCCCTCTTCTTTCCACAGACTCTCCAATATATATCTAGAGAGGAAAAATAAGAGAACATGAAAATATTTAATGAGAATATCTTTTTCCTTTTAGGTGTGTTTAATAATCTTATAACATATCCTACAAAATAAAAGCAACATAAACAGATTTGTTCTACCAATATTTCCGCCTTAGATCATTTGAAAGAAAGGAAAATAATTACGAATATATAGAAAGTGACTAAATGCTAATTTGATATGTATGGAATGGTCACAAGTTTATCTAAATATATTACAAAATTTGCTTGTATATTCAAGTATCAACATTATACTTGTCAACAAACAAATTGTTGGAACTCCCACAACAAGACAACAACAAATAACCTATCCATGGTTACAAATTTAAGATAATATAGCTAATAAAATCCTAATTATTTTAACTAATGAAAATCCTGATTAAATAATTAGTAATTTATTTTTCAATATTTTTGTGATATTAGAAAATAAGTAAAATATTAACTAATTGACATAACAATCCTAACTTTTTTCTCGGGTCATTACATCTAGAGCCGGGAATATGGGTCGAACCCACGGGTTGAGTCCGGCAACCCGCGGGTTTGGACAGGTTTAGGGTTGATAAAATCCCAACCCCTTTAAAACAGGGCGTTTTGACCTAGCTCATTCAACCTGCGGGTTAACATGGGTTAGCCCGGCGGGTTGGCGAGCCAACCCTGCTTTTTTTAATATATATATATATATATATATATATATATATATATATATATATATATATATATATATATATATATATATAAACATATAGTTATGTACATATTAAGCAACTCTAACCCCTTCCTATACACCAAATTTGTATGCTACTCCTCCCTCAAACCTCAACACTTTGTTCTTCCTCTCTAAACCATTTGTTCTCCTTCTAATGATGGAGTTTCGATTGCCTAATGATGGAGTTTTAGTTTGCTTTATTTGACCTTTGTATTTTATATTTTTGGTGCACTAGATTTGTATTTTTTGGTTGAATTTGGCTACACTTATTTTATTTAGGATATTATTAGAATGATACTATTTATGATATTATATAGTTTGCTTTATGGTATTATTTATGATACTACATAATTTTTAGTCGGTGTTGATATTATTACAATTTAGAATGTTCATATTTTTATATGCATTGCATCGCACTATTGCATGGGCAGTGAGTGACTAGGCCACTCATATATTTTTTGTCTAATTTTTTTTAAAAAAGTGACGGATTGAGCGGGTTGACCCTGTAACCCTGCAGGCCGGTTAGGGTTGGCCAAATTTAATCTCATTTAAAACGGGTCGTTCTGACCCTGCCCATCTGACCCTTGGGTTGGGACAGACCAACCCATAACCCGCGGGCCAACCCATATTACCGAATCTAATTACATCTATACAAGTGAATAGCTTGTGATGTACATAGGTAAAAAGCTATCACTTGAGATAGTCACCTCATATTAAATCAAAATTGTAATAATTGATTTATGAAAGTCTGATAAGTATGCAGTTACTTTAAGTTTGTCAAGTATAGATAAATAAAAAAAAGTTAAGCAGTAGTTAATAAGTTGGAATTTAAGGAATTTATAAACCATTTGAGTTTTGGAATATCAGTCTAGATTTTACAAAGTTTTTAGAAGTCTAATTTACGGAAGGAAATGTTTTATATAGTTTTCAAAAAGAAAAAAATTAATTTATTCATATTTTTGGTCTTATCACATTATAAAGTGATTATAAATTATTTTACTAATAATTTTAAATTTTTAACTAATGAAAATCCTGATTACTAATGAAAATCCTGATTAAATAATTAATATTTTATTTTTCAATATTTTTGAGACATAAGAAAATAAGTAAAATATTAATTAATTGACATAACAATACTAACTTTTTCTCGAGTCATTACATATATACAAGCGAATAGCTTGTGATGTACATAGGTAAAAAACTAACTATCACTTAAGATAGCCACCTCGTATTAAATCAAAATTGTAATAGTTAGATTGATTTATGGAAGTATGATAAGCATGCAGTCACTTTAAGTTTGTCCAGTATAGATAAATAACAAAAAATAAGTAGTAGCTAAATAAGTTGGCATTTAAGGAATCTATAAATCATTTGAGTTTTGGAATATTGGTTAAAATTTTTTAAGTGTTTAGAAGCCTTGTTTACGGAAGGAAATATTTTATATAGTTTTTGAATAGAAGAAAATTTATTTATTCATATTTTTGGTCTCTTCTAACATTATAAAGTGGTTATAAATTTCTATAATAAAAATAAATATTGATGGAACTGTGCTTGTTACTACTTGTAATTCAACATACAGTTTCTTTTTATTATTTATGATCTAATAACGAGTTTTTTCCTTTAATTGCTAGGGTATATCCAATTGTGGAAGGCTTTCCTGGAGTGCAAGAATGTTTTAATTTGACTAGAGTTTTTCTCAAGAATATGGCTGCTTATAGAAGCAAGGAACTTCAAAATAAAAAATCCAAGTTGGAATGTCTCAGTCTACTTCGCTTTTCCCTTTTTTTTCTTTTGTGCTTTTTTTTTTTCGTTTGGTGGATAGCATCTGCTTGAATCTCCATGTCAAATGAACTCGCTGTAGACATGAACTTTATGAGATGTGTTATTTTATAGTTAATCAAGTTGGTGTTAAACTGGTTACTAATGAATAGTTTGAAATCATGAGATACTGTCAAACAACCTGTTTTTTTTTCTCGTAGATAATTCGAAGAAAATCCAAATGAAAAAAAAAAAGAAAAAGGAAAAGGAAAAGGAAAACGGACAGAGAGATTTATCAATATTAGTAGATGCTAATCTCAAATCCTATCTAAAGGAGCCACATATTTTAAAATTTAAATAGCTTCCTTGGCAACATGTATTGATAGAATTCCATTCCAACGCAATTCCCCAGTACCGTGCTTCCGTGGTTTATGTGAATTATTGGTTTTGCACCTTTGAGAGAGAAGTTCTTCGGTGAACATGCTACACCACGTCATTTGTGGTCTGACCAATCACAAGTAAACACATATTGTCTGACGTGGAATTTCTAATTTGACATGGCACCCCAAAAATAAGAACTAACCGATTAAAATTATATCTCATTTTCAATTTTCTTTTATTTTACAATGTAAATAAGAATGTTTTCAAAGTTAGTTGAGTTTTTTAGGGTGTTACGTCAAATTAAGAATTCTGCGTCAGACTATATGTGGCTACGTGTGATTGGTCAGACCACAAATGATGTGGTGTACCTGATTTACACAAGAATTTCTCACTTTGAGATATGATGAATTAATTAATTTTGCACGTCAAGAGATAGATTATTGCACATTTGAAATGATGATATATATGATGGATTGATTTTCCCACATTATGAGATGAACATCCAAATGAGAGGATACATATGGTGAATTGATTTTGCAAATCATGAGATAAACATGCAAATGAGAGGAGTTATTGAAGTTAAATTATAAATATTTGGATAGAGTTAAAAGTTTGAGAAGAATAATAGGAAAATAGGAACGAAAACTTCAAGAATAATAAGAGAAATTGCTTGAAAATTGAGTTATTAATTGGTCATGATTTTTGTGTTGAATTATATTAATTAAGATTAGGACCATTTGATTCTTGTTTTCCCTTTTTCTTTACTTGTAGGGTCACAATGTGAGGACTGATCGGAGAAGTTAGGATTGAGCGGAGGAAAGCCAAAGCAAAGGAGGAAGAATTAAAGAAAACAATAGAAACATGTGGCATGCCGGGAGATGGCTACTAGCAAGCCACCAGCGGGGAGACAGAGGCAACAAGCCTCTCACGCCATGGGCTCACTGGGGACAAGTCTGCGGTGAGACACAGAACAGCGAACTTGTTGATATGAATTTTCAGTCCCACTTCGGTCCGAATTTGATGACCCACTTCAATGCCCTACTTTATTTGGACACTATAAGGCACGAAATTAGGTCTTAGAACACCAGTTATGAGGCATGGGATCTCTTCCCAAACCCTAGAACTCACTCATTTTACTCTCCATTATCTCTAAAATCCTCCATTCGTCTTCCATTTCTTCTGCTTTTTCCTTCATCATCCACCTTCCTTCTTTCATGGTTTTTTGAACTGATCCTTTTTTCATGGTTGAATAAATCTCGCCATTACTCTTAGCTTGGAGATGATGAGAGATGGCTTGATTTTAGGGAGCCTCAAAAGGGAGTTCCTTTCCATACCTTTCTCTTGTATTTTGATTTCCTAGGTTTTCCTCTCTATGTTAACATTTCCATACCTCAAAAGGGAGCCTCAAAATGAGAGCTGTTTGATTTGAGTTGTTGCGATTGATTTGGTTTATGACGAGGGTTATGCTCTCTTCAATATATGTGATTACATAAATGTCTCTTTTACAATTCCATAGATATCTTTCTATTTATGCATGATTATAAGAGTTTATAAGATAAGCTAACATTACACTTGCCAGTTAGTGAGGTTTGATATTTTCAGAAACTCAGAGAAAGTTAAAATGAACCTATTGATTGCTTGATAATTAATATTGAACCTCGGCTCATTATTATGTCTAATTCATTAATAGGGTTACAGTCATAGAATTAATATATAGTTCATTGCAAACAAACAATTTTGTTTGCAATGAACTATATATTAATTCTATGAGGACTGGAAGCACTAAAAGATTTAAAAACGCATAATTGAATATGGTTCTACCAATTAAGTATTAGCCTAATAATGTGGTCATGATGTTAGGTAACTTAGAAAATTAGTAAATTTGACTCCCCAAATATGTTTGAAAAACTATGGTAGTTAGTCATTGAAAGTCATTTCCAAGAGCATTCCACCCGATATCCACCAGCAAAAAACATATATTTTCTTTGCATTCATCATTTCCATCTTCAAATCCAAAACAATTATAAATCCTTACATTTGACCCCACGCATAAGGCAAGTCAAATCACAACAATATTTGACATAGATTTAAACGAACACGAGCCAATGAAACTAACTCTTTATAGTAGTCATGAGGTCAAATCACATGTTCAACATAATGATTTTTTTAGTTTGTACGCTGATATGAAAAATGATATATAATGAATGGTGGGTTTCAGTTCAAAAAAAAAAAAAGAATGGTGGGTCTACCAATAACTCAATGAGGCCCAAACAACGGAAGTGAAGCAATTTGGATTTTTTTTTTCGCAAATGATATTACACTAGATTTTTTAGCAAATGATTTTTACAAAAGAAATCAAAATATTTAATATTTACATTACATAAAAAGTAGTAAAAAGGTTTATCAAACCATTTGCAATAATAATCAACAAACGTAACATCACAACGCTGCAGGCTCAAATCAGCACTAATCATACCAATTTGAAATGGAATAGCTTTATCACCTATATAATACCTTATCTTTCATACACAAGCATACATATAAGCATAAATATATACATACACATAACTTTTAAGTGAAGAATAATGTTACAAAACATTCTTGCCTATTATATTTCATATACTATACCGCACATCTAAAGGTAAGTAATAACATCTGCCATATACCAACATAACTTTATCTTTCATCTCTTTTGATTTTATTTAAAATGAATGAGAGCAGAAGTTATCTTATAGGCCAATGATAAATATATGGGTTAAATTAAAAACTAATCGAAAACAATATTTAGAAGTAAATGAATTAATTTTTTGAAAAGATCGAGTGCGAGAGGCTTTATATATGGCTAGTCTGACAACTAAAATGTGATTGTATGATTAAATTATGAAAAATATTTAGAAAGTTGTGTATTAGCAGGAAAAAAAATTAAAATTTCCCTTATTTAAGACGTGTGAGTACATTAATATTGCGAATAAGGACAACACAAGCTATGACGGACTAGAGGAAGAAATGGAAGAAAAGCTAACAGATCTGATTAGAGAAAGAGCTATCTTACATAGCAGGGGTGATTTATTTTGTGCTAGGAATGTTTGGTCAATAAACTCGAGCGTACTACTACAATAAAGAATAAACCAACTGCTCATGACTGACAATTCCGTATAAATTCTAGCGGAAAAAACCCTATATGATCAAATCAATGATGTTAAAGCCGGACCGAGCCGGACGGTCCGACTGGTCGGACCGTCACCCGCTCTGTGCGGCGGCTCGGCCCTGCTTGAATAGCCTTTTGGCAAGTCAGGCCGTGTTGGGCCGCTCGGGGCCGGACAAGGAGCTAGAAACCGGACATAGGAACCGTGAGCCGCTACCTTCTCCGGCTCGCCTTCCGGTCCGGCTTTTACAACATTGGATCAAATAGCAGATTTAAAAGCAATCGATTGCATGCATGTGTGTATTTTTGAAAATAAAAACGGATAGAAATAGTAAAATTATAGTTTTATAACATGGAGAAGTAACTATTACAACATTATTATGGATAGTAACTATTATCTAAAACTATTCGCAAATGATCGGTATCACGATGCTCTCGTAGCCCTCCTTTTTGAGCAACTCGCCTTCATGTTGCTTAAAAAACACTTGTCAAAACATTCTTACATTGGAGGGAGGCCTGCAGAAGTTGGATGCCCTACCAAATACGGAAAATAATTAACTTTCGAAATTAGAAAAATGAAGTAAACTAAAAAGTTAAAAGATGCTCTTAAATAATTTAAATTATCTACTAAATCACTAAATCTATTATAAGGGATATGATTAACCAATAAATATGTCTGCATTCATTTTAATGGGTTTGAATAAGTAAAATTCTTACAGGAATTGGAAACATTTAATTGGAAAAAAGATTTACATAGTAAACACTAATCCACAAATTAAAGAGGTAAACACAGTAAATTTACTAAATTTCTTATTCGAATTGAAACACACATTTAAAACTAACCTCTTGCATCCCCAAGTGGACGACCTTTTCTTTCAAGGAAGAAATGTCATTGATATTGTACTTAGAGAGTAAAGAAATAGTAGAAATGGCAGACAAAGGAAAAACTTTTAAATTATCCATCACTACATACGTGACGACTCCTTTCACAAATCCACCCTTATCCTGAGAACCTGTCACCATTGAATCATTAACATCATTGCTTCTGCCAACATTACCAACACGATTTACAGGATACTGCATGGCTCTAAGGCAAATCGGAAAACGAGTATTCATAACATCTGTCACATTATAGCCGCACGTGTTCATGCACATGTACAACATTGGCAGCCCGGGTTTATTTTGCTCGTCGACAATCTCCAATAGAAGATAGTTCGAGTTCAATACTGAAGTTGTTGGTTTGAGCAAGGTTTTCTTGTCTTGCTTTGGATTCAACATGTAAGCATCATTAAGATTCTTAATGCTTTCATATGCATAGAGTTCGGCTATGCAACCTACCATGCCATTCTTTGTTAAGAGCCTTATGACTGATCCAATGGGTAAGCGAAGTATATTGAAAAGGAAGTCTATAAACTCTTTTGGTGCTTCAGCAAAGAGAACCTTTTTGTTCTTTGGGTCAATCAAAAGCTTTAGGCTTACTTGATGTTTGGTTGATGTAGATGTTGCCATCAAAATCAAACCCTTTAGAACAAAGCTTAAGTAAGATCTATCAGACACGCACTAACTGTAAAGCTAAGGGATAGTGAACGTTTTTATATATAAAAAGATCAGTTTAATGGACGATTCACTAAACAAAATTAATTAGTAGGCAATTAGCTTGAATTTGGTTCATTGTATTGTACGTATTGGTATTTGGGTATGTAAACGGATTTGTAATTATGGACTGAACCAAACCAAAATTAATATAGTTCCTCAAAAAGATCATATTATAGATATGGATTTAATTTAATTCAAAGCGGTGCAGTCGGACAGTCGGTGGTGGTAAAAAGTAAATATACTAGTAATATTCACGCTTTTAAAAATTTGACTGCTTCGAAGGCTGGACATTATTCAATTCATTGAATCAATTTCATTCATGTCCAGCCTGATAATTGAAGATTGATTAAACATTGAACTTAGATAAACGAATTGAACATAATTAACTGATAGTAGTTTGATGCATTGCATTTCTATGAGAAGGGCATTAAAGTTATTTGAATGAGACTTTTGATTACAAATTTCATCATTAAAGCATTCAATTAGATTAGATTAGATTAGACAGCATTTTGTCCAAAAAAAAATTAGATTATATATATGTGTGTGTGTGTGTGCGCGTGTGTATATATATATACATATATATATATATATATATATATATATGCACACTCTTGTACATTGGCACACGCACTCAAAACACAAAAAATGGCATCATTATCATCATCAAAAAAAGTGAGCTTGGAGTTGCTGATTGACACAAAAGCACAAAGAGTTGTGTTGGCTGAAGCTTCAAAAGAGTTTGTTGATTTTCTATTTAACCTGCTTCGCTTTCCGATTGGCACAGTGATACGGTTCTTAACAAAAAAAGATATGGTGGGCTGCTTAGGCAAACTCTACGAAAGCATAGAAAATCTTAGTGACAATTATTTGAACAATCCTCAGCAAGACAAAAACATTTTGCTGAAACCAAGTTTTCCATTATTAGTTTCTGGCTTTCTTCTACCTGCAGATGATGATCAAAATATTGATACCAATTCCAATCTATACATGTGTGTGAATCGTTGTAGCAATTCGGTGTCTCAAGTTATAAACACGGGGTGCCCAAATTGCGGACATGGCATGAACAATGCCGTACGATTTGTAGGTAATAATAATAGTACAATACAAGTAAATAATGTTGCAAGTGAGGGGGTTTTGTCAAAGGAGTTGTGACTTACACAGTGATGGATGATCTTGAGGTTCGCCCTACGTCTACTGTTTCAACTATTGCTTTGATTTCGAAGTTAAAAGTGGAGGACATTTCTTCCTTGCAAGAAAGGGTCGTGGAGCTCGGGATGCAAGAGGTACATATTCAGTTGTCTAAAACTTTTATTTTTCTCTGAATCGAGGCTAAAATACGCAGTTGTCGTTTTATTTTGGTCAAATTCTATGATAAAAACATGATTTAGTGTCAAATATAATGAATTGATGATATGGTTATAGCAATCGTTGAATATAGAGCAGTAATTATCTGACAGCCACATTTGACTCTAAACTAATAAAATACCGCAAATGGAGTTGTGAAGTGCCTCTCTCTCTCTCTCTCTCTCTCTCTCTCTCTCTCTCTCGGTAAAAAGAAAAATTTGCTTCTCTCCCGAAGTTTTTTATTACTCCTTTATAATGTGTTCTTATTTTATGACTAATGTTATTGCCAAGATTGATATTTGAGAATGAAGAAATATAATTTTATACTTTTTTATTGAATCACATGTTTAGTCAATTTTTGTTTAATATATTTGGATTGAAGAATATACTGATAATATCAATTGAATGTAAATTATGTATCAGTCAAAAAATGAAATCTGAACATGATATGATTATAGAACTAAGTTTTGTTTAGGGATAATTAATTAGAGGTCCCTCACAAGGGAGTTAATACTGGAAAAGTCCCAAAAGTTGAAAATATTAATGTAGGGTCCCAAGGGACCTCACATTAATATATTTGAAAAGTGAAAAGACAGTTTTGCCCCTAGCCTTAAAAAAAATTTACCTCCCTCAATTTTATATTGAAATAATAGCAAAATGAAATTAATAAATACAACATTACATATTACATAGTCTTATAACGGAAGTTGGTACTTTAATAAAAAATGGTTATGGTTTGCGATGCGATCCTTTTTTCCTATTAAGAATATCATAAAAGTAGACTTTTATTTGTGTACTTTAATTTAGTGCCGCTAGCCAAGTATGAAATAGTACGTGGGAAAGCAAGTTCCTCTGTAAATCCTTTTCAATTGACTATTTTTCTATCAATCCTTTATACTTTCGGATTATGAGATCATGTATATATATATCCACATACATGAGCACATAAGTAAGTAAGGTGGACAAAAAGTATACAAATTTGTAATAAACATTAACTTTACAGCACAAGAAAAATAATATTTATATAAAAATAATTCCATACCATTTAATTAGAACCAATAAATAAGTGATCCACTCTTCTATGAAGTAGAAAAATATGTTAAAAATATATTTTTATAGTATAATTTATTGCTTAAATAATCTAAGTTTATACAATTAATATTGTCGTTAGCACATTCTTCAAAAGCTATTTGTTATATCCAATTGGATAAAATACTTGTTATATGATTGAAAATATTCTTGTTGATATAAATCTTACAATGTAGAAGATACAATCTCATCTTTACCATTAGCATAACACCAAATAATAATAATAATAGTTTTATTCAAGTAATACAAAGTATCTATGAAAATAGAATGTTTTTATCATTATTATGATAAACTTATTTCTTTAGAGGAATTGTCACAAAGCGAATAATGAGTGTAGTTCAAAAACTACAAAATAAGCATAACTTAGAGATACGAGACAAGCACAACACATAGACCACGAAATGCGTGTGTTATGACATGTTTCAACTTAGTGAAGAGGGCCCATTAAGCCCAAAAGAAAGATAAGTCCGAAGCAGCCCAAAATGCCAGAAGGTCGACGTCCTCCTTTTCGCTGGTCAAAGATACTTTGTAACCGCCAATTAATTCTTTGTAACTTCCATATTTATGGGAATCAAAACGGAAATACCCATAAGTAAGGGAGTTGATTATTCCAACGGGCAAGAAACTTGTAGCCTATATATAGAAACACAATCCATGAAAAGGATCATCCAATATCTGTTGAATCTTCTACTTTCTATTTCATTCTTTTGCTAGTCGACTAAAGTCTAGGCGACTGTACTCTTGTATTATCATAGTGGTCCGTCCACCTATTTTGAATAAAGTCATTATTCTTCGATTTGATATATTTGTGTATCAACATTTGGCGCCGACCGTGGGGACGATAGTTTTTTCATATAAGCTACCGTCTTTTTGGCAATTCATTTACAATGGAACAACCTAGTCATGGTGATCAATTCTCTCAAATTTTAGCAAAGTTGACTGAACAATCTGAAAGGATGACTAGGCAGGAGCAATTTGTTACACAGCAGAGCGAAGCCATTGCCATTCAAACAGAAACTTTGGAACGATTGCAAAAGGAAAATCAAGAGTTACACCAAAAAATAGATGCCATTGCTGATAAGCATCCTGAGAATGAAGAGGAGCGCGAGGACGATATTCCTCACGATTCTGAAGGAGGAAGTAAGAAAGATGCTGAACCTAACAATTTTAGTCATGATGCAGGATCTGAAGAAGAAGAATCTACCAAAGCATCCACTTATACAGGTGACACACGTGCCACTGAAACAGAGTATTTGAAGAAGAAAGTGCAAACTCTTGAAAGAACAGTGTTGCAAATCCCAGGAATTAGAAAACCATTTGAGTCTGCTAGATTGGGAAATTACTCCGATAGCCCATTTGTCGATCAAATTGCTTTAATTGACTTACCTGAGCGTTTTGTGTTTCCTGTTTTGCCAAAATATAGTGGAAAAACAGATCCTGATGAGCATATGGCACAGTATAGACAAATTATGATGGCTGCCGTCATACCTGCTGAAAAACGTCAAGCTGCGATGTGTCGTGGTTTTGGCATTAGCCTAATAGGTCCAGCATTGTCATGGTGGACAAACCTCACACCAGGTAGTATTAATTCGTTCAGTCAACTAACTGAAATGTTTGTGCAGCAATTTGCTAGTAGTCGTAATTTGATCAAAACATCTGATGATTTATATAGAATATTACAAAGACCTAATGAAACTACTAGGGAAATATTAACCAGGTTTACTCAAGAAATGGTAAGTATTCCAAATTGTGATGAATTTATAGCTGTGCAAGCTTTTCGTAGATGTTTGCTTCCAGGTTCGCAACTTTATAAAGAGCTCACTATGCATCAAGTTAAGACTTGGGTGGAAGTCCAAGCTTATGCTTGGGCTCAGATAAGATGGGAGGAAGATGATGCAAAATTTAGATTAGAGTTAGCTGAACGACAGAAAAATACACAGCAAGGTGGTTATGTCGATAGGCGATCCCAGCAATCTCGAGGTAAGAATTGGAGATCTGAACCTTATTCCGCAGGTAATCGAGGAGGGTCGCATGGAGATGACTCCAAAAAGCCGCCCGTGCCCAAATTAAGTGAGCATAATTTTTCAGTAAGCCCGGCAGAATTAGTGAACACATTGCAGAAGCTAGGCGATTCTGTTAGGTGGCCCAACAAGCTTAGACGTGAGCCAGAGAAGCGTAACCCAGATAAGTGGTGTCATTTTCATGACGACCATGGACATAGAACGGAAGATTGTATTCAACTGAGAAAAGAAGTGGTGGAATTGATGAAGAAAGGTATGTTAAAAGATATTATAAAAAATAATAAAAATACATCTCGTGCAGGGGATGTGCAACAAAAGCCGGTCCATTCATCGACTACACCACAGAATGCCCGTACCATTCATATGATAATAGGTGGGTCCGAGGTAAGTGGAAGTACGTATTCTGCTGCAAAGAGACATACTCGTTCTTTGTTTAATTATGATTCGTCACCTAGTTACCTAGGCGACGTTATGTCGACTAGTAGTATTAATGAACAAATCACTTTTAAGAGTAGTGAAATTCAAATGTTTTCCTATCATGATGATGCTTTGGTAATAACTTTAATGATAGCTAATTGCAATGTCAAACGAGTTTTAATCGATGTAGGTAGTTCTGTTAATATAATTTATTTACAAACAGTTAAGGAGTTAAACTTAGAATCTCAAATTATACAAGCACCCACAATATTGGTTTTCGGAAATGGAGCACCAGATAGAACGGTAGGTGAAATTTCTTTAGTCACCCAGGCTGTGGGTGTCAATCAACTAATCAAATTTCAGGTGATGGATTGCCTGTCAGCATATAATGTGTTGTTAGGTCGACCATGGATTCATCAAATGAGGTCTGTACCATCTACTTTGCATCAATCCATCAAGTTTCATACTCCATGGGGGGTAAGGGAGATTAAAGGAGAACAAAGAATTGCAAGAGAATGCTATCAAACTGCTTTAAAAGGAATTTCAAAAAGTCTTGAGCCCGTATAGCAATTACAGAATCTGTCTCCAACGGATAAGGGGGGCTTAGGTGACGAATTGGAGAAAATTTCTTCAATTCCTGAAAAGCCTGAGAGGACTTTATCCATTGGAGCAGATTTGAGTAAAGAAATTAGGGAAGAATTAGTTACATTTTTATCTAACAATTTGGATTGTTTTGCTTGGTCTCATGAGGACATGACAGGAATTAGCTCGGAGGTAATAGTTCATCAGTTGAATGTGGATCCGTCGTTTAAACCTGTTAGGCAAAAAAGAAGGAAATTCGCACCTGAAAGAAATAAAATTATAAATGATGAAGTCGACAAATTACTGAATATTGGTTCAGTAAGGGAGGTACAGTATCCAGATTGGTTAGCTAATGTGGTAGTAGTACCTAAAAAGAATGGTAAACATAGAGTGTGTATTGATTTTACGGATTTAAACAAAGCATGTCCAAAAGATTCTTTTCCATTGCCTCATATAGATACACTAGTTGACGCTACTTCAGGTCATGAGTTGTTAAGTTTTATGGACGCCTTTTCTGGATATAATCAAATTTTAATGCATAGTGATGATCAAGAGAAAACATCTTTTATAACAGAAAGAGGCACTTATTGTTATAAAGTTATGCCATTTGGTTTGAAAAATGCAGGAGCAACTTATCAGCGGTTAGTAAATAAAATGTTTTATCAACATCTAGGAAAAACTATGGAAGTTTATATAGACGATATGTTAGTTAAGTCTTTAAAAGCAGTAGATCATGTTAGTCATTTGAAGCAAGCTTTTGATTTATTAAGAGAGTATAATATGAAATTGAATCCGGAAAAATGTTCTTTTGGGGTAAAGTCAGGAAAGTTTTTAGGGTATCTTGTTTCAAAAAGGGGGATTGAGGCTAATCCAGCACAAATTAAAGCAATAATGGAAATTCCTTCTCCTCAAAATGTTAAGGATGTTCAGAAACTAACAGGGCGTTTAGCTGCTTTGACTCGTTTTATTTCCAGGTCATCTGAGAAATGTCAACCATTTTTTGAAGCTCTGAGAAAATGCAAAGATTTCCAATGGAATGATCAAGCAGAGGGAGCTTTGCAAAATTTAAAAAATTATTTAAGTAGTCCACCTTTGTTAATGAAACCCGAAGCAGGTGAAGTGTTATATTTATATTTAGCTGTAGCAGAAAGTGCAGTAAGTGCGGTGTTGATAAAAGAAATTGGAAAGAAACAACATCCAGTATACTACGTGAGTAAGGCGCTACTTGACACGGAGACCAGGTATTCTTTAATGGAGAAACTAGCTTTAGCTTTGGTATCAGCCTCTAAAAAGTTGAGGCTCTATTTTCAGTGTCATCCTATAGTGGTAGTAACTAATTATCCTTTAAGGAATGTTTTGCATAAACCTGATTTATCTGGTCGATTAGTAAAATGGGCAATAGAGCTTAGTGAATTTGATATTTCATATTTGCCTAGAACTGCAATTAAATCTCAAACTTTAGCTGATTTTGTAGCTGAGTTTAGCTCTAATTTACAGCAAGAAATGAATAAAAGCACATTAGGTGAGAGTCGAAAAAATATTAGACAAGCTCCATGGGAGTTACGTGTTGATGGTTCCACCCATTCTAAAGGAACAGGGGTAGGAATTGTTTTACAGAACGTACATGGAGACAAAATAGAACAAGCTATAAAATGTGGATTTAAAGCAACTAATAATGAGGTAGAGTATGAGGCTCTAATTGCTGGTTTAAAATTAGCTTTAAGTTTAGGAATAGCATCCTTGATAGTCTGCAGTGATTCACAGTTAGTTTCAAAGCAAGTTGAGAAAAGTTATCAAATAAAGGATGATAGAATGAAAAAATATTTAGGTATTGTGGAAAGTTTAATAGACAAATTCGAAAGTTTTGAAATAAAACAGATTAGTCGAGAAGACAACCAACAAGCTGATGCTTTAGCCAATTTAGGATCAACTTTAGATGCTAATCAAAATAAACATATTCCCTTATATTTTTTAACAACTTCAGCGTTAGAAAGTTCTGATAAATCGGTAAATAATAATAATTTGACTTGGGATTGGAGAACACCCTTAGTCGCCTACCTAAAAGATGGACAATTACCAGATGATAAGAACGAAGCGCATAGAATAATTATTAGGGCTGCTAGATTTACCATGTTAGAAGATGAGTTATATAAAAGATCTTATGCAGGAGGTCCGTTATTAAAATGTGTGTCCCCCTCAGAGTCAACTTATATCCTTAGGGAAGTTCATGAAGGAGATTGTGGGGATCATAGTGGTAGTAGAAGCCTTATGAGGAAAGTATGTCTGGCTGGTTATTTCTGGCCCACTTTACAGAGTGACGCAATAGCATTAGTCAAGAAGTGTGTTAGTTGTCAAAAGTACTCCAATGTAGATAGGTTACTGAATGTAATGGATGCACAAGAGGGGGGGGGGGTGAATTGTGCTTCAAAAATAAATACTCAAATAAAACAACACAAGATTTATACTGGTTCGGTCTACCTGACCTACGTCCAGTCCTCAACCACCCAGGCCGAGAGTTCCACTATAACTCAGGTTTTAAATCGGGTTCACCTGAAACCTTACAACCGCAAGTTTTGCACGGGATCACTTGCAACCTTACAACAAGTTTTACACCGGCTCACTTGTAACCTTTCTAACTAGCTCCCCCTCACACCAAGCAACGGGTTAACCTTTACACTTAAAGGATTTTGACCAAGTTCTCTCAAAGAACAGATGGTGTTACACACTTAAGTACAATAAATGCTCTTATAACACGAAGAGACTTAACTACAAGGAGTACAGAATAAGTAGGTGAAAAGAATCACTCGATGTGTTAAATGCTCTTCGCTTTTCTGGGCAGCTTTGAATGCTTGAAGATGTTCTTAGTTTTCTCGCTCTAACTTCTCTCAAGAATATTCAAAGATGATTAATTACTCATAAATGAAGTTGAGCTCCCTTATATAGTCTTCAAGCATTTTGACCTCTTGGTAGGTGGGCTAGCCGTTTGAATATGTCCGTTTTTCCCTTGTTACCGTTTGCCCATTAATTGCTTCATCAATGTATAGCAGGGTTGACTTGCTTTATCTCTGAAAAGTAGTCCTGGCACCTCTGCTCTGACATAAGCATTCTGACACTGCATCTCTGAACGTTCTGACATTCTGATTGCTTGCGGAAGCAACTTCTCATCCGGAAGCAACCTTACTTAGTGTGCTGCACTTGAACGTTAGTTTAGCAATATAAGCACATAGTCACATGCAGTGGGTGTTCCCTAAGTCTAAGGTGTATCCGGAAGCACATCTACATCCGGAAGTAAAACTACTGGATGAAGGATTTTGTTCACTATTACTCACTCTCGCTCAATGTCCCTCAATCCAACAGTCAGTGCTAGTCACTAAGCTATCGGAAGCACTTTTACTTGACGTTGTAAACTTACTGATGCTTAGTGTTCTATCTCTTCTATCAGCCTGTGCCAGTTTAAATCTAACAGGAAGCAATTTTACTTGATGAGGCTGATTCACTGACGCTTAGGATTATATTACCTCTATCAGTCTGTGCCAGTCTAAATCTATCAGGAAGCACTTTTACTTGATGAGGTAAACGTACTGACGCTTGGGGTGATATCTATTCTATCAGTCTGCGCCAGTCTAAGTCTAACAGGAAGCAACTTCACTTGACGTTGCATTTTCACTGACGCTCGGGGTTATATCTAATTTATCAACCTGCGCCAGTCTAAATCTAACAGGAAGCAATTTCACTTCCGGTTGAAACATAGCTTAGTCTTAGGGTTTTGTATATCTAGCGCTCATGGACTAAGTTATTTCCCTAGTGATTTACTTGCTGCCGCTGGGGGATGAAAACATTCATCCGCGTGCGCAAGTCCTAATCTATCCGGAAGTAAATCCTCATCCGGTTGCACTCTTACTTGGGATTTTATGTTTACCTATTGCTTTCTAAGTATTTGGCCTATTCTTTCATATTTTAGTCCTCATCAAAACTTAAGATTCTAACATTCTCCCCCTTTTTGATGATGACAAACTTAGTTTTATCGATTAAAATTCATATGAAAGGATTATCAAAAGAATAAAGCAATAAATAAATAACAAGTAATTTAGACAAATATTATTGATAAGCAGAAGTTACAAGTCAGAGTATTCAATCAACATTTACAGATAAAGAACATATATAAGTAAATTACGCTAAGCAAGTATGCATGAAAACAAGGCAAGAAAATTTCTAAGTTAAGACAAATGTTTGGATTGGGAGTTTGGTAATTCTTTTTCCTCTCCCTCGGCCTCATGCACACTCTGGTCTCTCAGACTCAATGGATTCCTCAAGTGCCCTCTTCATATTCTCACATCTCTCCCCCTTTTGGCATCATCAAAGAGAGTGAGGGCCTGTTCTCTACCATGCATTTCCGGCAGATTTGATCGCCGCAGCCTCCCCCTTAGGGATGGACTTCCTCTTCTTATCAAGCTTCTCTTGCTTAGAACCCACTAACTGTTCTGCCACTCTACCAGAAGTTTCAGGCTGACCTTGAATATTTTCATCCTGCCCTGGTGTATTCTGCCCAGAAACTTCATGGTGTTCTTGATGTTCATAGCGATGTTCTTCATGATGCCCAGATTTGCCAGAATGTTCATAACTTGATTTCCCAGATTTTGGCTTGTGTTTCTTAGATGGGAAAGGTTTCTTTAAAACTGGGTTTGCTTCATGAGGTCCGGCCATTTTTGTGTGGGTTGGTGGTAAAATGCGAAAGAATGTATGAAGAGAATGAAGAACACAAATGAAGATGAAGAGTTTTGTATGCAGAGGTTTTGTGAGTTAAAAATGAAAAGTAAAAGTGAAAATGATGTCCTATTTATAGGTACAGTTACTATGGGCAAAATAGTCATGCCTTTTCATATTTTCACACATTGGGTAGTGTAAACGACTTAAGTTGGAACGACACACCTGATGACACGTGTTGCTTCACATTGTCAGAGAAGACATAACGTCTCTTTTGGGAAGTTGAAGAGTTTTCTGAAGTGACGTGTCTCTTGACTAGTGCTGGCGCTCTCTTGGCTTGATCATCCAGTGTCAGTGAGTGATCATTCGGAAGTGGTTTTGCTTCCGGTTGCACTTGCTTAAGATTTAACATTGAGTACCTGCAAAAACATATATTGGCACTCCGATGCCTAAGTTAGTATTGCTGTAAACAGTCAAGTATAATTAATAGAATTTACACTTCATTTGGGTTTACCATTCCCAAATCTCCTCTAATGAAATTAAATTGGTCAAACCCTAGAGGCTTGGTGAAGATGTCAGCAAGCTGTTTTTGTGTGGGGACAAACTGCACCTTGACATCCTTCTTTTGAACATGGTCTCTGATGAAGTGATGTCTGACGTCAATGTGCTTTGTCCTTGTGTGCTGAACTGGATTCTTGGCGAGGCTGATAGTGCTTGTGTTGTCACAGAGGATAGGTGGCTCTGGGAACTCCAAGCCAAGATCTCTCAACTGGTTCTTTAGCCACAGCACTTGAGCACAGCAACTTGCTGCAGCAATGTATTCTGCCTCAGTGGATGACAGAGACACACAGGTTTGCTTTTTGCTAGCCCAAGACACCAGACAACCACCAAGGAAGGCGCATTGTCCACTGGTGCTCTTTCTATCTGTCTTATAACCTGCATGATCAGAGTCAGAGTAAGCCCACAAGAACTCTTGGTTACCTCTGGGATACCAAAGACCAAGTTCTTGTGTTCCCTCAAGGTATCTCAGAATACGTTTAACACATGTTAAGTGTGATTCCTTGGGGTTGGCTTGAAACCTAGCACACATGCCTACACTAAATTGAATGTCGGGCCTGCTGGCTGTTAAGTATAAGAGGGAACCTATCATTCCCCTGTACATGGGCAGGCTAACACATTTACCCTTTGCGTCAGCGTCGAGTGCAGCTGTGGTGCTCATAGGAGTATCATACTCCTTGCATTCATCCATCCCAAACTTTTTGAGTAGTTCTCTGCAGTACTTGGTTTGGGAGATGAAGATTCCATTCTTCTTTTGTCTAATTTGCAGGCCTAGGAAGAACGTTAGTTCTCCCATCATTGACATTTCAAATTCACCCTGCATAGTCTTAGAGAAATCTTCACAAAGCTTTTCGTTAGTTGCCCCAAATATAATATCATCAACATAAATTTGGACAATTAACATATCTCTATCTTTGTGAAGGGTAAACAGTGTATTATCTAATTTGCCTCTTGAGAAACCCTTGCCCAGCAAAAAGCTGCTGAGTCTCTCATACCAAGCTCGAGGAGCTTGTTTCAGGCCATATAAAGCTTTCTTTAATCTATACACATGTTTGGGGTGCTTATGGTCCTCAAATCCAGGAGGTTGTTCTACATATACCTCTTCTTTAATATAACCATTAAGAAAAGCACTCTTTACATCCATTTGATATAATCTAAAACCTTTCATGGATGCAAAGGCTAGAAGAATTCTTATAGCTTCAAGTCTAGCAACTGGAGCAAAAGTTTCTTCATAGTCAATGCCTTCTTCTTGGTTATATCCTTTGGCTACTAGCCTGGCTTTATTTCTTGTAATTTGACCTGTCTCAACCAGTTTGTTTTTGAAGACCCACTTGGTCCCCACTATGGATTAATGAGACGGTCTTGGGACTAGTTCCCACACTTTACTTCTCTCAAATTGATTTAGCTCTTCCTGCATGGCAATAATCCAGTCGCAGTCCTCAAGAGCTTGTTCAATTGAAGTTGGTTCGATTTGAGATAGGAATGCTCCAAACTCAACTTCATTTTGAACTTGTCTTCTAGTTCTGACACCAGAAGAAACATCACCAAGCACTTGATCAAGAGGGTGATCCCTGTGATGTCTCCTAGCTATTGGCAACTGTGCCTCCTCAGGCATGGGTTGCACTCCAGGTTCATCACTGGGTTCACCTTCTTCTTTGGGATTGCTTGTTGGTGTTTCTTTTGGTGGTGAGGAAGATGATAGTAGTTTTGGAAGATTAAGTGCTTCATCATCTTCTGTGGATTGTCCCCATGTAGGAGTTTCATCAAATACAACATGCGTGGATTCTTCTACAGTTTTAGTTCTCATGTTGTATATCCTATATGCTTTACTCCTAAGGGAATATCCTATGAATATACCTACATCAGCCTTTGGATCAAACTTACCCAAATTTACCTTTCCATTATTATGCACGTAGCATTTTGATCCAAATATTCTGAGGTGGCTGATGTTGGGCTTCCTTCCTTTGTATAGCTCGTATGGAGTTTTATCCAGGCCCTTGCGAACATAGGCTCTGTTGGAGATATAGCAAGCAGTGCTCATAGCGTCCGCCCAGAACACTTGAGAAACCTCTTTCTCGTTGAGCATGCTTCTAGCCATCTCTGTCAGAACCCTGTTCTTCCTTTCGACTACTCCATTTTGTTGAGGAGTTCTTGGAGCTGAGAAGTTATGTTCAATGTCGTTTTGCTCGCATAGCTCAGAGAAGCTATGGTTCTCAAACTCTCCTCCATGGTCTGTCCTTATGGCTGTGATTTTGAGCTCCTTCTCATTCTGCACTTTCTTAGCCAGGACAACAAAAGCATCAAAAGCATCTTGCTTAGAGGCAAGAAACATAGTCCACGTGAACCTTGAATAGTCATCCACCACCACTAAAGCATATAGGTTTCCACCCAAGCTTTTTACTCTCGCTGGCCCAACCAAATCCATGTGGATTAGTTCCAAGGGCCTGCTGGTGGAGACTCTCTTCTTGGTTTTAAACGAGGACTTTGTTTGCTTCCCTCGTTGGCAGGATTCACAAATAAAATCATGCTTAACTTTAAAAGAGGGAATACCTATAGCTAGCTCATTTTTAATTAGCATATCCAATTGAGTAAAATTGACATGAGCTAACCTCTTATGCCAAAGCCAGCTATTCTCGTCACTAGATATTAAGCATTTTTCTTCTAACTGTTGACATAAGTCTAAGGTATATAGATTCCCATTCCTATTTGCCTTAATCTTGCATTTTAAGTTGGCCTTATCTATATTCAGATCCTGCTTGTCAACTATTAAGCACTCATTTGAATCAAATATTACCCAGTTTCCTCTGTCCGTGCTCTGGCTCACGCTCAGCAGGTTGTGACAGAGACCGTCCACTAGATAGACATCTTTGACTGGTCCAACTTCTCCGACTCCAGTGATCTTACCACTTTGATTTCCTCCAAAAGTCACTGTGGCTCCATCTTTGATCACCAGAGATTTGAACTTGTCTCTGTCTCCAGTCATATGTCTCGAGCATCCGCTATCGATGTACCATTTTCTGTTCTTGGATGCCTTGAGACACACCTGAAATAATCAAGCAAACTTAGGTACCCAACCTCTCTTGGGTCCTCTGTCATTAGTATTTGGCGCCCTTGGTCTAGTTTTGGTCTTACCCTTGGGCTTATGATCATTTGGAGCCTCTGGCCTAGTGCTGGCTCTAGGCTCTTGGGTTTTCCCTGTGGAATGATTCCAGGCTCGGGATCCTTGTCCTCTCTTGGTTTCCTTTGCAGGTGGAGGATCCTTTGTAGCCTTGGTTCCTTTAGGGACCCATCTGTAAGAGCTACTAGCTCCATGCTTCTTAGCATTACAGGTGGACGTGGAGTGTCCTTTCCTGTTGCAGTAATTACAGAAGCTAAAGGGTGAGGAGCTATGATTGGTGGCTTTATGGAAGAACTTCAAGTAAGGCTTTACTTTTGGTTCTACCCACCTTTTTACCTTAGGGGTATACCCCAAGCCAGTTCTATCCCTATATGCCCTTTGGTTCATTAAGAGTATATTTAGCATTTCTGAACCATTGGTAAACTTCTGCAGGGCAATTTGCAGCTTGTTATTTTCCTCTGAGATTTTGCTGCAATTAGGGCAGCTCTCAGGTGTTGGGGCATTGGGTTCTACTTGGGAAGAACCCTGGCCTTTCACTACCGGAAGTCTTCTAGCTTCCGCTAGTTCCTCACTTAGTGAGTCCACCTTGGACTCAAGTGATTCCTTTTTGGTTTTCAACACCTTATAGGCTTTACATAGTCTAGAGAATTCTTCATGAACCTCATTGTAAGCCTCTTGTAGTTCAGGAAGAGTTACCTCATGATCTTCGTTGGTGAGGTCAAGATCTGAAGATGCTTCTTCATCCTCTTCTCTGGCTACCAGGCAGAAGTTGGCAGCTTCTTCTTCATCACTTGCTTCCTCATCTGAGCTATTTACCCAAATGGAGGAAACAAGAGCCTTTCTTTTGTCCTTGCCTTTTGACCTCTGCAGGCTGGGACACTCAGCCTTGAAGTGACCAGGCTTATTGCATTCAAAACACACAGGGACCTTTTCTTTCTTGTATCCCTTTCTCTGGCTGGAATCACCTCTCTGATAGCTTCCCTTCTTTCTGAAGAATTTTCTAAATTTCCTCACCATCATAGTCATCTCCTCATCGTCCATCTCCTCCTCATCATCCTCATCATTGTCATTGATCTCCTTGCTGGGAGCAACGAGAGCAAGGTTCTTGTTCTTGGATGAGGGTTGAGGAGTTCTCATAGCCAGCAAGGTAGGTTCATATTCAGCAAGAGAGCCAAATAGTGCGGTGATGGAGCTGGTTGATTCTCCTTGCACTTCTTGTAAAATAGTCACTTTGGTGATCCAGTCACCCTTCAAGATCTTTAGAATCTTGCTCACTTGCTCTCTTTCAGGGATATCCTTACCCAGCGTGGCCAAATTGTTGATGAGATGGGTGAACCGAAGCTCCAGCTCTCGGATAGGCTCTGTGGGACTCAGCATGGCGAATTTGTGAAATTCTTCCACCAGCATTTCAACACGTCTCGCTTTTACTCCCCTGGTTCCAGAGTGTGCAGCCTCAAGAGCCTCCCACATATCTTTTGCATTTTTGTGGTGGCTGATCCTGTGATACTCTTTGGGGCTGAGAGCACACTGGATGTAGTGCATGGCCCGATGGTTCATTTGGACTAGGGCATAGTCCTCAGAAGTGTATCTGGCTCGTGCTTTTGCAAATCCATCTTCATCTAGTGGAGTTTGATCCCCTCGTTCTATTACGTCCCAGAGTCTGATTTCAGTTGATTTGATATAAGTCTCCATTTTGAACTTCCAGAATGAATAGTTGTACCCATCGAAGCCTGGGGGCTTGTTGGGTTGAACGGAGACATCTGGTAGAGAATAGTCTGTGTCCATCACTGGATCTTTGCCTTCTGATTCGTTGGAATCGAGTGAGAAGGACCTTGCTCTGATACCAAATGAATGTAATGGATGCACAAGAGGGGGGGGGTGAATTGTGCTTCAAAAATAAATACTCAAATAAAACAACACAAGATTTATACTGGTTCGGTCTACCTGACCTACGTCCAGTCCTCAACCACCCAGGCCGAGAGTTCCACTATAACTCAGGTTTTAAATCGGGTTCACCTGAAACCTTACAACCGCAAGTTTTGCACGGGATCACTTGCAACCTTACAACAAGTTTTACACAGGCTCACTTGTAACCTTTCTAACTAGCTCCCCCTCACACCAAGCAAGGGGTTAACCTTTACACTTAAAGGATTTTGACCAAGTTCTCTCAAAGAACAGATGGTGTTACACACTTAAGTACAATAAATGCTCTTATAACACGAAGAGACTTAACTACAAGGAGTACAGAATAAGTAGGTGAAAAGAATCACTCGATGTGTTAAATGCTCTTCGCTTTTTTGGGCAGCTTTGAATGCTTGAAGATGTTCTTAGTTTTCTCGCTCTAACTTCTCTCAAGAATATTCAAAGATGATTAATTACTCATAAATGAAGTTGAGCTCCCTTATATAGTCTTCAAGCATTTTGACCTCTTGGTAGGTGGGCTAGCCGTTTGAATATGTCTGTTTTTCCCTTGTTACCGTTTGCCCATTAATTGCTTCATCAATGTATAGCAGGGTTGACTTGCTTTATCTCTGAAAAGTAGTCCTGGCACCTCTGCTCTGACATAAGCATTCTGACACTGCATCTCTGAACGTTCTGACATTCTGATTGCTTGCGGAAGCAACTTCTCATCCGGAAGCAACCTTACTTAGTGTGCTGCACTTGAACGTTAGTTTAGCAATATAAGCACATAGTCACATGCAGTGGGTGTTCCCTAAGTCTAAGGTGTATCCGGAAGCACATCTACATCCGGAAGTAAAACTACTGGATGAAGGATTTTGTTCACTATTACTCACTCTCGCTCAATGTCCCTCAATCCAACAGTCAGTGCTAGTCACTAAGCTATCGGAAGCACTTTTACTTGACGTTGTAAACTTACTGATGCTTAGTGTTCTATCTCTTCTATCAGCCTGTGCCAGTTTAAATCTAACAGGAAGCAATTTTACTTGATGAGGCTGATTCACTGACGCTTAGGATTATATTACCTCTATCAGTCTGTGCCAGTCTAAATCTATCAGGAAGCACTTTTACTTGATGAGGTAAACGTACTGACGCTTGGGGTGATATCTATTCTATCAGTCTGCGCCAGTCTAAGTCTAACAGGAAGCAACTTCACTTGACGTTGCATTTTCACTGACGCTCGGGGTTATATCTAATTTATCAACCTGCGCCAGTCTAAATCTAACAGGAAGCAATTTCACTTCCGGTTGAAACATAGCTTAGTCTTAGGGTTTTGTATATCTAGCGCTCATGGACTAAGTTATTTCCCTAGTGATTTACTTGCTGCCGCTGGGGGATGAAAACATTCATCCGCGTGCGCAAGTCCTAATCTATCCGGAAGTAAATCCTCATCCGGTTGCACTCTTACTTGGGATTTTATGTTTACCTATTGCTTTCTAAGTATTTGGCCTATTCTTTCATATTTTAGTCCTCATCAAAACTTAAGATTCTAACAGTTACCACCCGAAAAATTACATACAATTGCACCTATATGGCCATTCATGAGATGGGGAATGGATATAGTTGGGAAGTTTCCAGCAGCCCCTGGGAATGTTGTGTTCTTACTAGTAGTCACAGATTATTTTACTAAATGGATAGAAGCAGCTGCATTTGCTCAGATCAGAGAAGTAAAAGTAATTAATTTTGTGTGGAAAAATATAATTTGTAGGTTTGGCCTACCAAAAGATATAATATGTGATAATGGATCACAATTCATTGGGAAAAGTTTTAGAAAGTTTTGTCAAAAATGGCATATTCACTTGAAATTTTCGACACCTAGAAATCCTCAATCTAATGGGCAAGCTGAATCAAGTAATAAGACCATAGTTAATTCGCTAAAGAAAAGGTTAGATAAGGCTAAAGGCCGATGGGCCGAAGAATTGCCAGCTGTTTTATGGGCTTATAGGACAACGTCAAGGATGTCGACTGGCGAAACACCATTTTCATTGGTGTATGGGACGGAGGCAATGATCCCTGTAGAGGCAGGGGTACCTTCGTTAAGGTATAAGTGGTCACGAGAAGAAACTAATAACGAAGGGTTACAATTGAATTTAGATTTGTTAGACGAGAGAAGAGAACAAGCATTGATTAGGATAGCAGCTTATCAAAATAGAGCAACTAAGTTTTGGAATAAACATATTCGAGAAAGACAATTTAAAGTAGGCGATTGGGTTCTTAGGAAAGTGTTCCAGAATACTGAAGAAAGTAGAGATGGTAAGTTGAGTCAAACATTCGAAGGTCCCTATAAGGTAGTTGAAATTTCAGGACCTGGAGCATATAGATTAGTCGATAAAAATGGTAAAGAGCTTTTAAGAAGTTGGAATGCCATACATTTGAAAAAATATTATTTTTAATCACGAGTTTAATGTTGATGATTGAATGCAGATTGCTTGATATTAACAAAGTTGTCAAAAACTTTGGAAAATGATGAATGGCGTGCTAACAGGATCATGGAATCATGACGTTAATCTGTGGCACTTAAAATTCTGATCCATAGTCAAAACGAAAAAGTTTGTTTATGATTATTGCAGGTTGCAGAAAAGCTACCTCGGATGATAGCTGATGAAAATCCAAAGATCAAGCTAAATGACTAATTGTCAAGAATAGCTTAAGTCGACACAATTCAAGTAATATAGTCGACCATGCTTACTCAAAACAGGATAATCGACCAAGCATTCGAACTAGTCGATTGATCCAAAGGAGAGTAATGCTTTTTCCCAAACGAGAGTTAGCAACCAAGCATCTAAGCATGCTAGTCGTTTAACTCAAAAGCGGGTGAGATAACTTGTTATGCTAAGATTCATAGCAGTTATATAATTGCAAATGCAAATAAAACTTAACATCCATAAATATGTTTGTGATAATATCCAGGGAAATAAAATTCAAGGAAAGAAAATAAAGAGCCAAAGTAGCGGAAATTAGAAGCAAATTATAGCTGAAATACAGGCTAAGCAGTTGGAGCATCGGTGTTGTCACCTCCATCGGTGTTGCCATCACCATCTTGGGCTGGGGGACTGCGAGGTTCATTTTCAGGAGAAGAAACAAAAGGGTCTGGGAATGTCGCATAATATTCATTAATTACGGCCTCAGGGTCCCAGTTGACATGCTTACCCTCCTTGTACTCCAGCATAAGTTCCATTTGAGTCCTCATCTCCACTTCAGCAATGGCCCCCTCCAGGTATTTTGCTCTATCTTTAAGGGCCTTGTTTTCCACTAGTAGCTCTGTGATTTCTTGTGCCTTGCTGGAGATTTGTCCACCCAGGTTGGTGTTGATATCTTTAAGCTCAGTAACCTTTTGCCTCCATTCTTCAACGCCTCTGCGAAGGTTGTTAATTAAGTCAGTCTTTTGAAGCGAAGCTGATTTCTCTTTTGCCAAGGATTGTTTCCCCTTATCGACAAGAGCCTGTAGAGTTTCTAACTCCTTCTCCAGAGCGGCAATCCTTTCATTCTTGTCTGCTTCTAATTGAGTAAAACGATCCTGGGTGACTAGAGTTTTCATTTGCTCTCTGTGCAGGGACATGAATTCAAGAGCCTAAAAAGGCAACAAGATTATATAAGTAATAAAATAATAATAACATAAAGTGCTTTGAGTTTATATTAATTACCAGAAAGAGGTTCCTCATGGTATTGTCAATATTCTCTGACACTTCTAAAGATTGAAATGTCGCCTTGTCAGTAGGAGTTGGCAGCCTTTGCAGGATTTCCAAAGTAATCGCCCAAGGTTTTCTGTGAAATGCAGAAGCTTCAGCAGGGAGGGACAAGTCAATACCCTTCATTTCTTCAGCAGAAATTAAATCTTGAGAGGTACTCTTTAAACTCCAGTCTTTGTCAGACGATGCTTTGAACTTCTTAGGCGACGGAGGAGCAGAGTTAGTCGATGGTTCATGAATAGTGATCCCAGGGAGAACCGCCCCTCTAGGCCTTTTGCTTCTTGTAGCAGGGGGATCAGCTACAACAACAGCTGTTTCCTTACCCTTTGCTTTGGCTGGATTGGGATTTTCAGTTTGAGGGGGAGGCGATGGAGCAATGACAGCAGGAGTGGTAGCAGCGGCATTCATGGAATGTCTTTTCTTGCTCCTAATTTCAGAAGCTGCAGCACTCTTTGCTTCGGCCCTAAACTGAGCTCGTTCAGCAGCAGTCAACTTTGGAGGCATTTTTCCTGCGAAGAGAATGGTAAACTTGTCATTACTTTTGTACAAGTATTATTGTCAAGATCTTGAAATAGGTTAAATTTTACCTGAGATAATGAATGAAAAACGTCTAGAGTCTTTGGGAAGAGCGAGGATTTTCTTAATCTTGTCAGTAGAAGTCTTTTCAATAGGATGGGAGTAATTCAGCTGTTGGTCACCTATAAATAAAAATGGGGTAAGAAAAGTATCAAAAGATAGGTTACAATTAAGAAATAAAGTTAGTCGTCTTACTTAGACGACGCCATTCCTTTCTGAGTTTGACACCAGGAGGCTCTAAGCTAGCAATTGGAATAATTAAAAATCTCTCATCCCATTGCCGGTCGTTAGGGCCCTTGTCGGCGGTCCATGTTTCTAGCCCTTTGCGATTACGGACTAAAGTATAAACACCTACCCTAACCTCTCCTGAAGGATTCTTAACTTCGCTAATAGAATAGGAAGTCAAAACATCTAGGAGATCAAGGGGAAAACCTAGGTGACGCCCTAAGATGTCGGCTACTAAAGCTACCCTCCAAACATGAGGCATAAGTTGGGAAGGGGATAGATCAAAATGCTTACAAAGTTGTTCAATAATAAGGGGCACAGGAAAACAGCTAGAATAGCGAACTAAAACTCTATCATTCAATATCTTAGGCAATTGAAACTTCAATAACCTCCTCCTCCTCAACTACAGACTTAATCGATAACTACTAAATAAGATCTTTGTTTTTTTTGTTTTTTAGTACTCATGGATTTTGGTTTTTGGCTTGGACCTTGGAGAATGAGATTTTAAACTTTTGTGTTTTGGGGATAATTTAAAAAATAAAAGGTTGACCCGCCAACCAACCGGACTAACCCTTGTTAACCCAAGGGTTGAATGGGTTGGGTCAAAATGTCTGTTTTAAATGGATTAGGATTTTACCAACCCTAACCCTATAAAAACCTGCGGGTTGTCGGGCTCAATTGGCGGGTTCGACCCATATTCCCAGCTCTAGCGGGAGCAAATGAACAAAATCTCTTTATAATTCCGATTCAAACATGAAGCAAGCATTCAACAATAATCCCTCCCTATATTTCCAGAATGTATGTTCAAAAAGTGAAGGCTTCCATTTTATTGTTCTCCCAATTCAAAATGTGACTCAATAAGTAAGCTAAGCTTTGTTAATGCCCATGGAGAAAATAAAATAATCAGCAAATGTCTTTTAATTACAGTTCAGACATGATGCAAGATTGCAAGGCATCAATGAATATCTCTCTCATTATTTGTATTAAGTAGACATGATTTTGTTATATTTATGGCCATATGGAAGCAATAGGTGCAGAATAAGGCATTTATTTTTCTGACTATATAGTCAAATGTGACCGCGGTGAGTAAGGTGAAGGTAATGGATGCACAAGAGGGGGGGTGAATTGTGCTACAAAATAAAAAGCTCAAATAAAAACAACACAAGAGTTTATACTGGTTCGGTCTACCTGACCTACGTCCAGTTCTCAACCACCCAGGCCTAGTTCCACTATCCCCAGGTTTTACAACGGGTGCACCTGGAACCTTTACAACCACAAGTTTTACACGGGATCACTTGCAACCTTACAATCACAAGTTTTACTCAAGGCTTACTTGCTGCCTTTCTAACTAGCTCCCCCTTACTTCCATCAAGGGTTCAACCTTTACAAATAAAGGATTTTTCTAACTGAGTTCTCTTTAAGAACAAATAGTGTTACACACTTAAGTACAATTAATGCTCTTATAACACGAAGAGACTTAACTACAATGAGTACAAGATATGTAGATGAAAAGATCACTCAATGAGTTAAATGCTCTTTCTCTTTTCTGGGCAGCTTTGAATGCTTGAAGATTTTCTTGGTTTCTCGCTCTAACTTCTCTCAAGTATGTCAAAGATAATTGATTGCTTCATAAATGAAGTTGAGCTCCTTTATATAGTCTTCAAACATTCTGACTCTTGGTAGGTGGGTTAGCCGTTTGAATATGGCCGTTTTTCCCATGTTACCGTTTGCCCAATAAATGCTTCATCAATGCATGGCAGGGTTGACTTGCTTTATCTCTGAAAAGTAGTCCTGACACCTCTGCTCTGACAAAAGCATTCTGACACTGCACTTCTGAACGTTCTGACATTTTGATTGCTTGCGGAAGCAAATTCTCATCCGGAAACAACTCTACTTAGTGTGCTGCATTTGAACGTTAGTTTAGCAATATAAGCACATAGTCACATGCAGTGGGTGTTTACTTAGTCTAAGGTGACTTCCTTGGATCCGGAAGCACTTCTACATCCGGAAGCATTACTACTGGATGAAGGGTTATATTCACTTTTACTCACTCTCACTCAGTGTCCTTCAATCCAACAGCCAGCGCTAGTCACTTAGCTATCGGAAGCAATTCTACTGGACGTGGCTTATGTTCACTGACGCTTAGTGTCATCGTATTCGAACAGCCAGCGCCAGTCTAAATCTAACAGGAAGCAAATTCACTTCCGGTTGAAACTTAGCTTAGTCTTAAGGTTTTGTATATCTAATGCTCATGGACTAAGTTAATTCCCTAGTGAATTGCTGCCGCTGGGGGATGTAACATTCATCCGCGAGCGCAAGTCCTAGTCTATCCGGAAGTAAATTCACATCCGGTTGCACTCTTACTTGGGATTCTATGTTAACCTATTGCTTTCTAAGTACTTGGCCTATTCTTTCATATTTTAGTCTTCATCAAAACTTAATATTCTAACATAAGGTATATTTATTTGATTCCATATATGTGTGTGTATGTGTGGCATTTATTTCGTCCATATTTATAAACATCATTCGCTGGAAAGGTGCAAAGTCAAATAAAATAATTGACAAATGAACAAAATGACATTTAAAACATTAAACAAGAAAATGTGACTGTGATTAAGGCATATATTGCATGAATCAAATAAAAAAAGATGATGTGTAAGAAAAGGAAATCAACATTTAAGACAATGATGTTAGAATATAATTTTTGATGATGACTGATGTGTTTGATGCTGATGATAATTAAGTTAGCCTAAGGTTGATTTCATTTATCGTTATAAATATGTGCGTACGGTTATATGGTTATATACTTTTATGTGAAACAAATAATTAATGGTCCTTATAACGTTATAATGGTGCATATTGAGTTATATTGAATAGTGACTTAGACTTAAAGTATAAATCCTATGTGTCTTGCTGTTTCGTTTATTTTAGCTTTCCGCAAAATTATTAAAAAACAATTCACCCTCCCCCTCTTGTGTTTTTCTTCCATCAACAAATGAGGATACATGTGAGCCAATGGCAACCCTTCCACAAAGTTTATATGTATATATTTATCAAAAAAAAGTTTATATGTATATTGTTGATTGATCATAAGCCCAAAATTGTGAGCATGCATAAACATTGGTTTTGCTATGGAATGACATTTCAAGTTATATTCATGCCGAAATTTATACAAAAAACACCGATTGTGGCATGTACCGAGGAGGTAAAAAGCAATCACTATAAATCATGATAAGAGGAAATGTCATTTAAACAACAACCAAGAAAGTGACATGTGGACGAATAAATAGAGTATATGTTAACCAATGGCAACCTTTGCACAACTGTGCACAACCAAGGAAAATATTCCGTATTCTGATTTTCAACATACCAAAATGGTCCAAATTTAGTAATCCCTCCGGTTGACCTAGTTGACTTAATTGAATTTTTCTGGAAAATCCTAAAAAAAATAAAATAAGTTAATTAAAAATTGATTTACCTAATTTTTTTCTCTTAAACTAGTTTATTTTACCTATAAACTAATGGATAATCTAAAAATATATCAAATATGTCATCATTTAATAACCTATTTCGCAACCTTAATCTCTCCAAAAAAAGTCAATTAGGTCCTATATTTAGGACCGGAGGTAGTATATCACTGATGGGAAGTTTTTAGGATTGACCACTACAATTTTACAATCAGAGCTTTAGAAGGGCCTTCTGATTTCGGTAATAAATATTGTAATTTCATTGGAGACATTTTAGTAATTTTAACTTGAATATTAGAAAACTTAATACACAACACTCCATCCTATCCTAGTCTCAGTTCAAAAAAAAAATATCCTATCCTAGTCATAAGACCAATTTTACTTTTTTTTTAAGATTAATTATATAAAATTAATCACAATAAATTTTTTAATTTTTTTATCAATACTTTTTTTGCATCATTTATAAACTGTTTATAGTTATATTTTTTCCTCAAAATTAATTTTTTTATCAAATAAAACTAATTTATTATATTTACAAATTAACTTATAATCTAATTACATTTACATGTAGAATGTGTAAATATTTAATTATCTAGTTTAATTTTTTTAACTTACAAAGACTTTTTGAGATTAGAAGGAATACTCATTGCGTTCTTTAATATAAAAGATAATTGACTTTTATGGAGAATCATAAGAAAGTTAAACAAGGTAATTAAAAATTGATGTTCCTAAATTTTTCTCTAAACTAATTTATATAGTTTATAAACTAACATAATATATAATTATATACAAAATATGTTATAATTAAGTAGTTCATTTTCATTTCTTAGGATTTTAAAAAAAAAGTCAACTAATTTTTGGTTCAGTTGGTTGCCAATGGAAAGTTATAAAGAATTAGAAAGTGTGGAAAGTAGTGGTTTTGTGTAATTTACATATATCTCAGGACCCACAAGCTTTTTCTCTCTCCATCTCAAATTTTACTTGGGCCCACAAACTTTACTTTCTCATCATTACCTAAGGGTCCGTTTGGTTGTAGGAAAGAAAGTGGAGAAATAGAAAGTAAAAGGGTAAAGATGGAAAGTAGAGGTAAATTAGGTAATGATGATAAAGTAAAGTTTGTGAGACCCAGAAAAAAATGTGAGATGAAGAGAGAAAGCTTGTGGGTCTCGGGATATATGTAAATTACACAAAAACCATTACTTTCCACACTTTTCAATTCTTTATCACTTTCCATTGGCGACCAAAAAAGCCTTAATTTACCTTTACTCTCCATCTTCACCTTTTCACTTTCTATTTCTCCACTTTCTTTCCTACAACCAAACGGACCCTTAGATGAGTTTGGATGGCAAGAAAGAGAAAAGGGAATTGAGAAAATAAAATGAAAAATGTCATTTCCATATATCTGGGGCCCACAGGTTCTCTCTCTATTTCACACTTTTCCTGGGCTCAGAGACTTTTACATCTCATGATTACCTAATTTACCTCTACTTTTCATCCTTAACCCCTCACACTCAATTCCATTTCCATTTCCATTTCCATTTCCATTACACACTTTCTGACCAACCAAACGGGCCATATTTAGAAATGGAAGAAGCACTTCCTAGTAAAAGTAAGCCGGTGGATGTGGGGCAGAGAAAGTGAAAATGGTGTGATTATGAACAAAAGAAAGAAGTGGGCTGGAAAATGAAGGCAAAAAATTTGAAATTCACAAAAAATGAAAAAAAAAAATACATAATCTGTGTGGTCTATTTTCTCTGTCTCATTTTCTCCAAAATTTTCAAGCTCCAGGTACAATCCTCTCATTTCATCCTTTGTCAAAATCCTTACACATACATTTTCCATAATTTTAAACTAGATCTCCTTTTTCGATTGCAATACATATTAGGTTAAAGTCCTTGCCAAGATCATACTACCATTTTTCTTTTGTTTTCTTAGCTAGGAGTGTTAGGGTTTTGCTGTTTATTGTTGTTGGTTTCATAATACTCTGTTTTGAGAACTCGAATTTTTATGCGTTAGCTGTTTCCAACTTGATGGAAAAGCTAGTTGTTAGCTTTCAGAGGAGAAGAGATTTGATATACTCATAACTCATGTGAATAAGACAAGCATGTTACGTTGTCTGAATAAGATGATTATTAGTAGTATATGATTAGATTAGTCTTGTTTTGACTGAAATATACTGAGGTGAAATAGACAGATGTAATAATAAACATGGCCATAGATCTCTTTACTTCATTCCATATAATACCTCAGGGAGTCAATTTGATCGTGTTGAAAGATGGATAATTCAATCGTTGTTTATGGTGTTTAATTTTGTTCAGGTAATATTTTTTTTAAGTAACAATAATTTATGGTATGTAGTCAATATCATAACTCATAAGCTAGTCAATTTTCTGATTTCTGATGGTTTTTCTCTAGGATTTTATAACAAAGAATTCAAAGTTGGTATGATATTGTAATGTCATCCTCATCATCACTAAGCAAAATAATTATAGCTTGTGAGTGACACGTGCTGAAATGTATTGTGGTTTAAAAGTTTAATCATGTTGGGCATTTTGTTGTGTTTCTCAACGTAGAGATCTGTATAGAAGAAAAAAACTGGAAGATAGGAGTCAAAAAAAGAGAATAGTGATATTTCAGAGAATATTATTAATTCAAAAAACGAGGAAATATTTCCTTTATATAAAACAAACTTGTCTAAATAAGATTATTTCAATATAAATACCTGAAATTGGTATCTTGTTTTGATTGATTTTTCGTGATTTTGTCTAAATAACATTATAGTGTATTAGAGATATATAAACATAAAGTTATTGGATCGCCCGTTCCTATTGAGTGAAATCCTTCATTTTAATTATATTATTTTTTTAAATAATGTGTTTATTTTCAAAGTTTCAGGTGTAAGCTAAAATAACTCATTACATATGCACCAAGGACATTATCCACTTCATTTGTATTAGCACTAATTTCATGAAACTGATGATTGCTTTTTTGTATTAGCACTAAAAGTGAAAGATGGCAGTACCAACATCAAAAGTGAGCTTAAAGCTGCTGATCGATAGAAATTCTGATAGAGTTCTTTTTGCTGAAGCTTCAAAAGAGTTCATTGACTTTTTGTTCAATCTGTTCCGCTTACCATTGGGCACAGTCACAAGTCTCCTGACAGAAAACAGTATGGTGGGCTGCTTGGGCAAACTCTACAAAAGTATAGAGAATCTTAGTGACGATTATCTACTCAATCCAACTGAAGCAAGGGACATTTTGCTGAAGCCAAGTGCTCCAGTTTCTGGCTACCTTCTTCCTACAAGTGATGATCAGAATGTTGATGCCAATTCAGGAACACCAAATATATACATGTGTGCAAAGCGTTGCACTTATGTTGCGACTAATGATTTCAACACTGCATGTCCAAATCCAAATTGTAGACAATATATGCGCAGTACTGTAACATTTGTGGGTAAGAATAAAAATTCTACAGAAGGGCAAAGTTCGAGTGTTGGTGTGGGAGGCTTTGTAAAAGGAGTGGTCACTTACATAGTGATGGATGATCTTGAGGTTTGTCCCATGTCTACCATTTCAGCAATCACAATGATGTCCAAGTTCAGCATCAAGGACATTACTTCCTTGCAAGAAAAAGTCGTTGAGTTGGGGATCGAAGAGGTATATATACGCTTTCGAGACTTATTTTCATTTTCTCTGTTTTTAGCTTGCTTGTTTCTTTGACTATTTAGGATTTATCTGACATATTAATCTAGATTGACCAGATGCAAACGGAGGAGTCTCTTTGATATACGTTTAATCAACTTTCTTTGAAGTAGCTTACATTGTAGATCAAATTGAAATATGAAAGTTTGATGGTAGAGCTGTGTTTCGTTTACTCTTGAGTATTCTTCAGTTCCTTTTGATCTTGTCCAAACTATGTGATGCGTTTTTTATTTATTTAAATTTTGTATGTTCTAATATTTTTCTTCTTTTAATAGGGTATCAAATTGCTAAAGGCTTCCTTGCAAAGCAAAAATGTGTTGACTAGTGTTTTTCTCAAGAATATTTCTAAGGAAGACTTGTCTTAAAATAGTGAAGTTGAATGGGGATCGAGTCCTTTTTGTCATTTAGCCTTTGTCTTTCTTTTTGGTGGGTAACATTTGGTTCAGTCCTTATGTCAAATGAACTTTCATATTGTTATGACTTAAAAGTAATGATTTTGTGATATCATGAGATGTATTGCCTCAGTTCGATAGAAATTGTAAGGCAGTGTTTTGAGGAGTTTTGTCTCTGTTTATGCCTACATACTTTTTGAAGGTTAATATATAAAGGCTCATATGAAATGTGTCTTTTTTATTGTTACTTAATTAACAATTAACAATCTTAGATGCTACTCTTTGCAAACACAACCATATATTTGCATAAATAAGCTAAGATTTCATGATTTACATAGCATGTATTTTACTTTGATTTCCTTTGTGTATATATATAAAAAAGAGATCTTTATATCTTGTAAATTTGTTGGGAAAGATAAATTACTTGTATTTATAATGAATATAGAAGAATATAATAGCGAAAGGTAAGAGAAATAAGAAAAGAGATCACATTTAAAAAAGTATAGTAGTATATACAACAAAAGCCTTCCATTATAGAAGAGGCTTTAGAATTATAGCAATATTAATAATTAATCAATTGAGATAATAGGGATGAGAGTTGGACAATCATATCAACAAAATATTTTTAACATTCGCCTTGATGTCCAAGACTAGACATGCATGTGCCTTATCAAAAATTCCAACCAAGTAAAATTAATCTAATGAAAGAAAAAACTTAGTAGAAGAGGAGTAAAACTATTTTTCAAATATATAGGATTAAAATAAATTTGATAAGTCAACATCTTCCGTTAAATAAATTAACAGTGTGAACAAAAAGGATTATAGGTACCTTTGAAATATAAATAACTAAAATAAAGCCTAAAGCTAGATATATTTTATCGTATATAAATTAGGACAAGAGCCTTTATTTGCCCCTAAAATAACCACCTAGACCATTGAGTATCTTCAACTAACAGTTAAGTACATTTCTACCCTAGAAATAATTAAAGTGGACCAATTTTACTCTAACTGAATAGTCAATCACGTTTGATGTTCAAATGCACTAGTGGAGTCCACGTGGGTTAATTTATGCACACATGGCATTTTACTATATTAAATGAGGCATTTTACCCCACCAAATCGCCACCTTCGTTACCAATAAGTTGTTGGTTGAGTTGGTAAGTGAGCTACAACCCGTAAGGATAAGAACACATGTTCGAATCCCGGGAATCGCTCTCATTAGGAGAGGGGACAACCTTGTCTATGCGAGCAATACTCTTACCCTGAGTCCGGATTAAACAGGGCGAGGATTAACAAAAAAAAGCACCACCTTGTTCCCAGCAAGCTCCACCTACCATCAACTTCCCACACTTCGCTTCCATTGTCATCTATCTTTCCTTTCACCCATTGACGAAGAAAACCTCCCAGCATGAACCGCCTTCCTCATCTACACACCTATCTGATGCAACAAATACTTGTTAAATTCTCAAACTAAAGTTTCAAACTTTTACCAAGAATCAGACCCAAAAACTCATTCTTTGTACCCAGCTAGAACAAGCCTATATCAAAGCAAGCACGAACACCCAAACAACAGGAGCCTTTGCCGTTTTATCCTCCTCTCTTGCCTCTACCCCCAAAGAAGAAGAGAGGAATATGTGAATTTTTCTTTTTACAAATGTGAGCAAAGAAAAATGATGAAGGGCAGAATATCTGGAATAAAAGGAAGACCTTCACATTTTGCTGCCCATCAACTCAGAGTCCTCGATTGATTTCCTCTTCGCCATTCAAATTTTTTTGAAAGCTGAATCAACTCAGCATATCTCTCACCGTACTTTATTCACTTTTCAAAATTTTAGAAAAACATTTTTCAAAGCTGAATCAGATCTCGCAAAAAAAAAAAAAAAAAAAAACCATTTTCAAACATGTGAAAAGGAAAACTAAAACCGTATAAGCAACTCTGAGAAACATGAAACAATAAGGAACAAAGCATAAGCAGATCCGTGTAATTTTATTTTCCACTAATGCCACATGTAGTCATGTACACATTTTAATTCACGTGGAGTCAACCAGTGTATTTTAACTGTAAAACATGATTGTCCGTCGAGATAGGGTAAATTTGACCATTTTTATTACTTTTAAGGTGGAAATGTACCATATAGTAGTAGTGTATTCATAGTGGTTACTTTATGGGTAAATAAGGGCCCTTGCTCCATTAACTTAGTTACTTGTAATATAAACCCATACTTTGATGAAGAAAAGACTAATATTAAAAGAAGAAGAAAATACAATAACAATATTGATAGATGCTAGAGTTCCTAACTAATTCAAACACAGTAAATATTCAAATACAATTTTAATATTACACTAACACACACATCTAAAAAATTTTAAAATATTTTGCCTACCTTAAATGTGACAAACGCGAAGAGGATGAGAAAACTAGCATTTATTTAGAATAAAATTATATTTCAATAAAGTAAAAATTATCATAAAAGTTAATACCTAATTTAGAAACTATAAAAATTTGGATCAACTATCATTAGGCCAATTAACTATTTTGAAAGTATCAATTTGACCAATGAACAATAAAAGGTCGCATTCTCTCCACTTGTGTTTGTGTGTGCCATACTCAAGTGGAAGAAGAGTATTTTAGTAATTTTCAGTAGTCCATTGTCTAAAATGAGCCATTTTTTTTGTTCATTGGTTAGAATGAAACTTTTTATTGTTCGTTGACCAAATTAATGCTTTCAAAGTAGTTTATTGGTTAGAATGATGTTTAACCCTATAAATAATTATAATATATATTCATTGATAAAAATATATAAATTCTAAAAAAATATTTACATTGGCAGAACTACACAAATTGTAACAAGTTTAGTGATCCAACACCCTTTGCTGTAATTGAAGAAGATTTTTATTAAAATAATAGTTATTTTTCCGGCTTTTGTGAAACACCAAAATGTTTATTAAAATAATATAAACTTTCCGACGGTTTTATGGCACCGAAATGTAGCGAATGTTTTCCATCTTGGAGCCAACTTTGTGAAGTTTAGCAAGCACCGGAAAAACATTAGTTTAATATATATTTAGAGGTTTTTTACAACTATGCAAACGTTCAAAAATTCAAATTTCCTCCACATTTTGAGCAATGCTACGCAACGGGAAAAACGCGAGTAACAAACACCCCAAAATTCCCATTGTTTATTTTGAACATTACAGCATTTGTATAAACACAGAAAATCGCATTGTCATGGTGAATTTTCCGGAGTATGTCAACAACACTGTAGTGTCTTTCTGGAATTTATAAATAACGGTAAGCGGCGAAAATTAATGTCATCTTACAGCGAGTTTTTTGTAGTGAAAAGGTAATGAATTTCAGGTATCAATATATACAAGTTTTAAAATAAACATAGAAAACGAAATTAACTACACATAATGAAATAAACTCAAATTTCATCTTTTTCAAAATGTTCAAATTAAGATAAACACAAAAAAATGATCAGCAAATAAGAAGGCAGGAAAAATAATTACAAAGAACCTTTGAGAAGATCTAAGTAAATCCCTCTCCATGTGCCTCAATTCGTGCCCCAAATCTATCTCATCTATCTGTCTCTCCCTCACTTGAAGTTGCTCAAACAGTATGAAGATGAAAATGCTGATGTTGGACTATGGAACTCATCCCTCTCTCTTTTTTTGGACAAAGTAATCCCTCTCTCCTCGCACAAAAATAATGATGGAATGGGAATGAAGTTCTGTTCCTTGTTGGCCGCTTCTTCCCTTTTTTATCTTTTTATTCGCCCCCCTACTTCTCACATTCAGTAAAGATTTATGAAGACGGGCTTCATCAATGTGTTTCTAGTGTGCAGCCCACTCTCCTCTAAGTCTTCACACGTAGCCCAGGCAGAGAATTCTTGCGCTTACTTCATTCATTCTCATTCAATGAAGCTGAAACCAATATTATTCCCCAAACGGACATGATGGAAGTGTTTGGATTAGGCGTGGAAAAGTGATTTTTTTTCAATTTTACTTTTTTTAGAAATAAAATTGGAAAAAAGTCAAATTGTGTGATGTAATTATCTTTGGATGTTGATTGTAAATGTTACTTTTTTCAATATAATTTTTTGAACATGTTTTTTCAAAAGTAAGTGTAGAAGAAAATTACTTACAAGGACATGATTCTTATTAAATAACACATCAAATTTGCATATATTGTTATAGTATCGAAAGAAAAAGGTGAATTTAAAATTCAAAAAATTGAAAATAACAAAAAAATTAATCTATAATAAGTTTAAATAATTAGAATGGTATTTTGAAAGTTTAAGGGTTGAGTTTCTCCCTTATTTAAAGAATAATAGGTTTCAAGAAATTATTTTTTGTTTCAACTATCATAGGAGAAAATAAGTAAAGAATATTGTAAGTGAATTTTTTAGACTGAAAAATTAACCCAATTGAAAGTAATGGATGCACAAGAGGGGGGGGTGAATTGTGCTTCAAAAATAAATGCTCAAATAAAACAACACAAGAGTTATACTGGTTCGGTCTACCTGACCTACGTCCAGTCCTCAACCTCCCAGGCCGAGTTCCACTATATCTCAGGTTTTAAATCGGGTTCACCTGAAACCTTACAACCGCAAGTTTTGGACGGGATCACTTGCAACCTTACAACAAGTTTTACACAGGCTCACTTGTAACCTTTCTAACAAACTCCCCCTCACACCAAGCAAGGGGTTACCTTTACACTTAAAGGATTTTTGACTAAGTTCTCTCAAAGAACAGATAGTGTTACACACTTAAGTACAATCAATGCTCTTATAACAAGAAGAAACTTAACAACAAGGAGTACAGAATAAGTAGGTGAAAAGAATCACTCGATGTGTTAAATGCTCTTCGCTTTTCTGGGCAGCTTTGAATGCTTGAAGATGTTCTTAGTTTTCTCGCTCTAACTTCTCTCAAGAATATTCAAAGATAATTGATTGCATCATAAATGAAGTTGAGCTCCCTTATATAGTCTTCAAACATTTTGAACTCTTGGTAGGTGGGCTAGCCGTTTGAATATGGCCGTTCTTCCTTTGTTACCGTTTGCCCATTAAATGCTTCATCAATGCATAGCAGGGTTGACTTGCTTTATCTCTGAAAAGTAGTCCTGACACCTCTGCTCTGACATAAGCACTCTGACACTGCATCTCCGAACGTTCTGACATTCTGATTGCTTGCGGAAGCAACTTCTCATCCGGAAGCAACCTTACTTAGTGTGCTGCACTTGAACGTTAGTTTAGCAATATAAGCACATAGTCACATGCAGTGGGCGTTCCCTAAGTCTAAGGTGTATCCGGAAGCACTTCTACATCCGGAAGTAAATCCACTGGATGAAGGATATAGTTCACTATCACTCACTCTCGCTCAGTGTCCTTCAATCCAACAGTCAGCGCTAGTCACTAAGCTATCGGAAGCAATTTCACTTGACGTGGCTGATTCACTGACGCTTAGGGTTATATCACCTCTATCAGTCTGTGCCAGTCTAAATCTATCAGAAAACAATTTTACTTGACGTGGCTTTTTCACTGACGCTTGGGGTTATTCTATTCTATCAGCCTGCGTCAGTCTAAGTCTAACAGGAAGCAGTTTTTCTTGACGAGGTAAACTCACTGACGCTTGGGGTGATATCTATTCCATCAGTCTGCGCCAGTCTAAGTCTATCAGGAAGCAATTTCACTTCCGGTTGAAACATACCTTAGTCTTAAGGTTTTGTGTACCTAATGCTCATGGACTAAGTTGTTTCCCTAGTGAGTTACTCGCTGCCGCTGGGGGATAAAACATTTATCCGCGTGCGCGAGTTCTAGTCTATCCGGAAGTAAATCCACATCCGGTTGCACTCTTACTTGGGATCCTATGTTAACCTATTGCTTTCTAAGTGCTTGGCCTATTCTTTCATATTTTAGTCTTCATCAAAACTTAAGATTCTAACACCAATAAATATCATATTTGAATATTTTTAAGATCTATTAGTCCATTTTTCCTTGTTTATATTTAATTTCCCTATTTTCCTTCTCTTTGTCTATTTTTATATTTTTCTTTCCTCTCACTCTTTCCTCATTTCCCTCCTCGTGCAACGTGCACTGACAAGCCAAAAGGCATGAGTCAAAAGGTCAAACGTTTTGCTTAAGACTGGCCTTCATACGTCATTTTCTACCTGGTGATTTCCAAACATATGAAAAGGTAAAAAAAAGTGAGAAGCCAAAATATGGCCGTGGAGGCTGTAGAGTGAAATGGAATAGCTTTAATTTATCACCAATACAATACCTTATCTTTCATACACAAGCATACATATTAGCATAAATATATACACACACATAACTTTAAGTGAAGAATAATGTAACAAAAAGTCGCATATCTAATGGTAAGGAATAATAATCATACATCTCACCTATATATAACATCTGCCATATACCAACATAACTTATCTTTCATCTCTTTTGATTTTATCTAAATTGAACGAGGGCAAAAGTTACCTTAAAGGCCAATGATAAATATATGGGTTAAATTAAAAACTAATCTAAAAATTAATAAATTAATTTGTTGAAAAGATCGAGTGCAGATAGGTTGTTGGCTAGTGTGACAGCTAAAATATGATTGTATGACGAAATTTAGAAAAATATTTAGAAAGTTGTGTGTTATATTTGCAAGGAAAAAAAATTAAGATTCCTATTAACTAAGATGTGTGTATATTTTTCGTCAAAAAAAAAAGATGTGTGTATATTTATATTGCGAATAACGACGATACAAGCTATCACTGACTAGAGGGAGAAAAGGGAGAAAATTAAAGCTAACAGATCTGACTAGAGAAATCGCAATCTTACATAACAGAGGGTGTTTTATTTTATGCAGGAATGTTCGGTCAATAAAATCGAGCGTTCTACTACAATAAACCAACTGCTCATGATTGACAATTCCTTATAAAATTCTACCGAAAAAACCCTATATGATCAAATAGAGGATTTAAAAGCAATCGATTTTGTATGTGTACTTTGACAATACAAAACGGACAGAAATAGTAGAATTATAATTTTAGAACATGGAGAAACTATTACAAAATTATGGATAGTAACTATTGTCTAAAACTATTAGCAAATGATCGGTATCACGATGCTCTCGTAGCCCTCCTTTTTGAGCAACTCGCCTTCATGTTGCTTATAAAAACACTTGTCAAAACATTCAATTCTCATATTGAATGGAGGATACCATGCTCTCGTAGCCCTCCTTTTTTAGCAACTCGCCTTCATGTTGCTTATAAAAACACTTGTCAAAACATTCTCATATTGAAGGGAGGCCTGCAGAAGATGGATGGCCTACCAAATGAGGGAAATAATTAATTTTAGAAATTAGAAAAATTAAGTATACTGGAAAGTTAAAAGATGCTCTTTAATTTAAATTATCTACTAATTATAAATCACTAAATCTATTATAATAGATGATTAACCTATAAATATATCTATATGCATTCATTTTAATGGGTTTGAATAAGTAAAACAAAACAGGAATTGGAAACATTTAATTAGGAAAAAAACTAGAGTAAAAAGGTAAGTTTAATGGACGATTCACTAAACAAAATTAATTAGTAGCGATAGCAAAGTTGAATTTGGTTAATTGTATGGTACGTCTTGGTATTTGGGTCCGTAAACTGATTTGTAATTATGGATTGAACCAAGATATAGTTCCTCAAAATGATCATATTATAGATATGAATTTAAAGCCGCGTTAGTGGTGGTAAACAATGTAAAATTACTAGTAATTTATTTATGCTAGCTTTTAAAAATTTGAGTGCTTTGAATGCTGGACATTGTTCAACTCATTGAATCAATTTCATTCAAGTCCAGCCTGATAATTTAAGATTGATTAAAACATTGAATGGACAATTAGATAAACAAATTGAAGTTTATTGTGTTAAGGTGCATGCAAATTTACCAACAGACTATTACCATATGTTCAAATTTACAAATAGATAAATGAATTTAAGATAATTGATAAATTTGCACTTTTTATTAATCAAATTGTGGTGAGTGCACTTCTAGTTATAGTCTGTTGTTAAATTTACACCTTAAGCTAAGATAATTAACAATTGATAATACATAGTTTGATACATGGACATTAAAGTTATTGGAAATGTGACTTTTGATTACAAACTTCATAATGCATTCAATTAGATTAAATAGGATTGAATCATTCGCCTCGTATATTGTTACTCTTTTTATTAATATCATTATTTTCTACACTTTTACTAAAACCAACAGGTATACCTGATTACACTACAAAAAAAGCGCTGCTTTCCGGCGCATGCTTTCCGGCACTTCAGTGGGAATCGCCGAAAATAGCATGCTTTCCGGCGTTTCCAAAAAACGCCCATGGAAAGCGCCGCAAATTTTGGCGCGCCCTTCCCGCCTTTTTTTATGGCGTTTACACACCGGCGTTTCGTGAGGCCAGAACGCCGGTATGTAAATTTTAATATTTAAAAAAAAAAGTTGGCAGTTTTTTTTTATTTAAAATAAATGCATATCGGCGTTTCCGGCACGCGCCGATACGCATTTTTTTTAAATGATCATAAACACACATCGGCGTTTCTGGAAACGCCGATGTGCGTAATCATTTAATGATATTAAATGATTACACACATCGGCGTTTCCAGAAACGCAGATGTGTATTAAAATATTATATATTCTTCGGCGCTACATAGGAAACGCCGCTAAACACCCCCAAAAACTCCGGAAAGCTAACATCTATATATACCACCGACGGATTGCATTTGGGCGTTTCTAAAAAGCGACAGAGGGTCCCACCGAATTTCGGTTTGCCAATTCCGGTTTATATATTGTCTTTCTCCTATACATATGTCTCGGCGTGGCGGTAAAGATCCCATAGACGAGGAAGAGCAGCAGCGACTGCGTAACGAGGAAGAAGTCAGGTGTATAGAAGCTCTTCGGAAAGAGAAAGAGCAGGAACCTATTCCCCCGTCGGTGTTGCAGTACGTCAGCCCCCCTCTTTTTACCGTACCGTGGAGTCCTTTCGGCTTTGGTGGGGACCCAGGAGTCTCGCAGGACGACCTCTGGGAAGACTTGGGGAGTGGCGTCAATATCAGCTACGAGGAAATGCACCAGTTTATAAATGAGCAGGAGAGGGAGGAGAGGGAGGGGAGCTTGAGCTCTAGTAGCGATGGTGACGGTGGTGGCGGCGGCGAGGAGGACGATATACCTGTTCCGCAGGTTCTTATTACCCTGAAGAGAGGGAGGAGGTCCACTTCTGGGAGTGGATTTGTGGTGAACGTCATAGGTATGTAATTAATTTGATATATTGATTTAATGCATGTAGTAATTAATATATTTAGATCAATTATCTAAAATGTGTTTTTTCCTTACAGATATCAATGGCGTTGTCACCAACAAGAGGCTGGACCAGAAGCAGGTGCATTCGCTTCCGGCGAATGAGAGGGTTGAGCTGCCATATTTCGAGGAGACTGGGCAGCCAACCAAGGATGCCGGTGTCCTATATCACCGCTACTGCCGCCTGCTCGGTAAGGACTTTCGGCGCTTCCCAATCGACCCAGTCGACTGGAGGAAAGTTCCGAGGACGCGGAAAGAAGAGGCCTGGGACATTATGAAGGTAATTTGAATTTCAAAATTTTATAATTACCTGAAATAATATATTTATTTAGTGTTACTGTTATTAATTGTCAAAATTTCCTATTGCAGAGGAAGTGGTGGATCCCCGACAGCGGGAAGCTAAAGAAATTCACGATATCTATGATCGGGGATTCTTGGAAGGACGAGAGACTCAAGCTGTACAAAGATAGGGCCGAGGGGGGCCGAGGTCTAGGGAGGAGGTGGAGGCGATGGTGCTCGACGGAGTCGACCCTGAACAGTGGAGGCGGTACATCGGCTGGAGGATGTCCGACTTGGGTCAGGCGAGGTCAGAGCGGGGCAAGAAGGCACGGGCACAGCAGCAGGTTGCTCACACGACTGGGAGCAGACCCATGATCGTCGGCTATGACGAGATGGTAATTAATATCTACTAGTTTTTTATTTTTAATTAGTAACTATATTATACGATTATTTTTTGACGTTTCAAATATTTCAGTTGCAGGAGGCCAAGACAAAGGGCGTCAAGAAGGGCATCTTCCGTGACTTTATCGTTCAGGAGCGTAGCCGCAAGGATGGGAAACCTGTTTCCCAGAAGGCTGCCGAGCATATCAAGAAAGTCGCGAAGGCACAGGCGAATGTGGAGGCCAGGGCGACCCCCGAGTCTCAAGAGGGGGAGAGCGTGAGCCCGAGCCCCTTTGCCGAGGTCGCTGCTATCCACTCGCAGATTGGGACTCCGGATCCTGCCGGACGCGTGCCAGGTCTTGGCTTTGGAGCCAGACCCACTCAGCTCTTCACTTCTTCCGGAAGTCGCAGGACCCAGGGCTACTCACCTGCATCCTCTGGGGCGACTCAACATGCCCGGCAGCAAGAGGACAGGCTGCGGGACCCAGGGATACTCTGCCGTTGACATTGTAGGCAGAGTATCTCTGCGCATACTCAAAAGGCCCATGTGCTAGATTCACTAGTGATGGTGGCGGATTTGGTTCGTTGCGTATTCTTTTCGTGAACCAATCAGCAAAGCCCCGGTGGACCATTGTATCAATCACAGCTGCAGTGATCCCCGAGCGTCCTCGATTCTCCCACTTGACATATCTCTGGTAATCCTTAAAAACACAAATTATAGTTAAATATATATTTTAATATAATGTAATGTAATAAATATAAACGTACTCGCGATAGGAGTCCACGCAGTGCATCGTGTAAGGACATGTCTGTGTGCTTGCAACATCTCGGCGGGACTCAGCTGATGGAAGTGCGCTGCTCCTACTGGCTTTCCAATGGGGGGAAACAACGTGTGAGAGATCACATAGTTCGAGTTATCTTTAACTCGGGGTATTCGCTCATTACGAATGTTCTGACCATAATATCTTTCAACAAATGCAACTACCTCGTCCCCCACGTAACACTTAGCAATGCAGCCCTCTGACGCGGCTCTATTCCTAACGAACGACTTCATTTTCCCCAAGTACCTTTCTATGGGATACATCCAACGATAGTGCACCGGCCCACCCATCTTTGCTTCTTCAACGAGGTGGACAATGAGATGGACCTGTGAGGTGAAAAATGATGGAGGAAATATCATCTCCATGCGACATAGCATCAGAACAACTCTAGTCTGCAGGTCGTCTAGCTCTTGCCTATCCAACACCTTTGCGCACAACTGCCTAAGTATAAAACTGAGTTCGGCCAAAACCATAGAAACATCTTCGGGAAGGGCGTATTTTACAGCTAGAGGAAGGAACTGCTGTAGCAAAACGTGATAGTCATGACTTTTCAACCCAGAAATCTTTGGCTCTCTCAAAGATAGGTCAACGCAACGCGAGATATTACTTGAATATCCGTCAGGAACCCTGATACCCTTTAGCGTGGTCAAAAACACTTCCTTATTCTTTTTTGTCAAAGCAAACCGAGCCGGGGCAAACTTATCGTTCACGTCAGGCCAGACATCTTGACGTATTCCCATGGCCTTTAGATCTTTCCTCGCTCCAAGATGATCCTTTGACTTTCCTGGCTCATTCAGAATGGTGTATAAGACATTCTCCCCGACGTTCTTTTCAATGTGCATGACGTCCAAACAGTGGCACATTAAGTTGTGTTTCCAGTACGGCAGAAAAAAAATATGCTTCTCTTTTTCCATTGATGTGCTGGGCCAGTTCTACGGGCCACCGGCGGCAGCCTCCGCCGAGCCTGCCTGCCACCGCGGCTTGAGATAGGGACCTCTTCATCTGGCAGCGGCGGGTCCTTGCCAAATTCACATTGCACATCACAGATCTGGTCAAAGATCTCAAACCCAGACACCCGTCGAGGGGATCTCTGTGTTCTCGTGTACCGCCGAATTTGCTCTTCTGCCGCCTGAATTGGTGATTTGGTGGAAGGAACCGTCGATGACCCATGAAACACGACTTCCTGTTGTGCGACAATCTACGGGGCTCCTGGTCGAGGTTGCAGAACGGACATGCCATCGCTGTATAAGTATTCCAGCCGGATAACATGCCGAGTCCGGGAAAATCACTCACAGTCCACATCACAGCGGCACGCAGTCTGAACAACGTCTTAGATTCGGCGTCAAACGTCTCGACCCCATCACTCCATAACTCGTTGAGCTCCTGTAACAGCGGTTGAAGGTACACATCGATATCGTTTCCAGGTGATGTAGGCCCTGGAACAACTGTCGATAGAATGAACGAGGTCGATTTCATGCACAGCCACGGGGGGAGGTTATATGGTATCAACACAACTGGCCAAACGCTGTAATGTTGGTTGAAGGAGCCGAATGGGTTAAAACCATCAGAAGCGAGCCCTAGCCTGACATTTCTTGGGTCCGAGGAAAAATCGGGGAATTCGCCGTCAAAAGCTTTCCATGCATCACCGTCTCGAGGATGCCTCATCTTGCCGTCTGGGTTAGCTTCTGTCGCGTGCCACCGCATTTGCTCAGCCATCTTCGGGGACATGAATAGTCTTTGGAGCCTTGGACGGAGTGGAAAATATCTCATGCTCTTAACTGCCCATCGTCTCTTCTTCTTATTATTATGCCCCTCACCCTCCACCTTGTATCGGTCAGTGCCACATCGTCTGCATTTATCTAACGCAGCGTCAGAGCCCCAAAATAACATACAATCATACAGGCATACATCGATTTTTTATGTACCCTAACCCCATCTTTGAGATTGTTTTCTTCGCTTCGTAGAATGATGACGGTAGCTCGGCTCCAATATTGTAGAAGGCGTCTGACAGCAGCTCAATCACGTCTGACATAGTCGCATCTGAGGCGCCACGTTTACACTTTATACTATACAGTTTGGTCAGAAATGACAGTTTAGAGTATCTATACATATATGGGCAAAAGTACTGATCTAACAATTAACTATTTCAGTTTGGGCAAAAATAATAAATGACTGTTTCGCGGTGCATAAATAATAACTAACTTTGTGACCCGGTGCAAAAATAATAAAACCTGTATTGGATGTTAATTTGTAGTTTTGTGGAACCTTTCTGATATTATTTTTAAAGTGAAAAATACATTTTTGCCCCTCCCAATTAAAACCTTGCTGATGCTAATTAACATGGAAAGATGAAGGGCAGAAGGAAGAATAGTTTAGTTTTAATTGTGAGGGGGTAAAAAGGTATTTTTACTTTAGAAAATAATATCAGAAAGGTTCTACAAAACTACAAATTAACATTTAGTACCGGTTTTATTATTTTTGCACCGGGTCACAAAGTTGGTTATTATTTATGCACCGCGAAACAGTCATTTATTATTTTTGCCCAAATTGAAATAGTTAATTGTTAGATCAGCGCTTTTGCCCTACATATATAATACTCCCTCCGGTCCTAAATATAAGACATAATTGACTTTTTTGAAAAATCCTTAAAAAAGCAAAAATAAGTTAATTATAAATTGATTTACCTAATTTTTTCACTTAAACTAGTTTATTTTACTTATAAACTAATGGATAATCTAAAAATATATCAAATATGTCATGATTTAATAGACTATTTTGTAACCTTAACCTCTCCAAAAAAAAGTCATCTAGGTCCTATATTTAAGACCGGAGGTAGTATAACTATATATAAATTTGCAAGTATACATAAGAATTTTCCAGAGTTACTTGTTTTTTAGCTCACAGCTAACTACATAAAATTACTCACTACAAAAAATCCGTTGCTTACCGGCGCAAACATTCCAGCGTTTTATGAAAAAACGCGGGTAATAACTAGCATACTAGCGTTTTTGGAACAAACGCCAGAACATAGGTGCTCAAAACGTTGAAAAAAATGGCGTGCAGTTCCCGCCAATATATCCGCATTTTTTACCGGCATTTCTCTATGTAGAAACGCCGCTATGCATATTTTTTATTTAAATTTGATTTTATCTTACAAAAAACATTTTTTATTAAAAAATCCCCAACATTGTGGCGCTAATAGAAGCGCCGCAATTTCGGGGAAATAAAAAAAAATAAATTCCCCAACATTGCAGCGCTTTTAGATGCGCCGCAATGTTGGCAAAATTTTTTTATAAAAAAGAACTGCACATACCGGCGCTTTAAGCGCAACTAAAGCGCATAAAGCGCTGATTGCGCATAAAGCGCCGGAATGTGATTTAAATCTCATTTTAAATCTCCACTTTTGTGCGCTTCTTCTGAGAAGCGCCGCAATGTATGGAATATTTTATTTTTTTATAAAAACCACATTGCGGCACTTCCTAGAAAAAGCGCGGCAATATTAAATTATAAAAAATTTCCAACTTTGCTGCGCTTCTTACAAAAAGCGCAGCAATGTTAAAAATTTAAATTATTTTAAATTTTCAACATTGCGATGCTTCTTTGTGCCGAAATATTGGAATATTTAATTTTTATTTAAAGAAAAACCACATAGCAGTGCTTGAAACGCCGCAATATTTAATTTTTTTAAAGAAAAACCACATAGTAGCACTTGAAGTGCCGCTATGTGGGGAATTTATATTATTTTATATCCCCAACATTGCGGTGATTTTTAGAAAATGCGCCGTAATGTTGGGAATTTTTTTAAGAAAAAACCACAAACTAAAACGCCGGTAAGCTTTACCTACTCTTATAAATACATCTTCCTTCCACGTTCAAACCCGTCCCAACTTATTTTTTTGTTTATCTCTCTTCTTCCCTTCTCTCTCTCCTTAAATATCAACCTCTATATATTTTTGGGGCCATATTTTGTTGATCTATTTATGTCATAACAATTCTGTTTAATTTATATGTAATTATTTTGTTATCATTGATTTCGTTTGCTTATTTACAAATACTTTATGATTTGTTGATGCTATCAATTATTGGTAATATTATCATTTGTTTAGTTTGAATTTTATTTTTTCCCTCTATTTTCAGGAAAATAGAGTTTTTTTTATAAATTCAGAAATACTTACCGGTGTTTCTAAAACGCCGGTAAGTAGATTTTCTTTTTTAAAAAATACAAACCGGCATTTTAACAAACGCCGGTTTGTATTATTTTAATATAAAAACATATCGGCGTTTTTAAAAATGTCAGTATGTGTGAATATTATATTACTACTTCTGGCCAACGTTCCTGCGTTTTTTCCATTCTACCGCTTTTCTAAAAACGCCGATATCTCACTTTCTCACGTACATTTTTCCGGCAATTTACAAAAACGCGGTAGTGTCTTACCCGCGTTTTAAAACACTGATATGTGGCAAAAAAATGCCGCAAACGGTCCGCTTTTTTGTAGTGACTCCGAAGCTCTTATTGAGACTCTCTTTTTCTCTCCCAAGCTAATTTTCTACTTCACTCCTTCATATTTTCTCTTAAAACTTGCTGCACTTTTTTCCCAAAACTCTTCATTTCTGTTCAAAAACTCACTCTATAGGTAGGCATCATATATGATCGTTGAGACACAATTCAGCTCAAACATCCGGCCAAAATTTCTTTCTTATTTCATTATTTTAATTTGACGTGGCATGTGATCGGGGATTGACTGTATCATATACGGAAATCAGCAAAAATCTCTTATAATTTATTTTTTTTGAATGGAAGGGTGTATATGTATTACTCGAAAGTTGCAGGTGTAACTAGATACATAACAAAACAGGTCATCCCTTTACAAAAAACGTAGGGTATGCCTTGCAGTCAGAGTGTGTCCAGCAATCGTATTAACAGATTGGACTATAGCATCAGCAGAAAGTTCTCTATCCTGAAAAATTCTATGATTCCTATTATCCCACAATTTCCAGCAAAGTAAGCTAAATTTAAGACGCCAGACCTGACCATTGTTCGGTTAATGTTATGGTAGACCCAGTCAACAAAAGAGGTCTGGGCACTAGAAGAAGAGCTTGCATGGTCACCCTGGAGCAAACTCCAGCATGCTTTAGCAATGGGGCAGTGACGCAGGACGTGGTCAATGGATTCTAGTTCCCCCGGGCAAATAGCACATGTGGGATCAGTAGTCAAGTGTCGTCTACATCTTTCAGCATTTGTTAAGAGACGCCCCTTAACGGCCAGCCAAAGGAAGCTTCGGACTCGCTGGGCACCCGGCCATTTCCAGACCCACTGTAATCTCTCATCAGTGTCATGCCAAAGGAGTTCATTCCTTGCAGTATAAGCAGAGGCGACCGTAAACGCCCCAGTTGGGGTTAGGCACCAGTAGCAAGTAGCATCACCATCCTCAGGCTTGGGAGGAGGTGTCTGTTTGATACGGTCAATGGCTGCAGGAGGCAGAAGGCTGTCAAACATCCAGAGCTTCCATTGGCCAAAGCTGTCAACAAAGTCACAAAGGGGTTTTTGCATGTCCTCCTCTGTGATATCAGCAAACGCAAGGTTTTTGAGTGAACCAAATTCCTCCATCCAGTTATCCCTCCAGAAAGAAATAGAAGTACCTGCTCCTGGCTGCCATGTGATGTGCAGGTTAGGGTCCTCCCATATGGCAGCAATACTACGCCAAAGATGGGAGGCAGACTTCGTTTTGAAGAGTGTTTTATCAGGGCAACGCCAATTGTACTTACCCTTTAGAACTCTGACCCAAAGATCTTCCTGGTTGGCCGCAAGTTTGAAGGCTAGCTTAGATAGGAGGGCATAGTTCTGATCAAGTGCACTTCTAAGCCCGCATCCACCATTAAGTAGAGGTTGACAAATATCTTCCCACTTAATAAGAGGAATGCTTCTGTGTGTGCTTGAGTTCGCCCAGATAAAACTTCGAACAAGTTTGTCAATTTCATCAAGACATCCAGTAGGTAACTTTGAGGTTTGCATCACATAGGATGGAATGGTACAAAGTGCACTCTTGGCAAGGGTTATTCTCCCTGCAAGAGAGAGACTATGTGCTTTCCAAGTAGAGAGTTTCTGCTGAAGTTTCTCAATGATGTATCTGTAGGTCGCCTTGGACATCCGATCATGGAGCAAGGGTATGCCCAGATATTTCCCCAAGTTGGTTATTCGCTGATAACCCAAGCTAGCACAAATGTTAGAGGCTTCTCTTGCAGGCACATTTTTAGAGGAGTAAATCCTGGTTTTAGCCTGACTGATCTTGTGCCCGGAGGAGAGGCAAAATTCAGCAAGAACCTGCTGCATCACCGTGACCTGGTTAGGAGTAGTAGTACCAAAAAGGATTAGGTCGTCAGCGAAAAAAAGGTGGGAAAGTGGAGGACCAGTCTTGCCCAGCTTAATTGTCTCCCAGGTTCCTTTGGACACCTCTTGGTGGATGGCTTGGGACAACCTCTCCATGCATAGTACAAATAAAAGTGGGCTAATGGGATCTGAAATGCGTGGCTGTCACCCAAGAGGGGGGGGTGAATTGGGTGGAGAATAAAAACTTAATAATTTTCCCTTTTTGTAAACTTTACTCCTTGTGCTTGATGAGAGTGACGATGGATCATCCCAAGCACAAGTGAGTATGTAGTGGTGTGGTGCTTGGTGTGAAATTTAAATAAGCAGAATATGCATAAGCAAGTTTATCCTGGTTCGGTCACTCCCAGACCTACATCCAGTCCCCAGGCTCCACCTGAGATTTTCAATCCACTAAACTTCTTGTTTGAACCAGGCACAAGAAAGCCTTTACACTTTAGGTTTTACGAACACGGGTTCACCTAACAACCCACAGGTTTTACAACGAGTTCACCTGCAAACCTTTACAACCACAGGTTTTACAACGGGATCACCTGCAACCTTACAACCACAAGTTTTGCGGGCTAACTTGCAACCTATGGAGATTTAGAAAGCCTCTAAATGCTCCCCCTTACTTTTGTAAGATAACAATACTGTTCTTCAAGCACAAGCTCTAGAACAGCCTCTATCAATTAGAGGATTTAATGATGTGTTCACTCTATGAACGGATTGTGCTAAACACTTAAGTACAGATGACTCTCTCTAAGAGTAGATGATGTTACTCACTTAAGTACAATTAAATGACTGTCTAAGAATGTTACAACTTTTGATCTGAGAGTAGAAGATGAGAGGAATGTAGAAGATGATATATCAGATAATGTGCTCTGTTCTCTTTTTTTTTTCTTCTGAATGTAGATGTTCCTTTTATACTTGGCTTCAAAGGCTTGGGCGGCAGGTTGAATATGTCCGTTTGAATATAGCCGTTAATCTCATGTTACCGTTGAGAGGTACATCTTCATTAATGCTTAGCAGGGTTGACTTGCTTTATCTCTGAAAAGTAGTCCTGACACCTCTGCTCTGACAAAAGCATTCTGACTTCTGAGTATGTGACGTTCACTCTTGTACTCTTGCTGACGGATGATCATCGTTCATCCGGAAGTGGCAACCTTGCTCTGCAAGGGTTAATCTCTGAAATCCAATGCCAAGAGTCTTTGCATCCGGAAGCTCATTTGCATCCGGAAGTGTGACTAGGTTCTGCACATACTGGTTAGTCCAACATAGCATTATATATAATCAAATATAGTAAGAACTATACATGCTGTGGGAAGTCATTTAGTCTAGGATGTATCCGGAAGCACTTCTACATCCGGAAGTAATTTCACTTGATGAAGGATCTAACTCACTATCACTTACTCTCGCTCAGTGTTCCTCAATCCAACAGTCAGTGCTAGTCACTAAGCTATCGGAAGCACTTTTACTTGACGTTGTAAACTTGCTGACGCTTGGGGTTCTACCTATACTATCAATCTGCGCCAGTCAAAGTCTAACAGGAAGCAACTTCACTTGACGTTGCATTTTCACTGACGCTCGGGGTTATATTTAATTTATCAACCTGCGCCAGTCTAAATCTAACAGGAAGCAATTTCATTTCCGGTTGAAACATAGCTTAGTCTTAAGGTTTTGTATATCTAGCGTTCGTGGACTAAGTTAAATTCCTAGTGAGTTACTCGCTGCCGCTGGGGGATGAAACATTTATCCGCGTGCGCGAGTCCTAGTCTATCCGGAAGTAAATCCACTACCGGTTGCACTCTTACTTGGGATCCTATGTTATCCTATTGCTTCCTAGGCACTTGGTCTAATCCTTTATATTTTAGTCTTCATCAAAACTTAAGATTCTAACAGGATCACCTTGGCGAATACCTCTTGAAGGGCAAAAAGATTCCATCAGTTTGCCATTCCAAAGGACTTTCATTGAAGATGTGGTGATGCACATCATTATCAGGCGGATGAGAGAGTCAGGAAGTCCAGCATCTTCCAGAGTGTCTTTGATGAAATCCCAACGAAGCCTATCAAATGCTTTTTCAAGATCCACTTTAATGGCAAGCCAACCGTTCTTGCCCGACTTTCTTCTCATTGAGTGTATAACTTCCTGAGCCACTATAACGTTATCGGTGATGTTTCTACCTACTATGAAGCTAGTTTGGAATGGCAGAATCAGCGTGGGCATCACTGATTTAAGGCGAGTGGCAATGATTTTTGTGAGGATTTTGTAGGCCGTGGTGCACAAGCAGATGGGGCGAAATTCTTTCAGGCACTTAGGATGGTCCACCTTCGGTATTAAAGCTATCAGCGTGCTGTTTAGAGGCTCATCAATTGGTTTCCTCTGGAAGGAATCTGTGATAAAGGAGTGAAGAGAGGGACCCACTTGTTCCCAACGATGCTGAAAGAACAGTGATGTGAGGCCATCTATACCGGGAGCTTTATTGGGATTCGAGTCAAAAAGTGCTGCTTTAGTTTCGGCAATGGAGGGCAAAGCACTTAGGCAGTGAAGGTGAGCATTAGCTATGGCTGGGAATGCTCCCCGCCGATTGTACACGGGGGCAGGTACCTCATCAACCGAGTAGAGTTGTTTGAAATAGGAAGTGGCCATATTCTCAAGGGTAGTAGGATCTGATTGCCAATTACCATTGTGATCTTGAAGGGATAGGCGCGACTCCGCTTACGTTTAGCAATCGCCTTTGAGTGGAAATAGGCAGTATTCCTATCTCCGCAATTAATCCACTTTTCCCGTGACTTTTGCATCCAAAGGAGCTCTTCCTGGAAGCAAACGTCCTCATATTCAACCGCAAGCTCCTTTTCAAGAGTGATAAGGCGCATAGATGGTCTTACTTCCAAAGTTGATTGAATGCCTAAAAGGCGAGCTCTGAGCCTTCGTTTATTTTTACCAATGTGGCCAAATACCTCACTGTTCCAGATGGTGGCAACAGCTTGGAAATTCACAATGTTCTCACATGGGGAAATTGAGTCTGACCAAGATTCCTTCACCATACGAACAAAATCAGGGTGAGTTATCCATGGTGTCCAGAATTTGAAGGGCTTGGGGCCGGGGTTGGGATGACGGGTACCCAGATCAATGAGAATAGGCCGATGGTCACTGCCGATTTTGGGCAGGTGTTGCACACATGCATTAGGGAAGTTGGAGGACCACGCTGAATTAGCTAGAGCTCTATCAAGCCGGGCAAAGAGGATGCCTCGCCGCCAGGTGTATTTAGGCCCAGAAAACCCCAAATCAAACAAACTGTGCTCTTCCACAAAGTTCACAAAGGATTTATTGCCACTTCTCAAGCTGCTACGACCCCCTTTACGTTCATCAGAGAAGAGAACAACATTGAAGTCCCCCGCGAGGAACCAGCTACCCGAGGAATTAGTTCTTATGCCCTTCAAATCAGTCCAGAGACGCTCACGCAAGGAAGGTGTGGGGCTACCATAAATTGCAGTAAACTGAGTATTCAACCCAACAAGCGGCCTGGAGATACCGGCATGGATGAATTGATGGTGACTCTGGATTATAGTCAGATCCACACAATTTTCCCAAAGGAGCCAAATCCCACCTGAGAACCCATTTGCTTCAACTCTATGAGAGTGAGGAAGACCTATTTTCTTAATCACTTTATCAGCTTGGACACCAGAGATTCGTGGCTCAACAAGAACCACCATAAGGGGTTTCAAGTTCTGCAAAAAAGATCTAAGAGTGGCAATAAATTTAGGGCTGGCAGCCCCTTGACAGTTCCAGATAAAAATCGACATGGAAGTAAATAAAATAAAGTAAGGGTATCAAGCAAACCGGGCATTTCAAGCCGAGAGCAAGATATTCTGCTCCCAAGTTGGAGCATGCTGATCATCGAGCATCGCCTGGTCCAGTTCCTGTTCAAGAGCCCGAGCCAAATCTGGAGAAGGGCCAAGGCTTCCTTCACGGCCTTTATGGCTAAAGCCCTTGACTCTGATGCCAGGGGATAGGTGAACTCCGGATGATGCCTTATCCGGTGCTTTGGGGTGAAAGTTTTCTTTGCCTGCCTGTGGGTTGGTTCTTTTTGGTTTGACTGGTGCTGTGGTGGTTTGGCCTAAGGAGGTATTGTGTGTGTCTTTTGGGTCGACAGTGGTGACTACACTATGGTTAGAGGAGTCCAGGGTTGTTTTGGCTTGGTATGTTTTGAATGCTGAGGTGGAAAAAATGGTGTCTTGGCTGTGGGAGGCTTTCTTTTTGTTTGGCATTTGGGTGCGGGTTTGGTCTTTGGTGGATGTCTTTGGGGGGGCTTTTGCCCAACGGTGTTCTGTCTGGGAGGGGCTACGGTGGAGGGGTTTGCGGCAGCATTGGTCTCTAAGTGAGGTGTGGTCTCTTGATGTTGATGGGGTGGAGTCAGGTTTGATGGTTCATCAGGGTTAGAAGCGAGGAGGTCAAAGCGGTTGCTGGTGTTCCTGAGGGTCGGTGGGATAAGGCATCATCCGTGTGCTTGGCCACACGACTAGGTTTTCGGAACTTCGAAGGCGCATGCATCCAAGCCCCAAATTCAGAGTTGTTTCTTTCATCCTCCTCTTGCTGGGATCTCTGAACATGAAGTGGAGGTGGGACAGGCTGGTCCGGCGGGCATTTCTTAGGGCATACCTCAGATAGGTGACCATACAATCCACAATGATAGCAAATTGTTGGTAATCCCTCATATTCAATGAAAATTGTTCTATCGTCAACATGGATTTTGGAAACGAGAGGCTTACACAGGTCGATGATCACGGCTATTCTTGCGAAACGGCCACGCTCCCCTGCCTCGGTATTGTAATCAACACGAACCACTGGGCCAAGCATTTCACCAATTGCTCTCACTACATGCTTGTTATAGTACCTAATAGGAAGCATGGGAAGGCGAATCGAGCCTACAACATGGTTGATGGAGTGATCCATAGGAGAGAAGTCACTTGTCCAAGGCTGGACAGAAAGGTAGTGACCAAAAACCATCCAAGGACCATTTAGGAGAACCATCTGAAAGTCTTGTGGGTTGCTGAATTTGACAACATAGCAGTCACCTACACAGTCAATGACCTTGTAAGGGCCCCTGGTGTTCCATAAATAGGGAAGTTTGTCCCTTAGAGTGTTGTAGCGAATCCTTCTACCAAGAAGCTTGACAACAACGGAGTATTGCATACTTTGGTCAAGGAGGTCCTTGACTCTATCGGAGAAGGTGATGGCGGGAATACCTTCCTTGACCGAGTAGCAGAAATCATCCTCATCAAGCTCAAAGTCGGTTTCAGCCTGAGGAGGGGCGTCCTGTCCTTGGCCATTGTTGAGCAGCATATCTTTGAAAGTGGCCCCTTTTTGGGGGCTCGGGGTCTCCATGTGGGTGTCGTCAGAGTCGGCTGGTTGCTGGGCTTCCTGGGCAGCGAGATCCGCCGTTGAGGTCGCCTCCTCAGCCTCCATGCTGTCAGGGAAGAGGGCATTATCGTCGCCGGTTTTCACTTTCTTAGAGGAGCGGTTGTTGTGGATCTCTGGGGGCTTCTCTTTTTCTTTTAGGCGGACGTCGGAGGATCTCTCCTCCATGGGAGAGGGTGGCTCGCCGCCACGAGGCAGCAGAGGGCTAGGGGGAGGGCGCGCCGCTGGGGCGGAACAGCAAGAGTCACGGGCAGTGGCACGAAGTCCAAGTCACTCAGATGTAGTGTCCTAATTTCGCTCCTGCTTTTTCTTATAATTTATTTTAATTCAAAGTTCAAACATTCAGCAATAATTCCTCCCCTTCCCAATTAAATTCATATGTGGCTTTATATAGAATCGATACAAAGTCTTCCTTAATATATTTTCTGACTTTGGAGGCAATAATGAATCAGAAATTTAATTATCAATGTTTTTCCTTTTAATTCCTTTTATTTTTTTGTTAATCACCGCCCGGTTTGATTCTGACTCGAGGGATAGGAGTGTTGCCCCATAGGCAAGATTGTCTCCTCTCTCAATGAAAGCGCTTCCGGAGAATCGAACACACATTCTCATCCTTTTACGAGAGTTGTAGGCTTGTAGCCAACAACTACCCATATGACTTTGAGGTCATTTTGAATCATAACAAATAATGCAAGAATCTCTCCTTATTCCTACTTTAACTCACATGAAAGTCAACACACATTTTGTTTTGACCGTGGGGCTTTATAGGATCTTCACAAGTTGTTCTAATTCAAGATCAAATTTGAATGGTTTGCCTTATTTATATTTTCTTATCATTGGAGTAATAAAGATTTAACAAGCAAGATGGAATCAGTAAAATTGAAGTATTCCCGTCCACCAGCAAATAGGCAAAATTAAGAAACTCTTCTTACAACAAAATGAGAAAGATTGAATGCTTACAAGAATCACATTTTTTATTCACAATGATTATTATTAAATAAATTGCCATAAATGAGAAGAGCATATATATTATTTACATGGAAGTATGGAACCGACTTGTTATTTCTTCTAAATTCATAATTTACCTGTTTCTAAAAAAAAGAATTTATGTAATAGAAATTAAAATAAGGGATGTTACAGGGGAGGGGTGGCAGAGGCATAATGAAGGGAAGGGTGTGGTTGTGAGAATGGTGGCAGTGGTTATTGGCGGGTTGGGGGAGGAGATTGGGAGGAGGGGGGTTTTGATGAAGTGGCGGTGGTTGTTGTGGCGGCAATGGTGGAGGAGATTGGTGGTGGTAAGTAGTGTAAGGAAGAAGAGAAGCAAAATATAAATAAGAACAATATATATAGTTAACGTGCAATTTCACAAAGTTTTTAAACGGTCTTTGACAGTCAGATAAGGGCAGAAAACTATTTTGATTATTTTAAGGGTGAATCTGTACCGTTGTTAGTTTAAGGTGTCTAGTGGTCCGTAGTGGTTACTTGGAGAGCAAATTAGGGTCATTACCCTTATATTACTATGTAAAGGCTCATTCTTTCTTATGTTCATGAAAGATTTAACAACCAAACTAGCACATTGAAAAGGAAAATATCCCGTATTCTTATTTTCAACATACCAAAAAGGCCTATATTGTGTATCAAAAAAATGGCCTATATTCATATAGGAATATCACTAAAAAAAATATAGGAGTATCACTGATGACAAGTTTGTAAGATCGGCCACTACAATTTCGCAATCAGAGCTTTAGAAGAGCCTTCTAATTTCGGCAATAAATCTTGTAATTTCATTTGAGATATTTAGTAATTTTTATTTAAATATTAAAATACTATTTATTTTCTTACCAATACTGTTTTTGCATAATTTATTCATAAATTTTAAAGTTATCTTCTTTTCCCTCAAAACTAATTTGTTATACTTACAAATTAACTCATAATCTAATAACATATGACATATACAAAAATTTAACTATCTGATTTACTTCTTTGACTTTTTTTAAAGAAAATATTTGAGACCAGAAGAAATATTTCCTAGAAAATAAGGTGGCGGATACGGCGCGGAAAGTGAGGGAATGGTATGAACAAAAGAAGTATAGAAGTGGGCGGGAAAATTGAAAGCAAAACAAATTGAAAATCACAAAAAAAAAAAAAAAAGCATAATCTGTGTTGCCTATTTAAGGACAGCCCTTCCCTTGAATTTAAACTACTCTGTCTCTTTTTCTCCAAAATTTTGAAGCTCCAGGTACAATCTTCTCATTTATGTTCCTCTTTCCATTTGTTCTTTTCATCCTTTTTTCATATTGCAATAAATATTTGGATTTGATATGAACAATCTGGTTAAAGTCCTTGCGAAGATCATATCATTTTTTCTTAGCTAGGAGTGTTAGGGTTTTGCTGTTTTATATTGTTGGTTTCTTAATACTCTGTTTTCATAACTCCAATTTTTTATACGTTAGCTGTTTCCAACTTGATGGAAAAGTTAGTTGTTGGCTGTCAGAGGAGAAGAGATTTGATATACTCATGTGAATAAGACGAGCACTTTACGTTGTCTGAATAAGATCATTATTAGTATGATTAGATTGAACCGGAAATGCAGAATTTTGTTTTGACTGAAATACACTAAGGTGAAATAGACAGATGTAACGGTTTGATCATGTTCAATGATGAATAACTCAATCGTTGTTTAATTTTATTCACGTAATATTTGTTACTAAAGAAAAATTCAATGGCTAATCTAGATTAAGTAATAATAATTCATGGTAGGTAGTCATTATCGTAGCTCTTAATCTAGTCGATTTTCTGATTTCTGATGGTTTTTCTCTGGGATTTTATAACAACGAATTCAAAGTTGGTATATTATTGTAATTATTGTAATGTCATCCTTATCATCACTAAGAAATATGATTTAAGCTTATGATTGACACGTGCTGAAATGTATTGGGGGTTAAAAGTTTAATCATGTCAGACATTTTGTCTTGTGTTTCTCAGCGTAGAGGCCTGTATATAAGAAAAAAACTGGAAGATAGGAGTCAGAACAAGAGAATAGAGATATTTCAGAGAATAATAATTCAAAAAACGAGGAAATCTTTCCTTTAGATAAAAACAAACTTTTCTAAATAAGATGATTTCAATATAAATACCTGAAATTGGCATCTTGTTTTAACTGAGTTTTCGTGATTTTGTCCATTTGAGGACTCATTATAGTGTATTAGAGATATATATAAACATAAAGTTGGATCTTCCGTTCCTATTGAGTGAAACCCTTCATTTCAATTATATTATTCTTTTAAATAATGTGTTTATTTTCAAAGTTTCAAGTGTAAGCTAAAATAACTCATTACATATGCACCAACCAAACTTTTGGCATTAGCACTAAAAGTGAAAGATGGCAGTACCAACATCAAAAGTGAGCTTAAAGCTGCTGATCGATAGAAATTCTGAAAGAGTTCTTTTTGCTGAAGCTTCAAAAGAGTTCATGGACTTTTTGTTCAATCTGTTTCGCTTACCGTTGGGCACGGTCACAAGTCTCCTGACAGAAAACAGTATGGTGGGCTGCTTAGGCAAAGTCTACAAAAGTATAGAGAATCTTAGTGACGATTATCTACTCAATCCAAGTGAAGCAAGGGACGTTTTGCTAAAGCCAAGTGTTCCAGTTTCTGGCTACCTTCTTCCTACAATTGATGATCTGATCAGAATAATGTCGATGCCAATTCAGGAACACCAAATCTATACATGTGTGGGAGGCATTGCAGTTATGCTGTGACTAACGTTTACAACACTGCTTGTCCACGTTGTGGATATGGAATGAACAGTGCTGTAACATTTTTGGGTAAGAATAAAAATACTACCGCGGAACAAAGTTCGAGTGTTGGTGAGGGAGGCTTTGTAAAAGGAGTGGTCACTTTACATAGTGATGGATGATCTTGAGGTTTGTCCCATGACTACCATTTCAGCAATTACAATGATGTCCAAGTTCAACGTCAAAGACATTACTTCCTTGCAAGAAAAAGTGGTTGAGTTGGGGATCGAAGAGGTGTATATATACGTTTTCGAGACTTATTTTCATATTCTCTGTTTTCAGCTTTCTTATTGTTTCCTTGACTATTTAGGATCTGATATATTAATCTACATTTAGGATCTGATCTATTTAGGAGCCTCTCTAATATATGTTTAATCAACTTTCCAAGTATGCTTGCATTATAGAACAAATTGAAATATGAAAGTTTGATGGTAGAACTATGTGTTTCATTTATTCTCGAGTATTCTTCAATCATTTCCTTTTGATCTTGTCCAAACTATGTAATGAGTTTTTATTTTCATTTTAAATTCTGTATATTCTAATATTTTTCTTCTTTTAATAGGGTATCCAATTGCTAAAGGCCTCCCTCCAAAGCAAGAATGCGTTGACTAGTGTTTTTCTCAAGAATATTTCTAAGCAAGACATGTCTTAAAACTGAAGTTGAGATGGAGATCGAGTCCTTTTTTGAGGTTTAACCTTTGTGGCTTTGTCTTTCTTTTTGGTGGGTAACATTTAGTTCTGTCCTTATATCAAAACTTCCATATCGTTATGACGTTATTGCTTAAAAATAATGCTTTTGGGATATTATCAGATGTATTGCCTCAGTTTGATAGAAATTGTTAGGTAAGTGTTTGAGGAGATTTGTCTCCATTTATGCCTACATACTTTTTGAAGTTTATTCTAATATAAAAAGGCTCATATGTTTGTATAAAAAACATGCTCATGAAATATGTCATTTTGTGCTAAAAAAAAGAAATATGTCATTTTTATTATTACCTACATAAGAATGTTGGATATTACTTAAGAATTTTGGATATTACTTTGATTTCCTTTGTATATAGAAACAAAATCTTTATTGTCTTGTAAATCTGCTGGGGAAGATAAATAAGAAGAGAGGATAGTGAGAATAAGAACATGTTCTATTTCACATTTCAAAAAGTATAATATACACAATAAAATCCTTCTATTTTAGAAAAGGCTTTAGAATTATAATAATAATAATTAATGAAGGGGAAATAATAGGGATGAGAGTTGGATAATCATATCAGCAAAATATTTTTAACATTCCTTTGATAATAAGTGTCCCTTTGATTATCAAAGGGGAATCCCTTTGATGTCCAAGACTAAATATGTGTCTCATTAAAAACTCCCAAGTACAAATAATCTAATAATGGGGCAAAAAACTTAGTAGAAGAAGTGGAGTAAAAGTATTTTTCAAATATCAAGGACTAAAATAAATTTGATTAGTCACCATCTTCCATTAAATAAATTAATGGTGTTAACAAAAAAATGATTAAATAATTTTCAAACCCTCATTTTCACTGTCCGTGTTAAAAAAACAAAAATATGTTATGGCATAAGTGTCTTTATCAATACCCACCTCCTTCTCCTCCTCCAATCAAAGCCACATAAATCATTCTCTTCTAACTTCGAAGCACACCATCGTCTTTTATGAAGTTACTTTAGGGTTTTATTTTGTCTTAAATCGTTTAATTCTCAACTGTCACTAGGGAATGGTTGGCTAACCAATAAATGCCACCTATAAAAATATTTAACGGACGCTAGGTTAACATTACGACATTACCAATTTTACACATAATTTTATTTTTTATGTCTAAAATTGAGACAAAAAATGCTCCATGCTATATAGTATTCGTAGCATAATACACTCTCTGATCCTAAATATAAGACCTAATTGAATTGTTTGAAAAATGCTAAAAAAGTAAAATAAGTCAATTATAAATTGTTTTACCTAATTTTTCTTTAAACTAGTTTATTTAACCTATAAACTAATGACTAATATAAAAATATAGCAAATATGTCATAATTTAATATCATATTTTGTAACCTTAACATCTCCAAAAAAATCAACTAGGTCTTATATTTAGAATCGGAAGGAGTAGTTTGTTAACAAAATTGCACATTTTCTCATTTTCTCAATAGACAACGTGAATGTACAAGTATTGTCTTATTGAATTGTTATTATTTTCTTCTCATAAAAATTCTTTGAATTTCATGATTGTTATTGTTGTGCCCTTATTGGAGGAATTTGATCAGGTTGAGGACATTGGTATCCAAAAAGAACTAACTACGCTTATAGCTTTCCTTACACTTGCCTTATTTCCCCCAAAGCAATAGAATTATATCCCTCTTAGGATTAGTATTATTTTGGAAGTAATCTTACCAGGGATTGACATATATATTATTGTAAAACTACTATTCAAAAGTTAAATAAATTATTACTTTTATAATTATTTCTCATATATCAATTATTTCCCTTTCATTACATGTGCACACTACTATTTCTACTAATTTAGCTTGGAGAATTATTGTTGTTGATGTCCTCTGCTGCCGGTGGAAAACTTACACAATGCCATTTATGGGTAGTTGGATTACAATAGCATCGCGTCACATCGATATCATACCAATCTCCTGTAACGCATTCCATCTTCATTGGATCCAACAGTCGTGCTTTGCTTTGCGTACACATGCCTAAATAGTAAATACCACAGACAATTGGTTGATAAGCTTAAAAAACTTAGGTATCACCGTGTTATAAGGAAACTAGCCTATATAGTCAATAAATGAAATCTTTTGAATGTAATAAAGTACTCCTTAAGTTTTATTTATATGTTATTTCTAACATACTACCTTCAGTCCTAAATATATGACCTAATTGACTTTTTTTTGGAGAGGTTAAGGTTGTGAAATAGGCTATTAAATCATGACATATTTGATATATTTTTAGATTATACATTGATTTATAGGTAAAATAAACTAGTCTAAGAGAAAAAATTAGGTAAATCAATTTATAATTAACTTATTTTGCTTTTTTATAAGATTTTCTAAAAAAGTCTACTAGGTCTTATATTTAGGACCGGAGGGAGTATTTCATATAAAATTATGGAAATCTTGAATATCATTATTTCTACCTTGAAATTTGACTATTTCTCAACTTTAATCCTCCTTAATGAAAATCATCTAAACCACATGAAAAAAATCAACACATAATAAATGATGGTCGAAATAGTATGTTCATATTTTAATGACACCTTCTAAATATGACCAAATAAAATCTTCTCTGTTAACCTTATAAATAGTGTCAACACAAGAAATTAGCTACAATGATTTAAACACAATAAACAATTTTAAAATGCTTTTTATGCACGCTTATCTAGGGAGGGAGGGAGACCAATAAAAAGATATGAGAGAAAATTAATTAAAAAGAGATGGAAGAAGTATATGAACTTACTTGATGTAAAGATCAATATAGTTATCAACATTGCGAATGTGAATCCAGAAGAAGTCATCATCCTCATGTTTTCTTACTCTTGTTAAGAAAATTTTAATGACCAATGCTATATTTAAGATAACAAGAGTGCATTAAATTGTAACTGAATATTAACAAAAAAAAGTCCTTTTTTCAAACTAAAGCCACTAAATTAAACTTCATTAAATGCCATAGTAACTGAATACTAAAATGGGAATTAAATGCTACTCCCTCGAATCCTTATTATAATTAAGTCACCAACTACCTACAATTTTTGGTCCTTAATATCAGAAACCTCTGCATTAAATATTTTTTTCAACTTTACCCTATTATTAATGAAGATTTAAAATTGAAATTGTGAAACACATCATTTAATGAAGGGTGAAGTTGGAAAAAGTGGCAAATTTAACAAAAATTTTAAGACTCAACTATCATTCTTTGGTACTCCCTCCTAGGGCAGAGCATTCGGTTGTTCGGTTCGGTTGTTCGGTGAAAACTGAAAACCGATTTATGGGTATACTCAAAACCGAACCGAAATCGATTAGAGTTGAAAATCGAACCGAAATATTTTGGTTCGGTTTCGGTTTTAACCGAAAAAAAAACGAAATTTATTTATTTTATAATAAATTCAAATTTTTGTTCATTTTCAACATATAAAACTCCACATTTTATATTGATATATCACATATCATTTTTAATTTAAAAGAAGGAATACAAAAACTATAGATTTAAACTCTAAATTTTTACTTATCTAAAGAAAAATATGATAAAATAATAATTTTTGTTATTTTTTATATTAATTTGGTTATTCGGTTAATCGAATTATTTTTTTTTCAAAACCAAACCGAAAACCGAAATAACCGAACTATAATACCGAATAAGAACCGAAAACCGAATTAACCGAACCGAAATAACCGAATTCAACTCGGTTCGGTTCAGTTTTCGGTTTGATTTGCTCACCTCTACTCCCTCCAGTCTTTCTTAACAATAGCAACATTCACATTAACCACAACAATATACAATTTCACATTTGTTGATGTGTTCATAAATTAATAACCTCTTCATTTCGATTAATCACTGCATCATTTGTATTAACCATAGCCGCATACGAATTACATTTTTAAGGGGCATATGGGTCTTTTGACAACATTTAAAAATCCCAAACCCAATAAACAATTTTAAAATGCTTTTTATACACGCTTATCTAGGGAGGGAGGGAGGGAGATCAATAAAAAGATATGAGAGAAGATTAGTTAAAAAGAGATGGAAGAAGTATATGAACTTACTTGATGTAAAGATCAATATAGTTATCAACAATGAATGTGAATCCAGAAGAAGTCATCATCCTCATGTTTTCTTACTCTTGTTAAGAAACTTTTAATGACCAATGCTATATTTAAGATACCAAGAGTGCATTAAATTGTAACTGAATTATGTAACAAAAAAAATCCTTTTTTTCAAACTAAAGCCACTAAATTAAACTTCATTAAATGTCATAGTAACTGAATACTAAAATGGGAATTAAATGTTACTCCCTCGAATCCTCATTATAAGTTACCAACTACATACAATTTTCGGTCTTTAATATAAGGCATTAACCGCCGCATTAAATGTTTTTTCCAACTTTACCTTATTATTAATGAAGATTTAAAATTGAAATTGTGATACACATCATTTAATGAAGGGTGAAGTTGGAAAAAGTGGCAAATTTAACAGAAATTTTAAGACTCAACTATCATTCTTTGGTACTCCTTCCAGTCCTTCTTAACAACAACAACATTCACATTAACTACAACAATATATAATTTCACATTTGTTGTTGTGTTCATAAATTAATAACCTCTTCATTTCGATTAATCATTGCATCATCTGTATTAACCATAGCCGCATACGAATTACATTTTTAAGGGGCATATGGGTCTTTTGACAACATTTCAAAATCCAAGATTTTTCCTAATACCTGATTTGTCTTTTTTGGAAATTTGAGTACCTTCATTATCTATTTGGATATTCGAAGTATTTTATTTGTCATTTTTCCTTTTTATAAGTATCAAGTACTAATTTAATCATAAAAGAAATTTTAAAAAATAGACAGGTTTAAACTATCTGGGTTAAGCCTGTGACACGATGAGCTAGTCCATTTAAACTCGCTTCAAAAATAGAGCAGGGTTTTAATTTTAGCTACCAAAATTAAAACCCTGCTCTTTTCAAGCTCGAGCATAAAAAACGCGTAGATTGTACCAAGATTCACTACCCCTCTCTTTTCTCAATTATTTTTATGAACACAAAAAAGCAAACAAACAAATATATCTCATGGGACGTTCATTGAAAATTGACATGACATGTAGGTTCACGTGCAACTGTTTCACATTACTACAGTTCCTTACATTGAGAGTATATATGTTAACTCAAATATCAGGATACTGATTCTATCCAATGGAGTGACCAGAAATCGTAGCCATTTTTTTTAACTTATTCTAATCATTTTTTAACCCCCACTGAAAGTGATACTTAAATTTAGGGTAAATGTGCAACTAGTGCCCTAGAGGGTGTTCACAAGACGGGATGAGATCAGGACACCTCATATCTCGTCCCGAGCCAGTGTCTCATCCCTAAAAAAGCTTGGGATGTGGTTTCTGTCCAGTGTCTCATCTCGTCCCAAACTTTGTCCCATCCCAATCGGGAACATAACAGGCAGGACGAAAAATCCTAAATTTTTTTAAAAATTTTATTAAAAATATTTACTTGTAAAAAATATAACACTTTTATTTGCATAAAACAAAGAAATTAGTTCAATATTACTTCTACTATACATCTTATAAAACATAATAAGTTAAAAATTTATTAGGATTATATTTTTCATCAAAAAATGTAACATATACTTATACATTACACATGTATTTTTTCTAAAAAATATATAAAATGACAAGCAAATATATTCAGGACGGGACGGGATCAGGACGACCTCGTCCCCCATCCCGTCCCGAAGATGAATTTTGTCTCGTCTCAAAATTTTTCGGGATGGGAGATGGGATGCGATAGGTGGGACGAAACGAGAAAAGTTTGCACACCCCTATAATGCGCCAAACTATTTTAGATGTGCAATAAACACCATTGCTATGAAATATTAAATAAAGGCAAGAGTTAGTTAGAAGTTAGTTACAATAGAGTCATTAGTGTTAGTTTACATTATATGCCTATAAATAAGACTCTTACTCTCAATTGTAATAGTGGTTGTTATTTGTAATATTTTGGCATAATGTGATGGCCTCTTTTCTCTTATCTTCTCTCTTTCTCTCTCTCTCTCTTCTTTCTCTCAATCTTTATCAATCTTTCTAAGAATCCCATAATAGTGGTATCAGAGCGCATCTTTCCTTGGCCATATTTCTCGGTTTCCCTGTGTAAATCTGAAGAAAAATTGGTCCTAAGCCTCAGTCTCAGTCTTCAACCACTAGTTCTATTTCTATGGAAGATGTGGTAAAGAACATGGAGGAACAAGCTTCTAGGATGGACACACTTCAAGAACAAATGACTTCTCAATCTGCTCAATTTCACACAAGGATAGAGCAATTAAGGGCGGTAATGGTGAATCAAGAAAGATGCACACTTCAAGAACGAATGAATGAAATTCATAATCAAATGCAGGCGATGATGGAGCAAATGAGGGCAATTTATGGACAATCTAAAAAAGATAAAAGAATGTATCGTAGTGCAAGAAGCGTCTGAGTCAATGGGTAGCAGAATCTCGCAACACTATACAAGTTCTTTGCTGGTCCAAGAATCATCACCCACAACATCCAAGAATATCTCTTTATTTAAGGAGTCTTGTTCAAATATAACTCAAGAAAGTGTTCGAATAAAAGAAGACAAGGCTGAAGTGCAAGATGTGGGTAGACAAGAGGACAAAGAAGGCAGAAACGTTGTAGCACCAACAAGTTTGAGTAGTCTTTGTTTTTTTCTGTAAGGTCTTCCAAAGCTACAAAAGAAAACAGTTTGACGCAACAAACCATGCAAGACACATACCAAAGTAAGGAAATGAAGTCGACAATGAATGAAGATGGGGTCTTGATGCGTGATGTTATCCCTACAAGAAGTCTACTTCAAATATGGTTCAAGGGAGAATTAATATCTATGCTTGTTGGTAGATTTTGCTCTCTAGCGGAAAAAAGAAGTGGAGTGTGCAACAGTATCCAAGCTACAGATGTCTTCATTGTCAACTTAAACTTTCATTTTCAGAATTTTAGCTACAGATGTCTTCATTGTCAACTTAAATTTTCATTTTCAGAATTTTAGCATGTATTTTATTTTCATTTTAGGGTTATTGTTCTTACTCTTACTTGATCCTTGAGGGCAAGGATCTCTTTGGAAAGGGGGGTATTGTTATGAAATACTACCTCCGGTCCTAAATATAAGACCTAATTGACTTTTTTTTTTAAAAGATTAAGGTTGCGAAATAGGTTATTAAATGATGACATATTTGATATATTTTTAGATTATCCATTAGTTTATAGGTAAAATAAACTAGTTTAATGGAAAAAAATTAGGTAAATCAATTTATAATTAACTTATTTTGCTTTTTTAAGGATTTTCTAGAAAAAGTCAATCAGGTCTTATATTTAGGACCGGAGGGAGTATTAAATAAAGGCAAGAGTTAGTTAGAAGTTAGTTACAATAGAGTCATTAGTGTTAGTTTACATTCTATGCCAATAAATAAGACCCTTACTTTCAATTGTAATAGTGGTTGTGATTTGTAATGTTTTGGCATAATGTGATGGTGGCCTAAGGCCTTTTCTCTTCTCCCCCCCCCCCCTCTCTCTCTCTCTCTCTTCTTCCTCCCAATTCTCTCAATCTTTCTAAGAATCTCATAACAACCTTAAGTATTTCAAACACGCATCAAACACCCTAAACTAGTCAGAATTTTAAGGGTACAATAAACGAGCAAAGATAATTAGACACTCATTATTTGTATTTGATATCCATGGAAATGACGAGTAAAAATTTTAGTACTTTACCGACAGTGATTTTCTTGTAACAAAAGAGGAATTTTGTATAATTATGAAGAGCCTCTTACTGATCGATTATTACAGGTTACAGTTTACAGGTCACTTATATTTCAAGTTTATTTGAATGTTAACGAATATCAAAACACGCATAAAATTAGTCATGCTCTAAATAATCCCTACCTCTTCTTAAACTTCTAATTCTATACTTTGACTACTCTTTATCATCAATCTAAATATTAAAAAAAAACATATTAAGTTATTAACCTAATCGCATTCTTTAGCTTTCTAGTCAAAACTCGGAGATTTCAAACTAGTTCCAAGCTTCCAGCAGCTCTATACTGAACAAGTATATTAATTGTGAACTAATCCAGTATTAACCAATACCATTCAGTTTTTCTTTTGAAATGAGAAGACCTGATTTGGTAAGTTCATCAATTTCTGTATCAACTCAACTACGATATAATGAACTTTAAATTTCTACATACATTGTGATCAAGAGAAGAATTTCATAATAGTAACCGAGGGCATTTTGATAAGAGGTGAATGTTTCAAGTAATTCCAGTCTGAAGCATTAAATTGTAGATTGAGTGTCAAAGCACTGTACAATCAGTCTGAGCTACAACGAATATCACAGCATCCTGCAAGTAAAAATCTTATTAAAATATAAGGTGTAAAAGGATGATAGATGAAAGGGAAAGGGGGCATAATACACATAACGCTCTAAAACATCAATTAATATGATCTTTTTTTTTTTTTGATAACAATATGATCTTTTTTTTATACACAATTAATATAATAGCTAGAAAAACTGCATCTTTTTTAGACAATATGATATATGAAGGAGATGCCAAAGGGTAACAGATAAAGTTCTTTACTTTCCAAAGGGGATTTGATGTGAATTCTCAGGCATATAGCTAGTGACTAAAAAAATCCAATACAGAAATTTAGACATGCATGAAGTTGAACAACTCATTTCCACAAGTGTCATCTGCATGTAGTAGGATTTGTCAATAAATTACTACATCAAAGTCCTTGTGTAATCCCAAGTTGACTTATTTTGGGAGATCAATGAAGCTATATATATATTAGCATTTTTACAGAAAAAAACTAATTTAATTGACTAACAGAATCATATATAATTTAATAACATGCAACATATGTTATAAGCAATTGATTTGACTTTCTTCATCTAAAAAAATGACAACTTGATCTTATATCAAGGAACAAAGGGGGTACCTCAAACTTTTAACGACATCCCAAAGATTATCTAGACACCAGATATTGACTTAGAAATTAATGGACAAGAAATATGCCCTCTAGCTTAGGTTTTTTTTCATTATTACATGATATATACTATTATGTCCAAAAATTAATATACTGAGTTTAGAAGTAGGTGAAGATGCTTTCACATATAACAAAAACGCAAACATTATCAGAACGGATAATCTTCTTTAATAAGGCGTGCAACAACAATGTGGTTTGTTACCTCACTGGCGTTTTCCCCGGAGGTTAGATGAACTAATGCCTGAAAAGTTGGTCCAAAGAGACTTGCAAGAAAGGTTACAGAAGATGCTTTAAAGCAGGGATCTCCTAAATTTGTTGTGCTACAATGTACTCAGTAAGGCAAGAAAGTCTTCTGGTTCTTCATTTTCATTAACAATCTAATCATGAGAAAAAAGTCAATAATCGAGATGAGACTTTAATAATCAAAACACTTCACAATCTGCATTTGCTCAGTTCGATCTTATGACAACAAAAAACATGAACAGAAAATACAACAGTTAAACAATTGTTATTGCAAAGAAGGATTGGGCATATCTTTTATGGATTGAATATCCGCAAAAGGCAATAGTAGGAAACAGGAAAATTATTTAAATCAAATTTTAATAATAAACTAGAGGATTATGCGGTATTATAGATAATCAACAGACCTCGCCCAATTGCCTTGACTTGACAATAAGAAATTCCAAACTAAAATTGCTAAAATATTGTGTATCCAACCCAATAACGTGAAATTTATCTTCCCCCTTTTTTTGTGGAAATTACCATCACTGTTACTCCCTCTGATCCTAAATATTAAGACCTATTTGGAGAGATGTGTTTCATGATAAATATAAGACCTCTTTCTAATTGTTTCTAACTTTTCCGCAAATTATCCCTACTAATGTTATTTAATAAAAAAACAAGAAAGATTGGTAATATCATGTGATTTTAACTAACTTAACTAACATAATTAATCTAATCAAATTTGGTAAATAGGTCTTATATTTAGAACCGGAGAGAGTGTTTCGTAAAAAGCATATGAAATACTCCCTCTGATGACAGTTAAATTTTATCATATTTATAAGGCATGTCAATACTTTTATGTGTAAATGAACTATTTTACCCTTCATTTATTATGTGTTGAATTTGTTTTTCATGTGTTATAGTTGATATTTAATAAGGGTATAGTTGAAAAGATGTCAAATTTCAAAGTAGAATTAATGGGGTTTAAAGTTTAGGTTAGAAGTGCCTAATAAGAGGACCAAAGGAGAACAGGCCAACATAAGTTTCAAGGAAAAATAAGGCTCATCCTAAATTACACTGTCCTCCCAAAAGGATGACCAAATTACATGTTCCTTCCATGGAAACAAAGAGAAGCTAAGGCACATCTATTTTAGCCTAAACAAATTTTATGGGGTCAAAATAACCAGAATACTAACAAGTCACATTTCATACCAAAAATATTTCTATTATTGCAGGTAATTTGGTCGAAATAAATTAGTTCTTACTATACCTTCTAGTTCTAAGGGAGAAAGCTACAATAATTCATTACACTAGGGAAAGCGGTATGATTGAGTCATCTATCTACTGAAAGGAACATAACTTGTGGTAAACCTCATCCCCAACCCAATCTAAATGCATAGTGTATAGTTAGATATTTGGAAAACCATTGTGGACAACTCTAAAGATGACATGCAAATTTCTAATTTCTATTAAAATGGGAAATAAAAGGCAGTACACAGTCAATTCAATAACAAAAATTTTAAGAGTGTAAAATGTAGGGAATAACTTGATAACAAAGCAACTTAAGAAAGTCATTTAGCCCTATTATGTGCTTTTTTATTTTGGCTGAATATTATGTGCTTGAGAGTAAAAAGGTTTGATCATAAGATCTCAACATTCAAGTTTGATTACATGATCTGAGAGAGCTCAAGAATAAAGAAAACATTTGTCCCAGGCATCCAGGAATTTTAAGTAGATGTAACCATTTTTTATTCAAAAAAGGTAAAGTTGAGTTTGAAATGTATGATAACACCAACATCACTGTGTTACTTACGAAGTATGCATAATCCAAAGTTCAACCATACACTACGCAATTAATTTGTCAAAAAAATTCAACCACTTGGGTGAGATGAAGCACCAAAAAGTTCATACTTATTAAATCATCAAATTGTGTGAAACATTAATCAGGTCCTCTCATTTTCATTTCAAATGATTTATTCTTTCCGATTTTTTTACATGGATTCAAACATAAAAAATACTGAACCTAAAAGTTTCATGAAAGTCTCACCAAAGTATCCACGTTATTATGATTAATTATGTACAATAGAATATAGAATCACCAAGAACTTCAAATTAAGTAACAAGTAGAAACTCCAAACGTTCTTTGAAACTGAATTAAACCAAAAACTGAGATATAATATAAAAAATTACCATCATACAACAGAGCAAGGGAATCTTCTATTTACATTAGGATGTTATAATGAATTAAATTTTACATATCAGCAAACTCGATCATAGTTGCTGAAATTATTTTAGAGGTAAATTGCCTAAAGAGCTGCAAAATATTCACAATCCTGCCATGCAACAGAGAATAAGAAACAACCTTGTGTTGCTTCTTCCAAAAAATAGTCACCGATCTCTTTCCAGTTATATAAGAAACAACTTTTACTCAATACTTGACAATCCAACTCACACGCACAACAGCATTCTCATTTACCCACTGATCAGTTTTCTGATATTTCTCTCAAAGAAATCATTTCTATAGATTTCACCCTCAAAAGAGATATAGTTTTCATAAAAGAAGCTACATTGTACCATAAAAAAGAAGTGATATTTGACTTATTCCCCCCTCCCCCCACAAAAAAAAAATAAAAAAAATGTGGGAACAAAGGAGAATGGGTAAAAGTCTCATGCATTTCTCTTACTATCATCTCCCATTATATAGTACAAGAGACCCAACATATCCCATGATTATAGGGATTTGCTTGATACATAAAATAAAAAAGATTTGATCCTGATTCTCTTTAACATTTATTTTCCCTAATTCTTATGATTCCTAATTATGACTAAGATCAAGATTCTACTAATAGAAAATTAAAAACATAATTTCAACACTCCCCCTCAAGTTGGACTATGGTCCAACTTGGTTACAAAACTTTATTCTTCAACTTAGAGACTTTTTTTTCCGATTATGTGGGGAATGACCGTCCCATCGTAAACAACATGTGAGGAATGACCATCTCACTAACAAAACACTTATGCGTGGGGAATGATCATCCCATCGCAATTCACATACGCATGTACGTGGGGAATGACCATCCCATCGTACTATGCTCTTCAACAATGTCTGGGTCGTACTCCTTCTTCCGAGTTAATCCTTCAGGTCTGCTTGGGCCGTACTCCTTGTTGGGTCGATCCTCCAAGTCTGCCTGGACCATACTCCTATATGGGTCAATCCTTTTAGGGTTTTAACTACAAAGGTAACTTGAATGGAGTTACCTAGGGATCAGACTAAACCTAAACACCTAACTCTGGTACCATGTGGGAACAAAGGAAAATGGGTAAAAGTCTGATGCATTTCTCTTACTATCATCTCCCATTATATAGTACAAGAGATCCAACCTATCCCATGATTATAGGGATTTGCTTGATACATAAAATAAAAAAGATTTGATCCTAATTCTCTTTAACATTTATTTTCCCTAATTCTTATGATTCCTAATTATGACTAAGATCAAGATTCTACTAATAGAAAATTAAAAACATAATTCCAACAAAAAAGAAAGAAAACAACCCCCCAAGAACAGTTTTAGCATGAAATTATGAGCTAATTTTGGCTACATGCTAACAAGAAATAGCTTGATTTTATATAGCAAAAGCTCGAAGTAATCATTTTTTTCCCAACGGTCATAACACCATGTGAGGATTCTAATATGTGCAGCTAATATTTTAACTCTTCTGGGTACTAATATTTTAACATTATATTGTTTTGATTTGCTTGACATAGGTAGAAAACTAAATCATCTTTTTTGTCTAAAATAAAATATCCAGCATTCTGGATGATTAAGTAAGAAGGCTGAATTATAATACTAAATTATTACATCAGCACAGAGACAGGACAAACAATGACCACAAGGAACAAATAATGGAGCATCACTCTAAATGTCCAGAAAAAAGCAACGCAATCATGGGTCATTAATCTTTAATACCAGAGAGAGAAAGAGGGAGATATTATATCACTCCATATTTTCACTACTTAAATAAACTATCATCATAGCATGCAATAACAGAAAAATCCATTTATATCATATTTGACGAGCTATTCATGTGAGGCAACTTGGTCATGGCATAGGCATTCAAACATTAAGCAAACCAAATCCAGCAAGCCCAAAGAGGTAAACGTATTCCATACCTTGATGATAGTGTCATTTGGAAAACCGAAATGGGCAAGGACGTCACCACCAACTTGATTCCATTCAACTTCTCCTCGACGATCTATATCTCTGCTACTATCTAACAGAACCTGAGATGAAGCACAGCTGAGAGAACTTCCCAGCCAAAAATATAATATGTTTGTTGCACGTTTGCCAGAACTTTTACTTGAAGAGAAAATGACAAAAGCAGCTTCAGAATCCAAATGACTTGCACCAAATGTCACAATCTTTTCTAGACTGGGCCACTGATAAACTAAATTTTGTCTAAGTAGACTGCTTCCTTCCATCCCATTCGAAGAAGTAGACTTTGCGTCTTCTCTTGAAGAGTTTCTCACCCTAGGGTCATTACAGCTTCCCACAAATGAAGCTTCGCTGTAGTCAACACTATCTGAAGCACCTAATACCACCTCGCACTGTTGAATTGAATCCAAGCCTCCACTCTTCACATGTTTGTTTAAGTCAGATGAATTTTCTATATTATCTGACTGAAAGAAATGGCTAGTGTTGCCATTCATGGCAGCACCATCTTCTCGAGTCACATTAAAAGTTGACGATCTATTCAACACCAGTGTTTTATCATTCATCAGGGGTAGCTTCAACGACTTTGACAGACTGCCTCTGCGCTCAGCAAGAGAAGTTGAAGGTTTTTTCAATAGCAGGGATGGTGACTGATGATGACAGGGCTGTGATGCCAGCTTGACACTACAAATTTCTGCATCTTTTGATGCTGGTTGAGAAGAACAACTAGATGAAAGAAGGGACAAGTTAGAAAAGTTAGATAAAGATGAGGATGTGGGCGTAGAAGCCATAGCTGCATAAGGAGAATCAAGAGATGTTTCAGAACACTTTGAACTATTGCTTGAATCAGAAGAAATGGAATCTGGTGAGAGAAAAGGGGACGAGGAAGATGACGTAGTCGATGACAGTGATGGTGATGGAGATGACTTTAATAGTGAATGAGTGCCTGACACTGAATCCAAATAAACCCTTGAGTATGATAGCTTAGGCTCTGAGACAAACTCCTTCATATTAGATGAGGCAAACTTTCGCCTCAAAACACTCCAGCAGCTCTCCCTAGCAGGAAGGTGGGTTTCAAGTTCATTCTCAGCAGAAGCAAATGGAGGAACAAAACCTCCCATGATAGCTTTCTGGAAAACTTCAAAATCAACATTATACGAGTCCACTCTCCTCTCACCTGGGGATATATTTATGGCTGCTTTTCCATTTTCTATTCTATCATCTGATTTTTCCATTAAGGGCAAAAACTTAGAGAATGCATCCCAAAAGTCTTCTGGTTCTTCGCCTTCTTTTATCAATGAAATTGAACCTTGCACTTTCTCATAGCGAACGATCTGACACACAGCCCCCCTAGCATCCCTTTCCATGATGCTCTCACAACTGCTACCAATCCAAATATATATAGCATAAGGTATATGTATGATAAAAACCCCTCTAGAATCCAAAGCACACGGAGAAGGACTCGTCAACATTTTGGGGACAAGATGCAGCGGATCATAAGGGGAGTGCGGAGCTATTCTATACATCCTAAGCAAAGAACTCGGGCTAAGCGGGACAGCATGAACCCTCTTCTGACATTGCAACAACTGGCAGGCAAAACCCATATTAGGATCAGCAATCCCTCTTGCCGCCTTCACATACTGAAAAGCATCATCGAAACTCTGCCCTTCCCTCCACATAAGATACGCAATCACCAAAGAAGTCGACCGCGACACCCCCTGACAACAATGCACAAACACCCTCCCATTCTGTTCCCTAACATCCTCAAAGTAATCAAACACGTCATACAAAATACTAGTAATATCCTCCGACGGACTATCCTGCAACCACAACGTCCTATACACGAAATCACACTTAAAATACTCAGGACAAACAAACCCAACACAGTTCAAAACATGAGTAATCCCATTATCCCTCAATATATCCCTATCCCTAGCAACAGCATCACCACCTAGATACACATGTTGAGCAACTTTAGAGCATTCTTTATCAAAGCAAGCAATCTTATCCCTCTTAACAAGGCCACCATTCCTATCAGGGTTTCTCTGAATTGAAGACAAATCAAGTTTCAACCTTTCACCATTATTATTATTATTATTATTATTACTACTACTACTACCTCCTCTCCCACTAGGAGTGGTTGGTGGATTATGAGACCACTCTCCGATATCGTCGGAGCTCGCCTTCGGCCACTCGTCGAGGCTGCGCCGCGCAATCGAAAGCGGCTGCAACGGCGGCAGAAACGAGGACCGACCCTTACAGTTCTGGTGGGACCGGGGGGTCAAAGGGGCTGGTGGAAACCTAGGAGTCTCCAAATTATTTGGATCCACCAAACCCTTGCCGTCGCCGGCGGCGCTGTCGGCGGCGGAGCGAGAGGCGGACCAGGAGGCGGAGCGCCAGAACGTTTTGCGGGCGTCGTCTTTGCCTACCATCACATAGGGTTGACGGAAAAAGAAGAAAAAGTGAGAAACCCTAGAGGAGATTGGGAATTGAGAAGTGAAGTGGGGCCAGTGAGTTTGGTTCAGTGAGAATTGAAGGGAAGGGATGTGGGTTGTGAAGTGTAAGAGGATTGAATGTGAAGAGAGAGGAGATTTGGGAGAGAGTGAAGAGTAAGGAAGGAAGGAAGGAAGGAGGGAAGGTATGGAGTGTGAGAGAGGTTAGAGGGAAGGGAGTTGAGGAAGTGAGGAGGAGTGATGGGTTTGAGAGAGAAGAGAAGAAGGGTGATGTGTTGATTTCTTCTTAAATTTAGTCACACAGATGACATGTTTGATTAATGTTTCTTCTTCACACCCACAGGCCACACGGGTTCCTCTGCCCCCACACAGTCAACCAATTCCATTTTAGTAGGACTCTCTCGTGTCCTAAATATAAGACATATTTACCTAATTTGATTACATTAAGGATGTTAGTTAAGTTAGTTAAAATGACATGATATTACCAATATACCCTAACTATCTACCTTCACCCCCACTCTCTCTCTTCTTTTTTGCCATTAGGGAACATTGACTCCACCCTTCATCTCCTCTTAAATTCTTGTTGTGCTAATTTCTTCTTAAATTTAGTCACACAAATGACATGTTTCATTCATGTTTTCTTCTTCACTGGGGTTCCTCAGTACCCCCACACAGTCAACCAATTCCATTTTATTTTAGTATTATTTGTTCTTGGTAAAACTTTAATGTTAACCTTGAAGATAAGAGAACTTAAGAAATGACAAATAAAGATTTTGGAATGACTGAAAGGATAAGTAAGAACTCTTAAATTTTGAAAAGGACGATTAACAATTGGAATGTACCTATTAATAACTGGAACATATCAATTAACAATTGACTAATTCCTTAATTGTCTTTTTAGAAATTTGAATTCCTTACTTATTCTTTTGGACATTCAACAGTCATTATTTGTGGAAAAGTGGCTTATTTTTAAGCTAGTTTATTTTTAAGTCAGTTGGAAAATAAGCTTTAGGTTGGCTTATTTTTATGTTTGAATGAACTTTGAAAAAAAGTAGCTTCTTTTCCCATTTGACTTGTAAACATGTTTGGATGACTTTTTTGTTTAAAATGAGCTTATTTTTAAGCTAGCTTATTTTTAAGTCATATAGAAAAATAAGCTGCTTATTTTCTGAAATAAGTTACGTGGCTTATAAACAAGCTGGCTTATTTCAAATAAGCTGGGTGAAAAATAAGTCCAGCCAAACATAGCAAAAAGTCACACACCCAAAATAAGTCAGCTTATTCAAAATAAGCTGGCTTATTTCGAATAAGCTGGTTTATTTCTCAAAATAAGTCGAGCCAAACACACTTAAAATATGATAGTTTCAGGCTGATCCCCTTATTACCAAAAAAATGGCCAAAGGTGGTGGAAAGAAGAGGTGGTGGGTGATATGGCTGAAGAAAGAAAACTAACGATGGAAAAACAAAAACAGAAGAGTAAGTGTAGAAGAAGTCCAAAGGTGTTAGCTTAGGAAAACAAAGAAACTGATGGTTAGAACGATGAAAACGCCAATGATGGTCAAAAGAGACAATGATCTCCCTCTCTCTAACTAGAGGGAGAACCTATGTCCCCTTTATTTAGGAAGATTATTAACATTTGTTTATGTTATTCAATAACTCTAACAAATTCTTAAAATTGTATATCATTTTGCATTATTAATCACCTCTGGAACATCTTTGCTTAAAAAGTATTCGATGGCAAGAAGCTCAATAATGGTCATCAAGAGTGGTACCTTAATTCTTGAGTCAAGAATTCAATACGAGCTTGTTAGGCCAAAACCCACTTAAGTGCCAAATTTGTGTATGGTTGGACCCTCTAGAGGGCTTAAAGTAAAAATAAATGAGTCTAGCCAAGGCCTGTTGATGGACATGCCTTCAAAATGACAATCTATTTTGAAAATAGGTTTAAATAGGCTTAGCCCGACATGTCGAATGCAGGATAGGGCCACCCAAATTTCTAGCTCTATTCAATTCACATGTAGGTCGAATGTTTTGAGTATTTAACATGGTAAAACCACAAGTTTCACAAATTCTCATATTGGCGCACTCAATTGATTTGTGATAGTAATCTATCTAATTTAGGAGAATATATGAGTTTTGTGATTTTTCTGTGGATTAAGTGCAAGTTTAACAAAAAAATTGTATTAGAGCATTTTATGCTGTTTGATTTTAGGAGTGAAAATATGTATATTAACATTACAAATTAAGGCACTTTTAACTTGGGAGCTAACAATGATAAATTAATGTCACCTTTTTTGCGCCTATATGTTTGATAGTTTACTAGTCATGCTTACTAGTTATTATATGTAAGTATGTTTTTTATGGGTCAATTTGAGCTAATAGATGAATTTCTTTTTCCCTACAATGCTTCTATAAACAACTCCCTTTGTTCCTAAATATAAGATCATTTTTCCTAATTTGAGTAGATTTCAGAAGTTAGTTATTTATACATATATTATCAATTTATCCCAACTATATACAAATTCCATATGCATATTTCATGAAATTGAAAGTTACATTGCGCATACATCTTTCACTTTCAAAATGCTATATCTATTATGCTTATAAGTTATGACGAAATGCTATATATCTATTATTCAAGTAACCTTTACTTAAACCATTAAATAATATGATATGATCCAAAAATACATGGTTTTAATATAAATGTTGATTTGTTGGTAAAAAAAAATATAAATATTGATTTAGAACCATCTACGTTAAAAAATAATTTTAATGCATATATCTAAATAAAAAATTTTACTCACTTAAGCTGATTCATTACATAAGTTGGCTAAAACAATATTTTAAATGGTTGGAAAAATAAACAATACTTTAAACATGTGAACCGAAGAAAGAATGGTATAGGAATTTAAAAGAATAATAAATATATTAATCAATAGACTTTATTTTCAATAGTGTTCCTAAAATATGTATTTGAATATCACTATACTTATTTACCAATAAACTCACTGAGAGGGATATTAATTTACTAGCTCAATGAATCAAGGTTGAACATCATGCTTGAATTCTAAGTGATTAAAATTAAGCCTCCAAGTCTAAAGACCCCACATGAATAGACCTCAGTGAATCATGAGTTAGATGTATTGTTCTAAAAATCATGAGTGAGCCAAACCCTCTCCTAAAATTTTGTTAAGAAAAAACCTAAGGGTCCAAGTTGATCATTGGTTGCCTTTGTCTTCCAAAGGTCACTGGTTACTTTTATACTATTCTAAACCTGGAATGATTATTTTTTTTGAACTGAAAACTGGAATGATTATTTAAAGCACTTGTTATTTGTTAAGGCTAATTGATAATGGAGACCACGAACAAGGCCAGACAGCATTACTGCTCATAGCATGACCCTGGGCCATAAGGAGCGATTTTGGCATAATAATTTGTGACAGGAGCTGCAGGAATCCCTCTTCTATTCAGAAGACATCGGAAGTATTGTAGTCTGGGCAATGCAGGGAAGCTATCATTTTCTGTTGTAGAGTCTTTTGGGCTCCATAAGCGTTCTGTCACCAAAAGAAAACAGTCAGTCTAGCATTCTTTGAAATGGCAGCTTTCAAGTTCCATTCACATATCAAAGCAATCGGAGATATGAAGAAAACAAAGGCATGTATATATCAAGTACTCTATCCAATCCGGTTCCATCCCTACTTGGTTGGTGATGGTGCTGAGGAAGGAAATATATTAAGCAGTTTTATCTATGTTTTTTTGCAGAGAGGCTTATTCGCATCCACAACTTCAAAACCCATGGCAAGCAAGCTTACCGCTGAGCCAAGAGTCTACTATATAAAATTATCATAATTAAATTACACTGTATAAGGAAACGGTTAAAATTAGTTTAGAGTAATATTATGTGGGAAAAGAACTTTTTACCCAAATATGCTTTTTATTTATAAGGAGGCAAGTGAGAGAGAGATATTATAGTAGTAAGAGAAAGTATGCAAGAAAGTTCAGTATGAGAAAAGAATAAAAGAGAATATATGTAACTAGAGGCAAAAATGAAAATACATTTAGTGCTCGGAGAACTCCAAGTAAACTCTTATAAAAAGTCTAAGCCAATTTAAACTTCAAGCTCTTATGAAAAGGGCCAGAGAAGTAACAATGATGAACAGATATAGGAAACTTAATACTTATATTTATACAAGCAATTGAGCATAAGAAATAATTTCTTATCCAACCATCTTAAACAGATAAAGTCGTATAGTGAGCCTCACAAGTGATCAATATGTATATGTTAGAATAATCATCAAGAGATCAACTATAGACATGACAAGTTAACCTGCGGCGGCAGCAGCTCGAGGCCAAATTGTTTGCAGAACATCTGATGTATCAACTGTCTCACCCCACATGCATACTTCTCCTCCAAGGATAAGTTTTTGCTCTTCGGCATCGATTATTCCTTCTAGTGGCTCAGCAGTATAGACATTTTCCCAAGGTACATTTAAATGGTCCAGATACCACACCTCCTGGTTGCTGAAAATACACCTGAAACCCTTTGCAACTGCCCTTGGACAAACTCCACCTCCTAACCTACAGTAATTGATCGAAATACTCGATATTGAAAACGCAGACGTTTGATTTACATATCGCAGAAAAATTACAGGAAGTGCGGTAACCTCACCAGTTGTGAACCACAGTCTGAGGAGAGAGCTTTGTAGGGAAAGTATTGAAGGTTTCTTCCCTGAGAATTCACAAAAAACTCATTCCTCAATTTTAGAAACGAAGGTGCAGAAGTATAAAGTCATCAGCACACTCCAAAAATGATAATACAAATGCAACCTTGTTGAAGTTTCATCAAGCTACGTATGGTACGAAAACATCATGGCTAAAACTCAATTTTGAACTTTTTTCTAAATAAAAAAAGATTCCAAGAACAAATAAGGATAAGGGACGATAGAAAAAAACTGCGTAATCAACATTGATATTATATCAGGCGCTTAAAGTTTATCTGATGGTACAATTCACATGTAATAGATCATACCAGTTCACAGGAGTCCAGTTCTTAGATAAAGCAATTTGTTGTGCCTGCAGTACAAAATACTGATAGGCATCTTCAGCAGTCATGTTGCGATCCTTGAGCCTTCATTTAAAATAGTCAAAAAATGAATGTCAATCAATGTCTTCTGGGTATTATCCTGGCTACAAAAATCATCATGCCTAATTTTTAGAGGAAATGAGCACCTCATCATAACTCAAAAGTCAACGTTATATCATAAAAATAATAATAGACTGGTCAGTTAATTAGTTATGCTGATATAGCCATTAGATGAACTAAAGCCTATAAATAAATATAAACCCACTTACAATCCCCATACTATTGACTGATTTGTGATATGTGATGGAATAATACTTCCTCCAATGGGACCGAATTCCAGTCATTATAAATTCGCTAAAAAGCCTTTTTCTATTTCCCTTTGGTTAAGCCCCGACAACAAACATAGAAAACTATCGAATTTCATTGACATGGATCAAATAAAATGGCGTCATACGATCTATGTAGATGATCCCACCGAATGAGATAAAGCTTCGTTGTTATTAATGTTATACAGGTACTTATCCCCCTATTTTTCCTCAAGACAGGGAAAGTAAAGGTGCAAGATATTCGAAGGCATAATGGCATCATTTTGGGTAGCTTCCTCAATTTCATTTCTGCCATGGAATACTACATCAAATGCCTATTCACAGTGCCAAGAATTACTGAATCATTTTTCCCTCTTCTGAAGCTATCTAGAATTGTTATTAGATTACTCAAAAAGATAAATGTGTCGTTGATACAATAAAATCCATGATGTATAGAATCCAATGCATAAATGCAGTCAATTATATAAAAATGACATTGAGTTGTCTGGTATATAACTGTCAAAGCATTATATATCTTCTCAAAAGAAAACTACATACAAAGCTCATTAACTGTTACAAATTAGATTTATAGTTTTCGAAGCTAGATATCTCAAATTACTTTAATTATTATTGTCATCATACAACAGAGGAATGAGTCAAGGTTGGTACCATTTAACCACATGAGAAGTATTGGTCCAGCAATCTGCCAAATAAATCAAAATTCCTTGTCAATTAGCTTTGATGAGACTAGTTAAGAAATTACACTTTATCACTTAAAATATTTTATTATAGTTATTACAATAGTAAATTTTAAGAAGTCACACATATGCTCAATGTCATTAATCACTTCAAGAAAGACAAAAATCTCTATTAATCACTTTGAAAATCCTTATAACTTTCACAATGAATAAGGTTGTTGAACAAGAACTAGGACTTAGCATAATCTCAATTTGAAATTCAATCCCATGAAGAAGTTGTACGTAACAGAACAACATAAACTTATGTAAGTTAGAGAACCTTAAGTTAATCTTAGTCCAATGATATTTAAGATAAGATTATACAACCCAATAAATTATCCACAGCACTGACTCTCATAGAATCTAAACTTGCATTACTTGTTGATGGGATACCATTAGAATCTCAACAAGTACAAACTTGAGCAGAACCATATATTTTTAAAATCAGGTGACAAAAAAAAAGGTATCAATGGAGGTAACCACCAGAAATTGGATGTGGCCTCTTCCAATAGCATTTAATCTTTTTGTATTATTCTTTGTTACACCGTAAACAAATAAGGCAACTGACTAACTATGGTACTCATTATAAAACCCCTTATTAGGCCTGTTCGAAAAGCTTAAGCCTTTAGGTCAAGTGGTTGTCATGAAAAGCATTGATACCGACTGACCTGTATTAACTTCATCACCACCCAAGTGCAGCAGCTCAAAGGGGAAAATCTTTCTCAAATCTGTAAAATTTGGGATAAGAAAAAAACACAAATAAAAATGCAAACTTAAGATATGAGAATTTTACCAACAGTTAAAGGTACAACTGCATCCTTAACATGATATGTACTACAGCTGCACAAATTATTTAACCTAGAAAAAACCTTTTGAGAAACCTTAGATTTGGAAAAGGGTAAAATTGTAACTTTTTGATTCGTTAGTTAATCTATAATCAAAGATTTTACTGAAAATGTATGAGATCACACTACATTTTCAAAAATGTTACATGCACAGGTCAAATATACTTTGGTATATCATTGATCAAATAGCTACGTACATACCACTTTTAGCCTAGGTTGGTACAATAAATAAATTTTAGGAGAAAAAAGAATCCATGCATTTCTTCATGTCTTAGTTAAACAATATGAGGTGTCAATAAATTTAGATGACACCTTTGTGCATTAATTCGAATAAGATTAGATTTGAGGAATGAATCTAGATTATAAAATAGATAATATTCACCCGATTTTAAAGTGCTAATGAGTTTAAAAATAACAAACAACAAGGACTTTGCTGCTCAACAAAATGGTTTCTCTACAGACATCATTCAACTTTTTTCGGGAAACAGCAAACACAGTTCGAGTTCCTCTTTCTGGAAACAGCATTCATCATGAATTTATATCACCAGGTTTCAGGATAGAGGAAAAGTGACATGTGACTAAAAATATTACAGGAAATGTTCTAGTAAAGGGTTAATATTCATAGGAACTAAACCTGTCAAAATTCCAGAAATGACATCAAAAGTAAACTTCTTTGAAACATCTAGTGGCTCCTTGCATGAAGGAGATGGCCAAACTTCAGGATATCCAGCACCCCTGTCCAAGACACCATAGATGTCAAAACATGGTAATATTTTACCTTGCAGAGTAAACCTTAACAACAACATCAATAATTATTCTGCATCAAATAGCCTATAAATGATGTTATTTGTTTCCTTATTGTTGTTGTTGCTGTATTTATTTACTTTTTGGAAGGGGCATTCTTTTTTGAACTTCAACCACACAACCTGTTGATTTCTAGGTAGCAGTTAGGTCAAGTCAAAGTATATAACAACGTCAAAAAAATCAATACTAATACAAAATTATCAGTAGGTGGATTGATACATATTATTTCCTTCTATGTTTGGTGAAGAGAATGCTATGTATAGAAAGAAAAAAGGAATGAAAGAGTGAATGGAATGTATGAGAAACAATAAAAAGATTATTCAAATTTTACCCATTCTCTCCAACCGAGTCCCCTGTACCAATCATGGCCCTCAACAATGCTTAAAGCAAACCCAACTCAGAAGAGGTTTAAATATCGTCATGGATGGGTTAGAGGAACTAGTTATGGTGGAAAGGATAAGAAAGATGATAGAAGAGAAATTGTTGTTTCTCATGGGGATGTCAGCACAGATTTTGTTAAGGAAGTTTGGTTATATAAGAACAATACATGTATTGATCATGTAAGGTCAATAAAATTGTTTAAGACCATTTGATCATATGAAAAGAAGGCCAAATGGATGGCCAGTAAAGAGGGGTAAGTAGACAGTATATATCCCTAGGAAGTCAGGTAGAGGGAGGCCAAGAAGAAAACTTGAAGAATTCATTAATTATTTGTCTCAGACAAGAACAATGATGTTTAGGATTGCCATAACTGGCCCCGCTTAGTGGGATAAGGCTTTTGTTCATGTTTCATTCTGAAGCTGATATGTTAAGTACCAAGGAGAATTTCAGTTAACTACATCCCATTAATTAGCCAATCCTTCTTAATAGAAATATCTACAGTAACTTTTAGAAATACAATAAGTTCCTTAAATCACAATGTGATGCTGTTATGAAGCCATTAAACATCGTAATCGTTCTATCATATCAACTTCGGAAAAAGATTTTTCTAAGATTATTTTACCATGATTCAGCATGGCCAGGAACATCCACTTCTGCCATCACATTAATGCCTGTGATAAACCATGCAACTAATCAATCACTAAGCCATCACAATTCAACTGATACAAAAATTAACCTCATAGGCATATTATTATATCAACCTGTTTTGCATGAGATCCAAAAAGATGGGGAAAAGATAAGAATAGGTAAAGAAACTAAAAAGTACTCCCTCCGTCCTAGAATATAAGCTAATGTTGTGATTTAGGGTTGTCCCAAAATATAAGCTAATTTGGCATTTTGTCTGGTTATTAAATCCTTTTTTTTTCAGTTTTGACTTTTGTTGACTCTCATGTTGCCCATACACACACACTCTCGCATTTATTTCTCATTTTAACACCATCTCATTTACCCTCTTCATAAACAGGAGTAAAATTGGAAAAAAAATATGTTCTAGACATATTGATTACTTTTAACAGTTTTCTTGAATATAGCTATTTGCAAAATATTAGCTTATATTCTGGGACGGAGGGAGTATATAAATACAAAAAGATCCTAGAAAAACCTTCTAAAGAAATTTTCAGATGCCTCACCTCTTCTTTTGGCGAAGCTTTACATCAAAACATAGCAGTACATGCAAAGAAACAGTTGTTCAAAATAAATTAAGAAAGCCAAAACATGGAACATCATCATAAAAAAGCAAAGAAAATTAATGAAACAATTGGCTTAGAAAACCTTTTTGTGTTTGCACTAAAATTTGTTTCATTTCTAAGAACTCTTCCTTATTCTACATTATCTTTTGATTTATTTTAAGCATTTCTACTTCCACTGTTTTCCTTACAAGATTGGCCAGGATTTTGACAGGACTGCTTTGACTTGACAGACCTAAAAGTAAAAGTAGTATCATATACATGAAAGGGGGGAGTCACTTTCGGCTGTATAGGGGGTTGACCTGAGGTTTCCTTCTATTTTGGAGGAAGCGCTAGAGTACCTTAGGCTTGCCATGGTTCTTACCAAGAAAGGATTGTATTGGGGATACACACTTTTTTTACTTAAATTAACCATGGGTGTATACTGTGAGAAGGAGGACTTATTTTGCATTGAGTGTGGTGAGGAAAACTCTAACCTCTCGAAAGTTAGATTAGGGGTGTAGGAAGATCACCCTTTATTCATCATTTATCTTCCTGTATTGGTGTCTTTTCTTTAAATTTTAGTAGGGGAGTGTTGGAAGAATAATTCAACACTGACTTGGTCAAATTGTTTTATTGTTTAGCATATATATTTTTATTAAATAATTAGGAAAATTTATCCGTTGTGATTTTCTAGCCATGTGTTAAGGAAGTTGTTATTTGACTAGTTCCTTTGTAAACGCCTATAAATAGGCTCATTATCATTAATAAATTGTGGCCAGTATTATTTACTTGGCTTCCCCCCTCTCCTTTTCTCTCGTCATTCTTTTGTTCTTTAATTTTCAACATGGTATTCGAGCTTCAGGTTGAAAGATCCTTTGGGTGATGAGAGAAAATATTGAGGGTGTTGCAGGCCTCTGAGACTCAAAAAGGAGTACAAGTCATGCAGATCGGCCTCTGAGACTCGGAAAAGAGTACAAGCCTCAAAGAATATTTGTTGGTTTCACAGTGGTGTGTGAAACTTTTTTTGAGTTAAAGAAATCGTTTTTCTTTGCTCTTTTTGGTGTATGAGCATTTTTTTTTGCTATATTTTTGTTGGAGTGAGCACGGCTCCTTTTGGTGATAGAGCAAACAAATGTTTTGCTTTTTCGTTGGAGAGTGACAATTTGTTGTTTACTTTTTTTTTCGCTCTTAATGAGCAAATCTTTTATGTGACAATTTCTTTTAAGCGTGTGAAAAGAATTGTTTTAGAAGATGAAGAGCTACTTGATGAATAGTGATTTTTGAGAAGATCATGAAGAGCACACAAGTGTTAATTTTTCAGAAGAACATGAAGAACGCAAAAGGCTGAGTTAACGTGTTCTCAGGGGCTGTTAAGCAGTTTCCACAGTTGTAAACCTTGCTATATATTCTGCCTAAACCTATCAATAAAGTATCGGTGTTTTATGCTCAATATTCTACAGGCAGTATTTTGAATTAATCTGAAAGTGCAACAGTGTTGTTTCATGTAGCTCTTTGGTTTATGTCCTAACAGAATTCAATGTCATTCATGGGTCTTAATTTAACACTTTGTCCCTTGTTGCAGCATTAAATAAGTAATTACTATAATATTTTTTTTTTTTGCTTAAAGCCTTCGGTATCCGGCCCCCTTCGGGAACCGACTAATCCGAAGTCGCCAGCCGGGATTCCCGTAAACGGGGTGACTGACTTCCCGGGGGTTCGAACTTGGCACCTTTGGGCTAAATGGCGGGATCCACACCTTGGGGATCCACTTCAGACCATCAAGCTACGCCCCCCCGGGCAGTAATTACTATTATATTATTTGACAAAAATATGAAGCATTAATGGACTTGATAGGAAATATATTTCATATGCTCATGTAAATCCCTCGTGAAAATGTTATTGGTGAGATGCATGGAAATCTTAAAAACCTCAAAAAGTAGTAAATAAAAAAAACCAGGTCTTACTTGACAATTTCTTTTGCATCCTCTACTGAGTAACGCTCCAACTTACTATATGAACCTTTCCATAGTTTTGGATACGTTGGCACCTCCAGAGGAAATGCCTGCTCATCTATGATGTGCCAATGTAGGACATTCTACTGAGTATAATTTGTCATATCAGCATTACATGAGTTACATAAAATAGAATAACAAGGTCTGCAACTGCAAATACTTTGTCAGGTGTCAAATTTGATAAAGGAGAAATTATATGAAACTATAAACTTTATCTTACAAGCTTAGCATAGGCCATGGATTCAATTATCTGCTTAATTACATTAATGGGAAAATAGTGCCTTGATGTATCTGTAGAACATGTAACATAGCAATGTATCAATATCTACAGCATGTTATGGTCAAAAAAAATCTACAGCATGTATTTGAATACAAAAGGATAATATTATCATTAAACTTAAACATTAGGCTCACCTAACAGAAGGCCACGGTATGCAAATCTAGGTTTATCTCGGATGGACCAAGGAGCATTGTGTATCTGAAACGTTTTTCTTGTATAATCGAAAGAACATAATTGGCTGAATGTCTGATCCATCATAGAAAAGGAAAGAAAAAATTGACAAAATTAATCATGCATAGCCCAAAAGGAATTATAAGGTGTAGTCTGTAGATGAAGGTAATAGAAGTATCACTACATTAAATTGCTAACTGTCACTAAGTATGCTTGAACAGAACAAGGTGGTTAGGATCAATACTGAAAAGATACAAAAATGAAGTTTCTTTCAATTAAGCTGACGACTTCCTAGCCCAAACTACGGTAGCTATTTGTAGCTATTTTTGCACCTTTGCCCGATGAAAATTTGTCACAAATCTTATTTGTTCTTCTTTCTTCCAGTACAATTAGTTTTTCATCCAAAAACAAAGAAAATGAGAGAACTAACAGAAGTTCAGCTGTAAACTGGGAAAGCCACAAGAGACTCTAAAATCATAAATTTATATGATGACTCCTTTTCTCTACTTTTATTTTTTCCACTCACTTAATTGTAATTCTGTCCTCCCTCAAAAGCATTTCTTTTGAAATACCAAAGAGTTATAAAAAAGGGTCAACTCAGTTCTAAAATACCAAAAAGTTAAAATGACATATAAATATCATATTTTTATCCATCAAGTGTGTGAATGCATTTCATCGAACATGAAAACATGCATCCAAGTTCAAAGAAACACAGGTTTAGCTTCAAACGAGAATAATAAACTCTATTAAATCCTCCGTCTCAACAAGACAACCCCCCCCCCCCAAAAAAAAAAAAAACACAGAAAGAGAGGGAGAAATTTAAGAAAGTGAACTTGCAAGCCTAAATTGCAGAATGAGATTCAATGGATACATACCTCTAATGCACGCACTGCACCATAAATAGTATTTGCCTACAATAAAAAAACTATTATCCATGACCATCTGACAATGATTACATCAAAACACATGAAGTTATGGGTCGAGCTACAGTACAAAAACAAAAAACAAAAACAAATATGTATTTAGAACCTGGAATTGTCATGTAAGAAGAACAAAAAGAAGTAATCCTCTGGTCTTAAGACCCATTGGGACATGGATTTGGTCCTAAATATAAGATCCATTTCTAATTTTTACCGATTTTTCACTAAATTATCACCGCGAGAATGAGGGTAAAGGTATCGGTTAGAGCATATCAGTAATACCATGTTATTTTAACTAATTTAACTAACATTATTAATCTAATCAAATTAGATAAATAGGTCTTATATTTAGGACAAGAGGGGTACCATTTTAAGAAAAAAAATCCAAAAAAAAATAATAGTCATCATTAAATTACCTCAATTGTCACATTCCCATGACTAGACTTCTCAACAGCCTTTGAGACAAGCAAACTATAGCTTTCATCAACTCCAAGTTGAAGCTACAAGAAAGAAACCTTATCAACATCATACCCACAAAAACATTTTTTTTTTCAAACAAAAGAAACCCATCAAGAATTATAATTATCAAATGCAACCCAACCAACCTTGTCAACATTAGAACTCACAACAATCTTAACTTTATTGATATCATAAGCAACTTCCCTCATTCTTCTACGATAACCAACCGAATGGCCAACAATGTTCTTAAACATGATCTTCCTGTATCTATCAAAAGCAGCTCTTACAAGAAGAGAGCGGCCATAGCCATGAGGATCAAGAGAGAGACCAGGATTCACAGAGAGAACCTTATCTCCATAACTGAACTCCGAAGGCAGAGGCCAAATATATATCTGAGACTCATTTATAACTGAATTTTGTCCATCAGAAAAGCAGAAAGCACAGGGAATAATGAAGAACAAGTATGAAATAACGTAAACCCATCTAGAAATGCAGAGAAAAATAGCCATGAACGTTAGCTTGAGTTGAAATGTGAAGAGGAATGAGAAGAAAGAGTTGGAAATTTACAACATGGAGAGTAAAGAAGAATTTAGGAAACGTTTATTTTAGAAAAGGTGTTTTTCTTGTGGAAAAAGTTATGTGTTATAGGAAGTACGAGGATGTTGCGTGGAAAAGAAGAAATGTGAGAATGGAGAAGTTGGGAGAATGAATGAGAAATGGGATTGAGAAGAGAAAAATGGAGGAGTGAAGAGAAAGAAGGGGAGAGAGAGAGATGTGCATAGTTGATGCTAAGCAGTAAGCAGCGCAAGCAACGGTAACCCACTCGTTGAACTAGAGAGACAGATGAAAGTGCGGGAACATGAAAGAAGACCGAGGAGAAAAGGTCTAATTGAAAATTTTATATTTATGGGGTCAAATTATTTTTTTAATTTCATTGCTAGATTCTAGGTGTGATACTGTGATTAGTAACATTTTCGTATCTTATTATAGGATAGAAATTATGGCCAAAAGAAAAATAGGATAGAAATTCAATGTTTGAAATAAGCAAGGGACGAGTGTGGCCTTCTCACCACTAGGGTGAGTTTTTTCTCACCACGAGGGTGAGCTTTGTCTTTTCCAATGGGAGAACCTACCCCACTACCATGGCCTCTATTCTCCACCACTCACCGCCGTGCCACTCATTCCATCCTCCGCCGTCGTCGCCCGCCCAACTCCTGCCGCCGCCGCCGCCGTACTCCTCACACACGCCACTGCCGACCCATTCCCTCACTTGCCGCCGCCAACCCACTCCTCCCACCCGCTGTTGCCGACCCACTACCCCACCCTCCGCTGCTGCTGACCCGCCACCGCCACCGCCGACCCACTTCCTCCATCTGCTGATGTCGATCTACTCCCCCACCTTCTAGCGCTGCTGATCTACTCCCCCCACCCTCCACCGTTGACCCACTCTCTGCTGCTGCCGACCCACTCCACGCATCCTCTGCCACCTGATGTAAAGAAAGCTTTGATGATGGAAAAGTTCTTAGATCTCAAGCATGAAGATGTGGTGGACAATGTGAAGGTAAAGAAGGTTAGATCTCCCCTACTGCCTACTTGGATCATGATGCAATGGGGCTGGACTTCTGTGGTTCCAATTTTTGGTAGGGAATATCTGAAATTTGATGGCAAATCTGTGTATTTTGGTGGCTGTCTGACAGCCACCCAAGCTCCATGATCATTCATGTTTGGTACTGCCACGATTGGGGGTGGTTCTTGGGAAGGTATCCTGAGTCTGTGTCGTCCCTATTTGTTATTAGGCTTAGATTGTGTGTTTTGAGTCTGTTGTTATGTGATTGGTCATGTGTTTTTAGCCTTGGTTGTGATGGTAGTTGACTTATGTTAATCATGATCTTTTCCTCCTTGAGATTTGTTTTTGAATCCCAATGGTTCTACACTCTTTCGATTATGAAGGTGTGTTTGGAACTGCATGAAAAGGGCTTGGGACACAAGAGGGGGGGTGAATTGTGGCCTCAGAAACCAGATAAAACAAAGACACAAACACAAATTCTTTTATACTGGTTCGGTCTAACTCTTGACCTACGTCCAGTTCTCAATCCCTTGATTGAGTTCCACTAATTCACAGGTATTCAACAGGTTCACCTGCAACCTTTACAACCACAAGTTTTACGGGCTCACTTGCAACCTTTACAACCACAAGTTTTACGGGCTAACTTGTAACCTTATAACCACAAGTTTTACGGGCTAACTTGCAACCTTACTCACTCCCCCTTACTACCTGCAAGGGTTCAACCTTTACAAAAAGGATTTAATACAAAGTTCACTTAATGAATAGATTGTGTTACACACTTAAGTACAGTGAATGCTCTTAATAAATGTAGAGCCTTAAATACAAAGAGTACAAGATGAGTACAATAAGAATAACTCTCAAGGTATTAAGTGCTCTCTTGAACTTTCAAAGCTTTCTGAATATTCTCTGGGTATTAGGCTTGAATGCTCTCAATGACCGTGTAAGATATTCTTCGTGTGTTGTTCTACTTCATAAATGATGAAGTTGTTCCTTTTATAGTAGCCTCTAATACACCAGTTGCTTGAGGGCAATAAGTCCGTTTGAATATAGCCGTTTATCCCTTGTTACCGTTGTGCTTATTAATGCTCATTAATGCTTAGCAGGGTTGACTTATGCTTTAGCTCTGGAGCTCTGAAAAGTAGCTCTGACAATACTTCTCTGACAAAAGCAATTCTGACATCTGAGCATTTGTTCGGTCTCTGACTCTTGTACTTGCTATCGGATGGATTTTGGCTACCGGAAGTTAAGAGCCTCGTTCTGCAAGTGTTAGTCCAAGCATGTGTAATGCAAAGAGTGTTCACTATCAGAAGCTCATTTGCTATCGGAAGTGAATCTAAGTTCTGCACGCAAATGTTAGTCCAACAGAGTAATATAATCAAGTGCAATGGGAAGCATTTTTGCTATAGGAAGTTTTCCTACTTAGACTCGGATTAGGCTTAGTGTTAAGGTCACTTGCGCTCGGTGATGTGCCTACTTGCTTCCGCAAGCTAAGGGAAGTTTTTGACTTAGACTAAATTAACTAGGATCACACTTAGTGTTCAATTGACTTCCGCAAGCGCTAGTTATATTGTTTCTGCTCTAAGTCATCCGGTTGTGATTTTACATCCTGTAGTGTTCTAACTTAGGATTTTTAACTTCATCTAATTCTTCCTAAGTGTTCATTATGTTCTTTCATGTTTTAGTCTTCATCAAAACTTAAGATTCTAACACTGCACTGGTTGCAGTATTGACATCAAAAATTGTGGGCTCTACGGAGCATTGGGATTCAGTTAATGTGTTTGTTGCTCTTAGTGTGACCTTTGTTTTGCTGATGTTTAGTGGTGTAATAATTTGTAAGTCACTATGTTATTAGCCTTTAGCATTCAGTTCTATTTGTCATCGAATCTGTAATGAATTTCATATAATGAAAAACTTATTATGGTAAAAAAAAATAAACAAGGGACGAAGGGAGTGAATAAATAGAGATTTTTTTAATACATAATACTACTCCCTTCGGTTTTTATGATAAGTTACCAACTACTCATTTTCACATGCTAAGTAATGGTAGTTGAGTCTTAATATTCATATTAAATTTGCCACTTTTCCAACTTCACCCATCATTAAATGATGTGCTTCACATTTTCAATTTTGAATATCCTAATAACAAGGGTAAAGTGGGAAAAAACATTTAATGCGGCGGTTAGTACTTTATATTGACCAAAAATTGTAGGTAGTTGATGACTTATAATAAAGAGTAGAGGGAGTAATATCAAACAATAAAAAAACCTAAAGAGAAGAGCAAGCACCCATTGAGGGACGCTTTACTCCATCAATATCTTACATAGTACAACATTAATGAGATCAAAAGGAACAGAAAAACATTCAAATCCAAATGGTCTTGTCAAAGCCTCCTTAGCTAACAAATCGACAACCTCATTTGCTTCCCTATTGCATTGAGAAATCTGAACCACCCAATCTCTGCTAAGTAAAATTCAAGCTTCCACCATTAAGGTTGTAAACTGGTTACAATCGCGATATGCTCCTTCAAAAGCATTCATTGCTAGAGTACAATTTGTTTCCACCTTCAAAAATCGCAATCCCATGCTCGAGGCCATCTTGAGATCCCAAATGACACCCCATAACTCAGCCATTTCGGAAGAGACAAGTTTAAGATGAGCCATGAACCTCTTTAAGAATTTACCCTCATGATCTCTAATAACACCACCATAAGCAGACTGTCCAAAATAAAAACTCATAGCCCTGTCAACATTTAACTTTAACCAACGAACCATCTTTTAGAGGTAACGAGGAGCAGTACGAACAAATTGAACCCTGTAATGTAGACAACTTTACCTCAGCCCATCTAGCACAAGCTACAGTCTTAGCACGGAAAGCAGAAGGTGATTCAACAAATCCTTGAAATATAACTTGATTTCTATCCAACCAAATATTCCGACATGCTAAAGCAAAGCAAACACCCCAATCCACACCTCCAACCTGACAATTCTGTTTCATATTCCATACAACCCAGCTACGCAACTCTGAGAAGCTAAAGAATTTCCTCCTAAGGTAATTGGGGATAATAGCTAACAATTTTAGTTTAGCTTTTGGACAAAGACATAAAGCGTGATAATTAGTCTCAGTACAGTCTTGACATAAGCTGTAAATATCAGAATTTGTCAAACCTCTATCAAACCGTATTTTAATCTTTCTCTCAAGACTAACCAAACGAATGATCGACACCTTTGTGGGGCTTTGAGATGCCAAATTTTCCTCTACAAACTAGCATCCTCATGAGAACCATGGTGTGTGATGTTCTCATATTCTAATTTTAAAGAAAATGACCAGGCCTGAAGATGACCATCTCTATAAAGGAACATCAGCATTCAAGCAAGGGTCAACAAACTGATTCTGCAAATTAGAAAGCATTTCACTAAGAGGGAACACCTCAATATGTTCCCGCTTCCATAATACCGGAGCCACCAGTAAATCACGAATCAAACTTTTTAATAAATGATCGGGAATAGGAAAAATAGCGTAACCCTTTGAAGGTTCTAGATTAGAAATCCAACGATCTTTCCAAAATAGAACCTTTGAACCATTACCAATTTTCCAAAATACTCCATTATACATTTTATTCGAACATCCCTTTAAAGCCTTCTCATACTTCAGATCCCAATTTCTTAGAATTAATTACTCGGATAATGTCATCCCCACATCTATATTTTTCTCTCAACAATTTAACCCATAAAGCATCCCTTCTATTAATTAATGTCCATCCCAACTTCATCATATAAGCCTAGTTTTGACTTCTAGCAAAACGTAAACCTAAGCCGTCTTCATATCTTTACTCAAAGTAACTTCTCTTTCCAAGCAACAAGGTGAGGTTTACATACCTGGGAAGAACTACCCCCACAGAAAAGATTTACATCTCTTGTCTATCTCCGAATGAACCTCAACTGAAAGTGGATTAATTTGCATCATATAAGTAAGAATGGTAGATACTACCGACGAAACCAAAGTATTATGAGCAGTAAGAGAAATATTAGATGCCTTCCAAGCATTTAACTTCCTATCCATTCGGTCTAGAACAGCCTTATAGGTAGCTTTAGTAGCTCTCTTATGGTGAGTAGGTACTCCAATATATTTACCCAAATTGGGAGATAAGAAAAATCCCAAAAAATTGCTAATTTCCTGTCTTCTAGCATGAACATTGGCAAAATAAAAATACGAGATTTACTAGCATTGACTTTCTCTCTAGATGCAGCACAAAAATCATCTAATATTGCCTTCACAAGTCCTGCTTGATCCATGTTTGCTTCCATAAAGAGAAACAGATCATCTGCAAAAAATAAATGTCTCAATCTTGATCCCATTCTTCTTTAGACAAAACGGAGCCCATATATCACTCTGAACCTCAACCTGAATCATATGAGATAGCTTCTTTAAAGCAATCAGAAATAAATATGGAGATAAATCCTTGCCTAAGGCCTCTTGAAGACCTAAAAGAATTGGTCTTCTTACGATTTCATAACAAATGCATTGTTGGTGATGAAACACATGCTTTAATAACCTCAATCATACATTGAGGAAGGTTTAACTCAACCAAACATTTGAATAAAAATTCCCACTTTAATTTGTCATATGCCTTCTCAAGATCAATTTTCAGAGCCATAATAAATTTTGGGGTAATTAATTAGAGGTCCCCACAAGGGAGTTAATACTGGAAAAATCCTAAAAGTTGAAAATATTAATGTAGGGTCCCAAGGGACCTCACATTAATATATTTGAAAAGTAAAAAGACAGTTTTGCCCCTAGCCTTAATACAAAATTACCCCCACCCCACCCTCCCCCCTCCTCCTCCCTCACCCACCCCCCTCCCCCCCTCCAGCCGCCCCCACCCCCACCCTCCCCCCTCCCCTCCAGCTCGGCCCCCCCACCCTCCCCCCTCCCCTCCAGCCTCCCCCTCCCCCTCAAGCCCGCCCCCGACCCCTACCCTCCTCCCTCCACGCCCCCCACCCCCACTCCAGCTCGCGAGGAGGAGTGGGGGTGGGGGGCGTGGAGGGAGGAGGGTAGGGGTGGGGGGGCGGGCTCGATGGGGGAGGGGGGTGGGGGGGGCGGGCTCGATGGGGGAGGGGGGTGGGGGGGGCGGGCTCGAGGGGGGGCGGGCTTGAGGGGGAGGGGGAGGGTGGGGGGCGGCTGGAGGGGAGGGGGGAGGGTGGGGGGCCGAGCTGGAGGGGAGGGGGAGGGTGGGGGGGCGGCTGGAAGGGAGGGGGGAGGGTGGGGGGGGGGGCGAGCTGGAGGGGAGGGGGGAGGGTGGGGGGCGGCTGGAGGGGGGAGGGGTGGGTGAGGGAGGAGGAGGGGGGAGGGTAATTTTTTATTAAGGCTAGGGGCAAAACTGTCTTTTCACTTTTCAAATATATTAATGTGAGGTCCCTTGGGACCCTACATTAATATTTTCAACTTTTGGGATTTTTCCAGTATTAACTCTCTTGTGGGGGACCTCTAATTAATTACCCCATAAATTTTCTACACTTCCTCTTCATCATAGAATTTACTCCCTTGTCTTCCTGGAACAAAAATGCTTCGATAAGGGGAATATTCTGTTATTTTAAATGATTTAACTAACTTTTTCAACCTTGATTAGGAAGTTAGATACTACCTCCATCCCAAATATAAAGTGAACTTTTGTGAATAGATGTGTCCTAAAATATAAGGTGAACTTTTAGTTTGTCATTGCATTTAATGTGTTCTTTCTATTTTTGCCCTTTGTTGACTATACATATTGAATTAATTATTTGTTCACTTTCTTCTATACTACACACTCACATATTATTTTCCCCGTATACTCTCTCTTATTAATAACGGTTAAGTTAAAAAAAATGAAATATATTTGAGATACATCAATTGTTTTTAACTACTTTTAATAATAGTTTTTTAACATAACCAACTAGTTATATTTTCACCTTATATTTAATTAATATTTAAGGAGAGGAAGACTTTGACATGACATGATATTGCCAACTGTATATGAATCTCACTCGAAACAAGTCTAGGTTCATCTCAAATCTCAATCAATCTCTCACATCGAATGATCATTATTTTAATAATTCAGCAGCCACGTGCCAGCTTGACAATATTAGTAGTTTAGTAGTACTATTTCTTTTTCTTATCGATACATTATTTTTTTTCCGCAACTAGCCTCTGCGTCGCTAGATAGCTAGTGATGAGAATTAGATAGATACTCCAGTCCTCAATGTTTATTAGTATATACATATACAATTATATAGTACCACACTAAATTGCTCATTGCTATGGATTAAATTATTAAGAACAGGCGCACAAGGCACTGGATTGAGATCCAAAACAGGAGAATTAATATTAAATAAATCTTGATGAGTTGTTAATTCAATGACAACAGAAACATTATTGTTAACAAGTGAAATGTTACTGGCATCAAGTGAAAAAGGATATTTTTTTAGTTAATCACCGCCCAGTTTAATCCGGACTCGAGGGGTAGGAGTGTTGCCCATATAGGCAAGGTTGTCCCCTCTCCCAATGAGAGCGCTTCCCGAGAATCGAACACGCGTTCTCATCCTTACGGGGGTTGCAGCTCACTTACCAGCTCAACCAACTATCCATTGATAAGTGAAAAACAATATTGATACTTCATTGAAACATGTTAAATATCAATTCTCTTATTACTTAGAACTTCAATGCAATTTTACTTAAATTTTAAAATAAATGTATTTTTTATATTATCTCTCCAGATATTTACTCTCCCCATTCCTAATTATGAACTATTTATCTAATTTAATGAAATTAAAGAAAATAATACTCTCTCCGGTCACTAATAGAAAATCCAAAATTTGAATAGTTTTGATCTAAAATATAAGAACTCATCTCACATTCTCTCCTCATTTAATTCGTTTTTTTTTCCTATTTTTCCTTTAACTTTATTTCATATTTATTAATGCTTATGTATTTATCTCTCTTAAATATCATAATAAATATAGGCAATATTGGAAATGAAGCATTTATTCTAGACACCCAACTAACATTCACATGTTTTCTTAAGAAACGTTTTTTTGGCGACTGACTCTTATATATTAAGGAATAGAGGGAGTATTAGTTAAGTTAGTTAACTTATGTATTTATTAAGTACTCCCTCCGGTCCTAAATATAAGACCTAATTGACTTTTGTGAAAAATCCTAAAAAAATGCAAAATAAGTTAATTATAAATTGATTTACCTAATTTTTTCCCCTTAAACTAGTTTATTTTATTTATAAACTAACGGATAATCTAAAAATATATCAAATATGTCATGATTTAATAGACTATTTTGCAACCTTAACTTCTCCAGAAAAAAGTTATCTAGGTCCTATATTTAGGACCAGAGGTAGTATCATATTTCAACAATAAAGGGCGAATATGAACCTCATGCATATCACGATTCATGTGCAAGACAGACCTCCAAGCTCAAAGAGTGCTTACATAGGTACTTACATATCGCCCACCAATAAGATTCTCACATCAGCTATATTTGAACTCACAACCACATAATTATAAGTCAAACCCAACGAGAACCAAAAGAAGAAAAGTTGTACACTCCTTCCTTCCAAAAGACGTACATTCTCTCATGAGCCTGTCCTTATTCTATTAGCATGACCTCATTACTTATGTGGGACCCCTTCCCCTAGGCCCTTTCCAGTTCATCATCTCCTCCTTCCATGACATCCTTACAATCTATGACCATCATTCCTCTCTCTTTCCCAATGTCCCACAAATTTCGCTAACAAACTCTGAGCCACACACATACATACATTCAATAAACCCCTTCCTTATGCTCTATGGACATAACCTACGCGTCGCCAAGTTTAACTAATCTCGCCGCCGGCGACTCTCCGGCGATGTGGTCCCCGGCCTCCTCCGCCCGCTCCGTCCGGGTCATTCCCCTCAAGCACCCTTCCATTCCGCCGCCGTCGTCCTCCTCCACCGTTTCCTTCGCCTTCACGGTGGTGTCCACGTGGCTGATGAAGCTGCGGCGAATGAGCTGCGTTGAATGGCTTGATTTTTTGCTGCCTTGTTGTCGCTGGATTCGGACTTATCAATGGCGACAGTATTTGCAGGTGGATCTCATGGCTGGAATCACTGTTGGCGTTATGCTTGTTCCTCAGGTATTTAATTAATTAATAATTGATTAATTACGTTACACAAAGTCATTATTGAATTCAAATTTTATTCATTGAAGTCTCTTTTCCATATTAAATGGAATGTGTAGTTATTATTACTAGATGTCATTAGAAACTAGGATTTTTAAATTTTTTTATTGGAATTCAATGAGTTTCGGGACCTGGTTGTTACTCCCTCCGGTTCATAATATATAAGAGTATGGAGTTAATGTTTTCTTTCCAATATTGCCCATATTTATTACTACCTCCGGTCCTAAATATAAGATCTAGTTGACTTTTTTTTGGAGAAGTTAAGGCTGTGAAAAGACTATTAAATCATGACGCATTTGATATATTTTTATATTATCCATTAGTTTATAGATAAAATAAACTAGTCTAAGGGAAAAAATTAGGTAAATCAATTTATAATTAACTTATTTTGCTTTTTTAGGATTTTCCAAAAAATTCAACTAGGTCATATATTTAGGACCGGAGGGCATATGATACTATTAACAGAGAGCTAGGGGCAAAGTAGTAAAAATGCATTAAATGAGGAGATAATGTATGGTGAATTCTTATATTTTGGACTAAAACCATTTTAATTTTAGGTTTTTATATATGGACTGGAGGGAGTATTAGTTACCTCCCTTGGGAACTGATTGTAGTTCTTTTCCATTTTTTTGTTGTTATACTGTTTTCTGTGGAATAAGCAGTCGTTGAAGTTAAAGTGGACTTTGAAATTTCTGTTGAATGAATAGAAATTGGATGGACAAACTGAATAAGCAGTTGTTGATGTTTTGGTTGCGTTTGTTTGACCCCATTTTGAAAACCAGTTTCTGTGTTGAAAAGACTTGAGTATGGAGTTGGAAGAGCAGAATATATTGTCCCTCGTTTGTAGTCTGCATATGATGTTTCACTCTCACTTTTTTTATTTCTTGGAATCAGGATTTCTTGAAAGGTTTATGTTTTGTGTGATTTCTCATTTCTTAAGATGACACGCTTACTTCAGTACTTGATTAGTTTAGGAAGTTTTTGACTTGTCGTTTGAACTTTTTGGTTTTTATAACTATATGTTGATATGTTGATGTGTGTGTTCATGGGTTTTGGTTCAGCTTGATGTAAATCTGGCTATTAAGAATTTGATTGCTTTTTATACTCACAATTTGATATTTTTTTTAAGTAGTACCACGTATCATGCTTCAGTTTCCTACTCTTTCTTTTCCATAACCTTTCTTTCATTTCCGCACATCATGATTAACATTTAAACATGGAATATTGTCGTTCTACTTGTCTAATAAATGTTGTGCTTGTTAATTTTTTAAAATTTATTGTGATTATGATTTTATATGGATGCTATAAGTTTGTAGACACCTGTTTTCCTTTATTCATTATTTTTTGTCTTGTTGAATGGGCAGGGAATGTCTTATGCAAAATTAGCTGGTCTTCAACCAATATATGGACTATGTAAGTTTGCTAAATTGTCATCCTGTTTATAAATTAAAGTTAAGCTTCCAGCCACCATTACAGTTTTTGAACTATTATATTTTAGTGTATTTCCTGATAATACTAGATTACTTGTTTCAATTTTCATGATACCTTTTTTTAACTAAAATGCACTTCCAGATTATATATTTTTAATTTTAAAAAGTTCAACCTTTACACATAATGCATCCGGAATGCAATAATCAGTTCCATAATTCTTCAGTTCAAACTTACACTCTATCTATTAATGTATACGTGAATTCAGGACACCCTAAGAGAAACCAAAGAATCCTACGTAAAGTAGAAAAGAAGGTAGTGGTAAAAATAAATCCTGGAAATATTAGCAGAAGAAGAAAAAGAAGGTGAAGCTGCAAATAGTAGCTCATTTGATTGCTATTTGAAAAACATGTTATTAAGGACATAAAAAAAAATATTTCGGCATGTTTATTTTGCATTCTCAATATTAAAAAACTTTTAGTTATTTGCCATATTTTAGAACAGAAATCGATCTGCCCTCTGTTTTCTAGTTTATAATATTTTTAACTTAATTTAACATTTGTTCTATGATAATTAGTTGTGTGTGTAAGTGTAAACTTAGGAGGTTAGAGTCAAGTTACTAAATATGTGATGCTCTGCATGCATAAGAAAGTACATACCCCTGCAAATTTTTATTTTAGATTAACTACATTGTGGGACTTATGATTTGACGTTGATATTTTGTAGATGTATTTGAACAGTTAGTTGTTGATAGCCTAACGCATTTAAGTATAAGGCTGCTTGTTGTATATTGATTTTGACATTCACATTCAGATTAGATTTTAACAAATCTTAGGTTTTTTTTTGACAATTTTTAATCTACATTCTTTTAAATGGTTTTCAAAATAAGCTTACCATCCACAATTCCTTTTCTCTGACATTCCAATATTGTTTCAAGAATAGATAATGTATCAGAGATATCTTATTTTGGAAACTTGTTCTCAAAATTATGTCCATAACAAAAATTTTTTGTGCATGTCACCGTGCCTTGTTGATGTTATGTAACTCAATAGTGACTAAACTACCTTTCAAACTAAAAACTTTACTGCTAATTTCCTTTCATACAATATGCTCTACAGGCTGTTTATCTGCTTCAACAATCTTTCACTTTTCCTGGCTCTACGCCATATTTTACTTCTAATTTTTGTTTGGTTGATTTCCTTTGCAAGGAAGACTCTGGCTTTGTGCCCATTTTTGTATATGCTGTATTTGGGTCATCTCGTCAGCTTGCAGTTGGTCCAGTAGCACTAGTTTCTCTTTTGGTCTCTAATGTGCTAAGTAGCATCACTGATTCATCCAGTGAATTATATACAGAGCTGGCAATTTTATTGGCTTTGATGGTGGGGATACTGGAGTGCATAATGGGGCTCCTAAGGTAGTCTCCTTATTCTGGAAACTATAGGAAAATCATGTTTAATTAGCAATTAACCTATAAATAAAACTTGGCCCTCTTAATGATGCCCCTTCTAGGCAATCTCCAAATAAACTAAGGTCTTTAATTGGAGCTGTGGCTTTGAATGCCTTTTTGAAGGAAAACTCGAGTTCATGTGGATAAAATTAATTTAAGGTGCTTCTTCGAGTTCGTCTCAATCAAACTGCTACTTCCAGCAACTAGTTTACCTGAACATGTTCTACTTCTTCCTTAATCTAGCTTTCGAATGATTACATTTATGTGAAATTAAACTGGGATGCGCTACGTTAACAATAGTCCTAATGATTTTACATTGTAACTTATATACATCTAGAAGAATCAATTGTTTATTGAAGGGGAATTAGCTTAATAGATGCTTTTCCTGTTGGTACCCACAATCGATTTCCTTGTATAATGGCTTTTTTTAATGTTGAGTATTCCACATCTTGGAATTGGCAGACACTATATAATTCCATGTAATATGCATTTATTTTTTGTTTTTGTGGGGTTTTCCAGGCTGGGATGGCTGATTCGTTTCATAAGCCATTCAGTGATTTCTGGCTTTACAACAGCTTCAGCTATTGTTATTGGTTTATCTCAGGCAAAATACTTTTTGGGTTATGATGTAGCACGGAGTAGCAAGATTATACCTTTGGTGGAGAGTATAATAGCTGGAATACATGAGGTATTCTTTATTGATTTATATGAATTTTATTTTCTAATGGATATCTTGTGGTACAACTACCAATTATTTTTCCAATAATGCTTAACTTATGTTGGATTTAGTAGCACCATCCCTTAAACTTAATTCTTAGCTTCCTCTTCATGAGTTTTTTTTTTTTTTTGCTGAGTTAATTGAGCTTGTGGCATATGTAATTAACTTTCTGATGATAACTAAAATGGAACTGGTAAGGAATCAGGGTTGATTGCACGGAAAGGTATCTTGATTGCATTATGGGTGGAAAGGTCATGATTGAAAGTTACTTCCTCATTATTAAATAGTGATTTTTAAGAAAGAACATTGTGTTTTAGGAGAGATTTAATGGATGTTGCAGCGCATTGAACAAGATATGTGAATTTGGAGAAGTTTATTATCTTTTAGGACTCAAAGGTATTATGTTCAAGTGGGATTTTGGAAAGAACAGGGATAAGAAAGTTTTCTAGTTGAGTGCTTTATTAGTGGGCTTGAGGAGTCTATAATTTGAACAAAATTGTTAATCTTTTCAGTTCAATCTAATTCGGCATCAGGTGTTTTTCCTTGGAGCATTCATTTGGTTTTGAAGTTTCAGAAAATGGTTTCTCGAGGTCACTTATCTTTGTAGATTTCAATTTTTTGTTTTCTTGGTTTGAAAGGATTCTTTCATTGAGTAGTCATAAGAATACCAGAAAATAGGGAACGTGTGATATCCCCTACTTGTGCTGTTGTGCTATCTCCGTATCTTGATGCTAGTGTCCTGCATCATGATAGTTTGAGCAGTAAGTTTGCAAATTATTATTTCATATGTTCTGGTCTTTATCTAAAAATGGGGTGGAGTCAATTTTGTTTATCTTCTTTTGAAATTCAAAAGACTTAGTTTTCTGTTGAAAAAGGACTGTACCATGCAAGTTGTTGATTCGAATATGCAATCTTTTGATAGGAGACTTCCTTTTGTGGTTGATTTTGCATTTAAAAGTACACCCTCCGGCCCTAATTATAAGATCACTGCCTTTTTTTGGAGAGAAGGGTTTTCTCAACGGTAAGCTCGCTTGTTGTGGGGTTTGAGGTCGTAGGTTCGAATTAGCCTCTTTGCATAAAGCAAACGTAAGGCTGCCTAGCATATTCCCTTCCTCAACATCCTCACTAAGTAAGGACTAGAACTAGATTGACCCTTTGACTTTTTTGGAGAAATTAATGATACAAAATTAATCAATTTAAATTGTATATAATTATCTTTTTTCCTCAAAACTAATTTATTCTACTTATAAACTAACCTATAATCTAATTACATGTGACATGTGTTATTTAGTGTATAATTTGCATCCTTAACTTTGAAAAAAAGTCAAAGTGATCTCATATTTAGGGTCAGAGGGAGTATTATCCTTACCAGTTCAACAGATAGGCAACATCAATTTCGATTTCTTAATTCTGATGCGAAATTTCGATGTAATTTTGAGTTTAATTTAACCAATAAAAGTTCCTTGTACTATGCATAATATATTTATTTGTAGATTTGTTGTTTTTTTTTGTGTTTTTAATGATTTCACCTGTTAATTCCTGTGGACTTGATAGACTTAAGTTTTTCCCTTTTGTAGTTTTCATGGCCCCCGTTTGTGATGGGATCAGTGATTCTGACAATACTTCTTGTCATGAAGCAGCTGGTATGAATTTATTCTTTCATGTTGGTGAAATATCTATGTTATTAGTGTTCTTCTCATGATGATGTGCTATCTTCAGGGAAAATCACGGAAGTACTTGCGGTGTCTAAGAGCTGCAGGCCCTCTTACAGCAGTAGTTTTGGGAACGTCTTTTGTAAAAATATTCCACCCGTCAGCCATTTCTGTGGTGAGAATCACAGATAATATTCACTTTTGTCTATAGAACACTAACCTATGAAAAACTAGATGGATATTGGAAGATGAATGATTTTTATATTACCTGGTACCACCAACAACATATTTGCAATTTTGTACTATACAAAAAACCACTGTATTTTTATTCATACTATGTTAAGTGTGAACAGTTTCACCCTGGTCTAATAATTCATTTTTCGACCGCTTAAAAGAGATAGTAATTGGTATATGATTGTTGCTCCTTACTTTTGGTCCTCTTGTCAAATATGCCGTTATTAATAAATAAGGACTTGTATGTTCATGGTTGGCAACTTGTCCACAAAGCTCCCAAAAACTTGTTGATATGTTCATGAGCTGATAGAGACTGAAACCAGAATAGCTGATAAGTATTACTGGTTGTTTGATAGGTTGGAGACATACCTGAGGGCCTACCAAAATTTGCCTTTCCCAAAGCCTTCAATCATGCACTGTCCTTAATTCCGACTGCATTGCTCATCACTGGTGTGGCTATATTGGTAAAGATCTTCCTTTTGCCCCAACTATTTTAGTTGGTTCATTAAAATGGCAGTTTTGCAACTTGTACACCATTTGTATTTACTTTTAAACTTCAGGAATCTGTGGGGATTGCCAAAGCATTAGCTGCAAAAAATGGTTATGAATTGGATTCAAATCAAGAGGTATGTTTCTATTTAAGATGCGCATACTATAGCCTGTTGATTGCTATTTATTACACTAACCTTCTGGCATGGAATTACATGCTGTATATGAAACCATGAGTAAACAGTTAAATTTTAAGAAACGAAATAACTCACGTATGAAACTCTAGCTTAGAGCTAGAAGCACATTTGATTTGATAGTCCACTGTCCCACCTATGATGTAAATAATTGCTGTATATATCATACCTAGCACTTTAAATATCAATCAACCTTTGAGAAATGCTTGTGTCGAAATAGAAGAAGCCCATAAATTAACAATTGGAGGTGTCTGTTTAATGATAAGGCTTGGCATACTTTGAAAATTTTTGGGAGGATGCTGTTAAGCTGGGATGATTTCCTAGCAATTCCCAAACTTTTCCCTTGGAGACAAGGTAAAAATTATAGGCCTCCAAGAGATTGTGATGAGATGCAAATTTTTATAAGATGCACAACAGAGGAAGTCCAATGAAGTAGAGGGTCTAAAGTCTACAAGTCAAGAAACATGTACTATGGATAATTATCAAGAGGAAAATGCTGGAGAAGTAAAGTCTTTAGATGATGCCATGCTGTTTAGACAGTGTGGGAGTAATTGGAGTAATTGTTTGAGTATAGAACTTGTGAAATTAGTTTATGGTAAGGAGAGATATGGCCTCTTAAAAGCCAGTAGCTTCGTGTCTGTGTTGTGTTTGCTTTATTGTGTTAATTTCCATTGCTCTTCTGGGTGTTAAGGAGAATAAGGTTGCTCCCAGAATCAGTTGTCATCTATGAATCAATGCTTTTTTTTTTGTTTTGGTCTTGGCTTCATTAAACACTTGCTTAACATTATTTCTGTATTGATTATTCTTAATATTTTATGAGTTCTCCAAAATAAAATCCCATAACTACCTTTCTGGATATTTTTTGGACAGCTATTTGGTCTAGGTGTAGCCAATGTTCTTGGTTCATTTTTCTCAGCATATCCAACAACAGGTAAGCCTTATTGAATTTGAGAACTCAAATAAAGTTGACTTCTTTTATAAAAGCAGCAGTCAGTTTCTTTGTTGTAAATTTAGTTATATTGAAAGCTTCAGGGAACAAATGGCATGCATATTTATAGATTTTTCATGCATTCAAATGAGAAATGCAGGATCCTTTTCAAGGTCAGCTGTCAATCATGAAAGTGGTGCAAAATCTGGAATTTCTGGGATAGTGACGGGAATCATAATAACCTGTGCACTGCTCTTCCTTACTCCATTATTTAGGGATATACCTCAGGTTTGTGTCCATGCCTTTACCATGGTATAGCCAAGGCCAAAAACAAAAAGAGTAAATATAAATGAGTTGAAAAGAGAGAAATAATACTTTTTTAATATGGCCCGCTCCACTCAATGTACACCTCTCTATCTTTTTTTCTATAGGACTTCTCGTATGAATAGATGATTCTATTCTACATTTTATTGAAACTCTTGCCAGGATTTGATACATACTAGTTCAAATGATATTAAATTGGAAATCATGTTGATACTAAAGACTTAAAGGATTTTTTCTTGGAATGCTGACTTTGATTTTTATGATGTCAATAAATCCAGTGTGTTCTTGCTGCCATTGTGATCTCTGCCGTGATTGGTCTGGTAAGCATTTTCCTTCATGCCAACTCATTCATTTCATTATCAACCATCATGTAGTTCATAGTTGATTCACGTTGGTAGTGGTGGGTTGATCTAAAATTAGAGTTTATTGCAGTGCAGAACAGACCTTTATGGGTTATAACTTGATGATGCTGTTGGGTCCAGTGGATTTGCTTTGATAATGGAATCTAATTCTCATGCCACTTAATTGTTTTTTTATATAAATTCTCATATGATACTACTGTGCTTTACTAATTGTTAGATTTTTCTTGGAATACCCCATCCATGTTAAACTTGATTACTCTAATATTTTTTGAACATGCAAATGATATTCTGATGAAATGAAGTCTAACTTTCGCCTCTAAAATCCCATTTAAGTTGGTCACTTTGCGTTGCTTGTTTAAACTCATTGAAAATTTTGTTGATCTTCATATATGGCACTGTTCAAATAACAAAAATATACTATTTTTTAATTTGACTTTATTATTCAGGTGGACTATGACGAGGCAATTTTCTTGTGGCGTGTAGATAAAAAGGATTTTCTTCTTTGGATCATTACTTTCACTACAACATTATTCCTTGGTATTGAGATTGGAGTACTTGTTGGGGTGAGTGCAAGGTGAAGTTTGCTCATAGTAATTGCTTTTTTTATATTCATTTACTGATGAGAACCTGAGCCATTTAATCTTTGGTATTATATTTTGGGATGAATGAGGTGAAAATTTTGCAATGTTGTTTAACCATAAACCATGGAACATGTATATTGAATTTCAGTTGCAAAAGTTCTGATATTCTTGTTGCTCGAGATAATCCCATATATGCTTAATTGTCACGGAATTGTAGGTGGGCGCTTCACTTGCTTTTGTCATTCATGAGTCAGCAAATCCACATATTGGTAAGTCATTTTGTCAGTTTCAGTCATTGTAAATGATTTTGGTTATTTCAGTTTTATACTCCACACCACCATTGGATCTGAATCAGTTCATGTCGTAAACCAGAAATCTTAGAAGTTGAACCAGAAACTAACCTAGCTTTCCAGGAACCAAGATTTGTTAGAATCTGATTAATAATTACTCCCTCTGGTCCTAAATATAAGACCTAGTTGACTTTTTTGGAAAATCCTAAAACAACAAAAAATAAGTTAATTATAAATTGATTCACCTAATTTTTTCTCTTAGATTAGTTTATTTTACCTATAAGCTAATGGATAATCTAAAAAGATATCAAATATGTCATGATTTAATAACCTATTTCGCAACCTTAATCTCTTCAAAAAAAAGTCAATTAGGTCTTATATTTAGGAACGGAGGTAGTATAAGATTAGGGAGCATTAAACTCTTGATTATTGTTTCCTATTCCTAAAAGTCAGATTTCTAGAGCATTCTATGTATTTATTTTCTTGATTGTAATTTCCTATTTTAACTTCTACGTCTCGATATAATGTAACATTCCCACTCCTTCAATATATCAATAAAGAGTATTATTTTCTCTCCACATTGAAAAAAATTGGGTATTGGTGAAGCAGTGTACAACAAAACAAAGGCATCTAGAAATTTGAAAGAACCTCCCATTTTTTCAAAATACAATGCAAAAACTCTCTTAAATTTCACTTAGATCTTCTTTATTTCCAAAACTCACATAGATCTCCCTTGAAACAAAAAAAATAATCTATATAAATTGGAACTTGGCTCTGTATAAAAAGTAGTCAAATTATTATTTACCTGGTTGTTTTTGGATGCGTTGCTGGATTATGGTTGTTAACAAAAATCATCTTAAGTTATTGTCCGGTGTGTACTGCAGCTGTTTTGGGTCGTTTGCCAGGGACAACTGTTTATAGAAATATTAAACAATATCCTGAAGCATACACATACAATGGGATTGTGATTGTTCGTATTGATTCTCCCATTTACTTTGCAAACATAAGTTACATAAAGGACAGGTAATAACAAGTTTATTTGTATTTGGGAATTTCTTACATCAAGAATGTTTCATGATTTATTTAGAGTTTTTCCAGATTGCGGGAATATGAAGCAGATGTTGATAAATCTACAAGGCGTGGACCCGAGGTTGAAAGAATCTATTTTGTGATTATAGAAATGGCTCGTAAGTCATGCTTGATCTATTTACTTAGAAGCATATATGGCTTTAAGCATAATTATATAAGTCACAACTGAGAATACTTGGATAATGTCCATTGAGGTTTTATTTTTAAAAAAATTCAGTCTCTAATTCATCTTCAAATCAAAATTTTTATTTGAAGGAACTTATAGGAATTTTTAAATATGCAAAATGATTCAATCCTTCTTTAGATGCAATTGTCATACACCACTTGGCATTCACTCTTTTAAACTAATTTCATCCCATTATCTTCTGGTTCTGATCTAGTTCTATCTGCTAAAGCCATTAAAAGAATTCTGTTTTCCCTCTCACCATGGTCCCATCACCTTTGCATCTGCTCTCAAGCAGTCCTCTGATTTCAACAATGTTCACACACTACTAGTTTGCTATGTTGTGTCAGTGATTAACTTTTGTATTGAGAGAAATGACCTGGAAAAAGTTTTCTAAGAAAATGTCTTGAAGCTTGTTTACTTATACATGTTTTCTAAGAAATCTATTTCTGTCGTATAACCAGTCTGTCTCATTCTTGTGTGCTTCTTGCAATGATATGGTCTAGATTGATGTTTGCTTTATAAAGTTGCCCTCCTCTTGTTAAATTGCTTCACCTTTTTTTATTGTGGATTTGTTATGAAATAAATTTCTTTTAAGTAATAAATTTGAATTTTTTTAGTCAAACGTTTTTCTATATTTATCGCCAGAACATCAACATTCTATTTTAAACATTTGGTTGTTGTTGTTATTGCAGCTGTGACCTACATCGACTCTAGTGCTGTTCAGGCTTTGAAAGACTTGCATCAGGAGTACAATCTACGTGGCATTCGGGTATGATGTGATTTTAAATTACATCGTCTAGATTCATGCAGTCAGGCATTTGAAAGGAGTGGCTCTTCTACATATAAAAAGAGTGACACCAAAAAAACAAAAGACTCTGTGCTTATCTTCACAACTATTGTCCCTTTTCACTCTCTATCTATCCAACTGAACTATTTGTCCATATAAAGGATTCACATTGAATGTAACTATGCTGTTCATCATTTTAATATACTAAAAATTATACCATCACTATAATGTTCCACCTTTTTTCCGAGCAGATTGCAATCTCCAATCCAAATCCAGAAGTTTTGCTTACGCTGTCCAAATCCGATGTTGTGGAGCTGATAGGCAAAGAGTGGTACTTTGTGAGAGTACATGATGCTGTTCAAGTCTGCTTGCAGCATGTTCAACAGTTTAAAGAAGTGTCCAACACTTCACAAGCTTCATTATCAATGCCACCAGATAATCCAAGTTTACTTGAGACGTTGCAGAAACAGAGAGAACAGAGCCTTTCAAACACCGATTTGGAGGCTGGTACTGACAATCCTCCTCTTCCCAAGGACACAGATTCCCGACTGGAGCCATTGTTGTCAAGAAAATCTTGACTTGAATTCCGTGTTCTTTAGAGTGGTAAATAATTCTGTTTTTGTTTAGCCCATTCTTTCGGATAGCTATCTTACGGATAGAATTCATTGTAAGTTGTTGTAATTGTGCTGGTGTTGAAAATAATTCGTGTGTAGTACTGACTGATCAAATGTAAAATATAAGGAATACAATAACAAGCCTTATCCAATTATGTGGGTTTGGCTACATGAATATGACACTGTAAGATATAAGGAATAATATAAAAGAATCATTTGTTGTTGTATTATTATGAGTCGTCTCTTGTTGAATGGACAAGGACAAATGATATTAGAACCATTGAGCAATTTTAAAATTCACCTGTTTGGATTGAGCAGGAAACTTTTCATGGGCACTGTACTTCGATGTTTCAGAGTTTCAGTTTTGGTGAGACATATGTTCTGTCCTACACATGTGCACACTATGCAGTTATATAATGTCAGAATTATCAATGATATATAAAGAAAACATGGAAAGAAGTCATTTTTCTAATATAAAACCTATGTATTTAATTTGATTATATCATGGGTGTTACTTAAGTTAATTAAAATCACATGATATTTTGTTTTTTTTTTATTTTGCCAGAAAAAATCACATGATGTTACCCAAACAACATAGGCACCTATTTTTATTCCCACATTCTCTTGATTGTTTATTATTAAGGATAATCAATAGTGACAATTTGGGGGTCCGAATAAGTTCTATATTTAGGAAGGAAGTGTATGAGTTTCAAATCAATGATAGTTTGAGATTTTTTGTTCTAAAAGATGCCTTCAGGAATAAGATTCAAAAATTTCTTTAGTACATATGCTGAAGTCCCAAGCTTGTTTAAAATTAAACAAGCTCCTCTTGATTATGAGCATGAAAAGCACCAAATACTGCAGTTTTGTGAAGATAGCCATGATCAGTTCACCCATCCCTCACCATTATGGAAAAATCAGACATTTCTTGTCCATCTTCCCTTCAAGAAAAATGAGGATATTAACCCAACAAAGGCTTCTCATCCAGGTATGAACCATGATGATCTTAAACTCGCCCGTGAAGAAATTGCTGCCCTGCTTAAGCAAGGACGCATAGAACCACAAAGTCGGATTGGGCCTGTCAAGCATTTTATGTTGAAAAAAGATATGAAATCATAAGAGGCAAGAAAAGGTTGGTCATAGACTACAAGCCTTTAAATGTTTTCCTACAAGATGACATATTTCCTCTGCTAAAGCCCAATACCCTATTAGTCCATCTGAAAACGGCCCAAACATTATCAAAATTTGATCTCAAGGAAGGATTTTGGCAGCTAGGTATCCATCCTGAAGATCGATATAAGGCAACTTTCTACATTGCCATGCTAAGTATTTCTCCCCTCACTATGATGATGTTGATGTTGATGTCATTGGCTGAATTGCTCATAGAAACTGGACATGAAGATCTTTTAATGCCCAAAGATCCAAAACAAATATTGTCTGTTACTAGTCCATTACAACCTGTCCCATGTAAGGATGATGGATCCATATGATCAACATTTTCCTCCCCTTGAAAGGCGTACTAACAAAGAAACCAAGGTCTCTCTACTAGACCTTTCTCTGTACCTTCCGAGGTCGCCCACACAGTGGAGAAATTAAACTAGTCTCTCAAGTCAAAGAGGTTCTCAACTGGCAAACTAGTAATGCTATATGTCAGAATAGGGTCCTTACTAACATTGATTCTAAATTAAATCACTTAAACTCTAAGAAAGATCATTTGGCTGGACAAGTAGCCCAAGTTTCAGATCAAATTCAGCAACTACATGCTGTAGAGCCTCTAAGCTTGATGTAGAATTGAAGAGTCTTGTTGAAAAATGTCATATTAGTCCAGATTTTCAGAGAAAAGACCAAGTATTATCCAGGATAAAGAAAGACTTGCAAAGTATATGCCTACCTCATCCTATCCAAAAGAATCAGATTATAGAAATATTTTCAAATCATCTCATGTGTTTAAACAAACCAAACAAGCAAAACCTTTATCACCACCAAAACAATCCTTACCTTCTCAAACTTACCCGAGCCAGGTTCCTTTATCACCTTTTTCACATTTCAAGCTTCCACATCATATCAACAACCTCCATCAAGACCTTTCAAACGCCTTAAGATATCTACTCCTTCGTCACCCCCAAGAACAACGCCCAAAGATGATGGTGCAAGCACAAAGAAATTGCCACTATTTAGTCCTATGAGTCTTCAGGATCAGATTTTGTCCCTTACCTAACTGATTCTAGTCTTAACTCTAAACAATGTGAAGCAACAGATGGGATATGAGAAACTACGATGTATTATTCATATGACAGCCCTAGTATATATACATGTACAAGAGAATCGGCCTCTTAAATGATAATTGAAATTGTGTGATTTACAATCAATGAGAAAAGTCAAACAAAATAAAACGATTTCTATTTACAATCTTACATATTCAGCCCCATGATTTTCTCTAATCAATTCAGATTCCTACACTCCTCTCAAGTTGGATCATATATGTTGATCATGTCCAACATGCTAACAAAGTATTCAAATTTATCCTTGGCCAAACCTTTTGTGAGCATATCAGCCGTTTGCTCTCAAGAGGGAATATATCTTAAATCCATGATTATGTCATCAATCTTTTCACGATTGAAGTGCCTATCAATTTCAACATGCTTTGTGCGATCATGTTGTACAAGATTATGAGCAATGTTTATTGCCGCCATGCATGCTATCAGAAAATATCTTAACTGTGAGATTTATTATCATCTTTAACTCTTCAAGCACTCTTTTTACCCAAATTCCTTCACATATACCAAGTGCGGAGGCCATGTATTCAGCTTCAGCGCTACTTTTTGAAACAACACTTTGTTTTTTACTTCTCCATATAACAAGATTTCCCGAAATAAATGTGCAATAGCCGGAAGTGGATTTTCTATCTTCCTGGTCACCTGCCCAGTTAGCATTAGTAAACATTTCAACGTTTCTCTTTCCACTCTTTTTGAATAAGAGACCTCTCTCTAGGGAACCTTTCAGATATCTCAATATTCGATACACTTCATCTAGATGTTTTTGTCTTGGATCATGAGAGTGTTGACTAACAACCCCCACAACAAAAGCTATGTCAAGACAAGTATGTGATAGGTACAAAAGTTTACCTACCATTTGCTGATATCTTCCCATGTCTACCGTCTTCCCATGATTAGTAACATTACTAATCTTGTCCACTTGTATAGGTGTATCACTTGGTCTGTAGCCTTGCATTCCAGTTTCTTTAAGAAGATCTAGAATATATCCTTCGTGAAATATAAATTCCACTTCTTGACACTACTTCCATTCCAAGAAAGTATTTTAGTTCACCAAGATCCTTCACCTGAAATTCTAAGTTGAGTTCCTGCTTTACATGTTCAATCTCAATTATATCATCGCCTGTTAATACAATGTCATCAACATAAATAGCTAAAACTGTTAGTTTTCCCTTTTGATATTTAAAAAACATTGTATGATCACTTTGGCCCTAATTGTAGCCTTGAAATTTGAGAACTTTAATAAATCTATCAAACCAGACTCGAGGAGATTGCTTTAACTCGTATAAAGATTTCTTTAATTTGCATACCTGTCTAGGTTTCTTTACGGGAAAACCGGGTGGTAATCTCTTGTAAACTTCTTCCTTCAATTCACCCTTTAGAAAAGCATTCTTGACATCTAGTTGGTGAAGTTTCTAATCCAAGTTTGCTGCTAAAGACAATAATATTTGAATCGTGTTCAATTTTGCAACAGGGAAAATGTCTCTGTATAATCCTTTCCATAGATCTGGGAAAAACCCTTCGCAATAAGTCTTGCTTTGTATTTTGCAAGAGTTCCATTAGCTTGATATTTAGGAGTAAAAACCCACTTACATCCTATGACTTTCTTAATCTTGGGAAGATCAACTGCATCCCATGTGCCATTTTTCTTAAGTGCATCCATTTCTTCCAGAATAGCTGGCTCCACTCAGTTATTTCTAAAGCCTCATAAATGTCAGCTAGTATTTTAACATCATTTAAATGAAATACAAATGCACTATACCTCGCTGTGAGTGCTTTATATGATACAAAAATTTCAATAAGGGTGTGGAGTCCAGGCTCATGGCAGATCAAGATTATCAGGAATCAAATCTACTATTCTGGCTCTTGATGCTCTTCTTCAGGACCTATCTCAAAGTTCAACTCTTAGCCTATGTCAGCAAATTGAGGGGCTACATTATCTATCTTCTGCCTTCGAGTGTAACGTTTTCCTTTACCAAATCTAGTGTCTTTCCATTTATCATTTGAAAAATCTGTTATGTTATTCTCAATTTTATCATGAAACCAAATAAACAACTTAGGATATGTGGTATGTTGGGATTCTGACTCATTTTTTGGTTCATTGTTATTTTTAGGTTGAAATTCACTCCAGTTCTCCCCCTGAATTGGAGACTGAGGATAAAAAGGAACATCTTCATGGAAAGTGACATCGTATGAGACAAACAAACATTTGGAAATGGGATCATAACATTTATGGAGATGGACACTGAACACGTCGGGGATCAAGTTCTGGGTATTATGGAGACGGACATATGCAGTGCATTCAAAAATTCTAAGTGGTTATGTATTTTTGAGGTAAGCGGAGTTGTAGTGACTTTGATGGACCTAAAGAGGAGTTTTGTAAAATAGAGGCTTACTTGGCATTTGATTGATAAGAAAAATTGCAGTGACAATTGCATCCTCCCAATGATATTTTGGAACGTTGGTGGTTAACATGAGGGATCTGGTTACTTCAATAAGGTGACATTTTTTCCTTTCATCAATACCATTCTGTTGAGGACTATATGGACAACTGTTTTTATGGATAATTCCATGATCTTTCACAAAGGAATACAAAGCACCATTAAAATATTCAATTCCATTGTCATGAGTTAGTATCATGTTATAGAAATCAATGAATGTTTGGTAAACATCACTCTTTTCCTTTAAAAGATAAACCCAACTTACACGAGTGTCATCATCGACAAAGGTAATAAATCACTTAGAATGCAAGCGATTTGGAACACGTGAGGGACCCCAAAGATCACCATGAATCATTGTGAAAGGATTTGAAGCACGACAAGGCTTACTTTGGAAAGTACTACGATAATGTTTATCAAGTTCGCAAAGATTACAATGAAATTGAGAAACATCCCTTTTTGAATTGATATAAGGAATCATTCGAGACATGTTTAAAATTAGGATGACCTAATCTTTTATGCCATAAATCCAAATCACTAGTTTTACAAAGGAATATTTAATTACAAGAAATATTACTCGAAGTTGCCTTGTCATTCAGATAATATAGCCCATCAGATTCACTAGCAGCACCAATCGTCATCCCCGTTAACAGGTCCTGAAACAAACATTGAGTGTAAAAGAAGTTAACATGGCATCTTTCTTATTTAGCTAGAGTGCTAATAAATAATAGATTATTGCATTTCAAATTTGGAGCATGTAAGACATTTTTCAATACAAGAGTCAACGTGACTACCACAATTCTCATGCCAACTACTTTAGAATCAGAGTTATCTGCTATTTTAATAGTCAAGCAAGTAGTACTTGGGACGTAACTTTGAAACAATAAAATATCATTAGTCTTATGATATGATGCTCCTGAATCTATTATCCAACAATTTCCATATGTATTTCTCATATTATTTGCAAGGGCCTGAGAGAAATTACCTCGTTTGACAGCAGTAGCAACAAGTTATTTCTGAAGAGAAGCTAGCATATTAATAATATGATCAAATTTATCACCTTTGAGGAACAAAGGTGTTTGGATTAACCTCTGCTTCTCTACTAGATTCAACAACATATGCACGACCGTTTCCTTTCTTTGGTTTCCAATCATGTGGTTTTCCGGAACAAAAGTGTTTGGATTAACCTCTATTTGGATCCATGTAGATCCCAGCTAAAGTATACTTTTAGTTTCTTATATTTCCATTAAGTTTCAATTTAGCGCTTTATTTTTTAAAAGTATACTTTCAGTCTTTTTTTGTTAACACTTGATTGGACCAAATTTCATACCTTTAAGCATGTGCATTTGAGCTTAATTAGTGTGGTTTATTTGTTATATTTGATCATTATTGACACATTTTCATGCACATGCTTATGTATAAATATTTGAAGAATAATAGCCTTATTACTTGCATTTTATGGAACTAAGGGTATTTTGGTCATTTTGACTATGAGATGTGTTTTTCATGTAGGGGGGTCCCAAGTGGGCCCCACACACCCTTGGTGGAGCTTCAGTGGAGATAACTTGGCAAGAAAGAAGGCTAGATGAAGAGTACTCAAAGTTACATCCGGATGCAGGTTCACATCCGGAAGCAAAGTCACACCTGGAAAAGTACTCACATCAGAATGCAAGTTTACATCAGGATGCAAGTTCACATCCGGAAGCTGGGCTACTTGAAGAAGGGAACTTACATCCGGAAGTGGATTTACATCCGGAAGTGAACATGCTGGCGCTGGCGGACAAAGAGTTATATCCGGGAGTGGATTCTCATCCAGTGGATTTACATCCGGAAGTGAATATGCTCGCGCTTGCGATATGAAGTCTTGCATCCGGAAGCTGAAGTCCATCAGCCAGCATGTACAAGAACCAAACTGCACAATGATCAGAAATGTCAACTACTTTTCAGAAGTCTCAGGTGCAGAGTTAATTTAAGGCAAAGTCAGCCCTGTAGCTTGAAAGTACTTAGGGAGCTTTCCAAATGAGGCAAAATTGGCGCCAAGGCCAAATTCAAGTCTGGAGGCCTCATTAAGGGCAAAAAGGGAAGCACAATCACTTGGGGAAAAAGGAGGAACCTTTAGAAATGCATGGAGATGAGATCTAGTCCACATTCATTCTCACCTTTTACCAAATACCAAAAATACCCTTTGGGCGTTAATTCCAAAGTTACTCACCACTATAAAAGCCCAAATGTAACTAACTTTCACATATCGGATCTCTCACTTCACTTTCACTTTCTCTCTCCTCTAACAAACTCTCTCAACTCCATCTTCATCTTCTTCATCTCCGCTATGTCCAGAACTTCACACCTACCTTCATCCGCCTTCATCTCCATGTCCGGCTAGATCGCCTAGCCTTCTTCTCCAAGGAAATGTGCTTGTAGAATCAACCTATGGCTTCATATGCTTGTAATTTTCTCTTCTAGGTTTCAAGCTAGATGTAAATTTTTGCCTATGTATGTCTAGATCTAGGCTTATATAGGTTAGAGCATCTGTAATTTAGGTGTTCTACTTTATGTTAGCTTGTAACTTCTCTTTTACGTTAGGAACATGAAAACCGAGGCTTAATTCTTGTAGTTTCATACATGTATGTGTGTGCGATTAGCTCCTCTTACATTTGTGGAATGAATTTGTTTCCTAAATGCTAGATTTAGTGTTTAGTGTTGCTTTTGGTATGTTCTTGGCTTGAAAGAGCTTAAACCTTAATTAGATTAGTTAAACTCTTGTAGACTTCTTTGATTAAAGAGATCTCAAGAATTTAACTAGTTTATATTAAGAAGAACAAGTATATGAAGTCCGATTAAACGTAAGCACGGAGTACTTGGAGAAGGAGGTACATCTCATCCATTCTTTCACTCATTCACTTTTACTTCTGTTAGTTATAGTTTTAATTAGTTTCCATTAGTCTTAGATAAAAAACCTGCACACAACCTGTTTGATAATTTGCTTAACTTGTAATTAATTGACCTAAGCAAGAGATAAAACCGAACTGTGAATTGACCTAGGACTTGCTGCTAACTACTGTAGTTTAATTCTAGTTTTTATTTGCTTTAGCTCTTTTTAGACGACGAAAAAAAGTTAAATCAATTGGCGCCGTTGCCGGTTTGGTTGAATTCTTTCTTGTCTTAGGTTTTCAGTTACATTTTTTTTAGTTTTTGTTGTAGGTAATTTTTACTTGTAGGTTGTGAGGATATTTCTGATTTGTTCTGAACATATCTGTGCTGTCTGTTGCTTAATTGGCTGCTCTAGTTAGTCAAACTGTTAGGAAATTGTTCAGAGTTTTGCTGGAAATTTTGTTTGCTGTACTGGATTTTTGCTTGAATTGTTCTGGACTGGATATATTCTGTTTGTACTGGTGGTTTTGTATTTGATTTTCCTGGATTTTCAGGATTTTGCTGCACATTCTGCTGGTATTGGTGTTTGTCTTGCTGATTTGTTTTGCAGAGACTAATTGCTTGGCTGTTTTGTTTCCATTGCATATAGTTGCACTTAGTGAATTGCATGAACCCTACCACATCACTAGTGCCATTGGATAGAGAGATTAATAAGACTCTTAGACAACTTAAGAAAAAGAAAAAGCACGAGAAGCAAGCTAATAAGCAACCTGTAGGATCCACATCAAATCCACAAAATTCATCTGTAGCTTCTAATAACACATTCCTAGACCAGCATTTCATTATGGCAGAAAGGCGAGAGGACCATAGAGAACATGAGAGGGAGGCAAGAGAGCATGAACATGAGCGTGAGCGGCGTGAAAGGAGAGAGCAAGAGGATGAACATTATTTTGAGGGGGGTAGGCAATTACATGATGATGATAGACCTATGCGTGAGTTCACACAGTCATATGCATCATTTGCACCTCAAGGTTTTTACGCTAACCCCGCTAACTTTGAGATCAAAGGATCTCTTCTTGCTCATCTGCCTAAGTTTACAGGTTTTCCGCATGAGGATGCTCACACACACTTGCTTGGCCTCTATCATACTTGTTCCTCCATGAAGCCACCTAATGCAGACCTGGATGACGTTCTGTTGAGAGTGTTCCAGTTTTCCTTGGAAGGAAAAGCCAAGGAGTGGCTCTTGAACCTGCCTACTCATTATGCCACTCTTTCTTGGGAGCAGCTTAAGAAGGTGTTCTTAGACCGCTATTTTCCAGTCTCAAAAATATCAAAGTTGCGGAAAGACATCACATGTGTTCAGCAATTCTCTCAGGAGACATTCTATGAATATTGGAGCCGGTTCAACACCTTGGTGAACTCGTGCCCCAACCACAATATCTCCAAGGGCAATCTGGTGCAATACTTTTATGATGGCCTGGTGCCACAGCTCAAGATTAGTGTGGATGCTGCTTCTAATGGCTTACTTTTCAACTTATCAGCCAATGAAGGATGAAACTTATTTTCAACCATGGCCTCTAATCACCAGAATTTTTATGGTCGTGATGCTTTGTATGGTGCTGCGCCAAAGGTTGCCTCAGTGAGTAGTGATGATAAGCTGTACAACTCTATTGAGAGGCTGACCGAGAGCCTCAGTCAGATGGACGGACGCTTCGTTCAGCCTACTCCTTGTGTTGATGATTCTATGGCCTTGGTGGCCTCATCCTGTGATCACTGTGGTTCGCCCATGCACCTATCCTCAGACTGTCCATCCCAAGCGGACGTGGCGGCCATTTATAACAATCCTAGGCCTCAAGCCAAGTATGATCCCTACTCTTCCACGTACAATCCGGGATGGAGGGACCATCCGAACTTCAAGTGGGGGGGAGGTTCAAACCAAGCCTCAAATCCCAGCGCTTTCCAACCACAGCAACAGCCTAAGTGGGGGGGAGATAACTACCAAGCTGCTAATGCCTATCCCTCACAACAAGGCTATGGTTCATATCAAGGGAGGCCTAACTCTAATGATCAAAGGTACAGGCCGAATCAACAAGCCAATGTTCCTCCTCCATTTATGAAGAATAATGATCCAGCTCATGCTTCTCCATCTAGTTCTTCGACATCTCAACAAGACATGATTTACCAAATGATGTCAAGTTTCATGGAGAAGTTTGAAGAGAGATTACAGAAGCAGGAAAATGCAGTTTCTCAAATGATGAATAACAAAGCTGAGCAGGACGCAAAGAAAGGTGGATTGCCATCTAATGTGGTGATTAATCCTCAAAACATTCATTCTATGCACCTAAGAAGTGGACGGAAATATGGTGATGCCTATGAATATGAGGAGGAAGAAGAGCAAACACAACTACCTTTTGAGGCTGAGCAGAGTCAATTGAATGAGGGAGGTCACTCTAGCCTCCAGAATGATTTTGTTGGTGAGCAGATGCATGAAGAGGCTGTACTGAGTCCTCCTCTTGATAAACCACTTGATGAGGCTGAGAGCCTGACTAAGAAGAGTGAGGAAGCTGAGACCTCACAAGAGGAGAAGAGGAAGGAGATTGCAGAGGGAAAGCGCAAAGTTGGAGAATCTTCTTCGCAAGAACAATCTACTCAGCAAGGAGATGAGTCTCCTAAAGGTAAGTCTGTTGACCCTAAACATCTTCCTTTTCCTAACTCATATGCTTTAGTTAAGAAACAACATGATGATGAGTTAGAAAAGGAAATGCTCAATTTATTCTCTAAGCTTGAAGTGAATGTACCTATGCTTGTACTGTTGAAACAAATGCCTAAATGTGCCAAGTTTTTAAAGGATCTGTGTACTAACAAGAGAGTTGGTAATGTAAGTAACAAGGTCCAATTAAGGACTAATGTTTCGTCTCTCTTAAAAGGGCACTTGCCCTCAAAGTGCAAAGATCCTGGATCTTTCACTATCCCTTGTCAGATAGGGAAACTAAGCTTTGGGAAAGCACTTCTTGATTTAGGTGCAGCCATTAACGTCATGCCTAAGGCCACCTACTTTGCACTAGGATTGAAGAACCTGAGTGAAACTAGTGTTGTAGTTCAACTGGCTGATAGATCCATAAAGAAACCCTTTGGCTTTATAGAAGACATTCTAGTGAAGGTTAGGGAACTAGTTTTCCCCGTGGACTTTTATGTGCTTGATATGACCAGTGACACTAGTATGGATGATTCTTTGATCCTAGGAAGGCCATTTATGAAAACTGCTAAGATGGTGATAAGTTTAGAAGGGGGATTTGTTACAATGCAAGTGGGGAATCAAATAATAAGGTTTGATGTAGGAGAAGCCATGAGACACCCTCACGAGGATTATTCTCTCCTAGGGCTGAGTGTGGTTGATTCATTGATGCATGAGATTTATGATGAGCATGCTAATTCCTTTAAGCTGAACATGTTTGATAAGATTGATACTCATATGTGCTATCATGATTCTTATGCTAGTTTGATTTCTAATACATGCTTGCATGATGTTTTTAATGATTCATCTAGCATAGGAAGTACAGTAACTGAATTCATGGATTCCATGTATGTGAACTATGATTTTGATGATGATTGCACTTCTATGTCTTCTTTGTCAAGCTACAACCCCTTGGAAGAGGGAAGTTTGCTCACTTTTGTAGGACAAACGAAGGATGGAGGTTGTGAATTCACAAAGGAAATTGAGGAGTCTAGTTCACAAAGGTTTGATATTGAAGAGTATGAAGCTTTAAGGAGAAGCCGCTTACACAAGCTGAGAGAGAAGCTTTATCTGAAAGAGCATGCGCTCGCTGACGGTCCACATGTTTCTACCCTGAGCGGCAGTGGTGATGCAGACTCAAATAAGAGTGCTGAGGCCTCAGACTCTAAGAGGCCGAATTGTTGTGATGATCTGAAGCAGCCATTGACTTTTTTTAATCACTTTGATGAGCTGCCGCAGTTTGATGATGATTTCTATGAGCCTCAAGTGCTGCAAGTTGAGACGCACACTTTGGTACCTTCTATCATTGAGCCACCTACACTGGAGCTGAAACCCTTACCACCCAATCTTAAGTATGCCTACTTGCTCCATGAAGGGAAGCTTCCAGTGATTGTTTCTAATGCTCTGTCTTCTCTTGAGGAAGGGAAGCTGCTTGAGGTACTCAGACGATATAAGGGGGCCATTGGGTGGACTCTAGCCGATCTTCCTGGCATGAGTCCTACCACCTGCATGCACCGGATCTTGCTTACTGATGATGCTAAGCCTGTGCGTCAACCCCAAAGGAGGCTCAATCCTTTAATACTTGATGTTGTGAAAAAGGAGGTAGAAAAGCTACTAAGTGCTGGAATCATCTACCCGATAAGCGATAGCGAATGTGTGAGTCCCATTCATGTGGTGCCAAAGAAGAGTGGGCTGACCGTGGTAAAGAATGAAAAAGATGAGCTAGTACCTACACGGGTTCAGAACTCTTGGAGGGTATGCATTGATTACAGGAGGTTGAATGACTCCACGAGAAAAGACCACTTTCCATTACCATTTATTGATCAAATGTTGGAAAGACTAGCAGGCAAATCACATTATTGTTTTCTGGATGGTTTCTCCGGGTACTTCCAGGTTCCCATAGCACCAGAGGACCAAGAAAAGACGACCTTTACTTGTCCATTTGGGACCTTCGCTTACAGGAGGATGCCTTTTGGTCTGTGCAATGCTTCAGGAACTTTTCAACGTTGTATGATGAGCATTTTTAATGATTTGCTGGAGGATGGCATAGAGGTGTTTATGGATGATTTCTCCCTCTATGGAGATAGTTTTGATGCTTGCTTGGTCAATCTTGAGAAAGCATTGGTTAGATGTGTGGAGAAGGGCTTGGTACTCAACTATGAGAAGTGCCATTTCATGGTGGACAAGGGCATAGTTTTGGGACACTTAGTCTCAAAGGAGGGCATTCAGGTTGACAAAGCTAAGGTTGAGGTAATCTCTTCTCTACCCTTCCCTACTTGCTTGAAGGAGTTGAGGTCCTTTCTAAGACATGTGGGATTTTATCGAAGATTTATCAAGGGCTTCAGCCAAATTGCTGCTCCTTTATCTCATCTACTTCAAAAAGAGGCCGAGTTTAACTTCTCTAATGCTTGTAAGGAAGCCTTTGTTGAGTTGAAGTCAAGGCTTATTTCTCCTCCTATCTTGGTTGCACCTAATTGGGAGCTTCCTTTTGAGCTATCATGTGATGCTTCCAATGAGGCTTTGGGAGCCATGCTCGGCCAGAGGCATGATTCATTGCCGAGGGTGATTGCTTATACATCTAAGACTTTGGATAGAGCTCAAAGGAATTATACAACAACTGAAAAGGAGTTGTTTGCCATTGTCTTCGGTCTAGATAAATTTCGGCAATACTTACTTCATTCCAAAGTAACTGTATTCACGGATCATGCAGCTGTTCGATATTTGTTATCTAAACCTCAAACAAAGCCCAGGCTCTTGCGATGGGTGTTGCTGTTACAAGAATTTGAGTTGGAGATCAAAGACAGAACTGGAAGAGAGAACTTGGTAGCTGATCATTTGAGCCGTTTGCCAATGAATGTGGAAGGTGTTGATGATTCTTCTCTTGTTTGTGACACCTTCCCAGATGCCTTATTGTGTGCCTTAAATGCAAAGAAAGATCCTTGGTATGCTCATCTAGTGAACTACCTTGTTGCTGAAGTCACTTCACCATCTCTGAACAAGCATCAAGTCCAAAAGTTGAAGAGGGATGCTGGTTATTATGTGTGGGATGAACCACACTTGTGGAGGCTATGTAATGATCAAATAATCAGAAAGTGTGTGCAAGATGATGAAGTCCCATCAATCCTGGAGTTTTGTCATTCGCTAGCTTGTGGAGGACACTTTGGTGCTAAAAAGACTTCAAGGAAGATTCTGGAGGCCGGTTTCTATTGGCCTACTCTGTTTAAAGACGCATTTGAGTATTACAAGTCTTGTGACAAATGCCAAAGGTTTGGAAGTATGGGGAAGAGACAGGAGATGCCTCAAGTGCCAATGTTGTATTGTGACCCTTTTGATGTTTGGGGTATAGATTTTATGGGACCTTTTCCACCATCTAACGGCTACACATATATTCTGCTGGCAGTGGACTACCTATCTAGGTGGGTGGAAGCTGTGCCAACCAGAGCCAATGATGCGAGGGCTGTGTTGAAATTTCTGAAGTCTAATATCTTTTGCCGGTTTGGAATTCCTAAGGCTTTGGTGAGTGATCAAGGGTCTCATTTCTGTAACAAGCTTATGTCTTCATTGCTCAGTCAATTTGGGGTGAATCACAAGGTTTCTACACCCTACCACCCCCAAACCAATGGAGAAGCCGAGGTGAGCAATAGACAGATCAAAAACATCCTTGAGCGAATTGTGAAACCTAGTAGGAAGGATTGGAGCTTGAGACTTGAAGAAGCTCTCTGGGCATATAGGACTTCATTCAAGACTCCTATTGGCATGTCTCCTTATCGGCTTATATATGGAAAGGCGTGTCATTTACCAGTTGAGCTGCAGCACAAGTCTTATTGGGCAGTTAAATCTTGTATTGAGGATATGGATGCTGCTGCTCAGGAGAGGCAGTTGACTCTGAGTGAGCTTGAGGAGCTGAGGAATGAAGCTTTTGAGAACTCCAGAATTTTGAAAGAGAAAACAAAGGCCATACATGACAGTGGCATTCTGAGGAAGCAGTTCAAGGAGGGAGATCTTGTCTTGTGCTATAGGGTAAGATTCAAATTCTGTGGAGGCGGCAAGCTTAAAGACAAGTGGCAAGGACCTTATGAAGTGCTCAAGTCTCATGACTTTGGGATGGTTGAAATCAAGAATCTCAAGGATGGCCGTGTGTACAAGGTCAATGGCCACTTGCTCAAATTGTATAAGGAGAATTTCAAGCCTCCCTAAAGGTCGTTTCTTTCCTTTCCTCACTTATTCTTTTATTGCAAATTCTTAAGTGTGGGGGAAGGTGTTAGTATTAGAAAAATTAGGATTATGTTTAAGTTTAGGATTTTGTTAAAGTTTGTTAGGTTGTTAAAATAGTCTGAAATATTTCACTAGTGCTTGGGGATGTTTATTCGCTTAAGGAAGTGTCACTGGGAAATATAGGATTTGCATCCTGAAGTGTTTTTGCTTCCGGAAGCTATCACTTAGACTTTGCTACTCAGGATCAGATTGTGTTCATTTTGCTTCCGCTTGGGGATAAGTTCATTGTGCATAAGCGTCAATGCATCCGGAAGCAATTTTGCTTCCGGTAGCATGTTTGCTTCCGATAGGGATGAGAATTAGAATCTGAACCAGAGTGACTTCCTATAGCCATTTTGCTTCCGGTAGCATTTTTGCTTCCGGAAGTGACTTGAGTCTAGATCCAGTTGGGTTTCCTGAGCGCCAGTGAGAGAAAAAAAAATTATTATCATGTTATACATAATATTTTAGGTTGTGCTTAGTCTGTGTTTGTTTGTAAATAATACATGCATATGAGCCATTTGTTTGTTGGAACTGCCCTGCCTTTTATGTTGCTGCTTTGCCTTTAAAATACATCTTCCTACTTGATTTGATTGGTCCATTGAGGACAATGCATGCTTTAAGTGTGGGGGAGGTGTATTATGTGCTTAAAAGTGGTTTAATTCAAAGCTTTCACACTTGATTTTTGGACTTATTTGGCATGATTTTTCTTGAAAATTTGACTTGATTATGGCTCTTGAAAGCAAATGGAATTGTCCTCTAGTGTGTAAGTAGAATTTTTGGAATGATTACTTAAGGCATTGCATGGGGCACTTTTAAGGTATAAAGAGGATGTAAGTTTCTCATTTAACTTTTCTTAGGGAGGAAGTGACTGATTAGAGTAAGCTATAAATGTGAGAAGCCTTCAACCGAATTGAGTGGGCCAATAGTTACTTGACCTCCTAGAACTTGTCCTAGCTCTTGTTCGAGATCACAATGCATGACATGATTGAAAATGAAAGGGGCGTTTCTTTCTAAACCCTCATGACCCAAACACTAAGCCAACCGAATATTATCCTTTGATTAACCCCTTTGGGCCATTCACTTTTCTTTTCTACCACCTTGACCAATGTGTGAATAAGTGATTATAGCATATGCTTGCATTTATATTAGTGTTGTATTGTTGTAACTTGTGAAAAGCATGCTATATGTGAGAAATAAAAGATGGCCGAGAGCCACATTGAAAAGAAAGAAAAGAGAAAATGGCCAAAGGCCAAAGAAAAGAAAAAAAATAATATAATAAGGCCAAAGGCCTATCAAAAGAGAAAAGAAAAAAAAAAGCACAAAGTGCTTAAGTATGCCAAAGGCATAAGATTGGAAAAGAAAAGAGAGATGTAGCATGCTTTGTGAGGATTGATTTCATTGTATTGCATGCATATGTGGTGATTACTTGTTCATATTATTGGTCATTGAAGGGCCTGAGAGAAATTACCTCGTTTGACAGCAGTAGCAACAAGTTATTTCTGAAGAGAAGCTAGCATATTAATAATATGATCAAATTTATCACCTTTGAGGAACAAAGGTGTTTGGATTAACCTCTGCTTCTCTACTAGATTCAACAACATATGCACGACCGTTTCCTTTCTTTGGTTTCCAATCATGTGGTTTTCCGGAACAAAAGTGTTTGGATTAACCTCTATTTGGATCCATGTAGATCCCAGCTAAAGTATACTTTTAGTTTCTTATATTTCCATTAAGTTTCAATTTAGCGCTTTATTTTTTAAAAGTATACTTTCAGTCTTTTTTTGTTAACACTTGATTGGACCAAATTTCATACCTTTAAGCATGTGCATTTGAGCTTAATTAGTGTGGTTTATTTGTTATATTTGATCATTATTGACACATTTTCATGCACATGCTTATGTATAAATATTTGAAGAATAATAGCCTTATTACTTGCATTTTATGGAACTAAGGGTATTTTGGTCATTTTGACTATGAGATGTGTTTTTCATGTAGGGGGGTCCCAAGTGGGCCCCACACACCCTTGGTGGAGCTTCAGTGGAGATAACTTGGCAATAAAGAAGGCTAGATGAAGAGTACTCAAAGTTACATCCGGATGCAGGTTCACATCCGGAAGCAAAGTCACACCTGGAAAAGTACTCACATCAGAATGCAAGTTTACATCAGGATGCAAGTTCACATCCGGAAGCTGGGCTACTTGAAGAAGGGAACTTACATCCGGAAGTGGATTTACATCCGGAAGTGAACATGCTGGCGCTGGCGGACAAAGAGTTATATCCGGGAGTGGATTCTCATCCAGTGGATTTACATCCGGAAGTGAATATGCTCGCGCTTGCGATATGAAGTCTTGCATCCGGAAGCTGAAGTCCATCAGCCAGCATGTACAAGAACCAAACTGCACAATGATCAGAAATGTCAACTACTTTTCAGAAGTCTCAGGTGCAGAGTTAATTTAAGGCAAAGTCAGCCCTGTAGCTTGAAAGTACTTAGGGAGCTTTCCAAATGAGGCAAAATTGGCGCCAAGGCCAAATTCAAGTCTGGAGGCCTCATTAAGGGCAAAAAGGGAAGCACAATCACTTGGGGAAAAAAGAGGAACCTTTAGAAATGCATGGAGATGAGATCTAGTCCACATTCATTCTCACCTTTTACCAAATACCAAAAATACCCTTTGGGCGTTAATTCCAAAGTTACTCACCACTATAAAAGCCCAAATGTAACTAACTTTCACATATCGGATCTCTCACTTCACTTTCACTTTCTCTCTCCTCTAACAAACTCTCTCAACTTCATCTTCATCTTCTTCATCTCCGCTATGTCCAGAACTTCACACCTACCTTCATCCGCCTTCATCTCCATGTCCGGCTAGATCGCCTAGCCTTCTTCTCCAAGGAAATGTGCTTGTAGAATCAACCTATGGCTTCATATGCTTGTAATTTTCTCTTCTAGGTTTCAAGTTAGATGTAAATTTTTGCCTATGTATGTCTAGATCTAGGCTTATATAGGTTAGAGCATCTGTAATTTAGGTGTTCTACTTTATGTTAGCTTGTAACTTCTCTTTTACGTTAGGAACATGAAAACCGAGGCTTAATTCTTGTAGTTTCATACATGTATGTGTGTGCGATTAGCTCCTCTTACATTTGTGGAATGAATTTGTTTCCTAAATGCTAGATTTAGTGTTTAGTGTTGCTTTTGGTATGTTCTTGGCTTGAAAGAGCTTAAACCTTAATTAGATTAGTTAAACTTTTGTAGACTTCTTTGATTAAAGAGATCTCAAGAATTTAACTAGTTTATATTAAGAAGAACAAGTATATGAAGTCCGATTAAACGTAAGCACGGAGTACTTGGAGAAGGAGGTACATCTCATCCATTCTTTCACTCATTCACTTTTACTTCTGTTAGTTATAGTTTTAATTAGTTTCCATTAGTCTTAGATAAAAAACCTGCACACAACCTGTTTGATAATTTGCTTAACTTGTAATTAATTGACCTAAGCAAGAGATAAAACCGAACTGTGAATTGACCTAGGACTTGCTGCTAACTACTGTAGTTTAATTCTAGTTTTTATTTGCTTTAGCTCTTTTTAGACGACGAAAAAGAGTTAAATCAACACTGTTACTTTTACTCAAATTTAAATGATTATTTTATAACTAAATTGCGTTAAAATGATAAATTTTGAAAATATAAGAATAATTACACCAAAATTTTTTAATGTAAGCATTTTTTTAGAATTTAATACATTTAAACTGTTAAGTTAACATTTTCAGTTAAGTAAAACTAACGGTGTTAATAAAAAAGGACTAAAAGTGTACTTTCCAAACATAAAGGACTAAATTGAAACTACATGCAAACATAAGGACAAAAAATATACTTAAGTCTCCCAGCATTTGTCTTTTGGATGACCCTCCTTTTGCAGTGATCACAAGTAGGTCTATTTTTAACTTTATCACTAGACCAAGTAGCAAGAGCCGAAGCTTCTGTTATGACAGGTGGGTCAGTTTTTGCTATGGGCTCCTTTTTAATCATGGAAGCTTTTCTTACTTCCTCGTTCCGGAGGATAGAAAAAGCCTCGGAATAGATGGAAGAGGTTCTTGCCTCAATATGTGCCCTATGACTTCTTCAAAAGAGGGATGCACACCTGCAAGAAAATCATACAAATGTTCTGTCTCCAATTTTCTATAATATTTGGAGATATGATTATTACAACATGGTGGTTAATCATTCAATTCATCAAGTTCAAACCAGAGGGCAGTTTTGGCAATATAGTAATCACCTAAAGTAAGGTCTTCTTGTTTAAGATCTCATACCTTAATTTTATGTGAAATATTCTGGTTGCATTTCCTCTGTCCCCAGACGCCGCCTTAACCCCCTCCCAAATTTCTTTTGATGTCAGCAAATACATTTAGCATAGACGTAGAGGAAGGATCATGGAGTTGATAAGCCACCCAGCAACGATAGCATCTTAAGCCATGTATGTCTGTGACACTGTTTCATCGGACGGCAGAGGAGCATTTGCTTTTTCAGCCACATATGTCATCTTGTTTCTTCCCATGAGTGTGGGCACGACGGGAATAGCATTGGAGACGGAGTTCTCTAACCTGACAGACACCAGGTAAGAACTTTCAGTTTTTGGTGGACCCCCGCACTTCGGATTCAACCCTGTGTTGACCGAACTAGATGGGGAGTCCTCTCTTTTTTGTTCATCTTCAGTTTTCCCTTGATTCTGTTGTAATGCTCTAATACAATGAAGCAACAAATGGGATATGAGAAATTGCGATGTATTATTCATATGACAGCCCTGGCTTATATACATGTACAAGAGAATCAACCTCTTAAATAATAATTGATATTCTGTGATTTACAATCAATGAGAAAAGTCAAACAAAATAAAAAAGTTTTCTATTTACAATCTTACATAATCAGCCCCATGATTTTCTCTAATTAATTCAGATTCCTAAACAATATTTAGCTGATATCTCTACCATTGCTATGGTACAACCTCCTTTAGATCCAAATGAAGATATTCCAGATGCTAAATTGAGAGTTGACAATGGCAAGAACCTCGAATAAATGATCCACGACCTTCTTCAGGGCCATCATTTACTTTTGATGAATCACCAAACAAATGGCGTGAAAGAATACAATTGACTTGGAATCTTATCTTTTTTTAGTAAAAGACAAAATGATATTAATATTAGTTAGGGTTACATGAGTTTCATAATATCCATAAAAGAAAAGGAAGAAATACTGAGCAATAGAAATTGAGCCTATATTAACTAAATGGAAAGGCTTAATGAGTTCTGCGACATCTCGAGCAACAATGTGATGTATTGATGGAGCCCATTCCGAGAAATCAATCAGACGCTTGTGAACATTCCATATGGTGATATCATCTAATGGAAGATTCGAGCAGTGAATCCATTTAAAGGCCAAACAAAAGTGTAACATTCCAATTTTCGAATTTGATAAGAATTTATTAAGGTCTTGGGGTGTCATTTAAGAATTAAAAAGCCTTAGAAATAAATAAATGAGGATAAATATATTTTAACAAAATAAATATACCTATTTTTCTTTGGAAATTAAAGAAAACTAGTTAGGAAGTAAATTTTACATTAGAAATTTTATGAAGATGGTTTAGAGCTTAAATGAAATTATTATAGTAAACCATTTGAGATTGTTGCAAAAGATAATATGCAGGAATTAAATTGAAGTTAAGAGAGGAATAGAATGTAAACAAAATGATAAGAGTATGGGCAAAATAGTAATTATACAAATGCACATTTTATTTCTCATCTTTATCACTATCAAACACACTCATCCTCTCCACTCTTCCCTCACCCTCAAACCTGACACTTCCCTTCCCAAAACCCTAACCTTCGGCCACCCCCCTTTGAAATTGGCGAGCTCCTCCGGCGACAGCGAACTGAAGCTGCGGCACGGCGGCGCGGCCTCCCCTCCCCCTTCAAACTTTTCTCCTTCGTTTCCCTCCGTCTCCTCTTCGTTCCTCGTGCGTTTCTTCTTTTTTCCGGCGGGATCGACGACGAGAATGGGTAAAGCTTCGACCTTTACTACATTTCTCGAGCTATACTTTCATTTTTTTAGGTTGGTTTCCTTATGTTTTCCTTTCTCCTTTTGGTTTTTATTCGGCCCACACATTGAGGGCGATTTCCGGCGACAAGAACGCCGATTCGGCGAGGATGAGTTTGAATGAAATAAGCAACTTCATATTCATACATAGGTGAGTTTTATTTCTACTTTCATACCCATTTTTTTCCTTTGATCTGTGCAAGGGAGGAACAGAGGCCGTGAGTGGGGTTTGAGTTTTGGGTTTAAAAATCATCTAAAGAACGCTTTAGGCTTTGAGTTTGGATATTCAAGTGATGATTTAAATGTTTGATTTTGGATTTATTGATTTTGTGACAAAACCCTAACTTTATGGGGTTTTCTTTATATGGCTGACGAATTCAAGCATGTTTTGGGATCTTTGGTGGACTTCAAGAGTTTAATATGTTGGTAGAAAAATCTGTTAGAGTTGGTCCTAGGCTTTTCTAAGATTTTAAGCTTCAAATTACTGATTTTATGAGTTCAATGAAGTTACCAAGTGGTCTAGCATGTTCAACTATGTGAGTTTTCTTTGGCTAGTTGGTGAAATGTGATCTTATTCCTTTCTTTGTTGTCTGAACTGAAATTTGCTGGTTTAAGGAAATTGATTTTTGTAATTTAAATGTTACAAGGGAAGATCTTACTGGACATTGATGTCAATGTTTCATGTTTATGCTATATGAATATATGTGTTATGTTATAAGATGATTGTGCATATCTGTTTTGTATTTAGGTAGTGACATTGCATGTTTTTGCTTGGGGGATTTTCTGTTACATCGCTGCAGAAATTGTCCTTGCTTGTTTCTCTGATTTTTGCTGGTATTTATGCGAAGTTATTTTCTTTTTCAAAGCTTTAGTCTTTTGGAGGCTTGTTTGCTAGGATTTTTGGTTTTCTTCGTTTTTCTTTTCTGCCTATTTAATGTTTGACTTCATTGGAAATTGAGTGAACAAGTAACCAAGTTTATATGTATGTATGAAACTTAATTGGCCTTGTATTTTGCTGCTGGACCATTATTATTATACTAAGTTTTATCAGCCTTTCTATTTGATTGTGAAATCATAAGAATGAATGAATGAAACCAATTGTAATACAGGGATGTTTGAATTATGCTTGTGGCTGGAAAATGATTATATGTGCAGCTAGGATGTCTGCATCATTTTACTACCAAAACTGAACTATTTGATAGGAAAGTTTGTGAAAATGAGAAGTGTTTGTGAGGAGACTTAAGTGTCTTCATGTGACTTTGAAAGATGGTTTCCTTTGGTGCTACATTGGTTATGTTTATATAGTATTATTTTCCTGGTTTTATACAAAAGGTAACAGATTTATTACTTTGAATAATGAAATTGGAGTGTATTTTTGAATGCAAAGAGTAAAAAACTTATATATATATATAGCTAGTTAACTTGGTAATGATTTCATACAAGTAGATGTTGGTTTTAAGAATTAAAATAAGAGGAAAATGTTTGCTTTTGAATATGGGTGTTTGTCCTGATCAAGAGAAATTAGTGTTTGTATGCGTGTGCAAAGAAAGTGTTTACCTTGGTTTGGTGTTGTATTATTGGATATTGATGTGATTGCTGCAACATGAGGTTCTTCCTCTCTCTGTGTGTAATAGAATTCATCGGGAAATTATTGAAGTAGCTTTAACTACGTGAATTTATAAATGAAATGTGTAATTGTGATTGTGGTTATGTTTGATAAATGTGATTTATGACTTAAATTGGTTAATGTATTTGAATAAAGAAGAAAGGGATTGGGTAGTAATGCGGAGACGAGAGAGACGGTAAAATATTATAAAGTGGAAATGATATTAATTTAGCAATTTGTATTATATTCATATAGGTTTAAATAGTGGTGATGGTACTTGGAAGATAATCTACAAGGAAACTGTAAGAAATGACAAAGAAATGCTACGAGTGACAGGTAATCACACTTAAACTTGCTATAACAATGAGGGTGACGTTAGTTGGGATTTTCTTAAAATCCTTTCCCACCCTCTATATATATATTATCTTTGAAAAATTGTTTTCATACAAAACAGGCTATCGGGTGTCTTTCAAACACGATTATTTTCGTATAAAGAATTTGATTACTATATGTAGTATCCTGGTTGGTGGAATTGATAGACTGTGTATGTGAGTGTATATATGTTGGAATCTTGGTACTTTGACAGGGATATGGAGAAGTATTGTGGATGATTGTTGTGGGACGGTGTGATACATATGCTGGAATAGTTCTATTGTAACTTTGAGAGGTTATGAGGATAGGAATCAGATGTGGGGTTTGAGATTATGGAAAGTTGTGCTGATAAAAAGTATTAAAGGTATGACTAGGATATGGAATTGTAGGGTGAGCATTGCATGACACTGATATATTTATGTACCATCGCGCGATGATAACTGTCGATTGGCCGATCGACAGTTATTTGTACTGATCCTTATCGGATTGATTAGACCGGGGATCATAGGTCGACTTATTGAGAGAAAGTGACCTACAGTTGTTTGGCAGTGGAGAGCCCAATCGTTCCCATTCTGTAATGGAAAACAGAATCGGGGTTCCCTCGCTGGGGATTGCCAGAGAGAGAAATTTGCCCCCTCATTGTAGAGAGGGGCACAGTGTCAAATCATATAGTGAAGTTGGATGCTGGAATGAATGCCTTCGTGATGGCACGATGTATCTATAGGTGAGTGTGAGAGTTGTGGGGTGGTATGGTCGTATTGGAGGTAGAGATGGTGAAGTGCATTGATTCGGAAATGACAGAGAGACTGGAGTGATACATGGGAAGAAGGTTTGGATTATATATATATGTGTATTACTGATTTTAAAACTGTGGTACCCTTTAGACGCCCTCGCTACCTACATCTCACATTTATAGTGAGTTAAGCTGTGATTACTGGGACAAATTGTCTCATCCCACGATTACTCACATTTTTGCAGGTATTCATGCACAGGCGCAAGCATCAGGAAAGGGAATTAGGTAGTGGAGATTGTATAGTTTATTTAGAATTGTATATTGCCAATTTATAGGTCTGCATTCGCTTCCGCATGTATATATATTTATTTATTGTTTAATATCAATTAGTTTTGTTTATTAACCATGTTAGGCAAATCCTTTCTAACATGGTTAGCTTTTAATTATCCATGATAGTATTCATATTGTATTAGGCAATTCTTTTCTATCATGGATAATGTATAAAAGGATTAGAAAATTCTTTCCTAACTATGATAGAGATATTGTTGATATGAATATTCCTTTTCTATCATAGTTAGTAAAGAGATTATTGAATTAAATGGACATCTTAGTTTAATTAAGAAATTAGTAACAGTATGTTACAAAAAGCATGCAAGACTGAAGATTTTACCTGATACATGGTGTTGTTTACAAGTGAAGCTCTGAAGATGATGCTTATTATAACAAATTGAGATGCGGCAGAAAGATGAGTGATTGAACTTCCATTTCCTTATACATAAGTTCCATTGAGTTAAATTCAAGGAGAAAGAAAGATGATTGTTGGATGACAATTGTGGTTTTAGACTGGATGAAAAAGCTAATAAAGAAAATGATACTATAGCCTAAGAGTCTTTGATAAGGTCTTGAGGTTGAGGAACCTTCCCACCATGTACAACCTTGTTTCTTTTGAACCAAATGTCATTTATAAGAGCAATAATTCCTTTCACCAGTGACAGATTGTCACCATTATCTAAAAGGAATTTTCTAAGCCACAACAGGATATCCTCAGTTGAAATGTGACATGGAGGTCTTATAGAGAAGCAACCAAACCAAGTAGCTTTAGTTAGGTCATAAGAAAAGAATAGGTGATGAATAGATTCCTCCACTTTACATCTAAATTTGCAAAGACCAACGACCATCAAGTGATGACTCTTTAACACATCGATCGTTGGTATTGCTTGATGGAACATTTTCCACATAAAAAGAAGTTGCTTCTTGGGTAGGGGAGATTGACCATAAAAATCTCCAAAAGGGGTCAACATCAGGCTGCGCTTGAAACTTTTAATCAAATAGTAGACGAAAATCTGATTTAGCTGTATAAGATCTAGAAGTACCTTTCATCCAAATTATGGTGTCATTTCTTGTGACAATTGAAATTGGAGTTGAGAGAATACAATGAGATGTAGAGCCTGAATATAGACTTCTGATCAGGGAAGCATTCTATTGAACTGGGTTCCATGAATAAGGAGTATGCGTAAGCAAGTCAGAAACCACCTGAACACCAGATTGATTTCCATCAAAGCCTTGCATTGGCCACCATAGAGGGTAGTTGAGAGAGATGGACCTACCATTGCCAACTTGTCATCTTAAATTATTAGTAATAAAATAACCGCATTCAAGGATGTCATTCAATAAACATGAAGTGTTATAAGGCCGTTTGAGTCATTGCTATGAAGACCAATCACCGTACTTCTTCCCCATTGTCATAGCTAAAATAGAGGTTTGATTTGTAGAGACTATTCGCCAAACCTGTTAAGCCATAAAGATTTATTGACCAATTCCATATGCCTAATGCCTACACCTCATCGATTCACTGGGAGAAAAAGTTGGTTTCTATTGGATAGGTGCATTAGCTTGGATGAACCATTGAAACCCCAAAAGAAATCCAGAATCGACTATCAATTCGTTCACAGATGTATGAAGGAAGTTTTACATAGAAGAGAATGTGAATATTAACTGCTACCAAGATGAATTTCAACAGAGCCAATCGACTAGCTTGAGAGAGAAGCTTTTGATTTCCAAGAAGATGTTCTTGAGTCTATTGCAGTGAGAACTTGCTGATAAATAAGAGACTTGTCCCTACCAGGATCAACCCATGTACCTAAGTATTTACCCAATCTTCCCGAAAATGACATTTTCAATAGATTAGTCAGATGCAATTTATCTTGATGAGATACATCGGTGCTAAAAATAATACATGACTTCTGAAAGTTGATTTCTTGTCCAGACCATTCACAATATTGATGAAGAACACCTTTAACAAACCTTTCTGTGAAGCTTTCGTAAAAAGCAATGAATCATCAGCATACAAAAGATGAGAAATGGGGTGAGCAATCCTACATAGTTTAATACTCTTTCATTCCTATTGATTCTCTTGCTGAAAAATTAGACAAAAGAGAACATTTGCTGATATAATATAGAGGTAAGGGGATAGTGGATCACTTTCACGGATACCCCTTTTAGGCTTGAAAACACTTGCAATCTTCCCATTAAAAATGAGATTATATTAACTGTTGAAACACATTGTGAGATGAGATTGACCCATTTCATTGGAAAGCCCAAACTAAAAAGGACTGCTGAGATAAAATTCCATGAAATGCGATCAAAAGCCTTTGAAAAACCAATTTCAAAAGCAGCAATTTTCCTGCGACCCTTCCTTGAGGAATGGATGTGATCCATAAGTTCCGTTGCCAGCATTATGTTGTTAGAGATAAGACACCCGTTTAGAAAAGCACTTTGATGCGGAGCAATTAATGAGGATAGGTTTGACTTCAAACGATTGCTCAACATCTTGGAAATGATTTTATATGAAACATTGCTTAAGCTTATGGGCTGAGAATCCTTTGTTACCTAGGGAGAGTCTATCTTCGGGATAAGGACAATATTAGTCCTATTAATCTTCTTAAGAAGGTGTTCAGAATGCCAGAAAGATTGAACAACCTTAAATACATCTTTATGAACAAGATTCCAATGAGTTTGATAAAATTTGGCATGAAAACCCTCTGGACCAGGAGAACTACCTCCAGGCAACCTAAAAACAATTTCTTTGAACCCTTCCATAGAGAATGGAATCATTAAAGAGGCTAAGTCTTCAGCAGGCAAAAGAGGCAAATTGACAGAAGATAGATGAGTAATGATATCGTCCAAAGAAGATTGATTGGCCCAAACAAAAATCTCACAAAAATGGCTAGCAACATGGTTTGATAAATCATTAGCATCAGATATCCAATTCCCCTGATGGTCTTGACGACAAGTGATTAAATTCCTTGATTTTCTCCTAGTGGCCACTGCATGGAAAAACTTTGTGTTTCGTTCACCTTCCACATACCATTTAAGACATGACCGTTGAGCCTAGAAACTAGCCTCACAATCGTATAGAAACTCTAGATGATATTTGATCTCTGAAATCTGTTTAAGAGAAAGATCTGTCAATGAAGTTGAGGATGAGATAGTGTTAGAATCTTAAGTTTTGATGAAGACTAAAATATGAAAGAACTAGTTGATCACATAGGAAGAATCAGGCTAAAAGAGAATCCTAAGTTAAGTCACAACCGGATGCAGAATTACTTCCGGATGGATTAGAACTAGCGCTCGCGGATGGAATACATATCCCATAGTGGAAGCAAGTGAGACACTAAGTCAGAACCTAGTCTATGCTGTTAGAGTATTGAACCTTGATGAAGACTAAGTTAGGACACAACCGGATGCAAAATCGCTTCCGGAAGACTTAGAGTAAAATAACGTGACTAACGCTCACGGATGAAGAATACGTCCCACAGCGGAAGTCAATAACATGCTAAGTCAGAACATAGTCTAAGTAAGATTGCTTCCCATAGCAAACACGCTTCCCACAGCATGTATAGTTTTTACTGCACTTGATTATATATACTACTCTATTGGACTAACAATTATGTGCAGAACTTAGTTTTACTTCCGGATGCAAAAGAGCTTCCGGATGCAAATACTCTTGGCACTGGGATTCTGAGACTAACACTTGCAGAGCAAGATTGCCTCTTCCGGATGCACATTGGTCATCCGTCAGCAAGAGTACAAGAGACAGAACGTACATATGCCCAGAAGTCAGAATGCTTTTTGTCAGAGCAGTGTTGTCAGAGTTGCTTTTCAGAGATAAAGCAAGTCAACCCTGTTGAGCATTAATGGAGCATTTATGGAGCCAACGGTAACAAGGGATAAACGGACATATTCAAACGGCTTTCCTACCTACCAAACATTGGAGTATGAGAGATGCTATATAAGGAATTGCTTCAACATTTATGAAGCACCGAAGAATTGCATCGAACATATTCTGCAAAAATCATTCAAGCATTCAAAGCTCATACTACCCAGAAAGCAAGAAGAGCACTTATTGCATTGAGAGTTATTTATTATCCATCTTGTACTCTTTGTAGTTAAGTCTCTTTAGTTGTTGAGAGCATTCATTGTACTTAAGTGAGTAACATTATTTGTTCTTTGAGATAACTAAGTAGAAAATCCTTTGATTAAAAGGTTGAACCCTTACAAGTAGTAAGGGGGAGCGAGTCAGGTTGTAAGGTTGCAAGTGAGCCCGTAAAACTTGTGATTGTAAAAGGTTGCAGGTGAACCCGTTGTAAAACCTGTGGTTTAGTGGAACTCAATCTGGGTGATTGAGAACTGGACGTAGGTCAAGAGTTGGACCGAACCAGTATAAAAGTTTTGTGCGATTTAATTTTCTAATATTTTTTTGGTAGCACAATTCACCCCCCTCTTGTGCATCCTCCTTTCATTTGGTATCAGAGCCAGATCTTTCTGACTTGATTCCAACGAATCTAGAAAGAGAAGATCCAGTGATGGATGCAGATCAACATGCTCTCCCTGATGTAGCCATTCAGCCAAACAAGCCTCCAGGCTTTGATGGGTATAACTATCCCTTCTGAAAATTCAAGATGGAGAACTTTATCAAGGCCAGTGGCCTTCGAATCTGGGATGTTATAGAGCATGGTGACAATATTCCACTTGATGATGAAGGTTTTGAGAAGCCTCGATCTAGCTTCACCAATGATGATTACTTCAAGGTGGAACTGAATTACAAGGTCATCCACTATATTCAATGCGCCCTAAGCCCAAAGGAGTTCCACAGGATAAGCCACTACAAAACAGCAAAGGAAATGTGGGAGGCTCTTGAGGCAGCTCATTCCGGAACCAAAGGAGTGAAGGCCAGACGTGTTGAGATGCTGGTGGAGGAATTTCACAAGTTCACAATGCTTCCTGATGAGCCAATCAGAGATTTGGAGCTCAGATTCACCCATCTCATAAACAACCTGGCTTCACTGGGAAAGAACATCCCTGAGAGGGAACAGGTAAGTAAAATTCTAAAAGTATTAACGGGTGACTGGCTTACAAAGGTAACTATTTTTCAGGAAGTACAGGGAGAGTCAACCAGTTCTGTCATTGCCTTATTTGGTTCTCTGGCTGAGTATGAACCAACCCTGTTAGCACAAAGGGCTCCACAAGCAGCAGCTAAAACCAAGAACCTTGCCCTAGTTGCTCCCAGCAAGGAAAGATATGATGATGATGATGAGGAAGATCTCGATGATGAAGAAATGGCTATGATGGTGAGAAAATTCAAGAAGTTCTTCAGGAAGAAAGGGGGTTTCCAGAAAGGAGAATCAAGCCATAAGAAGGAAAGGGCCCCTGTTTGTTTCGAGTGCAAGAAGCCTAGTCATTTCAAGGCTGAGTGCCCAAGTCTTCAGAGATTCAAAGGGAAGGACAAAAGGAAAGCCTTCATGTCCTCAATCTGGGTAAATAGTTCAGATGAAGAAGCTAGCGATGAGGAAGAGGTCGCAAACCTCTGTCTCGTTGCTAGGGAGGACGGAGAAGAAGCACTCTCTGACTTTGAATCCGTTCATGGTGATGAGGTAAGCCTTACTGAACTCCAAGAAGCCTATAACGATATTCATAGAGAATTCTTTCGATTATGCAAAGCTTACAAGGTTTTAAGAATGAAGAAAGAATCACTTGAGCTCTCTGTGAACTCACTGAGTGATGAGCTAGCGGAAGCCAAGAAGCTTCCGGTAGTGGATGGCAAGGGAAATCCCCAAGCGGAACCCAATGCCTCAACATCAAAGAGCTGCATCAATTCCAGCAAAATCTCTATTGAAAGGGATAGATTGCATAATGCCCTGCAAAAGTTCACAAAAGGTTCTGAAATGCTAAATGTTATTTTGATGAACCAAAGGCTTATAGAGATAAAACTGGATTAGGCTATAAGCATCAAGGTTCTGAAACCCGACCCGAGCCGGACGGTCCGACCGGTCGGATCGTCGGCCGGTGGAAAAAATGGCTCGTTTGACTCTGTTGGGCCGCTTCGCTGGTCAGCCCGCTTTAGGCCGCTTTTAAGCCGTTGTTGACCCGGGAGCCGGAGTTGGGCCGTGAACCGGAACGAGCCGACCCGGTCAGAAATTGAAGACTGAAAAAAAAAATATCAACAGAAAAAAAATGAACTTGATTAAAAAAATATCTTCATCCTAATTATATTAAGTTATTAAGTATTAACAATATTTATATATTTAATTTTCATTAAATTATTACGTCACCGGTTCGACCGAACGGTCCAACCGTTTCAACCGTTTCAACCATGACCCGCTCAGTTTTCCGGCTCGACATCCGGCTCGAGTTTTAAAACCTTGATAAGCATAAAGAGAAAAGGTGGGTGGAACCCAAAGTGAAACACTACCTAAAGTTCTTCCACAAAGCCATAGTCACAGTTCCACACCCTTCAGCTTCTGTAACTATTGCAACAGGAAGGGACACTCCACGTCCACCTGCAATGCAAAGAAGCATGGAACCAATAGCACTCATAGGTGGGTTCCGAAAGGAACAAGATTGACTAAGGATCCTCTAAGGAAAGAAACTAAGGGAGCACATGGACCTAGAATTTGGAAGCCTATTCCAAAGGAAGTCCGTCAGCCTAGAGCCCACACAAGGCCAGAGGCACAAATAGATCACAAACCTAAGGTCAACACTGGACCAAGGGTTATGGGAACTAATGATAAAGGACCCAATAAAGGTTGGGTACCTAAGGTTGTCTGATTTATGCAGGTCTGTCTCAAGGCATCCAAGAACTGAAAGTGGTATATCGACAGCGGATGCTCGAGAGACATGACAGGAGACAGAGACAAGTTCAAATCTCTGGTGATCAAGGATGGAGCCAAAGTGAAATTTGGAGGAAATCAAAGTGGAAAGATCACTGGAGTTGGTGAAGTTGGACCTATCCAAGATGTCTACTTGGTTGATGGTCTCTGTCATAACCTGCTGAGTGTGAGTCAAAGCACCGACAAGGGAAACTGGGTAATCTTTGACTCTCATGAATGCATTATAGTAGATAAGCATGATCTAGACATAGATAAAACAAATCTAAAATGCAAGCTTAAGGCTAATAGGAATGGAAATCTATACACCCTGGATTTTTGCCAACAACTAACTGAAAAATGCCTAATCACTAGTGATGAAAATAGTTGGCTATGGCACAAACGGCTAGCCCATGTAAACTTTACACAGCTTGATATGCTTATTAAAAGGGAACTAGCAATAGGAATTCCATCCTTTAAAGTTAAGCATGATTTTATCTGTGAATACTGCCAACGAGGAAAGCAAACAAAGTTCTCGTTCAAGACCAAGAAGAAAGTCTCCACTAGCAGGCCCTTAGAACTAATTCACATGGATTTAGTTGGGCCAGCAAGAGTGAAGAGCTTAGGTGGAAACCTTTATGCTCTAGTGGTGGTGGATGACTATTCAAGGTTTACCTGGACAATGTTCCTTCCCTCTAAGCATGATGTTTTTGATGTTTTTGTTGTCCTTGCTAAGAAAGTGCAGAATGAGAGAAATCTCAAAATTGTCGCCATAAGGACAGATCATGGAGGTGAGTTCGAGAATCACAACTTCTCAGAGCTGTGTGAAGAAAATGGAATTGATCACAACTTCTCAGCTCCCAGAACTCCTCAACAAAATGGCGTGGTTGAAAGGAAGAATAGGGTGCTGACGGAGATGGCCAGAAGCATGCTCAATGAGAAGGAGGTTTCTCAAGTGTTCTGGGCAGACGCTATGAGCACGGCTTGTTACATCTCCAACAAAGCCTATGTTCGCAAGGGCCTAGACAAAACCCCCTATGAGCTATACAAAGGTAGGAAGCCCAACATCAGCCACCTCAGAATCTTTGGATCAAAATGTTACGTCCACAACAACGGGAAGGTAAACCTGGGTAAGTTTGATCCAAAAGCAGATGTAGGAGTTTTCATAGGATATTCTCTTAGGAGCAAGGCATATAGAGTATACAACTTAAGAACTAGAATAGTTGAAGAATCTATGCATGTTGTATTTGATGAAAACCATACATGTGAAGGATCCATAGAAGATGATGGGATATTAAATTTTTCAAAACCACCATCATCTTCACCACCCAAAGAAACACCAGCAAGTGATCCTAAGAAGGAGGATGAACCCAGTGATGAACCTAGAATGCAGACGGTGCCTGGTGAGGTACAGTTGCCAACCGCTAGGAGACATCACAGGGATCATCCACTTGACCAAGTGCTTGGTGATGTTTCTTCTGGTGTCAGAACTAGAAGGCAAGTTCAAAATTAAGTTGAGTTTGGAGCCTTCTTATCTCAAATCGAACCAACTTCAGTTGAACAGGCCCTAGAGGACTGTGATTGGATCATTGCCATGCAGGAAGAGCTCAATCAGTTTGAGAGAAGTCAAGTTTGGGAGCTAGTCCCTAGACCGTCTCACCAATCCATAGTTGGGACCAAATGGGTCTTTAAAAACAAACTGGATGAGACCGGACAGATCACTAGGAACAAAGCCAGATTAGTAGCAAAAGGGTATAACCAAGAAGAAGGCATAGACTATGAAGAAACCTTTGCTCCAGTTGCAAGACTTGAGGCAATAAGGATTATTCTAGCCTTTGCATCCATGAAAGGCTTTAAATTATATCAAATGGATGTAAAGAGTGCTTTTCTTAATGAATATATTAAGGAAGAGGTGTATGTTGAGAAACCTCCTGGCTTTGAGGATCATAAGCACCCGAAGCATGTGTATAGACTAAAGAAAGCATTGTATGGCCTGAAACAAGCTCCACGAGCTTGGTATGAGAGACTTAGCAGCTTCCTGCTAGGAAAAGGTTTCTCTAGAGGCAAATTAAATAATACATTGTTTATCTTGCATAAAGATAGGAATATGTTAGTTATCCAGATATATGTTGATGATATCATCTTTGGAGCAACTAACGAGAAACTCTGTGAAGAGTTCTCAAAGACAATGCAGGGTGAATTTGAGATGTCAATGATGAGAGAGCTAACCTTCTTCCTAGGCCTGCAGATCAAACAAAAGAAAGAAGGCATCTTCATATCCCAAACCAAGTACTGTAGAGAACTTCTCAAGAAGTTTGGGATGGATGAATGCAAGGAGTATGATACTCCTATGAGCACCACTGCCGCTCTCGATGCTGATGTTAAGGGAAGTTCGGTCAGCCAGCCAATGTATAGGGGCATGATAGACTCCCTCTTATATTTAACGGCTAGCAGACCTGATATTCAATTTAGTGTTGGCATGTGTGCTAGATTTCAAGCCAATCCCAAGGAATCTCATCTAACATGTGTTAAACGTATTTTAAGATACCTTGAGGGAACTCAAGAACTTGGTCTCTGGTATCCCAGAGGTAACCAAGAGTTCTTGTGGGCTTATTCTGACGCTGACCATGCAGGTTATAAGACAGATAGAAAGAGCACCAGCGACCAATGTGCCTTCCTAGGCGGCTGTCTGGTGTATTGGGCAAGCAAGAAGCAAACCTGTGTGTCACTATCATCCACAGAGGCAGAGTATATTGCTGCTGCAAGCTGTTGTGCTCAAGTGCTGTGACTGAAAAATCAATAAAGGGATCTTGGCCTGGAGTTTCCTGAGGCTCCCATTCTATGTGATAACACAAGCACTATCAGCCTTGCCAAGAATCCAGTGCAGCACACAAGAATAAAGCACATTGACGTCAGACATCACTTTATCAGAGACCATGTTCAGAAGAAGGATGTCAAAGTGCAATTTGTTCCTACTCAGCATCAGCTTGCAGATATCTTCACCAAACCTCTGAGGGTTGATCAATTTACTTTTATAAGAGGAAATTTGGGAATGGTAAACCCAAATGAAGTTTAATCTTCAGAATAAACCTGTGCTTAATTGTTAAAACCTGCAAACTGTACTAACTTAGGCATCGGAGTTCCAATCTTTAGTTTTGCAGGTCCCCTAGCATGTCAATGTTAAATCTTAAGTGTATCACTTCCGGAAGCAAATTTCCTTCCGGAAGCTCATTACTCTATTCAGCATGGTTGCTGCCGCTTGGGCATGACACTAAGCAACCGGAAGCACCAGTGTTGGGAAAAGGACACGTCACTTCAGAAATGTTTCATCTTCTCCCACAAAAATTGTGCCTTCTTTGACAATCAGAAACGACACGTGGCATCAGGTGCGCCGTTCCAATTTAAAATGTTTATGTTTTCCCATAAATGTGTGTGTTTTCCCATAAACTGCCATCATGACCTTTCGCATCAAAAACATCAAAAAGGCATAAATAGGTCATTCATTCATCACTTCTCTCACACACAACACCCAAACTCTCTGAACTCTCTCGACTGTTCATCAACTTCATCGTCTTCATCACTCTTCATCTTCATCTTCATCTTCTTCTTCATCTTTTTTTTCGCATTCTCTGTGCATTTCACTTCATCCATAACCATTACACAAAAATGGCCTGTTCCAATGAAACAAACCCTAATCTCCAGAAGGCCTCCTCCTCCAAAAGGTCGAAGCATTCTGGGAAATCTGGAAAAGGGAAGAAGAGGGTTCAGTTTGCTGAAGAACAGTCTTCAAAACGCCAGAGGATTGAAGATGACTACTCAGAATACAGATCTAGGCCGTTGGAAGCTGTCTCTCCGGCTTTTGAAAACAGAAACCCCTATCTCTCCAATGGCATCTTCGTGGATCTAGAAAAGCTTGAAGCTCTGGGTTATGATCTTTCTGCATATCTCCAGAAGTACATGACATGGCTGGGGATTCAAAATGTCTACAGTATTCCAGTGCTGAGGGTATTCTGTGAGTCTCTGACTGCCAAAGCCAAGTACAAGGAGATCAGCAAGAACACAACTGCGATTGGCCGGGTCGACTTCATGGCCACCATCAGAGGAAGAACAATTAAGTTCCACTGGAGAACAATCAACCGCTTCCTGGGGGTCACTGATGAGGAGATGAACCAGTGGCTCTTCCCTGAGCGGCTGGATCAAGCAGAGCTGGAGCAAGTTTATGGCACTGGGGGGAAGAAGGTGTCTGGTATGCCCGACACACAGAAGGTGCTCCAGTACATCTATTCCAGAGTCATGACGAACAAGGGTGGAAACTTCAACGAGTTCACCCAGTTAGACAACCCTTGGCTTGCAAGATTCCTCACCCAGCAGCCTATCAATCCTGGCCAACTGATCTCCATGGAGCTGCACAGATGGGTAGAGAATAAGAACAAGGGGAACGCATCTCTTCCCTATCCACAGTTCATCGCCTTCCTCCTGGAGAAGTTCAACATCAAATCCACTGAGGAAGCTGATAACAAGAAGTGCCTGCCCATGGGATCAATGAATTTGGGCAAGATGGGAGTCCGGTACATCAAGCCGGTGAAGGCCACTCAGTCTGGCTCTCAGACTGGGAGTGCTTCTCACACATCAGTACCCTCTGCATCTGGAGCAGGGGATCAAGAAGCTGACTCCCACCAGGCTGGTCCCAGCAGCACTCGTACTCCAAGAGTGTCTACTGCTCAAAAGGCTCTTGTTGAAGAATTGAAAGATGAGGTTCTCTTTCGCCTGCCGGATCCATTGATGGCTCCCATCAGAGAGGAATGTGCAGCAGCATTTAACACTCAGAACGAGAGGATCCAGGGATTGGAAACTCGACTTGAGAGGATGGAAGCCAAGCTAGACCTTCTACTTGCTCATTTACTAGAACCACCATCTCCTCCTCCTCCTCCTCCACCCCCACCTAGCCCACAAAATAACCCTAACTCTGACCCTCACCTCGACTCCCCTCACCACTCACCCTCACCCCACAACTCTCCATCCCCTAGCCACTCACATTCACCCAGCCCCTCACCTTCCCTCACTCACTCCCCTCCCTTAAACTTTGACGACCACACTTCCTCACCTCTACCTTCACCACCCCGATATGGCCCTGAGCCTCCTCCCACCATTCCCTCCTCATCCTCCTCCCTGGCCCTCGCCCTCTTTGATGATGCCAAAAGGGGGAGAGAAATGCTAAGTCAGCCGCCCCTTTGGCTCGATGAGGAAGTTGCTGCTGCTCTCCGAAGGGCCATGGACATGAAGCATATGGGCCAAGCAGAAAGGCTAATCCGTGATGAGGCCATTCGCTTCATGGGCCAATGACAGTCTGCCAGCAGGGAGACCAACCTTAAGATGGTGCTGGCTGATCAACCTGAGGTGCCACCTACTACTGAGCCTGTACCAGCCTCTGTGCCTGTTGCCAACTTGTTTGAAGAGCTACGCATGAAGTATGGTTTTAAGAGGTCAGAGCCGCTAGTGAGGGTTATAGCCAAGCCAATTCCTCCCTCTGTGCCAGCTCATGTTTCTCGTTCATTCAGCTTCAGTAAGTCAAGAGTTAAGACTGTGGCTAGAAAGAAGGTCGCTTCCTCCCCTAGAGCATCCTCAGATAGTGAAGAGGAGTCCATTGTTGCTCCTGAGGATATTGAGACTGAAAGGGTGCCACTGCAATGGGAAGCCTCTGAGCCTCAGTCATCCACCCAAGAGCAAGCTCAGACTGTAGATAGTGAAGTCCTACCAGAAGTGGTGGTCAAGCTAGAGGTGGAAGACATGACACCAGAAGAGTTTGAGCGCTATGGTAACACAGATAGACTCACATATGAGCAACTCTTCGTTCTAGATGCTGAGAGGGCTCAGGCTAAGGATCTTCAAGAGAAGAAAGGGAAACGAAAGGGAAAAGGGAAAGCAAAGTCAAGCCTACCTCAAGACCCTGATTACCCTGCCTAGAATGTCAAGGTTAAAGCTGTCAATCTCCCTCACGCAACCATCCCCATCGGAGATTCAGAGGATGGAAGGGCTTTTGGATTAGATGAGCTCAGTGATCTGAAGAAATCCATTGCTGAATCCCTTGAAACGGAAGACTCAGAAAAGCCAATGAGGAGAGGGAGTTTCAAGCAATTCTTGCCCAGATCGACCAACAGCAGATGAATGAGATGTGGGCCAAGGCAAATGAGGAGTTTGAAGAAAACCAGAGAGAGAAAGAGAGGAACAAAAGACACAAACTTTAAAACCTAGCCACTCATGCATAGCACAACATTTTGTTCTTTCATTTTTCATACTTAGTTATCTGTCATACTTGTAAATCTGCTTACTATTTTTGCTGCTTATACATGTAGTTGATTTACATATTAATGAAGCTCGCTTTTGTATTTATATCTGTATGTTATTTAATTATCTGCCTTTAAGTATGAATTCATAAGTTAGCTTAGTTTGTCATCATCAAAAAGGGGGAGAATGTTAGAATCTTAAGTTTTGATGAAGACTAAAATATGAAAGAACTAGTTGATCACATAGGAAGAATTAGGCTAAAAGAGAATCCTAAGTTAAGTCACAACCGGATGCAGAATTACTTCCGGATGGATTAGAACTAGCGCTCGTGGATGGAATACACATCCCATAGCGGAAGCAAGTGAGACACTAAGTCAGAACCTAGTCTATGCTGTTAGAGTATTGAACCTTGATGAAGACTAAGTTAGGACACAACCGGATGCAAAATCGCTTCCGGAAGACTTAGAGTAAAATAACGTGACTAACGCTCACGGATGAAGAATACGTCCCACAGCGGAAGTCAATAACATGCTAAGTCAGAACATAGTCTAAGTAAGATTGCTTCCCATAGCAAACACGCTTCCCACATCATGTATAGTTTTTACTGCACTTGATTATATATACTACTCTATTGGACTAACAATTATGTGCAGAACTTAGTTTTACTTCCGGATGCAAAAGAGCTTCCGGATGCAAATACTCTTGGCACTGGGATTCTGAGACTAACACTTGCAGAGCAAGATTGCCGCTTCCGGATGCACATTGGTTATCCGTCAGCAAGAGTACAAGAGACAGAACGTACATATGCCCAGAAGTCAGAATGCTTTTTGTCAGAGCAGTGTTGTCAGAGTTGCTTTTCAGAGATAAAGCAAGTCAACCCTGTTGAGCATTAATGGAGCATTTATGGAGCCAACGATAACAAGGGATAAACGGACATATTCAAACGGCTTTCCTACCTACCAAACATTGGAGTATGAAAGATGCTATATAAGGAATTGCTTCAACATTTATGAAGCACCGAAGAATTGCACCGAACATATTCTACAAAAATCATTCAAGCATTCAAAGCTCATACTACCCAGAAAGCAAGAAGAGCACTTATTGCATTGAGAGTTATTTATTATCTATCTTGTACTCTTTGTACTTATGTCTCTTTAGTTGTTGAGAGCATTCATTGTACTTAAGTGAGTAACATTATTTGTTCTTTGAGATAACTAAGTAGAAAATCCTTTGATTAAAAGGTTGAACCCTTACAAGTAGTAAGGGGGAGCAAGTCAGGTTGTAAGGTTGCAAGTGAGCCAGTAAAACTTGTGGTTGTAAAAGGTTGCAGGTGAACCCATTGTAAAACCTGTGGTTTAGTGGAACTCAATCTGGGTGATTGAGAACTGGACGTAGGTCAAGAGTTGGACCGAACCAGTATAAAAGTTTTGTGCGATTTAATTTTCTAATATTTTTTTTGGTAGCACAATTCACCCCCCCTCTTGTGCATCCTCCTTTCAGATAGAAGACAGAGATACAAGTTTTGATTCCAGCTCCTTAATTCTGAAAGCAAGGACTTGGAATCTTATCTTGTGAGCATATTGTTGTTATATGAAGAATAATGGTTTAAAGGAATGGTGGTTTGAGTGTTCAATAATTATTTTTTATTAAAATTCATTATCCTTTGTTCCTAAATAAAGGGAATTAGTTGAGGGCTTTGATTTGGATCTCAATTCATTTTGCTTTTAAACTTGAATTTGTTTCCCAATCTATTCTTATTAATGATATATAGTAGATGGAGTTTTCATCAATGAGAACAATGATTGAATAGGGTCTTTTAAGGAAATCAAACATGTATATGTAAATTGGTTATCAACCTCTACATCTAGGTCATATTGGAGGGATAAGAAATGATTGTGAATGGCCAGGACTGATTCACTATGGAGACAATATTAATGCTATGGGTATGGCTTCTTGCTGCTGATTTAGTATGGTTTATTGGCTACTCTTTTAATGGTTTGGGGATGGGATTGCGGGGGCAGTGTTCACTGATATTTTTTGGAGCTTTCATTCTGATGTTTCCTTTGACATGGACATGGTGCTTGGAGTTTGGGTTTTTAATCTCTTGATAGCTTATAGGGAAAAACGATGATATAATAATTAATTGTTTTAATTTGAGCAAAAATAATAAATGATTATTTCGCGAAACATAAAAAATAACCAATTTTGTGATCCGGTGCAAAAATAACAAACTCGCTACTAAATATTAATTGTAGTTTTGTGGAACCTTTATGATATTTTCTAAAGTAAAAATACTCTTTTACCTCCTCACAATTAAAACTCAACCCTTCATCCTTCCGCCCTTCATCTTCCTATGGTAACTAGTATCATCAAGGTTTTAATTGGGAGAGACAAAAAGGAATTTTCACTTTAAAAATAATATCAGAAAGGTTCCACTTAACTACAAATTAACATCTAGCACCGGTTTTATCATTTTTGTACCGGTTCACAAAGTTAGATATTATTTATGCACCGCGAAACAGTCATTTATTAGTTTTGCCCAAACTGAAATAGTTAATTATCAGATCAACGCTTTCACCCTAGCATATAATAATTCCTTAGTTTTTAAATATAAGACTCAATTGACTTTCTTTTAGAGATAAAAAGAAAGCTAAATGAGCTCCATAACCATAGTATTCTTTTTCATAATATTAGATTTTATGTTGTTTTGTAGGACTAAAGTGCAAAAATGTCCATGTATTTGTCACTTGTCACGAAGGTGCAAAAATAGTCATGTAAAATTTTTTGGAGCAAAACTATTCACCAAATTTCAAAACTAGCGCAAAAATGTCTATCACAGTTAATTTTTTTTTTACTTTTCACTTATCATCCTCTGTCGCGTCGTCATCATCACACAAGGGCAAATAAACACATAAGTTTGCCATATGTTTTAAGGAGAGATGAATCGGCAGAGGATGATGCATCAAATAGTAAAAAAAAATTAACTGTGATGGACATTTTTGCCCCATTTTTTAAATTTATTGGACATTTTTACTTCAAAAAATTTTACATAGTTATTTTTGCACTTTCGTGACAATTTCATAAACATTTTTGCACTTTAACTCTATTTAGTATAAGTCAAATATAATTAACTTATTCTGTTTTCATAGGATGATAAAAAAATCAAGAAGATCTTATATTTAGGAACAACATAAGTAATAAGTTCAAAGGGATAGGACCAATGGGGTGGTTTTTTGAACCCTCATCCCTTTCTTGTATCATTGGTTTCAATGGCTACTTGTCTCCCCCAGCACGACGCCAAGCTTTCTTTTCTTTCATTTAAGTTAGGTTTTGGATATTGGTCAAAAAAAAAAGTTAGGTTTTGGATGGTCAGATCAAAGATGGCTCAGTTCAAAAAAAAGATCAAAGATGGTTGTGTTATTTGGGCTGGGTTATTGTGTTTGGGCCTTCCCTTCCCTTTTTTTCTGTTGGATAAATATATTGTATTTCAATTGATTACGTTAATGAATATTATCTTTGACTAAAGAAAATGAAGGGTCAAGTCAAGGCGAAAATTCTGGGAATTTCCACCAGATAATGGAGACGTATGTGTTGAGAATCCTTTTTGTTTGTTTCTTTCTTTTTTCTGAATGTGTTAGATATCAGATTCAGAAGAAAGAGTCAACCATGAATATACACTATATTCAATCTAGTCCTAAATATAAGACCATTATCAATATTTAATTTAGTCCTAATTATAATATCACTTTCTAAATTTTTCCATCTTTCCCAAAATTATACTTACTAAATTCTCTTTAACCTTTTGTCCTAAATATAAGACCTAGTTGACTTTTTTGGAAAATCCTGAAAAAAACAAAATAAGTTACTTATAAATTGATTTACCTAATTTTTTCTTTAAACTAGTTTATTTGACCTATAAACTATTAGGTAATTTAAAAATATATTAAATATTTCATAATTAAATAATCTTTTTTTTTTGCTTCATTAATCTTTTTAAAAGAAGGTCAACTGATTCTCATATTTAGGACCAAAAGAGTGAGTACAAGCAAGTGAGGGAGAGTGAGGTTATAGGTAGATGATAAGGGTCAATTGGTAATATTATGTGATTTAAACTAAGCTTTTTTTTTATCACCCCATCACTAGTCATGACATATTTGTTTAATCCTAAAGCTTGGTTTGATTTAAGGATATTATTAATAATTCCTCCATACTTGTTTTCCATAATTGTAATAGTTAGATTTACTTCTATAAATAGGAAAAGTTTGTAGTTACGTTTAATTTCACCATTATATTTAAATAGAACTAATTATTAGCTAGTAGTCTAGTAACATAGCTATTTAATGAATTTATTAACTATTTAAAATTTTTAAGTAATAGTTATGATTTTTTTCAATTTGTCATAGAAGCTTGTTTTACGAAAGAAAACATGTTAAACAGTTCTTGAAAGAAAATAGGACAAAGGTGCAAAACTGATACTAAACTTTACCCAAAATTGTGTTTTTAATACTTAAGTTTCGCGATGAGCAAAAATAATACCCAACTTGGGGTCCAGGTACAAATATAATATTTTCACTTGCGAGAAATAAAATTTAAATATGAAAAGACTGGTATGTCCCTCATTACATTTTATTTAATGAGGGAGGAATGGGGGCATGACAGTCATTTCATATCTAAATTTTATTTCCCTCAAGTGAAAATACTATATTTGCACCTGAACCCCAAGTTGAGTAATCTCTTTGCAACTCGCGAAACTTAAGTATTAGAAACACAATTTTGGGTAAATTTTAGCATCATTTTTGCTCATTCGCTCAAGAAAATAGCTTATATATCTTTTGCAAATAAATATTTTTTTTTAATTTATTCGTATTGTTGGGATTCTATTGTTATAATTTCAGTCATAAATTGGATAAATTGCTACTATATAGTAATAAAAAATTAAGTATTACATTAATGCTTTTCCTAAAGTTGATAACCCCTATGAAGGTATTGTTAATCAAAATGACATAGTTGTTAATCAACAAGGACGGACACCAATAGACAAATATGAAAGTTGTATAGCACTATTCAGAGTTTGTTAATGTTTATGATGAAGTTGTTAATACGTATGATTGATATATTAATATCTATGAAAGTGTTATTAATCAAAAGTAGTATCCGAGGAAAGCATTTAAGTCACTATGCAACATTTTATAATCTCAATTCAAATTTTATTACCTGATTTATCCTTTTGGAAATTTGAATATCTTCTTTATCCTTTTGCATATTTAGAGTACTTTAATGTTAGATTTTCCCAATTATTTATTTGGGGAAAGGTTCACACAAACAACATGCTTCAATAGGGCAAGGAGTTCGAGGAAACTGGAAAAGTGATAAATCAGAATAGACGTACATGGCTGCATCCTATTGTGCAATCTGAATCAATTAGTTTGTGGTTGTTATGGTGGCATTGCAACCACTGTAAAAGGCATTGGCATTGTTGGAACTTGGAACCAAGAAAAGATTAAAGTATTTCATGCAGATACATTTTGCTAGAAAATGTACAAAAAAAATAGTTAAATTTCAAAATATAAAAAATCATTGTAATAAAAAATTTAAAATTGAAAACTATGTTGTTTAGGTTTTTTGGCCAAATACTATTTTGTTCATAGAAAATCCCAGATAAATTTCAAAATATGAAAAATGATTGTAAAAGGCATGGGCATTGTTGGATCCAAGTAAAGATAAAAGTACTCTGTTCATATTTCAACTCTTGAGACATGTAAATGTGTGGCAAGCCAATAGTAAAATCACAACTAAACACAGAACAAGCCACACAACATACATTATTTATATGTAGGAGGAATAATACACTAAAAGGATAAAACATAAAGCATAAGAGCAATCCTCCAATTTCTTACATAAGTTGCTGCCACGCATACACACAAACACAACTACAATATATTATTAAAGCTCATAATTTTGTGCTAATTCATGCATTAACCTTTGGTGCCCATCCTGCAATAACATATTGCTCTTCAGCTTTCGTGTTCTTAAACGACTCCCGGGCAAACAGCAACTGCAAAAACACAATCATTCATCAGCTGCAATCCCAATGCTTTACACTCACCAAAGAAAATGAATCTAAAAGGTTCAGAAGGAGACTAAAAAAATTAAGGATGTATAGATAAGATATGAACACTGCAATCTTTTTTTTTGAACACATTTTCGGACCAAACACAACAGCAAAACCAACTAACGCGGTTGGCAAGCTGAAGTGCGAATGTCCTACTTATATACTCACACACACACACATTCCTGGTCGATGTGGGACTAAGAGATCCCACAAGGACCCCCCAGTACGGCGCAAGCGCCACCCACACCAACATACGCAAGGCACATGACATTTTTTTTTTTGAACACATTTTCGGACCAAACACAACAGCAAAACCAACTAACGCGGTTGGCAAGCTGAAGTGCGAATGTCCTACTTATATACTCACACACACACACATTCCTGGTCGATGTGGGACTAAGAGATCCCACAAGGACCCCAACACTGCAATCAATTACAATCTTTTTGTAACTATCCAGATTCATAAAGGACTGAATATGCCTTAGTCATCCAATAATAGTATAGCTTCTCTTTTCAAAAAAGAAAGAACAAAGGGACAAATTTTGAAATGAAATCAAACATAGAAGTTTAATCAGACATAATCAAATAATAACAGACAAAAACGTTTCCTGTTATTTTTCTTCCTGCCTAACCAGAAGACCAACCCATTCTACTATATGATATGAACCTATCATATTTCTCAATGTTCATGTTTAAAGTTTTATGATCCAGCTATGATACATGCTAATTGAAAAGAACAAAGAATGCAGTAAGAAGATCACAAATGACACAAGCCATGAACATGTAAAGAAAAGATCAAGTGAGAATTGAATTAAGAAAACATCAAACAAAACAAGTCAGCGATAGGGTTTTCCAGAGCAGAAAATTCTGCTAGAAGCTCATAATAACATTAATTTAACCACAATGAAGGAGACCAAAATAAATAATCCAATGACATGATAAGTGAACTGAAGAAAATCAAATTGGTACCTTTATGTAATTGTGGACATGGGTCAAATTTTCAGGGACAGTCCACTTCTTAAAGTGGCCAAGTGCAACAGTAAGATGGTAAAGTTTTGGTGCCAAACTCAAATCAACAGCAGTAACCTTATCCCCAGCAACATAAGGCCCCTAACAAATTCTCCATCATATTAGCAGAGATTAAAACTACTTATCAAATGAAAAATGAAGTTTTTCACAACAAATTCAAATGATTACATGTGCCTGCAGATGGTCATTCAAAGCCTTCAATTCAGTAAGTAATGCCTGCTCTGTCCCATCATTTGGGTCTTTGCTCTTCAGGAAACTCACAAAAGATCCAAATATCTTTGATCCCCTGCAAGTGAAAGAATTACATGCAATCAAATTCAGTGGTAAGAAGAATAAATCTTAATGACAGCAAATTTTACCCATAAGTAAATAAAAAGTAGAACATAATTCAGTCAATCCATCCCTATCATCCTCAGCATAAATCAAGAATGAGATGGAAAATCTTTGTATGATTAACATGAATGGAACACAATAAAATTCCTTACCAAGAAGTAATATTTTGTAGAAACAGCCCACTATAGGGTGTTCATCCTTTTCAAAGATGCTAATAAGTAATAACACATTATCACAAATAAGAAACGAAAAAGAAAACAAAGTCTGTCCGCTTTATATGCTTGCAGGCATACCATATGACTACTGTTCTGGTACCCATAAAAAAATGGACGGATAACAGCATAATGCTAGTTCAATCAATGGATATAATTTGTTTATCTGGCTTCCGTAATGGAATCTGACAACAATTTTAAAATATTTTTTGTCCCTACTTTTACATGTAAAAAAATTGCTGCAAAATGTTGGCATCTGCAACAATGACAACAACAAAGCCTTATTCCACTATATGAGAACAGTTGGTTACATGGTTTATACACAACAACAAAAGTCTTATCCCACTACATGGGGTCGGTTACGTGGATCATATCATCATATGACGCCATTGTGCTCTACATTATCCCACTACGTGGAGTCAGCTACATAGATCATATCACGTCATTGTGCTCTATCATTCACCATTTACTTGTCATATAATTTTAGCTAGTAAACCAAACTATGTTGCAGTGTTTCAAAACAGCAATAATCACCACTGAAAACTTAAAAGCCAAAATCAACACATGAAAGGGTAAAAAATGAAGATACAATAAAATTAAAAAGCATGCATGCACACATACACAGAGGAAAATTCAGGAGGAGTAGCAAGCGTGGGTTGAGGGTATTTCTCCTCAAGAATGCCCACAATAACATCAGAATCAGCTACCCATTTGTCATCAATCTTAATCACAGGCACCTTCCCTTCAGGATTCACCTCCAAAAACCTATTAACAACACAAGATCACCCAAAAGCCACAAGAATATATAGCAACCCAAATGAATATGAGCTAGTCTCCAAGAATACCAACCACTGAGGCTTGTCAGTGACATTGATGAGGTGTTTGTTGTAAGGAACATGCTTTTCCTCCAAAGTTAAGAGTACCCTTTGAGAAAACGGACCTGAAAACAAACACAAACATGAAATAAAGAAACCCAGAAAGAAGGTTTAAACTGGAAGGGGTAATTTGGGAAATACAGTCTCCGAGGATATGAGGGGCGCCTGTAGCAGCCTTCACAGCAACTTCAAGAGCCATTGCAGAGAGGAAGCGATGATATGAGAGATGAGAGAGAGAGAGAGATGAAATGTGTTATTTATGCAACAATACAATACAATGAAGGAAAGCTAAGGTGGAAAGAAAACGGAAATGGGGAATATGAATATGAATATGGTTAGTGCCATTGATTAGGCACTTATGGTAATCATTCATTCAGTATCGTCATTATTGCATGTAACCATCGTTTCACACTTTACACATTACTAGAACCTTCTCACTCTTGTGATTTTTCTTTACTTTTTCAAAATAATAATGTCTTTGGAGTATTGTATTTTATATATTACTCTCTTTATTAATTTATAAAAAAAGACCTTACTTAGGTCAAGTCCATTTCTCTAGGTTCTCAAGTTCTTTTAATATGGGAGTGACATGTGTCCTTTTATAACAAACATACATTCAATCTAATACCCTATAGGTTCTTTATAAATATAGACGAACTTTAACTAATTTTTTAACTGATATTTTAAGTAAGTATTTATAAGAAATTTTTAAGTAGATCATTAAATGTCTTAGATAAAAAAAGTGATAATTATAACCTTTTACCTTTCTTTTTACATTCCCTCTCATACTTTTTATATTATTGAAGTGATAATTTAAGGAAATAGTGATGAAAATTAGAACAAATGTCTTATTTTTTTTATCCATGAGAACAAATGTCTTATATTTAGGAACAATTTCAATTTTCCACTTAGATTTTTTTTTTCAATAACATTTTCCACTTAGATTCTATATTTAGGAATAATGAAAATAATGACTATAATTTAAAATAAAACGCTTGGAATCCTCTTTATATGATTCTCCAATCAAATTTTATCATATATGATTTTTATTTATTAAAAATAAAAATAGTCTAATAAAGTTTGAAATTTTCTATGTCTAAATTCTTTAGAAATACATTTCTTACAACCGCTTTTAAATATAGAATAATTTGCAAATGACATAATGGATAAAAACGAGAAACAAAACCAAAACCAAAACGTCTACTATATTAATCCCTATCTATTTTAATTATTTTTGGGTCCATGAAAAACGAAATGGATTTCTTTATAATATTTGGGTATAATTTAGGATGACCGAAATTTATAAATTCACTTAAGTAAGAATTTGATTTTATATGATTTGATCCCTTGACTTAAAACATTGGCTTGTAAATCATCTATCGTGGTCCCTTCAATTGATCGTGCTGCTGCAGGCCTGCAGCTGCTGCGTTTTCTATTGTTGTCCTGAAAAGTGAATGCCAAATCAATGCCGAATGAACATGGACTTTCCACAGGCCACGTTCATTTATCATTATGGTCATATTTGTGTGCAGCGTTTTGCATCTATGTGGAGATTGTCTTTAAATTCCATAGCAAATAGCCAAATACGTTTGGAGAATGGTACACAAGGAAAAAAGTTATAATCGAATTCCCTCAAAAGGATTTTCAAATTGTATTGAACTAGGGTTGACCCCGCGCGTTGCGCGGGATACCCGACTATAAAACAATGTGTCAATTAAATGTTGAAAAAGTTGTTTAGATAGATATTATCTTGTTTTGTTTTGGCTGTGAGTAGTTCATTTCATACTAATTATAAATCTTTCAATTTCTTATAATAAAAACTTATTTATGGTCAAAGAAAATTAATTATGAATAATAAAAAGTAAATGTCCTGGTCATTTTTGTCCTAGTTTTGAAATTCGGTGATCAATTTTGCTCCAAAAAAATTTACATTGTCATTTTTGCACATTCATGACAATTACATGATCATTTTTGCACTTTAGCCCTATCTATTTTAATCGGTTCATTGATATGCTTAAATTGAGAAGGTGGTGTATTTTGATTTCTCCAAAAAGAAAGTGAAAATTCACTACCTCGTTGATTTCGTTGTCATGTTTTCTTCGTAATAACTGTCTAAGCTTGAGGAAAATGAATCATCAACAAACGAAAAATTATTGCATTCTTATAGGTTCTATTAGAAAAGTGGCCAGTGAGAATAGGACCAAACCTTATTCCATGGTATTTACATAAGATTCCTCTTTCTTATTCTTAAGCACATCCCGGAGAAATTGATTCTTTACGGAGAATTAGATGGTCTTCCTGAACAGTCCTTTTATTTGGTTAAGCAGACTTCTAATGTCCATCAAATTGGTGATTCTCCCATAATATTTATAATTAAGTTTCCAAGTCACACATATGAAAAATAGGCATCAACACAACCCATCAGCATAATGATTAAGTTTTGTATTCAACTTAATATTTTAAAAAATATAACTATTATCCAATTCATAATATTAAATCATTTTGATTAATATAGAAAAATACAAGTAAACTAAACTTTTAAATTATTGAAAAACACTTTAACTATTGAATAAGACAATAAGTTTGATTAAAGTAATTAAATTAATAACGGAAAAAAGTTCTAGACTCTCGAAAATAATAGTTAGGTTTCTTTAATTCATAGGTAACTTTTTATTATTCATAATTAATTTTCTTTGACCATAAATAAGATTTCATTATTTATTAAACAAAAAAAGTTGAAATTAAATAAAAGCATGTAAATTTTTGAATGTGCTTCATGAAACAAAATCAATACTGTAAAAACAATTTCAAATCAATTTCCTTGTTCATTTGTTATTTGTTTTGTAGCCTCTTTTGTAATAGGAGGTCTTTTACAATGCTTATTTATATCTATGTCATCTTTGCTCTCATCGTTTCCCAAGTCTTCCTTAAGTGTGTAGGCAGTGCAGCTTTGACATAGTATATTTTTGTTAGAATCTTAAGTTTTGATGAAGACTAAAATATAGAGGATTAAACCAAGTGCCTAGGAAGCAATAGGATAACATAGGATCCCAAGTAAGAGTGCTTCCGGGTGAAGATTTACTTCCGGTTAGATTAGGACTTGCGCATGCGGATGAATGCTTTCATCCCCCAGCGTCAGCAAGTAAATCACTAGGGATTTAACTTAGTCCATGAACTTTAGGTGCACAAACCCTAAGACTGAGCTATGGTTCAATCGGAAGCGAAGTTGCTTCCTGTTAGACTTAGACTGGCGCAGAGCGATAGAATAGATATTACTCCAAGCGACAGTGAGTCTACTTCCCCAAGTGAAAGCGCTTCCTGTTAGAATTAGACTGGCGCAGAGCGACAGAATAGATATTACCCCAAGCGTCAGTAAGTCTACTTCCCCAAGTGAAAGCGCTTCCTGTTAGACTTAGACTGGCGCAGAGCAATAGAATAGTTATTACCCCAAGCGTCAGTAAGTCTACTTCGCCAAGTGAAAGCACTTCCTATTAGATTTAGACTGGCGCAGGTTGATAGACTAGATATAACCCCGAGCGTCAGCGGAAATGCAACATCAAGTGAAGTTGCTTCCTGTTAGATCTTGACTGGCGCAGACTGATAGAATAGATTTCACCCTAAGCGTCAGTGAATTCACCACGTCAAGTAAAAGTGCTTCCGATAGCTCAGTGACTAGCGCTGAGTGGTGGAATGAAATAGACTAAGCGAGAGCAAGTCATGGTGAACTAAATCTCTCATCAAGTGAATTTACTTCCGGATGTAGAAGTGCTTCCGGATACTCCTTAGATTTAGGGATCACCCACTGCATGAGACTATATGATTATATTGCTAAACTAACGTTCAAGTGCAGCACACTCAGTAAGGTTGCTTCCGGATGAGAAGTTGCTTCCGCAAGCAATCAGAATGTCTGAACGTTCAAAGAGATGCAGTGTCAGAATGCTTTTGTCAGAGCAGAGGTGTCAGGACTACTTTTCAGAGATAAAGCAAGTCAACCCTGCTAAACATTAATGAAGATGCACTTCTCAACGGTAACATAGGATTAACGGCTTTATTCAAACGTTCATATTCAACCTGCCACAGAAGCCTATGAAGCCGAGTATAAAAGAGACATTCATTCAGAAGAGAAGAAATGGAAGAAAAAGAGAGAACAGAATAAAGTATCTGATATATCATACTCTTCATTCTACACATCTTCTACTACTCTCAGATCCAGATTTGTGATATTTTTCAGAGAGTAATTTTATTGTACTTAAGTGAGTAACATCATCCACTCTTAGAGAGAGTTAGTTTTGAGCTTAAGTGTTTAGCCCAATCAGTTCATAGAGTGAACATAGTGTAAACTTACAATTTGTAAGGGGGAGCATTTAGAAGTTTTCTAAATCTTCATAGGTTGCAAGTTAGCCCGTAAAACTTGCATTTGTAAGGTTTGCAGGTGAACCCGGTGTAAAACCTGTGGGTTGTTAGGTGAACCCGTGCTCGTAAAACCTAAAGTGTAAAGGCTTCTCTTGTGCCCGGTTTAAACAAGAATAGTGGATTGAAAATCTCAGGTGGAGCCTGGGGACTGGATGTAGGTCTGGGTGACCGAACCAGGATAAATTTATGTGTGCATAAATTTACATTCAAACATTCTATTTTGCATCACATAACATACTGACTTGTGCATATCACTACTTCGTAAATATTATCACCAAGCACAAGCAGTCTTTCGAAAAGAAGATTCAAAAGATTTAATTTATTCCCTCACCCAATTCACCCCCCCCCTCTTGGGTGACAGCCACGTTTATCATTTGGTATCAGAGCCAGGCTCGAGTCGGTGTGCCAGCGAGGGCGCTGGGCCCCAAGAGGGGTGGATTGTAAAGTCCCACATCGGCTGGGGAGGAGAACGAAAGGTGCTATATATAGGCCTGGATACCTCCCCCTCTTGACGCGTTTTAAAACCGTGAGGGGTGAGGATTCCCCAAAGCGGACAATTTCGAGAGCGAGGCGCTGGGATGTTACAATTTTGACTAAACCATTTATACTTTCAGCAATTCTATTTCCCCGTACATCAACTTCATTTATCCAGCCGAACCATCAAAGGACTTGTTATTTGGTCTCCCAGCTCTTCATCAATATCATACTTGGATTGAATAATATTACCAGCATCACCATCCTATACATTGAAGAAAAATATGCTTCAATTGAGTTGATTTTCTATTCTATCAACATGAATACATATGCTTTTCAAAATCTATTCGGTTTCGGTTTTTGAAAAAACAAATTTGGTGATAATCGAAAACCGAAAAAAAAATACCATGTTTTAAAACATGCCCAATAAAATCAATAATAATAAAATCAAGCAGACACTTCATTATGATAATGAGCTTGAGATTGATGATGACCAAGCTTTATCAATTGAGGAAGGTAAAGTTTTAATATTTTACTGTTAATCATTTCTTATGAATTGCTAACATTATATTTATTTTACTAATAATCTTTTTATATGAATTGCTAGAATTGCAAAAGATGTGTTTGGAGCCAATCTTAGATCATCTTTAGGAGATGCTATTTATGCTAATAGGAGGTGCTAAATCATGTAAACAATGGTTTTATATTTTTGTATCATATTTTTTATTAGCTTTTGGTTGATTTAGTTTATTGGCTTTCGGTTGATTTTTAATTTTTTTTTATTCAAAGGGGCAAGCACTAACGGCTTGAGGTTACAAGCGGGATAGAACCCGCAACCTCCCACTTAAAGGGGAGATGTCATACCACTGGGCTATAAGGTAGAGAATAAACCACCACCAATTGGTGCCTCAAAAAATTTAAACCAACAATAAAAAATATTAACATACAAAATCAGGAAATATGAAAAGTAGAATCAGAATTAGAAATGAAATTTGATACAAATTTTAGAAAACTGCAACTAATTCAATCCTTAAATTTTGAAATCCTTACACTTCTAATATTATGGGATTCTAAACAAAAACCTTAACCTATATTTTCAATGAAGGTTTATTTAGTCACAAATTAGAAAATATGAAAAATAGAAACAGAATCAGAAAATGTAAGCATTATAATGAAACAGAAGGGAATCAGAAAACATAAGCATTATCACACAGTTTTCGGAGGCTTTGAGTTTTTCCATCAGGTTTCCTGTCTTGCAATCAATCTTGCAAGTCATGCCATTTGCAAAAGATGAAACAGCTTTCACCACCCTACATGAGAAGGAGAAAGAAAGAGAAAACTGAATCGATCATAATTAACAGCGAGGAAAACATATCATCAAACCCATCAAAGTAGTATAAATTTAATATGGTACCCGCACTAATCTATATTTATTTCTAATGCACCATCCTGAGCAGCCTCATCTTTGCCACTGACTCATTCTCATCATTTATGCAACAATAGCAGACATTTCATAAGAAAAATAGATGAAGGTAAAAATTAGAAGAAATAGCAACATTTAATTAAGAAGAAAAATGACTGCAATGTGCATGCTTAGAGAAAACAAAGAGCATGAAACAAAACAACAAAGATATTTGGCAAAATGAGAGATGAATATCTATCAAATAATTTCAACATCTAAGGTACGGCCAAATCTGTCAAACTTAAAAGAAGACTTATTCAAAAACAAAAATAAGAGAGAAAATTGAACTACAAAATGCATGAAACAATAGTATGAATTACTTTTTCCGCAATCATAATGGAATAAGCCTTTTGAATATGAGAAAGAACATTATGTAATATGCATAGAATAGCCTGCATCAAACAACAAAAGAAACATATAACATTGCAACACTAAAACGCAGCATCATGTTAAATGGGATTATCCCCATCTAATCATCCTAACATCACGTGTGAAGACAAGGGAAAATAAATTAAATAGTAACATAGGATAAAATCCTGAAACTAATCTCATTAGATGAAAGACTTCTTGTACTATAAAAAGTCAAGCCAAAGGTAGAACCAAAACATCAATTTAATGTGCAGCAAACCTGAAAATAATTATTACTCCCTCCGTTCCTAAATATAAGATCATTTGGCTAATTTGGAGAGATTAAGGAAGGTTTTCCAATGAATTAGGATTACACGATCTTCCCAAAATACCCTTCACTTAAATTTGATAGACAAATAGGGATTTGAGAGAGAAGTGAGGGAGTTAAGAAGTATAGGAGTAATTTGGACCAAAATTGAGACAAAATAGAAAGTGATCTTATATTTAGGAACTTATCTACTTCCCAAAGTGATCTTATATTTAGGAACGGAAGGAGTACAATGCTAACATATATGAAAAGGAAGGATTAGCCCAAGAACATTCTAATTAAATATAATGAAAATCAAGAGAAAACAACAAAATCTAATAAAGGCAAAAAGGCTCTATGACAATAAAAATAAAACAAATTGCAGAAAGGTATCATCTTTGCTCATATCAGTAAAGATGTTTACTGATATGACCAAACAGGCTTGGTAAGTCTTAGGGCCTGTTTGGTTTGAGGGAAGGGAGAGGGAGGGGAGACCCTTCCTTTGTTTGGTTTGAAAAATTGGAGGGGAGGGGGCTTAAAATATTCCCTCCCCTTCCCTTCAAACCCTCTATTTTGGATCCCTCCAAATTGGGGGGATTTGGAGGGGAGCCAAAACTTTTGACTAATTGCCCCACCCTATTTTATTATATTTCTACACATGTATATGTGAGAAAAACTATAAAACTTCCACATATACCTCCTTCCCATAAAAATAAAAAAAAACTTCTACCTCCTCCTATGTAGTTTTTTTTATACTGGGTAGCTTTTTTATAGCTCATTTTCTTTTTTAAGGGTTTGATAGAAATCCACGTATGGTTTTTGTTCTCTTGATTTCCAGTTACGGTGGCATTGAAGATGGGTCTCCAACTCTTTCTTTTTTTTGAGAGAACTCTAATTTTCGCTCCACCATTTTCGGGTTGTATATATGGAGAAGATGGGTCTCCACCATTTTCAAAAATTTGCTTTCTCCCATGTTAGTTGCTGAAAAATTTGGTTCAGGGGAGGAGAATGGTAGTTTCATATTTGGAAAGGGAATAATTTTAATAATTTGTTAAATATAGTTTTTATAAATTAAATAAGATTTTATAGTACTATTATATCAATTTTATATCTTTCAATTTAATAAGCAACTTAATTTGAATCAAAATGTAAGTTATTTTATATGATAGACAATAATTAATTAACATATAAGGATAAAGTGGTAAATTCATCATTTTCACCTTCCCCTCCTCTCCTTGAACCAAACAAATAATCATTAAATTCTCCTCCTCCCTTCCCTTCCCTTTCCATTTCTTATCAAACCAAACAAAGTACTATTAAACATTCCCCTTCCCTTCCTTACTTCCCTTCCCCTCCTTTCCCCTCAAACCAAACAGGCCCTTAGTGGATAAAACTGATTGAGAGGCAAGGGATAATTGTCAGTATCAACTTACTAAAAAAGCTTGATACAGACAATTCTTAGTCTATTAAGTAAATTTGCTCAATGATATGGCTTAAATGAAGTGGTTTAACCAATAAATAAGGGTGGGAAGCCTTTATTTAGTCAGAGGACAACTTCTTATAGGTTTATGATTTAGTAGAATGCCTACATTAGAGACAACAATGCAATTGTTAATCTATTTAGCAACCTTGATCACTGCTGTGACTGACCTAAATAGATTGGTAATTATAATCATTAGAACTTCATTTTACATATTTTTAGTAATAGCAAAAATAACATATGCCTCAATCTAAAAAGCCAATACTGAATTAGTATTTTCCTTTATTCCAATATTGACCCTCATTTTTAATTGCGCCACTCTCACTTCAGTGTTGAAAGAGAAGTACATGAATTTGCAGTGTTAGGATCATGTTCAATGAAGCATCCTTGTTGAAAGGATCATCATTAAAGGCAAGACACAACATAACATGAGAAAAACCTAACACCATAGAGGGGAAGCTGCAAATCAAAATGCACAAACAGAGAGAAGTAAAATATGACAAGGAGCAAAGGAAAAATATTAAACACATCAAAGACAACATTAAAAAGTTAAACTAACGGTAAAATATGAATCACTTATCGTCATATACACTAAAAAATTCATCATCACATTCAGACTCCAAGGCAGAAGAAGAATCAAACCAAGAAGTATCTCGAAACATTACCTAACGGCGGTGGAAGACCGGATGTCTCGCCGGCGGACGAATGGGAGGGCTCGGCTCAGCGGCGGAGGACTCGCCAACTATAAAATAGAGGAACGAAGGAGGAGTGAAAGAGAGGAGAGGGAGGAGGAGGCCTTTTTTCGATTAAGGAAGGGATTGAAGATGGTGATGGTAGATGGGGATTGAAATGAAGAGGCACAATCAGAGAAGTATGCGAAGAGACAGATGAGTAAAAGGCGAAGAATAATGAAAAGGCAATGGGAAAAGAAAAAACAATTTAACACTCATAAATGCTATGCTGCCATGCACATTAGACACATGCACAGCATAACATCTAAGATATAAATTAATAAACACCAAACTTAGGAAATATTAAATGAAAATGCAATGCCGTGTGAACACTGGAAAGATGCCATACGACTAATTATAAGATAGTATTGATATTGATTCTTAGGTGAGATTAAATTGAATAATATGAGTATCAATAGTATTGCCTCCAATCCGTAATACTCCCTCCGGTACTAAATACAAGACCTAATTGACTTTTTCTAGAAAATTCTTAAAAAAGCAAAATAAGTTAATTATAAATTGATTTACCTAATTTTTTCCCTTAAACTAGTTTATTTTACCTATAAGCTAATGGATAATCTAAAAATATATCAAATATGTCATCATTTAATAACCTATTTCGGAACATTAATCTCTCCAAAAAAAGTCAATTAGTTCTTATATTTAGGACCAGATCGAGGGAGTATAAGAGTTCAGTCACTAAAACACACTTTTATTTCTATATATGTATATCACGTCACACATTGCAACATACAAATGTTAAAACTATATGTATGTGTCGCACCCTGTTGCGCGACATACTATACATATAAGAAAATTATAAAAACATGATTTTAATAAACGAGAATCGTCTATATAAAATCAACCCTTCTCGAAAATTCCCTTTCCCACTTTCTTTTTTCCTCATTCTCTACTTTCTTCTTTTCTACCTCTAAACTTTTATCCTTCTTATTTCTCATTTAACTAATTGTCTTTAATCTTTTTTGGGTTAATTATTACCATACTTTCTATCCCCACTATCTAATTTGCATATGAGGTATACAATTTATAATACTTATTTTCTCATTCAAATACCTTTAATATTTGTGTCTAAAAAAAGTAATGATCATCTTTAGTAAAATTTCTGCAGCTTCGTGCAAGTTACTATGACATAAGCTGAGGGACATTTTTTAAAACAAAATAACTACGACATACTTTTTTATTATAGGGCAGGACAAACATATATTATTTTTTTATTATGTTATTCTTGTCATGTCCTGGGGCGCAACATACATTATACTTGTCTCGCACAGTTATATCACGCCTCGTAAAAATGCGACACATGGCCTTTTGTGACAATTAAGAGTGTGACAGCATACACTTTTTTTTTGTGCGATTACTACTATTTTTTCTTGTAATGATGATACTCTTGAATCTTGATCTTTGACAAAAAAAAAAAGCAAATAATTGTTTATGAGACATCAAAGCATAAAGTTCACTTAAAATCACTATTTTAAAATTATTTAATTTAAAACATTTTGATTGAAATTGTTTCCTTAATTTCTGTGTAAACACTTTTCCATACTCAATTTAGAGGATGCACGATCTCTACATTTTTTTTAAAACAATACGATCTTCTACTATTTGATGAGTTAAGTGAGCTTTCAAAATTTAATACTTGTATAATTAAGCTTTTCTTAAATTTACTAAAGCATTTATATTCACAAACAACAATATACTCCCTCTGTTTCTTATTATAAGTCACTAACCGCCTCAAAAATTTAGTCCTTAATATAAGTCACTAACTTCCATTAACTAGTTACGTAATAATTTAATTAGTTATGTTATCTTCTAGTAAAGAAAAAATAGATATCGTTTGTTTATGAAATAATAATTGTTGTCTTTGGCATCTTTCAATCTACACCGCCAATCCATCTTGTTTCCACAAAATGCCAACCTCACGTCACTTTGTAATTTTAAAAAGATTATGCACCAAAATCACGTTTGATGAAAACCCATCATCACTGGACTACAGTACAAAATTCTTTGGATTCTCTTTTTTTTTTGTCGGATTTTTTTTTTTGTCAGACTTTGGATTCTTATGCCACTACACTATTGGAATATGGATAGCACTGGTTTGCAAATCCCACAAGTGCATTTTAAAATGGTAAAAAACATATAAGTGCTCCAATGTTACTATCTCCATGAGGTGCTACTTCCTAAAATCGAATTTCCAAAATTCTAATAGGAGTTTCCCAAAGTAATAAAAAACACAAATACGTTCATATTTTTTAGGTGATTTCTCAGCACTTCCCTCTTTCATCTTGATCTTGCAATGTGTTGTTGCTTGAAATTTGGGACCTTTTGTGTAGACTAAATACTATCCCTCTTTGATTGAAATTTGTGCTTTTAATACTATTTTAGGGTGATTTCTAAGTAGTCCATGACCTGGGATTACTTGATTTTGAGTTAGGATGATGATTTGACATGATTAGTTGTTGATCTAAGGTTTGGTTAGGACTTGGAAAATCCTTCAATTTTTCTTATTTTTGGTGTTTCTGTATGGCTTACAATTGATAATAGATTATTCTAAATAGTTGTATTTGTTGGAGTAACTCTTTTGAATCAAATGTTGGGTTTTTAAAGTCTATAAAACAATGTTGTTGGTAGGATTCTTGGGATGTATGCTGATTATAAGTACATTGGCGGTTTTGATATGTTAATTGATGTTGTTAGATGATTATGAAGTGAATTGAGTTTGAGATGATTTGTTGAACTGATAAAAAATGATTAAAAAACGCATGGAGCCTGCATTCCAACCAGTTGCCTCGTATGAGACTGAATCCATGGCTCTTCATGCATACTGTGAAAGTGGAATGAGTAATACTTGCTGAGGAGTTGTTGAATATATATCCTTGATTACAATATTGTTTTGCGGATATTAATTAATATTGTTTTGCGGATATTAATTGGGATGCAATTGGTTAGTGGTTAATGGTTACTATGTGTTCCTAAAAATGCTATTACAAGTATTCGGTTCAAGTTTAAATAGTAAAATAGTGAGATTAGTGTCATTCCACTAGAACTATGTTATAAGAAAATTCATTGACCACATTATCATCTAAATTAACTTTGGGTAAAAGTCAAGTAATAGGTCTAAAGTAATAAACAAAAATTGCACAAAAAATAACGGAATGTATTTTTAAAATTTAATTCAGATAATGGGGAAAAGTCTAAATCTATTTACCTACTATATTTCATGATACCCAATTTTTGCTTTTCTAATGCTAATTAATTCATATTATGTTGTTGTGTGAAGTCTCTTATATTCAAGGGCAAAGGTGCAAATGTGATACTAAACTTTGTCAAGATTCCATATGGAAATAAAATCTTCAATGTGCAAAGTCTAGAAATGAAAAAGAAGAATGTAATGAGGGGGCATAACAGACTTTGCCAACAATCAAATGTGTGAAGTCTCTCTTATATATAACAATTTTTTCATATTTAGATTTTATTTCCTTTAAGTGTAAATGTAATACTAATCTTATTTGGTTATGTATGGAATTTGTTTGATAAAAATTTGTAATTTAAATCTCATTATTATGTTATGTTTAAGAAAGATGAAATATCAAAATCAAAATGTTGAGAAAGAATATATAATGCATAAATCTTGATTAGTTAAAAATATTTTTTTATAAAAATATAATACCAATAACATTTGATAAAAAAAAATCTTTTGTGCAGAAAAGAATTATTGCCACAATTAATTATGTCATAGATAACTTTGGTTTTAATTTTATCTATTTTTCATCTTCGTATTAAATATTTTACATTGATTATTTACTAGGTATTTTTCATACTTGCAGGTTAAAGTAACAAACTTTTTTTTTTGTATTGTAGGTTATTTCTTATTAAAGTGAGTAAATTAAGAAAATGAATGCTTATAATTTTTTCTACCAATGAAATTGGCAGCTTAAACATTGATCATATTAAGATGAACTTGATGGGGACAGAGAGTAAGAAGTGTGGGAAGAAACAGAGTTTATCAAATATTTTATTTTTTTGATCAATTTTTTTATTATAGCTATCACATATGCAATTATTATTGGCATTATAGTCTTTTAAATATTTAAGACTATTTTATCAAAAAAAAAAGATTTAAGACTATTATTAAATAAAGTTTGATTTAAGACTAATTATCATATACACATACAACTGTTATTCAATCTATTAAAATTCAGTAATACGTACCAAACAGGCACAAATGATGTAGAGCACATAGTTGATACTTCCAAATCCCACTTTCCCCCTTTTTATTCTCGTTCCCTTATATATTTTCCAAAAGAAAAAGCGCGTTGTTGACCCAAATTTTACAAAATTAATAATTTAGAAAATTTAAATAATAAGCTGTCCGAGAGTAGAGACAACAACAAAGAATTCAAAGTTGAGGGTTTAGCCAATTAGGCAATTAGTGTGCCTCCACCGCCCATTTCACTCCATCCAAATCATTTTAGTTTTGGCGATGAAATTTAAGATTTTAGGTCCCACAGGCATCATTATTGCAATTATAATAAATCGATTAAATTTTCGTTTTTAATTTAATCTCATTTACATAAAATTTATTTCCAACGTGGTCTCCTCCATAAATATTTTTGAAATAAAATTATTCAATTAATTATTCACAAATAAATTAAAATTATCATAAAGGATGATCATATTGTCTTTCTTGGACTGATGATCATAATGTCAGCAACTTGTCTATCAAATACCATAATTAAATGATTTTGAATCAAATTAGATTAACTTAATATTATCATAGCTAAATTATATAAAAACTCCTTTAATTTTTGGATGAGTTTCATGTAACCTTCCAAACAATTGAAAAAGTTTAAATCATGTCATTACTCTAGACTCCCTACAATTAAAATTGCGGTTAAACGTAATGTTTTTTTTTTTTTGCAATTTTAACATTTTATATATATATGATGCCATTTAACAATATGACACTTGCCACATGACAATAATGACATATAATTTTACGAAATTTTGAATACTTAAAACTAAAAAATATTTTAGAAAAGATTTAAAATGTTTTCTTCCCATGTATAAGATGTATTATAAAAGTAATATTGAACTAATTTATTTGTTTGTTACAAACGCAAAGTGTCATAATTTTCTTTACAAGTAGATATTTTTAATAAAAAAATTTCGGGAATTTTCCCGTCCCAGACGGAAACCCCATCCCGAGCCTTTTTCAGGACGGGACACGGGACGAGGGTGTCCCGATACTGTCTCGTCCCGTGAACACCCCTATCCAATAAGCTAACAACACCAAATAGTGTTGTTTAGATCTAAAACTGCCTCGAATGTATTATTTTGTAGATTTGTTATCCACTTTTATCGATGATATGTTAAAGAGATTAAGTGGATATAATGACATAACATCAAAACTATAAATGACAGAAAACACAAGAGAGGGGTGAATTGTGCTAAATAAAATCTTGTGCAAGTAAATAACACAATGAATTATACTCGTTTGGTCAATCCACTTGCGTACGTCTAGTTCCAACACCTCATTGGGTTTCAACTAAAACCCTAGGTTTTGTCACGAGCTCACCTGGAACCTATTACAACTGCAAGTTTTACGGTTCACTTGCAACCTTACAGAGTTCACTTGGATTACTCCGCATTACACGAGTAAGATACTAAGATTTATAATCAGTTCTCAAGTCCCAAGACTTCATAACCAATTCTCACGTTCACTCTAATTAACTGATTTTCAATGTATTAAAAACCGAACCGGAGGTCAACCAGGCAAAGGCAGAGGGTCAAGGGTTAAACTTATTGTCTAATACAATTGCACCAAAAATCCTTCCATTAGCACTCCTTGAATGTTTATGGTCTACAAGTGCTTATCAACAGCCAGGGCTCGTAAGTCATGCTTATGTTCATAATAAGCTATGCAATGTTAGGAAGGTAGTAGCAAACTTGTAGCACCGGCCAGGACGCACGATCTCTTTCCAACCTGGCCTTTTCCTTAATCAAGATAGGAAAATCACGTGGTTATAGACAAAAACAGTTACCTTTAATGCTTTTGTTGCTAAGCCATTCACATTCGTCAAGGATGAAATGTCTTTCAGCACAAGATTTGAACAATGGGCAGCACAAGGTGTCCAATAGATCTTAGTGTATTTCTCTTTAATTAACTTTCCACAGGCAACATGTAAAACATCCCATATTTTAATATTTAGAAATAAATTATTTTGTGACATTTAAAATTTTATATTTGAGAATATGTTATATTATGAGTCGAGAAATATTAATTTGATTCAAAAAAAATGATGATTATGAGAGGCCCAATAAACAAAGCCCAATTGAAAACCCTAATACTTCTTATATATAATTTCTCTTTGTCTCTCCCTCTCACCCTTTAGCCGTACACTCACTTTCTACACAAAGGTGCTTATTTCTCTCCTTGTTTCTCTTTTAACAATGGATGATGTCTTATCAATTACTTTTGTCATTTTTATCTCTTTATTTCTTTTTATTGTTACCATACCTTCTTAGAGTAATCTTAAAATCATCTTTTCAGTGATTTTATGTCCTTTTTCTTCTTTTCTCTCCAATTATCTACCTTATTTTTATATGCAGAATCCAACCTTCACCCTACCAATTGTTTTATATGCGTATGATTTAATATATCTTGCATCTATTTTATTTTTCCAAGGAAAGTGAACTTGCGTTAGTGTGCATATTAATCATCTATGATTTACGCATCCTAAATTACTTTTTGCGAGTCAGTGGCCAATGGGCAATGTTTTTATATTTTAATATTACTTCCCTCTTCAAAAGTTAAGTTCAACTTTCAACTTTTCCACTAAGCATGGTGATTGAAACTGTATTTCATGATATCCATTTAACTTAAAAGTTTGAAAGACAATAGAATAGCCTTTTACAGTGGACCATGGTTATTCATTTCTGTTTCAATCAATCTGTACTTACTCTCTTATCTAGAAGAGCTTTAAGAACTTCAATTTTAAAAATGCCAATATATAAAGTAGTTATATATATAGCCCCTAGTTCATTCCTTCGTTTTTTTGAAGCATATATATATTATAAAAGATTTTTTCTTCTTCTTCTTTTTCTTTTTACTGACAAGTTGATGAATTTCCAAATTAATTTACCAAATTCAGTTTCTCTAATTCGCTGCACACATGTATGTGCAATCTTCCAACCCTTCCAAAAACAAATATTAGTTTGTCTCTATATATATGTGTGTATGTTATTATCAAAACTATTTATTTAGTAGGTATTAAATATATTTGATACTTTTCAACTCACTCCCTCAATTCCACTGAATATGAAAATATTATAAAAAAAATAAGTCTATACTAAATTAGGGGTTTCTTTAGGTACAATAGTGTTAAGGTACTATTAATTAGATAGTGTTGAATTATATATTAATAGATATTTATATTGGTGGTGATGTAGAGTATTAGTAAGAGCTTTGGAGTAACTTTTGTGTGATTGCCTGTGAGTTAAGGAGCAACAGGTAACTATGGGAAATTCTTTCGTATGCTTGCATATTGTGTATAATTAGATTATAAATAATTATTACTTGACTGCGATATTATTACTTGACTGCGATATGTGAAATTAATTTTAATGTGATGTATTGAAGCATTTATTAAACCAGTTGTATGAAATTTGAGTTTTAGTTTAATCTTTTTAAGCATGCTTGTCTTCTTTATATATCATGTGAAATGTATTCTAGTTTGTTCCTTTTCAAGCATGCTTATGTTTGCTATATATTTTGTGAAATGTATTCTAGTTCGTTCCTTTTCAAGCATGCTGATGTTGGAAGAATGATTACATATTTTGAGAATGTTGTAGTATCATGAACTGGATATTGGTTTCTGAGAATGTCATAATTATCATAGCATTCAATTTGCATTCACGGTGATGAGATAGGTTGTAGAGGAGAAATATGTATGGTGAATTATATTACCATGTGGTATGTCATCACTCAGTGCACAGTGGATGACACTTGTCAAGGCCCCTTCTTCCATGTTTTCCTTGTCCGGGATTGCATTGGAGTAGTGGGACATGTGACACCTCCTTATTAAATTCGTTCTTTTAAGGAGGGGAGCCATAGTCCATGTTTGAGCTCTGCACCTTTGGGCGGGTATATTTCAAGTATTGGTGAGCTTGGAACAATCTAATTACTTGGATATGTTTCTGTTTGAACTATGTGTTAGCTTATGGCTCCTGTCAGCGGAATAAGGGTGTGATATAAGGGAGGTTGCATAACACATTCATTCATGAGGAAATCGTTTCTATATAAATGTATGATTGTATGTAATATTTGTGCATGCGAGGTAACAAAGGATAGCATGTGATTGGACCAAAATTTATACCTATAAGCATGTGCATTTGAGCTTAATTAGTGTGGTTTATTTGTTATATTTGATCATTATTGGTACATTTTCATGCGCATGCTTATGTGTAAATATTTGAAGAATAATAGCCTTATTACTTGCATTTTATGGAACCAAGGGTATTTTGGTCATTTTGACTTTGTGATGTGTTTTTCATGTAGGGGGTCCCAAGTGGGCCCCACATACCTTTGGTGGAGCTTCAGTGGAGGTAACTTGGCAAGAAGGAAGGCTAGATGACAAGTGCTCAAAGTCACATCCGGAAGCAGATTCACATCCGGAAGCAGAGTTATTTTAGGAAGGGAATTCACATCCGGAAGCGGATGCACAGCCGGAAGTGAATGCCCTTGAGCTTGTTGAATGAAGACTTACATCCGGAAGTGGATATACATCCGGAAGTGAACGTTCTGGCGCTGGCGGACAGTCTTGACATCCGGAAGCTTAAGTCCATCTGTCAGCGAATACAAGAGCCAGACTGCACAATGATCAGAAATGTCAGCTACTTTTCAGAAGTCTTTTGTGCAGAGTTAATTTAAGGCAAAGTCAGCCCTGGAACCTGAAGGTACTTGGGAAGCATCTTTCCAAATGAGGCAAAATTGGCGCCAATGTCAAATTCAAATCTGGAGGCCTCATTAAGGGCAAAAAGGGAAGCACAATCACTTGGAGAAAAAGGAGGAACCTTTAGAAATGCATGGAGATGAGATCTAGTCCACATTCATCCCTACCTTTCACCAAATACCAAAAATACCCTTTGGGCGATAATCCTAAAGTTACTCACCACTATAAAAGCTCAAATGTCACAAACTCTAACTAACTTTGAACCATTTTCCACTTTCACTTTCTCTCTCCTCTAACAAACTCTTTCAACTCTATCTTCATCTTCTTCACCTTCTCCACTTCGCAAACCACCTCCATAGCCATTTCACCTCGCAGATCCTCCATTTCTTCCGTCTCCATGCGTGGCTAAGTGTCCTTCTCCTTCCTTCAAGTCCTGATTTGTGTTCGAGCTTCAATGTAATCGGCCTTATGTGAGAATTTTCCTTTTCTAGGTTTTCAAGCTTGTAATCACTTAGATCTTTCATGTCTGGAGATTTTTAGGTATGTTAGATCTAGGATTCTGTATAGAGATTTCTATGTAGAGTTCATTTATTCTTTCAAGCTTGTAAATCTAACTTCTAGATCTTGAACTTTTATGTATGTTAGGTGTATTCATTGTGTAGCTTCATGAGATTAAGCATATGTGCGTACATTTTGTTTGATTCTTGAAGTGAATGTTTCATAGAAGTTAGTTTTGATTTCTATCTCACCTAAGGATATGCATCAAGTTCAAGGCTAGACTATCTTAATTAATCAGTTTAAACTAGCTAACGCTTCTTAGTTTTAAGAGGTCTTGGCCGATTTAAGCTAGTTAATTAAGAGGAAATTGTCACATGAGGCCTATCAATTGAGATGCACAAATCGAGGCTTGAAGGAGGAGATTCTACTTCTTGATTCTTAACACTCATACTTTCGGTACATTTTATATTTTAGTTGTTAATCGAACACCAAATCTTGAATCATTGTTAATTTGTGTGACTTATATACTTTCAATTAGCAAGATTAAACCTAGATCGTGGAATCGACTCGTACTCACCACTACTACCTAGTGGAATAGAGTATTGAATTGTTTTGATTGATCTTTAGAGGCGACAAAAAGGTTTAAATCAGCATGTGAAGTATAATTGTTTATAATGTAATTGTATATGGTTTGTTAGTGTATGTTAGATGCTTTCAGTAGTTACTGAGATGTCGATCTCACCCCAACATTAACATTTTTAGGTGAAAGATCAGTAGTAAAACAAGGGGAAGGTACGAAGAACGAGTTTGAAAGGCTCTATTGTGCTGATTGAGCACATTTATGTCGTTTTATATTTAATTGTCATGTCATTAGGGAATTTGTTTCTAAATTTATGACATGATTCTGTTGGTAAATAATGTAATTTCCAAATATATTATTTTTGTAGACCTTAATATATTATTTTTAGTATTTTTTATTTTGAAAAATTTCCAAATAATATACTACCTCCGGTCCTAAATATAGGACCTAGATAACTTTTTTTTGGAGAGGTTAAGGTTGCAAAATAATCTATTAAATCATGACATATTTGATATATTTTTAGGTTATCCATTAGTTTATAAGTAAAATAAACTAGTTTAAGGGAAAAAATTAGGTAAATCAATTTATAATTAACTTATTTTTGTTTTTTTTAGGATTTTTCAAAAAAGTCAATTAGGTCCTATATTTAGGACCGGAGGGAGTATTATTTTAGAAATATTTTAAGGTGGTAAATCATTTTATATCATGGTATTATTTTTGAAATATTTTAATCCTTATTTTAAAATAAGTGATTTCTAAATAATCATGGTAGATATTTTAAATGACGTTTTGTTCTTTTCTACCATGATTAGTAAGTGAGAAAAATAAGATTTACTCTTTTCTACTATGGTAGAGTTTAAAATTGGGTCAATTCTTTTTCTACCATAGTAGGGTATAATGATATGATCAACCTCTCTCTATATGGATTTTAAAGTTTTCTACCATTGTGAATTTTATTATTTAAGCTTTATTTTCTTTACTGAATAAATTTAATCATTATTTTGGAAGGATGTTACACAGCATAGTTGACAGCATTATCAATCACCACATGAACAACATTGTTGGAACCAACATACTCAATGACATTAGAAAATAAAGACAATAAAGTTTGAGCTTCTTTCACCATATCACTAGCATCAACAGATTTCAAAAACACTATATCATGTATAGAATAAACCAAGAAGTTAATTAGAGTCTGCTCCCTCTCATCAGTCCATCCATAAGCCATGAGTGTATATCCATGAGTTTCCCAATTAGCTCGATGACCTTGAATAAGTAATTTATACTCATTTTTCCAATCTTTCAACAAGTTGACTCTCAAGTCATAAACATTAGGAGCTTTAAAACCAGGCCCAATTGCACACATAGCATCCACTGCTTTTTGAAATAAAGGACTATTAAACACATTAAATGGAATACAATTGATATATGCCCACTCAGCAAGAAGCATCTTCGCAGTATGTTGTGCTTCTTTTGAGGATAACTTACTCTTAATGGTTGATTGAGATCCAGAAGTTATCCTTGGAGCAAAGTAATTATCCATAGATCCGGGAGCTTTCATCTTGCTTAGTTCAGTCCCACTTGTTGGTGGATGAGTACTATCTTCTTCAACATCCTTTTCCACTCCTTCAACCCTCCTTTTCTTTGAAGATGCTTTTAAAGGTTCTGCAAATCTATGTCGCACATCACCTGGAACTTTTTTGCAAGAAGAAATCTGACCAGGGATACCAGCAAGATGATATTTCATTCTATTGATTCCGCCTCCTTTGTAGCTATTATAACACAAAAAAGACATGTATATTTATTCGTTATCCCTTCTTTTTTGTGGGTGAAAAATTCCCACGCTGGATCTATTTTAGTGCGCGACATTGGTGTGAGATTAGGAGTGACATCGGTTCTGGAATTTGAAGTGCTGCTGGGATTAGTGTTGGAATCATTAGTGGAATTGTGAGTGGGTTGTTGTGTATTGAAATCAAGGGACATATCATCATTGTCATTTCCTGGATTTCCGGTATTCATATCTATTTCAAAAATATGATTCAATAAAAGTCAGTGTTTAATCAAAATGACAATGAATAATCCAAACTCAAATAATCTCTTAGAATATCATAATTTAAAGGAAATGAAGTAGAAGGCAAAGAGAACTTTAACGTTTATAAAACAAACATAAAAGCCTTCCCTTTTATCAAAACCAAAAGCATAGTCACTAATAAGAAAACAGATTATGAAGCATCTCTTAGAATATCATAATCAAAATGCATTCACAATAACTACACTATTAAATCATAGCATTATAAATTATGAAACAATAGTTCATTCAAGCATTTCATCAAACACTTTGCTAGCATTATAAGTTATGAAGCAACATCTCATTCAGGCATTACATCAAACACTTTACTGGAACCATTTTTGAACATAGACAGTGAGCATTAGCTAAAGATAAGAATAAATCAACAAGGAGTGACTTATCCAAAGCAAACCCATATTCATAATCATAAACTATAAGAAAACAAAACAAAAGTAAAAAAAATTGCATTGGGGTTGAAAGAAAGAAATTCTTCTTGCATATTGAGTAAGAAGGAAGAATGATCTGAAAAAATTACCTCCGGTCATCGTCCGTCCATCCGCCGCCAACGTTCTTCCACCGCCGTTCGCCGCAAAGAAGAGAGAAGAATGGTTAGGTTAGGTATCACTCTCGTGTCACACTCTCACTCACGGCTCACGCAGGAAGAACATAGCATTTGTTTTTTTAAGGTTTAAATGTAAGTCAAACCAGGTCCCGGTTCTGGGCCCCGGTTGCCGGGCTAACCGGAATATTCCGGTTGGATACCCTGACTGGTTTGCATGCCTTCCGGACCGTTTTCATGGCCGGGTCCCGGTTTTCCCGGTTGGACCGGCCGGGCCAATCTGTTTTTAATACAATATTGATTTTGATAAACAATTAATCTCAGATAGACTAATCACTCACAAAGAATTACAATATTAAGCTTCTGAATGTTGAGAGAAGATAGAAACTATTAATGGACTTCCATGCTCATTTTCAAATGATCAACTTGTATTTATTATAACTTTGAAAAAACTAGTCGTTGCAAATATAGCCATTGCAACCAATCTGCTGAGAATCAATTTACATTAAATGCTTGATTGCTGAGAATGACGAGCATCAAAATTAGATTCTGGTTCAGATGACCGTTGCACATAATCTTCTCAAATCAATCTTCATTTAATATTTGACCGTTGTGACAAATATTGATGGAGAGCCAAATCTACAGCTTGATCCTCTTTATGAGTTGCATAATATTCTGTGAAGAGATCTTGCCCGGAATCAATTAGCTAACGACTTGATTTCATTCGAAACGAATTCTTTCCTTATTCAGCTATACGTCACATGCTCTGAACACTGTACCAAGTGTTCCAAACACTAACCTGCTATTTGTCACATACTCCGAACAATGTACCACGTGTTCCAAACACTAACCTACTATTAGTCACATGCTCCGAACACTGTACCAAATGTTCAAAACACTAACCTGCAATTACTGTATCGAGTGCTCGATCATAGGTTAGTCTCATCGATCACATAGAACGTATTACTCAGAGTATAACTTCATGTATTTGGAGCATAAGATGTATTTCAAACATAAGTTCATGTATTTGGAGCATATGTTCATGTATTTGGAGCATAAGGTGTATTTCAAATATAAGTTCATTTCATTCAGAATATTTGTGTCAGATGCATGAGCATGATCACACTGTGTTCGAATACACTATTCCCTCCGGTCCTAATTATTATAAATCACCAACTACTTATTTGTCACATACCAAGGAATGACAGTTGGGTCATAAAATTCATGTTACATTTTCAGCTTTTTCCAACTTCACCCTTCATTAAATGATGTGTTTCACATTTTCAATTTTGAATCTCCATTAATAACATGGATAAGGTGGAAAAAAAGTATTTAATGTGGCGGTTAGTGACTTATATTAAGGAGCATAATTTATAGGTAGTTGGTGACTAATAATAAGGATCGGAGGGAATACATAGTTTACTCAGATCCTATATATCTTTAACTTAGCCTTGTATGTTTATTTCAATTAAGTTCTCAAACTAAGTTCTTAAGATTTAACCTTCAGATATAGATCTAATCTGACACATTCTAAATTAGCTCTTTTTACTTAGTCTTATTTTGCAAATCACAATTAAATTCTCGGATTAAGTTTTTATCATATTCTCACTTTCTCAGTACTCATGATTCTAATCACTCATCATCAAAACACAAGATTCTAATATTCTCTCTTTTTCTAAAGATGATAAAAGTATGAATGAATACATTAGACATTTAAGAACAAATATGACAGACATAATGATTCATAGATAAATATTATACAGTTAACATATAGGGTGTAACATGTGAGTATAGTGCAAGTTTATTACTTATCAATTCATCTTCAAAACTTAATATATTAAATTTCTAATAAAAACTTAAAAAAAAAATACTTACAACGCATTTAAGATTCAAAGTTAAAATTTCCAGGTGGTTGGTGCTTTAGAATACTTCCAAAGTACTCCCTCCGGTCCCTAATGTAAGAGCTAGCCGTCAAAAAAACGCTTCTTAAGAAAACATGTGAATGTTAGTTGAGTGTCTGGAGTAAATGCTTCTTTTCTAAAATTGCCTATATTTATTATGGTACTTTTAAGAGAGAGAAATACATAAGCACTAATAAATATGAAAGAGAGTTAGGGGTAAAGTAGGAAAAAATGCATTAAATGAGGAGAGAATATGAGGTGAGCTCTTACATTAGGGACCAAAACCATTCAAATTTTGGGCCCTTACATTAGGGACCGGAGGGAGTAATTAAGAAGCATAATCTGAGTCACATTATCATCCATTCAACAAAGATTAGATCATAAACACCTGTTTTATCCATTCGTTAAATTTGATAATAAAAGCTAAGAAATAATACTTCAACATATTTAAGATAAAAACTTCCTAGTGCTGGTAACTCGTAACTCATCAGGTAAACCTTCAAAATATTTAAAATTAAAGCTTTAGCCCAAAAATATTTCTTTAAAATATAAATCATTAAAATGAAAAATATTTCTTTAATATTTTCTTTTTAAATAAAAAGTTATTGTAAACTTAAAATTTTATATGATATGAAAAGAGTTATTTTTAAAATTCCATAATATATATTAAAAACATGAAAACTTTGATAGGACAAATGATGTGAACTCAATAGCAACATGTTCTTACAAAACTTATAATTTACAAACTAGTTAACAAACGAGGATAAAAATAAGTACTCCCTCCGGTCTGTAATATAAAGCCTAAAATTTGAATTGTTTTGGTCCAAAATATAAGAGCCCATCTCACATTCTCTCCTCATTTAATGCATTTGTCCTATTTTACCTTTAACTTTCTTTCATATTTATTAATGTTTTTTTATTTCTCTCTCTTAAAGATATCATAATAAATACGGGCACTATTGTAAAAAACATGAACTTCTGACACTCAACTAACTTTTACATGTTTTCTAAAGAAGCATATGTTGATGATTGGACTTTCATATTACAGACTGGAGGGAATATGAATATAAAATAAAGGAAAAGGATATTTTGACACTAGGTATATTAAACCCATCATTCAAAGGAAACATGACTGAAGAAATCCATTTATAACAACACGAGTCAATCAATCTTATACACCATATTATTATTGTAATACATTTTTCTATGAAATACACGCACTAAAAAAATAAAGCATAAGAGACAATCTTTCCTCCTCCACCAAGTCAGCAACTAGCTCTAACGCCTCAATAAAATATACCAGGCATTGCCTTAAATCTAGCGCAAATGCAGCTAGCCTGTTTGCCACTCTATTTAGTTCTCTAGGAACCAAACCACATGCAGATCCCATGAAGGATTCTGTAGCTGATAAATTTCCTTCATCACCGAACAAGCGTCCCTCTCCTCCATTGTATGAACATTTATAAGTTAGGCAATCTCCATGCAATAAGATTGAACAATAAAGTGTCTAACAATGAAGATTCCAACTTCACCTTTATCGATTCCGTAAGAATTGCCCACTCCTCAGCCATTATACTATCACATGTTTCAATGTTAAAAAAAGAAAACCTCTCAATACTAGGACGCTATAATTCTTCATCACACCATCTACATTAATCTTGACATACCCTTTCTCAGGAGCATTGCACACACCAAAGTTCAAGTTTGGTTTCAAGCATTGATGAACATCCCCTTCCCCACTCGACCCACACTCTCACTTTAGACAAAATAGCTAAAGGTTTCTCCTCCACCGGTACGTTATTGAAAATGCAATTATTGTGTGCCGTCCAAATGAGACTACAAATAATTTCAAACCAGCAACTCCATGAGGTATCTTCCACTTTAAATTTCACATCGAAGTTCAAACTAATCCTATAATGCTATCAACATTTAAATAAAATTCCTGCAAGTGTTCGGATCATTGAAATAGTAAAATGACAAATCATGGTTGACCCCACAGATACTCAAAAAAATTGATTACTAGGCATTTTGTTTAAGTTGAGTAAGAAAGAAATGATTAAAAATGAGTGAATAAAAATTACCTAATATATAAACGGGCAATGACCCTATTTTGCCCTTCAAGTAACCACTCTGTACCACTGGGCACTCTATACGAATATCGGGTACAATTTTACCCTTTAAGTAACCAAAATGGTCCAATTTTACCTTTTAAGTAACCAAAGTGGTCCAATTTTACCCTAGTAACTAAAGTTGTCCAATTTTACCATCTGACCAATGTAGTGCTGACACATGGAATGTAATGTTGACATGTGTTGTCCACGTGTCAACATTACATTCCATGTGTCAGCACTACATTGGTCAGATGGTAAAATTGGACAACTTTGGTTACTTCAAGGGTAAAATTGTACCCGGTGTTAGTTTAGGGTGCCCAGTGGTCTAGGGTGGTTACTTTAAGGGTAAAATAGGGTCATTGCCCTATATAAAAAACAAAAAAAAAATCATTCACAAAGATTGAATTCAAGAGTAAAACGAATAATCTATAGTCACTAAACCCTAGCTTGCTTCTTAGATTTTATTCACATTAAATTAATTATGCATCAAATTAATCAGCTAATCTAGAATACTAGTGTGTGTAAATTTTTGTCGATCAACTTATATCCTTACCTAAATTAATTATGTAATATACACTAATGGACCAGGTACAATTTATATCACTAACACTCTAATTTGACTATGTATACAATAAGACCTCAATTTTTACACTGAGTGTATGGACGTGCAGAGAAGAAAATGTTCATGCAGATTTTCTTGCCAAACACGCTTTGAATTTGGAACCTAGATTGCGCTTGTTAACTTGAGAAGAAGCTGTTTCTTAATTGGCTTCTTATGGTGTTACTTAGTTTTATAGTTTTTTGAGTGGTTAGTAGTTTATTTCTTTTTTCTGAGGTATAAAAAAAATAAAGTCAACGTATAATATATGAAGGGTAAACTTGCACATTTACATAAAATGTTTAATGACTTATTTCAGACTAAATAAAATTTTGTCAATCTGCCTATAAATAAAAACAGAGGAGTAATAAATCAAATTTTAGACAAGTGAAATAAGTACTCCCTCTGGTGGGAATTCCGGAGAGCTTGATCTTCTTGATTCAGGAGTGTATATCTTCTCCCTCTATGCAACTATTGTGGAATGGTAGTAAGTCAAATGTTTTTAATCCTTCCCGAGGTATTAGACAAGGTGATCCTTTGTCTCCGTTTTTATTTGTGATTTGTATGGAGAAGTTGGCTCATTTGATTCAGTCAAATATTTCATCTGGAAACTGGAGACCAATTCGTCTTAATAAAGGGGGACCACCATTATCTCATTTGTTTTTTGCTGATGATTTGATTATTTTTGCTGAAGCTCGTTTAGACCAGGTACAAGTGATTAAAGATTGTCTTAATGCGTTTTGTGATGCTTCGGGTCAAAAGATAAATGAAGGAAAGACAAGAGTTTTCTTTTCTCGCAATATTAATCATAATATTAAATCTCAACTAAGTCATAGTTTGGGATTTAATATGTCTGCTGATTTGGGTAGATATCTTGGGGTTCCTCTTCATCATGAGAGGGTTTCTAAGTCAATGTATCAATTTACGGTGGATAAGGTAAAACAAAGATTGGCTAGCTGGAAGTGTCATTCTTTGTCTCTGGCAGGGAGGAATACTCTTATTAATTCAGTGGCTTTGTCTATTCCTAATTATGTGATGCAAACGTCTATTATTCCTGTTGCTTGTTGCGATGAGATTGAGAGGAATGCCCGGAATTTTTTATGGGGTTCAACAAGTGATAAGAAGAAAGCTCATTTGGTGGCGTGGGACAAAGTTTGTTATCCTAAAGTGTGTGGTGGATTGGGTCTTCGTCATGCTTCTCTTCAGAATAAGGCTTTTATGATGAAAGTGGGATGGGGGTTGGTGAATAACAAGGATGCATTGTGGGCCCGAGTAATTAGAAGTAAATATAATTGTGGTCAAGATTTGATCCCTATTATACGAGCAAAGAAGCCGGGGTCAAGAGTGTGGAGTGTAATTAAAGCTGTTTGGGAGAATGTTAAGAATGAGATTGAGGTTGTTCACAGGAATGAGGAGTATAAAGTTAGATGGAAGCTTGAGAGGAGTGAGATGTTCTCTGTCAGATCAGCATATACGAAAGTTGCTGATTTTAATGCTCAGGAGGATCAATGTTGGAGGAACATTTGGAGGCTCAAGGTCCCTCAGAGATGTAAAATGCAGATGTGGTTTTTTATGCATGATAGACTTCCTACTAATGAGAGGTTGCTTGAATGGAGAATTCATCCAGATGGTTCTTGCGCGTCGTGTAATTCGCAGTTGGAATCAACGATACATGTGATAAGAGAATGTGGTAATGCTAAAGAGGTTTGGCTTAACTTGGGAATCTCTTTTGCAAATAAAGAATTTTGGGAAAGTAATTTACATGATTGGTTAAGGAAGAATGTGAAGATGCGTAGAGGGTATGGGATGGATAACTGGAATGAAGTTTTTTGTGTGTCTTGCTGGTTGATTTGGAGAAGAAGGAATGAAGTGACCCATAATAATGAATGTTCAAGTGTGTATGAAGTCATAGCAGAGATCAAAGGCATTATTAGATGTATGCATAGGGCGAAATCTGTCTTGCCCAATTTAAGGATGTAGGTTATTTTTTGTTTGTATTTTCCTTCCTTTTTATCAAAAAAAAAAATAAGTACTCCCTCTGTTTTTAATTATAAGTCAACTTTGATTTTTTGAAAAAGTTAAAGTTACAAACTTTATCATTTTAAATTGTTTAAAACTATCTTTTTTCCCTCAGAGTTAGTTTATTCTAATTATAGACTAACATAGTATATTGTAATAAAGTTTGTTATATGTTATTATTTAATGGTTTAATTTACTTTCTTAACTTTTTTCAAAAAAGTTAAAAGCAAATTTATAATTAAGAATGGAGGGAGTATTTACAAAGCAAGAGCGATGGAGTGGCGTTAACAAATTGGACGGAGCAGTTAAATGAATACACTATCATTTTTGGCGCCAAACACGCAAACAAAATCAATGCACTGGCGCGTTGATCCACAAAGAGACAACAGACAACAAAGTAGCAGTATTAGTGTTACAAATAAAAATTAGTAGTAAATAAATAAAGAAATAAAGTAGACCCCACTTCACGTCATAATTGTCACTATCATTATTTTCTCCATCATTTCTTCTTCATTCACGTCTCTCTCTCTCTCTCTATTCCTTGATCCTTCCCTCAAAATGATTCAAAAATCAAAATCTTTAATTTGGCTAACTAATTCCCACTTCCCATTTTGACCCAAAAGTCTCCTATAATTTTCATTCTTTGCTTCAATCTCAATCTGATCCTCTCTTGTATATTATAGTAGTAAACATACATACGTGAATACGTACATACATATATTATATTATACGTACAATATATAATGTCCCTACCCTAATAGGTTTCTTTGGGAAGGAAGCAATTTTTACTGGCGGCGCATAGGATTATTTGTATTTAGAGTAAGCCAAAAAAGACATACACAGTGTTGCAGAGACTTGTCAGATAAATGTATTGTATTTTTTTGCTTCCTAGGTTCTTTTTGTACTAAATTTATTTCTGGGTTCCAATTTCTTTTTTCTTCTTTCAAGTTTCCTTCTTTCTTTCTTTCTTTTGTTTTTTTGGTGTTTAATTTAGAAAGTCAATGATTTTGTTTTGCGTGTGATTATGACCAAGCACAATGATTTTGTCTTCTTATTGTGATGAATTCTAAATATAATTGTTACTTGTTTGTGATATCATGGATATGTGCTGTATTTTTTCTTCATGATTGTCTTTTTGTGATAATCATATCATGTTTCCTTCATTTTATAATTTTACTCAAGTTTCATTGCTGTCTGTTATTGATAATATGCTGTTGAAGTTGGTCAAATGATATTTAGTTCTTTCTGTTTATCTATGTGTTCAAGCTTTTATGCTTTTTCCCTTTTGTTTCTTTCAGATTTTCAATTGGGACAGCCCAAATTTAATTTCTTTCTGGTGTGGGATTGCAAGTATTTAATATGTAAGTTGTTGACCAGCTCAAATGATGTGGTCCAGTTTTTGATATTTCCCATCTATGATTTTTCTTTCTTACCTTTTTCTCTTCTTCACTTCCTTTGTTGTACTGTTCTTTTGCTTTTTCTCACTTTTCTTTCATGGGTCATTCAATATTCTGACTAAAACATCATGAAAAATCATTCCAGAAAAGCTGAAGGTGTTGGAGCTTAGGCGGCTGGAGATCCAACATCGATGTATTAAAGGTTAGCTCTTAATTATTTCATTAAGTTGGTGTCACTTGTCTGATTAACATGTTTACTTTGTTGAATAGATAGATTAAGGGTATTTTAAAGCTATTTGTATGTAATGACCACCCTCTTAATCTATAAATAATACTACCTCCGGTCCTAAATATAGGACCTAGATGACTTTTTTTGGAGAGGTTAAGGTTGCAAAATAGTCTATTAAATCATGACATATTTGATATATTTTTAGATTATCCATTAGTTTATAAGTAAAATAAACTAGTTTAAGGGAAAAAATTAAGTTAATCAATTTATAATTAACTTATTTTGCTTTTTTTATGATTTTTCAAAAAAGTCAATTAGGTTTTATATTTAAGACCGGAGGGAGTAATATCTGTTATTTGGTGTAGGTTAATTCATTTATATTCTAGGAAGTGCTCCAGTTCCAATTTTTGAGCCTAACTTTAATCATAACAAAAATGGAATCACAACGTAAAACACCAAGTGTGATGGCCAAATTGATGGGTCTTGATAAGGAGCCTTCCCAGAATCCTGTTAGAGAAAAACAAAGAGTGCTCTCTGAGGAGTATATTCAAAAAGTTGCCTCTATTGGTTTTAGAAGGAAACGTTTGCATCATCAGCATAATTCCTTAAGAATGAGCAGTGATGAAAATGAAGAGTGTGGAGAAGCTTTAAGGGCTTTCAAGACAATAAAGAGAGATGAGAATCATAAGTTATTGCCAAAAAATAGAAAAAGAAGCCTGGATTTGTGTAAACCAAGGATCCTTGGTTTGGAACAGCAGCTTTTTAAGGGAGAGACATTGATTGATCCTATCAATGCCTCTGATATTGAGAAAAGTGTGAAGCAAGGGACGACTGCTGAAAATGGAAATCTACTAATACTTGAGGATGTTATTAGGGACCTGCAAAGTAATGTGAATGGAGAAACTGGATTGTCTGAAATGTTAAGATTTTCGAAATCTCAACTTGAATCAAAGAGTGGAACTTCCCTCTCAAGTATGGTTGCCTTGAAATCCAATGACGGAAAGGGAGAGAGCAGTTTGAAATACTTCTCTTTACCTTCTGGAAATTGTTCTTTGGTTAATGGGGTACTCAAGGACTTTTTTGGCCATGAAAGTTCAAGATCATCTCCAGGAATAAATAAGCAAAAACATTTGACATGCTGCAGAAGTACTGAAATTATAAAACCTGTCAGTTATGATGATCCAAGGATTGATACTAAGGGTATACTTCACAAATATTGTGGTTTGAGGAAGGCTGCTTGCCTGAATTCTTCCTTGCAGGAGTCAAAGAAGCAACGTACCAACCTGAAAGATTGTTCAAAACATACAAACCATAGGTCTTATCCTGAGAAATCCAATTCTCTTATTTCTTATGGCTTCTTTAGTAACTGTAAAGAAGAGAATAATGATAGACTGCGGAAGTTGAAAAACATAATTTTTGGGAATGACTTGTCAGAGAAGAAATCAAAATTCCCCGAGTTATCAGCATCTCAGCCTTCATTTTCTCACAGTAACAGTCAGATCATACATCAAGCAGGCATAGTCAAAGATGAATTGAAGGCCACTACTCTTGAATACAATAATCTGTCTGAGCAGAATATTGCATCTCATAATTCATCAATTTATGCTCAAGTGGCTGATGGAAAGACTGGTGTTGTTGGAGGGCCCTTTAGAAATCCAAAGATTCAGCTGTCTAAAACATCAAGCATTTTGTTGGAGGATGGTGACTCTTCTAGCCACACTTCATACGCTTCCATTCAACAGGTAATCTTTTTTAATCAGAAATATGAAGTTTATTTCTTTTTCAATGGAATTGTTCAGTTTACAATTTTAATGGTAGTTATGTTCAAGAAAAACTGTGGTGTTAAATTTCTGTCAGACATTTTTGCTCATATGGTTGTATTGTGAAATCAGAGTAGAATCAGAATTTTCACTTTGGATGAAAACACACAAGAATGATCCCCGAAATTTATGGGTATTAGATTTACCCTTTTCAGGTCTATTTTCACGTTATCTGATTGTTTGCTAATAAGAAAATTGTAGAATAGTAGAATAGAACTGGTTTGAGGAATTCGGATTCTGAGACGTATACATCTTGAAATCTATACAATTCGATAAACATCAGCCTTGATTATGGGGTTGTTTTGGAGGTGTTAAAAGGTTGAGCTTAATCTTGTCAGTTTAGTTTATGTTGGAACCTTGCAAGGGATACATATTCCTTGTAGTCCTACAAAGACATGAAAACAAAAAACTAGATATAAAGGAAGCAGATACATAAATAGAGGACATGCACTCAGTATAAAGGATACAAATGTGCATGTTAATAGTTGGAAGTTTGCTGGATTCCAATCCACATAATGCCTAGCAAAACTGAGAGAACAGGAGTACATTTGTACAAATTTTAATAATCTGGTAGAGGGAAAACAAATGTGCTTTTATTTTTCTTGTTTGTTCCTTTTTTGCATTTCATTTGATTTATGGAGATTAATATTATTTTCTCTAAATTTAGGTGGTGAAATGAACAATAGCTTCAGTTCCGATAACTCGTCTGTGAATTTGTTTATGTGGTAAACCGATAGTTAGTGCAAAGTGTGATTGTATGTTCATAACAAGATTTACTTGTGCATTTGTTTTCTCTTTTATAGTTCTTAAAAAACTATTGGAGAAAGAAGGTAATCAAGTTCCAGAGTACTTCTGATCTTTTGCCATTTCATCAGAAGGATCTTTAATCATATATCTCAAAATGTATAGATGAGCTTAATCAATGAGTGTTAATGCACGGAAGAATCTTAGCTGGTGCAATGCTTGTGATATAGAATTTTAGTTGACCTGTTATGCTAAGTTGTCATTCTTCTATTGTAATTGCCATAGATTCGTTTGTTTCAATTCTGCAATAACATCTTGAGTTATCTGCAGCCATTTTGAATCAGACCATGAATTTGTGATTACTGATACATTGACGCAATTCACTATTATATGTTCGCTGATGTCATAGTGCTCCTCTGAACCATGCACAATTGCAGGAAGAACTAGAATTCCAAGAAGATGATTATGTTTATTCAGTTTTCTCTGAGGCATTGACTGATTCTATTGGTAGCTTTGAGGAGGCATATGAACCTAGTCCGATCTCAGTTTTAGAGCACCCATTTGGAGAAGATGGTTCATTTGGCTCTGACAGCTTAAAGTTTGCTGGTGATGACTTAAATGGTACACAGCAAGCGTTTCTTTTAAATTTTTTTGGTGAAAATATGCATGATTAATCATTAAATAAATCACTATAAACTTTGAATAAAAATGTTTTCGGTCCCCTGACAGATCGTTATACTTTCATTTTGATTCACCAATATTAGAAAGAGCAATTTAAAATTCTAGTTTCATGCCTTTTGATGTTACTAGGGCTGTATCTTTTAGACCGTGTAGATCAATGTCCCTAGAACGCTATATAACTCATAGTAGAGTGATTCTTGTATGCCTATCAATACCCATGTACAAAATAATGTAATTGAACCTAGCAAATTCTAGATAAAAATGAGTTTAATGATTGTTAGAAGACTTAAGAGAAGGTCCATATATATGTCAGAGACCAAAGAAGAATTTTCCTACACATGCTATTTTAACATACAATATTTTGTTATAATTACTAATACATCTTTGTTTTTGAAACCAGATTCCTCAGAAATGGACAATGAAGAATTTGATTTCAATGTTTCCAGTGATGATGATTGTGTTGAGGGATCTGCAGGAGATTTGGAAGAGAAGCAAGATTTTGTAGGATTTTTGAGAGCTGAACAAAGCAGGGAGTTCTCCTATGTTGTTGAGGTCTTAACTGAGGCTGGTCTCTCTAATACAAACCTCTACACAGACTTCTCTACATGTCACTCTCGACAATGTCCTATTATTAGCTCTTCCATCTTTGAAAACCTTGAAATGAAGTTTGGCAAGCAGCCATTTTGGACAAGATCAGACCGGATGCTTCTCTTTGATCGTATTAATCTAGCACTGTTGGATATTCTCCAGCCATGTATGTGTATTCCGGCATGGGAAAAGCCAGTATCGAGAAGGTTGAATGTTGATCCAAGCTATGACATGATGGAGGAACAGCTGTGGGAAATCCTTGTTGCAGAAGAAAAGGAAGCTAAGAAGGAGTCAGCAGATAAGATGCTTATAGGGGGAAACAGTTGGATAGAATTACGTTATGATGTTGAAGATATTGTTGGACAGATAGTTGAGTTTTTAGTAGAGGAGCTTGAAGAAGAGATAATTGGCTTCTAGAGTTTTGAAAACATAGGATTTGCATTTTTTTCCTTGTAAGATATTAGAATCTGCATTTGCATAATCAAGAGTTTTATATGTATATAGCAAGATTTTGTATTTTTTCTTGGGAGAGTTTTTTTTTTTGGGAGACAGGGTATAGGCATGGTCTTCGTTGTTGAGTTCTTTCTTTCTTTGTTTTTTTTTGGGGGGGTTTGGGTGTCAAAGTATAGGCTATTGAGTTATTCATTCATGAGGAGAAGCATTCATTTTTTATTAGGGATAAAAACAAAAGAAGAAAAAACAATCTTGGCATGAACTCTGGATCTATTTCATAGTATCAAGTCATGTGACTATAATTGTGTTGGATATGTTATGACAATGGAATGTGATTTTTGTCTTCTTTTGTTTCCCTTTTTGCCCTTATATCGTAATTTCCATTATTGTGGCTATATAGGTTCCAAAAGAATAACTCACTCAATGGTTCTCCCGATTGAAGGGTTGAAGGCTACTTGAAGATCATCTTTAACAGTTTGTGATGTGAAATAGTATTTGATCGTTTATACAACGAATATTTCATGGATTCCTCAAATCCTTTAAGATTTTTTTTTTTTTTGCAGCTTTTGGAGAACTGCATTGTTTCATACGAGTATATAATATGTGATGGAAAATAAATGTAACCTCTCACCGAAACTTGCCTTTCTAGTTGAGATTTAAAACATTAAGAATGTTCCTTTTGTAGTAAGGGTGCAAGTGTTCTGTTAACGAAGGAACTATTTTACTCGATCTACACACAGACATACACACGTATATCAGTTCTGGTTAAAAATGCATCCTAAACCGCACATTTTTTGGTGGAAGATTTCCAAAAGTTTCATTCCCATCACAATTTAATTTTGCTTCATGAAAGTTCTGAAGTCTACTACATATGTTGCTGGTGCAAATCAGAGGGTCACGACATTAAGGCCCATATAATGTTTTTACAGAGTATAGAGTATATGAAATTGATGTGACTAATAAAGCCCAACAGGACAAAGTTTAAGGCCCATATATAGTCTAAATCAAAAACTTTACTTAAAAATAGAAATATCATGGCATATATGAGCCTTTGGGGAGGAGCTGCGGGTCAAAGAAGCACCTAGAAGATGTTTTTATTCATTAATTAAGATTTAATTCTATCAGTCTTAATTCTTAGCTTATGGTTTAATTTGAAATATGTTTTATATAATCTGGATATTAGTAAACCTTTGTAATAGCTAGATTTTTTTTTTGATACAATAAAACATTAAACTCATAGCATATTATGTGGCATCTCTTGTCTAACTTTAGTAGCAACATGAGCAGACACTTATTTAAACTGCACAACTCCAGCACCCACTGTTAGCGCATATCTTGCGAGCAAGTCAGCAACACTATTCCTCTCTCGATTACACCACAATATTTAGACATCCCATGCACGCCTACACAAAGACAGAATCTCTTCTATCTCATTTGTTCCATTCCCATCCATCTCACGGTATTGCTCAATATCTTGGACAAGTTCAAGACAATCAGATTCAAGTATGAGATGTCTAACACCAAACTCCCAGCTCCACTTTAATCCCATGAGAATAGTCCACCGCTCCGCTACGTAGCAGTCTCCTCTTCCCATATTGAATAAGAAGCCTCCCCTCACCTTTCCTTTATAATCCCTCATAACCCCCGCACACGCCGATGCTCCTCCATCTGGGTTACATGCTCCATCCATAACCTTCACATATCCTTTCCCAGGAGCTTCCCATCCATCAATATCCCTACCACGGTTCAACCCATGAGGTATACACTCCCCACTCCATGAGGCACATGCTCTAACTTTAGCAATAATAGTTCTAGCTGTTACCTCTCCATCATTAAATATCTTGCTATTCCTTGCGAGCCATAATTGTTGACAAGTTAGGGAAAATACAATTTGCCACGGAATATCATACACTTTAAATTGGGCCTTAAGATTCCATTCCATCCAATTTTTTATTCCTCCATAACTAAAAAAAGGTAGAGCAATACTTTCCTGGTACCATTAATAACCAAACCCCTGTCGCCTTATAACAGTCTCGAAGAACATGTAAGTCGCTTTCAAGAAATCTTGCACAACATCCACACTCATCTGAAGTAGCTATATCACGCCTAACACGTTCCATATTTGTTAAAAGATTACCTCTACAAGCAAGCCACATAAACATTTTGCATCTCTGTGGCACATTCAATTTCCACACCTTCCTCTATTGTCATTCATCTCGCCTGCTATTATTCTCCACCTGGCTCATATACGCTGATCTAAGTAGAAAAGTCCCCAGAAGCGGTATACCTCCAACCCGGGGAATCCTCCACATCCACATGAAGTCTCTGGTATAAAATTGTACATACCATATCTGGTGTTAAGTACGGTACAAAATGATCTATATTCCATTCTCCATCCTCAGTAATAACATCAGCAACTTTAACTTCCAAATACTCTTCTGGAAGATTATTTATAACCACCTCTGCCAGTTTAATTTGACCCGGAAGCAACCTATCTTCCCAAAATCTGATAGAATTTCCATTCCCCAATTGCCAAAAAATGTCATTCTGAACTTTTGACCATATATTCTTCACTCCTTTCCATACTTGATATCCCGCTCTAAACGAATTTATATGTGGCATCACCCTCAGTCCGCATCCATATTTCTCCCTCATTAATTGAACCCATAAGGCATCCTTTCTATTAATTAAACTCCACCCTAGCTTCATCATAAATGCATTGTTCTGTAACTTAGCTTTCCTTAATCCCAACCCTCCTACCTCCTTCCTCATGCACACCTTATCCCAAGAAACCAAGTTAACCTTCGATCGAGCTTCACTCCCACCCCATAAAAATTTTCTGCAGCGTTTATCAATTTCATTGCATGTTGATGAAAGTAAAGGCATCGTTTGCATATCATATGAAGGTATAGCAGACACCACCGAATGAACCAACGTGTGACGAGCTGCACTAGACAGGGTATTTGCCTTCCATGATGAAAACTTCTTATCAATTTTCCCCAAAATATACTCCTGAGATCGCCTCGTAACTTTCTGATGAATCAACGGAACACCCAAGTATCTCCCCAAATCAACACATGGGCTAAACCCCATGAAATTACTAATTTCATTAACCCTGGTGTGATTAACATTCTTGGAGAAAAATATCCTGGATTTCATATTATTGACTTTCTCCCCTGAAGCTGCACAAAAATCATCTAAACAGGCCTTGATAATAGCTGCCTGGTCCATATCTGCTTCAGCAAACAACATCAAATCATCGGCAAAGAACAAGTGAGAGATACAGGTCCCACTCTTCTTTAGCCTAAAAGGTTTCCAATTATCCTCTTCCACTTCAGTCTGAATCAAGTGAGCAAATTTTTCCATAATTAAGACAAAGAGATAAGGAGATAAAGGATCTCCTTGCCTTAACCCTCTTGACGGAGAAAAAGTTTCGCCCTTTTCACCATCCCACATAACCTGTAACTTAGATAATTCTAATCACATTAGAAGGAATCTTTAATTCATCTAGACACTTCAACACAAAATTCCATCTCACACGATCATATGCTTTTTCTAAGTCAATCTTTATGGTCATAAATCCCTTCTTCCCTTTTCTATTCCTCATGGAATGAATAACCTCCTGAGCAACAATTATGTTGTCTGTTCCTTGCCTCCCTGGAACAAAACTACATTGATTTGGGGATATTATTTTTGGCATAACTCTCCTCAAACGGGTAGCAATCACCTTTGTCAAAGTCTTGTAAACAACATTACACAAACTAATTGGTCTAAAATCTCGTATAGTCTCAGGATAATCAGTCTTAGGAATCAAGACAATATTAGTTTCATTGACACTACTAATCTCCTCCTTATTCTCAAGCATAAGATCAACTTTAGATAAAAGAGACATACCTAAAGTTTCCCACTGGCTTTGGAAGAATAAGGGGTTTAATCCATTTGGGCCTAGAGCCTTCATTGGCCCCATAGCAAAAAGGGCCCTCTTCACCTCCTCCAAACTTATCTTCCTTCCAATAGATTGAATATCTGCCTTCGATAACTCAGGAAACCGGTAACCGAAATTCACGTTTGGCATCACATCGTTGTCATCCATATATAATGATGTGAAAAAACTTGTCCCAATCTGCCTTATCTTCATTGGGTCATACTCCCACTCTCCATCATCTCCTTTCAATGCCTCTATACGATTTCTTTTCTTTCTACTATTAGCCATAGAATGGAAATATCTCGTATTTTTGTCTCCTTCATTATACCAGTTACATCTAGATCTCTGAAGCCACATATTCTCCTCCTGAGCTAAAACCTCTTCCAACTGGCCCCACACATTTTCCCTCTCCCCCTCAATACTACTATCAAACTGTAATCTCTCAAACTTTCTATTAATCGAATCAAGTTTCCTTAATAAACTTCTCTTGTGCTGATTAACATTCCCAAAGACCTCCTTATTCCATTCCTGAACATTCCCCACAAATGACATAACATTCTCATGCCAATTTCTTGACTCAACCCAAGATCTTTTGACAACTTCATTAAAGTCATCATGGGTTACCCAAAGGGCAAAAAATCTAAACTCCTTCCTCCTCCTTATTTTTACCCTTCCCCCTTCCATTCTCAACAAAATAGGGCAGTGATCAAATTTAAATTTGGGTAAATGAAAAGCACTTGCCTCCGGAAACTTCAACAAGCATTCCTCATTCATCAACACCCAGTCAATTTTACTATAACATCCTTTCCTTGCCCAAGTAAATTTTGGACGTGCCGCTTGTATCTCTTTCAAACAAGAATCAGACACCCATTCTCTGAACCATTTATCGGGAGGAGCAACATTCCTTGCATTAGATAACCGGTCATCATAATTAAGTGTAGCATTGAAATCTCCACAGAAGCACCACCTAGCTACACCAAAATTATCAACCCTCTCCAACTGTCTCCACAATTCACGTCTTCTTTGTACCTGTGGACTCCCATAAATAATAGAAAGACCACACTCATTGCTAGTCCCTCTTTTTATTATTCCATGTAACACTTGCTCATGTTTCTCCACAACTTCGAACTCAGCCTCCTTCTCCCAAAAAATCCAAATACCTCCACTAAAACCTAATGACTCAATGATAGCTACCTCATCAAAGCCAAGCCTTCTTCTCATTTGTTCTGCCTTATCACCCTTCTGTCTTGGTTCTAAGATAGCTATTAGACTCAAACTGTACTGACGTCTAAGTTCTGTAAGAAGCGGAGTAAGCGTTCTCCCCCCCGCTCCTCGTGAATTCCAAAACAAATAATTCATCAATATTAATAATACTATTTAAAATAATGAACCAAACAACTCAAGATTTTAGCACTCTTCAAACTAACGACTTAGTCGTAGTTTCCACGCCCATCATATTGTCTTGCACAAAAGAAAGAATATTCTCCCTAATTTCCAAAACTCCTTGCCCCTTCTTCGAACCCGGATCCAATGGATTATCAGCATACTTCGAAGGCCCAAATGATGTATCCTTCACCTCTCCTTGTACAACATGGGTCTTTTCAGCCTTTGATTCCATTTGTTGCTTCATTTTCGGCCCCACAATCACAGCCTTCTCATTGACAACATTAGTCTCAAATTTTGCAATCCTATTTTTAATAGTCACGTAATCATCCATGGGATTAGGAAAAACTTTATTCTCTTTCTTTTGACCCATAACCTTCGGCACATTCACTTCCTTATTTATTGACTTTTTCAAAAAAACTTTAGGCTTGAGGTGCGTATGATTTGTTACCACCGTTTCAGGAATATTATGATTGCCCTCCTCATCATTATTTGAAATATCTTCATGATCAACCCCATTTAAAATATCATAACGAGATCCCTTAAATTGTGGAACTGAATTTGTACTTTCTCCCCTTATTCCACGCATCTTCCCTTCACGTCGTCCGCCAAACCTCCCCTTCCAACTCCGTTGAACCACCATCCAATCACCATATTGCTTCTCTTCTTCCCCTTTCTCCGGCAACACATCATGAGACTGCTCCTTACCATCACTTCTATCTTGATCAATAATCATATTAGAAGCAATACAATGATCCTTATCATGCCCGTACTTGCCACACCCAAAACAAATCAAATGGAGGCCTTCATATTCAATCCTCTTTTCCACTCCATTAATCATGATACTCGGCAGCAAAGGCTTAGTTAAATCAAGCATGACACAAATACGAGCAAATCTACCTCTAGATTTTTAATTAATGTCATTTTGCCTTTTATCAAAAAAAAAAATCTTCACTAATTCTTCATGGCTACTTACATGTTGATGCTTAGATAGGGATTGATGCTGTCTCTCAACTATCAGTTTAAATTCTTAGCTTATGGTTTAATTTGCAATATGTTTTATATAATCTGAATATTAGTAAAACTTTGTAATAGCTAGATTTTTAATTAATGTCATTTTACTTTTGATAAAAAAAAAATCTATTATATGCAAGTTTCCAGTTTTTAATTTCTTTAATCCCTTTTAAGATCTTGTTTCGTTTTTTTTATAAAAGGCAAATTATATTAATGAAAACAATACATACTCATATTACTAAGTCTTAATCAAAGACAAGAAAAAAGTTAGAAAAAGATGAAGGAAAAGAGCTAAGAATATCAAACCTGGAGGGTTGGCGTGAGTGGTAAGTAGTCTCGTCCCTTAAACAAGTGGTTGGGGGTTCGATCCCCAGCCCTTGCGAATGGAGCAAATTCACAGGCCAACTGTCTACCCCCTATATGGGACTTCAGAACAGCGAAGGATTAGTCCCACTTGACACGCTGGTGGGCTACCCTTGAGAAATAAAAAAAAAGAGCTAAGAACATCAACTTTTGCATGAGAAAATTGTAGTAAAAAAGCAAGAATATTCTCTCTAATAGTGTCTTCTGATGAGTATTGAAATTAGTAATTTGAGGCGAACCCATTTAATTCCAAATAAATGAAGGGTCGACATTTGATTCTAGAGTTTCTAAAATGTAGTCAGGTCTAATGGGTTGACTCTATAATGCCAGGTTTCCAAGAGGGGCGATATAGGGTAAGCACATTTATGGGAAAATTAAATAGAAGTCCCTGGTAAGGGACATAATACTGTTTAACCGCTCAAACTGATGGTTGAACCGGATAACCGTCGAGACGGAATGTGAAGCGGTCGACGGTTGGATCGGTCCAACCGTCCGATCCGGTCCGGTTCTTACAACACTTATACTTTATATATATATATATATATATATATATATATATATATATATATATAATTGGTAAAATATCTTAAAATCCTTAGCCTTCACCGGCGTCTTGTTACCCATACATAATAAAATAGGTCCAAAACTTCATCATTTCTGTATTATCTATTATCTATCTATCCATGGCTTCCTTGGCAGCTGAGCTTGCAGCGTCCTCCGTTGCCTTGGCTTTCCGAAACCAAACTCAAATTCAAAGCCCCAATCGCCTCATTCAAATAAAGAAAGCTCTCTCATACTCTTCCCTCACTGTTGCAAAGCCCACCAGAAACACAACACTCTCTCGCACCTTCACTGTTACTTCTGCAACCTCGACTACTACGCCCCACAGTGAGAGTTCGAGTTCCGATGTCACCACCTTGATTCCCCCTGATAATCGCATCCCTGCTACCATCATCACTGGCTTCTTGGGCTCTGGCAAGGTATATCTATATATATATATATATATATATATATATATATATATCCATGCTTCTCTTTTCTTCTTCTTTCTCATTAATAGTATAAACTAAATACTATTATCATAATCATAATATAAATAATACTCCCTCCCTCCTAAATACCTAGTTGACTTTTTGAAATATCCTAATAAGTTAATTATGAATTGATTTACCTAATTTTTTCCCTTAACTAGTTTATTTTACCTATAAACTAATGTATAGTCTAAAAATATATCAAATGTGTCATATTTAATAGCCTATTTCGCAACCTTAATCTCTCCAAAAAAAAAAGTCGGATTCATATTTAGGACCGGAGGTAGTATTAAAATCTAACAATCATGCCTTCTTTTTTTGTTGATGGTCAACCTTAGTCAATCTACTCTATTAGTTCCGTACCCTAAATATAAGAGCCATTTGACTTTCTTTTTGTTTTTGAGAAATTAATGAAGCGAAATGAACCATTTAATCATATAGTAATATATTTTGAATATTATTAGATTATATGCTAGCTTATAAATCAAATAAACTAGTTAAAAGAAAAAATTTAGGTATCCTATTTGGATTTCTTAGGATTCTAAAAAAAGTCAATTTGTTCTTATATTTAGGAACGGAGAGAGTACTTTATATTTTGAAAAAGTGAAGGAAGTTAAATGAGTTATTCCATCGTTATATATTTTGTGTATCATTAGGTTATTTGTTACTTTATAATTCGAGTAAGCTAGTTTAGAGAAATATTCAGGTATATTATTTTACATGTGACTTAGTTTTCTTATGATTATCTAGAAAAAGTCAACCGGTCTTATATTTAGGGACGAACAGAGTATTTATTTTTCAATTTAACTGTTTTGGCTACGAAGATTTTTTCCACGATTAAAATGCAGTTTGGAATTTACTCCAGGAAAGATAAAGGAATGATTGCATATTTCGTTTGCAGAATATTTGAATCGATTGGATTCACTGTCTGGTCTTTGATAATATAAATTACTATTACTACTTTAAAGTTATTACTGGTACAATATTAAGTGTCTTTTTAATTTAAAAGAGAGAATGCAATTTTTTTCTTTTATTTGATCTGATACTCATGTGAATTAATGTGAAAATGAACAGACAACATTACTGAACCATATTTTGACTGTGGAGCATGGGAAGCGGATTGCTGTTATTGAGAATGAGGTGTGGTACAATGCCTGCTATCCTTCTTCATTTATAGTGTGAATGCATGGCGGCATGTGCTTGTACAAAGAAAATGGATATAATTTTGTTTTCACATATTGGTTTCTGCATGTAGTTTGGTGAAGTTGACATAGACGGCTCATTAGTGGCTGCAAAAACTACTGGGGCTGAGGATATTATAATGCTAAACAACGGCTGCCTTTGCTGCACTGTAAGGGGCGATCTCGTTAGAATGATCGCAGAATTAGTCAGTAAGAAGAAAGGGAAGTTTGATCATATTGTTATAGAAACTACAGGTAAAAACAGAAAAGTGATTGCTCCCAAGTTGCATTTGTTTGTGCCATAGCTATTGTAACTTCTTATTTATTTGATTATTGCCTTTCCAATTGACCAACTTTTAGGGCTATGTGGAGTTTTTTCACATATGAATAGTTCTTAAGTCAATATAGTTATGTATGACCTCCTCATTGGAATTATTGAAATGTTTTGTCTTTACATTCACAGGTTTGGCAAATCCAGCACCAATAATTCAAACATTTTATGCTGAAGATCAGGTTTTTAATGATGTGAAGTTGGATGGCGTGGTCACTTTGGTTGATGCTAAGCATGCTGGTTTTCACCTTGATGAGGTTAAACCTAAAGGTGTTGTAAATGAGGCAGTGGAACAGATTGCTTATGCTGATCGTATAATTGTAAATAAGGTATTATATGATATTTTATTATGGCGTGGATTAAGTTTTATAAATCAGTTAAATCTCAAGGTTTGAATTCTTCCTAGAATGACCTATAAAATTTTAGTTAATATTGCACACCAACTCATTGAACGCTCTTTATTTTTAAAGTTGGTTCCCTTAATCTATCCATATGTTGCAATCTAGAGTTACTTTTAAAAATCTTCATGCTGTATTAATTACTATTTAGAGTTAACTTCCAAAGTGATACCTCAGGCATGGAAGGTAAGATACAACATTCCTTAACATGTATGAGTTACTATCCATATGTTGGAATTGCCATCTTAGCATGTAACCTCTTTCGATTTTTAATCTAAAATTATTCATTTTTAATTTATGACCATTCCTTGTTTTATTTATGGTTCTTGACCTTAAACATATTAACTAACCACTATTGATTTGTCAATTATGAGAGTTTTTTTTCATCATGTTCTGCATTCATATGTTACATACTTTTGGAATGTGCTGTTTCTGTTTGGAAAATTACATATTCTTTATGTATAAGATAGAATAGGCTAATATTCCTGATATTGTCTGCATTGAACCAGACTGATCTTGTGGGTGAATCAGATATTGCTTCTTTGGTCCAGCGGATAAGGGTCAGTGTCTTTCACTTCTGATTATTACATCTAAACAATTTGAATCTTGATTTCATTTTTGCTTCAGTATTTTGAACTCATAGTGAATGTTAATGTTCTCTCCATGGTATCAGAAAATAAATAACATGGCATATTTAAAGCGTACAGAGTTTGGAAAGGTAGACTTGGATTATGTACTTGGCATTGGGGGCTTTGATTTGGAGAGGTAACTTATGTTCATGTTTTAATTACGGGGTTTGCATTATCGAAGATTATGGGAATCATAGGCTTGCCTACGATTTTCATCAAGTTATTAATTTATGTTGTCTCACCAGATTCCTACCTGCATTTATGCTTTCATTTTAGGGTCATTATAGGTTTTGGTACTTATCTTTCACTCAATTTTGGTCCCTGAATATTAAAATCGTTTTGATCCTTGAACTTTTAGTCAATTTTAGTTTTGGTCCCTGAACTTTGAAAAAAAAACTTGAAGTAAAAATTTAAATCTCAAGGACTATAAACAAAATTTACAGAATGTTCAAGAACAAAGGCCAAAATTGACCCCGAAACCACCAATTTTAAAGTTCAGGGACCAAAACAAAAATAATCAAAGTTTAAAGACTAAAACCACCGATTTTAGAGTTCAAGAGACCAATACCAAAATCGAGTGAAACGGCAAGTACCAAAAATTGTATCAGTTATTGATCCATCATTTTATTTGTCATGTATGCCTCCATTTTTCTAATGTCAATATTGTGGACTTTGAGAGATAAGAATTGAGAGAAAGCATATAATTCTCATTGATATGTTATCTGTACAAATGAGCTTACTTATAGGCAAAAAGGAGAGACAATAGGATAAAGCCTAATAAATGCTAATAACATCTAATAAAGCTATATAATAAAAAACCTTATTTAGAATAAATATGAAATATTCTCACACTCTCCCTGAAGTTGGATCATTGTGGATGTTGACAATGCCCAACTTGCTTATACAACTCTCAAATGTAGGTTTGAGTAATATTTTTGTTAGCACATTTATAGCTTGAAGATTTGTTGGAAGGTAGGTCACACATGATTCCTTCAACTTTTTCCTTGATGAAATGTTTGTGTATCTCCACATGCTTTGACCATTCATGCTCTGTGGGATTTAAGGTCTTTCTTATAGCAATTCTGTTGTCACAATAGAGCTTGAGTGGCAATTCCACCTTGACCAGTATCGTACTAAGGACTCGTTTCAATCACAGTTCTTCTATTATCCCTTGAGCCAACACCCTTAATTAGTGAACAGTGTGACTATCAGTCATGTGATGAGAGGCTCTAGAATCAACAATCCACACCTGTTGATCTTGAGGTTTCTAGGGCTTGGTTAAAGTTACCCCATGTTGTTACGAACGTTAAGGATACAGTCTCCACAACAATACTTATTTCAGTTGATGATTGATTTTCCTTCCTTGCAACCAAGCTTAGGAAATACATAGCAGCATTGACAAAATATTTGTGTTATTTATCACTATTGAAACTCCAAATGGAAATAAACCTCCGAGGTAGGCGCAAATCGAAATCCACAACTTCTGAACAGCAACACTATGCACGAGAAAACACATACCCAGATTTATAATCAACAAAAAACGTGTATATAATCACAATACAATTGAGGGCATGGCCTAAAATAATATCTCACTGATCATCTGAAACATCATTCCAGTGGCAAAAATACACTTGAACATTACCACCAAATCACTATATTGGCACAAAAACGGAGTACCCAGTCTCGAACATGTCACCAGCGGTCTGGGATGGGTTGGAAATGTCTCTTCGATGTCATCAGATGAAAGTGCCGCCTGAGAGCTGCTGTCACCACCAACTGCCGGAATCTGATGCTGAAAATGTCACTGCCTCATGGGACCCACACGTTCTGTTGTTGGCCGTGAACTTTGGGGACCTCCTCTTTCAGATGGGGCCGACGGTGAGATCTAATGAAGCTTTGATCATCGTGCACAGAAATACCCTATACTTTGAAGAGAGAGTTTCATTCAATTCATGCTGTCAAACCCTAATTTTGTAACAAATACTCACAAGTAGTCATGTCTACTTTTGTCATCTCTTGTAGTTGACATTTGATGGTTAAGCTTCCTCATATTTTTCTGTGATGTTTATGGATGCATGTCTTGCGAATTTTTTCTTCCTTTAGTTCTTGTACTGAATATCGAAGGGCCGACTTGGCTCAATGGTAAGCTCGCTTGCCAATGGCATCTGAGGTTGTGGGTCGAATCAGCCACTTTGCAAAAAGCAAAGGTTAGGTCGCCTAATATATTCCCTTCCCCAGCACCCTCACCAAGTGCGGACTAGAACTGGATTGACCATTTTTTCTTGTTTTGAATGTTGACATTATTATTAAGCATCCATACCTCTGGTTGCCTTGCTTTAATGACATGTAATTCCAAATTATAGTTTGGATTTTCTTTAACATTTTTAACTCAGCTATTTAAGCCATGTTAAGTTGGAAGCTTGTTTGTGCTTGAGTACAAAACTTTTATCCAATTTTAATATTTTTCAGTTTATTTTTTCCCCAAAATAAACGAAAGACAAGTTTATGGCATATTAATGCATGTCTAGGTTTGCTTATCAACATCTCATGGTTAGGTCTGCAAAGAAATTTTGTGTAATTTCTTAATCATTTCATATGATTTTATTGGGGAAATTATAGGCAAAGATACAAGGAACCTTACCCTAGTCTGGTCCTTTACCTTATTTTACTTTAATTTCATTTCCAGGATTGAGAGTGCTGTCGATGCTGAAAACTCAAAGGAGGATCATGACCATAGCCATGACCATGATCATCACCATAGCCATGACCATGATCACCACCATGACCATGACCATAAGCATGGTATCTGTTAATTTATAACCTTTGCCAATACCTGTTACCTTACATTGTTTGGATGCATTTCCCAAGTGTCACATTTATAATTTTGTTCTTATTTAAGGAGTACAATGTATCAAATTTATATGCTTGAGTTGATTCTGTAGATTTAAATCATAAGTTGCCATATTTTTGAGAAAGGGATTCTGGTAATATACAGCTGCCTCTCTTCAATGTTTGACATGTTATATTGTGGCGGTTTATAAATGCTTTTCTTTACTGTGTAGTTGTGTTATGAAATATCATCATGTTATATTCTATGAAAACCTTTTTTATCTATGTGCAGAACACCATCATGAGCACCATTCTCATGATCACAGCCACGATCCTGGTGTTACATCAGTGAGCATAGTTTGTGAGGGAACTTTAGACCTTGAGAAGGTTTGCACCATATCACTCTCTCATGCTTATGGCATGCCTTATATTCTAGATTTTTGTCTGAAATTGAAAGGATGGCAATTAATAAGAATAAGATGACTTTACATTTTCAGGCTAACATGTGGCTTGGCACATTGTTGTTGGAACGAAGTGAAGACATTTATAGGATGAAGGGCCTTCTTTCTGTCCAAGGAATGGATGAGAGATTTGTCTTTCAGGTGATTTTAGTTTCTTTATAATAATAAGATTGTCAGAGTTTAGCTTCCTATAGATTGTTATTTGGATGCTATATTTTATATAGTTGTAAATGATGATGATGTTAAAGATGGTGCTTCCATTAACCTTCCTGCATGCATAACATATTATATTAGGAAATTAGGTATTCTTCATAGAGAGACATTTAGCACATTATTTCTTTATTGATGTGATGTCCTGGGCATGTTTGAGTTTCACGATTTTATTGATTTATCTTCACTTATGCGTGTTCGGGATTTTGGACGAAAAGGGAAGTAAATTATTAATTGGAGATAGAAGAAAGAAGCCATTAATGCTTGAGTGGTCGTTTTACTTTGTTTTGAAGAACAATCTTTGTTTACTATGCCCCTAATTTTCCCTTTATATTTCATGGATGAACGGATCACTGTATATAATTTGTAAACAACACCATCAACACGAGATGGATTCAAAACTTAATTTATATATCTTAAGCGCATTATGAAAATGATGGATCCATTGATACCACTGAAAGGCTTTGTTTGATTGCACCATTGAAAATATAACACCCTCAACACGAGATGGATTCAAAACTTCATTTGTATCTTTACTTCCTTTAATGGTATTATGATGGTTTTTCTGAAATGCTCCTTTTTCTGGTTGTGGCAGGGAGTACATGACATATTTCAAGGTTCACCAGATCGGTTGTGGGGCGCAGATGAAGCAAGGGTTAACAAAATTGTATTCATTGGAAAGAACTTAAATGCTGAGGAATTGGAAAAGGGGTTCAAAGCCTGCTTGATTTGATGCCAACAATTTGATCCTAAGTTCCTAACCTCAGATTTCATCCTGTCCTTCGGCTGATTGCTTTTTGGTCATTCAACATGTGAGTCTCTGCCTCATATATACCATTATTAATATGTATTACTCTGGACTGATTTTTGAGTATATAGATATTAGAAGGAAAACAACATAGAATTCCAATTTATAAGGTATCTTCTCTTTTGTGGGTTCTGATTTCGGCTCATGACTATCTTGACTGCATCAATTTCAAAGATTGTTGCTGGTTTCAAATTGGTTCTCTAAAATAATATAATTCGGATTTCCCCCTCTTTTGGAGAGAGATTGTGATGTTTTGCAACCATGTATTTTTCTTTTCTTACATGTATATACAGGATGTTTACTATTAAAGTGTGCTTAGATATGGTAAGAAACATGTTAAATGAAACGTTGAAAATCCTATACTTTTTTGTGCACAATTATGTGGTTGAATGATATTCATTTTTTGTTTTTTAATAGCAATTTTACAAATAACCAACATAAGGTACATAATTAAGTACGTAAATGCATAAAAAGATACAAAAAGAAATGATCCTAAGACTAAGAAAAACTACTAATAGAAAAGGGTTAAATATCATTATGGCCAATAAGCTATTTTGAAAGTATCAATTTAACCAACGAACTATAAAAGGTCTCATTTTGGCCAATAAAAAAATGGTCCATTTTGGCCAACGGATTACTGGAAAATAATAAAAATATTTTTCTTCCTCTTGAGAATGCCACACACAACTACAAGTGGAGAGAAGAGTATTTTAGTATTTTTCATTAGTTCATTGGCCAAAATGGCTCATTTTTTGTTCATTGGCTAGAATGAAACATTTTTTTTTGTTGCCCAAATTAATACTTTTGAAATAGTTTATTGTTAGAGTGATATTTAACCCAATAAAAAAGGTGACGGAAGACAGGAGAAGTAAACTATTCTCTGCATAATGCCTTTCCAAAGCTAAAAATAACATCAACACTCTGCATAATGCCTTTCCAAAGCTAGGATGCGTTGTAAGGAGCTTTGACAATGTCATCACTTTTAATATCAATATATTTCTTTTGAAGAGATAATGCAAGGAGAGAGGTGGGAGGTGAAGATAAAATTCTCCAGAATTGCTGTGCTAGCAACGAAATATTTATCCACTCTGATTTCCTAAGACCAAAACCACCATCAACTTTTAATTTAGATAGAATATCCCTATGAATAAGATGCGCAATTTTCTTATTATCAGTATCCCCCAAATAAAAATTCAAGACACCGGCTTTCAATTCTCATGCAAATCTGTTTAGGCAAACGAATGCATGAAAGTATATAAATATTAGAAGCTCATAACACAAATATAATTAAATTTAGACGAGCATCTTGTGAAAGTAGCTTCTATTTCCAAGAGGTAGTTCTTCTTAATATGTTTGTTAAAACCTTATCATAAACAATGCTCTTATTTCTGCCCTTGGATTGATGTGAGTTTCCAGATATTTCCGCAATCTTCTACTTAAGTTAATCTGTAAAATCTGAGCTAATCCCAATCCTTCTTCATGAGAAGTATTGGGACTAAAGATTAAAGTAGATTTGGCCAGATTGATTTCCCGTCTTGACCAAGAGCAGAAAAGGTCAATGATGGATTGAGCAATTTCAAATTGTCGCTTGTTTACTTTCATGAAAACCAAGGAATCATCCCCGTAGAATAAGTGAGTAAAAGGTTAAGCAGCTTGATAAATTCTGATTCCATTCCAATTACCAGATGATTCAGCATGATTCAGAAGACAGGAGAGTATGTTGGAGGCTATAATGTATAGATAAGGGGAAAGAGGATCCCCTGCCGAATGCCATTGTGATGTTCCATAGAAAAGTAATCTCACCATTGAAGAGAAACTTGTAGCATACTGTGGAGATGCATTAAAAGATTAGATTAATAAATTTAAGAGGAAATCTCATTTTCTCCAGAATAATTACCAGAAAATTGAATGATAGGCGATCATGTGCCTTGGAGATAAGATAACCATTTAATGGAAATTGTGTGTGTGTGTGTAATTAATAAAAGTATAAGTTGTTATAGAATTTTGGAGGAAGACGAAATAAGTTGCTAAATTCAGCAAACTTCTAATTAAGTCAATGGCCCAAATTAGGATTTCAAACTTTTAGTAGAATGATTTTTTTTTTGGTAATAGGTAGAATGATTTTAATGTCCTCTCATGTCTCATTTCTCTGAAAGAATTTCAGAAGACTATTACTTGTGTCTTTTTTTATACAACCTATAACTTATATATGTGTTATATTAACTTACAAACCTTGGGGTTTCTAATTTATATGCATATCAATGCTAATAAATATTTATTGGTGAATATCCACATTGATATATAGAATATTGTTTACTAAAAGGATAATGTTAATTTCTTCATATATTTAGGCTAATATAGACCGAAATACAATATTTAAAATGAGATATCTAAATTGAGGAATCACTTATGTTTTTACTATTGGGAGTATCAAATGGCAGTTATAACAAAAAGTATTAAAATGATGAGAGAAGACGAGAAAAGAGAGGTATTAACGTCAACAACTATATCTCTTAGTTGCTTGTGGCTTGACTCCCATTGGTCCAATTGTCCTCCTAATATTGGTATAAGCATTGTTGTCAAACTCGCGAGTTGACTCTCCGATTTAATCGTTTTTACGACACTACCTAAACAAAACGTGTCACGAGTCACCTTAATTTTCAGTCTTTGAAAATTCGGTAGAAACTTACGTGTTTACATTGTGAATTCACCGTTTTTACGTTTCTACCTTACAGAAAATTGAGTTAACTTGCTAATAAACTCATTTTAATTATTTTTAATTGACAAAATTCAATAAATTTAAATATGGATTTCATAGAAATTTATCTATTAAGGTTGATATAATATGAATATTGATATATTTAAATTTACTATATGTATTTAAAATAAATTCAAGTCAATTTATTATTATTTTTGTATTCTTATTTAATTATATAAAAGAAATGCATGTTTTTTTATAAATGTAAACTCTTACGAGTTTACGATTCGAGTCTACCGATCCGAGTTTACCTTATCTCCACGAGTTTACTTAAACTCATGAGTTTGACAACCCTGGGTATAAGTGTCTCCACTTAACATGTCCACATTAGCTGGAATAAATCAACTTGAAATCTTTGACAAATTAGGATTGTGCGTTGAAATCAATGACACTTTCCGGAAATTATAAACGGAGATTATAATCCTTACTTATTTTGTTAATGTTTTAAATGTGATGTCTTGTGCTCCCTTATTTCTTGCCTTTCCACTCCGTCATAAAACCTTTGATTAATGTTTTAAATGACATTTCCCTATTATGCACATATATCCCCACATTTTTGGCCAAATGTGCAATCATAAATTTTCCTTTAAAGCATCTCTTTTGGTCAACATTTTCAACATTCTTCATGAATGTTTTATTATATAATCATTTTCCCCTTCCATTTGTCCCCACGTTTACGTCCAGCTGGGCATTCAAAAAATTCTTTTTTAGTTCAAAAAATTCCTTTTTAGTTCACTAAATTCCTTTTTAGTTCACTGTTGCTAAACATTGTCAACTTTCGGGATTGTGATATTATTTGCTTACCTCAATCTGATTGTTTTTGCTTAATTTTCTCCTTCATTTAGCCTTTATGCCATTAATATTCCACGTGACACTCATGTTTAAACTCATACAACTTGTATATATATATATTTCGGGCATGCCCTCCTTTGCATCTGCGTTCCATCAATTTTCCTTGCATGCTCACTATAACATAGAAGACAATTAGTTTGTGTAAAAGCCTAGCTTCTTCATATATAGTGGTATGAAACTTTGTCTCTTAGTCATTTTCCTTTTCCCACACAGTTGTACCTTTCTTCTTGACATTATCTTTAATATTTGTATTTTTTGATTGACCTATTTTTATGTAGTTGATACTATCAAACACACACGTGTTTATATATATATATATATATATATATATATATATATATGTATGTATGTATATATATTATTAATTCTTCAAATTAAATGTATAATTCATTCATCGATCATATTTCTAACACGCCATACATACACAAAAAACAAAATGTTTGTGGATGCAGGTATTAAGGATGTAAGGGGAATCAAAGCTACTAGAAAAAGTTGAGAAGTACTATGAATTGTCAATTTGTGATCAACCTTTAGCTAGTATTGTTATAAAAAACAAAATGTTTGTGGGTGCTTGTATCTTCTGTTGTACATGTAAATATTTATATATCATCATGAATAATGTGTCTTATATTTAACTAGGTACAAATGCATTATCTCCTCATTGCCACACTCAATGAAGTTGGTGCCATATTCAAGACCAATTATTGAATATCCGACCCCAGACTTCCAAGATATTCAATACTATAGAAAATAGAGAAAACAGAAAGAGAACTGCACAAAACTTCATTCACACCAATATCCCTAGTCTGTAACTAGGACAATTAGTTCCAAAGTTAATCAAATTTACAATAAAATAAAAATAAAATAAATGAACTTTTAGTCCAAAGTTAATCAAAATTACAATAAATAAATGAACTTTTAAATTACTTAAAATTTGTTTCTCCATGGAGCCATAAAATTGCATACAAAAATATAATAAATGAACTTTTAAATTACTTTAAATTTGGTACTCAATGGAGCCATAAACTTGCATACAAATCATGTTGTTATTATAAACAGTTTATGAAATAAGTATTTGATTACATTAAATTTTTTATCAATGACATGTGTTACGTCCATTGATACATTTTTACAAACCAATATGCAATAAGTTGCACAGGGTAACAGACAAATTGAACTTTTATAACTTGAAATAGTTTAAGTGGGAATATATATGATTCTATATATAAAGTAAGAGAAAAATTTGATATGCTGGTTAATTATTATTCGACTATATAGGATCATTATAACTAGCATAAAAATATAGATCACAAAGTATAATACTATATATCCAATTTATATTTAATTTAATAGTTAATCCTATTAATCATCATTATTGCCCAAGTAAATTGGTGCCTAAATAAAAGGAATCATGAAATTTAAATTTCAAATATTATTTGCAAAGTTATGGATATTTAATTTACTATCATTATTTCCCAATATTAATTAACATATTGATACAAAGATTGAATTTTAACAAAATTGACTTTAAAATATCAATATCATCTCGAGTGATAATTATTAATGGTTGTGAAATATCTCTATTTCTTCTCATACCTCAACAAATCTGCTAGCTTATTGAATTATAATAGGTTCATATTCACCATTAATAAGCCTTCTTTGGGTGCCTAGGAAAATTTGGGTCTTTTTCTTTGGGGTTGGGGTTTAGAGGGATTTTTTAGGGGAATTTTTGGAGTTTGTTTTTTTTATATATATGCAAAAGTTTGATTCTCTGTGTAATAAAAAAAGTTTGATTCTATTTGATGTTGAAAACACTACATGTAATATAAATTTATATTTGAAAAACTTTATTGGTAGTAATTATTAATATTTCATCAGAATCAGCATTAATGTAACAAGGATATTGTTTGTGTGAAATAATTTTTTTACTCAATAATAAAGTAATGACTCCTTAGTGTTTACCTAATGTTTTTCCAAAAAAGAACTAAAGTACCAAAATATCAAATGCATAACAAAAAGTCAAATGATAGTTTGACTAAAATATATGCCATCGATCTTACCAATTCAATATTTTTTAGTACCACCAACTTAATTTTTATGAATTATCATATGAATATTTAAGCAATTGAAATGTGCATTATTGTGTATATTTAGTTCGTTAGATGAATAACTTAAATTTCTATCATTTCAGAAATTAAATTTCAAAATTACAAAATTACAACATAATCAATAAACTTTTAAACTACTTAAAATTTAGTCCTCGATGGAGCCATAAACTTGCATACAAATCATGTTGTCATTATAATCGGTTTATGAAAGTATTTGATTACATTAAATTTTTGTATCATTGATATGTGTTTCGTCCATTGATACATTTTTACAAACCAATATGCTATAAGCTGCACGGGGTAACAGACTAATTGAACTTTTATAACTTGAAATAGTTTAAGTGGGAATACATATGATTCTATATATAAAGTAAGAGAAAAATTTGATATGGTGGTGAATTATTATTCTATATATATAAAGCTGCATGGGGTAAACTGCTAGTTTTACTAATATCTTGAAATTCCAGATTAGGTCAATTACTTGATTAGGGATTTGTTAAATTTATAATCAAATTTTGTATTTTCTTTTGTTAATTATTTTTATATGAGATTTTCCCTACAAATTTTAGCAACACTTCAAGTATGTCCTTATTTTAACTTTAATTCTTCAGATATGAAAACATGTGTTTTGGTTATTTTAAGTGAAAATGACGTGGATGTTTCTGAAATGATAAGGACCAATATTTAAAAGTGTGAGACTTAAGGAAGGACCAAAACTTATTGTTCAAGTGGCAAGCGATCTCAAGGATAGGAATGAGAACATATGTTTAAAGTAAATGTAATGCAATAGTTGAAAGAAGCAAATTTTTTCTCAACATATTTGCCTCATTGTACTGATGCATCTATGTTTTCTTTCTGACAAACTAGTTTGTTTAAACTGTAAGCCATAACTTATATTTTTATACTTCACAACATATATGTTAGGGTAAAATGATTTATTTAGTTTCATTAGTCCCTTTCAAAAAGTCAATTGTTTCATATATTAAGGAAACTAATGGAGTATTACCATAAATGTATATAATTGTTGTTACTTAACTTTTATTTATTTAATTATCCTAAGAAAAAAAAACTTTTATTTAAGTACGTAATTATCACTCACTATTATAAATTGTCCCTCTACCAGCGCACCTTTACATGCGCTTAGAAGAAACGCATGTATAGAGGGTCCTTTACATGCGCTTTAAGCGCATGTACAAGTAAGAATCTATACATGCGCTTAAAGCGCATGTAGAGGCCTTATCTCTACATGCGCTTTAAGAGCATGTATAGAAATGTGCATCAATTAAAATTCACTAAAACAATGACTAAAAAAGGATTTAAGTATTTAGAGATAAAATATAAAATGAACTTAGGTGAAGAGCTCAAAATTATATGGAAACACCCTTTACATGCGATTTAAGCGCATGTAAAGGCACAAACACCATTTACATGCGTTTTATGTAAAGGCACTACTGAAGTGCAAAACATGGAGTCATGCATAAGAGGTCCTCCTCAGACCTCAGTAGGTGTCCCTGCTTGTGGACTTAGTGTTTCAAGGCTCCATTACCACTTTTGGGTGCTACGGAATTGGTGAAACACCCTTTACATGCGCTTCAAAGCTCATGTAAAGGCTTGTTCTTCAATGGAATTCACTATAACATTGTCAAGCACAAGATTTGAGCATTTTGAGATGAAGTATTGAAACAATTTAGTTGAAAAGCACCAAATCATATGAATATCCATATAATTAAATGGACATTGGTCTTTACATGCGCTTTAAACGCATGTATAAGCCATAAAATATTAAAATAACAAAGGAAAGCCAATACATGCGCTTAAAGCGCATGTAAAGGCTCCAACTTAATATAAAAGCTGAACTTGCCCTATTTCAGACACACCCACTCAACTCGTCCTTCTCTCCGTTCTTGCTTTCCTTCGTTCCTCTTCTCCACCGGCGACTTCAAGGGGAATTTCTCGGCGGAAAACATCGCCGACCACGAATGCAAGACCGAGATCATGATCAGGTGAAGTTTTATCTTCGTTCATGTCCATTTTTCAGCGTCTCGTGCAAGTTTTAGCGGGAGGGCCGAGTGAGTTCTGGGTTTTTGGATTGAGTTAATCACTAAAATGAACTTTAATCCTCGATTCTTTGTGTGGGGAAGATGATTAGAAGGTTTAATTTTGGATTGGGGGAGTTTGTGAAAAGCCCTAAACATTGAGCCTCTTAGGTCCGATGGATTTAGGGGTGTTCTTTAAGCTTGTGTGCTGAAGGTTGTTTTTGTTCAATTGACCTCCAATTCAAAGATTAAGCAATTTGCATACTCGTCTATATTTCTTCAGGTAAAGTTGTAAAGGGAATTTTTATTTATTCTCTTTTGATTTTTTTTTGAGTTTTTTCTGTATTCTTTCGTCTATTGAAACTACTTTAGCTTGTTAAAATCCATTATAATTTTTAACGATAAGCCTGTGAGCTTCTAGGTATTCATATGAGGATTTGTGATTGTCATGTATGATGAGCTCTTTGGTTTGTGCAGCCAATTGATTTGAACCTTGATGAGGAGACATTGATGAAACTTGCTTCATTTTGGAGAAGATCTCTTAGTAACTCTGAGAGTCAGCGTTTTTACTTTGATCATTTTGAAATTCATCCCATAAAGGTTCCACTCTTTTCATGTTGTCATTTTTTCCCTCTGCCCTGAATATTTTTTGTAACCGTTGTGTAATATATTGACTTTGTAGATCACTGCAAACTTTATTCCTGGGGATTCACATTCAAGTTATAGTTCAGCACAGGAAACTCTGAGAACTTTACTTCATAGTATAATTAAGGTTTGGTCTTCGTAACAGATATAATTTTGTGAACTTGTCCCTTATAGCAATGTAATTAATTGTGTTGTAACTCAATCTTTCTTTTTCCAGGTGCCTCCCATGAAAGGTATGGTTGTAGAGCTGAATGGAATCCTGATTAGCCATGCTTTGATTACTGTGCGTGAACTAATCATCAAATGTGCACAGCATTATTCTTGGTAAGCCTCTAATATATATTCCCTTTTGAATTGAAGAACTGCATTAAGTCATAGACTTCAATTGACAATTGTTTCAGGTATGTTATGAGAGCCATATATATTGCTAAAGGAAGCCCTTTGCTTCCACCCGATTTTGTTTCTCTTTTTGTTGATTTGGCTTCATCCTCTCTTGACGTCTTCTTTGATCCATCCCGTGGGACGATGAATCTTCCAGGATTGACGTTAGGTATATCTCTCACAAAGATTCTTTTATGCTTTTACTTCTCTTTTTTTAAGATATTTTATTGGTTTCAAATATCACTTTGTGCTTTTTCTGTGATTTTCTTGCTTAAACTCAGTAATCTGGATGATGAGTGTTACAAAGATTAATAGTTAAGTCTAAAACTGTAATATCATGATCATGAAGAGCTCAAATTTCCGTGAACTTTTTGTTGCGCTCTTTTTTCTGTCATTTAGAATGATCATATTGATATAATAAATATTGCATCCCTTTATTTTTGTGTAGTACGAAAACAGGCCCTTCTTTCTCCTCCAAATTGTAATATATATTGTATTTTGTTGACTAGGTACTTTCAAATTTATCAGTAAATGTATCAAAGGTGAAGGTGTTTCAGGGACAAGACGCTACTTTGGTTACCTTGGGAAAACAGTATGTTAGCTCTCTGTTGTTTGCAAAATTAAATTTTCAGTTAATGGTGTTATTGTCATGCCTTAACGATCAACTGATGTTGCACCTGCAGTTGAGATCTGCTGGTTCCAATGTAGTTTTTACAGCTGTAGCTGAAATATCAGACTCTATTCTTAAAGGAGCAGAAGCAAATGGTGTCAACGGAATGATATCTATTTATTTGAATTTTGTTGGTGCAGAGACCTATTCAGCATGGCATGTTTTGATCATTTACATATATGCATATTGAAGGTGAGTGGGTTTCACCAAGGAATACTAAAATTGGCTATGGAGCCATCATTTCTGGGAACTGCATTAATGGAAGGTGGTCCAGATAGAAAGATCATACTTGATCAAAGTCCAGGAGTTGATGAGGTACTACGTGATTTGTTTTGTTATGCTGTGTCCTTGGTATTGGAAGATTATATTTGGATGTGCTGACAAATCTCTACGTCATTCCTTCATATTTTCAACACCATATTTGAAGTTTGTAATATGCATTTATGTATTCCTTCACTTCCGTTTAATTGATATAAAACTGGGGGTTGCTGGACTGACAAACTTGTAAGATGGTAGCGTGCGCACAAAAGAAACAAACAAAATCTGAAAGGCAGAAGAACTATTTTGAAATTTCAACAATTTCAGAGAGGTGTTTGTGTATATCAAAAATATTGACCGGTTGCATTCATCTTGAATGGGAAGCACTGTGATGTCCATACATATCTGCATATGTTCACATGTATACATGCAAGCAACAAACTTTTTGAGATGGTAGTAATGAAAATAAAAGAAAAGAAGATGGAAGAACTATTTATAACTTTCAGATAAATTTTGAGATAAATTTTGAGAGGCATTTTTAATATCAATAATATTGTGTTGTTGTATGGACCTTGAGTAGGAAGCATTGATAATGTTGTCAAGCACTAATTAGATGTGGGTGTTGTTGCAGTTATACATTGAAGGATATATTCAAGCAATGTTGGATTCTGTTGATAGACAAGAATACCTGAGAGTCAGAGTCATTGACAACCAGGTAATTGTTAGCTAATCTGCATCTATTTGGTATTGAGGACTTTGACATGAATCTCAACAAGATGTCCTCGTTTATATAATGATCAGATTTATGCTATATATTGTTTTAGGATTGTGATAACCTGTAATGTGCAAATTGGTTCTCATTGATTAGATTTAGAAGACCTTGAACTTTTTGGTTATGATTGGAATATTTGACATGTTTAGGTTATCCTTAAAAAGCTGCCTCCAAACCATACCCTCATTAATGAGATCATGGATCGTGTAAAGGAGTTCCTTGTTAGCAAGGGATTGCTCAAAGGAGATTCTTCAACCACTTCCCGCCCTTTACGTCATCTTCGTGGAGAAAGGGTAAGTTTTACTTTTTGTATTTCTATTAATATTTTCTTTCCTTTGTTAATTACTCACTCCATTATCAAATATTAGACTTAATTACCTAATTTGATTACATTAAGAAAGTTAGTTAAAATCACATGATATATTACTAAAGTATCCAAACCATGTATCTTTGTTCACCTTCCATCTCTTATTTATCATTGAAGAGCATCAATAGGGATAATTTAGAAAAAGTTGAGAAAAATTAGAAAAAGGTTTTATATTTAAGATTTAGGAACAAGCTCACATCGCAAAAAGGTCATACATATATTGAGAAGCTCCCAAAATACCTTTGGATGTGCATGGAATATGTTTATGGGTGGGAAAACTGTATTTTTCACACATCTCTGGAATGACATGCTCAAATTGTATTTCCAACTACCCTTATATCAATCTATGGAAATGTTTCGTGCAGGAATGGAAAATTGGGCCAACAGTGGTGACATTATTTGAACATCTCTTTGTTAGCTTTGCAATTCGCTTGCTGAGAAGGCAGTGTAACAAGTTTATTTCCACCCTGAAGGTGGCAAAGAAGCCAGAGTGTGACAGTGAAGGGCCCCACTCACCAAGCTTAAAGGAAAAGGGGAAGATGAGATTTATACAGAGATGGGGAATTAGTAAGTAACAATATGGCACTGCATGCTTGATAGTTTGAGTCTTTGGTTATTTTGTGAAATTCGATCTTCCCTTCATTCTTTGTCTAGATCGAGTTTACTGGTTTAGTGTAATTCATTTTTGTGATTTAAATGGCTGAATGAATTGGGAAAAAATAGGGATTTTTGCCATATGTGGGTAACGGTTTTGTTTGGTCCATGATTGGTAATGTGAGATTATATATGTTTTGATGCTTACATGTTAAATTAGGATTTCTGGTTCTTTGTCTTGTATTGGCTGAACTGAGATGAAAGGGATTCTTTATTCCTCTATTTTTGTTGGCTATTATGTTAGCTTCCTCGTCATCAATTTTTCATTAAATATAGGACTGTTAGGAAGAAGGTGTCATATGCTGAAAGTGAAGAAAGTGAAGAAGCAGAGGAAGGGAAGAAAAAGTCCCAAAAAGTACAGCCTACATTAATGCTTTTATTTATCTTGAACATGATTTTAACTTGTCTTTATATTCTGGAATATATCTTTGTGCTTGTTATCCTATATTTTAGGTTGTGTTAATATATGTAAGACAGTTTCAAAAAGATGGAACTATAGCCATACTAGCATGTGATATATAATGCTTTCCATTTCACTGTCTATGGTGATCAGAGATGATTGTGAACAAAATACGTTATTCTCTCTGCTGAGATGTTTTTTTATTCATTTAGTTATTTTTGTTTTATTGGAGGATACGAAGAGTTTTTTGGAGGGGAGGGGGGGTTGATATGATTGTTATATGCCAAGTATGCTTTTTTCGAGTCTTTATTGTAGCATAACTTATATGTAGCCTCAATATGCCTGAAGCTCTGAAAATTTATAATGTAAATTTATAATAATGTAAATTTATAATAATGTAAATTTATAATAATTTTTTTTTTTAAAAACAAACATTCTATACATGCGCTACATCTACATGCGCTTAAAGCGCATGTAGATGTGCCTCATGTAGATGTGCCTCTACATGCGCTTTAAGCGCATGTAGAGCCCCCCTCTACATGCGCTTTTAAAAAGCGTATGTAGAGCCTTTACCAGTGCCCCCCTCTACATGCGCTTTTTAAGCGCATGTAAAGGCCAAAATGAGCGCATGTAAAGGGGTATTTCTGTACTAGTGACTTCTACCGCTGTGTTAACTCCAGTCCAGCATCAATTGTAACCAGCAACTCCGCGGGCCTAGATGCCCCCCCCAATGACCCAAGTCGGCTTGTTCTGGCTTGTGAACACTTCGTTGTCAACACAAACAAATGTTGAAGCAAAGAACAAAACAATGAAAAAACAATTAATATAATTATTATGCATTTATCATCATTTAAAATGTGATATTTTACCTACTGATAATTTGTACTTGTGTGGACTATTCATTATCATTTAATTCGAGTATCTTTGTATATGGATCTTTCTTTGATGGTTTATTGATTGACACTTGTAATCTTTTGATAGAAAGTTCTTAGCATGACAAATTTTTTGATTCGGTTTAATAATAAAAATTGATAATGTCTGTTGTTTCTAATTGAGACTTCGTTTGAAAATAACCATCGATGAAGAATATGAAGAAAACAATGGGGAAATATTGGTTTTTTTCATGAAAGAATTTATTGGTTTTTTGGTTAGACTAAACATGCACGACAAGGAATATAATTATTTGAGTTCAACGGTTGGCAGAATACCCAACTCACCTAACACACACACACACACACACACACACACACACGGACACACACACAAAGCTAAGTTAGAGATAAGTTATTTGCATTTTATTATAACCTACCCTTTAAACTAATTTATCAACATATGTTAGTTAATAATTAGAAGTCACTATACGTTAATATAAGTTTTTCAAACTCTTGATCTTTAAGTAAATTCGTCACAAGAATACAAATTTGTATCATGAACTGAAATTGTAAATTAAGAAGAGTTTACTTTATTAATAAATATGTATTTAGAGTATATAATTAAGGGCAAAAACGCTGATCTAACAATTAACTATTTCAATTTGGGCAAAAATAATAAATGACTGTTTCGCGGTGCATAAATAATAACGAACTTTGTGAGCCGGTGCAAAAATAATAAAACCGGTACTAAATGTTAATTTGTAGTTTTGTAGAACCTGTAACATCCCGAATTTTAAATTAGAGATAATTGAGAGTTAATTAAGATATTAAGATATCATTAGTAAATTAAAAAGCCTTTTGAATAAGTGAAAAAAGATAATTATATTTTTAAGAAAATAATATGCCTATTTCTTTAGAAATTATGGAAATATAGTTAAAGGAGTTACTTGGAGTTAGAGACTTTGAGGACAAGTATTTTGGAAACCTAGATAATATTATGGAGAAAAGAAATGAGTACAATGATATATATAAACTTTTGGGTTAAAAATATAATTAAGAATGAATAATAGGGTAGTTTGTTGTAATTTTTCCCTAATATATATATATAAATACTCACCTTTCACCTCCTCCCTCATTCCCGCCGCAAATCCCCTTCCCAAAACCCTACCCCCTTCGGCCACCCACTCTGAAAGCTCCGGCGGCCTACGGCGCTGCGGCTCCGACCAAGGAGTGGTCATGGATTCCCCTTTCGTCTTCTCTTTCACCACACACACACATGTTTCGTTCTCTCACTCCCAATCACACTTATCTTTGATTTTCACTTCCTCTTCCTTCCCAAAAACTTCAAAATCGTGTGGGTTTCTTGTGCTTCTCACTGTTCCTCGTCATCTTCCTCGGGTTTCATCTCCTTTCCATCATCTTCTTCGGTTTTCCGGCGTGACTGGTGGTGGTAGACGGCGGCCGACGGTGTGTATAGCCCTTGATGGCTTATTTCCGGCGAGCTTCACGGCGGCGGCGGCGGTCTCCCACAACTCATACAACACCAAAACTATACTGAGGTAACTTTATTTCCTCATATTCATACCATTCTCCATTCATTTTCGGTGAGCTTGAGAGAAATCCGAAAATGAGTTTCTATTTTGGGTTTGATAATCCACCAAAAAGCATGTTTAGACGTGGGTTTGAAGTTTTAGAAAATGATTAAAATGTTTGAGAATTTACTTGTGTTTTGGCATTTTGTTCCTCTCCTTTGTGTGGGCACTTTTATGAAATGAAGTGTTTGATCTGTGAAGCATTTGTATTGGTGATTGTATTATTTCTTTGACCATATTGGGCTGGTTAGTTTGGTGTTGTACGTTTAAGAAATAATTATGGGGTATTGGGGTTCAAGATTTGTAATTTGTTGTTGTAGAAGGTTGTTTGAATGATATTAGGATATTTATTGTGTGATTTTGTTGGATTTCCTGGTTTGGCTAGGCATTAGGAAAGGAGTTTGTTAATCTTTTAAGTTGGATGAGAGGCTTATAATGATGAAATAAAAACAAATGTAAGTGGTTGCATGTTGAATCTTACTGACTTGGTTTATCCTTGAGGCTTCATATGTATTTGCTTTGTTTTGCTATGTCAAGTAGATTTAATTTACTAAAAGCAGGTGCAAGTGGGTTTCAAGTTTTGTGCTACTTTCTCGTTATGGCTGAACTTATTCTTGGCTTCTCTCCTTCAAATTTTTGCTGAAAAGTGATTGCGTTGGAGTGTTATTTTGAATTACTGATTGGTCATGCTTAAAAGCTTTGATAATTAAAATGTACTAAATGTAAACAGAATTTGGTGGTTATGTTACAATGTTTAAGAGTAGCATGTGTTAATTGTTTTCTATTGTCATGACTGTTTGGATTTGTGAAGTAATGGAAATACTTGTTCAGCTTGCTTCTTTCTGTTCGATTATCTTGCTTTGTTTGGTTTGTGACAATGGATTTCTTATGATATTGCTTAATAACTGTATGCAGGATGTTGTTCTGCTTTGGGTGAATTCATAGGTGTGTTTTGATTAGAATATGAGAATGAGATAATTGTTTTGCCTAGTTCCAAATGTGGTGCAAGGTTTTTAAAAGTCATCAACTTGATTTAGGTCTTTCACTCCAAGAATCTGTTTTCACTCTTTAAACAGTAAGAATCTAATCAAGTTTTGTTGCATAAATGGCTGTCATGTATTACTCTAATTGGCTGTTTAGTTGTAGTGATTAAATGCTGGAAATCTAGAACATAAAACACTCTAGAGGATTTAAATTGTAATTTGAATGTAAAATGGTAGTTCGAACTATTACTGTGGTTAAATGATTGGTAAGACCTTATTTCATGATTTAATATGCTGTTTTGGTTTAGTGAAGGCATGAAAAATCAGTATTTAAAGTGTGCTTAATTGTCTTGTGTTTGGATTATTTGTTTGAAATAACCTTGTATACCTTTAAAACAAGTTTGGAATGAGGCAATGTGTTCTATCCTTTTCCCCTGTTTTGGCCGAAATTTTCAGTGAGGGAATTTGAATGACTTTCATTTGATTCTTATTTTATTAGTGCTTAGTAATCAAATACTTTGTGGTGGCTGAATTTACTCTTGACGTAATGATGTCCAAGCTGGTTATTAGAGTATGGTAAATGTAGAACTATGACAATCGGGACATACTTATTTAATACTAAATTAAAGTTTCAGTTTATTTGAGCGGGCATGGTTTCCTTTAAATTGTGAAGATTCTAATTGGTTGAATGATCATTACCTTGTAATTGAATATCTTATTCATATGTATCTCTAATGGTATTCTGATAGTCATGTGTAAAGAGCCTAATACTGATGTATTGAAATAAGTAGGAAAGACATATTTTAAAAATCAATATGCGATATAAAAGTGGCAATTAAGCTTAAGAAACATGATTTTATTTAACAAAAAGGGGTAAATCCGATTAATTGGTAGGTATCGACTTGATTCCCCTTATTATAAGTTTTTGGAATGTGAATCAGTTAATGTTGTTGATGGGGTGCCATGTTTGTTTAAATGGATTTTTAATAATGGTTTCTTTGGGATAATGTGATTGAAGTGTGTGATGCAACTCAATTTTGAGAATCATTACTCTCTTTGATTTAGAGACTTGTGTTCAACTTGGGTGTATGTGTGTCAACTAGAGAATAACTAAAAAGGAAGGATTAGGATTGGGTAGTAACATATAAGAGAGAGAGAGAGAAGTCGAACTACGATAAAAGGGAAATGATATTAATTTATCATTTGGCTATATATTATTATAGGAGTGGATGCAGTAGGCTTCCGTGGCATCGAGGAAGAAAGGTTGAGAAATCGCGTAGAATTTGCAAAAGGGCGACAGGTAATCACATTTAACCTTACTATAACATTGAGGGTGATGTTAGCTAGGATTTTATAAAATCCTTTCTCACCCTCTATATATATACATTTTATCTTTGAAAGGTTATTTTTATACAAAACAGGCTATCGGGTGCCTTTTAAACACGATTATTTCTGTATAAAAGATTTTTACACATTATATATACTATTTTCCTGCCTGGTGGTGGCCATTGATCTGGAATGGCGTGGAATGTATATAGGGATAGAGTTGGATAGTGGTTTAAGAGGTGATGAAGATAGAAAAGAGGGTTATATGTTGAGTTGAGATAGTTGAGAGTTATGTTGATGGAATATAGAATAAGGGATTGTGAGTATTGCATGACACTGATTATTAGTACCGTCGGCCGATGTAACCTATCGATTTGCGCAATCGATAGGTTAATTGTACAGGTTCCTCGGATTGTAAAGGAACCAGGGATGTGTACACTTTTTATAGTGCTCCCTTTTTCAGGGACGTTTTCACTATTTAAAGTGCTCCCTTTTTCATGCTTTCAGATTTGAGACTGGGCACAGTGTCAATCACGTTTATTTTTGTTGTTGAGTTTGAGATTGTGGTGAGTTAGGTTGTGGGGAAACATTTGATGTTGTTGATTAAAGTATTGACAAGTGATGTGGAATTGATGGAGGGATTTGAGAGATGAATGGAAGAAGAATTGACACGGATATATATATATATATATATATATATATATATATATATATATATATATATATATATATTACTGGTTTTAAAATGAGGTACCCTTTAGACGCCCTCGCTACCGCACATCTCACTGTTATAGTGAGTTAAGCGGTGATTACTGGGACAAATTGTCTCATCCCACGATTACTGACATTTTTGCAGGTATTCATGTACAGGCGCGAGCAACAGGAAAGGGAATTAGGTAGTAGTAGTTATATAGTTTATTTAGAATTGTATATTGCCAATTTGTATAGGCCTGCATCTGCTTCCGCATGTATACATATTTATTTATTGTTTAATACTAATTAGTTTTGTTTATTAACCATGTTAGGCAAATCCTTTCTAACATGGTTAGCAATAAATTATCCATGATAGCAGCTGTGTTGTATTAGTTTATTCTTTTCTATCATGGATAATATATAGAAAGAGATTAATGAATTGAAATAAATAATATTGGTTAATTAGGGAATTAGTAACACTATGTTACAACTTGGTTATCAGTATTTGGTATACGATAACCCTGGACTGTGTTGCATTGCATATAGATTGGCAATATACATATGATAGTATCCCTTCCTTATGTGCATGAATATCTTGCCTTTTGAGAGGAATATCACTCATCCCGTGGTGGGGAGAGAGTGATAAGAGCAAATGAATAAGGTATTGGGGAGAGGTTGAGAAGAATATAAGAAGAGTAATGAAATAAGCAAGATATTGATAAGAATTTCATAAGAGTGACGGAATAAGGATGCTTCTCTGGGGTTTCGATTATAATTATGAGTCGACCATAATCATAGTCGAGGCATCATGAGATCCCTTATTGGGTTAAGGGATTTAGGAAATTGAAAAATAGCAATTGATGATGGATAATAAACATGAGATAAGAATTGTTAACCTTGCTATTGTTTAGTTTGTTTGTTAAATGACTGATTAATTTGATTAATTGATGATTTGACTTGTGCTTTTATATTGTTTGGAATAAAATTCTCTTGCAATCAGTGAGAATGTACGGTTTTGATCCTCCATACCTGAACAATAAGAACAATTAAGCAATTAGAACAAACTCCTACCTTGCGACTTTCACATGATTTCAGTATATGGGTATTTGATCCTAGTTCTAATATTAATAGTGCATATAAGTTATTACATGACTTTGGTTATGATAGAACTTCTCTTTTGTCATTGTTGGAGAAGCAACTTATACTTTGTCAAATTAATGAGATGTTTAAGGGTGATTTAATTTTGTGGATTTTATTGCTTTGTGGGTTTAGCTATCATAACATTGAGACAGGAACTCTAATTGTCAGCTTGTTCATTGTTTTTGATAGTGAAAATCATTTACCAATGAGCTACATAGTCTTGGTGGAGATGCACATCTTGTGTTTGATATATCTCTTCAGTGACTCCGCTACCTTATTCACTGATATTAGTGGAGTATGTCTTGGTTTTCTAAGGATGCCATCTATTATTATTATGATCATTGACCCTGAGCAAGTTAAGCGAGATTGACACTTGCATATTTGGTTTCATGATTTTGTGGTGGCCTCATTGTCATTGCTACTTATGATTAATTTATTCCAAAGATGGTTACAATTCTCCAAATGGGGTGATGTTGTTGTTACTGCTAGATCAAATCATTTGACCCTCTCAATTTTAGTGATGACACCACTCCACTATGATGAATTTTTCAGTCCACCTACAGCAATAACTTTGGAGTTTGGTCCTAGAATTTTTCTCATAGCTTGGGGCTTAAATGGTTGTTCACAATTAACCATGCCACACCAATCTTGTGAATTTGTTGGGCAAGATGTGGGTGTCGTACTTGATGTATTACATTGGACAATATATTCTCCAAGTCCTTTTGGTTTGACTCCACTGTCTCTTGTGAATATTTGCTTTCACTCCACCATTGTTAAAGCTGAAATTCTCTTCTGTGTTTGCTATATTATTCCTTGCTGGATGATTATAGTGTAAGAAACCAAATTTTGCATTGCTGTTTTGTTAGGCTTTTATCTAATGTTGATGGTTTGGATACTAAAACTAAATTATGCATTGCTGTTTTGTTAGTTTTTTTTTTAATATTGATGGTTTGGATACACAATCTATATGTGATAACATATAGATTGTGGGTGAGCATGAATGGAATCATAGATATGAATGATTGAAAGTGAGGTGTCACTTTGGAAGTTAATGGATAATATAAGTAATTTTAATTCAGTTTTGCCAGGTAAACATGTGAGTAGTAAGTTTGTTAATATTGCTTGGGTTGAGAATGAGAGAGACATAAAAAGTTCCATTTCTTTTGCTTCTCTTTTGCTAATTGTTGTTCGAAACATTACAAGAGAGTAAACTATAAGTTTGAAAGTAGTCGTTTTTGGTGTGCTATAAAGTTTTGAATTATAAAGGTTTGAACTACTAAATTGTTGAGGTTTAGTATGATTTGAATGAGAATTCTAGTGTCAGTGGAATGGTTTTGGATTAATGATAATTTAGGGGATTATTAGGGAGTACACTGTAATTTGATGACTTATAGTCATACTTTGGATATGAATTGGGAATTATGTAAGATAATATGTCAGATTTGAGTTCTTATCGGGAATTATGGAGTGAATACACTATGGTGATTATAGAGTTGAGGATTATTGGACAGGGATGACTGTTTAGGTTGTGAATGTAACTAGAGTAGCTATATATATTATTGGTGAACGATCTGTGTAAATTGACAATCTAATTCAGAGTATAAGAGAAACAATGAGATTTTATGATAGGTTATTAGTAGAATTTTATTTAAAGGTTAGGACCATTGGGGTTAGTGACGAATTCTGATGTTGTGATTATGACAAAACTAAATAGATAAAGAAGTTAGTTGAGATGAAGAGTGTAAGGTGAAATTGTAGTGAATGGTTTTAAATTGATTCATAGGAAATTGAATGCAGTTTGAAATGATTTTGATAAGGAAGTTGACATGGTTAGCTATATATTAGGTTAGAGTCATGTTGAAGGGAATCAATGGGTTGATCAATTGGAAAATAAAAGTGAACATATATTGTGAACATTGATTATATTGGATTTTAAAACAAGTAATTTGAAGTTAGTGTGACTAGTAAATGAAAGTTAGCTAGGAAATGAGGGATGAGTATTGGTGATCATTACAGATTGAATGAGGATAAACGATGAAGGATGGTGTGAAATGTATTAAGTGGTAGTGAAATTATTAGAGGTAATATGACGAATGTAAGGTTGACTTGTGTATTTTCTTTGTGTTAGGTGTATGTGTAGCGAATTTTGGGGACAAAATTCCTAAAAGGTGGGGTAAATTGTAACATCTCAAATTTTGATTAAGGTTAATTGGAAATTATTGAGGTGTTATTTAGGAAATTTGAGTTTTAGGGAGAAATTTATGGAGATTTATTGTTACTAAATCTTAATTTTTGGAAGTTAAGGAAATATAGTTAAAATAATTATTTGGAGTTAGAAACTTTCATGAACAAGTATTTGGGATAGTAGATAATATTATGATGGAAAGAAGGGAATATAGTAATATATACAAACTTTTGGGTTAGAAATATAATTAAGAATAAACAATAGGGGAGTTAATGGTGATTTTCCCTAAATCTTACTCTAAATTATTTTAAAATATATATATATACTCCCTCTCATCTGTCGCCCCCCCCCACTATCTTCATCATCATCTTCGTTCTTCTTCTTCGTCCTTCTTCTTCTTTTTCTCCCTTCGGCCACACGCACGAACGGCGACGAAGGGTGGCCGGGATGGCGGCCAAGGTTGGCCGACCTCTGCAGCCTCTCCTCCCTTCTTCCTTATTTTTGACAAGAGCAGCGAACTCCCTCCTCCCTCCTCCCTCCATTTTTAATTTCTCTCTTCTTCTTCAAGCTCACCCACACTCCGATTTTTCACTCTCCCTCACACTTAATCCGTTTTGTTCATTCCTTACTCCTTGGATTTGCAAAAATCGAACTCGATCTATTGTTGGGTGTTGTGCGTCGGCCTCTGCAATTTCCGGCGCCGGCGGTTTCATTTTCCGGCGTGGACGGCGGTGAGAGGTGTAAGGTTTGATTTTTCTTGGAGTTCTTGAACTGTTCTTCTATTTCCAACATTAATCGTCATTTTTCTTAGCTTCCCTCTCTCTTTCAGCTCGGCCAGCCATCAAAAGGCTGTTTCCGGCGAGCTTGTGCGGCGGCCGACGGCGTGTGAACCACTCTCCTCCCATTCTGGAACTTTGTAAGCTTCTAGTCTCTTGTGTAGTTGATGTTTCTCATAAAGCTTCCTCTTTAAGTTAGGGTTTCAAGTGGGTGTTTGAGTTGGGATGATTTTAATTAATTAAATGGAAGATTGAAAATAAATGTGTATCTTTCCTTTAAGAAATTTGAGTTTTCATGAGTGTGGATTATTAAACCTAGCTAGATGCAATATGAAAGTAATATGTGAAGTACATGATTGATCTGTGTAATGTTTGGGATTTTATAACATTTTGAAAATTCTTCTATGTGCTTGCCTGAATGGTGTGCGGTGGGAGAACAGTGTTTAATATTGTTCAAAGTTTGGAATATGCTGGATTATAATTTCTTTTGAACTAAGGCTAAGAATTTTAGAGTGATTTATAACCAAAATTGAGCCACAAATCAGTCCAACCACTATATAAGAGTAACGAAAATTCCATAAGACTTAACGAATCAAATATGCATAGAAATATTTTTACTCCATTACACTTCAACATAACTTAATTAAAGATTTGTGCCTTAGAAAAATAATCCCAATAAAATCATTCATCACTTATTAGTCATACTTGAAACAAAACATAAGAAACCCCAAAAGTTAGGGTTTTTCCATAAACTTCACAAAATCTTAATCAACATTCAAATAATCATCAAATTGCTTCTCAAACACTACAAATAGAATCTTAATTTCAATTTGATGTATTACCTTAAGTCAAAAACACAAACCCAAACTCAACAAGTTTCAGACTTAGTTTCATCAACCATTCCATATAGTTAAGAACAAAAACTACAAGAATTGACACAATGCACCACTTCATATCTTAATCAAACTAAAATAATCATTGTCAAGTATAATGAAACATGAATCACATGGAGAAACCCAAAATGCAGAGCATACCCAAGACCTGAACATACATGTACTAATACTATTTTAACTATATCTATCTATCAATCACACATACAAAGGTAAATTTCAAAAAGAACCATTATTTTTCTTGTTAAATCCTTCTGCCATGACAAGAGAAAACCCCAAACTCCAACTGACCCAACTATTTACAAATCTTCAGCTCAAACCCTAACTAAAAATCTCTTTAATCGGCCAAAAAGAGAAGAAAAATAGGAAAAGAAACCCACCTAAGTTCAACCACAAGTCTGCGTGTTTCACCTGAGCTCACCGTCGCCGGAATCAGCCTTCTTCTCGCCGGAAATCGTCCTCCATTGTATAGGTCGAAAAGAAACCAAAAGAAAAAGGAAACTATAAGGAAATGAACATCGAAATCACAGTATAACCTGAGATATGCTAGAAAGATTGAACCTTTACCTATTCTCGCCGTCAACCGCCGTGGCTCGCCGGAAAACGAAGCAAGGAAACGGAGGTGGGGCTGAACAGTGAAGAAGAAAATGAAAGACAAGTGGGAGATAGAGAGTAAGAAAGAAATAGGACTCGGTTTTGGAGCCAAAACTCCGGTCATCTGCGTCCAGCTCGCCGGAAAACGGAAGCTAGGGCGGAGGGAGAAGGGAGGCCGATGGTGAAGGGAGGAGAAACGCAGGGAAAGGAGGAGGGAGCCGTGGCGGCTTCCTCCTTCGCCGTCGCCGTTGGCCCCTGGGTGGCCGGCGAACGCGCAGGGACGGAGAAGGAAGGAGGGGGCGACGGGAATGGAGAAGGAAGGGGAAGGGAGGAGTCCGTTTTGGAGAGTGAGGGAGGGGTATGAATATATATATACTTCAGGGAAAATTACAGTTAACTACCCTATAATTTAATCCTAATTGTATTTTTAGCCCGAAAGTTTGTATATATTACTATTTCTCCTTCTTTTCATCATAGCATGATCTAGATTCCAATTTACTTTTTATGGAAGTTTCTATCCTCAATCAATTCCTTTCACCGTATTTATTTAAATGTCAAACTAATGAAGATTTAATATTCATAATTTTCCCAAAATATCCTAAGATTCCTTCTTAAAACTTTAAATTTACTAAATGACACCTCAATAATTTCTCATTATCCTTAATCAAAATTTGGGATGCTACAATTCACCCCACCTTTTAGGAATTTTGTCCTCAAAATTTACTAAACATGTCACCTAATACAAATAAATATGCAATTCAACTAAGTATTCCTTATATCAACTCTAATCATTTCACCACTCAACACTATCTTTCACCATTCATTCTTAATCAGTCTATCGCTGCTCCGCTAATTCTCATTCCGCTTCCTTAGTTAACCTTCATTTACTAGCTATCCTAACTCCAATATGTTCGTACTTGTAACATCCTGAAAATTTGATTCAGGATTAGTGAGTGTTTTGGGAAATTTTGGAATTTTTAGGAATTTTTGGAATATTTTTGGAAATTTTGAGTAATTAAAATACATATAATTACTAAAGAAATGAAGAGTTTGAAATATGAGGGAGTGGTAGAGCTAAAAATATTTTGAAATTTAAGAAGATTGGAGGCTGGTTTAAGTGGTTTTAAATCAAAATGAGTACACTATAGTAAGTTTAGGCTTTAAATAACCAAAACCACCCTTATTTCTCCCTAAACAAACACGCCCTCCCTCCTTTCCTTATATATTTTCCGCCGACTCCCCCACCCCCCAACTTCGATATCTCCTTCTTCTCTCCTCAGACTCCGTCGCCAGAGGCGGCGGAGGGCGGCGGAGCTAGCCGCCGTTGGTGCGGCTGGCCCTCCCTCGCGAACAACCCCTTCCCCCTTACTATAAATACTGAACTCCCTCCTCCCTCTGTCTCCTTCGTCTTCGTCTTTCTTCTCGGCGATTTCCGGCGGCCAGAGGCGCGGCGGCGCCGGCCTCTCTCACACCCTTCATCAATTCCCTTCGCCCTTTCTCTCCTCACATCTGAAGACCCTTTCTTTCTCCCTGCTTGTCTTCCTCACTACTCGCCCTCCCTTTGCCGTCCTCTTTGTTTTTCTTCTTCTTCGGCGGCGGACAGGGGAGATCGACGGCGATGAGAGCCCCTTTAATGGTCATTTTCCGGCGACGCTTGTGGCGGTTTCCGGCGATGTGAGCCCCAGTGAAGCATACAAGTTGGCTTGATGTTAGGTAAAAGTCTCTCCTCTGATTCCTATTCATTTTCCTTTCGATTTGAGAGATATTAGAGTGGGAATCGATTTGGGTGTTGGGATTTCGAGTTTTAGTTGTTAGGAACTGCAATGATCTTTGGTTTCCCTAATTCTTCCATGTTTTGTTTTAGATTTTGAGATGGTATCTATGATGAAGAAAGTGTATTATAGAATGATATATATATAAGTTAGTTGATGTCAAATGGTAAGCTTTCATGTGTGGTTTTGCTATGCTTTGTGGAACTTCCGAAAATTTCAGATTTTGTTTAGTCAGGTGAGGGGTTTTATTGAGATACATGTGTGTGTATTGTTGAGCTTTGTTTATGCTGTTCAGTTATGATAAATGCTTGCATTTTGAATCTTGCTGAATTTGTTGATCCTTAATGGTTTCATAGGTGGTTGCTTTGTTTTGCTATTTGATTTTAATATGGCTGATGTATGTGAATATTAGACTTCTCTAGTGTTCTCCTACAAATAGCGGCAAAAGTATGATAGAATTGTTTAGGAACTTTGTGAAAGTATGATTGAAAATGGTTATTGATTTTGTACATGTTTATTTCCAAGTTGCTTGTCAATTTGAGAGTTGTTGATATTGGTTCTTGAAGGTATAAATTATGATTAGATGTTGGAATTTAATGATTGCTAAATACTAAAGAAGGGTAGGATTTAGCTTGGGATCAAATGATTAGTTAGAATGATTATGAAAAGTTATATGCTTTCTGAATGTGTACTAGTTATGTGTGAATATTTTTGGGTTTCTCTTTTCTTTCTTGTCTTGGCCGGCGGGTCCTAGGGGAAATTTTAGCTCTAATGGTTTGATTTCAGGGTGTAGGAGTGGTTCTTATATTGTAGAGATTGAAAAGAAATCTTGATGTTTTAAGGTGTGAAGGAATGAAATTTTAGGAATTCAAATGACGTAGTCATTCTTTATTGTCAATATAATTATGAGTAACAAGTTTGAGTCTCAAATGGTAGTGTAAAAGTACATTATGCTATATATATGTTAAACAACATTCTGGTGTGCCTTTAAGGTTTGAAATCAGAATTTAAATCTGACTTTAATATCTTATTTCATGAGTTCCAAGTGCAAACAAGCTTTATTGCTTTCTTGTAATCAATGAGACATGTTGGTTCAAGTTATTAAAGAATTCTTGAAGTGTAGACGTATTTGCTATACATGTATGAAGATAGTAAATGTGCAGCATGTGTATATATAGATTTCTTTACTTTGTACTCTTGTAACTGAATGGAATTTGGGGAAGAAATGAAGGTTGTCATGTTAAATTAACAATGCATATAAAATTGGATGAAGTGGTGGGGTTTCTTGAACTTGTTCCTTTTCTGTTTTCTTTTGAAATTAATGAGTGTTCCTTAGTCTCCAATTCTCATTTGTAGTGGTTTTCAATATAGTGAATGTTGTTTGATATTGATTGAGTTGCAATTTTCATTTCTTGGATTATTTAGATTAGAAACTATGGTAATATAATTGTTTCTCTGAAACAGATTTGAAGAAGTTAAGGGAAAAGGCATTGTTGTTTGGTGTTCCTTGTTCTTTAATTTATTAAATTGTGAAGTTGAGATAGGAAGATTATTGTATGTGTGTGACTTGTATGAGTTCATTTGCAAAGGAAAGAAAAACTAGGACTAACTTATTGATGAAGGGATTGGGTAGTAATACAAACGAGAGAGACGTTAGTTAATCTATGCTTTAGAATGATTATTAATCCCCTATTATTGCATGGTGTAATAATAGGAAAGGATGCGATATGCATAGATTTCTCAAGGCATGGTAAAGAAAAGGAAGAGGTAACAGAGTGCTAAAGGGCGACAGGTAATCACACTTACCTTACTATAACATTGAGGGTGATGTTAGCTAGGATTTTGTAAAATCCTTTCTCACCCTCTATATATATATTATCTTTGAAAAGCTATTTTTATATGAAATAGGCTATCGGGTGCCTTTTAAACGCGAATATTTTCGTATAAAGGAATTTGACTCATTATCTATATATTATACTGATTGGTGGTGGTTACTGTCCTTGAATGGTGTGAATGAATATAGTAATAATGCTCAGATACTGGTGAGAGATGTGTATAGTATATTGTCAGGGATAGTGATATTTAGTTTGATGGAAGGAGTGGAATTGTTGTGATGGAGATATTGGATGAAATTGAGAAGTTGATGGAAATTGTGATTTAGATATTGAATATTGTGGAAGTGATATTGATAGGATATTGATAGGTTATAGTGAGCATTGCATGACACTGATAGTACCGTCGGCCGATGTAACCTATCGATCTGCGCAATCGATAGGTTAATAGTACAGGTTCCTCGGATTTTAAAGGAACCAGGGACGTTTTCACTTTTAAAAGTGCTCTCCAGGGACGTTTTCACTTTTAAAAAGTGCTCCCCAGGGACGTTTTCACTTTTAAAGTGCTCCCCAGGGACGTTTTCACTTTTAAAGTGCTCCCCAGAGACGTTTTCACTATTTAAAAGTGCTCCCTTTTTATGCTTACAGATTTGAGACTGGGCACAGTGTCAATCACGTTTATTTTTGTTGTTGAGTTTGAGATAGTGGTGAGTTAGGTTGTGGGGAATCATTTGATGTGTTGATTAAAGTATTGATAAGTGATGTGGAATTGATGGTGGGATTTGGAAGATGAATGAAAGAAGAATTGATATGGATATATATATATATACTACTGGTTTAAAATGAGGTACCCTTTAGACGCCCTCGCTACCGCACATCTCACTGTTATAGTGAGTTAAGCGGTGATTACTGGGACAAATTGTCTCATCCCACGATTACTGACATTTTTGCAGGTATTCATGCACAGACGCAAGCAGCAGGAAAGGGAATTAGGTAGTAGAGATTTCATAATTTATTTAGAGTTGTATATTGCCAATTTGTATAGGCCTGCATACGTTTCCGCATATATTTATATGTATTTGATATTATTGAACATTAGATTATTTATTTTCTAACCATGTTAGGTGATTCTTTTCTAACATGGTTAGCTATTAATTATCCATGATAGTATTCAGGTTGTATTAGTTTATTCTTTCCTATCATGGATAAATTATAAAAGGATTAGAATAATCTTTTCTAACTATGATAGAGATATTAATATTATGGAAATTCCTTTTTCTATCATAGTTAGATTAGAGCTTAATGAATTGAAATAAATATTATTGGTAATTACGTAATTAGTAACGTAATGTTACAACTTGCTATTGGTAATTACGTAATTAGTAACGTAATGTTACAACAGTACTAAAGTCCAACATCATGAATAACAACATCCTCTTCAAACTCTAATGGTTTTCCTCAATCATACTACAAGATTTCACCTCTTAATTATTCGATAACAACTCCCTAAAATTCCATTTCTAACTTTAGCTCATGATTCTAACTTAATATACGCTTATCCCTAACAACTTCATCATTAGATTTGTGGTTGATCACCTTCCAGTCCAATAATCAATGAAAGACATTCACTAAACTTCCAATCTGACATATTACACTCTACTAGTTTCTTAATCTATTTTGCTCAATCACAAACACAACTTTAAAATTCATCATTAATTCAAATCATCTTTAATCTCATCCATAAAAGCCTAGTGCTAACTTATCATCAAGTCAGAATAGTTCACCATATCAAATGTATTACCCTAAGTCATAACCCCACAATGTAACCTCAATTAATCATCCTCACTTTAATTCAAACATAATTTTCTAAATCTCATACTTTAAACTAAATTTCTGATCAATCATCGACTCATAACCAATATATAGTAATATAATCCTTAAAACCAAAGCTCCTCTCAATTACCTTTATTTCACGCCACAAAAACTTGACAATCGATACTTACCATAATTTCCTAAATGTCTCAAATCTTCGAATCATTAATACCGTTTGATTCCAATTATAACTACCTTCCAACTGATACACTTTCCAATTTCTCCTTTATGAATAATCTATTAATTTTTGAAACCATCTCCCACTAAACTCCCAATAATGACAGTCTCTATTTTTAGCCTTCACATGACTTAAAAAAAAATATATATTATATCTATACACCCACTTATTTTATCACTATATCAAACAAGGTTATTCCCATGGATTCTCAATCCATCCCCTTTAATCAACTACATCCCGAACACGACATTTACCTGCATTAGCTTCAATTACAATGTGAAGCATTCAAAAAAAACCAATAATCAGTCTACTAACAACTGAATCTTACTCAAACTAAGTAAGAATTCACCTTTCTTTGCTAACGACATTCAACCAAATATGAAAAGAAAGTTAAGCTCATTTCTTAATTCAAGCTTGAAATCACATCAACCAAACATTATCAATAGAAAAGACGCCCATTTAACAAATGCAACCAAAACCATACCATGAAAATTCTCTTGTGAGCCTGTTTTACAACAATAAAAGCATGATTAAATTATATTTGTGCTTACTTTATTATATTACACAAACGAACTAACACCCAAATAAGTTCTTAATCATTGTATACACGGAATAGCACCAAAAATTGTTACAAATTTCACCAAATCTCATAAAGCCTATTGCCCATATATAATATTTCATCTTTCACATGGCAAACACAAAATAGAACCAACCACTAAAATCATCAACAATTCAGACTTCACAAAATTCAACTTAATTCATTGTAAAGACAAACATGAATAAATCAATTTCAACAACTTTAATTACTTAGACAAACATCCATATCGTGACAATCAACCAACAAAATTCACTAACAACGAAATCAATTCATATCTATCACTACAATGTACAATTTCACCAACAATTACCACCATACAAATTTCCATTCACTTAGTATTAACAGCCAAATTCTTTTAATTACATATGATTTACTTGCCAAAAATATTCAATTATCTATAATTAACTACATAAAATTCAATAGATAATCACTTTCAAACAAACAACTTACCGTTATTTCGTTTAGTAATGTGGAGAAACTTCCACTCATGAAGTAGTGAGGGCTACCAACATCTATAATTAAGGGGGCTGCTTCCAGTCACTAAGTATAGTGAGGAAGCCTCCAGCCACTTAATATATATGGGCAACAACCTTTACTACTCATGATGATATAATCTCCAAACATTACCAGGTAGTAGATGATCAATAACAACAGCTTACCTCATGATAAAGCGTATAAAACAAACAATTTCAAAAGAATTTTATTTCAGTTCCAACCAATAAAACAACACAAGTAAAATTCATCAATGGGGCAAACAATTTAACAAATAACTAAACAAATAGTAAACAAAGCAAATAACTCTTGTTTCATATTATATTCATTATTAATTGTTATTTTCAAATTTCACTAATCCCTTAACCCAATAAGGTATCTCATGATGCCTCGACTATGGTTATGGCTAGCACATAACCATTATCGAAACCCCAGAGAATCATCCTTATTTCGTTCTTTTTCCTAAATTCTTATTAGTGTGTTTGTTTATTTCATTTTCTTTCTATATTCTTCTCAATCTCTCCACATTACCTATTCAATTGCACTTATCACTCTCTCCCCACAGCGGGATGAGTGATAGTCCTCTCAAAATGGCCAGAGATTCATGCACAGAAGGAAGGAAATACTAAGAATGTATATTGCCAATCTACATGCAATGCAGCACAGTCCTAGGTTATCGTATACCAAATACTGATAACCAAGTTGTAATATTCTGTTACTAATTACTTAATTAACCAATAATATCCATTTTAGATCTAATAACCTCTTTACTAACTATGATAGAAAAAAAAAAGGATTTCCATAATATCAATGTCCTATCATAGTTAGAAAAGGAATTTCCTAATGATTAATTATTATCCATGATAGAAAAGAATAAACTAATACAGCATAGTTGCTATCATGGATAATTTATTGCTAACCATGTTAGAAAGGATTTGCCTAACATGGTTAATAAACAAAACCAAATATTATTTAACAATACATAAGTATATATACATGCGGAAACGAATGCAGGCCTATACAAATTGGCAATATACACAACTAACTAATCTAAATAACCTTTGAAACCTAATTCCCTTTCCTGATGCTTGCGCCTGTGCATGAATACCTGCAAAAGTGTCAGTAATCGTGGGATGAGACAATTTGTCCCAGTAATCACCGTTTAACTCACTATAACAGTGAGAGGTGCGGTAGTGAGGGCGTCTAAAGGGTACCACAGTTTTAAAAATCAATAATACATACATATATATATATATATATATATATATATATATATATATATATATATATATATATATATATATATATATATATATATAATTCTCATTTCCTTTCATCCATCACTTAAATCCTTCTGTCACATCCAAGCCCACTCAAATTCACCATCTCTACTTTCCACATATCACTCAAATCCCTCAGTCAAATCCATATTAACTAAATATCATCTCCCAGTCTCCAATCTAATGATGCTACCATAACTCTCACACTCACCTATAGATGCATTGTGTCATCCCGGGGCATTCAAGCATCTAATCTTCTCTATATGATTTGACACTGTGCCCCTCTCTATGATGAGGGGGCAAATTTCCCTCTCTGGCAATCTCCAGAGAGAGAACCCCGATTCTGTTTTCCATTACAGAATGGGAACGGTTGGACTCTTCAATGCCAAACAACCGTAGGAGCAGTTGTGCTCTTCAATGCCAAAACAACCGAAGGTCACTTCTCTCAATAAGTCGACCTATGAACCCCGATCCGATCAATCTAAAAAGGATCCTTAGTACAAATAACTGTCGATTGGCCAATCGACAGTTATCATCGCGCGATGGTACATATGTATATCAGTGTCATGCAATGCTCACCCTACCTTTCCATATTCAAATCACAACTTCTATATTTTCTAACAAAACAACTTCCCATAATCTCAGTCCACATCCAATTCCTGTTCTCATACATCTCAGTCACAATTACAACAATAGAACCTCACTGTCAAACCTTACACCTACGTATATGTCACTACATTCTAAAACCAGCACCATCACCAACCAAGATAATAATATATAATGTATCGAAATCTTTTATACGAAGATATTCGCGTTTGAAAGGCACCCGATAGCTTGTTTTGTATAAAAATACCCTTTTAAAGATAATATATATATATATATATAGAGGGTGAAAAGGGATTTTACAAAAATCCCTAACTAACATCACCCTCAATGTTATAGTAAGGTTAAGAGTGATTACCTGTCGCCCAGCAATTTACGCGATTTCTTATCCTTTCTTTCTTGATGCCAAACAAGCTACATCTCAGCCAATCCTATAATGATATAATATAGGATGATAAATTAGTGTCATTTCTACTTCGTAATGTTTAACGTCTCTCTCGTTCCTATGAAATTACTACCCACACCTTAAGGATTTATCTAAACATTAATTATTTCTCCATGTATAGAGTTAAACCAACACAACAAATAATTTAGCAATCAAACATAAAGCATCTAATTCAAAGTTAACCGAATCTTTATTCAAACATTAATATGCATCGTTCCTAATAGACATAAAACACCACGCTTATGAATCTTTTATTTCGGCTTTGCATTTCTCTTATTCTTCCTATCCATTGTTCAACCAGAGCACCAAAATTAACAATCTTTAACATCAACATGTCATAATAATTTACCAATCTATTAGCTATGTAAAACTCAAGTCTTGTTGTGTATAGAAAATTCAGCATCACAAGCACACCGATCCAGCAGCACAATGCAACCAGCAAAATTAGGATTACAAAACCTCCCCAACCTACAATTTCCTTCCTAAATACACACAGACACACATACACATATTTGTAGCCTCTTTTTGATTATAATTCTAACAACCTATATAAACATTTGTTTCAGCGAGAATCATGCTAAACATGGTTTCGACAAAAATGAAAGAAATACATTTAGCCATGGCAAGAACGTGAAACACAATTTAAATAACCTTCACCTATTTCACAGAATTTAGCATACAAGCTTTTCAATATATAAACCAGACTACTTTCTACCCTTACCAATCATAACATCATTCACACTTCAAACTAATTAGTTAAAATAGATAGATCTCCAAATGAAATGCAATTGAGACACTACAATAACTTCAAGCACTAATTCATACATTCATATTATCAATCATCATTATTGTCCATTCAGTTTATTTATTGCATAAAGGAACAGGGAAATATCATATTTAGTGTATACACATCTTCATTGTATTGATATATTAGCAACACTCCTTACCTAAACTTGTTCAATTCCCACATTCAACCATATCAAAGCTCAAAATCAACAAGGAATCCATGAATACAAGCTAATTCTTCCTTTTAATTGAAATTGAAACATATAGCATACATACAACATCCTTTGGACCATACAACTATAAAAGCACCCACATATGCTTCATACATACACCAAAATAACCTATAATAAGATTTTCCAAACATAAACCGAACTGCAAGAATTACAAAATCATTCCCCTTTTCATACATCAAAAGAGTACAAGATAAAAGTCAATCTGCAGTGACCAATAGGCATATAATGCCGCAGATTTCACCCAAACATTTACAACAACCCAAAATTGAGCCACAAATCAGTCCAACCACTATATAAGAGTAACGAAAATTCCATAAGACTTAACGAATCAAATATGCATAGAAATATTTTTACTCCATTACACTTCAACATAACTTAATTAAAGATTTGTGCCTTAGAAAAATAATCCCAATAAAATCATTCATCACTTATTAGTCATACTTGAAACAAAACATAAGAAACCCCAAAAGTTAGGGTTTTTGCATAAACTTCACAAAATCTTAATCAACATTCAAATAATCATCAAATTGCTTCTCAAACACTACAAACAGAATCTTAATTTCAATTTGATGTATTACCTTAAGTCAAAAACACAAACCCAAACTCAACAAGTTTCAGACTTAGTTTCATCAACCATTCCATATAGTTAAGAACAAAAACTACAAGAATTGACACAATGCACCACTTCATATCTTAATCAAACTAAAATAATCATTGTCAAGTATAATGAAACATGAATCACATGGAGAAACCCAAAATGCAGAGCATACCCAAGACCTGAACATACATGTACTAATACTATTTTAACTATATCTATCTATCAATCACACATACAAAGGTAAATTTCAAAAAGAACCATTATTTTTCTTGTTAAATCCTTCTGCCATGACAAGAGAAAACCCCAAACTCCAACTGACCCAACTATTTACAAATCTTCAGCTCAAACCCTAACTAAAAATCTCTTTAATCGGCCAAAAAGAGAAGAAAAATAGGAAAAGAAACCCACCTAAGTTCAACCACAAGTCTGCGTGTTTCACCTGAGCTCACCGTCGCCGGAATCAGCCTTCTTCTCGCCGGAAATCGTCCTCCATTGTATAGGTCGAAAAGAAACCAAAAGAAAAAGGAAACTATAAGGAAATGAACATCGAAATCACAGTATAACCTGAGATATGCTAGAAAGGTTGAACCTTTACCTATTCTCGCCGTCAACCGCCGTGGCTCGCAGGAAAACGAAGCAAGGAAACGGAGGTGGGGCTGAACAGTGAAGAAGAAAATGAAAGACAAGTGGGAGATAGAGAGTAAGAAAGAAATAGGACTCGGTTTTGGGGCCAAAACTCCGGTCATCTGCGTCCAGCTCACCGGAAAACGGAAGCTAGGGCGGAGGGAGAAGGGAGGCCGATGGTGAAGGGAGGAGAAACGCAGGGAAAGGAGGAGGGAGCCGTGGCGACTTCCTCCTTCGCCGTCGCCGTCGGCCCCTGGGTGGCCGGCGAACGCGTAGGGACGGAGAAGGAAGGAGGGGGCGACGGGAATGGAGAAGGAAGGGGAAGGGAGGAGTCCGTTTTGGAGAGTGAGGGAGGGGTATGAATATATATATATACTTCAGGGAAAATTACAGTTAACTACCCTATAATTTATTCCTAATTTTATTTTTAGCCCGAAAGTTTGTATTTATTACTATTTCTCCTTCTTTTCATCATAGCATGATCTAGATTCCAATTTACTTTTTATGGAAGTTTCTATCCTCAATCAATTCCTTTCACCGTATTTATTTAAATGTCAAACTAATGAAGATTTAATATTCATAATTTTCCCAAAATATCCTAAGATTCCTTCTCAAAACTTTAAATTTACTAAATGACACCTCAATAATTTCTCATTATCCTTAATCAAAATTTGGGATGTTACAGTTAACTGCAAAGATATTGATGTTTGTTAAAAATAATTGAAGTTGTTGAAAATTTAATTTTTGCTCATGTGTTTGTCTTAATAGTGAATTAAACTGGATTCTGTGAATTCATTAGCAAAGCTTGCTATTTGTCATCATACTCTTTGATATTAAATCTAAAATAAAGCTGATTGGTGCTGGATTTATAATTTAATGAAAGTAATTCTTTGTTTGTTCCATGTTCAATGTGTGAGTTTGGTTAAATTCCATGTTTTGAAATCTCTCTTTTGTTGTATGACTAATTAAATTCTGCTATTTATACTGAATTTTAGAGATTTAGAAGTGATATATGAGTGGCTGTGTGATAAAATTTCCCACTTGTCTATGTTATTATGATGTTGGTATGCAAATATGATGATACTAAATTATAATGTGTAACATTGTGTTACTAATCCCCTAATTAATCTGTGACATTTCTTTTAATCCAATAATCTCTTTACTAACTATGATAGAAAAAGGATTTCCATAATATCAATGTCCTATCATAGTTAGAAAAGGAATTTCCTAATGATTAAATACTATCCATGATAGAAAAGAATAAACTAATACAGCACAGCTGCTATCATGGATTATTTATTGCTAACCATGTTAGAAAGAATTTGCCTAACATGGTTAATAAACAAACTAGTTGATTTTTAACAATAAATAGCTATATACATGCGGAAACGAATGCAGGCCTATACAAATTGGTAATATACAATTCTAAATAAACTATATAACTTCTACTACCTAATTCCCTTTCCTGCTTTTTGCGTCAGTGCATGAATACCTGCAAAAATATCAGTAATCGTGGGATGAGACAATTTGTCCCAGTAATCACCGCTTAACTCACTATAACAGTGAGATGTGCGGTAGCGAGGGCGTCTACAGAGTGCCACAGTTTAAAATCAGTAATAGGTATATATATATAATTCACTTCTTCTTCCATATGTCCTCCAATCAACTAATACTACCCCAACAACTCTCACACTCACCTACAGATCATTTGTGCCACCACAGTGCATTCAAGCATCTATTCTTCACTATATGATTTGACACTGTGTCCCTCTCCATAATGAGGGGACAATTTCCTTCTCTGGCAATCTCCAGAGAGGGAACCCCAATTCTGTTTCCATTACAGAACGGGAACGGTTGGGCTCTCCACTGCCAAACAACCGTAGGGGCGGTTGGGCTCTTCAATGCCAAAACAACCGTAGGTCACTTCTCTCAATAAGATCCAATCAATCTAAAAAGGTTCCTCAATACAAATAACTGTCGATTGGCCAATCGACAGTTATCATCGCGCGATGGTACATAAATATCTCAGTGTCATGCAACGCTCACAATTTTTATCCCTATCCATCCATTTCAATCTCAAACCCCACATCTAATTCCTATCCCCATAACCTCTCAAAGTTACAATCAGAACTATTCCAGCATATGTATCACATAGTCCCACAACAATAATCCAAAATACCTCTCCATATCCCTGTCAAAGTAACAAGATTCCAACACATATATGCTCACATACACAGATTATCAATTCCACCAACCAGGATACTACATATAGTAATCAAATTCTTTATACGAAAATAATCGTATTTGAAAGGCACCCGATAGCCTATTTTGTATAAAAATAGCTTTTCAAAGATAATCAAGATAACATATATAGAGGGTGAGAAAGGATTTTGCAAATCCTAGCTAACATCACCCTCAATGTTATAGTAAGGTTAAGTGTGATTACCTGTCGCCCTTTAGCAATTTACGCGATTTTTCAACCTTTCTTTCTTACAGTTTCCTTGTAGATCATCTTCCAATTATCACCACTATTTAAACCTATATGAATATAATACAAATTGCTAAATTAATATCATTTCCACTTTAAAATACTTTAACGTCTCTCTCGTTCTTATATAACTACCCAAGCCCTTTTTAAATTTTACCGTCTTGGAGAATTCATGAGCTATCAAGTTAATACAACCAACAATTTATTTCCTACTTCTTCAAATCCATTTCAAAGAAACAATTTTATTCCTTAAAATGATTATGCTCCAACAGTTTCTAACTAAGAATCATGCAACTCTTAACTAATTTTCACCAAAACATAAATAAATAACACACATACACAATAATCATCAATGCTTTATATTTCAACCCATGACCAACCAACAATTTGACCAAAGAACACTCAAACATTGAACATTAATCATACAATTACAGTAAAAGGTCTAGAACTTCAACTTTTGATTATAAATCACCCTAAAATTTCAAACCCAACAATAACCAATTACACCTCTAATATTATACTTCAACTCGTAGTACTCCATATCTCTAATTAATATATTTGAGCTCTCCAATCATCCTAAAATCCAATGTCACCATTTAAAACCATTTTCTACCTTTAAACACCTATTTAATCAAAGCAGATCATTTCAATCCACTAGAGTGCTTTAGGTCCTAAATTTCCAGCATCTAATCATCACAAATAAACAACCAATAAAACATCTAAGTGGGTTCCAATAAACAGAACTTTCAAATGATCCTCACACATATGCAACAATCCCAAGAATTTAGAATTCCAAGCAAAAATAAGACACAATTGAAAAGCATCATAGCCAACACTTCTCTAATCAATACGCAGTCAAGACTTTTATGATTAGAGCATCATGGCACATTGAATAAAACAAATTTCCATTTTTCAATTAATTTCATTAAATTTCAGAAATTCAGTATGCAAGGCTACGCCTCATTCTCAATTCAGCCGAGCACAAACACAACGGAAAACCAATATTTTCATCAAACCCCAACCTGCTAATATGTCCATAATTCATTTGGAACCCAGCCCAATAAAGCAACAAAATGGAGAGGACTAGAATCAGCCAGAACAAACAAACGCACATGCACAAAACTCAATTACAATCACTTATAATCCATTAATTTCTTATTACTTAACATCCACTAACACAGCAAGGTAATAAGTTCTCATGGATCTGAATTAGACCAGTGTGGCCAATCAAAGAGGAAGAAAAAAACACATTCATGACAATACACAAACCAAAACTTTGTACTTATGAATTTTCACATGGCCTATGCAGTAAATAAAACCAGAAAAATCCAAATGAACATGCAACCATTGACATTAATCGCACAATCACATTAACCGGCCTAAAACATCACCAATCTCACATACACAATTCAACTAGGATACACTTGCAACTTATATTATTGTCAAATAGAACAGAGAAAGCGAAGTAACTACTTAGCTCACCTATAACAAATTGAACAGAGGAAGTAAAGAAATTTTGAAATATGTAAAAACACATAATCACATGAAATACCTAAAATCAACTCCAGCAGACTCCCACACCAATAAATTAAACAATTAGAGTCCATATTTTCCTATAGACTTATCGGCTAGAACAAAGAAGGAAGAACAAAAGTTTGAACATCCCATCCTCCAAAAATTTCTTCGAATATGACCATGCTCTTAGCTTTACTCTACTCCTACTTAGTTTAATTAGAATTTTTGACTCCAAAACTCATAAATTTTCGAAAGTACCAAAAACTAGGGTTTTCAAAAACCACCTTAAATCATCAAATTAGCTAACAAAGTCTCTTTCTCTCACTAAAATTAGAAGTTTAAGCTTTATCTTAAGCTACTCAACAACCTACAACAGAATATCCATTTTGGTCTCCCCTCTCAACACGCTGAAAACGAAAGAACAAGAAGAAAAGGAAGCTCACCCAAGTTCCAGCCGAGCTTAAACACAACAATGGCGGCCTCCGTCGCCGGGAAGCTTGCCGGAAAAATGAAATCGACGGCGAGGAGTGAGAACCGACGAAAAAGAAAAGGAAAACAGTGAGGACTTGATGGAGGAGGAAAAGTAAGTTTGAAGAAGGAAAGAATAGCTGTGCCTTACCTTTCTCCGTCGCCGTCATCCTCCAACTCGCCGGAACCGAAGGGAAACGAAGAAACCACCGAGGAGGGAGATTGTGTGTGCGTGTTTAAGAGAGAAAACGAAAATAGGATGGTGTTTGGGGAGGGTGAATCGCCGAAAGGAGAGAAGGAAGCCACGGCGACTTCCTCCTCAGTCGTCGCCGTTAGCGGCGGCCTCCACGGCGGCCGATGAGAGTGACAGAGAAGGAGAAGAGAGAGCAATCGAGAAAGAGAGTCGGAGGCGGAGGGAGTTTGGGAATTAAGAAGGGATGGAAGGAGATGAGTATTATATATATATTTTAGAGAAAATTACCACTAACTACCCTATTATTTATTCTTAATTATATTTTAAGCCAAAAAGTTTATATATATTATTATTTCCTCAAATTTTAAGGTAAATAAGATTTAATATTCATAATTTGTCAAAAATATCCTTAAATTCCTCCTTAAGCCTTTAAATTCTCTAAATAACATCTCCATAATTTCTTATTATCTTTAATTTGAAAATTGGGATGTTACATAATGCATTAGTGTGTTAAGATTTTTCCGATATTTCTTCTAGCAAACTTAACTGCTATGGAAAACAAAGTGCTAAAAATATCACTTAAGTAAATTCGAATTACAAGATTAGACTACCTATGAATTGGCATATTAGGCTTCAATCCACAATTTCAAAATCTCTTAGATGAATTGGTGATTCTTATCTTGAAGTGAATGTTTCGATCTGTTACTGTTTTAATTTGGTCATGATTGTCCTTTATTGAAAGACCTGAATTTCATTTTGGCTTTAACTTGAAGATCGTAATAAAGGTAATAGGAAACATATTAAGGTCATTTGGAAAGTGGCATGTGGATTTGTTGTTTTACAAACTTTGAATGTTTCTCTTTTCCATTGTTTTTGGGAATATGTTGTGAAAATGAAAATTTTGATTTCAGTTTTTAAACATATAGATACGAAGTTTTATGATTGCAATGCATTGCATGTTAAATTGCTTGATGATTGGGAATGAAATGTTTGTTTCCTTATGCTTTGAGATTTGCTATTAGAAATGTGTATGGAAAATTTGAGATTTGCTTTGAATAATTCCTCTAAGATTGACATTAAATTAAATAAATTGATTGGATACGATAGAAAATTGCATTAAACTTGCTATGCATATTGGATCTAATTGTGTATAAGATCCATGCATCAGTTATGCTTTGATTGGTCAGGTGTTTGCAGTAAAAATTGTCTTACTATTGCTGGTGCATTGTGATTTTTGGATGGACTGATTCATTAATATGCAAATATAATAGAAATAATTGTGATTTTGATTAGAGTTTTAGTTATATTTATAGATTTCCTAGCTTAGTGCTTCTAGCCTTGCTCAAAGGTTATATACATTCAAGTCAATCTGACTTGATTTCACCTCTTTTCAATCTCTAAAGGAACTTGAGAATTGGTGTTAATATTCGTAATCTCACATTTATCCTAAGATAACATCTCTCCTACCTCGCACTTCTCTACTTTTCTAGAAAATTTTGATCAAGAACTTTAATTAGGATGTTCAAGTTTTTCTAAATCCTTGAAATCATCTCTATGGTGTCACATGGATTACATTTATGACAATGAATTCTCAGTACCAATGACTTCAATATTCTCAAATTTATATTCAAATTCCCCTTTCTCGTACTCAAACTAGGATTATCTGTTGAAGAAATCGTCCATTTCTTTGTATCTAATGATAGATTTTACTAATTTCTAGGACGAAATTATTTAAGGGGGGAAGAATTGTAACATCCCGAATTTTAAATTAGAGATAATTGAGAGTTAATTACGATATTAAGATATCATTAGTAAATTAAAAAGCCTTTTGAATAAGTGAAAGAAGATAATTATATTTTTAAGAAAATAATATGCCTATTTCTTTACAAATTATGGAAATATAGTTAAAGGAGTTACTTGGAGTTAGAGACTTTGAGGACAAGTATTTTGGAAACCTAGATAATATTATGGAGAAAAGAAATGAGTACAATGATATATATAAACTTTTGGGTTAAAAATATAATTAAGAATGAATAATAGGGTAGTTTGTTGTAATTTTTCCCTAATATATATATATATATAAATACTCACCTTTCACCTCCTCCCTCATTCCCGCCGCAAATCCCCTTCCCAAAACCCTACCCCCTTCGGCCACCCACTCTGAAAGCTCCGGCGGCCTACGGCACTGCGGCTCCGACCAAGGAGTGGTCATGGATTCCCTTTCGTCTTCTCTTTCACCACACACACACATGTTTCGTTCTCTCACTCCCAATCACACTTATCTTTGATTTTCACTTCCTCTTCCTTCCCAAAAACTTCAAAATCGTGTGGGTTTCTTGTGCTTCTCACTGTTCCTCGTCATCTTCCTCGGGTTTCATCTCCTTTCCATCATCTTCTTCGGTTTTCCGGCGTGACTGGTGGTGGTAGACGGCGGCCGACGGTGTGTATAGCCCTTGATGGCCGATTTCCGGCGAGCTTCACGGCGGCGGCGGCGGTCTCCCACAACTCATACAACACCAAAACTATACTGAGGTAACTTTATTTCCTCATATTCATACCATTCTCCATTCATTTTCGGTGAGCTTGAGAGAAATCCGAAAATGAGTTTTTATTTTGGGTTTGATAATCCACCAAAAAGCATGTTTAGACGTGGGTTTGAAGTTTTAGAAAATGATTAAAATGTTTGAGAATTTACTTGTGTTTTGGCATTTTGTTCCTCTCCTTTGTGTGGGCACTTTTATGAAATGAAGTGTTTGATCTGTGAAGCATTTGTATTGGTGATTGTATTATTTCTTTGACCATATTGGGCTGGTTAGTTTGGTGTTGTACGTTTAAGAAATGATTATGGGGTATTGGGGTTCAAGATTTGTAATTTGTTGTTGTAGAAGGTTGTTTGAATGATATTAGGATATTTATTGTGTGATTTTGTTGGATTTCCTGGTTTGGCTAGGCATTAGGAAAGGAGTTTGTTAATCTTTTAAGTTGGATGAGAGGCTTATAATGATGAAATAAAAACAAATGTAAGTGGTTGCATGTTGAATCTTACTGACTTGGTTTATCCTTGAGGCTTCATATGTATTTGCTTTGTTTTGCTATGTCAAGTAGATTTAATTTACTAAAAGCAGGTGCAAGTGGGTTTCAAGTTTTGTGCTACTTTCTCGTTATGGCTGAACTTATTCTTGGCTTCTCTCCTTCAAATTTTTGCTGAAAAGTGATTGCATTGGAGTGTTATTTTGAATTACTGATTGGTCATGCTTAAAAGCTTTGGTAATTAAAATGTACTAAATGTAAACAGAATTTGGTGGTTATGTTACAATGTTTAAGAGTAGCATGTGTTAATTGTGGTTTTCTATTGTCAAGACTATTTGGATTTGTGAAGTAATGGAAATACTTGTTCAGCTTGCTTCTTTCTGTTCGATTATCTTGCTTTGTTTGGTTTGTGACAATGGATTTCTTATGATATTGCTTAATAACTGTATGCAGGATGTTGTTCTGCTTTGGGTGAATTTATAGGTGTGTTTTGATTAGAATATGAGAATGAGATAATTGTTTTGCCTATTTCCACATGTGGTGCAAGGTTTTTAAAAGTCATCAACTTGATTTAGGTCTTTCACTCCAAGAATCTGTTTTCACTCTTTAAACAGTAAGAATCTAATCAAGTTTTGTTGCATAAATGGCTGTCATGTATTACTCTAATTGGCTGTTTAGTTGTAGTGATTAAATGCTGGAAATCTAGAACATAAAACACTCTAGAGGATTTAAATTGTAATTTGAATGTAAAATGGTAGTTCGAACTATTACTGTGGTTAAATGATTGGTAAGGCCTTATTTCATGATTTAATATGCTGTTTTGGTTTAGTGAAGGCATGAAAAATCAGTATTTAAAGTGTGCTTAATTGTCTTGTGTTTGGATTATTTGTTTGAAATAACCTTGTATACCTTTAAAACAAGTTTGGAATGAGGCAATGTGTTCTATCCTTTTCCCCTGTTTTGGCCGAAATTTTCAGTGAGGGAATTTGAATGACTTTCATTTGATTCTTGTTTTATTAGTGCTTAGTAATCAAATACTTTGTGGTGGCTGAATTTACTCTTGACGTAATGATGTCCAAGCTGGTTATTAGAGTATGGTAAATGTAGAACTATGACAATCGGGACATACTTATTTAATACTAAATTAAAGTTTCAGTTTATTTGAGCGGGCATGGTTTCCTTTAAATTGTGAAGATTCTAATTGGTTGAATGATCATTACCTTGTAATTGAATATCTTATTCATATGTATCTCTAATGGTATTCTGATAGTCATGTGTAAAGAGCCTAATACTGATGTATTGAAATAAGTAGGAAAGACATATTTTAAAAATCAATATGCGATATAAAAGTGGCAATTGAACGGAATGGATGCACAAGAGGGGGGGTGAATTGTGCTTCAAAAATAAATATTCAAAATAAACAACACAGGATTTATACTGGTTCGGTCTACCTGACCTACGTCCAGTCCTCAACCACCCAGGCCGAGAGTTTCACTATAACTCAGGTTTTAAATCGGGTTCACCTGAAACCTTACAACCGCAAGTTTTACGGGCTCACTTGCAACCTTACAACAAGTTTTACACTGGCTCACTTGTAACCTATCTAACTATCTCCCCCTCACACCAAGCAAGGGTTTGAAGTTTACACTAGAAGGCTTTTCTGACTAAGTTCTCTTAAAGAACGGATGGTGTTACACACTTAAGTTCAATAAATGCTCTTATAACAGAAAGAGACTTAACTACTGTGAGTACAAAATAAGTAGATGAAGTATCACTCAAAGTGTTAAATGCTCTTTTCTATTTCTGGGCAGCCTTGAATGCTTTGAAGATTTCTTGTGTTTCTCGCTCTAACTTCTCTCTAGAGTATTCAAGGATAATTGTTGTTTTATAAATGAAGTTGAGCTCCCTTTATATAGTCTTCAAACATTTGAACTCTTGGTAGGTGGGCTAGCCGTTTGAATATGTCCGTTTTTCCCATGTTACCGTTTGCCCATTAATTGCTTCATCAATGCATAGCAGGGTTGACTTGCTTTATCTCTGAAAAGTAGTCCTGACACCTCTGCTCTGACATAAGCATTCTGACACTGCAACATCTGACATTCTGATTGCTTGCGGAAGCAGGTTCTCATCCGGAAGCAATTCTTCTGAGTGTGCTGCACTGAGTGTTAGTTTAACAATATGAACATATAGTCACATGCAGTGGGAGTGTTCTTTGCCTAAGTGATAAGTTCCTTATATCAGGAAGTACTTTTACATCCGGAAGCAAATTCACTGGATGAAGGATTACTTACTCTCTCTGTGTTAAGTCATCTCAACAGCCAGCGCTAGTCACTAAGCTATCGGAAGCACTTCTACTGGACGTAGCTTATATTCACTGATGCTTAGTGTTATCGTGTTCTATTAGTCTGCGCTAGTGAAAGTTTATCAGGAAGTGATTCTACTTGACGAGGCTTATTCACTGACGCTTGGGGTTATATCTCTTCTATTAGCCAGCGCCAGTAGAAATCTATCAGGAAGCAAATTCACTTGACGAGGCTTATTCACTGACGCTTGGGGTTATATTTCTTCTATGAGCCAGCGCCAGTAGAAATCTATCAGGAAGCAAATTCACTTTCTGTTGACTCTTAGCTTAGTCTAAAGATTGTTTATCTATTGCTCATGGACTAAGTTAATTCCTTAGTGAATTACTTGCTCTCGCTGGGGGATGAACTATTTGTCAGCGAGTGCCAGTCCTAGTCTATCCGGAAGTAAATTCTCATCCGGTTGCACTTCAACTTAGGGTTCTATGTTTTCCTATTACTTTCTAAGTTCTTTCATATTTTAGTCTTCATCAAAACTTAAGATTCTAACATTCTCCCCCTTTTTGATGATGACAAACTTAGTTTTATCGATTAAGTTCATAAGGAAGAGTTTAGCAAAAGATTAAAAGCAATAGATAAGAACAAGTAACATAGACGATAATATTGATAAACAAAGATTACCTATTAGAGTATACAAGCAAAACATATACAGGTAATCTACACTAAGCAGGAATGAAATATGCAAGAAACAGAAATTTCCTAAGTTAAACAAGAATGTTTGGATAGGGGGTTCAGGGTTTTTGTTTCTTCTTCCTCTCCTTTTGTTCATTTTTCTAGCTTGGCCTCATGAACATTCTGGTCAATTATCCGCTGAAGCTCTTCTTCATCAGAGAACTCCCAAGATAGCAAGGCTAGTGGTCAATGGGAGAATGGGGTGGAAAAACGGGTGAATGGAACAAGTGCAGAAAGGTCAATACATCTCTCCCCCTTTTGGCATCATCAAAGAGGACGAAGGCCAGGACTGGACCCTTGCACCTTGCATTTCCGTCAGATTTGATCGTCGCAGCCTCCTCCTTAGGGATGGACTTCCTCTTCTTATCAAGCTTCTCTAGATAAGAACCCACTAACTGTTCTGCCATTCTACCAGAGGTTTCAGGCTGACCTGGAATATTTTCATTCTGCCCCGGTGTATTCTGCCCAGAAACTTCATGGTGTTCTTGATGTTCATTGCGATGTTCTTCACGATGCCCAGATTTTCCAGAATGTTTAAGGCTCGATTGCCCAGATTTTGGCTTGTGTTTCTTAGATGAGGAGGGTTTCTTAGAAACTGGGTTTGTTTCATAAGATTCGGCCATTTTTGTGTGGGTAAATGATAAAATGCGAAAGGATGTATGAAAAAAAAATGAAGAACATTAGAAGAAGATGAAGAGTTATGCAGAGAATTTGTAAGTATAAGTGAAATGTAAAGGTTGAAAATGATGCCCTATTTATAGGTACAATTGCTAGGGGTATAAGTGGCATCCTTTTTCATATTTTCACATATTAGGTGGCGTAAACAATTTAAGTTGGAACGACACACCTGATGACACGTGTCGCTTCATATTACCAGAGAAGACATAACGTCTTATTGGAAGTTGAAGAGTTTCTGAAGTGACGTGGCCTTTGGTTCATGCACTGGCGCTCACGCCCACTTTGATTTAACATTCAGCGCCAGTAAAAGGGCATCCGGAAGTAGTTTTGCTCGCTGTTAGACAAGTGCTCTTGGTTGCCTTGTGCAATCATCCAGCGTCAGTGGATGACCATCCGGAAGTGGTTTAGCTTTCGGTTGCACTTAAGATTTAACATTGAGGGACCTGCAAAAACAAGGATTGGCACTCCGATGCCTAAGTTAGTATTGTTTGAAGTATTTTGAAAACAATTAAGTAAATGGAATTTACATTTCATTTGGGTTTACCATTCCCAAATCACCTCTTATAAAAGTAAATTGTTCAACCCCCAGAGGCTTGGTGAAGATATCAGCAAGCTGTTGTTGTGTGGGAACAAACTGCACTTTGACATCTTTCTTTTGAACATGGTCTCTGATGAAATGATGTCGGACATCAATGTGCTTTGTCCTAGTGTGCTGAACCGGATTCTTGGCTAGGCTGATTGTGCTTGTGTTGTCACAGAGGATGGGTGCCTCAGGGAATTCCAAGCCAAGATCTCTTAATTGGTTCTTCAGCCACAACACTTGGGCACAACAACTTGCTGCAGCAATGTATTCTGCCTCAGTGGATGACAATGACACGCAGGTCTGCTTCTTGCTCGCCCAAGACACCAGACAACCACCAAGAAAGGCGCATTGTCCACTGGTGCTCTTTCTGTCAGTCTTATAACCTGCATGATCAGAGTCAGGATAAGCCCACAAGAACTCTTGGTTACCTCTGGGATACCAAAGACCAAGTTCTTGTGTCCCCTCAAGGTATCTCAAGATACGTTTAACACATGTTAGATGTGACTCCTTGGGGTTGGCTTGAAATCTAGCACACATGCCTACACTAAATTGAATGTCAGGCCTGCTGGCTGTTAAGTATAGGAGAGAACCTATCATTCCTCTATACATGGGCAGGCTGACAGATTTACCCTTTGCGTCAGCATCAAGTGCGGCAGTGGTGCTCATGGGAGTGTCATACTCCTTGCATTCATCCATCCCAAACTTTCTGAGTAGCTCTCTGCAGTACTTAGCTTGGGAGATGAAGATTCCATTTTTCTTTTGTTTGATTTGCAGGCCTAGGAAGAACGTGAGTTCTCCCATCATTGACATTTCAAACTCACCCTGCATAATCTTAGAGAAATCTTCACAAAATTTTTCATTAGTTGCCCCAAATATAATATCATCAACATAAATTTGGACAATCAACATATCTCCATCTTTGTGAAGAATAAACAGTGTATTATCAAGTTTGCCTCTTGAGAAACCTTTTCCTAGCAGAAAGCTGCTAAGTCTCTCATACCAAGCTCTAGGAGCTTGTTTCAGGCCATATAAAGCTTTCTTCAATCTATACACATGTTTGGGATGCTTGTGATCCTCAAAGCCAGGAGGTTGTTCTACATATACCTCTTCCTTAATATAGCCATTAAGAAATGCACTCTTTACATCCATTTGATATAGCCTGAAGCCCTTCATGGATGCAAAGGCTAGAAGAATCCTTATTGCTTCAAGTCTAGCGACTGGAGCAAAAGTTTCTTCATAGTCAATGCCTTCTTCTTGGTTATATCCTTTGGCAACTAGTCTGGCTTTGTTTCTTGTAATTTGACCTGTTTCATCCAGTTTGTTTTTAAAGACCCATTTGGTCCCTACTATAGATTGATGAGATGGCCTAGGGACTAGTTCCCAGACTTGACTTCTTTCAAATTGGTTTAGCTCTTCCTGCATGGCTATAATCCAGTCGCAGTCCTCAAGAGCTTGTTCAACTGAAGTTGGTTCTATTTGAGATAGAAATGCACCAAACTCAACTTCATTTTGAACTTGCCTTCTGGTTCTGACACCAGAAGAAACATCACCAAGCACTTGATCAAGAGGATGATCCCTGTGATGTCTCCTAGCTATTGGCAACTGTGCCTCCTCAGGCATGGGTTGCACTCTAGGTTCATCACTGGGTTCACCTTCTTCTTTGAGATTGCTTGTTGGTGTTTCCTTTGGTGGTGAGGAGGATGATGGTAGTTTTGGGAGATTAGATGCTTCATCATCCTCTGTGGATTGTCCCCATGTAGGAGTTTCATCAAATACAACATGCATGGATTCCTCTACAGTTTTAGTTCTCATGTTGTATACTCTATATGCTTTACTCCTAAGGGAATATCCTATGAATATACCTATATCAGCCTTTGGATCAAACTTACCCAAATTTACCTTTCCATTATTATGTACGAAGCATTTTGATCCAAATATTCTGAGGTGGCTGATGTTGGGCTTTCTTCCTTTATATAGCTCGTAGGGGGTCTTACCCAGGCCCTTGCGAACATAAGCTCTGTTGGAGATATAACAAGCAGTGCTCACAGCATCCGCCCAGAACACTTGAGAAACCTCTTTCTCGTTGAGCATGCTTCTAGCCATCTCCGTCAGAACTCTGTTCTTTCTTTCGACTACTCCATTTTGTTGAGGAGTTCTTGGAGCTGAGAAGTTATGCTCAATGCCGTTTTGCTCACATAGCTCAGTGAAGCTATGGTTCTCAAACTCTCCTCCATGGTCTGTCCTTATGGCTGTGATTTTAAGCTCCTTCTCATTCTGCACTTTCTTAGCCAGGACAATAAAAGCATCAAAAGCATCTTGCTTAGAGGCAAGAAACATAGTCCACGTGAACCTTGAATAGTCATCCACCACCACTAAGGCATATAGGTTTCCACCCAAGCTTTTTACTCTTGCTGGCCCAACCAAATCCATGTGGATTAGTTCCAAGGGCCTGCTGGTGGAGACTCTCTTCTTGGTTTTGAATGAGGACTTTGTTTGCTTCCCTCGTTGGCAGGATTCACAGATAAAATCATGCTTGACTTTAAAAGAGGGAATACCTATAGCTAGCTCATTTTTAATTAGCATGTCCAATTGAGTAAAGTTAACATGAGCTAGTCTCTTATGCCAAAGCCAACTATTCTCGTCACTAGATATTAAACATTTTTCTTCTAGCTGTTGACATAAGTCTAAGGTATATAAATTCCCATTTCTATTTGCCTTAATCTTGCATTTTAAATTGGCCTTATCTATTTTTAGATCCTGCTTATCAACTATTAAGCACTCATTTGAATCAAATATTACCCAATTTCCTCTGTCCGTGCTCTGGCTCACGCTCAGCAGGTTGTGGCAGAGACCCTCGACTAGATAGACATCTTTGACTGGCCCAACTTCTCCAACTTCAGTGATCTTACCACTTTGATTTCCTCCAAAGGTCACTGTGGCTCCATCTTTGATCACCAGAGATTTGAACTTGTCTCTGTCCCCAGTCATGTGTCTTGAGCATCCACTATCAATATACCATTTCTTGTTCTTGGATGCCTTGAGACACACCTGTAAAATTTAAGCAAACTTAGGTACCCAACTTTTCTTGGGTCCTTGATCATTAGATTTTAATGCCCTTGGTTTAGAGTCATCCTTGATCTTGGGCTTGTGACTTTTCAGAGCCTCTGACCGAGTGCTGGCTCTGCACTCTTGGGTTTTCCCTTTGGAATAATTCCAGGCTTGGGATCCTTGTCCTCTCCTAGTTTCCTTTGCTGGAGGAGGATCTTTTGTTGCCTTGGTTCTTTTAGGGACCCATTTGTAGGAGCTGTTAACTCCATGCTTCTTAGCATTACAGGTGGACGTGGAGTGTCCTTTCCTGTTGCAGTAATTACAGAAGCTAAAGGGTGAGGAGCCATGATTGGTGGCTTTATGGAAGAACTTCAAGTAAGGCTTTACTTTTGGTTCTACCCACCTTTTTACCTTAGGGGTATATCCCAAGCCAGTTCTATCCCTATATGCCCTTTGGTTCATTAAAATTACTTTTAGCATTTCTGAACCATTGGTGAACTTCTCCAGGGCATTTTGCAGCTTATTATTTTCCTCTGAGACTTTGCTGCAACTAGAGCAACTCTCAGGTGTTGGGGCGTTGGGTTCTACCTGAGGAGAACCCTGGCCATTCACTATCGGAAGTCTTCTAGCTTCCGCTAGTTCCTCACTTAGTGAGTCCACTTTGGACTCAAGTGATTCCTTTTTGGTTTTCAACACCTTATAGGCTTTACATAGTCTAGAGAATTCTTCATGAATCTCATTGTAAGCCTCTTGAAGTTCAGAAAAAGTTACCTCATGATCTTCGTTGGTGAGGTCAACATCTGAAGGTGCTTCTTCATCCTCCTCTCTAGCTACTAGGCAGAGGTTGGCAACTTCTTCTTCGTCACTTGCTTCCTCATCTGAGCTGTTTACCCAAATAGAGGAAACAAGAGCTTTTCTTTTGTCCTTGCCTTTTGACCTCTGCAAGCTGGGGCACTCAGCCTTGAAGTGACCAGGCTTATTGCATTCAAAACACACAGGGACCTTCTCTTTCTTGTATCCCTTCTTCTCACTGGTATCACCTCTCTGATAGCCTCCCTTCTTTCTGAGGAATTTTCTAAATTTCCTTACCATCATAGCCATCTCCTCATCGTCCATCTCCTCCTCATCATCTTCATCATTGTCACTGATCCCTCTGCTGGGAGCAACGAGAGCAAGACTTTTGTTCTTGGGTGAAGGTTGAGGAGCTCTCATAGCCAGCAAGGTAGGTTCATATTCAGCAAGAGAGCCAAATAGTGCGGTGATGGAGCTAGTTGATTCACCTTGCACTTCTTGCAAAATAGTTACTTTGGTGATCCAGTCACCCTTCAAGATCTTTAGGATCTTGCTCACTTGCTCTCTTTCAGGGATGTCCTTACCGAGCGAGGCCAAATTATTGATGAGATGGGTGAACCTGAGTTCCAGCTCTCTGATAGGCTCGGTAGGACTCAGCATGGCGAATTTATGGAATTCTTCAACTAGCATTTCAATACGTCTCGCCTTTACTCCCCTGGTTCCAGAGTGTGCAGCCTCAAGAGCCTCCCACATATCCTTAGCAGTTTTGTGGTGGCTGATTCTGTGAAATTCTTTGTGGGTGAGAGCACACTGGATGTAGTGCATGGCCCGATGGTTTAGTTGGACTAGAGCATAGTCCTCAGCAGTGTATCTGGCTCGCACTTTTGCAAATCCATCTTCATCTAATGGAACATTATCCCCTCGTTCTATGACATCCCAGAGTCTCAAGTCGCTTGACTTGATATATGTCTCCATTCTGTACTTCCAGAACGTATAGTTGTACCCATCGAAGCCTGGAGGCTTATTGGGTTGAACGGCGACATCTGGTAGGCCATAGTTTGGATCCATTACTTGATCTTTGCTTTCTGATTCGCTGGAATCGGGTGAGAAAGACCTGGCTCTGATACCAAATGAACGGAATGGATGCACAAGAGGGGGGGTGAATTGTGCTTCAAAAATAAATATTCAAAATAAACAACACAGGATTTATACTGGTTCGGTCTACCTGACCTACGTCCAGTCCTCAACCACCCAGGCCGAGAGTTTCACTATAACTCAGGTTTTAAATCGGGTTCACCTGAAACCTTACAACCGCAAGTTTTACGGGCTCACTTGCAACCTTACAACAAGTTTTACACTGGCTCACTTGTAACCTATCTAACTATCTCCCCCTCACACCAAGCAAGGGTTTGAAGTTTACACTAGAAGGCTTTTCTGACTAAGTTCTCTTAAAGAACGGATGGTGTTACACACTTAAGTTCAATAAATGCTCTTATAACAGAAAGAGACTTAACTACTGTGAGTACAAAATAAGTAGATGAAGTATCACTCAAAGTGTTAAATGCTCTTTTCTATTTCTGGGCAGCCTTGAATGCTTTGAAGATTTCTTGTGTTTCTCGCTCTAACTTCTCTCTAGAGTATTCAAGGATAATTGTTGTTTTATAAATGAAGTTGAGCTCCCTTTATATAGTCTTCAAACATTTGAACTCTTGGTAGGTGGGCTAGCCGTTTGAATATGTCCGTTTTTCCCATGTTACCGTTTGCCCATTAATTGCTTCATCAATGCATAGCAGGGTTGACTTGCTTTATCTCTGAAAAGTAGTCCTGACACCTCTGCTCTGACATAAGCATTCTGACACTGCAACATCTGACATTCTGATTGCTTGCGGAAGCAGATTCTCATCCGGAAGCAATTCTTCTGAGTGTGCTGCACTGAGTGTTAGTTTAACAATATGAACATATAGTCACATGCAGTGGGAGTGTTCTTTGCCTAAGTGATAAGTTCCTTATATCAGGAAGTACTTTTACATCCGGAAGCAAATTCACTGGATGAAGGATTACTTACTCTCTCTCTCAGTGTTAAGTCATCTCAACAGCCAGCGCTAGTCACTAAGCTATCGGAAGCACTTCTACTGGACGTAGCTTATATTCACTGATGCTTAGTGTTATCGTGTTCTATTAGTCTGCGCTAGTGAAAGTTTATCAGGAAGTGATTCTACTTGACGAGGCTTATTCACTGACGCTTGGGGTTATATCTCTTCTATTAGCCAGCGCCAGTAGAAATCTATCAGGAAGCAAATTCACTTGACGAGGCTTATTCACTGACGCTTGGGGTTATATTTCTTCTATGAGCCAGCGCCAGTAGAAATCTATCAGGAAGCAAATTCACTTTCTGTTGACTCTTAGCTTAGTCTAAAGATTGTTTATCTATTGCTCATGGACTAAGTTAATTCCTTAGTGAATTACTTGCTCTCGCTGGGGGATGAACTATTTGTCAGCGAGTGCCAGTCCTAGTCTATCCGGAAGTAAATTCTCATCCGGTTGCACTTCAACTTAGGGTTCTATGTTTTCCTATTACTTTCTAAGTTCTTTCATATTTTAGTCTTCATCAAAACTTAAGATTCTAACAGCAATTAAGCTTAAGAAACATGATTTTATTTAACAAAAAGGGGTAAATCCGATTAATTGGTAGGTATCGACTTGATTCCCCTTATTATAAGTTTTTGGAATGTGAATCAGTTAATGTTGTTGATGGGGTGCCATGTTTGTTTAAATGGATTTTTAATAATGGTTTCTTTGGGATAATGTGATTGAAGTGTGTGATGCAACTCAATTTTGAGAATCATTACTCTCTTTGATTTAGAGACTTGTGTTCAACTTGGGTGTATGTGTGTCAACTAGAGAATAACTAAAAAGGAAGGATTAGGATTGGGTAGTAACATATAAGAACGAGAGAGAGAGAGAGACGTCGAACTACGATAAAAGGGAAATGATATTAATTTATCATTTGGCTATATATTATTATAGGAGTGGATGCAGTAGGCTTCCGTGGCATCGAGGAAGAAAGGTTGAGAAATCGCGTAGAATTTGCAAAAGGGCGACAGGTAATCACACTTAACCTTACTATAACATTGAGGATGATGTTAGCTAGGATTTTGTAAAATCCTTTCTCACCCTCTATATATATACATTTTATCTTTGAAAGGTTATTTTTATACAAAACAGGCTATCGGGTGCCTTTTAAACACGATTATTTCTGTATAAAAGATTTTTACACATTATATATACTATTATCCTGCCTGGTGGTGGCCATTGATCTGGAATGACGTGGAATGTATATAGGGATAGTGTTGGATAGTGGTTTAAGAGGTGATGAAGATAGAAAAGAGGGTTATATGTTGAGTTGAGATAGTTGAGAGTTATGTTGATGGAATATAGAATAAGGGATTGTGAGTATTGCATGACACTGATTATTAGTACCGTCGGCCGATGTAACCTATCGATTTGCGCAATCGATAGGTTAATTGTACAGGTTCCTCGGATTGTAAAGGAACCAGGGATGTGTACACTTTTTATAGTGCTCCCTTTTTCAGGGGCGTTTTCACTATTTAAAGTGCTCCCTTTTTCATGCTTTCAGATTTGAGACTGGGCACAGTGTCAATCACCTTTATTTTTGTTGTTGAGTTTGAGATTGTGGTGAGTTAGGTTGTGGGGAAACATTTGATGTTGTTGATTAAAGAATTGACAAGTGATGTGGAATTGATGGAGGGATTTGAGAGATGAATGGAAGAAGAATTGACACGGATATATATATATATATATATATATATATATATATATATATATATATATATATATATATATATATATATATATATATATATATATATATTACTGGTTTTAAAATGAGGTACCCTTTATACGCCCTCGCTACCGCACATCTCACTGTTATAGTGAGTTAAGCGGTGATTACTGAGACAAATTGTCTCATCCCACGATTACTGACATTTTTGCAGGTATTCATGCACAGACGCAAGCAGCAGGAAAGGGAATTAGGTAGTAGAAGTTATATAGTTTCTTCGGAATTGTATATTGCCAATTTGTATAGGCCTGCATCTGCTTCCGCATGTATACATATTTATTTATTATTTAATATCAATTAGTTCTGTTTAATAACCATGTTAGGCAAATCTTTTCTAACATGGTTAGTAAGCATATATTTATATGTATTTGATATTATTGAACATTATGTTGTTTATTTTTCTAACCATGTTAGGTGATTCTTTTCTGACATGGTTAGCTATTAATTATTCATGATAGTATTCAGGTTGTAATAGTTTATTCTTTCCTATCATGGATAAATTATAAAAGGATTAGATTAATCTTTTCTAACTATGATAGAGATATTAATATTATGGAAATTCCTTTTTCCATCATAGTTAGTAAAGAAATTAATGAATCGAAATAAATATTATTGGTTAATTAGGTAATTAGTAACAGAGTGTTACAGAACCTTTCTGATATTATTTTCTAAAGTAAAAATACCTTTTTACCCCCTCACAATTAAAACTAATCTATTCTTCCTTCTGCCCTTCATCTTTCCATGTTAACTAATATTAGCAAGGTTTTAATTGGGAGGGGCAAAAATGTATTTTTCACTTTGAAAATAATATCAGAAAGGTTCCACAAAATTACAAATTAACATCCAATACCGGTTTTATTATTTTTGCACCGGGTCATAAAGTTAGTTATTATTTATGCACCGCGAAACAGTCATTTATTATTTTTTCCCAAACTGAAATAGTTAATTGTTAAATCAGCACTTTTGCCCTATAATTAAATACAAAAAGTTATAATAATATGAATTAAACATATTTTGAATATGAAAACTTGAAATTATATGAATATTTATAATTCAGTAAAAAATAGTTTTTTCTCCCCGTTTGCAGCAGGCAAGTTAAAATTAGAAAAGAAAATAAGCTGCGAATTTAATTTTATATGTGAGCAACTATTTTATGGTTAAAAAAATTACTTGGAAAATGATCTAAAGAATTTAACTATTTAGTTTTTTTGAGTAATTATTTTTTGAGTACTAAATAAAGTAATTTGTTTTGATTTCATATGGATATAGTTATGAAATACATATTTCAATGCGAGCTTTTGACATTTTTCAAAGTCACTTTCTTTTGTTTTGTTGGCAGGCCTAAAAAGTCGTTTTCGTTTCTTTTTTTTCTTTTTTATCCTCAAAGAGAACATTTTATCAAAACATAAAAATTAACTCGATTTGCGCCAAGTATATTATATAATTATATATATATGTATTAAAAAATTACATTCCCCTTCTTAAGTATAAGACCCAGCTAACCTTTTGAAGGGAAATATATGAATATCAATGAAATGAAATGGGTTGTTCATTCATAATTTATTTTGTCTATAATTAGATTAAGTTTTAGCTTATAACTCAAATAAACTAGTTGAGAGATCACGAAAATCAATTTGTAAGTAACTTATTTCCCTCTCTTAAAATTATTTTAAAAAGTCAACTAGATTCAATATTAAGGAATACAAGGAATATTCTATCATCTTATGAATGATGACCTAGTGAAGCATGACACAGTTCCAGATTTGATTCGTGATGTTTTGCTTTCAGATTTTAGTTTTTTGTCTTGTTTTTTAAACTCTGTTACTAATAAAGAGTAGTTTGTTGTGATCTTTATTCATTATAAAAAAAGGAATAGAAGGAATACTTATTGACCATAAAAAATATCTTGATATATATTTTTATAGAAGAAGGTTTTGAGCCTCAGTTTATTTTTGGAAATTGACAAAAATCCAAAATAACATTATTAGAGGGAAATTAAAATAAAAATTCTCTCTCTATAAAAATAAAAAGTCATTTTGTTATAAAAAAATAAAAACTCATTTAATTAAAAACATATATTCATACAATTCTCAATTTATCTATTAAAAACATATATTCATACAATTCTTTTTTGAACTAAATATATTTGTACAATTCTCAATTTACCATTAAAAGAATCTTTTATAAAAGAGAGAAGACCCAAAAATGATACATAACTATTGTCCAAGGAACAAAAATAACATATAACTATTCTAAGGTACATCAATGATACCCAACTTTTTTCATATGATCAAGAATGATATTTTCACTGATATGACAATAAGATTAGATAGAAAAGTCCAAAATGTCCTTTCAAATAAAATTATGCACATCCTTCCCCCTTCTTCTTCCTCCAGCTTCCTTCTTCCTTCTTCACCCTCACTAAGCTCCACAGCCACTGCATCTTCCTTGGCCACCAACAGCAGCGGCAAAGCCTTTCCTGGCAGAGCAAAGCTCTCGGAACTCTAGTGAGATTCTTTTCTCTACATTCCATTTTTCTCAAATGCGACCTTCATCTTCCTCTCCAAAACGCAACTCCCTCTTTTCTCACATTCTCCGTTTGCGACTTCAGACGGCGATTCGCGGTGGCTCCAGCAACCAACTGTACATACAAGTGCATATTTGAGCTCAGGTAAACCTTCTCTTTCGTTTTATACCCCTTTTCTTTTTTGTTCCAGGCGAGGAAGAGTGGGTGGAGTTTGGAGGTGAGTATGGTGGTATTGAGTGCGCGCGGCTGAGCTCGACGGGGTTTTCAATGGATTCTGTGGTGAGTATGGCCGGGGTTTTCAATGGTGAGTACGATGGTTGAGTGCGGGGGAGCTCGGCGGTGGCCGAAAATGGGTTTGAGTTTGATCTGGTTGAGAGAGAGATGATGGTGATCAAGGATGGTGTGGTGGCTATGGAGTTTGGTGAGGGTGAAGAAGGAGGAAGGAAGCTGGAGGAAGAAGGGAAATAATGTGATTTTATTTATTTATAAAGGCATTTTAGACTTTTCATGTCTAATTTTATTGTCATATTAGTGAAAATATCATTGTTGATCTCATGTTAAAACTTGGGTATTATTGGTTTACCTTGAAATAGTTATGTATTATTTTTATTCCTTAATCAATAGTTAAGTATCATTTTTTTGATAAAATAGTTAAGTATCATTTTTGGGCCTACGTTCTTTATAAAATTCCTACGCAATCTATAAGCGAACTTAATTTGGGTAGGATAGTCTAATTTACTTGAAAACAAATCAGGGATTAATAAAGTATACCTTCAACCTCAACACGTTGGGCTTTTTTTTTTTTGGTATCATACGTTGGGCTTTTTTTTGGTCAAACTATTTTAAGAAAATAAATAAAAATTTATTACTAATTTAATTCCAGATAATACAATCAAATTTACATAAATTGAAACTTGAAAGTACTGGAAAATAATTCTATTATTTGTTCTGGACAGAAAAAAAATAAAAATAATCGTAGTAATAATATTAATATTTGTAACAAAACTAGCAGTAATTTATCAAAAAAAAAAAAAACTAGCAGTAAGTTGTTAGGATAGTTTAGAATAATATGTAAATACGTAATCCAGATTAAAAGGGATAAGGATGATATTATATATATATCCATCCCAAAAAAATATTTAAACCCTACCATATCTCACTCATCCAAGATTGAACAAGCCATCTCTGAGCAATAAAGTTTTCTTACTCTACACACACACGACCTAAATCTCACGCACAGATAAATCGAACTTTCAATTCCAACCTAATCGTCAATCTCTTCATCTCTATCTCTATCAATCAACAACGTCATGGTCTCTCTCTCTCTCTCTCTCTCTCTCTCTCTCTCTCTCTCTCTCTCTCTGTCTCTCTCTCTTAATATATGTCTTTCTGATTCCGTTTATAACTTTGTTTTCTGGGCTGATTTGCAAGAAAGTGATCAAAAGGATATCAGATACGAAGAGGTAATACGCATGTGATTTATATATCAGCTTACTCTAATTAGATTATCAACAGAAATATATATCTACAATCACATGCATATATATGTTATATACATTCTCTGTTTTTTTAAAATTTATGCAAATTTTATATTATTAAATATATGTCTTAAACATGAATAGAGAATTAACTGGTATAAGATAAATCATCATCAGGGGTTTGTATTGAATTCAAGAGGAATGAAGCTGTTGACATCAAAATGGGTTCCAAAGGGAAGACAAGCGAAAGGCCTAATATTTATATGCCATGGTTACGCCATGGAATGCAGCATCACCATGAGTAGTACGTATTTCCACAATTCAATTTCATCAATCCAGTAATTAATGTTCATGCATCACTGGTACCAAAAAAGTAGATATATATACTGAATTCTGTGTTATGAACCTTGAATTGCCTTAAACTTTAAGAGATACAATAATACAATAATCTGCTATCAACTAGTTTTTATGATGTGATTCTTCTAATGATATATATATATATATAAAGATACAAGATATACCAATGGGTAGTTGTTTGAGCTGGTAAGTAGACTACAACCCCCGTAAGGATGAGAACGCGTGTTCGATTCCTGGGAAACCCTCTTATTGGGAGAGGGGACAATCTTGCCTATGCGGGCAACACTCCTACCCCTCGAGTCCGGATTAAATCGGGCGGTGATTAACCAAAAAAAAAGATACAAGATATATTGCAGAGATATTATTTAGAGATGATAAGCCCAAAATCAATTTAGAAATCCTTTGTGTTAATACAATCTCTTGTTCAACAAGCTTATAAATTTATTCTCATTCGATTTTTTTTTTCATCAAATTACAAACATTGGGTTCGGTTCATTTAAAAGAAAGATAATTCATATTTTTATAAAATTATAGTAACACATGTTTTAAATGGAATAAAATTTGGACTGGAAGCTACGGTTTGAAACTTAAGTTATAAAAACCAAAATGAGCGCAAACTTGAGGGACCAATGATAGGATTGATCCAAATCATTCTTTATTAACCCTGGTATAGAAAAGCTTTTGTTTTGAATGTTGAATAATTGTGAATAATAATGTATGAACATGAAGGTTGATCAGAAAGAATGAAAGTGTGCAGGCACAGCGAGGAGGTTGGCTAATGAAGGATATGGAGTGTATGGAATTGATTATGAAGGACATGGCAAATCAGATGGACTTCCAGCTTTAGTGACTGACTTCAATTTGCTCGTTGATGATTGCTCACAATATTTCACCTCCATATCTGGTATTCTCTCTCTTCATACCCATATGTATATGCATGCATGCATTTCTTTTTTTTCTTTCTGGAATTCTCACATCACAGAGTTTGGTAAAGGCAGATAATTAAGTTGAGGAAATCAACATTTATAATAGGATTTAATATCTACTTGCTTTCATTCTCTTGTATTAAGGTTTTTATTACCACCTATATTGAAAATCTTTTTTGTTTTTTCACGGATTGTAGAGAGTGAGGAGCTGGTAATATGTGTTTAACCCACTAGTACTAGCTCAACCTACCAATCTGGGTGTTCCATTGGCAATACGGCCATGTAATCTGCAGGTTGATCAAAGATTACCAGCTCTTGTGGTATTCAAAATAATAAGTGGACCGCTATAAGTAAATTTTGATGGAATAAGATTGAAGCCATTAAAATTAATCATTTGAAATTTTGAACAAAAGCATCCCATGAGCAATGACATTTTGGATACATTCCAAAATTTGACTTTTTTTCCTGGTTTTTAATGTTCCTTTCAAACAATCAAAATGATAACTTACTTGTCATTTATTTATTCGATCGAGACCTATTCAACAACTTGATATCCAAGATGATAACTTACCATTAGTTCTTTACATCATTAAATACAAAAGATTGGGTGATTTTTTTAGTAAAATGAAGCAAAGAAAATGTATAATAATTATCAGACTGAATAGCGGTGATATTAATTTGTGTTAAACAAATGAAATTACAGAGATGGAAGAGAACAAGAAAAAGATGAGGTTTCTGTTAGGAGAATCTATGGGAGGTGCTGTGGCTCTTTATTTGAAATTTTGAACAAAAGCATCCCATGAGATGGAGCTATTTTGGTTGCACCGATGTGTAAGGTTGGCTTCCCTCTCTATCTGTTTCTTTGTTTACTTTAAAAGTTAAGATAATTATTCCGTATCTACATAAATACATAATTAATCAGATCCATCATTTGAAATTTCAATATTTTTGGGTTTATTTATAATTAGTCTCTCTCCATATCTGAATTTCCTGGTAATGCTTACTGGATTCGCTTTTTTATCAGAACTTATTGGATTTATTTTCTCTTCTGTTTTTTGACCAGAGAATTTATTTTCTCTTCAAAATATATATTTTCCTATCTTTCCATTTTTCAATGCGAAATTATATAATACCATTTTTCATAGAAAGATGCCCCACTTTTGGGATGGAGCTATTTTGGTTGCACCGATGTGTAAGGTTGGCTTCCCTCTCTATCTGTTTCTTTGTTTACTTTAAAAGTTAAGATAATTATTCCGTATCTACATAAATACATAATTAATCAGATCCATCATTTGAAATTTCAATATTTTTGGGTTTATTTATAATTAGTCTCTCTCCATATCTGAATTTCCTGGTAATGCTTACTGGATTCGCTTTTTTATCAGAACTTATTGGATTTATTTTCTCTTCTGTTTTTTGACCAGAGAATTTATTTTCTCTTCAAAATATATATTTTCCTATCTTTCCATTTTTCAATGTGAAATTATATAATACCATTTTTGAACTGAATAATATACCATTGATATATAAAAAATATAAAGTTCAAATGATCTTTATTTATAATAAAAAAATATCATGTGATCTTTGATCTTTTATACTCTTCTCTTTTTGTTTTCCTTAGCTTGTCCTCATCTGTTTGGCTATTCTTATGTGTCTGTCATGTTTGCTTGAGTTTTTGTCTCCAATAGTTGTGTGGCATGCATATATAAAAACGATGATTACTTTTAATTTACATATACATAACTAACATTGTTTTTTTTATCAGATATATATACCATAGGTGAGTTTGAGAGTTATGTTCAAATGATTAGGTTAAGGACTTGTTTGGTACACCTTATAAAATCATGGTTTGAATTTGAAGACATAACATTTTTCTGGAAAAAAATGTTTTTTGAATATATTATTATTAAGGGCAATGACCATATTTTTTACCTTTCAACAAAATTTAATTACATATAGATACAAATTAACACCGGGTACAATTTTACTCTTGAAGTAACCAAAATGATCCAATTTTACCCTCTCACAAATGTAATGTTGACATGTGGACGTCATGAGTCAACATTACATTCGTCATATGGTAAAATTGAACTACTTTAGTTACTTCAATGGTAAAATTGTACCCAGTGTTAATTTGGGGTGCTCAGTGGTTTATGGTGGTTGCTTGAAGGGAAAAATATGGTCATTATCCTATTATTAAATTTCAAAGGTTTATTTCACACACACACACATGGCTATAACTGATTGTCAGATATATAGTATGATTTGCTATGACTTTTATTATAGGTGTAATATCAAACTTAATATTTTTAAGGCAAAGGTGCAAATCCGATGTTAAACTTTTGCCCATAGAAGTGTTTCTAATACTCAAGGTTTACGAGGTTCACCAACAATGCTCATCTAACAGACATAAAGCAAATGTAATACTGCCGTTAAATTTGGATGATTTCCATTAAAATTAAAATTTTATTAATATGAGGTCCGTAGAAATCATCTAATTATTACTATGTCCCAAGAGACTTGAGGGCAATTAAATTTAATTGAGAAAAGTCTAAAATGCCCTTGATTGAAACAATTAATTCCTACACCAGAAAAGAAATCAAGGATGTTGTAGTCTTTTCATAATTAAATTCTATTGCCCTTAAGTATCTTGAGATATGGTAAAAATTAGATGATTTATAGGGACTCTATGGTAATAAAAGTTTCACAAAAATCATCCAAATTTAACAGCGGTATTACATTTGCTACATGTTCAATAAATGAGTATTATCGGTGCACTTCGTAAAACTTGGGTATTAAAAACGTTTCTATGGGGAAAGCATAGTATCAGATCTGCATCTTTATCCTATTTTTAAATTATGGAACATAACTAATTATGAGATGCATTGATTGCAGATTGCAGATGAAATGAAACCAAATGTAGCGACAATTAAAGTAATGACTTTACTAAGCAAAGTGATTCCAACTTGGAAAATAATTCCAACAAAAGACATCATTGATGTCGCCTTTAAAGTCCCACAAGTCAGAAATGAGGTAATAGTTTTACGAATAAAATCTTTATTACTCACAAAGTCATTAATCTATTTTATTACTACCTTTGTTCCTAAATATAAAATCTTTTCCTAATTTTATTAGATTAAGGATGTTAATTAAATTAATTATTAACACATGATATTACCAATTTATCCTAACTATATTTACTTGTTATTATAGATAAGCATTATTAGGATTAATTTGAGAAATGATTAGGAAAATGATCTTTTATTTAAGAATAAATTGAAATTCGAAAGTGATATTATATTTAGGGAAAAAGGTAATTTATTTGTGCATAAATAAATATTTAAAAGTTGCTTGAATTAATTAGATAGATGATAACTTATTAATTAAATGTAGGTTAGAGCGAACCCGTATTGCTACAAAGGGAGACCACGTTTGAAAACTGGCTTTGAACTTCTAAGGGTTAGTTCGGAAATTGAGAGCACACTACATGAGGTAATATTTTTTCATCTTCTTCATTTTTTTGGATAATGAAGAATCAACCTCTTCATTTTTCAAATGGCCAAAAAGAAACAAAAAGGAAAGGAAACAAAAATAAAATGGATTTCAATCTTCGTTTTAAAGAGAGTTTTTTATTCATTTATGGGAATTTTTTCATTTTATTGCGTTTCTGTTACTATGTGCGGGACTGCGGATATTTTCCCCTTAAAATACCATTTTGTAGGCTTTGTCTTGGTACTAAATAGAATACCTTAGTTTATTTAACTTCTTCAACGTATATAATTTTAACCTGAACTCTCTCCATATTTATTGAGATTCATATACAATATTTTTTTTATAAAACATAATTGATTTAACCCGTCTTTTTAATATTTACAAATTAGTTATTTACGCTCTACATATTTATGACCAAATAACTCATATTCGCAATCCTAATTGACATAGGACAAAAAAAAGCTAATATATGATAATTAACTATTTTAGTTTAGGTAAAAATAATAAATCATTATTTTGCGGTGCATAAATAATAACCAACTTTGTGATCCGGTATAAAAATGATAAAATTGGGGTTGAATGTTAATTTGTAGTTAGTTAGAACCTTATTGATATTTTTATTATTTTTGAAAGTAAAAATACATTTTTGCCCCTCCCAATTAAAAATCAACTCTTCTTCATCCTCCCCTTACACAATGTCATCTCCTCCCCCTCTTCGAACATGCTCCCCTCTGCCAATACTTGTAGAACCAGAGGCCGTCGTCATTGGGGATGGGGGTGCAGCGCTCCAAAAACCTCATATCAGTCTTAAAATCATGCACAACATCCCTCACCAGATGCTGAAACGGTAGCTTCTCATATCCTTATATATCTTTGTTATCAGTTGCAAAGTCATCAGCCATCACTAATTTATTTAAAAACAATAAATTAAAACACTACCCTACTATATTTATGTTATACCCATTACTAATAAAATTAAAATACACATAGCGAGAACAATATGCAGGATGCAAACTTACTCAAAACCCATGAATAAAGATTCAAACTTTTCTCTTGTCACATAAAAACTAAGGGATCATTCAACAACTAAGTTAAAAGAATTTCCCATTTTCAATCTTTAGAACCATGAAGTTTCTACACACATTTTGAGTTCATGCAAACAAAAAAAGCACAAAGAGAAGAAGCAATAGGATTGGCAGAATGGCAGCTTCAGTGACGAGAACTTTTCTTGTTCCGCACAGATCAAAGCTCGTTGTTTTTCTGATATTTCCTAATTTCACAAAGTGTCACCGTCCCTGGCATGAATTTGTGCAGCTTCTTCACTTCTCTGGTCGCCGAAGCTGACTTCCGAGCAGCAGCCTTTGTGGCCGATTCCTTTCTCGGAGGCTTCCCTCCTATGGATTTGCTTGCAGTTTGCTAAGTTCGAGCCATTAGAGATTGAAAGATGTAAACTTCGAAATGGGTTTTAATTTTTTTTAATGAGAGTTGTTGTGGTTGTGGGAAATGTGGAGGGGGGATTATATAGATGCATGGTTGATGTGGGGATTATATAGATGCATGGTTGATGTGGTAGGACACGCACTCAGATCCCCACCGGCGGCCTCTTATTTGGTAGGTATTGAGAAAGGGGAGATTGTTAGAAGAGGGGGAGGGGATGACTTTTTGGAAGGGGAGGATGAAGAAGAGTTGATTTTTAATTGGGAGGGGCAAAAATGTATTTTCACTTTGAAAAGTAATATCAATGAGGTTCTTCATAACTACAAATTAACATTCAACATTGGTTTTATCATTTTTGTACCGGGTCATAAAGATGGTTATTATTTATGCATCGCGAAATAGTCATTTATTATTTTTGCCCAAACTGAAATAGTTAATAATCATAGCTGTCAAACATAATTTTTATTTTTTATGACTATATATAAATATATATCGATACCACGTACAATTGTCATGCTACAACAACTCTATATACTTTCCAAAGCTACCAGCTTGATTTTCTCTTCAACTAGTCACCAACTTGTTCAAAACTTATCAGGATTGAGCAACAAACCAACTTATAAAATCAATTGTAGGATAATTTATTCTTTTGTATAGACAAAAAACGATAACGAGCTTAAATTTTGTTTTTGTTTTAGGTATCGGTACCATTTTTGATACTGCATGGAGAAGATGATAAAGTAACGGACCCATCAGTGAGTAGTGAACTCTATAAAGTAGCACCAAGCACAGACAAGACATTGAAGTTATACCCTGAAATGTGGCATGGTTGTCTTCTCAGACATCATATCATGGCTTGATTATAGATCTCCCTTCTTAAACTCCAGATTTGAAAGGGAGCTCAAACTCCTCAATGAGCCAATTGCCAAATGAAGTATTCTGGGTAAAATGGGCGGAGATTAGAGTATTATAGGTGATGGAATATATAAGATATTTTGAAGAATATATAGGATAAAATTATTTTGTTTTATATATTTTATTATTAAGAAAGTTCTTTTTATAATTAGTTTATTTAAGCAAATAGTAATAATTTATACTCCCTATGTTCCTAAATATAAGATCACTTTGGGGATGTGGATAAGTTCCTAAATATAAGATCATTTTCTATTTTTTCTCATATTTTGCCCAAATTATTCCTATATTACTCCATCTTTCTCTCTCTCCTCCTTGTCATCACCACTTGTCAAATTTAGGTGAGGGGTATTTTGGGAAGTTCATGTTATTTAAATGTCTTCCTTAATCTTTCTAAATTAGCCAAAGTGATCTTATATTTAGGAACGGAGGGAGTATTATGCTAGTTGTAACAAATTGTCAAGTTTTACTTATAATTGTCAAATTGTATTTTGCATCCGATCCTAACAACTTGTCCAAGTTGCAAGTGTCTTCTATCCTCTATATATATAGGATATAACCCCTTTTGTAATAGTTAGACTTGATAAATTGAAATATTGTTAGCAATATGAGTTCTATTTCCCTCCTACACTCAAGTTCTCCATCTCCCCTTCCTTTTTAGTTAAAAAATGGTATGTTACATGTGAAATTCACATGAAATGAGATTTAATTTTCATTTTCTTTTTTTTTAACTTAAACTACAAATATGTTTCTCACAATTCTTTTCTTTTTTTATAAAGCCAACTTCATAAAGATAATAATCACAAAAAATTTATAAAAAATTCACAGGCAATCTACAGTTGAAGCAAACTTGATTTGAATAGGATAGTATATGTTATTTGAAACAAAATTAGGGGTAAATAAAATATTTATTTCCAACTTTGACAAATTGATTCTCTTTAAATTAGGCTAAAATATACTTAATTAGTCATTTATATTTTATTTTTTTATATTTAGAAAGTACACTTTTGATCTTTTGGGCCACCACTATTACTTTCATATTTAACAAAAAATATCGATTAATCAAATCTAAAATGTGATTTATAATTAAATGTTGATAATAAATAAATCATTTTCAAAATGTAAGAATGATTATTAAAAGGTTAAATTTAATAATTTTTCCACACTTAATTATACAATTACATTTTGAATTAGATAGTCAACATTATTTTTCATTAATTGAAACTGACGGTATTAGTAAAAAGGTACTAGAGGTTTTCTTTCTAAATATAAAGGACTAAAATAAAATTTAATACAAACATAGCAGATCAAATAGTATATTTTAACCTTTAAATTATTATAGAACAATTATAAGAGGTTATTTCAACCATTAGGTTATGACTATATTTATCTCTCTATTTCCTTGCTTATAATTCTCAAGCACGAATTATTGACCAAAAAAAATCTCAAGCACGGATTTAATCGGCGCGAACCACGACATTTCGTTTTTTTTATTCACTTCTTTTTTTTTGATTCACAGAACCATGACATTTCTTTACTCTCCTTTTTCTTTCATTTCTAAAATCACCCCCTTTCAATTAATCTAATCACCTTAAAACATTCCACCTTCCAAAAAAAAGTGCCATATTTTTTCTCAAAATATATGCTTTTTTTATCTCCAAAAAAATCAGTCATTGTATTAAATTATAAATACGATATATTTTTTTATCAACATAAATACCAATATATAATTTTAATATATATATATATATATATATATATATATATATATATATATAAAAGTAAGTGACGGTTTATTGAATTCATAAATGAATACTTAAATTCATAATATGTATGAAAAATGTTCTTAAAAAGGCTTAACATATATTAAATTAAATGAGAGTATATTATGGGTGTGTGTGTGTGTAGTAAATTGAATAATATATTATGCTTGTATATATTTTAAATGAGTCTTCTAAAAAAACATAACATATTATTCAAGCAACTATGCATCATCAATTATTTTAAGAGAAAAAGGTAGATTATTTGGGAGAAAAACATGGCAGCTTTTTTTGGAAAGTGAGATATTTTGGGCCATTAGATAAAATGAAGGGTGATGATTTAAGAAATGCAGATAATAAGGAGATTAGAAAATGCAGGGTTCCTTGTCTCGATTTAGCCCCTTAAAATTTCAGCCAAACCGTTATAATCGGGAAATGACCAGTCTCCTCTTCTAATAATTTAACCCTGCAATAAAAAATAAAAACAAGTATATAGTATAAAACTAAATCTGGACAATTCTTCCACTATATAAAAAAAATCTGGACAATTGAAAGAAGAGAAGAGGAGGTGAAGGGAGGAAAATTAAAGGGGGTTTCCTCTCTTACCATTCTCTCTCAAGTAAAATCAACAAACCAGGTCCTCCACCCCCCCTCCCGGCCCTCTCTCTTCATATATTTCTTTCAGATTCAGTTTGATACTTTACTCTAAGGGTTGATTTGCAGGAAAATAGTAAAATGGATGTCAGATATGAAGAGGTAATACACAAATAGTTTGCAACAACTTATGCCATTCAGATTATTAAGAGAAAGATCTATACATACATGTTAGATACATTTTGGTTTTATAAATTTTGTGCGAATTTTATATTATTGGCTCTTCATCAGGGTTCTGTGTTATATACATACATGTGCTATATACGAACATAAATAGAGAATTAACTGGTTGTGTGGTGGATCTTCATCAGGGATTTGTATTGAATTTAAGAGGAATGAAGCTGTTGTGGTCAAAATGGCTTCCAAAGGAAAGAGAAGCAAAAGCTCTAATATTTATATGCCATGGTTACGCCATGGAATGCAGCATCACCATGAGCAGTGCGTATATCTTCAATCCCAATTCTTCAATCAATTGATTTTCAATCACGTACAAAAAATGTATTTCTACACCTGTGTGTCATGAGTCAGGATTACCTTCAAAGAGAGACATTATAGGCTTTTGACTATACAACTACTCTAACGCCTAACTAGGTTTTAGGGTGTAATTCTTTCAAGGTTTTAAGTTCATTACATTTTTTTGATAAAAAAGTTCATTATATTGCTGAGAAAACGTTTTTCACACCTTAGACACAAAGTAGTTGACTTCAGACATTAATTAAAAATCAATGTAGAAATCTTTTGAGCTAAGACAATGTCATCTCTAGTTTGTATTATTCATTTTGGTTTTGTTGAATCAAGTTTTGAAAATGGTTTTTAGTTCATTTTTAGAAAAAAAAATCCTCAATTTCATTAAAATTATGCAAAAAAAATGTTTGGAATGCAATGGAACTTAAAGGACTAAAATATATATTTTGAAACTTGAGGGATTATGGCATAAAAAACTCAAGGAATTAAAACCAAAATGTAGCAAGTTGAAGGACTCAAGGTTGTATTAGCCCATATATTTGTTTAAAAAACCCTTTTAGAAAAGGGTTTTTTTTACCGGTTGTATGTATGTACGTATAAAGCTTGATTAAGAAACAATGAATGAAAGTGCAGGCACAGCGAGGAGGCTAGCTAAGGATGGTTATGGAGTGTATGGAATTGATTATGAAGGACATGGCAAGTCAGATGGACTTCCCGCTTTGGTCACCGACTTTAATTTGCTCGTTCATGATTGTGCTCAATATTTTGCCTCTGTTTCTGGTAACCTCTCTCTTCATATTACAAGTTGCATGAGGGATCTCTTCATTGAGATCTCTCTCCATTTCTTGTCCATTTAGATAAAACACTATCTATTTTTCATCCATTTTTAGGAAATTTGTTAGATCAATGTGATAGATGACTAGGTAATGTTAAATCGAATAGGACCCCTTGCCCACACACGACATATGTAGATGACTAGGTAATGTTAAATCGAATAGGACCCCTTGCCCACACACGACATATGTATTTTTTCTTATGTAGTCTCACATAGGATGGTAATTTCAAATAGGACCCAACATCTTGCATTCTCTTGTCTTAAAATTCTCCCAATATATATTATTGGAATTCTTTTTATTCTTTTTCACAGAGTCTAGGAGAGTGAAGTATATCTAATGATCAATGGACGGCTATAATTAATTTTTTATGGAATAAGATAAAATAATTTAAATTAATCATTTGAATTTTGGACTAAAAGCATGGCATAAGCAGTGATATTTTGAAAACATACCAATATTTTACATCTTTCTATGTCTTTTATATACCAACAACCAAAATAAAAAGATTTATGAAACCCAAAATTTCATCCGTCTATTATTTCGTCACCGCTCACCGCGTTATTGTTATTTCTTGAATGACCGATTTAAATTTGGTGTCCAAGATTGACATACTATTCATTTTTTTGCAACATAGTGAATAAGTGGTGATATTAATTTGTACTTAACAATTGAAATTACAGAGATGAAAGAGAACAAGGATAAGATGAGGTTTCTATTGGGAGAATCCATGGGAGGAGCTGTGGCTCTTCTACTTCACAGAAAGATGCCCCACTTTTGGGATGGAGCTATTTTGGTTGCACCTATGTGTAAGGTTGGCTTCCTTTTCTCTCTGTTAAATTTGGCTTAGTTTTAAATAGTTTTCTTAATTATAGGTAAATATCTCCGGATTAGAATCCCTGATTTATTTTCTCTACAAAATATCTTGATTTCCTTTCGTTTTTTTCCAGTGAAATTTTATTATACTATTTTTTATAGATATATATTAACTACCAATATATACAAAATTACAAAAAAAATAGAGAGCCTATAATCTTTATTCTTTCATACTCTTCTCTTTTTGTCCACATTGTCGTTTTCTCTTTGGCTTTTCTTATGTGTCAGACTATCAGTTGGCTTAGATTTCGAGCAATTATCATATGAAATTATGAATATATAATATATTTTGTAGAATAAAACTCTGATTTGTCACTATAATAAATTTGTGACACATATAAGAGATGCGCGCTCGTATATTAACATTATACATAGTGAAAATTTAAAGGAATAACAAAGCCTAAAATTTAATATAATATACAATAAAAGAAAGTTATGTTTAAATGCATGTCGTATGACCAATTAGTTGAGGAGAATCCTATTTTACTTGGGAGCCCCAACAAAGATGTTGATATTGTTAAATTAAATTGTAAAATGTAGAGTTTCCGAAGTTTATAATAAATAATTTTTTTAGTATATAGATAAACGACAAAATTATTCCATTATGTGTCATAATTATATACTTAATTTTACAATAAAATATTTATATAATTTTACAATGTTAAAAAATTAAAGAACTTATAGATCTCTTTCAAGTGTGTGCACAAGATAAAAAATTGTAAATCCTTATTTTTTATATTTTTCATTATAAAAATAATTATTGAATGATTTATTTAAATGAATCATAGTATCGTATAAAAAAATGAATCATAGTATTTGTTTGGCCTATAATTAATGTTTCAATATTTACAGTATGATATGATCTAGAAATGGATAAACTTTTTTTACAAAAAGAAGTGGATAAACTTTTTTTAAACACTCCCCCATAATCTGACCCCTATTACTTTTTTTTTTTTTGATAAAAGACAAAATGATATTAACTAAAGAGGATTAATCTGACCCCTATTACAATTGACTAATCCAGACTAGATTAGTTGTCTTATATTATTTTTATTAATCCATGATCATATGTTCATGAAAACATTTTTGATAGGTAAGGTAAAAGGGCGAACACCCAAAAATGATACATAACTATTAGTCAAGGAACAAAAATAGTGCATAACTATTTCAAGGTACAAAAATGATACCCAACTTTTACCATATGATCAAAAGTGATATTTTCACTAATATGACAATAATATTACTACCTCCGGTCCTAAATATAAGACCTAGATAACTTTTTTCTGGAGAGGTTAAGATTGCAAAATAGTCTATTAAATCATGACACATTTGATATATTTTTAGATTATCCATTAGTTTATAAGTAAAATAAATTAGTTTAAGGGAAAAAATTTGGTAAATCAATTTATAATTAACTTATTTTGCTTTTTTTAAGGATTTTTCAAAAAATTCAATTAGGTCTTATATTTAGGACCGGACGGAGTATTAGACATGAAATGTCCAAAATGCCCTTATAATCAAATAAACTTTTATCGAGCGACGATTAATTTATAAGGGCATTTTGGACTTTTCATGTCTAATATTATTGTCATATTAGTGAAAATATCAATTTTGATCACACGATAAAAATTGAGTATCATCTTTGTACCTTAGAATAATTATGTACTATTTTTGTTTCTTAGCCAATAGTTATGTATCATTTTTGGGACTTCGCCCAAGGTAAAAATATGTCAATGACAACTTTTAGAAAGTGAGCCTGCCACAAAAAGTATTTTGGAGGAGCAAACTTTATCAAATGACAATTTTTAAGTGGCAAAAATGACAAACACAATTGCAAACCTCTTGTGATTTTTGCCTCTTAAAAATTATTGCCATTGAAACTGTCAATGACACATTTTCCCCTCAAAAATTGTCAATTGACAAATTCACTCCTAAAAATGTTTTTTGTGTTGGGTGCACAATGAGGATAGTGACATTGACATATTTGCACCTTAACCTTTTTCACTATCAGGAAAAAAATCCAAATGGCTTACATATGATACATAGTACAATTTGTTATGAAGTTTAATATTTGATATTGATAATTCTAATATTTTCAATTATGAAAAATAACTAATTATATGATGAATTAATTGCAGATTGCTGATGATATTAAACCAAAGGCAGCAACAATTAAAGTATTGACTTCACTCAGCAAAGTGATTCCAAATTGGAAAATAATCCCAACAAAAGACATCATTGATATTGCCTTCAAAGTCCCACAAGTCAGAAGTCAGGTATTTAAGTATTCCCGATTCGTTAATCTATACTCTGTGTTAGTCTGTTTCATAAATAAATATATAAAATGCTTGAATTAATTAGATGATCAATTAATTCCAGATTAGGTCAAATCCATATTGCTACAAAGGGAAACCACGCTTGAAAACGGGCTTCGAACTTCTAAGGATCAGTCAAGAAATTGAGAGTTCACTTCACGAGGTAGTTTTTCAACTTCTTTGCATGAGGCAAAAAATAACAAAAAGAAAATAGTTAGAAAGGTTTCCGGTCTACATTTTAACATTTTTATTTATGATTGGAAATTTTCATTTTATGATGCATAAATAACCTACGATATATGCTATAGTACGTTTTTTAATACAAGACTTATTTTAATAATTAATCTTAATCACAAAGGTATGACATAATTTTAATTGTCTTTTTTTAAGAAATATTAACTGTCATATAATGTATTTTCATGATAAACTATTTTCTAGGGGTTTGTTTTGAACCTCAATGTAATACCTCATTGTACTTAACTTTCAACACACACACACACTCACTTCCCCTTAATTTCACTCTCATTGATTGAACTTATGATAAACTTAAATGGGGATTCCAACTCATACTTTTTATAAAAAAATTATTTAACTAATATTTTTTAGGGTGAAGGTACAAAAACGATACTAAATTTTACCAAAAAGTTGCGTTTTTAATACTAATGTTTCGCGAGGTGCAAAAAGAGTACCCAACTTGGGGGTTAAGTGCAAATATAGTACATTCACTTGAGGGAAAAAATTTAGATATGAAAATACTCTTATGCCCACATTTGTCGGGCATAAGAGTCTTTTCATATCTAAATTTTATTTTCATCAAGTGAAAGTACTATATTTGCACCTGGACCCCAAGTTGATACTAATTTTGCACATCGCGAAACTTAAATATTAGAATCGCAGTTTTGGGTAAAGTTTAGTATATTTTTGCACCTCACCCTGTTTTTTAATATTTACAAATTAGTTTTATTCGGATTGAATATTTGAGACCAGTTAAGATAGAGTATCTTCACAACTCTAATTAACCTATGATAATTTGGGTTAGCTCTCCCAAGCCCCAAAATGATTATTTCTATACCTAAAAAATTTTTGAATTCTGCTGGCGAAAAACAATTGAATTCTCAATCTTCTTTAATAGTAATCGACTCCTTCTATAAATTTCAGTTACCACAATTGCCATACTACAATACCTGCCTAAAGATTCCAATTTTATTACAAATTGTCTTATCAGTCAATAAAAATCCAACTTTGAAAATCAAGTGTATAGGATGGTTTATTTTATAGAAGAAAAATGATGAAAAGTTATAATTTTGTGTTTGGTTTACATAGGTCACAATACCATTTCTAATATTGCATGGAGCAGATGACAAAGTAATAGACCCATCAGTGAGTGGTGAATTGTACAAAGTTTCATCAAGCACAGATAAAACAATGAAATTATACCCTAAAATGTGGCATGGTCTATTGTATGGCGAGCCTCCCGAGAATCTCAAAATTGTCTTCTCAGACATAATTTCATGGCTTGACCAGAGATCTTCATTCCCTAACTCCAGGCTAAAGAGGGAGTTCATACACCTCAATGAACCATACTTTATTAGATGAATGATTATTTTTGTTAATTAGCGTAATGGGGTGTGTTTAATTAGAATTTGCAGGGTTCTAGGTATATGTTGTTTTCTTTAATTTGTTTGTTTTATAATTTACTCTACCCTTTGATCAATAGGGTAAGTGAATTCTTCCCTATCTATCTATCAACTATATCTTTAAAAATTGTGCAAGGGTTGTCATTGGTCCACTTGTACTCTGTTTAATTGTCCACGTGTCACTCTCTAGGTTGTTGCTTAGATGACATTTCCTCTTGGTTATAATGATTTATGGTGATTACTTTTTACCTCCTCCATACATGCCATAACAGTTGTTATTTTTTTTTATAAAATTCCATACCAGAATGAGCGATCAATTTCGGAAGTTATATAACTTGGGAGGGTTGCTGTTGTAAAACCTGAGCTTCTACAACCCAAATTACATCCTAAATCATTCAAAAAGGTTGGGTCATAGGTCTGAAATGTGTTTTGGGCTTGGGTTCGTTAGATTTTCACAGTTGACTTTTCTATAGGATCGCGTTCTGGCTATAGCTTACACTTTTATTTGCTCACTACAGTCAGCCAGTCCCCCCATAATTCTTTTCTTGTCTGATCTTGTGCTTGCTGTAGCCAACTAGTCAAAATTTTGGGGTAATTTTTAAGCCTTCGCCTGCTTCTTCATTATGGTCTGAGTACTTTGGTTTAATTTAGTGCTTGTGACTCTACAAATGAAAGAAGAGAAGTAAAAAGATGAAATGACCCTTAAATCTTATTAAGAAACATCACATAATTGTTGCCATCCAGTCAACCCAATTCCTAAGCTAATTCCCAATGAAAGGTCTGGGCATTCTATTAGCATAATTATGACCAAAATTGCATCTTTAATATTTTGATAGCCTCAATTTAGCATATAAAAACACCATCAAATTCGAGGATTTGACAACCCCTGTGTATAGAATTAAGCTTGGGAAGTTTAGTATTGTAGTAATTTCATTTGGTTTTGTCTTCAATAGGTAACCAAACCCCTATCAAGATGGGTGTGCATTTGATGAGTTGTGAGTGAAATCCCTAATATATAGTTATTGTGTTAGGAATTGATTATTTGAAATGAAAATTTTTGGTTTCTCAACATCTTTCTATCAGTGTTTATATAAGGGTTAAATATCATTTAGGCCAATAAACTATTTTGAAAGTATCAATTTGCCCAATGAAAAATAAAATGTTTCATTTTGGCCAATACACAAAAAAATAGCCTATTTTTGCTCATGAACTACCGCGAAAAATACTAAAATACTCTTCTCACATTAGAAAAAACATTGGGAAAAAAATACTAATAGTGTGATGATAATACTTCTCTTAATTGGCCAGCAAAAAAATGCTTCTCTTAAAGCAAGACAAAGTAATCGAAGAACCTCCATTATAATTATATGCAGAGATGATCTCTTCAAAGTCCCACATCGGCTGGGGAGGAGAACGCAATGTGCTATATATAGGCCTGGATACCTCCCCCTCTCGACGCGTTTTAAAGCCGTGAGGGGTGAGGATTCCCCAAAGCGGACAATTTCGAGAGCGAGGCGCTGAGATGTTACAGATGGTATCAGAGCCAGGCTCGCCTCGGTGTGCCAGCGAGGGCGCTGGGCCCCAAGGGGTGGATTGTAAAGTCCCACATCGGCTGGGGAGGAGAACGAAAGGTGCTATATATAGGCCTGGATACCTCCCCCTCTCGACGCGTTTTAAAGCCGTGAGGGGTGAGGATTCCCCAAAGCGGACAATTTCGAGAGCGAGGCGCTGGGATGTTACAGATGGTATCAGAGCCAGGCTCGGGTCGATGTGCCAGCGAGGGCGCTGGGCCCCAAGGGGGGTGGATTGTAAAGTCCCACATCGGCTGGGGAGGAGAACACAAGGTGCTATATATAGGCCTGGATACCTCCCCCTCTCGACGCGTTTTAAAGCCGTGAGGGGTGAGGATTCCCCAAAGCGGACAATTTCGAGAGCGAGGCGCTGGGATGTTACAAAGCAATGATTTGTTAGAGTGGTATGATTTAGGAAATTTTGAGGACAAAATTCTTTTTAGGAGGGGAGAATTGTAACATCCCATATTTTTATTAATACTTACATATAAATTGCCTTAGATATATTTAAATATTTATTTAAGATTAGAGTAGCAAGAAATATTAAAATTGTTTCAAAACTTTAAATGATAATAATATTTTAATTTGTGGATTACTATCATATCAAGATGAATGAAATTAATGTACACACACAAAATGGTCATAATCTTTTATTTAATAAAAGGGGCCCAAATTCTAAATAGTCCAATTAGGAAAAACCTTAGACTACATCACCTATATAATCCTTTTTTTTTCTCTCAGTCTCTTTCTCCTCTCCCCCTCATATGTAGCCTCCCTTCCATCAACAACAAAATCACCTCATATGTAACCTCCCTTCCATTAACAACAAAATCAGGTGCAATATGTTGTCTTTTCCTTTCCTTACTTCTAAAGTGAGATATAAGATAGTGTATTATATCATTTTTTTTCCTCTCACATATATGGTGTAATTAGCTATGAAATACTTATGTCATTGTTGCTGATTTTATTATTGTTAAATGTCTTTATTTTTCTCCACAATATAATCATTCTCAGACTTTACTTTTTTTTATTTACGTAATAAATTTTAAAATAACCTTTGTAGCTTGTCTTTTATTTACAAAGTAAATATATATGTTTATTTTTTTTTGTCCAACAAATCATTGGTTTCTTTTCTTTTGGTTACATTTTCTTATTTTGGTTACAATAAATCATGGTTTATCATATTTTCCCAACTATTTCATTTTTCTTATGTTTATTTATCATCCTATAAATAAATATATATAATATTTAAACTTTGATATACACAATCAACTAACCTTTCGATTTGAACAGCATATATGCAGTTTTCTTTTTATGTATTTTGTATTCATATTCAGTTTTGATTAATATTTATTAATATTTTAAAAAAATGGGCACATATATAAATATAATAGAAATATTACTAAATTATATATACACATATGCTCTCTCTTTCTTTCTATTATGGCTATTAGAGTGGGATTCACCCGTCAAATTTGTTCAATTTCATATATTTACCTTTACATCATACCCATTTTGTTCTTTCATTCACGGTCCAGATTTAATTTTATTTGTATATACCCAAAAATGTTAATTTTTATACACTATTGGCATATTCCTTTGGTCCAAACTCTTTCTTTAGGTAATGTTATAATTACTGAACATATATATTGTTAAAAAAAAAAACAACGAGAGAGCATTACACATATTCACACACAAACAACTATCTATATATTTTTCTTCTTGTGTGGTGGGTATGTACGTATTTTATATATGTTGCTTAAACTGAACAAAAATTTAAATTAATGAAATGTATTGTTTAGTAATAATTTAACTAAGAATATATATATATATATATATATATATATATATATATATATATATATATAGGGTAGTTTAAGGTGCAATTGTTTTTAGATACATTTTAGGAAGTGTTGAGTAGAATATTGATAGATATTTATATTGGTGATATTGTAGACTTTTAGTAGGAGCTTTGGAGTGCCTTTAATTGTGTGATTACGTGTGAATAAAGAGCAACAGGTAACTCTGGAAATTTCTGATGGATACTTGCAAATATATGTGTATAGTTATATTATAAATAATTATAATTTGTTTAAATTATGTGAGGTATAATCCTTTTAAGCATGCTTGCTTTTATTCTATATTATGTGAGATGTATGCTGGTTTGTCCCTTTTCAAGCATGCTTATATGTATTGATACGTTTTACTTGTTAGTTGAACCTCTGTGAAGCATGATTATATATGTTATGAGTGATCATGGAATTGCAACATGGTTATGGTACACGAATTGGATTTGATATGGTTTTGAAATTAGATATAATTGTCATAACATTTGCATTCATGATGATGGGAGAGAATTTAGAGGGGAGAAGATTTGTATGGTGAATTTTATTACCACGTGGTATGCCACCACTCGGTGCACAGTGGATGGTAGTGATACTTGTCAGGGCCCTTTCTTCTATGTCTTCCTTTGCCAGGGATTGCATGGAAGTTATGGGACATGTGACAACTCCTTATATTTGCTCTTTAAGGAGGGGAGCCATAGTCCATGCTCGAGCTCTATACCTTTGGCAGGGTATATCTCAAGTATGGTGAGCTTGAGACAATCTAGTTAATTGGATCTGTTTCTGTTTGGACTGTGTGTTAGCCTATGGCTCCTGTCAGCGGAATAAGGGTGGAGGTGATATAAGGGAGGCATGCATGATACATTCATTCATGAGCAAACTATATTTATTTAAATGTATGAGTAATGTAATATTGATGTATTTAGAGGCCACATATTATTTTGTGGAATATAATTATTTGTAAAATAATTGTACATGATTTGTTAGTGTATGTTAGATGTTTTCAGTAGTTACTGAGATGTCGATCTCACCCCAGTATTAACAATTTTAGGTGAATGATCTAACAATAAGCAAGGGAAGACACTTGAGGAGTAAGCACGTTGAGTTACATTTATTTTGTCATGGACCTAAGACTTTAAAATGTTTTATTTTTTATTTAAATTTGTCACTACGTCTTGGATTTTTGGGAGTGTAAATATAATTTTATTATAAATTATATATGATTTTGGAGGGTGTTACAATTTGGTATCAGAGCCAGGCTCGGGTCGGTGTGCCAGCGAGGGCGCTGGGCCCCAAGGGGGTGGATTGTAAAGTCCCACATCGGCTGTGGAGGAGAACGAAAGGTGCTATATATAGGCCTGGATACCTCCCCCTCTCGACGCGTTTTAAAGCAGTGAGGGGTGAGGATTCCCCAAAGCGGACAATTTCGAGAGCGAGGCGCTGGGATGTTACAATCTCCCGTTCGCATGAGCCTAGATCAAAATTCGTCATTGCTTCCCTCCCATTGCATTTTATTGCCGCTTTATCATACGCCCTGGTTTCTTAAATTGTTGCATACACTTAGTATGAAAGAGGCAAAACAGAAACACAGTCAAAAAGATGAAGACATTCAGCTCGAAATCCTCTGATATTTGAATGAGGATACCTTGCAGCCTCTATTTTACTATCAAATAGCCCTAGATATATATACCTGCAGGCAAGCAATGAACTCTAGACCAATCAAAGAGTAAAAGTAGATACCCTAAGCAAAATAAAAAACAGTAATCAGGCTCATCACAAAATAAACCTCGCTCTTAGTTTTTTTGAACGTAATGGATGCACAAGAGGGGGGGGGGGTGAATTGTGCTTCAAAAATAAGTGCTCAAATAAAACAACACAAGGGTTATACTGGTTCGGTCTACCTGACCTACGTCCAGTCCTCAACCACCCAGGCCGAGAGTTCCACTATATCTCAGGTTTTAAATCGGGTTCACCTGAAACCTTACAACCGCAAGTTTTGCACGGGATCACTTGCAACCTTACAACAAGTTTTACACAGGCTCACTTGTAACCTTTCTAACTAGCTCCCCCTCACACCAAGCAAGGGGTTAACCTTTACACTTAAAGGATTTTTCTAACTAAGTTCTCTCAAAGAACGGATGGTGTTACACACTTAAGTACAATAAATGCTCTTATAACAGAAAGAGACTTAACTACAATGAGTACAGAATAAGTAGATGAAAAGATCACTCAAAGTGTTAAATGCTCTTCGCTTTTCTGGGCAGCTTTGAATGCTTGAAGATGTTCTTAGTTTCTCGCTCTAACTTCTCTCAAGAATATTCAAAGGTAATTGATTACTTCATAAATGAAGTTGAGCTCCTTATATAGTCTTCAAACATTTTGAACTCTTGGTAGGTGGGCTAGCCGTTTGAATATGGCCGTTTTTCCCTTGTTACCGTTTGCCCATTGAATGCTTCATCAATGCATAGCAGGGTTGACTTGCTTTATCTCTGAAAAGTAGTCCTGACGCCTCTGCTCTGACATAAGCATTCTGACACTGCATCTCTGAACGTTCTGACATTCTGATTGCTTGCGGAAGCAACTTCTCATCCGGAAGCAACCTTACTTAGTGTGCTGCACTTGAACGTTAGTTTAGCAATATAATCACATAGTCACATGCAGTGGGTGTTCCCTAAGTCTAAGGGGTATCCGGAAGCACTTCTACATCCGGAAGTAATTTCACTTGATGAAGGATCTAGCTCACTATCACTTACTCTCGCTCAGTGTATTTCATTCCAACGGTCAGCGCTAGTCACTAAGCTATCGGAAGCACTTTTACTTGACGTGGTGAACTCACTGACGCTTAGGGTTATATCTCTTCTATCAGCCTGTGCCAGTCTAAATCTAACAGGAAGCAATTTCACTTGACGTAGTAAATTCACTGACGCTTAGAGTTATATCTATTCTGTCAGTCTGCGCCAGTCTAAGTTTAACAGGAAGCAATTTCACTTGACGTGGCTGATTCACTGACGCTTAGGGTTATCCTATTCTATCACCCTGCGCCAGTCTAAATCTATCAGGAAGCAAATTCACTTCCGGTTGAATCATACCTTAGTCTTAAGGTTTTGTGTACCTAATGCTCATGGACTAAGTTATTTCCCTAGTGAGTTACTCGCTGTCGCTGGGGGATGAGCCATTTATCCGCGTGCGCGAGTCCTAGTCTATCCGGAAGTAAATCCACATCCGGTTGCACTCTTACTTGGGATCCTATGTTATCCTATTGCTTTCTAAGTACTTGGCCTATTCTTTCATATTTTAGTCTTCATCAAAACTTAAGATTCTAACATTCTCCCCCTTTTTGATGATGACAAACTTAGTTTTATCGATTAAGTTCATAAGGAAGGATTTAGCAAAAGATTAAAAGCAATAGATAAGAACAAGTAACTTAGACAAATATTATTGATAGACATAAGTTACAAGTCAGAGTATACTATTTAAATAACATATACAAGTAAAGAGCATATACTAGGCAAGTATGAAAGTATGCATGAAGAAGGAAAAATTTCTAAGTAAAAAAAAATGTTTGGATTGGGGGTTCAGGGTTTTTGTTTCTTTTTTCTCTCCCTCTCCTTTTGTCCCTCTTCATTTTCCTTTTGTAGTTTGGCTAGCTCGGCCTCATGAACATTCTGGTCAATTATCCGCTGAAGCTCTTCTTCATCCCTCTCTCTTCTGAGTCTCTCAGACTCAATGGATTCCTCAAGAGTCAAGTCTTCAATTTCCAGATGCGATGTCTCCATCAACCCAGAGGGATGGCTGGCTGAGGACATCCCTTGTGTTCATTGACATGTGCAGAGTGGACATCACATCTCTCCCCCTTTTGGCATCATCAAAGAGGGTGAGGGCCAGGGATGGAATTTGGTCTAGAGTTGGGGTTGATAGGATTGGAGTGAGGGGAGGGTTCGTTGTGGTGAGTCTTTGGGTTTGTTGGTTATGAGAAGGTGGAGGTTGGGATTGGTGGTCATTTTGAGGTGGTGGCTGAGGGTGAGATCTTGGCAAGATGTTTCTCGACTTGGCACATTCTGTCCTCAAGCTGCTGGATTCGTTCCCAGCGTCATACTCAGCACGGGGAGGACTTACCAAGGACTCAGGCATCCTAAAAGGAAGCTCTTCTCAAAAACCCTAACAGAAGCTGGTACTTGTACCATGCATTTCCGGCAGATTTGATCGCCGCAGCCTCCTCCTTAGGGATGGACTTCCTCTTCTTATCAAGCTTCTCTTGCTTAGAAACCACTAACTGTTCTGCCACTCTACCAGAAGTTTCAGGCTGACCTTGAATATTTTCATCCTGCCCCGGTGTATTCTGCCCAGAAACTTCATGGTGTTCTTGATGTTCATTGCGATGTTCTTCACGATGCCCAGATTTTCCAAAATGTTTAAGACTTGGTTTCCCAGATTTTGACTTGTGTTTCTTAGATGAGGAAGGTTTCTTTGAAACTGGGTTTGTTTCATGAAATCCGGCCATTTTTGTGTGGGTTTGGTAAAATGCGAAAGGATGTATGAAAATGAAGAACATAGAAGATGAAGAGTTTTGTATGCAGAGAATTTGTGAGTAAAAGTGAAAAGTGAAAGTGAAAAATGATGTCCTATTTATAGGTAAAGTTACTAAGGGTAAAATTGTCATGTTTTTTTTTGTTCATATTTTCACACATTGGGTAGTGTAAACAACTTAAGTTGGAACGATATATCTGATGACACGTGTCGCTTCATATTATCAGAGAAGACATAACGTCTCATTTGGGAAGTTGAAGCGTTTTCTGAAGTGACGTGTCTCTTGGACTAGTGCTGGCGCTCTCTTGGCTTGATCATCCAGTGTCAGTGAGTGATCATTCGGAAGTGGTTTTGCTTCCGGTTGCACTTGCTTAAGATTTAACATTGAGTACCTGCAAAAACATATATTGGCAGTCCGATGCCCAAGTTAGTATTGCTGTAAGTGATAAACAATCAAGTATAATGAATAGAATTTAAACTTCATTTGGGTTTACCATTCCCAAATCACCTCTTATGAAAGTAAATTGGTCAACCCCCAGAGGCTTGGTGAAGATGTCAGCAAGCTGTTGTTGTGTGGGGACAAACTGCACCTTGACATCCTTCTTTTGAACATGGTCTCTGATGAAGTGATGTCTGACGTCAATGTGCTTTGTCCTTGTGTGCTGAACTGGATTCTTGGCGAGGCTGATAGTGCTTGTGTTGTCACAGAGGATAGGTGCCTCAGGGAACTCCAAGCCAAGATCTCTCAACTGGTTCTTCAGCCACAGCACTTGAGCACAACAACTTGCGGCAGCAATGTATTCTGCCTCAGTGGATGACAAAGACACACAGGTTTGCTTTTTGCTAGCCCAAGACACCAGACAACCACCAAGGAAGGCGCATTGTCCACTGGTGCTCTTTCTATCTGTCTTATAACCTGCATGGTCAGAGTCAGAGTAAGCCCACAAGAACTCTTGGTTGCCTCTGGGATACCAAAGACCAAGTTCTTGTGTTCCCTCAAGGTATCTTAGGATACGTTTAACACATGTTAAGTGTGACTCCTTGGGGTTGGCTTGAAACCTAGCACACATGCCTACACTAAATTGAATGTCAGGCTTACTCGCTGTTAAGTATAAGAGGGAACCTATCATTCCCCTATACATGGGCAGGCTGACAGATTTACCCTTTGCGTCAACGTCGAGTGCGGCAGTGGTGCTCATAGGAGTGTCATACTCCTTGCATTCATCCATCCCAAACTTTCTGAGTAGTTCTCTGCAGTACTTAGTTTGGGAGATGAAGATTCCATTCCTTTTCTGTTTGATTTGCAGGCCTAGGAAGAATGTTAGTTCTCCCATCATTGACATCTCAAATTCACCCTGCATAGTCTTAGAGAAATCTTCACAAAGCTTCTCGTTAGTTGCCCCAAATATAATATCATCAACATAAATTTGGACAATTAACATATCTCTATCTTTGTGGAGGATAAACAGTGTATTATCTAATTTGCCTCTTGAAAAACCCTTGCCCAGCAAAAAGCTGCTGAGTCTCTCATACCAAGCTCGAGGGGCTTGTTTCAGGCCATATAAAGCTTTCTTTAATCTATACACATGTTTGGGGTGCTTATGGTCCTCAAAGCCAGGAGGTTGTTCTACATATACCTCTTCTTTAATATAACCATTAAGAAATGCACTCTTTACATCCATTTGATATAATCTAAAGCCTTTCATGGATGCAAAGGCTAGAAGAATCCTTATTGCTTCAAGTCTAGCGACTGGAGCAAAAGTTTCTTCATAGTCAATGCCTTCTTCTTGGTTGTATCCTTTGGCTACTAGTCTGGCTTTGTTTCTGGTGATTTGACCTGTCTCATCCAGTTTGTTTTTGAAGACCCACTTGGTCCCCACTATGGATTGATGAGACGGCCTTGGGACTAGTTCCCACACTTGACTTCTCTCAAATTGATTTAGCTCTTCCTGCATGGCAATAATCCAGTCGCAGTCCTCAAGAGCTTGTTCAACTGAAGTTGGTTCGATTTGAGATAGGAATGCTCCAAACTCAACTTCATTTTGAACTTGTCTTCTAGTTCTGACACCAGAAGAAACATCACCAAGCACTTGATCAAGAGGATGATCCCTGTGATGTCTCCTAGCTATTGGCAACTGTGCCTCCTCAGGCATGTGTTGCACTCCAGGTTCATCACTGGGTTCACCTTCTTCTTTGGGATTGCTTGTTGGTGTTTCTTTTGGTGGTGAGGAAGATGATGGTAGTTTTGGAAGATTAGGTGCTTCATCATCTTCTGTGGATTGTCCCCATGTAGGAGTTTCATCAAATACAACATGCATGGATTCTTCTACAGTTTTAGTTCTCATGTTGTATATCCTATATGCTTTACTCCTAAGGGAATAACCTATGAATATACCTATATCAGCCTTTGGATCAAACTTACCCAAATTTACCTTTCCATTACTATGCACGTAGCATTTTGATCCAAATATTCTGAGGTGGCTGATGTTGGGCTTCCTTCCTTTGTATAGCTCGTATGGAGTCTTATCCAAGCCCTTGCGAACATAGGCTCTGTTGGAGATATAGCAAGCAGTGCTCATAGCGTCCGCCCAGAACACTTGAGAAACCTCTTTCTCGTTGAGCATGCTTCTAGCCATCTCCGTCAGAACCCTGTTCTTCCTTTCGACTACTCCATTTTGTTGAGGAGTCCTCGGAGCTGAGAAGTTATGTTCAATGCCGTTTTGCTCACATAGCTCAGAGAAGCTATGGTTCTCAAACTCTCCTCCATGGTCTGTCCTTATGGCTGTGATTTTGAGCTCCTTCTCATTCTGCACTTTCTTAGCCAGGACAACAAAAGCATCAAAAACATCTTGCTTAGAGGCAAGAAACATAGTCCACGTGAACCTTGAATAGTCATCCACCACCACTAAAGCATATAGGTTTCCACCCAAGCTCTTTACTCTCGCTGGCCCAACCAAATCCATGTGGATTAGTTCCAAGGGCCTGCTGGTGGAGACTCTCTTCTTGGTTTTAAACGAGGACTTTGTTTGCTTCCCTCGTTGGCAGGATTCACAAATAAAATCATGCTTAACTTTAAAAGAGGGAATAACTATAGCTAGCTCATTTTTAATTAGCATATCCAATTGAGTAAAATTGACATGAGCTAACCTCTTATGCCAAAGCCAGCTATTCTCGTCACTAGATATTAAACATTTTTCTTCTAGCTGTTGACATAAGTCTAAGGTATATAGATTCCCATTTCTATTTGCCTTAATCTTGCATTTTAAGTTGGCCTTATCTATATTCAGATCCTGCTTATCAACTATTAAGCACTCATTTGAATCAAATATTACCCAGTTTCCTTTGTCCGTGCTCTGGCTCACGCTCAGCAGGTTGTGACAGAGACCGTCCACTAGATAGACATCTTTGACTGGCCCAACTTCTCCGACTCCAGTGATCTTACCACTTTGATTTCCTCCAAAGGTCACAGTGGCTCCATCTTTGATCACCAGAGATTTGAACTTGTCTCTGTCTCCAGTCATATGTCTCGAGCATCCGCTATCGATGTACCATTTTCTGTTCTTGGATGCCTTGAGACACACCTGAAATAATCAAGCAAACTTAGGTACCCAACCTCTCTTGGGTCCTCTGTCATTAGTATTTAGTGCCCTTGGTCTAGTTTTGGTCTTACCCTTGGGCTTATGATCATTTGGAGCCTCTGGCCTAGTGCTGGCTCTAGGCTCTTGGGTTTTCCCTGTGGAATGATTCCAGGCTCGGGATCCTTGTCCTCTCTTGGTTTCCTTTGCAGGTGGAGGATCCTTTGTAGCCTTGGTTCCTTTAGGGACCCATCTGTAAGAGCTACTAGCTCCATGCTCCTTAGCATTACAGGTGGACGTGGAGTGTCCTTTCCTGTTGCAGTAATTACAGAAGCTAAAGGGTGAGGAGCTATGACTGGTGGCTTTATGGAAGAACTTTAAGTAAGGCTTTACTTTTGGTTCTACCCACTTTTTCCCTCTAGGGGTATATCCCAAGCCAGTTCTATCCCTATATGCCCTTTGGTTCATTAAGAGTATATTTAGCATTTCTGAACCATTGGTAAACTTCTGCAGGGCATTTTGCAGCTTGTTATTTTCCTCTGAGATTTTGCTGCAATTAGGGCAGCTCTCAGGTGTTGGGGCGTTGGGTTCTACTTGGGGAGAACCCTGGCCATCCACTACCGGAAGTCTTCTAGCTTCCGCTAGTTCCTCACTTAGTGAGTCCACCTTGAACTCAAGTGATTCCTTTTTGGTTTTCAACACCTTATAGGCTTTACATAGTCTAGAGAATTCTTCATGAACCTCATTGTAAGCCTCTTGTAGTTCAGGAAGAGTTACCTCATGATCTTCGTTGGTGAGGTCAAGATCTGAAGATGCTTCTTCATCCTCTTCTCTAGCTACCAGGCAGAGGTTGGCAACTTCTTCTTCATCACTTGCTTCCTCATCTGAGCTATTTACCCAAATGGAGGAAACAAGAGCCTTTCTTTTGTCCTTGCCTTTTGACCTCTGCAGGCTGGGACACTCAGCCTTGAAGTGACCAGGCTTATTGCATTCAAAACACACAGGGACCTTTTCTTTCTTGTATCCCTTCTTCTGGCTGGAATCACCTCTCTGATAGCCTCCCTTCTTTCTGAAGAATTTCCTAAATTTCCTCACCATCATAGCCATCTCCTCATCGTCCATCTCCTCCTTATCATCCTCATCATCGTCATTGATCTCCTTGCTGGGAGCAACGAGAGCAAGGTTCTTGTTCTTGGATGAGGTTTGAGGAGCTCTCATAGCCAGCAAGGTAGGTTCATATTCAGCAAGAGAGCCAAATAGTGCGGTGATGGAGCTGGTTGATTCTCCTTGCACTTCTTGCAAAATAGTTACTTTGGTGATCCAGTCACCCTTCAAGATCTTTAGAATCTTGCTCACTTGCTCTCTTTCAGGGATATCCTTACACAGCGAGGCCAAATTGTTGATGAGATGGGTGAACCTGAGCTCCAGCTCTCTGATAGGCTCGGTGGGACTCAGCATGGCGAATTTGTGAAATTCTTCCACCAGCATTTCAACACGTCTCGCTTTTACTCCCCTGGTTCCAGAGTGTGCAGCCTCAAGAGCCTCCCACATATCTTTTGCATTTTTGTGGTGGCTGATCCTGTGATACTCTTTGGGGCTTGGAGCACACTGGATGTAGTTCATGGCCCGATGGTTCATTTGGACTAGGGCATAGTCCTCAGGAGTGTATCTGGCTCGCACTTTTGCAAATCCATCCTCATCTAGCGGAGTTTGATCCCCTCGTTCTATTACGTCCCAGAGTCTGATATCACTTGACTTGATATAAGTCTCCATTCTGAACTTCCAGAATGAGTAGTTGTACCCATCGAAGCCTGGGGGCTTGTTGGGTTGAACAGAGACATCTGGTAGAGAATAGTCTGTGTCCATTACTGGATCTTTGCCTTCTGATTCGTTGGAATCGAGTGAGAAGGACCTTGCTCTGATACCAAATGAACGTAATGGATGCACAAGAGGGGGGGGAGTGAATTGTGCTTCAAAAATAAGTGCTCAAATAAAACAACACAAGGGTTATACTGGTTCGGTCTACCTGACCTACGTCCAGTCCTCAACCACCCAGGCCGAGAGTTCCACTATATCTCAGGTTTTAAATCGGGTTTACCTGAAACCTTACAACCGCAAGTTTTGCACGGGATCACTTGCAACCTTACAACAAGTTTTACACAGGCTCACTTGTAACCTTTCTAACTAGCTCCCCCTCACACCAAGCAAGGGGTTAACCTTTACACTTAAAGGATTTTTCTAACTAAGTTCTCTCAAAGAACGGATGGTGTTACACACTTAAGTACAATAAATGCTCTTATAACAGAAAGAGACTTAACTACAATGAGTACAGAATAAGTAGATGAAAAGATCACTCAAAGTGTCAAATGCTCTTCGCTTTTCTGGGCAGCTTTGAATGCTTGAAGATGTTCTTAGTTTCTCGCTCTAACTTCTCTCAAGAATATTCAAAGGTAATTGATTACTTCATAAATGAAGTTGAGCTCCCTTATATAGTCTTCAAACATTTTGAACTCTTGGTAGGTGGGCTAGCCGTTTGAATATGGCCGTTTTTCCCTTGTTACCGTTTGCCCATTGAATGCTTCATCAATGCATAGCAGGGTTGACTTGCTTTATCTCTGAAAAGTAGTCCTGACGCCTCTGCTATGAAATAAGCATTCTGACACTGCATCTCTGAACGTTCTGACATTCTGATTGCTTGCGGAAGCAACTTCTCATCCGGAAGCAACCTTACTTAGTGTGCTGCACTTGAACGTTAGTTTAGCAATATAATCACATAGTCACATGCAGTGGGTGTTCCCTAAGTCTAAGGGGTATCCGGAAGCACTTCTACATCCGGAAGTAATTTCACTTGATGAAGGATCTAGCTCACTATCACTTACTCTCGCTCAGTGTATTTCATTCCAACGGTCAGCGCTAGTCACTAATCTATCGGAAGCACTTTTACTTGACGTGGTGAACTCACTGACGCTTAGGGTTATATCTCTTCTATCAGCCTGTGCCAGTCTAAATCTAACAGGAAGCAATTTCACTTGACGTAGTAAATTCACTGACGCTTAGAGTTATATCTATTCTGTCAGTCTGCGCCAGTCTAAGTTTAACAGGAAGCAATTTCACTTGACGTGGCTGATTCACTGACGCTTAGGGTTATCCTATTCTATCACCCTGCGCCAGTCTAAATCTATCAGGAAGCAAATTCACTTCCGGTTGAATCATACCTTAGTCTTAAGGTTTTGTGTACCTAATGCTCATGGACTAAGTTATTTCCCTAGTGAGTTACTCGCTGTCGCTGGGGGATGAGCCATTTATCCGCGTGCGCGAGTCCTAGTCTATCCGGAAGTAAATCCACATCCGGTTGCACTCTTACTTGGGATCCTATGTTATCCTATTGCTTTCTAAGTACTTGGCCTATTCTTTCATATTTTAGTCTTCATCAAAACTTAAGATTCTAACATTTTTAATATTTTTCCCAATGTTTTTTCTAATGTTAGAAGGGTATTTTAGCATTTTCCAGTAGTCTATTGGCTATAATGGGCAATTTTTTTTTGTTCATTGACCAAAATGAGACATTCCAAAAATGAGACATATTATTGTTCGTTAGCCTAATTAATACTTTCAAAATAGTTTATTGGCTTAAATGATATTTAACCCTTTATCAAAATATAGTTACTGTAATAAAATGAATATGAGGGATAATGTTGTGGATATTTTAGTATCAGTGGATTATTGCTGAATGTTATGGATTTGAAGTTATTTGATACATGGTGAATATCTTTATGTTGGTTCAATGATTATCAATATATGTGCACCGTTCATAGCAGATTAGCAGTGTACCATCATATGATGAAACACTCAATTGGCTTATGAAGAGTTATTTGTGCAATCTCTAATTGTGGACAGATACACTTATTTGATTACATATGTAAGTCACTTTGATTGTAGAGAGCGGGTAGTCATCCTCTTTACATATAGGTGGCACATTAGTATATATCATTTTTGTATTCATTAATCATGCATAGAATATTCAAAGGTTTGAAAGCAAATGAAGGCCAACCCGTCACTTTTTTAAAAAAACAATTTTTAGACAAAAAAGATATCAGGGGCCGAGTTACTGCTCTTGTGATTGTGCGATACATATAAAAATATAAAAATTTTAAATTTTAATAATATCAACACCGACTAAAAATTAAGAGTTGCATCATTCTAATAATATCATAAGTAAAACAAGTCTAACCAAATAGCCGAATAACTAAATAATACAAGTCTACTATACCAAAAATTCAAAATCCAAAGGTTAAATAAAGTAAATTAAAACTCCATCATTCAATATCTGAAGCAATCGAAACTTAAATAACTTCCTCCTCCTCAACTCCATCTGTCACAAAGAAAATTAAAGATGATGAGGCTGAAGGTGGGAGTGTTGGAGGCTGGGAGCTTAATCGATGAATATAACTTTTAAGGTAATCTTTGTTTTTTTAGAACTCATGGATTTTGACTTGGAGAATGAGGGTTTTGGGCTATGTCTTTTTGGGATTATAAACAAAAAAACAAAAGAGGGTTGGCATGTTGAGCCAACCCTTTTTAACCTAAGGGTTGAATAGGTTGGATCTGAAAGATCCATTTTATATGGGTTGGGGTTTGACCAATTCTAACAATATAAAAACCCACGGGTTACTGGGCTCAACCAGTCAGTTCGACCCATATTTCCGGCTCTAACTACTTGTTAACATGTATAATCAACTTAATAGTAAATGTTGACACATTTAATCGTGTAACCATTGTGGCTTCATATTTGAATGTGTATAGATAATTTGCACCCAAAGATATATGTCACAAGATGCATATTTGACTAATTTAAATGAGTACATTTACTTCTTAACCCTTCATTATATCAAGTACTCTATATAAATTTTGTCTCATCCTTAAATAAGATAAATACTAAAGCATACTTTTTGGTCTTTTATGTTTTGATCCAATTCTCTTTGATTTGTTAAGTTTGAAACCTGTAGGTTTAGTCTTTTTTACCTTATATTGTTATTTTATTTAACGTAAAATGGTGACTTAACAAATTTTAAAGTTGAATATATGATTTGAATGTTGACAAAAGGCTTAACTTAAAAAATTTTCATACAATCATTCTCACAGTAATGTTCATTCTTTAAATAGGGCCTCAATTTTTTCAAATATTAGTCTTTAGACCATACTAAAAATCTTTCAAAGCTATAAAATTCTTGTCATTGAATGTCTGAATCATTGGCCTTCATTTGCTTTCAACCCTTTGAATATGTAATAATGAAATTGTTTTGCGTCAATATTTTTCCTGTTATATGTAACAAACCGTTACTAATTCCCCGATTAATTCAATAATACCTTTACTAACTATGATAGAAAAATGATTTCCATAATATCAATAAATCTATCATAGTTAGAAAAAGAATTTCCTAATAATAATCATTATCCATGATAGAAAAGAATTTCTTAATACAACCTGAACACTATCATGGATAATTAATAGCTAATCATGTTATCAATACAAATAAAAATATGCGGAAGCGAATGCAGCCCTATACATTTTTGGCAATATACATGTCTACATAATCGAAACAACCTTTGAAACTTAATTCCCTTTCCTGTTTTCCAAGCCTGTGCATGATCACCTGCAAAAATGTAAGTAATCGTGGGGTGAGACAACTTGTCTCAGTAATCTACTACTTAACTCACTATAACAGTGAGATGTGCGGTAGTGAGGGCGTCTAAAAGGTGCCACAGTTTAAAATCAGTAATACGTATATATATAATCCAATTATTCTTATCCTCCAATATCTCTTTCATTTCCAGTCTAGCGACTGGAGCAAAAGTTTCTTCATAGTCTATGCCTTCTTCTTGGTTATACCCTGTGGCTACCAATCTGGCTTTGTTCCTTGTTATTTGACCTGTCTCATCCAGTTTGTTTTTGAAGACCCATTTGGTCCCAACTATGGATTGATGAGATGGCCTTGGGACTAGTTCCCAAACTTGGCTTCTTTCGAATTGGTTTAGCTCTTCCTGCATGACAATAATCCAGTCGCAGTCCTCAAGAGCTTGTTCAACTGAAGTTGGTTCGATCTGAGATAAGAAGGCTCCAAACTCAACTTCATTTTGAACCTGCCTTCTGGTTCTGACACCAGAAGAAACATCACCAAGCACTTGATCAAGAGGATGATCCCTGTGATGTCTCCTAGCTGTTGGCAACTGTGCCTCATCAGGCACCGTCTGCACTCTAGGCTCATCACTGGGTTCATCTTCTTCTTTGGGATTGCTTGCTGGTGTTTCTTTTGGTGGTAAAGATGATGGTGGTTTTGGAAAGTTTGGTATCCCATCAACTTCTGTGGATTGTCTCATGTAGGAGTTTCATCAAATACAACATGCATAGATTCCTCTACAGTTCTAGTCCTCATGTTGTATACTCTATAAGCCTTACTCCTAAGGGAATACCCTATGAATACACCTATATCAGCTTTTGGATCAAACTTACCCAAATTTACCTTTCCATTGTTATGCACATAGCATTTTGATCCAAAGATTCTGAGGTGGCTGATGTTGGGCTTTCTGCCTTTGTACAGCTCATAGGGAGTCTTGTCCAAGCCCTTGCGAACATAGGCTCTGTTAGAGATGTAGCAAGCAGTGCTCATAGCGTCCGCCCAGAACACTTGAGAAACCTCTTTCTCATTGAGCATGCTCCTGCCATCTCAGTCAGAACCCTGTTCTTCCTCTTGACCACACCGTTTTGCTGAGGAGTTCTGGGAGCTGAGAAGTTGTGATCAATGTCATTCTGTTCACACAGCTCAGAGAAGCTATGGTTCTCAAATTCTCCTCCATGGTCTGTCCTTATGGCTGTGATCTTGAGATCTCTCTCATTCTATACTTTCTTAGCCAGGACAACAAAGGCATCAAAAGCATCTTGCTTAGAGGCAAGAAACATTGTCCAAGTGAACCTAGAATAGTCGTCCACCACAACTAGAGCATACAGGTTTCCACCCAAGCTCTTCACTCTTGTTGGCCCAACCAAATCCATGTGGATTAGTTCCAAGGGCCTGCTGGTGGAGACTCTCTTCTTGGTTTTAAACGAGGACTTTGTTTGCTTCCCTCGTTGGCAAGATTCACAAATATAATCATGCTTAACCTTAAAAGATGGAATCCCTATAACTAGCTCTTTCTTAATCAGCATGTCAAGTTGAGTAAAATTAACATGTGCTAGCCTTTCATGCCAAAGCCAACTATTCTCATCACTAGATATTAAGCATTTTTCATCTAGTTGTTGACATAAATATAGAGTGTATAGGTTTCCATTTCTATTAGCCTTAAGTTTGCACTTTAGGTTGGCCTTATCTAGATTCAGATCATGTTTGTCCATTATCATGCACTCATGTGAATCAAAGATTACCCAATTTCCTTTGTCAGTGCTCTGGCTCACGCTCAGCAGGTTGTGACAGAGACCATCCACCAGATAGACGTCTTTAACTGGTCCAACTTCTCCAACTCGGGTGATCTTTCCACTCTGATTTCCTCCAAAGGTTACTGTGGCTCCATCTTTGATCACCAAGGATTTGAATTTGTCTCGGTCTCCAGTCATATGTCTCGAGCATCCGCTATCAATGTACCATTTTCGATTCTTGGATGCTTTGAGACACACCTGCAGGAATCAGACAAGCTTAGGTACCCAACCTTTATTGGGTCCTCTGTCATTAGTTCCCAGAGCCCTTGGTCCAGTGTTAGTCTTGACCTTTGGCTTATGATTAATTTGTGCCTCTGGCCTAGTGTTGGCTCTAGGCTCTTGGGCTTTCCTTGAGGATTGTTTCCAGGCTCTGGATCCTGTCCTCCCTTAGTTTCTTTTCTTGGGGGAGGATCCTTTGTTGCCTTGGTTTCTTTTGGGACCCACTTATAAGAGCTGTTGGCTCCATGCTTCTTAGCATTACAGGTGGACGTAGAATGTCCCTTCCTGTTACAATAATTACAGAAGCTAAAAGGTGTGGAGCTGTGATCAGTGGCCTTATGAAAGAATTTTAAGTAAGGCTTCACTTTTGGTTCCACCCACTTTTTCCCTTTAGGTTTGTAGCCTAATCCAGTCTTGTCCCTATATGCCCTCTAATTCATTAAAATAATGTTTAACATTTCAGATCCATTAGTAAATTTCTGCATGGCATTTTGCAGTCTATCTCTCTCACCTGAGATCTTGCTGCAGTTAGAGCAGCTCTCTGATGTTTGGGCTCTGGGTTCTGCTTGGGGAGAACCCTTGCCATCCGCTACCGGAAGCTTTTTGGCTTCCGCTAGCTCTTTACTGAGTGAGTCCACCTTGGACTCAAGTGATTCCTTTTTAATTTTCAAAACTTTATATGCTTTACATAAGCGGAAAAATTCTTCATGGACCTCATTATATGCTTCTTGTAGTTCAGGGAAAGTTACCTCACTATCCTCCTAGATGGGATCAAATTCTGAGGATGCTTCCTCATCATCTTCTCTGGCAACGAGGCAGAGGTTGGCAACCTCTTCCTCATCACTTGCTTCCTCATCAGAACTATTTACCTAGATAGAGGACACAAAGGCTTTTCTTTTGTCCTTCCCTTTTGATCTTTGCAAGCTTGGGCACTCAGCTTTGAAGTGGCCAGGCCTCTTACACTCAAAGCACACTGAGGCCCTTTCCTTCTTATATCCTTTCTTCTGGCTGGATTCACCTTTCTGAAAGTCTCCTTTCTTCTTGAAGAACTTTCTGAACTTTCTTACCATCATAGTCATCTCCTCATCATCGATGTCTTCCTCATCATCCTCATCATCATCATTATCATCAATCTTCTCCTTGCTGGGAGCAACAAGAGCAAAGTTCTTGGTTTTAGATGAAGCTTGAGGAGCTCTCTGAGCCAGTAGGGTTGGTTCATATTCAGCCAGTGAACCAAACAGGGCAGTGATAGAGCTGGTTGACTCTCCTTGGACTTCCTGCAAGATGGTAACTTTTGTGATCCAATCACCTTTCAAGACTTTTAAGATCTTGCTGACTTGTTCTTCTTCAGGGATGTCTTTACCCAGGGAGGCCAGGTTATTGATAAGATGAGTGAACCTGAGCTCCAGCTCTCTGATTGGCTCAGTTGGACTAAGCATCGCAAATTTGTGGAACTCCTCTACCAGCATCTCGACCCGTCTTGCCTTCACTCCCTTGGTTCCAGAATGAGCAGCCTCAAGAGCCTCCCACATATCCTTCGCTGTTTTGTGGTGGCTGATCCTGTGGAACTCCTTAGGACTAAGGGCACATTGAATGTAGTGCATGGCCCTGTAGTTTAGCTGTACTAGAGCATAGTCCTCATTGGTGTATCTGGATCGCTGCTTTGCAAAACCTTCATCATCTAGAGGGATGTTATTCCCATGTTCAATCACATCCCAGAGGCAGATGTCGCTGGACTTGATGTAGGTCTCCATTCGGAACTTCCAGAATGGATAGTTATAACCATCGAAGCCAGGAGGCTTGTTGGGCTGAATAGAAACGTCTGGCAAGGAATAATCTGTATCCATTACTGGATCTTTGCTTTCTAGATTCGTTGGAATCAAGTCAGAAAGACCTGCTCTGATACCAAATGAAAGAGGTGGATGCACAAGAGGGGGGGTGAATTGTGCTACCAAATAAAACTTAAAACAATGAAACACAAGATTTATACTGGTTCGGTCTACCTGACCTACGTCCAGTTCTCAACCACCCAGGTTGAGTTCCACTATCCCCAGGTTTTACAAACGGGTTCACCTGGAACCTTTACAACCGCAAGTTTTAGACCGGGATCACTTGCAACCTTACAACCACAAGTTTTGCACAGGTTCACTTGCAACCTTGCTAACTAACTCCCCCTTACAACCTGCAAGGGTTCAACCTTTACAAATAAAGGATTTTCTAAAACTTTGTTCTCTTTAAGAACGGATAATGTTACACACTTAAGTACAATTAATGCTCTTAATAAACGAAGAGACTTAACAACAAAGAGTACAAGATAAGTAGATGAAAAGAACTCTCAATGTGTTAAATGCTCTCTAGCTTTTCTGGGCAGCTTTGAATGCTTGAAGGATATTCTCAGTTTCTCACTCTAGCTTTCTTCAAGATGTCAAATTTATCTTCATAAATGAAGATGAGCTTGCTTATATAGTCTTCAAGTATTCTCACTCTTGGTAGGTGGGTTAGCCGTTTGAATATGGCCGTTTATCCCATGTTACCGTTTGCCCATTAATTGCTTCATTAATACTTAGCAGGGTTGACTTTGCTTTATCTCTGAAAAGTAGTTCTGACAACTCTGCTCTGCCAAAAAGCACTCTGACACTGCACTGCTCTGAACGTTCTGACATTCTGATTGCTTGCGGAAGCAAGTCCACATCCGGAAGCAACATCACTCAGTGTACTGCATTTTGAACGTTAGTCTTAACAATAATAACACATACTCACATGCAGTGGGAAGTTCACTTAGTCTAGGGGAGCTCTCTTACATCCGGGAGCAATTCCACATCCGGAAGCACTTCCACTGGACGTTGGGTAATGATCATAATATACTCACTGACGCTCAGTGTTGTCCAAACCAACAGCCAGCGCTAGTCACTAAGCAATCGGAAGCAAATCCACTGGACGTTGGGTTATGATCATATTATACTCACTGACGCTCAGTGTTGTTCAAACCAACAGCCAGTGCTAGTCACTAAGCAATCAGAAGCAAATCCACATCCGGAAGCTTCCTAACTTAGTCTCAAGGATTTTATACAACTAATGTTCTTAGACTGAGTTATGACTTAGTGAAATACTTGCTGCCGCTGGGGGATGAGATGTTCATCCGCGAGCGCTAGTCCTAGTCCATCCGGAAGTAAATCCACATCTGGTTGTACTCTTGATTGGGGTTCTATATTAGCCTAATTTTCTCTAAGTGTTTAGCTCATTCTTTCATATTTTAGTCTTCATCAAAACTTAAGATTCTAACATGATCTGCTTGTCCCTGAACAAAGGTCATCTTCTTCAGCACTCTAGAGAATCTTTCAAACCAGACTCTTGGAGACTGTTTCAATCCATACAAAGACTTCTTTAATCTGCACACAGTGTTATTAGGGGCGTTAACACCCTCTGGATCTTCCATGTACACTTCTTCCTATAAGTCACCATTCAAAACGACATTTTTAATGTCTAATTGGTGTAATGACCAATCCAGGTTGGCTACAATAGAAAGAAGTATATTGATGGTGCTGAATTTGGAAACTGGAGCAAAAGTCTCCTCATAATCAATTCCATATGTCTGAGTGTACCCCTTTGCAACTAATCTGACCTCATATTTGTCGATGCTTCCATCAGGGTTGAACTTTGGAGTAAATATCCACCGGCATCCAACTACCTTCTTCCCTCTCGGAAGATTTGTAATCTCCCAAGTTTTGTTCTCTTTGAGAGCCCTCAACTCTTCTTCTGCAGCTAACTTCCAATTAGGATCAGTCATAGCTTGCTGGAAGGTGTGTGGGATTTTCATCTGAGTAGAATTAATTACAAAGCTCTGCATCTTTGCAGACAAATTACCATAAGAAACAAATCTCTGAATAGGATGTTGAGTACAAGATCTTACCCCCTTTCGCAGAGCAATAGGAAAGCCCATCACTTCAGGATCTAATCCCGAGTCAGATTCATGGTCATTCCTTGGAGCAGAAGGAACTCTACTATCAGTGGCTTCATTACCTGGTTGTAACTCCTCATTTTGATCTTCAGTGGCCATCCCAGTATTGATCTCAACAATACTTTCCACCATAAGAGGATCTGATTCAGTGATGGTAGTATCTTGGTGTGGTGGTATTTCTGATTGAGGATCAATGAGATTGGCTATTTCTGGTTGAGGATTAGGTGGATTAGTTATTTCTGGTTGAGCATTGGTAGGACTCTCAAGGTTCATAATTAGCCATTCTGTACTATTCTCCCCCTGAATGGGTAATTTGGGATAATAAGGCTCATGTTCATAAAATGTAGTATGGTCTTTCGGGTTGTTGGACAATAACACTTATAACCCTTTTGACTTGGAGAATAGCCAAGAAATAGGCATTTATCAGCTTTAGGACTAAGTTTTCCCATACCATGCTTGTGAACAAAAACAACACATCCAGAAACCTTTAGAGGAAGAGTATTAATGAGAGGTGAGTTGGGATATGTTTCGAGGAGTTTTTGGATAGGTGTGGAAAAGTTAAGGACTTTGGATGGCATGCGATTGATAAGGTATGCGGCAGTAAGAATGACATCCCCCCAAAATATATCAGGCACATTCCTTCCCATTAGGATAGTTCTAGTGACTTCTAATAGATGTCTGTTTTTTCTTTCCGCTACTCCATTCTATTGAGGGGTATAAACACAAGAGGTTTGGTGATGGATACCTTGCTGGGTAAGAAATTGTTTTAATGAATCACTCAGATATTCTTTAGCATTGTCACTCCTTAAGATTTTGATGGAGGTGTGGAATTGATTTTTAATAAAGGAGTATAAATTTTGGAAAATTTAGCCTACTTCAGATTTTTCTTTCAATAGGTAAACCCACGTGGTTCGAGTATAGTCATCAATGAATGTTACAAACCACCTAGCACTGGTTAGACTTTTTGTCTTAGTAGGCCCCCAAATGTCGCTATGGATTAAGGTGAATGGTGTGGTAGGTTTATAGGATTGTTTTGGGTAGGAGGATCTTTTGTGTTTGGCTAGTTGGCAAGTTTCACAGGAAAAAGGAACTGAATCTTTGTTGAATAACTTTGGAAATACATGCTTCATATAATCAAAATTAGGATGACCTAACCTATGATGCCACAGAAATACATTCTCATTATTGAAATTGGAACTATCAAGTGCTCGTTTTCCTCCGGAATTCTTTTGATGTAAGCCTTGAAGATAGTAGAGTCCATCCCATTCCTTAGAACTCCCAATCGTCTTCCCCGAGTTTAAATCCTGAAAAACACACCCAATGTCATTAAACAATACTCGACATTTCTTGCTCTTAATTAGTTTGCTTACAGATATCAAATTACAAGTAAGGGCAGGTACAAAGAGAACATTATGGATTTCTAAGCATTCTGTTATCACAACAGATCCAATCCCTGCAACATTTGTCACTACTCCATTGGCAACTTTAACTCTAAGATTTTCATGGCACATTCTAAGAGTTTTGAATAAACCTCTATTTCCAGTCATGTGATCTGTAGCTCCAGAGTCAACAATCCATGTGTCAGCAGCAGTCATCACAGTATTAAGAGCTACTATAGAATTACCTGATTGAACAAGATTCACATTAGGAATGGTCTGAGATTTATTCTGTTTCTCGAGAATTTTCCTTAATAGTTGCATTTCCTCCTTGCTCAACTGATCATCATTCTGCTCAGTTTCAGTGAAATTGCTCCGCCCTTCTTGCTGAGATTTGAATTTGACATGTGGAGGTTTTCCATGAAGCTTCCAATACTCATCCTTTGTGTGACCCTTCATTTTGCAGTAATTACAATGCTTGTTCCATTTCTTCTCTTTGTGCTCTGAAGACCCTCCTCCTTTAGTAACTAGGGCAGACCCTTCAGTTGGAACTTGACTTCTCTGAGTCAACTGCTTTCTGCTTTCCTCAAATTGAACATGATTAAATACTTCAAATAAAGAAGGTAAGGGTTTTATACCCATTATTCTACCTCGTATCTCCTCATAAGCATCATTGAGCCCAAGAAGAAAATCATGTATCCTTCCTTGCTCCACCAATTGCTTGTAGTACTGTGCATCTTCAACATCCTTCCATAGATGTACTTCAAACAGATCTAGTTGTTGCCAGATTCTTTGCAAAGTACTGTAGTATTGGGTCACAGTCATCTCACGTTGTTGAAGATCCCGAAGTTGCCTCTTTAGTTGAAGCAACGCTGCTATATTATTCATCGAGGAATAAGTGCGTTTGGCTGCATCCCAAATCTCTTTAGCGGTGTCTGCAAGTAGGTAACTTTCACTAATCTCATCTGTCATAGAATTGCATAACCAAGTCATCACTTGATTATTTTCAGCAAACCATGTATCAAATTGAGAATCCTCTGGCTTTGGTTGAGATGCTTCTCCATTGATATACTTCTCCTTCCTTCGCCCCCTGATGTATCTTAACACACTTTGTGACCATTGGAGATAGTTGTTGCCATTGAGTTTATGGTTTATAACCATCATCTGAGGATCCGGAACAGTTTCCTGCGTTTTTGAAACACTCTTAGTCTTATAAGACTTAGGTTGTGAACTTTGGCCGTCAGAATTAGACGAATACGACCCAAAAAGTGGCGGAAAATCCCGTGGATTCATCTTTCTGGGCAGAAGAGGAGAGTTTGGAGATTCTGGAAGTGGGCGGCGGCGGCGCGTTGCGGAGGCCGGCGGCGCGTGGGCTCACGTGCTTCCCTGTGACGGCGCGTGTGTCTCACTCGCTACTCCGTTTGACCCCAAATTTCGGGATTTGGCCGATCTGATGCTTCCGATCCTCCCTGTGGCGGCGGTGTGTGTACTCGCGCCGTCAATTGGAAGCCCTAGGATTTGGCCGTCTCTCTCTCTCTCTCAGATCTGATTCGCCAGAATTCTCTCTCTTTCTCTCTCACCGCTCTGATACCATGTTGAGATAAAATGAAGAAGAAGAAAGAGTATAGAGAAAAGAAGAGAATTGTTATTGATAATATTGCTCTATGACAAGAGTACATTATATAGGAGAGGAAAGGAGATGAAAATAGGAAACAACAGAAAATAGGAAATAACAATCAAATACAATCAAAATTTAATTTCTCTTAATCAAAATATTAAATACTAAGATTCTTCTAACAAATTTTAACTAAATTGGTGGTTAATAAATGCTTGTTGAGGTTATATTAGGATGATGGAATATTGGTTTTAGTTGGATTGGTGTTTGTAAGGAAATTTGGTAGTTTAAGTGTTGATTAAAGGAGAATTTGGTTAGGTAAAGGTGTGTTTAAATTGTGGTGGAGTGTTTGTGAAGTTAGGAAGTTATTTTGAGTTGTAAATTTGATATTAATGTGGTGGTTTGGTGATTGGTGATTGTTTTGAAATTTTATAGGCATTTTTAGTTTCTTCAAAGTGGAATTTCGTTTATGTGGGCTCTATGGATTAAATTAGGAGTTAAGGTATGTTTGTGTAGGTGTTATGAAGATGTTGGAGGAGTGAAATGGTTTGGAATTGTTTTTGTGAAGGAGTTGATAAATAAGGATCAGGATTAAAGAGAGATTTGTTAAGTAATGGTGCAATTGGAAGGTGGAGAAAGTTTATGAGTTTGAGAGGTCACTTTGAGTGGTTAATTTAATATGAATGTGGGTTTTGATGGATTTTAACATGGGCTAATTTTACAAGAGTTAGGAGGAATGGAAAAATTAATGGTGTAGAAGTTGTAAGTAAATGGATAAAGGGAATTATGGTAGTTTAAGGAATATAAATTATTATAGATGTTGAAAGTAATTTATTACTTCTTTTTGTTTGAATTTGTTTAAAAAGTTGAGTCAAAGTCACTTACAAAATGTATTGACCCATTTATGAATTGTGGGATTATTGTAGACGGTAGCTATTCGGGCGAAGTTTGAGGACGACTTTTATCTGTGTATACCTGCTACTGTTAAGTTTCACAGGTAATCACGCTTAACTAACTGTGATACTGAGGGTGACGGTAGTTGAGGTTTTTTTAAATCCTCTTCTACTTATATATATAAATGAAATGTGTTCAAATTATTTTATATTCAAACGTGGGCTATAGGGCGCGTTTCTAAATAAACTGTACTTTATATATATATATGTACATATCTATATAAATCTTTTGTATGTTGCATGACACTGATTATTAGTACCGTTGGCCGATGTAACCTATCGATTTACGCAAATCGATAGGTTAATTGTACAAGTTCCTCGGATTGTAAAGGAACCAGGGATTTTCACATTGTTAGAGTGGTCCCTTTTTCATGCTTTCGGATTGTAGATCGAGCACAGTGTCACTCACGTTTATTTTTGTCTATTGAGAGATGGATGTATCTGTTCTGTATATATATATGTATATATTGTGTGTTCATGCAGATTTTGAAAACTGTAGTACCCTGTAGACACTCCACTACCACACTTCTGAGTATCACAGTGATTTAAGTAGTGATTACTGAGACATTGTTTTGTCTCACCCCATTCCCTTTATTTTTGCAGGTGATCATGCCCAGAGGTAGTCTAAGAGGAAGGGAAAAAGGGGCCGGCCAGCTGCACTGAGTCAGTGAGTTGGCCAGAGGTAAACCATAGGGATATATATTGCCATCAAGTAGGCTGCATCCGCTTCCGCATTTTGTTTGTATTATTTGGAATGAATTGTGTTAGTTGTTTCTGTTGATTGTTGATTAGTCACTGATATTGAAATTATGTGACAGTTGTGGTTGTATCACACAGTGTTAGTGTGATGATTGATTATGTACTGGTGGATTGACCGTTATAGGAGAATTGTCTACTAATGGAAAGACAATCTCTCTTTCTTGATAAGGACATATCATATGATTGTGATTAACGAGGTTTGACTGCGCTTTGTGATACTGACATGCTTAAGTCAGGTAGTCGTGTTGATATGTTTAATTGATACAGGTGTTTTGAATAACTGTGTTAAGGAAAGTTCTTTTCCTAACATGGTTATATCGTATGATTGTGATTTACTGTTGTGATGAGTGTTGTTATTTTATATAACCATGTTAGATGGGCCCCTCTCTGCCATTAGGGATGGGAATAGGCCAGGCTGGCCTGTTAAGGCCTGCGGCCTAGCCTGTTAAGGCCTGGTTCGGCCTGATTATTTTCAGGCCAGGCTTAGGTTCGGGCTTTTTTTTAGGGTCTGTTTAATTAAAAGGCCAGGTTCAGGCCTCCTAAAAAAGCCTGTTGAGCCAACAGGCCGGCCTGTTAAGGGATTTTGTTTTAAAAAAAATAGAGCCCAACAGGAGAGACAAATTATTCGGCCCAATTCTTTTAATTTCAAACAATTCCTCCTCACTGTCAGACTCTCTCTCACTGCTGAGCACATCAAATCATCACGCCTAAAACCTAACTGGCCTCAAGAGTCAAGACTTCAATCCTTCCAATACACCCTCACCGTCGCCGTCCTCCTTCCAATACACCCCCATCCATCATCCGTTGTGATTTGCGGAGAAGAAGACGAAGAATCAAAGCTCCCTACATGTAGATCTACTTCAATTGAAGTTTTTTTTATTCTTTACCTCCCTCTTTTTTTGGGATCTCGTCCACTCTTTCTTCAACCCCTTTCTTTTCCCACCTCATCTCTTCATAAAAATATCACCTTTTATTAGATTCGATCGCACCCTTCATTGTCCTGGGTATTCACCATTTTTCTTTGACTATTCTTTTATCTGAATCTGGCTTCTTCGTTTTTTATATGTTTTTATTCAAATCTTTGATTGTGACAGGTGTTATTGTTTCTGGGGTTTTTTAGATCTTTGATTCTATTGTAAAGGTGTAAACTTTGTTGTTGTAGGAGGTGAATCTTTTCTGGGTTTTAGGAGTAACTTCGTTACTTTCTTATATTGGAGTATATATCAGATTTGGTGTTGTAAACTCAAGTGTAAGATGTTGTAGACGTACCCTCTGAAGTATATTAAGTTTGGGGGGTCATTCTTTGAAACCTTAAATAAGGCAAAATGATGAATAGAACACTTATCTTTACCTTCGCATCTACAAATTGCTTTTCTCTAGAGTCATATTGTACAAAGTAGGATTTTTGTGTCTTTATCTCTTATTCTGAAGGTTTGTTCTTTTGTTAACAGGCCCAAGCCAGGCCACAGGCCTGAAAATTGTGCCATAACAGGCTACAGGCCAGACTTGAATTTCATCTTGACAACTCAGGCCAGACCTATTAAGGGTGTGGTCTGGCCTGGCCTGGCCTATTCCCATCCCTATCTACCATGGTTATGTTTTCTAAATGTAATGTTATTTCTTTTGCTAACTATGTTAGGAGAATCTATTCTCTAACATAGTTAGATGTTTGCCAAAGAACATGAGTGTTCTTCATCTGTATTAGATGGTTCTTTTTCTAACCATGTTAGGCGAATCCTTACTAATATGGTTAGTAATTAATTATCCATGATAGCATTGGTATTGTATTAAGAAATTCTTTTCTATCATGGATAATGCATAAATTATTAGGAAATTCTTTTCCAACTATGATAATGATATTGATATTATGGAAAAAAAATTTTCTATCATAGTTAGTAAAGTAAATTATTGGATTGAAAGTATTATTATTGGTAAATTAGGGATTTAGTAACAGAATGTTACATTAACTGTACAATATTTATCAGTGAGTTATTGTATACGTCATATTTGTTCTTAAATGTCTAAGATATTCACTCATGTCTTTATCATAATTAGAAAGTGTGAAAATATTAGAATTTTGGGTTTTAAAGAACTTAGAATCATAAGCTTACAGGACTTGGGGTTATCTATAGATAAATGGTTATCTATCCATAGGAATGACTGTCTATCCATGGGACGCATAGATAAATGGTTATCTATCCATAGGAATGGTTGTCTATCCATAGGATGCATAGATAAATGGTTGTCTATCCATAGACAAGGAAGTTATCCATAAACATACTTGAGCTATCCATAGACAATACATAATTGAACAATATCGATATAAAAGCCTTGGATTAGCCAAACAACTAAGAGATTTAGCGATGTGCTTCAGATAAATGATTATCTATGGATAAGAGTTTCATGAATATCGATAGGTAGTGTTGAATTAGCTGTATCACTTAGCGATACCCATTGAATAAGTGAACATATATCAACATCACTACCTGACTTACCGATCAATAGATTAGAAACATTAAAGTCAGAAACTTGAGTTTGCGAAACTAAGCATACATTGGTGAATGAACTTGAGATATCGATAGACACCCAAAGACTAACAAAGATATCCGTACCTTGAATCAATAGGAGTACATCTATCCTTATATTTTACATGCTATCGATATATTTGTACTCACATATCACTAAGATTGCAGGTACTTAGCGATAGACACCAAAAGTTTATTGATGGAGGTGTAAACTTTTCAAATCCTGCTGCAAGTAGAACTCTTTGACAAGAATGTTTTTAAGCCGTTAGACTCATTGGAATGTTCAGATTGCCAAATTCGGTAAAATCAATTGTGCCTCCACCTAAAGCAAGCTTTTATGATGGTAAAGTAATATTGAACAACTCTTAACTCAACGGTCATAATCCAAGAGAGCCAATGGGCAAATTACAACACCAAGATCTCATCTACTATAAATTACAACACGAAAAATGAGAGAGAACGTTTACAGAAAACCTCTCATGATGGAAGTCCGTTAACCGTTTCTATCTACTTTCAACACTCAAAGAGCTTAAAGTTATGATTATTCTTTATATGTGAGTGTGAGGTATTTTATTATGCATCAGTGTTTATCATAATTTGTTCTTAGAGAGAATATGTATTTGAAATCCTCCATTGTTGAAGGTTGCTTCTAAGTCTTGGGACTTAGAACCAGAGATTTATATCTTCTTACAAAGCATAAGGGGGAGTGTTTAGAGAGAGTCTTTGAAGCTCTGTAAGGTTTCTGTTTACCCTGTTGCAAACCAGTGGTTGCAGGAAAACCAGCAAATCCTGTGGGTTGAAGTTGAACCCGTAAAAGTTTTAGTGAAAATCCAACGAGGTGTTGGGTACTGGACGTAGACAATGGGATTGGCCGAACCAGTATAAATTGTGTGTCTTTGTCTTTATTTGTTTTAATATTTGAAAGCACAATTCACCCCCTCTTGTGCATTTCTCTTCCATTTCCTCTTTCAATGTTTTGTTCTTCTTGAGGATGTTGTTCTTCTGAATTCAATTCTACCTCCAATAAAGAAGGTAATGAAGATGTAGAACAATGGTCGTCTTCTTGTATTCATTGAATCTTCTCCTTCTCTAATTCAAATGATTCTCTTGTTCATCAAGAGCCCTTTTCTCCATATTCAGGACTTTTATGAATTCAAGGATTTCTTCCTTGAAATTTGGATCCATATATGGATAGGAGGTCTGCAAAACAGTTTTGGTGAGATTTAATTTTTCTTACCTCAAAATCATAGGTAGAAAAGAACGCTGATCATCTAGCCCTTCTTCTATTGGTTATAGTATCTCGTAGTTTATTTTTAATAAATGAAATTACTTGAGAATTATCAGTTTCAACATAAAACTTTTCATTAACAATTCAATATTCAAATTTTTCTATAGCATTTTTTTACGGCTAAAGTCTATTTTTCATTAATATCATAGTTAACTTCAGACCCCTTGAATGTTCCAGAGGCATAAAGAACTATAATATTATCTCATTGTCTTCTTAACACAGCTCCTTAATGAAGATCACTTGCATCTGTTTGAATATACAAATCAACTTCATCTTTTGGTAATTCAAGAGGCTTGATATTTTCTTTAATAAAGTTTTTAATTGATCTCAAAGGTTGAGTATTTTCTTCAGACCAATCGAAAACTTTATTTCCTCTTAATTTATTTTGCACTTTTTCCCTTATTATAGAACATCAGGGAATAAAATTTATTGCATAGTTCAAATGTCCTAAAAAGCTTTGTAAATGCTTTTTATCTTTTAATTTATCAGGAAAACTAAGGATAGTCTTGATTATATTTTCCTATAATTGTACTTGTCCATTTTCAATAATAAGACCAAGATATTCAATACAACTCTTTCCAATTTCTGCTTTCTTCTTAGAAATTACTAATCTATTTTCATAAGCTAAGGATGCGAAAATGAATAAGTGCTTCCCATGAACCTGTGCTATTTCAGAAAACACAAGAATATCATCAATATATAATAAGATAAAATTACTATAATCATTAAAAATTTTATGCATCCTTTCCTGAAATAAGGCTGGACTAGTTTTGAATCCCTTAGGTAGGACATTCCATTCATAGTGACCATTTGGTACACTGAAGGCAGTATATTCTTTACAAAATTCTTCAAATTCAATTTGGAAAAATTCACTTTGATAATCAAATTTTGAGAAAATCTTTTTGTCTTTTATTTTATTAAAAAGAACTTCTTTTCTAGGAAGTGGATAGGTATTACTTTTGACTACCAAATTCAAAGGTTTGTAATCAATTACTAACTTAGGTTCTCCTCTCTTTATTTCTGAGTATTTTCTTACTTAAAATTCAGGACAATTCCATGGACTTTTACTTTATCTAATTAATTGATTTTTAAGAAGCTTTTCCATAATAGAAGGGAAATATTCTAAATCATATTTTGAATATCTTCTTGGTTTTTCATAAACGAGTAGAAAATTTCTTTTTTCCATTTTCTTTTCATCTAATTCAATTTTTACTTTATAATTATATCTTTGAGAAAAAGCTCTTGGATTTTCTTCATAAATACTTTCTAATAGTAATTTTAAATTTATTGATGTTTCAAATTCATCTACTCCACCACATTGTGCTTGCGTACTCTGATATTGGAGTAACTAGATTTCAATCCCCGGGCGATGCCCGTAAAGCATACACTTGAGTTAGGTTGATAGTTTTTCTATGAATGATTGTACCTAAGGCATCATCAACAAAGACTAATTAATTTATTAAACAACAATTTTTTGTTAAAGTAATGTCATGTGTAGTAGAATATAAAGTCAAAAGGTTATAAAATACAATGAGGTATAAACCATGGAATATAGAACAATAACCATTGTTTTACCTAAATTAATTCGGCTCATTTACTTTGCACCTTTGTGACAATTACATGAGCGTTTTTGCACTTAAACCCGAATTAATTTAGGGCGAGATCAGTATCAAATTTCAAAATTGGGACAAAAATGTCCATCACATTTATTTTTTGACTTTTTGACGCATCATTTTCTGCATGTTCATCTCTCACTAAAACATGTGACAAACTTATGTATTTATTTGCCCTTATATGATGATGGTGAGACAGGGGATGAAACGTCAAAAAGTTAAAAAATTAATTGTGATGAACATTTTTGCCCCATTTTGAAATTTGATGAACAATTTTGCTTCAAAAAAATTTTATGCGGGTATTTTTGCACTTTTGTGACAATTATATGGGCATTTTTGCATTTTAGCCCAATTTAATATTTGTTTGTATTTTTCCTTTTGTAAAAGGAATCATGGAAACATTCTTACACTTTGTTTCAAAGAAAAATCCTTTTTGACTGAAACCAAATGATTCAAATGCTTGGTACTATTAGAAATCAGAAAATTTTTTAGATAATTCTTCTTGAGTCAAACACGTCCTTATATTTTTAAGCGTCTTTGGATGGTATATTTCCAGAATTATATACATAGATAGAAAGCAATGGTCCCATGGGGTTAAAGCTGGCAAGCAAAGAATCATGAAAGAGGGTGAATAGTGTGCTGCACTGTGACATAAAGCGGCAAAAAATAGCTTCATTGTTAAAGGGGTTATGGTTCTAATTTATCCTTCAAGTAATCATCGTGGATCACTGGGCACCCTAAATTAACAACAACCCTAATATGCTCTTTCAAGTAACTAAAGTGGTTAAATTTTACCCTCATCTCACGACCAATGATGTTTGACCGTTTAAAACCTTCGCGAAATTGCATATTAACCCCATATATTATTTTTATTTATATTTTGGTCCCTACAGTTTGCTTCAATTTTCGTTTGACCTGTAGTTTAAAACAAGAGGTTTTAGTCCCTCAAATTTGATTCCGTTAGTATAGTTAGTTCCTATAATTTAATAAGGACTTGAATATGAGTTAACGGTGTTCAATATGCTGATATGTCGCTGACGGTGTTAATTATGATGACATGGTTAGATGACTAGGAGATTGATGTGACCAAATAAAACATAAATTATTAACTTTTTTAAAATAAAAAATTTATAATTTTAAATTATATGGACTAATTATGCTAACAGGATCAAATTTAAGGGACCTTGATAGATCTTAATATTTATATAATTTTATAGGTTAATTTGTGGTTTTTAATATATTTAGATGAAATATTTGTTTATAAATGCTCCTAATAAAGTCAAGAATTTTATATTTAATATTTCACATTATCCCTACAATTTAGGCATTAATCTAGGCTGATTTGAATTAATAAGAATATATTATATTGTTAGCCATTTTAATTTTTGGTTAGAAACAAATGAGAGATTAAAAAGGGATTTTATGAAACATTATTTAATTACTAGATATAATATTATGCCTTGTTTGTTAGATATTAAAAAAATTATATAATCAACTTGGCAGATATGACTCGGTCCATTTGAATTTGAATTCAAAAAAAGGAGATTTAAAAACACTACTTGGGAAAAGGTCATGAGGAGCATAGAAGACTATGTGCACACATGTTCATTCAAAAGGAGGAGAAATTAAAGGAGAACGTAACAACTTGATCTAAAAAGGAAGAAGAGCAGAAAACTATATATACGCTCGTGAACCTTAGAAAACACTAACCTCTCATAACCCTACCTTTCTACAACCCTAATTTCCGATAACCTTTATATCTCTTCCACCATCCACCTCTTAAATTAAACCTCTCTTGTTCTTGATGATGGGAGCGAAGGAAGGAGCTTGAATCTTCTATAGGGGAGTTGTAGTTCTAATCCTTCTTCCTTTCTTACATTTATGCTTTTCTAGGGTTCTAGGAGTGTATTTGTGATATTTGTATTAGGGATTGAAACTACATTTATATTGTTTATGTTATTTCATTCTTGTTGAATATTTGATTTGATGCGTTTTAGCTTTGAGATTTATAAAATTTATGGGTTCATGATTTTGTTTTTCTCTTGGTGAAAATTATGTGCTAGTACATGGTGGCTTGACTAGTGGATTATGGGTCAAATTTATTTGCATGCATGAAATGACAATTATGATTTATCAATTATTTTGTGGCATTGGACGTCAATCTTGATTAGCTTCAATTTATTATTAGGGTGGCCATTAATAAATTGAAGCTACAAGATTAATTTAGAGCAATTGTGGGTGGCCCAGATTGTGGATCATAGGTCCTTCATAATTAATCAGTCCTTTGGTTTAGAGCTTAATCAACTTAGATTTATTTAAGCAATGTTTGAGGTTCCAACACTAATTAAATTAGTCTAAGTCTAGCATAGAAAGGTATGGTTCAATTTGAAAACCAACAATACTAATACTCCCCGAAAAATCTTTTGAAGTGATGATTTCTTAAACTAGATGAAGAATATGATAATTCATTTAATCTAAACTTTCTTTTATTCTAATATTGGTCATACAAAACATTTCCCAATTTTAATTAAAAATGACTTTCCTTGATTTCAACAAGTTAGGGCCCGTTTGGAAGCAGGAAACTTGGTCTCTGAATCTGAAAGTAGTGAAATGATTTCACTTTACCAAGAAAGCAAATCAGCGGCGGCTGTTTGGTTGACTAATGGAAGAATATGAAAGTGAAGCACATAAATGACAGTAATGCCCCTTGTAACACCCTAACAAAATCATATACAATTTATATAAAATTACATTTACACCCGAAAAGTCTCAAGTCAAAGTGACAAATTTAAAAAAATGATGATAGACCTTTTTTCAAAATAAAAACAAAGTAAAACATTAAAGGCTGAGGTCAATGACAAAATAAATATAAAATAAAAGTGTGCTTACACATCAAGTGTCTTCCCTGGCTTGCTATTAGATCTTTCACCTAAAAATGTTAATAATGGGGTGAGATTGACATCTCAGTAACTACCGAAATCTCCTAACATACACAAGCAAATTACATATAATTACAATACAAAGGTCATTCACATATTCATTCGTACAAATCAACTCTTTATCCATATCGATTGACCTCTTAATTAAAAAACGATTCATTTACATTAAGATTTCACTCATGCATAAATGCAGTATGCCTCCCTTATATCACCTCCACCCTTATACCGCTGACAGGAGCCATAGGCTAACATATACATATAGTCCAAACAGAAATAAATCTAATTAAATAGATTATCCCAAGCTCACCAGTACATGAGATATACCTTGCGGAGGTATAGAGCTCAAGTATGGACTATGGCTCCCCTCCTTAAAGAACAAATATAAGGAGGTGTCACATGTCCCATAACTTCCATGCAATCCTGGCAAGGGAAGACATAGAAGAAAGGGCCCTGACAAGTACCACTACCACTGTGCACAGTGTGGTGGTATAAAAATTCATCATCACATAATCCTCCTCTAATCCCTATCCCATAACAGATGCTCATGCAATGACAGATATATACGTTCACCAACAATTAAAATATCCTTGAATTAAATTACCATAATACACTCTCTAACACAATATAATATCATCATATAAGCAAGCATGCTTGAAAAGAATTAAACCACTTATCATTCACATATTACATCAAACATTGACAACAAGCATGCTTGAAAAGAATTAAACCACTTATCATTCACATATTACATAAAACATTGATAACAGAATTGACAACAAGCATGCTTGAAAAGGAACAAACTAATCAATCATTCACATTTTTAAATTAAGAGGTAATCAGTAATCAGTCAGATTATAATTATCCATAACTTACAAGCATACGAAAGAATCATTCAGAGTTACCTGTTGCTCCTTAGATCACAGGTAATCACACAATTAAGACAACTCCAAGGCGGCTAATTAGAGTCTACAACATCACCAATATCAACATCAATTAATATATGACCCAACAATACCTAAAAGGTATATTCTAATACAAAATGTACCTTAAACTACCCCTATATATATACACACACAATTACTTTTCTTCTTGGATAAAAACAAATAATTAATAATCAGTTTTTGTTAATTTTACTATTATTTTTATACATATTATATAAAGAAACAGTAGTAGTAGTAATAATATATATATATACACATATATATATATATATATATATATATATATATATATTGATGTCAATGTTATAATTATCTTAAAGGTATGGTGAAAGGAAATAAAACAAAAATGCACCTAAGTCATAATGAATCCAGGATTATAGTACAAACTAATTATGGTATTATTATGTTCAAATTTACTATATATAATTCCTTTATGAAAACAATATATACGATATACAAAAAAATAAAAATATAGTTGCTAACAAGTGAAAAACGCATGAACAAACAGGAAGGGGAATATGTAGTGTTGTTTGAGGCAAAATAGGGATGTTACAAATCATTGTAATATATTTATGTGTGTGATATGATCATCCGAAAATGGGTTAAAGGTTAAATTAAAAAAATAACTAAATAAATAAAATAGAATAGGATTTTGTGCGGTTGAAATCTTGAATGCACTTTTCGAGGCGAATGGTAGGAAATATACATAGTATACTCTGACAAGTCTAAATCTTTGACACCAACCATGTGAGAAAAAAAAAACGAATATATATACTATTACACACACTTATAATGAGATTGTGGTGATTAGAATTCAAAATAAGTTTGAAAATAATAGAGGGCAACAAAGAAAAGACGAGAACCTGTCTGAAGCCGTGTTGAAGAGTGTACAAGAGAGGTGAAAAAGAAAATTAAATAGGAAGAGCCTAGGGTTTCTATAGATGGACTTTCTACAATTGAGCCCAATTCACTTGAAAAAAACATATATATTTTAACTTTTTTTTATATACTTACTCTCCTAATAAAAAGGCAGTCATCCACATGATAAGATTTATATTTTTATTTTATTTCAAACCAAACTTATTTATTTAAAATTCACAATTTACTCTATTTTTAATAAAGCCTATAAAGCACACACACAAAAATCTAAATGTTTTTTTTTTAAAAAAAATAGGATGTTACAATTCTCCCCTCCTAAAATGAATTTTGTCCTCAAAATTCACTAAATTGTACAAATCTAAAGAAGTCATTCATAACACAATCACCCCTAAAAATATTTATGCCCATAATCAAGATATATATGAATCATTGCTTTAGTAATCGTCTCAAATTCACCAATTACATGTTTTTAGACCATTTACAATATATACTAACTCGAAAACATTCCTACAATCATAACTGATAAGCACACTATAACCATTTGAATCTTCCATCACAATTTCCTATATCACTGATTTCTTAATTCCTTTATTGCAATAGATATATGTCCAACTTTTTTTTTTCCATTTCTAAGATCTATTGTGGCCTAATACACTTACTTCATCCTATGAACCGCCATTACTTTAGTCATCTCAAATATATCTTATTACACATAACTCATGGAGAATCACATAACAAATATTTCTGCGATTTGGGGTGAGATTAGAGTGAAGGCCGAACTGAAGCATGGGGTTTTGTTTGTTTGATAGGTAAAGAAACTACAGATTTCATTCTTATTGTTCATAATGAGAAATTTAAGTTTGATTGAAGTTTGAAGTAGTTATGTAAAACCCTAATTTTTGGGCTTAAAGGCCAACAGTTTATGGTCATTTTTATTCCTCTCTTGTTCCTCCTTGGATGCTGTTTGACTTTCTTTTCTTTGATTCTTCATTGAAATGAAGGTAATAAATGTATCGATGATGTTTTGGGCTTGTATGTGAACCTGATTTGTTTTGTTTGGTGGTTTTGATGCTCAGATTTTGTCATTGTATTTTATTGTTTAGTTTGGATTGATTGTAGTGGGATTTTTATGTCTCATGGTATTTTGTTTGGTGTAACCATGAGGAGGTATATGTATTAACTTTTTGTCATTGTACTCTATTGTTTAGTTTGATCTGTTGTTAGAAAATGACAAATTTTATTAACTACAAATGAATTGATAGGCCGCGCACGACATTTTTGGACGGACAATGACGACAATGTGCTTGTCGATATCCTTGGGGAGTTGGTTGCGAGAGGTGCCCCTAAAGGGTTTGAGGGGAGGCCAGCACATTGGTCCCTCATCGCACACAATATGACGGACAGGTTGGGTGGAGGCGTAAATATAACCGACAATGACGTTGGAGGGAAGTTGAGACATCTTAAATGGAAGTGGCATGTTGTAGCAGATATGATAGCCGAAAATGGGTTCACCTGGGATGCTGAGACACATAAGGTGTTGGCAGAGGAGCATGTTTGGATAGCTTACGTTGCGGTGAGTCACTTGTACACTTGTTAGAGGGTTGTGGGGAACAAGCCGTTCTGATATACAACTGATTCAATCTGCAAAATGTTGCTTTCAGGTTCATCGACATGCAGCCATGCTTAAGGACAAGCCTTTTGCTTTGTTTGGGAGGCTAGACAACATTTTCAGACGTCATGGACAGAACATTGGATAAGGGAAGATAGTGGGCATCCAGATGTCATGGAGTTGGAGATGTTGAATTCAATTTGTTTTGGGTTATTTGTTTGTGTTGTAATCCTCACTAGTGAGGTTGTACTGTTTGTGGAATGCATTAGGCATAGAACATATCTGTTGCACTCTGTGTAATGCTGTTGTTGTAAGTGTGAAATGACAAAACATTGACAATGTATAGTATGCATGTATGTTTTAATTGCGAAATGTCTCACTATTGTGCCTTGCATTAGTTAGAATGTAAAATCTGGAGTTTTTCAATTGTGTGGTTAAAAAGAATCCATGTCACTTGGTAAACAGGTTGAATGAAAAGCAAGTAGCTGCACTGGTGCTGCATAGGTTAAAAAGTTTGAAGTTGTTAAAATTGATTTCAACTTTCTGAAATTGAGTTTGAGAGGTTAAAATCGAGTTTACCTTAACAAACTCGAGTTTGAGTGGTTAAAATCGAGTTTTCCTGAACAAAATCGAGTTTGAGAGGTTAAAATCGAGTTTACCCGAACAAACTCGAGTTTGAAAGGTTAAAATCGAGTTTACCTAAACGAAATCGAATTTAACATGTTTAAATCGATTTTAACAGTGTGAACTCTTTAATATGACAGCACATTTGAAAATATGTTCCACATGTGAGAACGTCAATTGAACCTAACTGCCGAGAGTGGGTGCCTGTACAAGGCTTCAGCTGATACAAATGGCAATAAAGAGGGAAAATGTAAAATATGTCATACAATTGACTTTCACAAACAATATACACCGAATCCACATTACAACATTAGCAACTAGCTATGAAGACAAAATCAAAAGTCTTGAGAAACAAATACTTACATAGCGATACCCATTGAAATCCTGGCCTAAAACTAACAAACAACAATCATGAACAAATTTGTCATGTTCTTGGCCGCTTGGATGGGCTTCCTGTTGCCCTGGCCGATCCTGTTGCTTGAGTGGGTGCTAGTGCATTGTGGCTCCTCTTAAGCTCCTCCAGTTCACTCTTTACCTTTCCCATTTCACTCTCTACCTTTGCAAGCCCACTCTGTATGCTTTCAAGCCCGGTCAAAAGGGTGGGGTGCACGGCATCAAGCTTCCTATCGATTGCCTTTTCTATGAGGCTTTTGATTTGGTCAAGCAACACAGAGTTACTAGCGGTGGCCCTGGAAGGTTCTGCCTCGTGTACACTCCCCTCACCAACATCAACATTCCGGTCGGGCACTGCGCTACATACACCAGGACTAACATCCATCGAGCTCCATGTGGGGATAGCACTGTCATCCACAGGTGTTGCAGACTGTGGAAGCTTAATCTGCATATGGTTCAGACAACGCTTTGAAAACTCATCAGTCCACATCGGCTTCTCCTTTGGCTCCAAGTACCAAACCTGATGTATGTCTAGTATGTGGGACATCAGCGAAGGGAACAGGAGCGCGGTGTTTCTGTTCTGTGCCTTTGCTGCCCGCAACATGTTATCCAATAACAACGCACCTACATTAATACGGTGCCCCTTTACTAGCCTCATGAATTTCATCTTGTCCTTGTTGCTGAAGCTGGAGTAGTTGCCACCCTTCTCGACGAAGGTCCTTGTGTAAATATACCAAAGGACTCGCAATCGGTCTGGCATCATAGCTGGCTTCAAGATCTCTTCTGGAGCCAAGACTCAGTTTCCAAGAAATGTCTTCATCACATCAGAATCACTATACCTGCCTGCCTGCATCTTTTTCACTATCACACCCAACCACTGGCCTATGTTGGCTTGAGTAAGGGCAATTTCAGTGCCCCGGACAACAGTTGTAACACTGTTACCTGTTTCATCGACCTTAATGTTGGAATAAAACACTCGCACAACAGATTCTGAGAATGGCAGGCTCAGTTGTACAAGTGTTTTGTAAGGAGCCAGAAGTTCACCCAAATTGAACTTGAAGTTGTTGTCAAATGTGTCAAGCTTAATCCTGCACATGTCGGCGATCCTGCGACCACTAAACTGTGGCTTGCACTGCTCTAGATCGGAGATGTTGTAATGCGATTTAGATGCAGGCAGGCGGTGGCTATGGGAGGCTACATTCTGCCTCCGCTTCTTGGTTCCCCCTCCTTGATCAGCACCCCTCTCTCCCTCACTTTGCCCTTCCTCATTCCCCCCCTCACTTTTATCCTCCGATCCCCCATTTTCCTTGTCAGATTCCTCAGGTTCCTCATTCCCCCCCTCGCTTTCATCCCCCGTTTCGTCATTTTCCCTCTCAGATTTTTCGGATTCCTCATTCCCCCCCTCAGATTCATCCTCCGTTCCCTCAATTTCCCTTATTTCTTCCTCACTCTTTTCACTTCCTTCCTCGTTGTGCCCCTCCTTATGTCCCTCCTTTGCAACCTGTTTCTTTCCCCGGGCTGCTGCTCTTTTTTCCTTCCTGCGCAGATTATGTTCCCTCATTTTGTGCCATTTGGCTGCAGCCTCATATTCGTCTTCATCGCTCTGGGAGCTTGTCTTGGAGCCCCTTTTTGAGGTACGTTTACACCTCATTGTTTCGCGATACTCCATCAAGATTTCTGCGGTGATGCCAAAAATGTCCAATGGATCTTAAGGTATCTTAGTCCTTGGCATTGATGATGATATTCTGCAAACAGGGAAAACAATATTAATTAACAACAACCAATGCTCAAGTGAAATGAAAAGGTACATAGTTACTTCGCACAATGCTAGCTTATCGCACCTCAAGGTCACAGGTACAGGAATGAAATTAGGAACACAAAAGAATTGAAAAGAACTGTAGTAGATGAGACTAGGCAACATTGACATCCATAAACAATAATCTTAATATCTATTATGAAGAACTTAGGTGGAGGACAATGCAAGAATTGACTAAGGTACAATACAGGAGTCCACTATCAAACAATGTATACAATATAGATTCAAATGCACTTTTTCTCTTAATAATTTCCTATTTGTCAAAACTAATAATTGAACATGTAATATGTTAGATATAAATTATAAACCTGTAGTAGGTTTCTACCTACTCGTGAGAAGAAGAGGATGACAAAAAATGACAAGGAAATAAGAGCTACACTTAAGGATATAATCAACAAAAAAGAGAGAGCAATGGAGGCATGGGAAGCCCCTAAGGATGATTTATTAGGCATACTTTTGGAGTCAAACCACAGGGAAATTCAAGAACATGAAAACAGCAAGGCTGATGGCATGACTAATGATGAGGTTATGCAGGAATGCAAGCTTTTCTACTTTGCAGGGCAAGAAACTACATCTTTTTTGCTTGTTTGGACTACGGTATTGTTCAATGAGTATCCAGAATGACAAAAACGTGCAAGGGAGGAAACATTAAGATATAGGACCCTGCCTTCTACATGATTACATCCTATCTTGCTTTTCCTTTTTGCAGCTACAGTTTTATATAACATTAATCGTGTCTTAAGCATGGAATATTTATCTTTCTAGTAAGGAATAAAAAACTCCAATTCTTAATGTCTATATGGATCATCATAGTTGGTTTTAATCATTGTTGTACCTTCATTGATCATACTCAAAACCAAACAGTTGTTATGTACACAAATTAACAACATGCTTTACCAGCATTCACATACATTTTGTCACGACATAGAACAAATAAACAATCATATTTGTTCATTTAAAATGATATGTTTGCAAGTAACCATCACATACACAGAAAAAAAAGATGGCCACAGAAGAGATGAATACAAATTTATAAACCCACCATGCTCAGTCAAAATCACACATGCACAGTCACATCAAGATTCAAGTAAACTCCAACAGCAACGTGTCAAAAGTTTTGGAACCCCAAATCCCTCAAAGCCATCGTCCAAAACAGAGGAGAGCAAAGAATATTTCAACAATCAAGCATGGGTATGGTTAAGAAGAAATTTAAAACCCCACACCCAAATCGGAATCATCTTAGATCGCAAAAATGAAATAAAAATGGGTATGGTTAAGAAGAAATCACCTTAAGTTCAATGTTGAGAAGGAAGAATGAACGCGAACAGAAATGGAGAGTATCTTTGAGAAGAGAAGCGTGTGGTTTCAGGTGATGAAAGTGGGTGTGGTGAAAGTTTTTTTTTGGTTTCTAGGGTTACTTTGTTTTGCAGAGATGATGGGTGTGGTGAAAGTCAGAAGGAAGAAGAGAAGGGTTTTTTTTTTACCTTTGAGGAGAAGGGTTGACACAACTTTTTTTTTTCGTTTAGTACAACTGTTGCACTTCTGACCTGCTTTTTTTTTAAAAGACTTCTCACATGAATTTTATTAACAATTTAATTACTTCAATTTTAATTTCACATGGTACTTGGTAGTAATTATTTAATTAATTGAAATTAAGATTGTCATGATATTAATCAAGTTGTTACTAATTTCAGTTATTTGAAATCAATGATTGGCGTGATATTAATTATTAAGGCAATTGATTGAAATTAAATTTCACCTCATATTAATTGTAAAGTTAATTGAAATTAAGATTGACATGATATTAATTGAAAAGTTACTAATTTTAGTTATTTGAAATCGAGTTTACCTAGGTGAAATCGAGTTTCCTTGGGTAAACTTGAGTTTCCAAGATGAAATCGAGTTTTCCTGGTTAAACTCGAGTTTCATATGTGAAATCGAGTTTTCCTGGCAAACTCTGCACTTAACAAATGCTGCACTTAACAAATGCAGACCTACAATATGGCAAACTCCAAAAGCTTTTCAGAACTGAATTAAAGTGAGGATAAAAGGAACATGACAGACACAATAACATTACTAATTTACATACTATTTACAAAATATGCACAACATTTACAAAAAATGCCTACCAACACTTGGCCCTCATTAGTTCGCAACCATCACTTACAACATCCATTTTTCCACACTTTCGGCCATGTTTAAATATGTACACTTCAAAAGAAACATGGCAGACAGTGTGAACTGGAACCCCTATGTGCACAGTCAAAGTCCAGGTGCCAAAAGAAGACTATATACATATCCAAAAGTAACACAACACTCCACTCCACTAAGGAGTGAGCAAACTCCGAATCCAAGAGGCCTTGAATGCATCTGGTATCCTCTCAAAGGCATTCAAAAGCTGGGGAGATTCGAGCATCTTGATGTGGGCAGCATTTAGCTCCCTAGTTGAGAGTCCTTCCACATTCATCAGGTCAATGTAAAGGTCTGCAGCCTTAGCGTCCAGCCTGGCCTGTCGGGCGTGATTGGATATCTTGTCTCCCAAGCTCTCAATGGCAGTGACAATCGTCTGGTCAAGTGAACCTATTGTTTCACACAACACCTCGGCGAACATTGTAGCATTATTCGACCTCTTTCTCTTTCTTGATGTGGAGGACATGTTGCTGGCATTGGTGGTTGCTGCGCCATCAACTTCATCATTGCCATTCTCAAGGTTGGTAACCTCTTGTTCAGCTTCCGCTTCCTCCTCCATGCCGTAGGGGGACCTGACCTCTTCTCCTACTGCCCTGTCCTTCGACCACACAAAACTTAGGCTGTCAAGATGTGGAAAAGCCTTAGTACGAAATGGGGAAGCCTTAGGATTGACCTGTTTGAGGAAGCAAGGAAATTGTTAGACAAACACAACATATGCAGTACAAAGTACGACATAGAGCAATCACAATTGACACCCATAGCCTAATGTACTCGTCCCATACATCCTTATCAGCGGTGACACAATTGGTCTCAGGGTCATAGCCAAAACCTGAGGTGTTTGTGCCAAAGACCATGTCATAAACAGTCTGCCAAGATTGTTTCAGTGTCCTGATGCGAGAAACAATGTGCGGATAAGCTTTAAGACCGCAATTTGGGGCCTTTTGTTCCATCATTGCTTCAAGTGCTTGCGCATGGCCGTTCCTGAACCTATTTTCCGCCATATATTTCTGCTCCGTCCTAAGGGTGACCAAGCAATCAACCAATAGCTTGTCCTCATCATAAGACCAAGTGTGGAAGGCACGCTTAGGCACTTGCGTGGCCTCGCTCGGTTGGCTCAACTGGCTAGGGTGGGTAGGCTGGCTTGACAAAACAGAAGGTTGTTCCATCTGCAAAAGACCAATGTATAATAACAAAAAACACATGTACAGCCACACATTCAATACAATAAAAATGACAGGAAAGAACATGTGAAATGAACAAGTGTTTGCCGACTCAACAATATAAGAATCCAACTACATGTAAACACATGTCAAAGGTATGGCCAAGTTAATTTACACACATGAAATTAAATTGCACTACATACTATCAACTACGCAAACTCAGTTTTGTCCTTCATCAGCCTGAAATGCATTAAACATTCGATCGACCAAATCAAGCCTAAAGTTATTCCACACATCAGAAGGTTCCATTGTCATCGCGGGGTAGTCATCGTTCGCAGGAGGTGGAGGTGGGAATGTTTCAATTTGTTCATCAAGTGGGTCCCTCACACTCTCCCTCCTAATTAAATTGTGAAGAAGACAACACGCTGTGATAACTCGCATTTGAACCTTCAATGGGTAAAACGTCGGAGACCGCAGCACCGTCCACCGCTTCTTAAGAATGCCAAAACACCTTTCAATGACATTTCTCGCGGAAGAATGACGCATATTAAAGCACTCCAAAGGGTTTTGGGGTTTCCTGCCAGCCCTCCACTCATTGAGGTGGTACCTTTGGCCCCTAAAGGGCACCAAGAACCCTTTGCAGTTTGTGTAGCCCGCGTCAACAAGGTAGTATTCTCCTACCAAAAAAATTGCTAAAACATTGACCCCTCATACAAATAACGCCATAATTGTGCATGAATCAAGAAAATTCCACAAACCATCATGTAGTTTAAGTCCATGTGTTCTTCTTAAAGCATCTCGCAGCACTCTTCCGTCAGCAGCCGAACCCTCCCAACCCGGTAACACAAAGATGAATTCCGCGTCTGGTGAGCACACCCCAAGCACGTTTGTTGTTAAGTCCCCTTTCCTATTCCTATAACGCTCTCTTGCGTGCGCTGGCACATGTACAGGTATGTGGGTTCCGTCTAATGCCCCTACACAACCCTGCAACAAAAGAAGGTAATGATCACATAAAATTACTCAATATGAATACATTACAAACAATTATTCGAAATGACTATTACCTGGAAGTGCCTCCATCTTGCCCCGTTGGACAATCCTTGTATGCACTGTAGGGATTTCAAAAGATGTGACTGTAATTTCAACACACCTCTTAGAACGGCATTGAAGTACCTACTAATTGTTTCTCCAGACCGGCTAAACTAAAATTGGATCACCCTATTCTTGTGATCATGGGCCAGAATGTTTAAAAACATTGCCACTTGTTCATCAACTAACATATGGGTTGTTGGTTTCAATCCCCCAATTGTGTCCAGCATGTGACATAACCTGTCAAACGTTGACCTATGCATTCTAATTTGGTTGAAGCATGTTGTGTCGTTGCTATAGATCATCGCCCTTAAGCATGCCCTCTTCACATGGAAATCTAACCTATATGTGCTATCGGGTATGCGTCTTAGGTTATAAGCGATAGATGCTAGCATCGTCACCACAACCGTCCTCACAGCTAGCAGTATAGCTATGCAGGCAACCACAAATTCATAATGCATTTGAGCATGTGTTTCATCCATCACCTACAAAAAAGGACCCCACACCCCTTTCCTATATCAACAAGACGTACAACAAAATGCATCATACCCACCCACACACATGTTGAAAAACTTAATTGATTTTAGACTTTGCCTACGAAACTCGAGTTTGGCATCCTAAAATCGATTTCGCAAAAAATAAATAGATTTAAAATCGATTTGGCCATTGTAAGCTCGATTTTGTCATCATCAGTTTACTCAAGTTGGACCTTTTCAACTGACGTCACCCCCCAAATTTTTCCCAACAATGTAGCTAAACACAAGCATCTGGACAACAACTTCAAACAACACCCAGACAGATTTTTACTATGTAACTATAGTTTGGAAACCAATAATTGCTAACCCATCAATTTTAAAGTTCAAACCAATTCATTTAAGCAAAAACCACGCATCACACACAAAAAACACTTCAAAAGAAACACAAACATGGTCATGAAGAAGAAATGCAAACATGTTTGGGTTCACCATCAATGCCTAAGACAAAAATAAAACTACTCCACCAATATGAAACTACATTGATCACTCTTACCTTTGTCTCCTTACTTGGCACAATGTGAAGCTAGCTACTTTGAGTTAAATGCCACCCACGACAACTCACACCTCCTCACTGACAAATTCGTGTCTTGCCTGAAGCTCCCAACGTTTGTGATGTATTTGGTTAGAGTAAATGAAGGGCAATGTGGTATTTAGCACATGGGCCCACACTCAATTTTGGTGGGAAGCCAAATTTGTATTTCTATTTTTAATTTTGGAGGGAAACTGAAAATAGAAACTTTCTAATTCAGAGCAAAGGTTTCTGGCTTCCAAACCGCGTGTGAATGTGAATTACTTTCACTTTCAGATTCTGAGCCTTAGTTTCCTGCTTCCAAACGGGCCCTTATTCATCTAGTTTCTAGGGTAATTAATTACATTTTAGGCTCCTCCAAGAGAACGATACCCGGGTAACTTTCGCTTACCCCGAGGTCCATGAATTTCTTGAAGGAGTGGTCTCGGGGCACTACACCGACCCGTAAATTCGGTGTCCTTCAAACCTAAACTTTTTGTTTAAACTACAGGGACTAAAGCGACAATTGAAGCAAACTATAGGGACCAAAATATAAATAAGAATAATATATGAGGTCAATATGAAATTTCACGGAGTTTTTGAACGGTCAAACGTCATTCACCGTCAGGCGATGGTCAAATTGGACCATTTTGGTTACTTGAAGGGCAAATTAGGGTCTGTTGTTAATTTAGGATGCCTAGTGGTGCATGACGGTTACCTGAAGGACAAATTAGGGTCATTACCCTTGTTAAAGTCAATTGGGTTTCAAAAGTCAGATGGCCAAAACGCTTTTCTAAACATGGAAGAGGAACCTAAAGTGACCTTTTCATCGGTAAAAGCACATTGAGTTCATGTCAGTTTGGATTGGCGGAATCGCAGAAGAAGTTACTTTTCCATAATGATTTACGTGATACAAGACTAGTATGATTTAGGTGATACAAGGCAAATATGTGAGAAAAGTTCTGCATGGGCTTGAGTGAACATGCTGAGCAACACAATTCCAAACAGGTACTAGCAAATGCTGAGAAATACAATTCCAAACAGAAACTATGAAATGCGCAAGGCATTTGCAGTAAAAAGAAAAAATCATTCTTGATAGGTACTTTCAAAATTAAGGTTACAAACTTGCATATTTTTCAAAAGTTTACAGAATATAATAGTGATGTTGATATTAAAACCATTAAAAGAATAAAAAGCATTAATTACATAGCAACATGATGGATAAAATGTACAAGGGCCTGCATAATACACAAGTAATAAACACTGAAGGTTCATCTCAAAATCCGTATAACACAGAGGACGGAGGACCCACTCAAGTTTAACTTTATTGTAAGTCATTGCAAACTAAAAAACCAGAGGGTTAAATACTGCAAGTCATTCTAATACTAAGAAGGTGGGCCATCAGCCGGCCGACAAATAGATTGCCAGCCAGAACATATTTGCAGAACATCTTTAAAAGAATGTGAGGGTGTTTCCATAGTCCAAGTTGGATAATATTGAGAAGGATGGAACATGCCTCCAGTGTTTTGTGTTTGTAGTAAGCATGGTTGTGCACCATTCAGAAATATGTCTCCTTCAGATATTATGGTGCCAGATTTCTGCTCCTCCTTATCAGCAGCCTAAGGAAGTATTAATAAACATCACAAGTTTACTACCATTAGAAGTTGTAATAAATGGCTCGAGGGTTAATCATAGGAGATAGCTTTGGTACAATACTAGGATCTGTTTACCAAGTTCACCAACAAAAATAATCACAGGTGGATATATTTGTCACATATTACCACATGATTGGTTGTTTACGAAATTCTCTTCCACGTGTAATGTTAGTGTCAGATAACATGACAACAATATACCACCTCCAGTCCTAAATACAAAAAGTAGTTGGGATTGAATTTTGGTCTTCAATATAAGGTCTTTTTCATTTTTATCCCCTCTAGCTATCATTTTTCTCCTGAGTACTTATAATATGATGTTATTAAATGACATGCACAAGTTTTTTAGAAATATCATGAAAATATACTATAACTGAGTTGTTTATTTAGCTTTCTCTATTCTCCCAAATGTGAACTTCATATTAATGATCAGAACTAGTAATTCACCGCAAAAATATATTCCTCAGCAATGCCCTTATGGAAATATGTGGACCAATACAACTTGATCCGGTCTGTATATTAAAAGCCAGTTTATATTTTGGAATTTTTTTGCTGTATGCGTTGAACTTGTTCACTCGTTCCCCATTAACATTCATCCTAAAAAAGCAGTAAAAGCAGAAAATGCTTAATGTATGCTTTATTAAGCATGGTTATCATACATAAAACAATGTCTATCTTGCAGAACCATGTCATTCATGTCGATTCTAGTTTCAATTTCTATAAATTACAATTGTGTTGCTATGTTTATGACATCCTGAGAGATGAATGCCATGAAAAATCTAGCAATAGTCAAACATCAAATATGAAGGGAAGTATTTAATTATAAACAATGAGATGGAAAGAGAATTCATGTTAGGATAGTTACTGAGAATGACTAGTAAAGGGCTAGCAAAGTCTCAACACTTCAATAGTTTTGACATAACCCTTGAACCAATTCCTGGCTAATTCAATAGCTTTAAACTAGATTAATATTTTCTGTCTTATAATTGCAGAGGCATACAGGGTTACACATCAGTGCAAAGTCTAGAACGATATTTGAAAATTGGCTAGACTAAGAACAATATTGATCAATTTCATATTTGGACAAAAAGTTAAAAGAGCCAAAAACATTACATGATTAACACCTGAGATGGCACTATTGTTGATCAATATATGATTGTACTAATTTTTATGAGTGAGAAAGTATGATTTTACTCATTTTGAGGTCAAAGACAAGTTAAGGGAGAGGACCTGTGCTAAAAACATTCATTTAGAGTAATTGATAGTCACATAAGCGTAAGGTCCTAATCAATGAGTTTCAGAAATAAAAATTGAAGTGAAAAGACTAATATTTCTACCTTCTCTATATAGAATTCAAAAGTCTTTTTCTTAGTTCCTGCTTCATAAATGTTGCACTGAGAGTATATCTGTAGAAAATTCTAAAAAAAAGTTATGTACATGAATAATACTAATAACCAGCATGCAAGAATAGCAAAGGAAACATGATGTAAGAGAAGTACTTACCTGGGACTCAACACTAGCACAAACAGCATATATACCCCAGTTTCTGGTGTAATTGTTGTACAAATGAACTTTTCCAAATCGAACACGAGGATGTCTTTGTCGTGTCCCATCAAAGAAGCAGTGATGAATTGTTACCCGGATGCATCTATCCCCAATGTGAGTTGGGTCAGCTCCAATCAGCATAGTCTTATCATGCTGTGCAAAGTAACACCTGATGAGGAGAGTCAGATAACTGAGTGATATACACAGCATATATATGACCAAGTCATCAACTGCTGCTCATTTTAAACATTCAAATCCAGACCCACCTTGATATGGTAATATCAGTGCTTTGTCTTGTAATGTCTATAAGCCCATCATCATAATCGCGAAGACTGCAACGATCTATCCATATGTGCCTAGAGTTTGGTTTTATTTGAATGCCATCAACATCATGGCCCCTACCACCTTCAAACTGAAGGTTGCATACAATTATATGCTCACATTCTTTCAGCCTTAAACCCTTTCCCGTGAGCTTTACGCTTTGTCCCCGGCCATCTATTGTCTTATAAGATGATACACTTAAGTATGAAGAAAGACGAATTGTACCCGAGACTTCAAAAACAATCCAAAGCGGCTCCTTTCTACGACATCCATCCCGAAGAGATCCAGGACCATCATCTGAAAATAAATTATGGGTAACAGATAGTGCAGTAATAAGCTTTTGGTATTTTAAATAGTGAAAGGGCAATGACCCTATTTTGCTCTTCAAGTAACCACCCTGGACCGCTGGGCACCCAAAATTAACAGTGGGTACAATTTCACCCTTGAAGTAACCAAATTGGTCCAATTTTCCCTTGACTAAACAAACCCACCAATGAGCATCATCACGTGTCAGCACTACATTTGCTAGAGGGTAAAATTGGACCACTTTGGTTACTTCAAGGGTGAAATTGTAACAAGTGTTAATTTAGGGTGCCCAGTGGTCCAATGTGATTACTTGAAGGAAAAATACTGTCATTGCCTATAAACTTAAGTAAATGTTCATAGCCTATAAATAACTCCGCCTATATTGAACTTCATATCTATCCTATGTTATATCCAGTCCAAACCCGGGTAAAGGAGAAGGGTTGTGTTAGGCCTGGACAGCTAAGCTAAAAAAATTGTCAAATCTCATAAACATGGACATACATAAAAATATTGTTGTTCATAGACTCTAAATAGAGCCAAATGATAAGCAAGCAGCTCCTCCTCCAATAAACAGAAACCTCAATGGCTTAGTCAACAAAACAGTTCTATTTTATCATAGTAAGATTGCTACATCTATAAACTCAAATATCCGAAGTCAACAACACATTTCATATAACAGAATGAGGGAAATGAAAACAATTCCTCAGTGAAGTGAATAACTTTCGATAGATGAAAAGATTGAGAGAGAGAGAGAGAGAGAGAGAAACCAGCGAGGGTGGTGACGAAATAGAGAGGGCCATTGAGGCCACCAATGGCGTAGCGGCCGAATCCCTCAGCACGACCAGCCAAAGCCCTCAAGGAGAAATCAACGTCACCATATGGAAGCAGAGAAGTCATGCTTTTGTCTCTTATGGGACCTTTGGGACAGAGATATCAACCTCGTTTTATGCTACTCCCTCCGGTCCTATTTATAAGTCGTCAACCGCCTAAATTGTACATACTAAGGAATGGAGGTTAATGGAAGTTGCATCATTAAATTGGTCTTATTTTTTTGTCTTTTCCATTTTTACCCGTCCCACCTTTATCATTATGGCTCACTACATTTTCTCTCTCTCTCAATTAATCCTCTATTTTTATGAGTGTACAAGTGTCTTTTTCGTCTTCTTTCTCTTCTCATATTCCAATATTCATTTTCCCAATGTTAAGGGTATATTGGGAAAATTTTAATAAATGAGTTAGTTAATGGAAGTTGGTGACTTATATTAAGGACCAAAATTTAGAGGCGGTTAGTGACTTATAAATAGGACCGGAGGGAGTACTTCATATAATTATCATCATCGTCACCACTCATGCCAAAACCAATGAGTCATTCACCAGCGGACACAATGGGTCAATAGTATGGTACTTCCTCCGGTCCCTAATGTAAGAGCCCAAAATTTGAATGGTTTTGGTCCCTAATGTAAGAGCTCACCCCACATTCTCTCCTCATTTAATGCATTTTTTCCTACTTTACCCCTAACTCTCTTTCATATTTATTAATGGTTATGTATTTCTCTCTCTTAAAAGTACCATAATAAATATGGGTAATTTTGGAAAAGAAGCATTAACTCTAGACATCCAACTAACATTCACATGTTTTCTTAAGAAGCGTTTTTTTGGCGGCTAGCTCTTACATTAGGGACCGGAGGGAGTACTTTGTTAAAAACCAAATGGACGAGTTCTCTTTGGATGAGCTCTAAGCAGGAGTGGACCGAAAAACGAAAAACAAAATCAAATCAAATGAGTTTCGGTTTTTTTTTCAGTTCTATTTGATGCCATTTTCGGTTTTTGGTTTCAGTTTTGGTTTTCTTTTTTTTTTGTTCTGAAATTTCAGTTTTGGTTTTCATTTTAAATAGTTTGAGGTTTTTAGTTTTGGTTTTGTATTTATTGGATGTGATGTTTATTGTTTTATTGAAATTTGAGTTAAATATCATTCTGGCCAATAAACAATTCTGAAAGAATCAAATTGGCCAAGGAACAAAAGAATAATAAAAAAAGTTCATTTTGACCAATGAGCTACTTGAAAATACCAAAATAACCCTTGCGACATAATTAAAATAATTTTTGAAAATGTGAGTCTCACATTTAAAAATAAAAAATTAAACACCTCACCCCTCACTCCTCCCTCCTCCACTGTCCACCACCACCAACCACCACACTCCTCTCTCTCTCTCTCCCCCAACTGAAAATTAAGTAGAACAAGTAATTAGCAGCAAGATGTTTACTATTTAACAATAATTTGTAGATTTTGGGACTGGAAATATGTGCTGATACTTTGGTAAGAGATGGAATGGTACGTGGCATCCCTGGTGGCCAAATGAAAACGTGTTACTACTAGTAAAATTTCAATGTTTTTGTCCCAACTATATGTTCATGAGATTAATATATTTGAACGTATGTGAAGCATACATGTGTCTTCATTAAGTGTTGGATCAATCCCTTTATAATGTCTTTGTGGTGGCCAGTGGTGGTGGACGGTGGAGGAGGGAGGAGGGAGGAGGGAGAGGGGTGAGTGGGGGTGGGGTGTTTAATTTTTTATTTTTAAATGTGGGACCCACATTTTCAAAAATTATTTTAATTATGTCCCAATGGTTATTTTGGTATTTTCAAATAGCTCATTGGCTAAGATGAACCATTTTTATTGTTCTTTGACCAGAATGAGCATTTTTTATTGTTCTTTAGCCAATTTGACCCGTTCAAAATTGTTTATTGGCTAGAATTATATTTAACCCTTGAAATTTCCATTATTTGTTTTTGAAATTTATGTGTAGTGAATACAAGATCTTTTCACTATTAAATTTTCATTTTAGCCCCATATAAAAAGCCAACAAACATACAAAAAACTGATAAACCAAATCGAAAACAAATTGGTTTTTCGGTTTTTTGCTATCGCTTTCGGTTTTCATTTTAGGTAATGTTCATTTTTTTTTGTTTTCGGTTCGGTTTTGAACCGAAAAACCATTTGCCCACACCTAACTCTAAGCAAGCATGTTGGTGCCCCTCAAGCCTAGGGTCTGTTTGGTCTGGGGATAATCTTTTCCATCCCCATAGATCGATTTCTTCTTCATCCACATGGATCTTTGTTCATCTCCATCGATCTTCTTCACTCTTGTTGAAAGTAATGGATGCACAAGAGGGGGGGTGAATTGTTCTACAAAATAAAAACTCAAACAAAATCAACACAAGAGTTTATACTGGTTCGGTCTTCCTGACCTACGTCCAGTTCTCAACCACCCAGGCCGAGTTCCACTATCCCCAGGTTTTACAACGGGTGCACCTGGAACCTTTACAACCGCAAGTTTTAGGCGGAATCACTTGCAACCTTACAACCACAAGTTTTACACAAGGCTCACTTGCAACCTTTTCTAACTAGCTCCCCCTTACAACCAGTAAGGGTTCAACCTTTATAAATAAAGGATTTTCTAACTTAGTTCTCTTTAAGAACAGATAATGATACACACTTAAGTACAATGAATGCTCTTAATACAAGAAGAGACTTAACTACAAAGAGTACAAGATAAGTAGATGAAAAGATCACTCAATGAGTTAAATGTTCTTTCTCTTTTCTGGGTAGCTTTGAATGCTTGAAGGATTTCTTTAGTTTCTCTCTCTAGCTTTCTTCAAGATGTCAAAGATATTAGTTGTCTTCATAAATGAAGGTGAGCTTGTTTATATAGCCTTCAAGTATTCTCACTCTTGGTAGGTGGGTTAGCCGTTTGAATATGGCCGTTTATCCCAAGTTACCGTTTGCCCAATTAATGCTCCATTAATGCTTAGCAGGGTTGACTTTGCTTTATCTATGAAAAGTAGTTCTGACACCTCTGCTCTGTCAAAAGCATTCTGACACTGCATTGCTCTGAACGTTTTGACATTCTGATTGCTTGCGGAAGCAAGTCCACATCCGGAAGCAACTTTACTCAGTGTACTGCATTTGAACGTTAGTCTTAACAATAAAGGCACATACTCACATGCAATGGGAGTTCACTTAGTCTAAGGGAGTTCTTTTCCATCCGGAAGCAATTCCACATCCGGAAGCACTTTCACTTGGACGTTGGTTTATGTTCACATTTTCCTCACTGACGCTCAGTGTTATCTATACCAACAGCCAGCGCTAGTCACTAGGCATTCAGAAGTAAATCCACTGGACGTTGGGTTATGGTCACTGGTGCTCAGTGTTATCCATACGCACAGCCAGCGCTAGTCTTAATACAATCGGAAGTAAATCTACATCCGGAAGCTTCCTAACTTAGTCTCAAGGATTTTATACTCTAATGCTCTTAGACTTAGTTATGACATGGTGATATACTTGCTGTCGCTGGGGGATGAGACGTTCATCCGCGAGCGCTAGTCTTAGTCCATCCGGAAGTAAATCCACATCCGGAAGCACTCTAGTTTGGGGTTCTATATTAACCTAATATTCTCCAAGTGTTTGGTTTGTTCTTTCATATTTTAGTCTTCATCAAAACTTAAGATTCTAACATTCTCCCCCTTTTTGATGATGAGAAACTAAGTTTATCGATTAAGTTCATATGAAAGAATTAAAAGCAATAATTAAATAAGGCATAAATAACTTAGACAATTATCATTGATAAACAAAGATTACAGGTTAGTGTTTCACAAACAGATAAAATATACAAGTAATCTACACTAAGCAAAAATGAAATATGCATGAAAATCAAAGAAAAATTCTAAGGTAAAAGGGTTGACGTGGGGGTTCAGAGTTGATGTTTCTTTTTCTTCTCTCTCTCTCTCTGCCTATCCTCATTCTCTTTTTGGAGCTGGGCTAGATGGGCATCCTGCACATTCTGGTCAATCTGAGCAATGATCCTTTGAAGCTCTTCCTCTTCCCTTTCCCTTCTGAGTCTCTCAGACTCAACAGACTCCTCGAAGGCTCTCTTCATGTTTTCGACTTCCTCATAGCCTGGGAACCCTGTTGCATCTGAGAAGGGAGTGACCTCGCCATTTGGGTAGTGGACAGCCCGGATCTTCACATTCCATACTGGGAAGTTGGGGTCCTCCTCAACTTCCTGGGCTTTCCTCTTCCCCTTGCCTTTCCCCTTTCGTTTGCCCTTGCTCTTAGGCTGAGTATATTTGGCTCTTGCTTTCTCAACATCCAGGCAAGCCATCTGACCAAAGGAAATTCTGTCCGTGTACCCATATCTTTCGAATTCTTCAGGAGTCATGTCCTCTATCTCCAACTTGACTTCCTTCAGAATTGGAATGGCTTGTACAGATGGGATCTCTTGCTCAGCTTGGACAGATGGAGTCTCTTCCTCACTCTCAGCAGACTCAGTGGAGGTAGCACCCTTGTTGGCACGCTTTCTAGCAACTGTCTTCTTTCTTGATTCACTGAATTTAACTGCTGGCTCAGATGGAGGAGGAGGGGCAGATGTTTGCTCAGAAGCAGGAGTTTCAGATGTTTGCCCAGAGGATGAAGGAATTGGCTTTGCAATCACAATGGGAGGATGATTGATCTTCTTCAGGCCATACTTCGTCATGATTTCCTCAACAATGTTCCTACTCAGCTCAGATGAAGGAGGCTCTGATGTTGAAGAGGCTGGTTGTGAAATTTCTTCACTCTGCTCAAATACAACCATGTCCCACTTGGACCTTTGCTCATCCGACCTCTGCTGTTGCATAAACCGGATGGCTTCCCCTCTGATCAGGCTCTCAGCACCACCCAATCTCTGAGATTCCATGGCTCGGCGGAGGGCAGTCGTGATGTCTTCATCTAGCCAGAGGGATGGCTGAGTCAGAACATCCCTTGTGTCCATGGTCTGGCGAAGGGCGATAACAACATCTCTCCCTCTTTTGTCATCATCAACAAAGGCGAGGGCCAGGGAGGATGGAGTGGGTGAAGAGGAGGGTGGAGGTTCAGGGCCAAATCTCTTAGGAGGTGAGGGCGAGGAGGTGGATGTAGAGGATGTGGGAGAAGTTTGTTTGGGTGAATTAGGAGGGTTGGGGAAGAGGATAGTGTTTCGTTCGAAGAAGTCGGGGTGGGTGAATAGGCCATCAAAAGGGTGGGTAGCTGAGTAGGCGAGGGATTGTTTATCTTTCCACGGAATAGGGGATTGTGCTCTGAGATAGTAGGTGTGAAGGGGGTCATTAGGAGAGGTAAATTCTATAGGCTGGGTGATGATGGATTGTGTGTTTGAAGGAGAATTGGTGGGTTTTGTGGGACTTGGGGGTGGTGAAAGGTGAGGGGAATTTTGTGGGGATGGGGAGTTATTGGGGTTAAGGGGTGATTGGCGAGGAGATTGTTGGGGTGAGTCTTGTGTGGAGGTTTGAGGTGATGGTTGATGGTCATTGTTGGGTGAGTCTTGGGGTTGTTGTTCATGGTTGGGTGAAGTCTGGGGTTGTTGGTCGTTATTTGGTGATGTGTGTGGTTGTTGGTCATTTTGTGGAGGTGGCTGTTGCTGTTGAGTGTTGAGAGGAGGAGGAGGGGGAAGTAAGGGTTGGTTAGGAGAAGGAGGAGGAGGTGGATTTGGAGGAGGGGGTGGTGGTAAGTTACCTTGTTGGGGTTGAGGGATCTGAAGGTGTTGGAGGATAAGGTCTAGCTTGGTGTCTAGCCTTCCTAAATGAGGCTCGACCTAACCCACGCGATCCTCAAGCCTCTGGATTCGCTCCCCTTGCTGCTGGAACCCAGCATCACAGTCATTTCTGAGAGGAGCCACCAGGGAGTCAGAAAGCCTAAGGAGAATCTCCTCTTTCATCTCTTGGGCAAAGGCCTTCACAGTGGCTGGCACCCTCGCAACTCGGCTTGGCCCGGGATGGGAGTCAACCTCTTGATCTCCTGCGCCAGAAGCAGAAGGGGCTGAGGTTTGAGAGGCACTGCCTGCCTGAGATCCTGATTTAGTGGCCTTGGCCTTCTTGAGGTACTGGATCTTCATCTTGCTGATGTTAATTGCACTCACAGGAGCACACTTAACATTCTCTTCCTCCACATCAGATGTAGCCTTGATCAGATTCTTCTCAAGGAGGAAGGCGATGATGGTGGGGTAGGGAAGATATCCAGCCTTGCTGTTGACCATCCATCTATGAAGTTCTAGGCTGATCAACTGCCCGGGGTTGATTGGCTGCTGGGAGAGAAGTCTGGGGAACCACGGGTTGTCCAGCAGAGTGAACTCGTTGAAGTTACCCCCCTTGTGTGTCATCATGCGGGAGTAGACATAGTACAAGAGTCTGTTGGAGTCAGACATCCCGGACACCTTCTTCCCTTTGGTGTCATAAATCTTCTCGAGTTCCTCCTTGCTGTATTTGAGTGACTCAGGGTATAACCACTCATTCATCCCCTAATCTGTAATCCCCATTAGGGCATTAATATCCCTCAAGGTGAAACTGAAGGTTCTCCCCCTGACTGTGACAGTAAAGGTGAGTCTGCGAATCTGCTCCTTCCCATCCACCTTCTTATGCTTGACTTTTCCAGTGAGAGACTCGCAGAAGACCCTCAAGACGTTGATGTTGTAGTCCTGGTTGATCCCCAGCCAAGGCATGTACTTTTCCAGGAATGGCCGCAAGTGGGGAAACCCTAGTTCATCAATTTTGTTCAGATCCAAGAACATCCCATTGTTGAAGTAGGGCTTGATGGTCTCAAACTTGGAGGAAACATTCTCCAAAGGTCCATCCCTATAAACCAGAGGATCATCCTCCTCTACCCTCTGTCTTTTGGAAGAAGGCTCCTCGCTAAATTGAACCTTCTTCTTCCCTTTTCTCTTGGCATGTTCTTGTTGTTGCTCAGTCTGCCCAGGCTGTTCTTCGACTCGCCCAGAATGTTCTTGGCGTTCATGGTGTTCTTCATGGTGTTCATGGGATTTCCCAGATTTCCAAGAGTGCGAATGCCCAGATTTCCCAGTTTTGGACTTAGATTTCTTGGTTGAAGTGGCTTTCTTTGTGTTGGGGTTCGAATCATGTGAGCCGGCCATTTTTGTGAGGGTTTTGGGGTTCAAATGAAATGAAATGTGAAGAAGAAGATGAAGAAGATAAAGAGCACGATGAAGAAGATGAAGAGAATATGCAGAGAATTTGTGGGTGAAAATTTGAGTATGTAAAAAGTGAAAGTGAAAGTGACTTCCTATTTATATGCAAAGTTACAGAGGGTAAAATGGGCAATGACTCTTCAGATGAAAGCATGCGTTTATTCATTGGGTAACGTAAACATTTAATTGGAACGACGCACCTTTTGACATGTGTCGCTTCACCTTATCAGAGAAGGTACAACTTCTCATGGAGGAAGATGAAACGTTTCTGAAGTGACGTGTCCCTTGGTTCAGGCACTGGCGCTCTTTCTCGCTTTAGTTCAACATTCAGTGCCAGCAAATGAGTATCTGGAAGTGGTTTTGCTTCCGGTTGGAGTGGCACTCTAGGTCACATTGAGTTGTCATCCAGCGCCAGCAAAAGAGTATCCGGAAGTGGTTTTGCTTCCGGTTGGACTCACTTAAGATTTAACATTGTGGGGGACCTGCAAAACTAAAGATTGGCACTCCGATGCCTAAGTTAGTATATTTGTAGATTAAATAAGCATAGATTTCTTTTTGACGAATTAAACTTCATTTGGGTTTACCATTCCCAAATCACCTCTTATGAATGTAAATTGATCAACCCCCAGAGGCTTGGTGAAAATATCAGCAAGCTGATACTGTGTGGGGACAAATTGCACTTTGACATCTTTCTTTTGAACATGGTCTCTGATGAAGTGATGTCTGACCTCAATGTGCTTTGTCCTTGTGTGCTGAACCGGATTCTTGGCGAGGCTGATGGTGCTTGTGTTGTCACAAAGGATGGGAGCCTCAGGAAATTCCAAGCCAAGATCTCTTAGTTGGTTCTTCAGCCACAGCACTTGGGCACAACAGCTTGCGGCAGCAATGTATTCTGCCTTTGTGGATGATAGGGACACGCAGGTTTGCTTCTTGCTAGCCCAAGAGACCAGACAACCACCAAGGAAGGCGCATTGACCACTGGTGCTCTTTCTATCAGTTTTATATCCTGCATGGTCAGAGTCAGAGTAAGCCCACAAGAACTTTTGGTTACCTCTGGGATACCAAAGACCAAGCTCTTGTGTTCCCTTAAGGTATCTTAGAATACGTTTAACACATGTTAGATGTGATTCCTTGGGGTTGGCTTGAAACCTAGCACACATGCCTACACTAAATTGGATGTCAGGCCTGCTTGCCGTTAAGTATAGCAGGGAACCTATCATTCCCCTGTACATGGGCAGGCTGACAGATTTACCCTTTGCGTCAGCATCGAGTGCGGCAGTGGTACTCATGGGAGTGTCATACTCCTTGCACTCATCCATCCCAAACTTCTTGAGTAGCTCTCTGCAGTACTTAGTTTGGGAGATGAAGATGACATTCTTCTTTTGTTTAATTTGCAGGCCTAGGAAGAACGTTAGTTCTCCCATCATTGACATTTCAAACTCACCCTGCATAGTCTTAGAAAATTCTTCACAAAGTTTTTCATTAGTTGCCCCAAAAATAATATCATCAACATAAATTTGGACAATTAGCATGTTTCTATCTTTGTGCAGAATAAACAGTGTATTATCTAGTTTGCCTCTTGAGAAACCCTTTCCCAGCAAGAAGCTGCTAAGTCTCTCATACCAAGCTCGAGGGGCTTGTTTCAGGCCATATAAAGCTTTCTTTAGCCTATACACATGTTTAGGATGCTTGTGATCCTCAAAGCCAGGACGTTATTCTACATAAACCTCTTCTTTGTTGTAACCATTAAGAAATGCACTCTTTACATCCATTTGATATAATCTAAAACCTTTCATGGATGCAAAGGCTAGAAGAATTCTTATTGTTTCGAGTCTAGCGACTGGAGCAAAAGTTTGTTCATAGTCTATGCCTTCTTCTTGGTTATATCCTTTGGCTACCAATCTGGCTTTGTTTCTTGTTATTTGACCTGTCTCATCCAGTTTGTTTTTGAAGACCCACTTGGTCCCAACTATGGATTGATGAGACGGCCTTGGGACTAGTTCCCAAACTTGGCTCCTTTCGAACTGGTTGAGCTCTTCCTGCATGGCAATAATCCAGTCGCAGTCCTCAAGAGCTTGTTCAACTGAAGTTGGTTCAATCTGAGATAGGAAGGCTCCAAACTCAACTTCATTTTGAACCTGCCTTCTGGTTCTGACACCAGAAGAAACATCACCAAGCACTTGATCAAGAGGATGATCCCTGTGATGTCTCCTAGCTGTTGGCAACTGTGCCTCATCAGGCACTGTCAGCGCTATAGGCTCATCACTGGGTTCATCTTCTTCTTTGAGATTGCTTGCTGGTGTTTCTTTTGGTGGAGAAGATGATGATGGTTTTGGAAGGCTTAGTATCCCATCATCTTCTGTGGATTGTTCCCATGTAGGAGTTTCATCAAATACAACATGCATAGATTCTTCTACAGTTCTAGTCCTTATGTTGTATACTCTGTAAGTCTTACTCCTAAGGGAATACCCTATGAATACACCTATATCAGCTTTTGGATCAAACTTACCCAGATTTACCTTTCCATTGTTATGCACATAACATTTTGATCCAAAGATTCTGAGGTGGCTGATGTTGGGCTTTCTGCCTTTGTACAGCTCATAGGGGGTCTTGTTCAAGCCTTTGCGAACATAGGCTCTGTTAGAGATGTAGCTAGCAGTGCTCATAGCGTACGCCTAGAACACTTGAGAAACCTCTTTCTCATTGAGCATGCTCCTGACCATCTCAGTTAGAACCCTGTTCTTCCTCTCGACTACTCCATTTTGCTGTGGAGTTCTAGGAGCTGAGAAGTTATGATCAATACCATTTTGCTCACACAGCTCAGAGAAGTTGTGGTTCTCAAATTCTCCTCCATGGTCTGTCCTTATGGCTGTGATTTTGAGGTCTCTCTCATTCTGCACTTTCTTAGCCAGGACAACAAAAGCATCAAAAGCATCTTGCTTAGAGGCAAGAAACATAGTCCAAGTGAACCTAGAATAGTCATCCACCACCACTAAAGCATACAGGTTTCCACCCAAGCTCTCCACTCTCGCTGGCCCAACCAAATCCATATGGATTAGTTCTAAGGGCCGGCTGGTGGAGACTTTCTTCTTGGTTTTGAACGAGGACTTTGTCTGCTTCCCTCGTTGGCAGGATTCACAAATAAAATCATGCTTCACTTTAAAGGATGGAATACCTATAGCAAGCTCCTTTTTAATTAGCATGTCAAGTTGAGTAAAATTAACATGTGCTAGCCTTTTATGCCAAAGCCAACTGTTTTCATCACTAGATATTAAACATTTTTCTTCCAGTTGTTGACATAAGTCTAGAGTATATAGGTTTCCATTTCTATTTGCCTTAAGTTTGCATTTTAAGTTGGCCTTATCTAAGTTCAGATCCTGCTTATCTACTATTATGCACTCATGTGAATCAAAGATTACCCAATTTCCTTTGTCAGTGCTCTGGCTCACGCTCAGCTGGTTGTGACAGAGACCGTCCACCAGATAAACGTCTTTCACTGGTCCAACTTCTCCAACTCCGGTGATCTTTCTACTTTGATTTCCTCCAAAGGTAACTGTGGCTCCGTCTTTGATCACCAGAGATTTGAATTTGTCTCTGTCTCCGGTCATATGTCTCGAGCATCCACTGTCAATATAACATCTCCTATTCTTGGATGCTTTGAGACACACCTGAAAGAATCAAGTAAGTTTAGGTACCCAACCTTTCTTGGGTCCTCTGTCATTAGTTTTCAGTGCCCTTGGTCTAGTGTTAGTTTTGACCTTGGGCTTATGATCATTCTGTACCTCTGGCCTAGTACTGGCTCTAGGCTCATGGGTTTTCCTTGTGGACTGTTTCCAGGCTCGGGATCCCTGTCCTCCCTTAGTTTCTTTTCTTGGGGGAGGATCCTTTGTAGCCTTGGTTCCTTTTGGGACCCATTTATAAGAGCTATCTGCTCCATGCTTCTTGGCATTACAGGTGGACGTGGAGTGTCCTTTCCTGTTACAATAATTACAGAAGCTAAAAGGTGTGGAGCTATGATTAGAGGCTTTATGGAAAAATTTTAAGTAGGGTTTCACTTTTGGTTCCACCCACTTTTTCCCTCTAGGTGTGTATCCTAAGCCAGTCTTGTCCCTATATGCCCTTTGATTCATTAAGATGATATTTAGCATTTCAGATCCATTTGTGAATTTCTGCAGGGCATTTTGCAGCTTATCTCATTCAGTCGAGATTTTGCTGCAACTGGGGTAGCTCTCAAGAGTTGGGGCATTGAGTTCTGCTTGGGGAGAACCCTTGCCATCCACTACCGGAAGCTTTCTGGCTTCCGCTAGCTCTTCACTCAGTGAGTCCACCTTGGACTCAAGTGATTCCTTTTTAACTTTCAACACTTTATAGGCTTTACATAAACGAGAGAATTCTTCATGTACCTCATTGTAAGCCTCTTGTAGTTCAGAGAAAGTTACCTCATTGTCCTCGTGGGTGAGATCAAAATCTGAAGATGCTTCCTCATCATCTTCTCTGGCCACCAAGCAAAGGTTGACAACCTCTTCCTCATCACTTGCTTCATCGTCTGAGCTATTCACCCAGATAGAGGATACGAAGGCTTTTCTTTTGTCTTTCCCCTTTGATCTCCCCAAGCTTGGACACTCAGCCTTGAAGTGGCCAGGCTTCTTACACTCAAAGCACACCGGGGCCTTTTCCTTCTTGTACCCTTTCCTCTGACTCGAATCACCTTTCTGAAAGCCTCCTTTCTTTTTGAAGAACTTTCTGAACTTCCTCACCATCATGGCCATCTCCTCATCGTCCAATTCCTCCTCATCATCCTCATCGTCATCATTATCATCATTCTTCTCCTTGCTGGGAGCAACAAGGGCAAGATTTTTGGTTTTGGATGAGGCTTGAGGAGCTCTCTGAGCCAGCAGGGTTGGTTCATACTCAGCCAGAGAACCAAACAGTGCAGTGATGGAGCTGGTTGACTCTCCTTGGACTTCCTGCAAGATTGTAACTTTAGTGATCCAATCACCTTTCAAGATCTTTAAGATCTTGCTGACTTGTTTTCTTTCAGGAATATCTTTGCCCAGGGAGGCCAGGTTATTGATAAGATGAGTGAACCTGAGCTCTAGCTCTCTGATGGGCTCAGTTGGACTAGTCATGGCAAATTTGTGAAATTCTTCTACCAACATCTCGACTCGTCTTGCCTTCACTCCCTTGGTTCCAGAGTGAGCAGCCTCAAGAGCCTCCCACATATCCTTAGCAGTTTTGTGGTGGCTGATCCTATGAAACTCCTTAGGATTAAGGGCGCATTGAATGTAGTGCATGGCCCTGAAGTTTAGTTGGACTAGAGCATAGTCCTCGTTGGTGTATCTTGAAAGTAATGGATGCACAAGAGGGGGGGTGAATTGTGCTTCAAAAATAAATGCTCAAATAAAACAACACAAGAGTTATACTGGTTCGGTCTACCTGACCTACGTCCAGTCCTCAACCACCCAGGCCGAGTTCCACTACATCTCAGGTTTTAAACCGGGTTCACCTGAAACCTTACAACCGCAAGTTTTGCACGGGATCAGTTGCAACCTTACAACTACAAGTTTTACACAGGCTCACTTGTAACCTTTTTAACTAGCTCCCCCTCACACCTAGTAAGGGGTTAACCTTTACACTTAAAGGATTTTTCTGACTATGTTCTCTCAAAGAACGGATGGTGTTACACACTTAAGTACAATCAATGCTCTTATAACAGGAAGAGACTTAACAACAAAGAGTACAGAATATGTAGATGAAAAGGATCACTCGATGTGTTAAATGCTCTTTTCTTTTCTGGGCAGCTTTGAATGCTTGAAGATGTTCTTAGTTTCTCGCTCTAACTTCTCTCAAGAATATCAAAGATAATTGTTGTTGTCATAAATGAAGTTGAGCTCCTTTATATAGTCTTCAATCAATCTGGCTCTTGGTAGGTGGGATAGCCGTTTGAATATGGCCGTTTTTCCCATGTTACCGTTTGCCCAATTAATGCTTCATCAATGCATAGCAGGGTTGACTTGCTTTATCTCTGAAAAGTAGTCCTGACACCTCTGCTCTGACAAAAGCATTCTGACACTGCATCTCTGAACGTTCTGACATTCTGATTGCTTGCGGAAGCAAAATCACATCCGGAAGCAACCTTACTTGGTGTGCTGCGCTTGAACGTTAGTCTAGCAATATAAGCACATAGTCACATGCAGTGGGTGTTCACTTAGTCTAAGATATATCCGGAAGCACTTCTACATCCGGAAGTAAATCCACTGGATGAAGGATTATATTCACTATTACTCACTCTCGCTCAGTGTCCTTCACTCCAACAGTCAGCGCTAGTCACTAAGCTATCGGAAGCACTTTCACTTGACGTGGCTTATGTTTACTGACGCTTGGTTATCTTATTCTATCAGTCAGCGCCAGTCTAAATCTAACAGGAAGCACTTTTACTTCCGGTTGAGCCTTAGCTTAGTCTTAAGGTTTTGTATACCTAATGCTCATGGACTAAGTTAATTCCCTAGTGAGTTACTTGCTGCCGCTGGGGGATGGGTCATCCATCCGCGAGCGCTAGTCCTAGTTTATCCGGAAGTAAATCCACATCCGGTTGCACTCTCACTTGGGACTCTATGTTAACCTATTGCTTTCTAAGTACTTGGCCTATTCTTTCATATTTTAGTCTTCATCAAAACTTAAGATTCTAACATTCTCCCCCTTTTTGATGATGACAAACTTAGTTTTATCGATTAGATTCATAAGAAAGGATTAGCAAAAGAATAAAAGCAATAGATAAGAACAAGTAACTTAGACAGATATTATTGATAAGCAGAAGTTACATGTCAGAGTATACAAACAAATAGCATTTACAAGTAAATAGCATATACAGGTAAATTACACTAAGCAAGTATGAAGTATGCATGAAAACAACAAAAACAAAAAAATTTCTAAGTTAAAAGAAGGTTTGGATTGGGGGTTCATGGTTTGTGTTTCTTTTTCCTCTCCCTCTCCCTCTGGCTTTCTTCACTTTCTTTCTGGAGTTTGGCTAAGGCCTCTTGCACATTCTGGTCTATCTGGGCAATTATCCGCTGAAGCTCTTCTTCCTCTCTTTCTCTTCTGAGCCTTTCTGATTCAATAGACTCCTCGAATGCCCTTTTCATGTTCTCCACTTCTTCATACCCAGGGAACCCTGTAGCATCGTCGAAGTAGGTGACCACTCCATTGGGATAGTGAACAGCCCGGATTTTTACGTTCCATACAGGGAAGTTGGGATCCTCTTCAACTTCCTGGGCTTTCCTTTTCCCTTTCCCCTTACTCTTCCCTTTGCTCTTGCTAATTGGAGGAGTGGGAATGGCACTTGCTCTGTCGGCATCGAGGCAGGCCATCTGACCAAAAGATAACTTGTCTATGAACCCAAACTTCTCGAATTCCTCAGGAGTCATGTCTTCAATTTCCAACTTGACTTCCTTCAGAATTGGAACTGCTTGAACCACTGGCATTTCTTGCTCAACCTGGACAGACGAAGTTCCTTGCTCAGGTAGGTCAGATGGAGTCTCTTCCTCACTCTCATCAGATTCAGTGTAGGCAATTATCTTCTTGGCACGTCTTCTAGCAACGGCCTTCTTTCTGGGCTCACTGACTCTGACTGCTGGCTCAGATGAGGGAGGAGGGGTAGATGAACGCTCAGATGAAGGAGTCTCAGACGCTTGCCCAGAGGATGCAGGAATAGGCTTGGCTATCACAATAGGAGGATGGTTGGGTCTCTTTAATCCCCACTTCATCATAATCTCCTCAACAATATTTTGACTTGTCTTAGTTGGAGGAGGCTCTGATGATGACTCAGGCTGTGGAGATTGTTCAGTTGGCTCAAAGACAACCATTTCCAATTGTGGTCCTTGCTCAGCTGTTCTCTTCTGCTGCATGAACCGGATGACTTCTCCTCTTATAAGGCTTTCTGCACCACCCAGCCTTTGGGATTCCATAGCACGGCGAAGGGCTGCTGCTATGTCTTCATCAATCCATAATGCTGGCTGGCTGAGGACATCCCTTGTGTTTATTGACAGGCGAAGGGCGGTCAAAGCATCTCTCCCCCTTTTGGCATCATCAAAGAGGGTAGGGCCAGGGAGGACGGAGTGGATGGAGAGGAAGGTGGAGGATCAGGGCCAAAAGGTTTTTGGGGTGAGGATTCTGGGGAGGAGGTAGGTAAGATAGTTTCTGGGGATGAGGCAGTGTCGGGAAACCAATTGGATGTGACAAAAAGACCTTCGTAGGGATGAGTGGAGGAGTATTCTTTGTAGTTGGTGGAGGCTGGGGTAAATGGTAAATGGTCATCAGAGAGTAGTTGAAGGCGGGGGTAATCTCTTATATACATTTGGCTGAGAGGGTGAATGACAGTGTGAAATCCAAGGTGCTCGGCCAGGGGGTTGGATCTGGGTGTAGAGTTGGGGAGGCGGAATGGAGAGCGAGTAGGAGCGCCAGGTCGTGTGAGAGTGTTAAGGTGAGTCTTGGGTTTGCTGGTCATGGGTAGGTGAAGGTTGGGATTGGTGGTCATTGTTTGGTGATGGTGGGGGTTGCTGGTCATTTTGTGGTGGTGGCTGAGGTTGTTGAGTGTTAGGTGGAGGAGGAGGGGGAAGTTGAGGGTGACCAGACGGAGGAGGAGGTGGATTTGGGGGAGGAGGAGGAGGTGGTAGGTTACCTTGTGATGGTTGGGGAATTTGTAGGTGCTGGAGGATGAGATCAAGTTTTGCATCCACCCTGGCAAGATGATTCTCGACCTGGCCAACTCTGTCCTCAAGCCGCTGGATTCACTCCCCTTGCTGCTGGAAGCCAGTGTCACACTCAGCACGGAGAGGGCCTACCAAGGAGTCAGGCAGCCTAAAGAGAAGCTCCTCCTTTACTTCCTCGGCAAAGGCTCTGACAGTAGCTGGCACTCTTGCAGCACGGCTTGGCCCGGCATGGGAGTCCACTTCCTGATCCCCTGCACCAGATGTAGAGGGGACTGAAGTCTGAGATGCACTCCCTGCCTGTGATCCTGACTTTGTGGCCTTGACCTGCTTGTTGTACTTTATGCCCATCTTCCCAATGTTGGTAGCTCCCACATGTCTACACTTGATATTTTCTTCCTCCACAGCAGATGTGGCATTGATCAGATGCTTCTCAAGGAGGAGGGCAATGATAGTGGGATAGGGAAGATAGCCAGACTTGTCATTATTTATCCAGCGCTGAAGCTCAAGACAGATCAACTGGCCGGGGTTGATTGGCTGGTGGGAGAGGAGTCTGGGGAACCAGGGATTGTCCAGCAGTGTGAACTCGTTGAAGTTGCCTCCCTTATGTGTCATCATGCGGGAGTAGACATAATACAAGAGCCTGTAGGAGTCAGACATCTTGGACACCTTTTTGTTATCGGTGCCATACAACTTCTATAGTTCCTCCTTGCCGTACTTGAGGGACTCAGGGTAGAGCCATTCATTCATACCCTCTTCTGTGATCCCCATCATCTCATTCAATGTCCTCCAAGTGAACCTGAAGGTTCTCCCCCTTACAGTGGCAGTGAAGGAGAGTTTGTGGACTTGCTCTTTCCCATCCACCTTCTTGTACTTAGCCTTGCCAGAGAGGGATTGACAGAAGACTCGCAGAACATTGACGTTGTAGTCCTGGTTGATCCCTAGCCAAGGCATATATTTCTCCAAGTAAGGGCGTAGATGAAGAAACCCTAGATCATCAATCTTATCCAGATCGATGAACAACCCATGGTTGAAGTAGGGGATGGATGTCTCAAATTTGGCTGTAACTGGCTCCAATGCCCCATCTCTATAAACAGTAGGGTCATCCTCTTCAACCCTTTGCCTCTTGGAAGAAGGCTCTTCAGCAAACTGAACCTTCTTCTTCTTTCCCTTCCTCTTGGCTTCCTTTGCCTGCTCATGCCCAGAAGCCACTGGCTGTTCTGCCATTCTACCAGAAGTTCCAGGCTGATCCTGGATTTGTTCATCCTATTCTTGTGACTGCCCAGAAGCTTCATGGTGTTCTTGATGTTCATCGCGATGTTCTTCACGATGCCCAGATTTTCCAGAATGTTTATGACTTGATTTCCCAGATTTCGACTTGTGTTTCTTGGATGAGGAATGTTTCTTTGTAACTGAGTTTGTTTCATGTGATCCGACCATTTTTGTGTGGGTTGATGGTGAAAAGAGATGAAATGCGAAAAACACAGATGAAGATGAAGAGTTGTGTGCAGAGAATATGTGGGTCAAAGTAAAAAGTGAAAGTGAAAAATGACATCCTATTTATAGGCGAAGTTACTAAGGGTAAAATGGGCATATATTTTCAAATGAAACCAAACATTTACACATTGGGTAACGTAAAATTTTAATTGAAACGACGCACCTTATGACATTTGTCGCTTCATCTTGTCAGAGAAGACACAACTCCCCATAGAAGGAGATGAAGCGTTTTCTGAAGTGACGTGTCTCTTGGTCTGGCACTGGCGCTCTCTGAGTTTCAACAGCCAGTGTCAGTGAGTAATTATCCGGAAGTGGCTTTGCTTCCGGTTGCACTTGCTTAAGATTTAACATTGAGTACCTGCAAAAACATATATTGGCACTCCGATGCCTAAGTTAGTATTGTTGTAGGTTTTAAACAATCAAGTATAATAACTAGAATTTACACTTCATTTGGGTTTACCATTCCCAAATCACCTCTTATGAAAGTAAATTGGTCAACCCCCAGAGGCTTGGTGAAGATGTCAGCAAGCTGTTGTTGTGTGGGGACAAATTGCACCTTGACATCCTTCTTTTGAACATGGTCTCTGATGAAGTGATGTCTGACGTCAATGTGCTTTGTCCTTGTGTGCTGAACTGGATTCTTGGCAAGGCTAATTGTGCTTGTGTTGTCACAAAAGATGGGTGCCTCAGGGAACTCCAAGCCAAGATCTCTTAACTGGTTCTTCAGCCATAGCACTTGTGCACAACAGCTTGCCGCAGCAATGTATTCTGCCTCAGTGGATGACAAAGACACGCAGGTTTGCTTCTTGCTAGCCCAAGACACCAGACAACCACTAAGGAAGGCGCATTGTCCACTGGTGCTCTTCCTATCTGTTTTATAACCTGCATGGTCAGAGTCAGAGTAAGCCCACAAGAACTCTTGGTTACCTCTGGGGTACCAAAGACCAAGTTCTTGTGTTCCCTCAAGGTATCTCAGGATACGTTTAACACATGTTAAGTGTGACTCCTTGGGGTTGGCTTGAAACCTAGCACACATGCCTACACTAAATTGAATGTCAGGCCTGCTGGCTGTTAAGTATAAGAGGGAACCTATCATTCCCCTATACATGGGCAGGCTGACAGATTTACCCTTTGCGTCAGCATCGAGTGCGGCAGAGGTGCTCATGGGAGTGTCATACTCCTTGCATTCGTCCATCCCAAACTTTTTGAGTAGTTCTCTACAGTACTTAGCTTGGGAGATGAAGATTCCATTTTTCTTCTGTTTAATTTGCAGGCCTAGGAAGAATGTTAGTTCTCCCATCATTGACATTTCAAACTCACCCTGCATAGTCTTAGAGAAATCTTCACAAAGCTTTTCATTAGTTGCCCCAAAAATTATATCATCAACATAAATTTGGACAATTAACATATCTCTATCTTTGTGAAGGATAAACAGTGTATTATCTAATTTGCCCCTTGAGAAACCCTTGCCCAGCAAAAAGCTGCTGAGTCTCTCATACCAAGCTCGAGGAGCTTGTTTCAGGCGATATAAAGCTTTCTTTAGTCTATACACATGTTTGGGGTGCTTATGATCCTCAAAGCCAGGAGGTTGTTCTACATATACCTCTTCCTTAATATAACCATTAAGAAATGCACTCTTTACATCCATTTGATATAACCTAAAGCCTTTCATGGATGCAAAGGCTAGAAGAATCCTTATTGCTTCAAGTCTAGCGACTGGAGCAAAAGTTTCTTCATAGTCAATGCCTTCTTCTTGGTTGTATCCTTTGGCTACTAATCTGGCTTTGTTTCTTGTAATTTGACCTGTCTCATCTAGTTTGTTTTTGAAGACCCACTTGGTCCCTACTATAGATTGATGAGACGGCCTTGGGACTAGTTCCCAGACTTGGCTTCTCTCAAATTGATTTAGCTCTTCCTGCATGGCAATAATCCAGTCGCAGTCCTCAAGAGCTTGTTCAACTGAAGTTGGTTCGATTTGAGATAGGAATGCTCCGAACTCAACTTCATTTTGAACTTGGCTTCTAGTTCTGACACCAGAAGAAACATCACCAAGCACTTGATCAAGAGGATGATCCCTGTGATGTCTCCTAGCTATTGGCAACTGTGCCTCATCAGGCACGGTCTGTACTCCAGGCTCATCACTGGGTTCATCTTCTTCTTTGGGATTGCTTGTTGGTGTTTCTTTTGGTGGTGAGGAAGATGATGGTGGTTTTTGTTAGAATCTTAAGTTTTGATGAGGACTAAAATATGAAAGAATAGGCCAAATACTTAGAAAGCAATAGGTAAACATAAAATCCCAAGTAAGAGTGCAACCGGATGAGGATTTACTTCCGGATAGATTAGGACTTGCGCACGCGGATGAATGTCTTCATCCCCCAGCGGCAGCAAGTAAATCACTGGGGAAATAACTTAGTCCATGAGCATTAGGTACACAAAACCTTAAGACTAAGCTATGCTTCAATCGGAAGTGAAATTGCTTCCTGTTAGATTTAGACTGGCGTAGGTTGATAAATTAGATATAACCCCGAGCGTCAGTAAAAATGCAACGTCAAGTGAAGTTGCTTCCTGTTAGACTTAGACTGGCGCAGACTGATAGAATAGACATCACCCCAAGCGTCAGTGAGTTCACCTCATCAAGTAAAAGTGCTTCATGATAGATTTAGACTGACACAGACTAATAGAGGTTATATAATCCTAAGTGTCAGTGAATCAGCCACGTCAAGTGAAATTGCTTCCAGTTAGACTTAGACTGGCACAGGCTGATAAAAGAAATATAACCCTAAGCGTCAGTGAGTTCACCACGTCAAGTAAAAGTGCTTCCGATAGCTTAGTGACTAGCGCTGAGTGTTGGAATGAAATACACTGAGCGAGAGTAAGTGATGGTGAGCTAGATCCTTCATCAAGTGGAATCACTTCCGGATGTAGAAGTGCTTCCGGATACACCTTAGACTTAGGGAACACCCACTGCATGTGACTATGTGCTTATATTGCTAAACTAACGTTCAAGTGCAGCACACTAAGTAAGGTTGCTTCCGGATGAGAAGTTGCTTCCGCAAGCAATCAGAATGTCAGAACGTTCAGAGATGCAGTGTCAGAATGCTTATGTCAGAGCAGAGGTGCCAGGACTACTTTTCAGAGATAAAGCAAGTCAACCCTGCTATACATTGATGAAGCAATTAATGGGCAAACGGTAACAAGGGAAAAACGGACATATTCAAACGGCTAGCCCACCTACCAAGAGGTCAAAATGCTTGAAGACTATATAAGGGAGCTCAACTTCATTTATGAGCAATTAATCATCTTTGAATATTCTTGAGAGAAGTTAGAGCGAGAAAACTAAGAACATCTTCAAGCATTCAAAGCTGCCCAGAAAAGCGAAGAGCATTTAACACATCGAGTGATTCTTTTCACCTACTTATTCTGTACTCCTTGTAGTTAAGTCTCTTCGTGTTATAAGAGCATTTATTGTACTTAAGTGTGTAACACCATCTGTTCTTTGAGAGAACTTAGTCAAAATCCTTTAAGTGTAAAGGTTAACCCCTTGCTTGGTGTAAGGGGGAGCTAGTTAGAAAGGTTACAAGTGAGCCTGTGTAAAACTTGTTGTAAGGTTGCAAGTGATCCCGTGCAAAACTTGCGGTTGTAAGGTTTCAGGTGAACCCGATTTAAAACCTGAGTTATAGTGGAACTCTCGGCCTGGGTGGTTGAGGACTGGACGTAGGTCAGGTAGACCGAACCAGTATAAATCTTGTGTTGTTTTAATTAAGTATTTATTTTTGAAGCACAATTCACCCCCCCTCTTGTGCATCCATTACATTCATTTGGTATCAGAGCAAGGTCCTTCTCACTCGATTCCAAAGAATCAGAAGGCAAAGATCCAGTGATGGACACAGACTATTCTCTACCAGATGTCTCCGTTCAACCCAACAAGCCCCCAGGCTTCGATGGGTACAACTATTCATTCTGGAAGTTCAAAATGGAGACCTATATCAAATCAACTGAAATCAGACTCTGGGACGTAATAGAACGAGGGGATCAAACTCCACTAGATGAGGATGGATTTGCAAAAGCACGAGCCAGATACACTCCTGAGGACTATGCCCTAGTCCAAATGAACCATCGGGCCATGCACTACATCCAGTGTGCTCTCAGCCCCAAAGAGTATCACAGGATCAGCCACCACAAAAATGCAAAAGATATGTGGGAGGCTCTTGAGGCTGCACACTCTGGAACCAGGGGAGTAAAAGCGAGACGTGTTGAAATGCTGGTGGAAGAATTTCACAAATTCGCCATGCTGAGTCCCACAGAGCCTATCCGAGAGCTGGAGCTTCGGTTCACCCATCTCATCAACAATTTGGCCACGCTGGGTAAGGATATCCCTGAGAGAGAGTAAGTGAGCAAGATTCTAAAGATCTTGAAGGGTGACTGGATCACCAAAGTGACTATTTTGCAAGAAGTGCAAGGAGAATCAACCAGCTCCATCACCGCACTATTTGGCTCTCTTGCTGAATATGAACCTACCTTGCTGGCTATGAGAGCTCCTCAACCCTCATCCAAGAACAAGACCCTTGCTCTCGTTGCTCCCAGCAAGGAGATCAATGACAATGATGAGGATGATGAGGAGGAGATGGACGATGAGGAGATGGCTATGATGGTGAGGAAATTTAGAAAATTCTTCAGAAAGAAGGGAAGCTATCAGAGAGGTGATTCCAGCCAGAGAAAGGGATACAAGAAAGAAAAGGTCCCTGTGTGTTTTGAATGCAATAAGCCTGGTCACTTCAAGGCTGAGTGTCCCAGCCTGCAGAGGTCAAAAGGCAAGGACGAAAGAAAGGCTCTTGTTTCCTCCATTTGGGTAAATAGCTCAGATGAGGAAGCAAGTGATGAAGAAGAAGCTGCCAACTTCTGCCTGGTAGCCAGAGAAGAGGATGGAGAAGCATCTTCAGATCTTGACCTCACCAACGAAGAACATGAGGTAACTCTTTCTGAACTACAAGAGGCTTACAATGAGGTTCATGAAGAATTCTCTAGACTATGTAAAGCCTATAAGGTGTTGAAAACCAAAAAGGAATCACTTGAGTCCAAGGTGGACTCACTAAGTGAGGAACTAGCGGAAGCTAGAAGACTTCCGGTAGTGAATGGCCAGGGTTCTTCCCAAGTAGAACCCAATGCCCCAACACCTGAGAGCTGCCCTAATTGCAACAAAATCTCAGAGGAAAATAACAAGCTGCAAGTTGCCCTGCAGAAGTTCACTAATGGTTCAGAAATGCTAAATATACTCTGAATGAACCAAAGGGCATATAGGGATAGAACTGGCTTGGGGTATACCCCTAAGGTAAAAAGGTGGGTAGAACCAAAAGTAAAGCCTTACTTGAAGTTCTTCCATAAAGCCACCAATCATAGCTCCTCACCCTTTAGCTTCTGTAATTACTGCAACAGGAAAGGACACTCCACGTCCACCTGTAATGCTAAGGAGCATGGAGCTAGTAGCTCTTACAGATGGGTCCCTAAAGGAACCAAGGCTACAAAGGATCCTCCACCTGCAAAGGAAACCAAGAGAGGACAAGGATCCCGAGCCTGGAATCATTCCACAGGGAAAACCCAAGAGCCTAGAGCCAGCACTAGGCCAGAGGCTCCAAATGATCATAAGCCCAAGGGTAAGACCAAAACTAGACCAAGGGCACTAAATACTAATGACAGAGGACCCAAGAGAGGTTGGGTACCTAAGTTTGCTTGATTATTTCAGGTGTGTCTCAAGGCATCCAAGAACAGAAAATGGTACATCGATAGCGGATGCTCGAGACATATGACTGGAGACAGAGACAAGTTCAAATCTCTGGTGATCAAAGATGGAGCCACTGTGACCTTTGGAGGAAATCAAAGTGGTAAGATCACTGGAGTCGGAGAAGTTGGGCCAGTCAAAGATGTCTATCTAGTGGACGGTCTCTGTCACAACCTGCTGAGCGTGAGCCAGAGCACGGACAAAGGAAACTGGGTAATATTTGATTCAAATGAGTGCTTAATAGTTGATAAGCAGGATCTGAATATAGATAAGGCCAACTTAAAATGCAAGATTAAGGCAAATAGGAATGGGAATCTATATACCTTAGACTTATGTCAACAGTTAGAAGAAAAATGTTTAATATCTAGTGACGAGAATAGCTGGCTTTGGCATAAGAGGTTAGCTCATGTCAATTTCACTCAATTGGATATGCTAATTAAAAATGAGCTAGCTATAGGTATTCCCTCTTTTAAAGTTAAGCATGATTTTATTTGTGAATCCTGCCAACGAGGGAAGCAAACAAAGTCCTCGTTTAAAACCAAGAAGAGAGTCTCCACCAGCAGGCCCTTGGAACTAATCCACATGGATTTGGTTGGGCCAGCGAGAGTAAAAAGCTTGGGTGGAAACCTATATGCTTTAGTGGTGGTGGATGACTATTCAAGGTTCACGTGGACTATGTTTCTTGCCTCTAAGCAAGATGCTTTTGATGCTTTTGTTGTCCTGGCTAAGAAAGTGCAGAATGAGAAGGAGCTCAAAATCACAGCCATAAGGACAGACCATGGAGGAGAGTTTGAGAACCATAGCTTCACTGAGCTATGTGAGCAAAACGACATTGAACATAACTTCTCAGCTCCGAGGACTCCTCAACAAAATGGAGTAGTCGAAAGAAAGAACAGGGTTCTGACGGAGATGGCTAGAAGCATGCTCAACGAGAAAGAGGTTTCTCAAGTGTTCTGGGCGGACGCTATGAGCACTGCTTGCTATATCTCCAACAGAGCTTATGTTCGCAAGGGCTTGGATAAGACTCCATACGAGCTATACAAAGGAAGGAAGCCCAACATCAGCCACCTCAGAATATTTGGATCAAAATGCTACGTGCATAATAATGGAAAGGTAAATTTGGGTAAGTTTGATCCAAAGGCTGATATAGGTATATTCATAGGATATTCCCTTAGGAGTAAAGCATATAGGATATACAACATGAGAACTAAAACTGTAGAAGAATCCATGCATGTTGTATTTGATGAAACTCCTACATGGGGACAATCCACAGAAGATGATGAAGCACCTAATCTTCCAAAACTATCATCATCTTCTTCACCACCAAAAGAAACACCAATAAGCAATCCCAAGGAAGAAGGTGAACCCAGTGATGAACCTGGAGTGCAACCCATGCCTGAGGGGGCACAGTTGCCAATAGCTAGGAGACATCACAGGGATCACCCTCTTGATCAAGTGCTTGGTGATGTTTCTTCTGGTGTCAGAACTAGAAGACAAGTTCAAAATGAAGTTGAGTTTGGAGCATTCCTATCTCAAATCGAACCAACTTCAATTGAACAAGCTCTTGAGGACTGCGACTGGATTATTGCCATGCAGGAAGAGCTAAATCAATTTGAGAGAAGTCAAGTGTGGGAACTAGTCCCAAGGCCGTCTCATCAATCCATAGTGGGGACCAAGTGGGTCTTCAAAAACAAACTGGATGAGACAGGTCAAATCACCAGGAACAAAGCCAGACTAGTAGCCAAAGGATACAACCAAGAAGAAGGCATTGACTATGAAGAAACTTTTGCTCCAGTCGCTAGACTTGAAGCAATAAGGATTCTTCTAGCCTTTGCATCCATGAAAGGTTTTAGACTATATCAAATGGATGTAAAGAGTGCATTTCTTAATGGTTATATTAAAGAAGAGGTATATGTAGAACAACCTCCTGGCTTTGAGAACCATATACACCCCAAACATGTGTATAGATTAAAGAAAGCCTTATATGGCCTGAAACAAGCTCCTCGAGCTTGGTATGAGAGACTCAGCAGCTTTTTGCTGGGCAAGGGTTTCTCAAGAGGCAAATTAGATAATACACTGTTTATCCTTCACAAAGATAGAGATATGTTAATTGTCCAAATTTATGTTGATGATATTATATTTGGGGCAACTAACGAAAAGCTTTGTGAAGATTTCTCTAAGACTATGCAGGGTGAATTTGAAATGTCAATGATGGGAGAACTAACGTTCTTCCTAGGCCTGCAAATTAGACAAAAGAAGAATGGAATCTTCATCTCCCAAACCAAGTACTGCAGAGAACTACTCAAAAAGTTTGGGATGGATGAATGCAAGGAGTATGATACTCCTATGAGCACCACAGCTGCACTCGACGCTGACGCAAAGGGTAAATGTGTCAGTCTGCCCATGTACAGGGGAATGATAGGTTCCCTCTTATACTTAACAGCCAGCAGGCCCGACATTCAATTTAGTGTAGGCATGTGTGCTAGGTTTCAAGCCAACCCCAAGGAATCACACTTAACATGTGTTAAACGTATTCTGAGATACCTTGAGGGAACACAAGAACTTGGTCTTTGGTATCCCAGAGGTAACCAAGAGTTCTTGTGGGCTTACTCTGACTCTGATCATGCAGGTTATAAGACAGATAGAAAGAGCACCAGTGGACAATGCGCCTTCCTTGGTGGTTGTCTGGTGTCTTGGGCTAGCAAAAAGCAAACCTGTGTGTCTCTGTCATCCACTGAGGCAGAATACATTGCTGCAGCAAGTTGCTGTGCTCAAGTGCTGTGGCTAAAGAACCAGTTGAGAGATCTTGGCTTGGAGTTCCCAGAGGCACCTATCCTCTGTGACAACACAAGCACTATCAGCCTCGCCAAGAATCCAGTTCAGCACACAAGGACAAAGCACATTGACGTCAGACATCACTTCATCAGAGACCATGTTCAAAAGAAGGATGTCAAGGTGCAGTTTGTCCCCACACAACAACAGCTTGCTGACATCTTCACCAAGCCTCTAGGGTTTGACCACTTTAATTTCATTAGAGGAGATTTGGGAATGGTAAACCCAAATGAAGTGTAAATTCTATTAATTATACTTGACTGTTTACAGCAATACTAACTTAGGCATCGGAGTGCCAATATATGTTTTTGCAGGTACTCAATGTTAAATCTTAAGCAAGTGCAACCGGAAGCAAAACCACTTCCGAATGATCACTCACTGACACTGGATGATCAAGCCAAGAGAGCGCCAGCACTAGTCAAGAGACACGTCACTTCAGAAAACTCTTCAACTTCCCAAAAGAGACGTTACGTCTTCTCTGACAATGTGAAGCAACACGTGTCATCAGGTGTGTCGTTCCAACTTAAGTCGTTTACACTACCCAATATGTGAAATTATGAAAAGGCATGACTATTTTGCCCATAGTAACTGTACCTATAAATAGGACATCATTTTCACTTTTACTTTTCATTTCTAACTCACAAAATCTCTGCATACAAAACTCTTCATCTTCATCTGTGTTCTTCATTCTCTTCATACATTCTTTCGCATTTTACCACCAACCCACACAAAAATGGCCAGACCTCATGAAGCAAACCCAGTTTTAAAGAAATCTTTCCCATCTAAGAAACACAAGCCAAAATCTGGGAAATCAAGTTATGAACATTCTGGCAAATCTGGGCATCATGAAGAACATCGCTATGAACATCAAGAACACCATGAAGTTTCTGGGCAGAATACACCAGGGCAGGATGAAAATATTCAAGGTCAGCCTGAAACTTCTGGTAGAGTGGCAGAACAGTTAGTGGGTTCTAAGCAAGAGAAGCTTGATAAGAAGAGGAAGTCCATCCCTAAGGAGGAGGCTGCGGCGATCAAATCTGCCGGAAATGCATGGTAGAGAACAGGCCCTCACTCTCTTTGATGATGCCAAAAGGGGGAGAGTTGTGAGAATATGAAGAGGGCACTTGAGATGTGAGAATATGAAGAGGGCACTTGAGGAATCCATTGAGTCTGAGAGACCAGAGTGTGCATGAGGCCGAGGGAGAGGAAAAAGAATTACCAAACTCCCAATCCAAACATATGTCTTAACTTAGAAATTTTCTTGCCTTGTTTTCATGCATACTTGCTTAGCGTAATTTACTTATATATGTTCTTGAATACTCTGACTTGTAACTTCTGCTTATCAATAATATTTGTCTAAGTTACTTGTTATTTATTTATTGCTTTATTCTTTTGATAATCCTTTCATATGAATTTTAATCGATAAAACTAAGTTTGTCATCATCAAAAAGGGGAGAATGTTAGAATCTTAAGTTTTGATGAGGACTAAAATATGAAAGAATAGGCCAAATACTTAGAAAGCAATAGGTAAACATAAAATCCCAAGTAAGAGTGCAACCGGATGAGGATTTACTTCCGGATAGATTAGGACTTGCGCACGCGGATGAATGTCTTCATCCCCCAGCGGCAGCAAGTAAATCACTGGGGAAATAACTTAGTCCATGAGCATTAGGTACACAAAACCTTAAGACTAAGCTATGCTTCAATCGGAAGTGAAATTGCTTCCTGTTAGATTTAGACTGGCGCAGGTTGATAAATTAGATATAACCCCGAGCGTCAGTAAAAATGCAACGTCAAGTGAAGTTGCTTCCTGTTAGACTTAGACTGGCGCAGACTGATAGAATAGACATCACCCCAAGCGTCAGTGAGTTCACCTCATCAAGTAAAAGTGCTTCATGATAGATTTAGACTGACACAGACTAATAGAGGTTATATAATCCTAAGTGTCAGTGAATCAGCCACGTCAAGTGAAATTGCTTCCAGTTAGACTTAGACTGGCACAGGCTGATAAAAGAAATATAACCCTAAGCGTCAGTGAGTTCACCACGTCAAGTAAAAGTGCTTCCGATAGCTTAGTGACTAGCGCTGAGTGTTGGAATGAAATACACTGAGCGAGAGTAAGTGATGGTGAGCTAGATCCTTCATCAAGTGGAATCACTTCCGGATGTAGAAGTGCTTCCGGATACACCTTAGACTTAGGGAACACCCACTGCATGTGACTATGTGCTTATATTGCTAAACTAACGTTCAAGTGCAGCACACTAAGTAAGGTTGCTTCCGGATGAGAAGTTGCTTCCGCAAGCAATCAGAATGTCAGAACGTTCAGAGATGCAGTGTCAGAATGCTTATGTCAGAGCAGAGGTGCCAGGACTACTTTTCAGAGATAAAGCAAGTCAACCCTGCTATACATTGATGAAGCAATTAATGGGCAAACGGTAACAAGGGAAAAACGGACATATTCAAACGGCTAGCCCACCTACCAAGAGGTCAAAATGCTTGAAGACTATATAAGGGAGCTCAACTTCATTTATGAGCAATTAATCATCTTTGAATATTCTTGAGAGAAGTTAGAGCGAGAAAACTAAGAACATCTTCAAGCATTCAAAGCTGCCCAGAAAAGCGAAGAGCATTTAACACATCGAGTGATTCTTTTCACCTACTTATTCTGTACTCCTTGTAGTTAAGTCTCTTCGTGTTATAAGAGCATTTATTGTACTTAAGTGTGTAACACCATCTGTTCTTTGAGAGAACTTAGTCAAAATCCTTTAAGTGTAAAGGTTAACCCCTTGCTTGGTGTAAGGGGGAGCTAGTTAGAAAGGTTACAAGTGAGCCTGTGTAAAAATTGTTGTAAGGTTGCAAGTGATCCCGTGCAAAACTTGCGGTTGTAAGGTTTCAGGTGAACCCGATTTAAAACCTGAGTTATAGTGGAACTCTCGGCCTGGGTGGTTGAGGACTGGACGTAGGTCAGGTAGACCGAACCAGTATAAATCTTGTGTTGTTTTAATTAAGTATTTATTTTTGAAGCACAATTCACCCCCCCTCTTGTGCATCCATTACATTCAGTTTTGGAAGATTAGGTGCTTCATCATCTTCTGTGGATTGTCCCCATGTAGGAGTTTCATCAAATACAACATGCATGGATTCTTCTACAGTTTTAGTTCTCATGTTGTATATCCTATATGCTTTACTCCTAAGGGAATATCCTATGAATATACCTACATCAGCCTTTGGATCAAACTTACCCAAATTTACCTTTCCATTGTTATGCACATAGCATTTTGATCCAAATATTTTGAGGTGGCTGATGTTGGGCTTCCTCCCTTTGTATAGCTCGTATGGAGTCTTGTCCAAGCCCTTGCGAACATAGGCTCTGTTGGAGATATAGCAAGCAGTGCTCATAGCGTCCGCCCAGAACACTTGAGAAACCTCTTTCTCGTTGAGCATGCTTCTAGCCATCTCCGTCAGAACCCTGTTCTTCCTTTTGACCACTCCATTTTGCTGAGGAGTTCTAGGAGCTGAGAAGTTATGTTCAATGCCATTCTGCTCACATAGCTCAGAGAAGCTATGGTTCTCAAACTCTCCTCCATGGTCTGTCCTTATGGCTGTGATTTTGAGCTCTCTCTCATTCTGCACTTTCTTAGCCAGGACAACAAAAGCATCAAAAGCATCTTGCTTAGAGGCAAGAAACATAGTCCAAGTAAACCTTGAATAGTATCCACCACCACTAGAGCATACAGGTTTCCACCCAAGCTCTTTACTCTCGCTGGCCCAACCAAATCCATATGGATTAGTTCCAAGGGCCTGCTGGTGGAGACTTTCTTCTTGGTTTTAAACGAGGACTTTGTTTGCTTTCCTCGTTGGCAAGATTCACAAATAAAATCATGTTTTACCTTAAAGGATGGGATACCTATGGCTAGCTCCTTTTTAATTAGCATATCAAGTTGAGTAAAATTAACATGAGCTAATCTCTTATGCCAAAGCCAACTGTTCTCATCACTAGATATTAAACATTTTTCTTCCAGTTGTTGACATAAGTCTAGAGTATATAGGTTCCCATTTCTGTTTGCCTTAAGTTTGCATTTTAAATTGGCCTTATCTAAATTCAGATCCTGCTTATCAACTATTATGCACTCATTTGAATCAAAGATTACCCAATTTCCTTTGTCAGTGCTCTGGCTCACGCTCAGCAGGTTGTGACAGAGACCGTCCACTAGATATACGTCTTTGACTGGTCCGACTTCTCCAACTCCAGTGATCTTACCACTTTGATTTCCTCCAAAGGTCATTGTGGCTCCATCCTTGATCACCAGAGATTTGAACTTGTCTCTGTCTCCAGTCATATGTCTCGAGCATCCGCTATCGATGTACCATTTTCTGTTTTTGGATGCCTTGAGACACACCTGAAATAATCAAGCAAGCTTAGGTACCCAACCTCTCTTGGGTCCTCTGTCATTAGTTTTCAGTGCCCTTGGTCTAGTGTAAGCCTTAACCTTGGGCTTATGATCACTTGGAACCTCTGGCCTAGTGCTGGCTCTAGGCTCTTGGGTTTTCCCTGTGGAATGGTTCCAGGCTCGGGATCCTTGTCCTCTCTTGGTTTCCTTTGCAGGAGGAGGCCCATTTGTAAGAGCTACTTGCTCCATGCTTCTTGGCATTACAGGTGGACGTGAAGTGTCCTTTCCTATTGCAATAGTTACAGAAGCTGAAGGGTGAGGAGCTATGACTAGTGGCTTTATGGAAGAACTTTAAGTAGGGCTTTACTTTTGGTTCCACCCACTTTTTCCCTCTAGGAGTATATCCTAAGCCAGTCCTATCCCTATATGCCCGTTGATTCATTAAAATTATATTTAACATTTCTGAACCATTTGTAAACTTCTGCAGGGCATTTTGCAGCTTGTCTTTCTCAGCTGAGATTTTGCTGCAATTAGGGCAGCTCTCAAGTGTTAAGGCATTTGGTTCTGCTTGGGGAGAACCCTGGCCATCCACTACCGGAAGCTTTCTAGCTTCCGCTAGCTCTTCACTTAGTGAGTCCACCTTGGACTCAAGTGATTCCTTTTTAGTTTTTAACACTTTATAGGCTTTACATAATCTAGAGAATTCCTCATGAACCTCATTGTAAGCCTCTTGTAATTCAGAAAGAGTTACCTCATGATCTTCGTGAGTGAGGTCAAGATCTGAAGATGCTTCCTCATCATCTTCTCTGGCTACCAGGCAGAGATTGGCAACTTCTTCCTCATCACTTGCTTCGTCATCTGAGCTATTCACCCATATGGAGGAAACGAAGGCCTTTCTTTTGTCTTTGCTTTTTGACCTCTGCAGACTAGGACACTCAGCCTTGAAGTGACCAGGCTTCTTACATTCAAAGCACACAGGGACCTTTTCCTTCTTGTATCCCTTCTTCTGGCTGGAGTCACCTTTCTGAAAACCTCCTTTCTTTCTGAAGAATTTTCTGAACTTCCTCACCATCATAGCCATCTCCTCATCATCCATTTCCTCCTCATCATCCTCATCATCATCATCGATCTCCTTGCTGGGAACAACAAGGGCAAGATTCTTGGCTTTGGATGAGGTTTGAGGAGCTCTTTGAGCTAGTAGAGTAGGCTCATATTCGGCAAGAGATCCAAATAGTGCGGTGATGGAGCTGGTTGATTCTCCTTGGACTTCCTGCAAGATAGTTACTTTGGTGATCCAGTCACCCTTCAAGATCTTTAGGATCTTGCTTACTTGCTCTCTTTCAGGAATATCCTTACCCAGCGAGGCCAAATTGTTGATGAGATGAGTGAACCTTGTTAGAATCTTAAGTTTTGATGAAGACTAAAATATAAAGGATTAGACCAAGTGCCTAGGAAGCAATAGGATAACATAGGATCCCAAGTAAGAGTGCAACCGGTAGTGGATTTACTTCCGGATAGACTAGGACTCGCGCACGCGGATAAATGTTTCATCCCCCAGCGGCAGCGAGTAACTCACTAGGAATTTAACTTAGTCCACGAACGCTAGATATACAAAACCTTAAGACTAAGCTATGTTTCAACCGGAAATGAAATTGCTTCCTGTTAGATTTAGACTGGCGCAGGTTGATAAATTAAATATAACCCCGAGCGTCAGTGAAAATGCAACGTCAAGTGAAGTTGCTTCCTGTTAGACTTTGACTGGCGCAGATTGATAGTATAGGTAGAACCCCAAGCGTCAGCAAGTTTACAACGTCAAGTAAAAGTGCTTCCGATAGCTTAGTGACTAGCACTGACTGTTGGATTGAGGAACACTGAGCGAGAGTAAGTGATAGTGAGTTAGATCCTTCATCAAGTGAAATTACTTCCGGATGTAGAAGTGCTTCCGGATACATCCTAGACTAAATGACTTCCCACAGCATGTATAGTTCTTACTATATTTGATTATATATAATGCTATGTTGGACTAACCAGTATGTGCAGAACCTAGTCACACTTCCGGATGCAAATGAGCTTCCGGATGCAAAGACTCTTGGCATTGGATTTCAGAGATTAACCCTTGCAGAGCAAGGTTGCCACTTCCGGATGAACGATGATCATCCGTCAGCAAGAGTACAAGAGTGAACGTCACATACTCAGAAGTCAGAATGCTTTTGTCAGAGCAGAGGTGTCAGGACTACTTTTCAGAGATAAAGCAAGTCAACCCTGCTAAGCATTAATGAAGATGTACCTCTCAACGGTAACATGGGATTAACGGCTATATTCAAACGGACATATTCAACCTGCCGCCCAAGCCTTTGAAGCCAAGTATAAAAGGAACATCTACATTCAGAAGAAAAAAAAAAGGAGAACAGAGCACATTATCTGATATATCATCTTCTACATTCCTCTCATCTTCTACTCTCAGATCAAAAGTTGTAACATTCTTAGAGAGTCATTCAATTGTACTTAAGTGAGTAACATCATCTACTCTTAGAGAGAGTCATCTGTACTTAAGTGTTTAGCACAATCCGTTCATAGAGTGAACACATCATTAAATCCTCTAATTGATAGAGGCTGTTCTAGAGCTTGTGCTTGAAGAACAGTATTGTTATCTTACAAAAGTAAGGGGGAGCATTTAGAGGTTTTCTAAATCTCCATAGGTTGCAAGTTAGCCCGCAAAACTTGTGGTTGTAAGGTTGCAGGTGATCCCGTTGTAAAACCTGTGGTTGTAAAGGTTTGCAGGTGAACCCGTTGTAAAACCTGTGGGTTGTTAGGTGAACCCGTGTTCGTAAAACCTAAAGTGTAAAGGCTTTCTTGTGCCTGGTTCAAACAAGAAGTTTAGTGGATTGAAAATCTCAGGTGGAGCCTGGGGACTGGATGTAGGTCTGGGAGTGACCGAACCAGGATAAACTTGCTTGTGCATATTCTGCTTATTTAAATTTCACACCAAGCACCACACCACTACATACTCACTTGTGCTTGGGATGATCCATCGTCACTCTCATCAAGCACAAGGAGTAAAGTTTACAAAAAGGGAAAATTATTAAGTTTTTATTCTCCACCCAATTCACCCCCCCTCTTGGGTGACAGCCACGCATTTCATTTGGTATCAGAGCCAGGTCACTTGTTTAAAGGATCCAACGATCTCAAGTGCAAAGACCTAGGCTGACTTGGGTTACAAAATGTGTTTTGAAGGATTTGATCATACTATCCCACCCGTGTTAGAAAATGCTGATTTTTACTCATGGAAGGGAAGGATGAAAAGTTTTATACTATCCACGGATTTCAAAATGTGGGATGTCTTTGAAAAGGACTCTGATTTCAAACCAAAAGTAAATTGGACTGAAGAGGAGAAAAATTTATTTTACTTAAACCTTAGAGCAATGCAAATTTTGCACAAAAGCTTATCTGAAAATGATTTCCAAAAAATTAAACATTGCTCTAGGGCTAGAGATATTTGGAACACTCTTGACACTATGTATGCTTCTAATCAATCTCTTGAAGTTAAGGCTGTCCAAAGCTCATTATGTGCTCCTTGTGAATCAACCTTTGATGAGCTACTGGATGGTGATATAGAGGAAGCTAGCATCAGTAAAGAGAGTGTCAATTTGAGCCTAGAAGATTCAGAAACTGAAGAAAATAAGGTACATGAACTTGAACCCTCTGAATTGCAAGACATTTATGATGAGTTGCATATTGAATTCTGTAAACTTGCAAAAGAAGTTCTAGGCTTGAGAAAAAGGAATAGGGAACTTGAGAAACTTATCCTTTCTTCTACAACCAAGGAGTCCAAAGTTCCACTTTTAAAAGAAGAATTTTCAAAAGACCCTGAAATTTCAAAAGTTAACAAACATAGTGTCTTTGAAAAGAAAACTGACAAACACAATAATGACAAGAAATCTTATTCTGAACATCATCCCATTATCTGTCATTATTGTGGTAGAACAGGTCATATTTCTCACACATGCAATTTTAAAAGAAATTTAAATGTGAGGAACAAATATGTATGGATCCCCAAAGGACAAGAAAGGTCCAGCGCTAACCATGTAGGACCCAAGTATAAATGGGTACCAAAACTCCCTTCCAGTGCCTTACTTGTGCAGGAAAGATCAAGAGTTCCTCTTGCCCCAAAGAAGAGAACTCGTGGTGATGTCACTGCTGCAACCACCTGGTACAATCATAAGAAGCAGTGCGCTACCATAAGGAACAAAGACTTTGTCTCAGGGATAAGCTATCACAAAGTTCCATTCAACTGTCCTGAGAAGAACAAGAGAGAGAGGATGTCTCAACCAACATGGAGAAAACCTATGAATTCTGTCTCTCCTAAAGTGCTTCAGGCCAAAGATAAGTATAGAAGATCCCCTTGGGTAAGCAAGGGATCACTTAAGGTTGAAGCATGCAATAGTAAAATCTCCTATGCAAATGTTAGATGGACTTATTGAGATTTTACATCAAGCATCATGTATATGAACATTATATGCCTTATAAGAATTTATCACAATGTTCATAGTCTACATGCTATCTATGACTATCATTATCAAACCGTGTATAACCATGTGCATATAGTCATAGTTGACTTGCAATACCATATTCATAGTGAATAATCTTTAGGTGCATGTGAATCACATACTTCGTACAAACTGACAAGTCAGATCCAAGTCTGGATACTGAAAAGAGAAAAAGGGGGTTATTTGATATATTGTAGGAAAGAAGACTGGAAGCAACAACAAGATTCAAGACTATACATCAGCTGAGATATTTGTCATATTTTGATGAGTCGTCCCTCATGTCTGCTTCCTAATGCACAAAAGTCATTGATCGTGCAAGTCTGTTCATTTCTCACTTGAATGACATACTAGGGATCTAGAGTTAGAGCTTGATCACCAAAAAGCAACAAGGAGGGAAAGAAAGAATTGACATTCATCACAATACAAATGATGCTTAATCACACTAAATCAATCAATGGAAGATTTCTCTCTTGAGACTCTTTTTGACCTTCAACGACAAGGATGATGATGGAGAAGAAAGATAACTCTCAACATTGTTGCTTCTTCTCCTGACACTAATGTTGAAGCTGTGAGGAAATACAAAAAGGTTCCCCACAATGTTAAATCTTAAGTGAGTCCAACCGGAAGCAAAATCACTTCCGGATACTCTTTTGCTGGCGCTGGATGATAACTCAATGTGATCAAGAGCACCACTCCAACCGGAAGCAAAACTACTTCCGGATGATCACTCACTAACACTGGATGATCAAGTCAAGAGAGCGCCAGTGCCAGACCAAGGAACACATCACTTCAGAAAACGTTTCAACTCCCTCTATGAAACGTTGTGCCTTCTCTGACTAATTGAATCAACACGTGTCATCAGGTGTGTCGTTCCAACTTAAAATCTTACGTTACCCAATGTGAGAAAATTTGAAAAGAAGATGCCCATTTTATCCTCAGGAGTTTTACCTATAAATAGATGTCATTTTTTTTCTTTCATCCTTTACTGCATCTTTTTCACTCGCATCATTTTCTCTGAAAAGCCTCTTCATCTTCTCCATCGTGTTCTTCATTTTTCTTTACACACTTCTCGCATTTCCTTCCTTTTTATCACAACATTCATACAAAAATGGCCGGATCTCATGAATCCAACCCAGTTACCCAGAAAACCTCTTCATCCAAGAAACACAAGTCGAAATCTGGGAAATCAAGTCACAAGCACTCTGGTAAATCTGGGCATCATGAAGAACATCGCGATGAACATCATGAACACCGTGAAGTTTCTGGGCAACCACTGGGACAGGATGAGAATATTCAGGGTCAGCCTGAAACTTCTGGTAGAGTAGAAGAACAGTCAGTGGTTTCTGAGCAAGAGAGGGAAGCCCTGAGAAAAGGAAAGAAGAAGAAGGTGCAATTTGCTGAAGAACCTTCTTCCAAGAGGCAGAGGGTTGAAGAAGATGATCCCACAGTATATAGAGATGGGGCATTGGAGAGTGTGGCCGCCAAATTTGAGACATCCACTCCCATCTTCAACCATGGCCTGTTCCTTAATCTGGACAAGATTGGTGAACTAGGGTTTCCCCATCTGCGCCCTTACTTGGAGAAGTATATGCCTTGGCTGGGCATCAACCAGGATTACAATGTCAACGTCCTGCGAGTCTTCTCCCAATCCCTCTCTGGCAGGGCTAAGTACAGGAAGGTTGATGGGAAAGAGCAAATCCACAAACTCTCCTTCTCCGCCACAGTAAGGGGGAGAACCTTCAGGTTCAAGTGGAAGACGCTGAATGAGTTAATGGGAATAACGGATGAAAGCATGAATGAGTGGCTATATCCAGAGGCGCACAAGTACAACATGGAGGATCTTGTGAAGCTATATGGCACCGATAGCAAAAAGGTGTCCAAAATGTCTGATTCATACAGACTGCTGTACTATGTTTACTCCCGGATGATGACTCACAAAGGGGGTAACTTCAATGAGTTCGCCAACATTGACAACACTTGGTTCCCCAGACTTCTCAAACAACAACCTATCAATCCTGGCCAGTTGATCTGCTTAGAGCTTCAGAGATGGTTGACCAATGACAAGTCTGGCCATCTTCCCTATCCCACCATCATTGCCTTCCTCCTTGAGAAGCATCTGATCAAGGCTACATCTGCTGTGGAGGAAGAGAATGTCAAGTGTAAGCCTGTGGGAGCAACCAATATTGCGAAGATGGGCATCAAGTACTTCAAGCCTCCTAAGCCCACTCGCTCAGGCTCACAAGCCAGTAGTGCTTCTGGCACTTCAGCCCCCTCTGCATCTGGAGCAGGGGATCAGGAAGTTGACTCCCATGCTGGGCCAAGCCGTATTGCAAGAGTGCCAGCCTCTGTTAGGGCCTTTGCCGAGGAAGTAAAGGAAGAGCTTCTCTTCAGATTGCCTGAGTCATTGGTGGGTTCTCTCCGTGCTGAGTGTGACGCTGGCTTCCAGCACCAAGGGGAGCGGATCCAGCGGCTCGAGGACAGAGTAGGACAGCTTGAGAATCACCTTGCCAGGGTGGATGCAAAGTTGGATCTCATCCTCCAACACCTACAAATTCCCCAACCATCTCAAGGTAACCTACCACCTCCTCCTCCTCCTCCTCCTCAAAACCCACCTCCTCCACCTCCTAATCACCCTCAACTTCCCCCTCCTCCTCCACCTAACACTCAACAACCTCACCCACCACCACAAAATGACCAGAAACCCTCACCATCACCAAACAATGACCACCAATCCCAACCTTCCCCTGCCCATGACCAAGAAACCCAAGACTCTCCTCAACACTCCCCTCAACACTCCCCTCGCCATTCTCCTAGAAACTCCTCATCCTCACCTTCCTCATCCTCACCCATTCTCTCACGCCCTGGCGCTCCTACTCGCTCTCCACTCCATTTCTCCAACCCTACCCATCCAAGCCCTAGACCCATATGATCTGACACAGCCATTCACCCCCTCAGCCAACCATACAGCGAGTATCCCCGCCTTCAACCACTCACTGATGACCATTTACCATTTACCCCAGACTCCAACTACAAGGAATACTCCTCCACTCATCCTTATTAGGGTCTCTTTGTCACCTCCGGTTGGTTCCCCAACCCTCCTCAAACTCCAGAACACCCATCTTCTCCCACATCCTCTACCTCTACCCTCTCACCCTGCCCTCCTAAGAGATTTGGCCCTGAGCCACCTCCACCCTCCTCATCCACTCCATCCCTGGCACTCACCCTTGTTGATGATGACAAAAGGGGGAGAAATGTTATGTCTACTCTTCGCCTAAGTATGGCCACAAGGGATGTTCTCAGCCAGCCATCACTCTGGATTGATGAAGACATCACGGCCGCCCTGCGTCGTGCATTTGAGTCTCAGAGGCTGAGTGGTGCAGAAAGCCTCATAAGAGGAGAGGCCATCCGTTTCATGCAGCAGAAGAGAACGGATGAGCAAGGATCACATATGGAGATGGTTGTGTTTGGGCAGAATGAACAATCCTCACAACCTGAGTCATCATCAGAGCCTCCTCCAACTAAAACAAGTAGAGAGATTGTTGAGGAGATCATGATGAAGTGGGGACTCAAGAGACCCAACCATCCTCCCATAGTGATAGCCAAGCCTGTTCCTGCATCTTCTGGGCAAGTGTCTGAGAGTCCGTCATCTAAGCAGTCATCTGTTCCTCCTCCCTCGTCTGAGCCAGCAGCCAGATTCAGTGAGCCCAGAAAGAAGGCCGTTGCTAGGAAACGTGCCAGGAAGTTAATTGCCACCACTGAATCTGATGAGTCTGAGGAAGAGACTCCATCTGACCTACCTGAGCAAGGAACTTCATCTGCCCAGGTTGAGCAAGAAAATCCAGTGGTTCAAGCGGTTCCAATTCTGAAGGAAGTCAAATTGGAGATTGAAGACATGACTCCTGAGGAATTTGAGAAGTTTGGATTCACAGACAAGCTATCCTTTGGTCAGATGGCTTGCCTCGATGCTGATAGAGCAAGTGCCTTGCCCACTCCTCCAATTAGCAAGAGCAAAGGGAAGAGCAAATGGTTAGGGAAAAGGAAAGCCCAGGAAGTTGAGGAGGATCCCAACTTCCCTGTATGGAACGTGAAAATCCGGGCTGTTCACTATCCCAATGGAGAGGTCCTCTACTTCGACGATGCTACTGGGTTCCCTGGGTATGAAGAAGTAGAGAACCTAAAAAGGGCATTCGAGGAGTCTATCGAGTCAGAGAGGCTCAGAAGGGAAAAAGATGAAGAAGAGCTTCAAGAGATCATTGCCCAGATAAACCAGAGTGAGCGTGAGGCCAAGTTAGCCCAACTACAAAAAGAAAATGAAGTCGAGCCAAAAACATTGTGTTTTAACTTAGAAAATTTTTTCTTTTGTATTGTGTTTTCATGCATACTTTCATATTTGCTTGGTGTTAATTACTTGTAGATGTTCTTTACTTGTAAATGTTATTTGATTGTATACTCTGACTTGTAACTCTTACTTGTCAATAATAATTGTTCAAGTTACTTGTTCTTATCCATTGCTTTTATTCTTTTGCTAATCCTTCCTTAGGAACTTAATTGATAAAACTAGGTTTGTCATCATCAAAAAGGGGGAGAATGTTAGAATCTTAAGTTTTGATGAAGACTAAAATATAAAGGATTAGACCAAGTGCCTAGGAAGCAATAGGATAACATAGGATCCCAAGTAAGAGTGCAACCGGTAGTGGATTTACTTCCGGATAGACTAGGACTCGCGCACGCGGATAAATGTTTCATCCCCCAGCGGCAGCGAGTAACTCACTAGGAATTTAACTTAGTCCACGAACGCTAGATATACAAAACCTTAAGACTAAGCTATGTTTCAACCGGAAATGAAATTGCTTCCTGTTAGATTTAGACTGGCGCAGGTTGATAAATTAAATATAACCCCGAGCGTCAGTGAAAATGCAACGTCAAGTGAAGTTGCTTCCTGTTAGACTTTAACTGGCGCAGATTGATAGTATAGGTAGAACCCCAAGCGTCAGCAAGTTTACAACGTCAAGTAAAAGTGCTTCCGATAGCTTAGTGACTAGCACTGACTGTTGGATTGAGGAACACTGAGCGAGAGTAAGTGATAGTGAGTTAGATCCTTCATCAAGTGAAATTACTTCCGGATGTAGAAGTGCTTCCGGATACATCCTAGACTAAATGACTTCCCACAGCATGTATAGTTCTTACTATATTTGATTATATATAATGCTATGTTGGACTAACCAGTATGTGCAGAACCTAGTCACACTTCCGGATGCAAATGAGCTTCCGGATGCAAAGACTCTTGGCATTGGATTTCAGAGATTAACCCTTGCAGAGCAAGGTTGCCACTTCCGGATGAACGATGATCATCCGTCAGCAAGAGTACAAGAGTGAACGTCACATACTCAGAAGTCAGAATGCTTTTGTCAGAGCAGAGGTGTCAGGACTACTTTTCAGAGATAAAGCAAGTCAACCCTGCTAAGCATTAATGAAGATGTACCTCTCAACGGTAACATGGGATTAACGGCTATATTCAAACGGACATATTCAACCTGCCGCCCAAGCCTTTGAAGCCAAGTATAAAAGGAACATCTACATTCAGAAGAAAAAAAAAAAGGAGAACAGAGCACATTATCTGATATATCATCTTCTACATTCCTCTCATCTTCTACTCTCAGATCAAAAGTTAGCCCAACTACAAAAAGAAAATGAAGAGAGGCAAAAAGAGAGGGAGAAGAAAAAGAAACACAAACCCTAAACCCCCAATCCAAACATTGTGTTTTAACTTAGAAAATTTTTTCTTTTGTATTGTGTTTTCATGCATACTTTCATATTTGCTTGGTGTTAATTACTTGTAGATGTTCTTTACTTGTAAATGTTATTTGATTGTATACTCTGACTTGTAACTCTTACTTGTCAATAATAATTGTTCAAGTTACTTGTTCTTATCCATTGCTTTTATTCTTTTGCTAATCCTTCCTTAGGAACTTAATTGATAAAACTAGGTTTGTCATCATCAAAAAGGGGGAGAATGTTAGAATCTTAAGTTTTGATGAAGACTAAAATATAAAGGATTAGACCAAGTGCCTAGGAAGCAATAGGATAACATAGGATCCCAAGTAAGAGTGCAACCAGTAGTGGATTTACTTCCGGATAGACTAGGACTCGCGCACGCGGATAAATGTTTCATCCCCCAGCGGCAGCGAGTAACTCACTAGGAATTTAACTTAGTCCACGAACGCTAGATATACAAAACCTTAAGACTAAGCTATGTTTCAACCGGAAATGAAATTGCTTCCTGTTAGATTTAGACTGGCGCAGGTTGATAAATTAAATATAACCCCGAGCGTCAGTGAAAATGCAACGTCAAGTGAAGTTGCTTCCTGTTAGACTTTGACTGGCGCAGATTGATAATATAGGTAGAACCCCAAGCGTCAGCAAGTTTACAACGTCAAGTAAAAGTGCTTCCGATAGCTTAGTGACTAGCACTGACTGTTGGATTGAGGAACACTGAGCGAGAGTAAATGATAGTGAGTTAGATCCTTCATCAAGTGAAATTACTTCCGGATGTAGAAGTGCTTCCGGATACATCCTAGACTAAATGACTTCCCACAGCATGTATAGTTCTTACTATATTTGATTATATATAATGCTATGTTGGACTAACCAGTATGTGCAGAACCTAGTCACACTTTCGGATGCAAATGAGCTTCCGGATGCAAAGACTTTTGGCATTGGATTTCAGAGATTAACCCTTGCAGAGCAAGGTTGCCACTTCCGGATGAACGATGATCATCCGTCAGCAAGAGTACATGAGTGAACGTCACATACTCAGAAGTCAGAATGCTTTTGTCAGAGCAGAGGTGTCAGGACTACTTTTCAGAGATAAAGCAAGTCAACCCTGCTAAGCATTAATGAAGATGTACCTCTCAACGGTAACATGGGATTAACGGCTATATTCAAACGGACATATTCAACCTGCCGCCCAAGCCTTTGAAGCCAAGTATAAAAGGAACATCTACATTCAGAAGAAAAAAAAAGGAGAACAGAGCACATTATCTGATATATCATCTTCTACATTCCTCTCATCTTCTACTCTCAGATCAAAAGTTGTAACATTCTTAGAGAGTCATTCAATTGTACTTAAGTGAGTAACATCATCTACTCTTAGAGAGAGTCATCTGTACTTAAGTGTTTAGCACAATCCGTTCATAGAGTGAACACATCATTAAATCCTCTAATTGATAGAGGCTGTTCTAGAGCTTGTGCTTGAAGAACAGTATTGTTATCTTACAAAAGTAAGGGGGAGCATTTAGAGGTTTTCTAAATCTCCATAGGTTGCAAGTTAGCCCGCAAAACTTGTGGTTGTAAGGTTGCAGGTGATCCCGTTGTAAAACCTGTGGTTGTAAAGGTTTGCAGGTGAACCCGTTGTAAAACCTGTGGGTTGTTAGGTGAACCCGTGTTCGTAAAACCTAAAGTGTAAAGGCTTTCTTGTGCCTGGTTCAAACAAGAAGTTTAGTGGATTGAAAATCTCAGGTGGAGCCTGGGGACTGGATGTAGGTCTGGGAGTGACCGAACCAGGATAAACTTGCTTGTGCATATTCTGCTTATTTAAATTTCACACCAAGCACCACACCACTACATACTCACTTGTGCTTGGGATGATCCATCGTCACTCTCATCAAGCACAAGGAGTAAAGTTTACAAAAAGGGAAAATTATTAAGTTTTTATTCTCCACCCAATTATTAAGAGGGGGCTCTTGGGTGACAGCCACGCATTTCAAACCTGAGCTCCAGCTCTCTGATAGGTTCAGTGGGACTAAGCATGGCGAACTTGTGAAATTCTTCCACCAGCATCTCAACACGTCTTGCTTTTACTCCCTTGGTTCCAGAGTGAGCAGCCTCAAGAGCCTCCCACATATCTTTAGCATTTTTGTGGTGGCTGATCCTGTGAAAATCTTTGGGACTGAGAGCACACTGGATGTAGTGCATGGCCCTATAGTTCAGTTGGACTAAAGCAAGGTCCTCAGGGGTGTATCTGGCTCTCACCTTAGCAAACCCATCCTCATCTATGGGAGTTTGATCCCCACGTTCAATTACTTCCCAGAGTCTAATATCACTTGACTTGATGTAAGTCTCCATTCTAAACTTCCAGAATGGATAGTTATACCCATCGAAGCCTGGGGGCTTGTTGGGTTGAACAGAGACATCTGGTAGAGAGTAATCTGTATCCATTACTGGATCTTTGCTTTCTGGATTCGTTGGAATCGAGTGAGAAAGACCTGCTCTGATACCAAATGAAAGTAATGGATGCACAAGAGGGGGGGTGAATTGTGCTTCAAAAATAAATTCTCAAATAAAACAACACAAGAGTTATACTGGTTCGGTCTACCTGACCTACGTCCAGTCCTCAACCACCCAGGCCGAGTTCCACTATATCTCAGGTTTTAAACCGGGTTCACCTGAAACCTTACAACCGCAAGTTTTGCACGGGATCACTTGCAACCTTACAACTACAAGTTTTACACAGGCTCACTTGTAACCTTTTTAACTAGCTCCCCCACACACCTAGCAAGGGGTTAACCTTTACACTTAAAGGATTTTTCTGACTATGTTCTCTCAAAGAACGGATGGTGTTACACACTTAAGTACAATCAATGCTCTTATAACAGGAAGAGACTTAACAACAAAGAGTACAGAATATGTAGATGAAAAGGATCACTCGATGTGTTAAATGCTCTTTTCTTTTCTGGGCAGCTTTGAATGCTTGAAGATGTTCTTAGTTTCTCGCTCTAACTTCTCTCAAGAATATCAAAGATAATTGTTGTTGTCATAAATGAAGTTGAGCTCCTTTATATAGTCTTCAATCAATCTGGCTCTTGGTAGGTGGGATAGCCGTTTGAATATGGCCGTTTTTCCCATGTTACCGTTTGCCCAATTAATGCTTCATCAATGCATAGCAGGGTTGACTTGCTTTATCTCTGAAAAGTAGTCCTGACACCTCTGCCCTGACAAAAGCATTCTGACACTGCATCTCTGAACGTTCTGACATTCTGATTGCTTGCGGAAGCAAAATCACATCCGGAAACACTTCTACATCCGGAAGTAAATCCACTGGATGAAGGATTATATTCACTATTACTCACTCTCGCTCAGTGTCCTTCACTCCAACAGTCAGCGCTAGTCACTAAGCTATCGGAAGCACTTTCACTTGACGTGGCTTATGTTTATTGACGCTTGGTTATCTTATTCTATCAGTCAGCGCCAGTCTAAATCTAACAGGAAGCACTTTTACTTCCGGTTGAGCCTTAGCTTAGTCTTAAGGTTTTGTATACCTAATGCTCATGGACTAAGTAAATTCCCTAGTGAGTTACTTGCTGCCGCTGGGGGATGGGTTATCCATCCGGGAGCGCTAGTCCTAGTTTATCCGGAAGTAAATCCACATCCGGTTGCACTCTCACTTGGGACTCTATGTTAACCTATTGCTTTCTAAGTACTTGGCCTATTCTTTCATATTTTAGTCTTCATAAAAACTTAAGATTCTAACATATCTGGATCGCTGCTTTGCAAAGCCCTCATCATCAAGAGGTGTGTGATTTCCATGTTCAATCACATCCCAAAGTCGGATGTCGCTAGACTGTATGTAGGTCTCCATTCGGAATTTCCAGAATGGATAGTTATACCCATCAAAGCCTGGGGACTTGTTGGGTTGAATAAAGACATCTGGCAAGGAATAGTCTGTATCCATTACTGGATCTTTTCTTTCTAGATTCTTGGGAATCAAGTCAGAAAGACCTGCTCTGATACTAAATGAAAGTAATGGATGCACAAGAGGGGGGGTGAATTGTGCTACAAAATAAAAACTCAAACAAAATCAACACAAGAGTTTATACTGGTTCGGTCTTCCTGACCTACGTCCAGTTCTCAACCACCCAGGCCGAGTTCCACTATCCCCAGGTCTTACAACGGGTGCACCTGGAACCTTTACAACAGCAAGTTTTAAGCGGGATCACTTGCAACCTTACAACCACAAGTTTTACACAAGGCTCACTTGCAACCTTTTCTAACTAGCTCCCCCTTACAACCAGCAAGGGTTCAACCTTTACAAATAAAGGATTTTCTAACATAGTTCTCTTTAAGAACTGATAATGATACACACTTAAGTACAATGAATGCTCTTAATACAAGAAGAGGCTTAACTACAAAGAGTACAAGATAAGTAGATGAAAAGATCACTCAATGAGTTAAATGCTCTTTCTCTTTTCTGGGTAGCTTTGAATGCTTGAAGGATTTCTTTAGTTTCTCTCTCTAGCTTTCTTCAAGATGTCAAAGATATTAGTTGTCTTCATAAATGAAGGTGAGCTTGTTTATATAGCCTTCAAGTATTCTCACTCTTGGTAGGTGGGTTAGCCGTTTGAATATGGCCGTTTATCCCAAGTTACCGTTTGCCCAATTAATGCTCCATTAATGCTTAGGAGGGTTGACTTTGCTTTATCTCTAAAAAGTAGTTCTGACACCTCTGCTCTGTCAAAAGCATTCTGACACTGGATTGCTCTGAACGTTCTGACATTCTGATTGCTTGCGGAAGCAAGTCCACATCCGGAAGCAACTTTACTCAGTGTACTGCATTTGAACGTTAGTCTTAACAATAAAGGCACATACTCACATGCAGTGGGAGTTCACTTAGTCTAAGGGAGTTCTTTTCCATCCGGAAGCAATTCCACATCCGGAAGCACTTTCACTTGGACGTTGGTTTATGTTCACATTTTCCTCACTGACGCTCAGTGTTATCTATACCAACAACCAGCGCTAGTCACTAGGCATTCGGAAGTAAATCCACTGGACGTTGGGTTATGGTCACTGGTGCTCAGTGTTATCCATACTCACAGCCAGCGCTAGTCTTAATACAATCGGAAGTAAATCTACATCCGGAAGCTTCCTAACTTAGTCTCAAGGATTTTATACTCTAATGCTCTTAGACTGAGTTATGACTTGGTGATATACTTGCTGTCGCTGGGGGATGAGACGTTCATCCGCGAGCGCTAGTCTTAGTCCATCTGGAAGTAAATCCACATCCGGAAGCACTCTAGTTTGGGGTTCTATATTAACCTAATATTCTCCAAGTGTTTGGCTTGTTCTTTCATATTTTAGTCTTCATCAAAACCTAAGATTCTAACACTTGTCTCCTCACTTCGCAGGTAATTTAAATGATCTCTATGTCATCTTCATCAATTCAGCTTCGTCTATATAAACTATTGTTCATTCAAATTAGAGTGTTGTGAAGTTTGTGGTTAGATTTTGAAATCTGTATATGTAGGTATACTTGTGTGTTGTTGTTGTGTGCTTACTTCATTTGTTCCATATGTTTTATTCATTTCAATAGTAAATTCTGTGTTGATTTAGAAGTGAAATCAGGAAATTGTGACTCAGAGAAACTTGAGAAGAATTTTGAAAAAATTATTAATAACAAAACATGTTATTATATCCTTTACAGAAATAGTTTTGATTCTTTCTTTAGTTTTAAAGCCGAGATATCTACAATTACTTTCATGTTTGAGAATTAGGCTTTTCAGTATGCATTATTAGTTAGATTTCGAAACCCTCTATATGAACTATTGTTTGCTGTCAAGATTTTGTGACTTTCAATCAAACTTTGAAGAAGATACTTTTTTGATGTAATATTGAAGAAATTAGAATTGGTTTTAACGTTTACATATTTAATTTTTCCTCTTTATAGAATTTTTTGAACACTAGATTTATTTTGTTTGATATATGGTTTGATTGTGATTTTCTTGAAGCTGTATTTGAGTTAAGGTATGGTTGTTTTTGAAAATTTGAAGGTTGAGTCGAATTGGAAGTTTTTGGAAATCAGTCTTAGTAAAGTTTAAAAAAAAATCACCTTCTTAAGCCATGTAAGGTACGTGGCATGACCCTATTAGGTCATGTTACGTGCTAAATCATCACCTTCTTCACTACATCATCACCACATATATGAAAATAAATCCCTGAAACTCACATCACCCTATTACAAATGTAGCAACTCTGTGAACTTTTCAGGGTTTGACCATTAATTTTGACTTGATTAGACATGTCTCTTGCCACATCACCCTATTAGGTCATGTCACGTACCACATCATCACCATCTTCACTACATCATCGATACATGTCTGAAAATAAATCCCTGAAACCCACATCACCCTATTACAAATGTAGCAACTCCGTGAACATTTCAGGGTTTGACCATTGATTTTAACTAGATGTGGCAAGTGACATGGCCTAATAGGGCGATGTGGTGAGTGCCATGACTTAATCAGGTCAAAATTAATAGTCAAACTCATAAAATTGACGTAGTTGCTATATTTGAACCGTTTCGTAACTGATGGTGGTAGATTTGGGACCCGAAATTGTTATTTTATGTTGGGTGAACTTTAATAATACTTGAGTGCTAGATTTGAACCTTAAATGTGTTCATATATGTGGTGATGATGTGGTGGTGATGTGGCAGGTGAAGTGGCCTAATTGGGTGACGTTATAGGTGACGCGGCCTAATTAGGTCAAACTTAACGGTCAAACCCATCAAAATCGACGGATTTGCTAGATTTGACCCATTTTGTAATAGATGTGTGCTACATTTGAGGCCCAAAATTCTTGTTTATGTTGGGTGAACATTTGTTAATAGTAGAGTGCTAGATTTGACCCTTAACTAAACAAAAAAAGGATTTTATATCACGTTCACTCAATGAACAGATTGTATAATAACTTAAGTACAATATTCTCAAATCACTCACTCACTGATGAATATAATAATGTTTAGATACAGAGAGTGATTGAAGTATTAGATGAACAAGAAATATCTCTCAACGTAATAAGCCGGGATCACTTGTTCTGCTGAATGCTTTGGACTTCTTGCTTTTTATACTTCTTTTCTGATAATATGACCGTTGCAATAAGTCTCTCTGAGACAACACTACTGCTAGAAAGAAGGTCTTTAACGTCCAAAAAATTGGACATTTAATGACCAAAAAACTTTGCTCGTTAATGCTTGCGTCATTAAAAATAGGCTTTTAACGACTAAAATTTTTAGTCGTTAAAGTCCTACTTTTAAGTTGTAACGACCAAAGTTTTAGAAACTTTAGTCGTTGAAAACTTTTAATGACCAAATCTTTACTTTGAATGCAAATAAATAAGGATTCCAATCAAATCAAATCAAATCAATTACTAACATATATAGGAACATTTAAATAGTAAAGAAAAATATCTCCTACAATCTTGCCTAAAACAAACTCTTCAATTCAAATAATAAAAATAATCAATTAAACAAATAGTCCAACTAAATAAAAGCAGAAATTTAAGCCACGATAACTTGCCTCTGAATAACTTACCTATGCTCCATCTTTCCAACTCTCATAAAGTCAACAACATTCCCATCAATAAACTACCAACACTATAATCCATACCACATGTAGCATATAATTAATTACCAAAAAATAACAAACAAAGAATCAACCAATTTTCAGAATTCCTTTCATCAATTACTCAAACAAGGAGTTTCTCGATTTGCTAACATTGACCTGTAAACAACAAACAACAAACATAAACCTTATAGAAAGCTAGCAAATAATAGGGTAGATCCATTCCCACCCTCTTACAGCAAATAGGGCATATTTAAAAATGCAAATAATAAACACTTATCAATGTTGACATGCAAACAACATTTCTCTCGTCAAAATAACCATGCCAACAAAGAGACTCCTTTCACTATCAAAATAAATTCACAACATATATTCTACTTGAATTCATCTCACACTTATAGACAATGATTGTGATTTGAGACAACATTGTGACAATTGTACCACAACATCTCAGTAGTTTATGCAATATGCTACCAAAGCTTACATAAATCACATAATCAACAGTATGTACTTGACTGAGTTGTATTGAACCATTAAAACCATGCTTCTAATCGAACAAATGCACGTTTCAGGAACATAGAGATATCAGTTCTATCAGGCCCAACATACTTGTTTTTCTTCAAGCCATGAGTGATATCTAAAGCAACCAAAATTTTTTATCATCTTATTTTTCAAGCCATGGACAATACAAAGGGAGTGCTATTACTTACCGAGTCTTGTAGAATTTTCATGTTTCTCGTGATCATACCAACACATCATACATGCAAAAATCACACAATAAACAATTACTTGTGATTTAACCGGTTCCTAGTCGCCTTGGGGGTTAAATGCAAATTTATTTTAAACCAAGGATTGCAACACAGCGGCGCAACCTCGGGTCGTATCTAAGGTGTCTTTCTACACTACCTTAGTTAACTAAATGCAATCAAAAGCAATAAAAGGGGATGAGAGTTTTTGATTATTTTCACTACAACTAATTGGATGCAACAAGATTAAATCCTAAGCTACTATATTTTTGATGTTTTATGTCAAGATAACTATATATGTGAAATAAAATGTGAATGTATGCTTCTTTGATGATTGAATCCACTAGCTATCCTTGTTCCAAATTAATTGAGTTCACTTCCTTTATCAAGTACTTAGGCTTGTGAGAAGAAATCTTCTCCAAAGAATGCTTCTAGTAACCTAGACTAGTCTAGTTCACTAGGTATATTTAATTGGCACTCAATATGCATCACACTTTGCATAAAGCATTCTCAACTTCTATTGACAAGGCTAGCAACCAAATGGCCAATTAAGAGTTTCAAATACATGAGTCATTGAATAAAGCTAACATTAGGCTAACAAACATTCAACCACATCATTAAGGTGCAAGCATAATACAAATCTCAGACTCAAAATGTAACAAACGAAAGATTAACTCAATAAAATTGCAAATCACAATTCCTAGAAACCTAGGTACCACAATATACAATAATAACGAGAATAAGACTAAAAATAAGGATGGAGAAAACTCCCTAGTAACTCAAAGAACTCCAGCTAGCTTCAACAATATCACCAAGGAACCAAGGATTAGTTGCTCATGACAATGGGAATACCTCCACCGAAGTAGATCCTACTCTTGGCCGTTAACAACAATGAGATGGAGACACTTATTATAGTGGATGAATCTTTGGGAATGAAGAGTGAATGGAGGAAGAGAACGGCCGACGACAGTGGGTGGCGGAGATGGGTGCCATCAACGATGTGGATGAAGCCGATGGAGAAGGTGTGATGAAGTGGTGTGAGCGATGAAGTTGTCTCCTCCGCCTCTTCGTAGGGGATGTTTGGTTGATGAATTAAAGCTCTAAATCTAAGGGTTTAGATGAGATATCCTAGTGAGCTTCCGAACAAGACCCTTATTTTTATAATCTCCATTTAGAAAAATAGGAAAGTAACTCCAGACATTTCTATCTCATCTTTTCCCTCCAATAAACTCCTAATTTGCCTAATTTGTCCTTGACCAATCCAAAAAATCAATGTTATAGCACCAAGTTGTAATTTTCCAAATTCGAGCACTAAAATGCAATTTCTGGAATTCAGGCCTTATGTCTTTGAAACTCCCTGCAATGAACAAATTCAAGCACAATTGTAATATCCCAAGCCCATAAGGCCATAAGTCTTAAATGCATGAGTTTAATCCTTAAAATGATCAATTTAGCACTAAATGCAAATAACTCAATGCATCAAAACTTTAAGTATGAAAGTGCCTAAATTTCCATATATTATCTTAGGACAAGAGGCAATTTACAATAATTATTGGGTTAGAAATGTCAAATAATCATATACAATCAACTTGTTGATCAATAAAAGCACTTTCAATGCCTATGAGCTGATCACGTATGATATGGAAAATTTATTGCTAGCACATTAAAAATTAATAAACCATTAAATCAACAGCTGATAAAATAGTCAACACACAAGCTTGTGATTCATTCAATCAATAAAATTAGAGTTAGTTTTGACTTCACATGGAGGAAGAGCTTGGTACTTGATGATTTAAACAAAAGAAGGTCACCAAAACCCTAGATCGAATTCCAGTCACAATTATAAGAAAAACAGAAAAAAGCATTCACTAGAAATCTCCCTCAGTCACCATTGTTAAGGAAGAAGAATGAGAAATACCTATTCAGGTGGACGAGAAGGAGAGATCCAGATTCGAAGGAAGCGATGAAGAAAGCCTCAATTTTTCGGTTTTTTGTTTTTGTTCAAACAGGTGACGATGAATTTGCTCCGGGGTTCGACGGTGGGGTGACGGAGGACCAGCTCCAGGGTGTGGAGGCGCAAGATCGGTTGCTCAGAATCAAGTGAAAGGGTTTGTGAGTGTAACATCCTTCCACAATAATGATTATATTTAGGGCAAAAGCGCTGATCTAATAATTAACTATTTCAGTTTGGGTAAAAATAATAAATGACTGTTTTGCGGTGCATAAATAATAACTAACTTTGTTACCCGGTGCAAAAATGATAAAACCGGTACTAAATATTAATTTGTAATTATGTGGAACCTTATTGATATTATTTTTTAAAGTGAAAATACTTTTTTATCCCTCCCAATTAAACCCAACCCTTCTTCCTCCTTCCTCCCTCGTCCCTTCTCAATCCTTCCTTCCTCTTCCCGTTCTCAAACAAAGATAACTTCAAAATACAAATAACAAATTTTTACACACATAGTTATCAATTCATCTTCATCCTCTTCACCTCCCAGCAACCACCTTCTCCACCCACGCCGTCAACTGCCTTTACCCACACCGTCGGCAACCACCTTCTCCTCCCACACCGGTGACCACCTTTGGCACCCACAACCGGCGATAGCCTTTTCCACCGACACTCGACCACCTTCGGCACCCACAACCGGCGATGTCAACATTACCGTCATCGGCAACCATGAGCATATTTTGAAAAATAAAATGAACCAGAAAGATCAAAGTGGGTAATTAAAAAACCTTCTTGTTGCATTTCCAGATCTGAAACAATATTGAAACCACAACTTCTTCTTATTTTATTTTTTGTGACGTGGGCCGTGAGAGCTTAAGTAAAACTTCAAATTATGGAGGAGAGGCCTTCGACGGTGTACTGGCCATTGACATGGTCGGGCATGAAGAAAAACTCAAAGGTTGGACTGTTGAGCTTACCACTGATGAGCTGATTATAAGCAAAGCTGCAAGATGCTAATGGGTTTTTTAGTTTGATTTATTTGGACCGTTGAGCTGATTTTGTGGCTTATTTGCAAGTGAAAATGCTTATGTGATGTTCAGAGAACAGCGATTTCTTTTCCAAAGAATGCAATCCCCACATTGATATATGAGTTCTCTAGTGTTTAAATGTTTAGTTTTTCATAATTTCACTCCCAATCCTTATTTTCACCCATCATCATTAGAGAAGTGGTTGACGGTGGCTGGGGAAAAATGGGAGATGGGCGTCGGTGGTGGTAGCATTTGGGAAGGGGAAGGGGAAATGGAAGGGGAGGGGAAAAGGGGGTTTGGATTTAATTGAGAGGGGTAAAAATGTATTTTCACCTTTAAAAATAACATCAATAAAGTTTCACATAATTACAAAATAACACATAACACCGGTTTTATCATTTTTGCACCGGGTCACAAAGTTAGTTATTATTTATGCACCGCGAAACAGTCATTTATTATTTTTGCCCAAACTAAAATAGTTAATTATTAGATCAGCACTTTTGCCCTTATATTTATGCCGACTACCATGATTATAAAAAAACACTTCTTAAATAATGAAATTCTCAATGATAGTGAAATCTAAACTATTTAGAGAGACTAATTATGTCATTATACCTTACTATGATAGAAAAAGAATAGACCCAATTTTAAACTCTACCATAGTAGAAAAGAGTAAATCTTATTTTTCTAACTATCTAATCATGGTAGAAAAAGAACAAAATGACATTTAAAATGTCTACCATGATTATTTAGAAAACACTTATTTTCTTCAAATTTTTGATAAATTAACACAGTATAAAATGATTTACCACTTTAAAATATTTCTAAAATGATAGATTATTTGGAAAATTTTCAAAATAAAAATACTAAAAATAATATATTAAAGTTTACAAAAAAAGAAGGGTGAAACCAACTTTTGGTCCCTGAACTTTCCCCCCATTTTATTTTTAGTCCTTAAACTTTCAAACACATGATATTGGTCCCTGAACTTTCACCTCATTTTGCTTTTAGTCCCTGAACTTTCAAACACAAGGTATTGGTCCCTGAACTTTGCCTAGTTTAAAAGGATTAGTCCCTGAACTTTGCTTATTTTAGAAGGATTAGTTCTTGAAGCCTTTTAACTCTATTAAATCCTCCTATATGGCATATACTGTGTCAAATTGGAAGACTTGACAAACTTATTAGGATGTTAAGGTGACAAGTATATTTTATAATATTAATTATTTTAATTTCTTTTGCCATGGATGATATTAATTATTTTAAACAATTTATAATAAAATCTGAATTTTTTATCAAAATCTTAAATATGAATTTCAAAACATACACAACACATTAAAATCTTTCTTATGAGATTTCATAAAAAAATTCAGATTTTATATTTGATTTTTTGATAAAAAAATTCAAATTTTATAAAATATTTTAAAATAATTAATATCATCCATGGCAAAAAAAAATTAAAATAATTAATATTATAAAATATACTTGCCACATCAACATCCTAATAAGCTTGCCAAATCATCCAATTTGACACAGTCAAGGCCATATAGGAGGATTTAATAGAGTTAAAAGGCTTCAAGGACTAATCCTTCTAAAATAAGCAAAGTTCAGGGACTAATCCTTATAAACTAGGCAAAGTTCATGGACCAATACCATGTGTTTGAAAGTTCAGGGACTAAAAGCAAAATGGGGTGAAAGTTCAGGGACCAATACCATGTGTTTGAAAGTTCAGGGACTAAAAGCAAAATGGCGTGAAAGTTCAGGGACCAAAAGTTGGTTTAACCCAAAAAAAGAAATTAGATTAGTTCTGTACATTATTTACAAACAGAATCATGTCATAAATTTAGAAGAAACAAAATCTCTAATGTGCTCAATCAGCACAATAGATGTAACATCCTGAAAATTTAATTCGGGATTAGAGAGTGTTTGGGAAATAATAAATTGAGAAATTGGAAATTTTGAAGAACTTTTTAGAATTTTTGGAGAATTTTTGGAATATTTTTGGGGTTTTGGGAAATAAACGTCCGAATAATTAATTAAACAATTGGAGAAATAGAAATATGAGGGAATTGTGGAATCCAAAATATTTTGAAGGTCAAGGAAATCGGAGACTGGTTTAAGTGGATTTAAATTAAAAGAGTACATTATGGTAAGTTTGGGCTCCAAATTAATAGGAACCACCCTTATTTCACCCAACCAAACGTGGCCCTCTCCTTCCCTTATCATAAACCCATCGGACTCCCTCCTCCCTCCTTCACAAAACCCATCACCCTCCACCATTTCTCCAACCTTTCGGCCTCACCTCATCTCCCTCTCCCACACCATTTTTCTTCATCTCTTTACCTTCATGCTTCAATTCATTAGTGCAAAATCATGTGGGTTACTTGTTAAGCAGTAGAACTCGGCCGATCTACTCATCCCCACAACCATCCTCTTCTTTTTCTTCACATTTTCCGGCGAGTTCCGTCAGTTATGGCGGCGGACGACAAAAATCACGGTGGCTGGAGGTAGGTTAGGTATTTCTTCTTGACTCTTCAAGTCTTTTACACATTTTCACCACCTCCTCTTTTCCCTTTCTTTCCAGTTCGGCCAGCCACCTTTAGAGGCCGATCACCGGCGTTTTGGACGGCGGCCGGCGGCGGTTGTGTCTCCCTTCTCATTCTTGAACTCCGTAAGCTCTCCTACCACTTTGTGATGTTGATTTTTGGATAAAGTACCCTCTTTTAAGCTTAGGGTTTTGTAAAAAAAAATTGGAACTTTAGGATTGTCAAGCTACCATATTGATTGTTAAGTGATTAATTGAAGTTTTGTGAGGATATTTGATATTTCTTGAAGTTGGAAAATACTTTGGAATTTTGGGGGAATATTTAGGTATTCTTTGAAGTTGGGGTTTTGATTATAATGACATTTTGGAAATGTTAATGCTTTCATATGGACTTTGAAACATTGAATTTGAGTATTTTTGGGAGCAATTAGATTTTCTAAAGGAGATTGAACATTTGGGAATTTTCAGTGATGAATATGATTCTTTGAAGTTAGGGATTACATATACTTGATTCCTTGGGAACTTTAAACAAGAATTTGTGAATATTAAAGTGGTTGAATGGAGATGTTTGGAAAGTAATTAAGTTTTTGTTAGTTAGAAATTGTTTTGGGAATTTTATAGACATTTTTGGACCCTTTGAAGTTGGGATTTGTTAATGGATGATGTTTTGAATGAATTAGTGATTAAGTAGTGTTTGTTAAGGCTATATGAAAATATTGGAATGTTAGTTTTGGTTGGATTAGTGTTTGGAAAGAAATTTAGAAGTTAAAGTGTTGATTAAAAGAGGATTAGGTTATGTAAAAGAATGTTTAGAGTTTGGTGGTAGGTTGGTGAATTTGGAAAGCCACCTTGAGTGGTAATTTTGATATTAATAGGGTGGTATGGTGGTTGGAGATTATTTTTGCCATTTTATGGGCATTTTTGGTTTCTTTAAAGTGGAAGTTTGTTATGTGAGCTGTTTGGATTAGATTGGAAGATAGGAAAAGTTTGTGTAGGTGTTATGGAGATGTTGCTGGAGTGAAATGGTTTGAAATTGTATTTGGGAAGGAGTTGGTAAATAAAGTGCAGGATTAAAGAGAGTTTTGTTAAGTAAGGATGTGTATGGAAGGTTGTGGAAGCTTGTGAGTTATGGAGGTCACTTTTAGTGGCCAATTTGATATGAATAGGTTGTTTTAATGGGGGTTTTAGATGGTTGGTTAGTTTTACTAGAATTATGGAAAATGGTGAAGTTTAGTACTTTATAAATCAATGGTTAAGGGAATTATGGATGTTTAAGGGATATAAATTAGTGTAGATGTTGGAAGTAATTTATTACTCCGTTACTTGATTTAGGAATTATTTAAAAAAAAGTTGAGTCAAAGCCACATATAAAGTGTCTTGACCAATTATAATCTGTGGTATTATTGTAGACGACGGTGATTCGGGTGGAGCACGCAGAAAACAATAGCTGCTAGGATTTATTGTTACTGAGCTTGAGCAGGTAATCACGCTTAACTGACTGTGATACTGAGGGTGACGGTAGTTGAGGATTTCTAAAATCCTCTTCTACTTTATATATAAATGAAATGTGTTCTGATTACTTTATATTTAAACGTGGGCTATAGGGTACCTTTCTAAATAAACTGTACTTTATATATATATATATATATATATATATATATATATATATATATATATATATATATATATATATATATATGGGTTAAGGTGCATTTCTAGTACTCCACAATATGACAAAGTGCACCTACAGTAATACACAATTTCGGGGTGCATTTGTGGTAAGCAAGAATAAATTTTGTTGCATCGATAATAACCCGTTAAGTGGAGCTCACTTCCGTCAATTTAATGCTGATTTGGCATTAATTCCTGATAGGTGGCCCTTATCTAATGCTCCACAGTGGCAGGTAAGATATTAAGTTGTGCATTCAACGCCTACTTCTACATTATGAACTACAGCTTCTTCTACACCCCCTCCTTCCACTACCAAATTTCCTGTCCACTCCTCCCACTATTTTCCCCAGACTCACCCGCTACAGGACCTGAAAACCCTTCTATAGCCTTAGCGGACAGGTCACTCACCTTCTTTCACAAGCTTATCCAACGTGGCATCTACTGTGTTCTCTTCTCCGCCTTCACTGTTGTGGTCCATGTGTCCGTCTTTTGTCACCATCTGCAAATAAGCAAGAATAATGCAAAAAACATCAAGTTTACCTATTAAAAAACCATTTTTTCAAATATTTAAAAACCCTAACCTCTAAATATTCTTCACCTCTGTCGAGTTCGATTCTTCACCTCTGAAGCTTCCCCACCGTTCAGTCAAGCTCGATTCGCCCACAATCTCCCCCCAATCAACTCGCCCACAGAGCTCCAAGCTTCAACAATGGAACCCTAGCTCATCTCACCATCTCTTCAACTCGCCCACAATCGCGACTTTGTCTTCACTTTGAGTAGCTCGCCTAGCTCATCCCTTCAACTCGCCTCACCGTCTCTTTACTCACATCGCCGTCGTACAAAGGAACCCTAGCTCTATGCCTTCGAAAATTTGAGTGAGTGAGAATGAGGATTTGCCTTGTTTTTGTCTTCACTTTTCTTTTTTTAATCTCTTTTTTTTCTTTTTACAGTGAATTTTATGCTATTGTTTTTTTTCAATTTAATTTGGCCTGACAAATTAATCCAGTCAGCATTCATTGCCACATATCCCATCCAGTCATTGCCATGTCATTAATAATTCCTTGCCATGTCACCTTTTAACAGTCAAATGTTACTCCTAACGGTCAAAGATGACTTATTTAACGGAGTTATTGTAGAGGCAACGAAATTTATTCTTGCTTAGCACAAATGACCCGCGAAATTGTGTATTACTGTAAGTGCACTTTGCCATATTGTGGAGTACTAAAAATGCACCTTAACCCTATATATATATATATATATATATATATATATATATATATATATATAAATCTTTTGTATGTTGCATGACACTGAGTATTAGTACCGCCGGCCGATGTAACCTATCGATTTGCGCAAATCGATAGGTTAATTGTACGGGTTCCTCGGATTGTAAAGGAACCAGGGATTTTCACATTGATTAGAGTGGTCCCTTGTTATGCTTTTCGGATTGTAGACCGGGCACAATGTCATACACGTTTATTTTCTGCCTATTGAGAGATGGATGTATTTGTTTTGTATATATATGTATGTATTGCGTGGTTTATGCAGGTTTTGAAAATCGTGGTACCCTTTAGACACTCCACTACCCCACTTCTGAGTCTCACAGTGAGTTAAGTTGTGATTACTGAACCTCATTCCCTTTATTATTTTTTTCAGGTGATCGTGCTCAGAGAGGGAAGCAGAGAGGAAGGGAAAGGATCGGCCGGCCCACACGAGTAGGTCGGAGGTGATTTATAAGGAATATATATTGCCATTTATTAGGCTGCATCAGCTTCCGCATTTGTTTGTATTATTGTGAATGATTGATTTGTTGGATGATTGTATTAGCTGTTTTTGCTGGTTTGTTGTTTGGTTACTGATAGTTAAGGTGTAACTATGACAGATGTCATAGTTGTAGCTATGCTATGTATTCTGTTTGGTGTAATGGTTGTTTATGGAGAAAATGAGATATTGGTTTGATGAATAGGGTTATGATGCAGAAATGTTCGTACAGGATTATTGGTACAAGAGATTTGCCTGATAATGGAAAGGCAATCCCTATTTCAACTGCCTGTTAATGGAAAGACAATACTTGTTTTCCTGATACATATGTGGCAGATGATTGTGGCTAAGAATATTTGATTGTGCCTTGCGATGCTGACATGTTTAAATCAAATGTTTGTTTTTGATATAATTATTTGTACAGGTGTTTCGGAGTAACCATGTTCAGGAAATCCTTTTCCTAACATGGTTATATAAAATATTGACAACGTGATTGATTTAATGTGATTTCTTTATATAACCATGTTAGATGGGCCCCGCTCTGATATGGTTAACTTTTATGTAGCTTGCTTGATTTTTTTTCTAACCATGTTAGGTGATTCTTTTCTAACATGGTTAGATTATTGTTATTGTATTATGATTATGTCTTAGTTTGGTTTGTTCCTTTTCTAACCATGTTAGGTGATTCTTTTCTAACATGGTTAGATTTAGGTTATGGTATTGAATGTGTGATTTGTTAGGTGATGGTGGTTCTTTTGCTAACTATGTTAGAAGATTCTCTTTTCTAACATAGTTAGATATGTAATCTCTTATTAATAGAGAAATTCTTTTGCTAACCATGTTAGGTGAATCTTTTGCTAACATGGTTAGACTCCATTGTTTGGATTGTTTTGATTAGCAGTTGAGTTAGGTTAAGGTTAATAATATATTAGTAGGAGGTATTTTACAATAGAGCCTTTCAAGCTCGTTCTTCGTACCTTCCCCTTGTTTTACTACTGATCCTTCACCTAAAAATGTTAATGATCGGCATTTCAATAACTACTGAAAGCATCTAACATACACTGACAAACCATATACAATTACATTATAAACAATTATACTTCACACGCTATTATTTGCTACCTCGCATACACAAATATTACATACAATCAAACATTTATATAGAAATGATTTCCTCATGAATGAATGTGTTATGCAACCTCCCTTATATCACACCCTTGTTCCGCTGACAAGAGCCTTAGGCTAACAAATAGTCCAAACAGAAACATATTCAAGTAATTAGATTGTTCCAAGCTCACCAATACTTGAGATATATCTGCCCAAAGGTACAGAGCTCAAGCATGGTGTAACATCCCAATTTTCCAATTAGCGATAATTAAGATTTAATCAAGGTGTTATGATATCATTAGTAAATTAAAAATCATTATTAATAAATAAATGTCAATAAGTATATTTTTGGAAAATAATATGCTTATTTTCCTTAGAAATTAAAGAAATATAGTTAAAGTAGTTATTTGGAGTTATAACTTACATGAAAAGTATTTTGAAACTTAGATAATATTATGATGGAATTAAAGCAGTATATACAGACATTTGGGGTTAGGAATATAATCAAGAATAAACCAATGGGTATATAGTTGGAATTTTCTCTAACATTATTTATATACAGACACATATATACACTCAACTCACCCCCTTCCTTATCCATTCCTGTCTCCTCTCTTCCTTAGCTGACACACACACACACACACTTCACTTCTCATCTTCTTCGATCTCCTTCCTCTTCTTCATTATCTCCGTCTTCTTCCTTCCTTTCTAGGCTCGATCGGCGGCGGCCAAGGCTGGCCGGACTGTGGTGGCCGTGCTTCCTCATTCCTTTTCTTATTTTATTTCGTTCCTCCATCTTTTCCGATGCGTGAAGCATTTTCCGGCGGCGTTAGCTCGGTTTCCGGCGGCGGACGTTCGATTGGAAGGTAGGTGGTAGTTTTTTTTAGTTTTTCATGCTAGTTTCCACCATAACTTCATGGTTTTCACCTTCTCCCCTTGTTATCGACGTCCAGCTCGGCCAGCCAAATTTGGAGGTGATTTCCGGCGAGCTTCACGGCGGCGACGACCTCCCACACACTCCATACAACACCGGAATCAAACTTAGGTGACTTCCCTTTTTATTTTCTATGATTTATTTGTGAGACTTGACAGTTAGGGTTTCAATTGGGTTTTTGATTTTGGGCATAATTTTAAAATGTTTGGTTCTTGCCTTTGCTAAGTCTCTGATGTTAGAATCTTAAGTTTTGATAAAGACTAAAATATGAAAGAACAAGCCAAACACTTAGAGAATATTAGGTTAATATAGAACCCCAAACTTGAGTGCTTCCGGATGTGGATTTACTTCCGGATGGACTAAGACTAGCGCTCGCGGATGAATGTCTCATCCCCCAGCGACAGCAAGTATATCACCAAGTTATAACTCAGTCTAAGAGCATTCGTGTATAAAATCCTTGAGACTAAGTTAGGAAGCTTCTGGATATAGATTTGCTTTCGATTGTATTAAGACTAGCGCTGGCTGTGGGTATGGATAACACTGAGCGCCAGTGTCCATAACCCAACGTCCAGTGGATTTACTTCCGAATGCCTAGTGACTAGCGCTGGCTGTTGGTATAAATAACACTGAGCGTCAGTAAGGAAATGTGAACATAAACCAACGTCCAGTGAAAGTGCTTCCGGATGTGGAATTGCTTCCGGGTGGAAAAGAACTCCCTTAGACTAAGTGAACTCCCACTGCATGTGAGTATGTGCCTTTATTGTTAAGACTAACGTTCAAATGCAGTACACTGAGTAAAGTTGCTTCCGGATGTGGACTTGCTTCCGCAAGCAATCAGAATGTCAGAACGTTCAGAGCAATGCAGTGTCAGAATGCTTTTGACAGAGCAGAGGTGTCAGAACTACTTTTCAGAGATAAAGCAAAGTCAACCCTGCTAAGCATTAATGGAGCATTAATTGGGCAAACGGTAACTTGGGATAAACGGCCATATTCAAACGGCTAACCCACCTACCAAGAGTGAGAATACTTGAAGGCTATATAAACAAGCCCACCTTCATTTATGAAGACAACTAATATCTTTGACATCTTGAAGAAAGCTAGAGAGAGAAACTAAAGAAATCCTTCAAGCATTCAAAGCTACCCAGAAAAGAGAAAGAGCATTTAACTCATTGAGTGATCTTTACATCTACTTATCTTGTACTCTTTGTAGTTAAGTCTCTTCTTGTATTAAGAGCATTCATTGTACTTAAGTGTGTATCATTATCTGTTCTTAAAGAGAACTAAGTTAGAAAATCCTTTATTTGTAAAGGTTGAACCCTTGCTGGTTGTAAGGGGGAGCTAGTTAGAAAAGGTTGCAAGTGAGCCTTGTGTAAAACTTGTGGTTGTAAGGTTGCAAGTGATCTCGCTTAAAACTTGCGGTTCTAAAGGTTCCAGGTGCACCCGTTGTAAAACCTGGGGATAGTGGAACTCGGCCTGGGTGGTTGAGAACTGGACGTAGGTCAGGAAGACCGAACCAGTATAAACTCTTGTGTTGATTTTGTTTGAGTTTTTATTTTGTAGCACAATTCACCCCCCCTCTTGTGCATCCATTACTTTCATTTGGTATCAGAGCAGTGCTTTCTGACTTGATTCCCACGAATCTAGAAAGAAAAGATTTAGTAATGGATACAGACTATTCCTTGCCAGATGTCTCTATTCAACCCAACAAGCCCCCAGGCTTTGATGGGTATAACTATCCATTCTGGAAATTCCGAATGGAGACCTACATACAGTCTAGCGACATCCGACTTTGGGATGTGATTGAACATGGAAATCACACACCTCTTGATGATGAGGGCTTTGCAAAGTAACGATCCAGATACACCAACGAGGACTATGCTCTAGTCCAACTAAACTTCAGGGCCATGCACTACATTCAATGCGCCCTTAGTCCTAAGGAGTTTCATAGGATCAGCCACCACAAAACTGCTAAGGATATGTGGGAGGCTCTTGAGGCTGCTCACTCTGGAACCAAGAGAGTGAAGGCAAGACGAGTCGAGATGTTGGTAGAAGAATTTAACAAATTTGCCATGACTAGTCCAACTGAGCCCATCAGAGAGCTGGAGCTCAGGTTCACTCATCTTATCAATAACCTGGCCTCCCTGGGCAAAGATATTCCTGAAAGAGAACAAGTCAGCAAGATCTTAAAGGTCTTGAAAGGTGATTGGATCACTAAAGTTACAATCTTGCAGGAATCCAAGAAGAGTCAACCAGCTCCATCACTGCACTATTTGGTTCTCTGGCTGAGTATGAACCAACCCTGCTGGTTCAGAGAGCTCCTGAAGCCTCATCCAAAACCAAAAATCTTACCCTTGTTGCTCCCAGCAAGGAGAAGAATGATGATAATTATGACGATGAGGATGATGAGGAGGAATTGGACGATGAGGAGTTGGCCATGATGGTGAGGAAGTTCAGAAAGTTCTTCAAAAAGAAAGGAGGCTTTCAGAAAGGTGATTCGAGTCAGAGGAAGGGGTACAAGAAGGAAAAGGCCCCGGTGTGCTTTGAGTGTAAGAAGCCTGGCCACTTCAAGGCTGAGTGTCCAAGCTTGCAGAGATCAAAGGGGAAAGACAAAAGAAAAGCCTTCGTATCCTCTATCTGGGTGAATAGCTCAGATGATGAAGCAAGTGATGAGGAAGAGGTTGCCAACCTTTGCCTGGTGGCCAGAGAAGATGATGAGGAAGCATCTTCAGATTTTGATCTCACCCACGAGGACAATGAGGTAACTTTCTCTGAACTACAAGAGGCTTACAATGAGGTACATGAAGAATTCTCTCGTTTATGTAAAGCCTATAAAGTGTTGAAAGTTAAAAAGGAATCACTTGAGTCCAAGGTGGACTCACTGAGTGAAGAGCTAGCGGAAGCCAGAAAGCTTCCGGTAGTGGATGACAAGGGTTCTCCCCAAGCAGAACCCAATGCCCCAACTCTTGAGAGCTGCCCCAGTTGCAGCAAAATCTCAACTGAAAGAGATAAGCTGCAAAATGCCCTGCAGAAGTTCACAAATGGATCTGAAATGCTAAATATCATCTTAATGAATCAAAGGGCATATAGGCACAAGACTGGCTTAGGATACACACCTAGAGGGAAAAAGTGGGTGGAACCAAAAGTGAAGCCCTACTTAAAATTTTTCCATAAAGCCTCCGATCATAGCTCCACACCTTTTAGCTTCTGTAATTATTGTAACAGGAAAGGACACTCCACGTCCACCTGTAATGCCAAGAAGCATGGAGCGAATAGCTCTTATAAATGGGTCCCAAAAGGAACCAAGGCTACAAAGGATCCTCCCCCAAGAAAAGAAACTAAGGGAGAACAGGGATCCCGAGCCTGGAAACAATCCACAAGGAAAATCCATGAGCCTAGAGCCAGTACTAGGCCAGAGGTACAGAATGATCATAAGCGCAAGGTCAAAACTAACACTAGACCAAGGGCACTGAAAACTAATGACAGAGGACCCAAGAAAGGTTGGGTACCTAAGCTTACTTGATCCTTTCAGGTGTGTCTCAAAGCATCCAAGAATAGGAGATGGTATATTGACAGTGGATGCTCGAGACATATGACTGGAGACAGAGACAAATTCAAATCTCTGGTGATCAAAGACGGAGCCACAGTTACCTTTGGAGGAAATCAAAGTGGAAAGATCACCGGAGTTGGAGAAGTTGGACCAGTGAAAGACGTTTATCTGGTGGACGGTCTCTGTCACAACCTGCTGAGCGTGAGCCAGAGCACTGACAAAGGAAATTGGGTAATCTTTGATTCACATGAGTGCATAATAGTAGATAAGCAGGATCTGAACTTAGATAAGGCCAACTTAAAATGCAAACTTAAGGCAAATAGAAATGGAAACCTATATACTCTAGACTTTTGTCAACAACTGGAAGAAAAATGTTTAATATCTAGTGATGAGAACAGTTGGCTTTGGCATAAAAGGCTAGCACATGTTAATTTTAGTCAACTTGACATGCTAATTAAAAAGGAGCTAGCTATAGGTATTTCATCCTTTAAAGTGAAGCATGATTTTATTTGTGAATCCTGCCAACGAGGGAAGCAAACAAAGTCCTCGTTCAAAACCAAGAAGAAAGTCTCCACCAGCAGGCCCTTAGAACTAATCCATATGGATTTGGTTGGGCCAGCGAGAGTGAAGAGCTTGGGTGGAAACCTGTATGCTCTAGTGGTGGTGGATGACTATTCTAGGTTCACTTGGACTATGTTTCTTGCCTCTAAGCAAGATGCTTTTGATGCTTTTGTTGTCCTGGCTAAGAAAGTGCAGAATGAGAGAGACCTCAAAATCACAGCCATAAGGACAGACCATGGAGGAGAATTTGAGAACCACAACTTCTCTGAGTTGTGTGAGCAAAATGGTATTGATCATGACTTCTCAGCTCCTAGAACTCCACAGCAAAAATGGAGTAGTCGAGAGGAAGAACAGGGTTCTGACTGAGATGGCCGGGAGCATGCTCAATGAGAAAGAGGTTTCTCAAGTGTTCTGGGCGGACGCTATGAGCACTGCTTGCTACATCTCTAACAGAGCCTATGTTCGCAAAGGCTTGGACAAGACCCCCTATGAGCTGTACAAAGGAAGAAAGCCCAACATCAGCCACCTCAGAATCTTTGGATCAAAATGCTATGTGCATAACAATGGAAAGGTAAATCTGGGTAAGTTTGATCCAAAAGCTGATATAGGTGTATTCATAGGGTATTCCCTTAGGAGTAAGGCTTACAGAGTGTACAACATGAGGACTAGAACTGTAGAAGAATCCATGCATGTTGTATTTGATGAAACTCCTACAAGGGAACAATCCATAGAAGATGATGGGATACTAAGCCTTCCAAAACCATCATCATCTTCACCACCAAAAGAAACACCAGCAAGCAATCTCAAAGAAGAAGATGATGAAAGTAATGGATGCACAAGAGGGGGGTGAATTGTGCTTCAAAATAAATGCTCAAATAAAACAACACAAGAGTTTATACTGGTTCGGTCTTCCTGACCTTCGTCCAGTTCTCAACCACCCAGGCCGAGTTCCACTATCCCCAGGTTTTACAACGGGTGCACCTGGAACCTTTACAACCACAAGTTTTGGACGGGATCACTTGCAACCTTACAACCACAAATTTTACTCAAGGCTCACTTGCAACCTTTCTAACTAGCTCCCCCTTACAACCATCAAGGGTTCAACCTTTACAAATAAAGGATTTTCTAACTAAGTTCTCTTTAAGAACAGATAATGATACACACTTAAGTACAATTAATGCTCTTATAACAAGAAGAGACTTAACTACAAAGAGTACAAGATTTGTAGATGAAAAGATCACTCAATGAGTTAAATGCTCTCTCTTTTCTGGGCAGCCTTGAATGCTTGAAGATTTTCTTGGTTTCTCTTTCTAACTTCTTTTCAAGAATGTCAAGGATAATCAATGTCTTCATAAATGAAGTTGAGCTCCTTTATATAGTCTTCAAACATTCTCACTCTTGGTAGGTGGGTTAGCCGTTTGAATATGGCCGTTTTTCCCATGTTACCGTTTGCCCAATAAATGCTTCATCAATGCATAGCAGGGTTGACTTGCTTTATCTCTGAAAAGTAGTCCTGACAAACCTGCTCTGACAAAAGCATTCTGACACTGCACTTCTGAACGTTCTGACATTCTGATTGCTTGCGGAAGCAGATTCACATCCGGAAGCAATTCTACTTAGTGTGCTGCACTTGAACGTTAGTTTAGCAATATAAGCACATAGTCACATGCAGTGGGTGTTTACTTAGTCTAAGATGTCTTCCTTGTATCCGGAAGCACTTCTACATCTGGAAGCACTACTACTGGATGAAGGGTGATATTCACTTTTACTTACTCTCGCTCAGTGTCCCTCATTCCAACAGTCAGCGCTAGTCACTAAGCAATCGGAAGTAATTCTACTGGACGTTGGTTATGTTTACTAGCGCTTGGTGTTACCTGTTCCAACAGCCAGCGCTAGTCAGTAAGCTATCGGAAGCAATTCTACTAGACGTGGCTCATATTCACTGACGCTTAGTGTCATCTATACCAACAGCCAGCGCTAGTCTAAATATAATAGGAAGCAAATCCACTTCCGGTTGAGTCCTAGCTTAGTCTTAAGGTTTTGTATATCTAGTGCCTCTGGACTAAGTTATTTCCTTAGTGAATTACTTGCTCTCGCTGGGGGATGAGTCATTCATCCGCGAGCGCTAGTCCTAGTCCATCCAGAAGTAAATCCACATCCGGTTGCACTTTTACTTGAGATTCTATGTTAACCTATTGCATTCTAAGTACTTGGTTTATTCTTTCACATTTTAGTCTTCATCAAAACTTAAGACTATGCAGGGTGAGTTTGAAATGTCAATGATGGGAGAACTAACGTTCTTCCTAGGCCTGCAAATTAAACAAAAGAAGAATGGCATCTTCATCTCCCAAACTAAGTACTGCAGAGAGCTACTCAAGAAGTTTGGGATGGATGAGTGCAAGGAGTATGACACTCCCATGAGTACCACTGCCGCACTCGATGCTGACGCAAAGGGTAAATCTGTCAGCCTGCCCATGTACAGGGGAATGATAGGTTCCCTGCTATACTTAACGGCAAGCAGGCCTGACATCCAATTTAGTGTAGGCATGTGTGCTAGGTTTCAAACCAACCCCAAGGAATCACATCTAACATGTGTTAAACGTATTTTAAGATACCTTGAGGGAACACAAGAGCTTGGTCTTTGGTATCCCAGAGGTAACCAAGAGTTCTTGTGGGCTTACTCTGACTCTAACCATGCAGGATATAAAACTGATAGAAAGAGCACCAGTGGTCAATGCGCCTTCCTTGGTGGTTGTCTGGTCTCTTGGGCTAGCAAGAAGCAAACCTGCGTGTCCCTATCATCCACAGAGGCAGAATACATTGCTGCCGCAAGCTGTTGTGCCCAAGTGCTGTGGCTGAAGAACCAACTAAGAGATCTTGGCTTGAAATTTCCTGAGGCTCCCATTCTCTGTGACATCACAAGCACCATCAGCCTCGCCAAGAATCCCGTTCAGCACACGAGGACAAAGCACATTGATGTCAGACATCACTTCATCAGAGACCATGTTCAAAAGAAAGATGTCAAAGTGCAATTTGTCCCCACACAGCATCAGCTTGCTGATATTTTCATCAAGCCTCTGGGGGTTGATCAATTTACATTCATAAGAGGTGATTTGGGAATGGTAAACCCAAATGAAGTTTAATTCGTCAAAAAGAAATCTATGCTTATTTAATTTTAACATCTACAAATATGCTAACTTAGGCATCGGAGTGCCAATCTTTAGTTTTGCAGGTCCCCCACAATGTTAAATCTTAAGCGTGTCCAACCGGAAGCAAAACCACTTCCGGATACTCTTTTGCTGGCGCTGGATGACAACTCAATGTGACCTAGAGCGCCACTCCAACCGGAAGCAAAACCACTTCCGGATACTCATTTGCTGGCACTGAATGTTGAACTAAAGCGAGAAAGAGCGCCAGTGCCTGAACCAAGGGACACGTCACTTCAGAAACGTTTCATCTTCCTCCATGAGAAGTTGTGCCTTCTCTGAAAAGGTGAAGCGACACATGTCAAAAGGTGCGCCGTTCCAATTAAATGTTTACGTTACCCAATGAATAAACGCATGCTTTCATCTGAAGAGTCATTGCCCATTTTACCCTCTGTAACTTTGCATATAAATAGGAAGTCACTTTCACTTTCACTTTTTACTTACTCAAATTTTCACCCACAAATTCTCTGCATATTCTCTTCATCTTCTTCATCGTGCTCTTCATCTTCATCTCTTTCTTCGCATTTCATTTCATTTGAACCCCAAAACCCTCACAAAAATGGTCGGCTCACATGATTTGAACCCCAACACAAAGAAAGCCACTTCAACCAAGAAATCTAAGTCCAAAACTGGGAAATCTAGGGATTCGCACTCTGGGAAATCTGGGAAATCCCATGAACACCATGAAGAACACCATGAACGCCAAGAACATTCTGGGCGAGTCGAAGAACAGCCTGGGCAGACTGAGCAACAACAAGAACAGGCCAAGAGAAAAGGGAAGAAGAAAGTTCAATTTAGCGAGGAGCCTTCTTCCAAAAGACAGAGGGTAGAGGAGGATGATCCTCTGGTTTATAGGGATGGACCTTTGGAGAATGTTTCCTCCAAGTTTGAGACCATCAAGCCCTACTTCAACAATGGGATGTTCTTGGATCTGAACAAAATTGATGAACTAGGGTTTCCCCACTTGCGGCCATTCCTGGAAAAGTACATGCCTTGGCTGGGGATCAACCAGGACTACAACATCAACGTCTTGAGGGTCTTCTGCGAGTCTCTCACTGGAAAAGTCAAGCATAAGAAGGTGGATGGGAAGAAGCAGATTCGCAGACTCACCTTCACTGCCACAGTCAGGGGGAGAACCTTCAGTTTCACCTGGAGGGATATTAATGCCCTAATGGGGATTACAGATGAGGGGATGAATGAGTGGCTATACCCTGAGTCACTCAAATACAGCAAGGAGGAACTCGAGAAGATCTATGACACCAAAGGGAAGAAGGTGTCCGGGATGTCTGACTCCAACAGACTCTTGTACTATGTCTACTCCCGCATAATGACACACAAGGGGGGTAACTTCAACGAGTTCACTCTGCTGGACAATCCTTGGTTCCCCAGACTTCTCTCCCAGCAGCCAATCAACCCCGGGCAGTTGATCAGCCTTGAACTTCATAGATGGATGGTCAACAGCAAGGCTGGATATCTTCCCTACCCCACCATCATCGCCTTCCTCCTTGAGAAGAATCTGATCAAGGCTACATCTGATGTGGAGGAAGAGAATGTTAAGTGTGCTCCTGTGAGTGCAATTAACATCAGCAAGATGAAGATCCAGTACCTCAAGAAGGCCAAGGCCACTAAATCAGGATCTCAGGCAGGCAGTGCCTCTCAAACCTCAGCCCCTTCTACTTCTGGCGCAGGAGATCAAGAGGTTGACTCCCATCCCGGGCCAAGCCGAGTTGCGAGGGTGCCAGCCACTGTGAAGGCCTTTGCCCAAGAGATGAAAGAGGAGATTCTCCTTAGGCTTTCTGACTCCCTGGTGGCTCCTCTCAGAAATGACTGTGATGCTGGGTTCCAGCAGCAAGGGGAGCGAATCCAGAGGCTTGAGGATCGCGTGGGTCAGGTCGAGGCTCATTTAGGAAGGCTAGACACCAAGCTAGACCTTATCCTCCAACACCTTCAGATCCCTCAACCCCAACAAGGTAACTTACCACCACCCCCTCCTCCAAACCCACCTCCTCCTCCTCCTAACCAACCCTTACTTCCCCCTCCTCCTCCTCCCAACACTCAACAGCAACACCAGACTTCACCCAACCATGAACAACAACCCCAAGACTCACCCAACAATGACCATCAACCATCACCTCAAACCTCCACACAAGACTCACCCCAACACTCCCCTCGCCAATCACCCCTTATCCCCAATAACTCCCCATCCCCACATAATTCCCCTCACCCTTCACCACCCCCAAGTCCCACAGAACCCACCAATTCTCCTTCAAATACCCAATCCATCATCACCCAACCTATAGAATTTACCTCTCCTACTGACCCCCTTCACACCTACTACCTCAGAGCACAATCTCCTATTCCATGGAAAGATAAACAATCCCTCGCCTACTCAGCTACCCACCCTTTTGATGGCCTATTCACCCACCCCGACTTCTTTGAAAGAAACACAATCCTTTTCCCCAACCCTCCTGATTCACCCAAACAAACTTCCCCCACATCCTCTACACCCACCTCCTCGCCCTCACCTCCTAAGAGATTTGGCCCTGAACCTCCACCCTCTTTTTCACCCACTTTATCCTCCCTGGCCCTCGCCCTTGTTGATGATGACAAAAGGGGGAGAAATGCTGTTATCGCCCTTCGCCAGACCATGGACACAAGGGATGTTCTGACTCAGCCATCCCTCTGGCTAGATGAAGACATCACGGCTGCCCTCCGCCGTGCCATGGAATCTCAGAGATTGGGTGGTGCTGAGAGCTTGATCAGAGGGGAAGCCATCCGGTTTATGCAACAGCAGAGGTCGGATGAGCAAAGGTCCAAGTGGGACATGGTTGTATTTGAGCAGAGTGAAGAAATTCCACAACCAGCCTCTTCATCATCAGAGCCTCCTTCATCTGAGCAGAGTAGGAACATTGTTGAGGAAATCATGATGAAGTATGGCCTGAAGAAGATCAACCATCCTCCCATTGTGATTGCAAAGCCAATTCCTTCATCCTCTGGGCAAACATCTGAACTCCTGCTTCTGAGCAAACATCTGCCCCTCCTCCTCCATCTGAGCCAGCAGTTAAATTCAGTGAATCAAGAAAGAAGGCAGTTGCTAGAAAGCGTGCCAACAAGGGTGCTACCTCCACTGAGTCTGCTGAGAGTGAGGAAGAGACTTCATCTGTCCAAGCTGAGCAAGAGATCCCATCTGTACAAGCCATTCCAATTCTGAAGGAAGTCAAGTTGGAGATAGAGGACATGACTCCTGAAGAATTCGAAAGATATGGGTACACTGACAGAATTTCTTTTGGTCAGATGGCTTGCCTGGATGCTGAGAGAGTAAGAGCCAAATCTACTCAGCCTATGAGCAAGGGCAAAGGAAAGGGGAAAGGCAAGGGGAAGAGGAAAGCCCAGGAAGTTGAGGAGGACCCCAACTTCCCAGTATGGAATGTGAAGATCCGGGTTGTCCACCACCCAAATGGCGAGGTCACTCCCTTCTCAGATGCAACAGGGTTCCCAGGCTATGAGGAAGTCGAAAACATGAAGAGAGCCTTCGAGGAGTCTGTTGAGTCTGAGAGACTCAGAAGGGAAAGGGAAGAGGAAGAGCTTCAAAGGATCATAAGAGCTTCAAAGGATCATTGCTCAGATTGACCAGAATGTGCAGGATGTCCATCTAGCCCAGCTCCAAAAAGAGAATGAGGATAGGCAGAGAGAGAGAGAGAGAGAGAAGAAAAAGAAACATCAACTCTGAACCCCCACGTCAACCCTTTTACCTTAGAATTTTTCTTTGATTTTCATGCATATTTCATTTTTGCTTAGTGTAGATTACTTGTATATTTTATCTGTTTGTGAAACACTAACCTGTAATCTTTGTTTATCAATGATAATTGTCTAAGTTATTTATGCCTTATTTAATTATTGCTTTTAATTCTTTCATATGAACTTAATCGATAGACTTAGTTTGTCATCATCAAAAAGGGGGAGAATGTTAGAATCTTAAGTTTTGATGAAGACTAAAATATGAAAGAACAAGCCAAACACTTGGAGAATATTAGGTTAATATAGAACCCCAAACTTGAGTGCTTCTGGATGTGGATTTACTTCCGGATGGACTAAGACTAGCGCTCGCGGATGAATGTCTCATCCCCCAGCGACAGCAAGTATATCACCAAGTTATAACTCAGTCTAAGAGCATTAGTGTATAAAATCCTTGAGACTAAGTTAGGAAGCTTCCGGATATAGATTTGCTTCCGATTGTATTAAGACTAGCGCTGGCTGTGGGTATGGATAACACTGAGCGCCAGTGACCATAACCCAACGTCCAGTGGATTTACTTCCGAATGCCTAGTGACTAGCGCTGACTGTTGGTATAAATAACACTGAGCGTCAGTAAGGAAAATGTGAACATAAACCAACGTCCAGTGAAAGTGCTTCCGGATGTGGAATTGCTTCCGGATGGAAAAGAACTCCCTTAGACTAAGTGAACTCCCACTGCATGTGAGTATGTGCCTTTATTGTTAAGACTAACGTTCAAATGCAGTACACTGAGTAAAGTTGCTTCCGGATGTGGACTTGCTTCCGCAAGCAATCAGAATGTCAGAACGTTCAGAGCAATGCAGTGTCAGAATGCTTTTGACAGAGCAGAGGTGTCAGAACTACTTTTCAGAGATAAAGCAAAGTCAACCCTGCTAAGCATTAATGGAGCATTAATTGGGCAAACGGTAACTTGGGATAAACGGCCATATTCAAACGGCTAACCCATCTACCAAGAGTGAGAATACTTGAAGGCTATATAAACAAGCTCACCTTCATTTATGAAGACAACTAATATCTTTGACATCTTGAAGAAAGCTAGAGAGAGAAACTAAAGAAATCCTTCAAGCATTCAAAGCTACCCAGAAAAGAGAAAGAGCATTAACTCATTGAGTGATCTTTTCATCTACTTATCTTGTACTCTTTGTAGTTAAGTCTCTTCTTGTATTAAGAGCATTCATTGTACTTAAGTGTGTATCATTATCTGTTCTTAAAGAGAACTAAGTTAGAAAATCCTTTATTTGTAAAGGTTGAACCCTTGCTGGATGTAAGGGGGAGCTAGTTAGAAAAGGTTGCAAGTGAGCCTTGTGTAAAACTTGTGGTTGTAAGGTTGCAAGTAATCCCGCTTAAAATTTGCGGTTGTAAAGGTTCCAGGTGCACCCGTTGTAAAACCTGGGGATAGTGGAACTCGGCCTGGGTGGTTGAGAACTGGACGTAGGTCAGGAAGACCGAACAAGTATAAACTCTTGTGTTGATTTTGTTTGAGTTTTTATTTTGTAGCACAATTCACCCCCCCCCTCTTGTGCATCGATTACTTTCATCTGATTGTTATTGGTTTGATTCCTTCTCTCTGTTTTGTACGCTGGTGCACATATATATGTGGATTATTTGTGATTTATGTTTGTTTTGGGGTGCTTAGGGGTGACGAGATTCATGGTAAATATATGTATCTATAATTATTTTGGCTTGCTAGGTTCTGTATGTGTGTTAAAAGTGGTTTTGAGTGTGGAGTTCTTAATGGATTAACATTTGCAGCAAATTCTGGTTGTTCTTGGCTGAATGGAAGATAATTTGATGATGTGTTTGTACATTAAAGATGAAAATGACTTTGTATGCTTGATTTGTTTGTGGATTAAAGGTTCCTTAGGTCTTTTCTTTGTCATGGCTGAAAATTATTCTAGGAAAATCATGTTTATTTGGAGTCGAAGTGAATGAATATAAGTTAAGGATTTCCCCTTTGACCAATGACAAAATTTGTTGTGTATACATGGTCGTGTGTTGTTTAATTATGATACAGGTATGATAAACATGATGGTGTAAGTATGTGTAAGGGTAATGCTTGCTGGTTCAAATGGTTAAGTTAAAGAAAATGGTTTGATGGTTTGGGAATGAATAAATAGGTAGTGAATTTAGTTGAACATGAATTATTTGTTGTTGGTGTTGTTTTCTGCTTGCTAAAGTTATAAGTATACTAACATTGTGTGAGAAGCTGAATGATGCATGACATGTGAAGAGAGGAAATGTATATTTTGATAAGTGTACGTATAGTAAATTGGGTGCTTTCATGTAAAGCTTTATTTGAGTTGTCAACCTTTCTGTTTGATTGAGAATTTTTAGGAATGAATAGATAAAATCAATTGTAATGCAAGGATGTCTGAATTATGTTTGTGGCTGGAAAATAATTATATGTATAGCTTGTAAAGTGAAGTAAGGGAAATTTGTTATAGACTTTCAAGAAAAGGCTTGTGAATTAGCTACACTAAGGATAAAAATCACTATGGAGGATTTTGGTGTTTATGGATGCTTAGAAGATGTGACTTAGAAGCCCAAATGTTTATGTAATGGGTTCAAAGCTCTCTACTTCTTATAGGTTAATGGATGAACTGGTTTGTTGAGGAATTATATGTCTCCTCTGCTGCACAAACTAAACAGGAGATTTAAAGAAAAGAAAATTTACTTTAAAGCCTAACTAAAACATGTTATTTGAATGTTAATGATGATTTGGTTTATGCATGTAACTCTGAAATGTTTCTGGTTGTTTTCAGTGGTCATGGCTGAAATGATATTGATACTAATACTGCTGAATTGATCTTGGAAAGAAATGGTAGTATTGCTTATTGTGTGTGTGGTGCTAAGCTAGGTGATGATTTGTGAAATGAGATTTTGTGTTTAGATACTTGCATGTTGAGTTTGGAATTCCTGATTTTTGATTCTGTAGTGGTCAAATTAGTTTGTTTGAAATTGCTGGTTGAATAGATAAATGTTCTAAATACTTTGGTCATATACAACAAATGAAATATATAGAGGTAAAAAGGTAGTAATAAGTAAGAGGAATTTAATGGATGTGAAACTCTTAAATTTGTGATGGGAATATTTGTATGTGTGTAATAGTTGTCTTAATGGATTTGAAGTTGCTGGCTAATGTTATAGTACACTTGTTCCCAATGTTGGTTGATTGAGGAAGATAGCATAATGATTTTGATATAAGGCTTGGTATTGGTTGTTATTTAATATATTAACAATAAGAATGTGTTTTGTATCTAATTGTCATACTATGATTGATAATTATCGCTATTTGGTTGTTGATTCATAAAGTGAAATGATTAGTGGTTGCAAAAAGGTTAAGGTATGTGCATAGAATATCTTATTGTAAGTGGGCATACTTATTTGTTGATGTGATTTCTTTTAATGAAAGTGAATGGTATTGTTTGAGTTGAAATAATTCAGAGGAAAGAAAATTGTAAGTAAGGGGATTGGGTAGCAACATGGGATATGAGAGACGTAAAAATATTATAACATGGAAATGATATTAATTTATCATTGTGTATCATATCATTATAGGAGCATATTATGGTAATGATACTTAAAGGAAAATCTACGAGGAAACGGTAAGGAAAAGGCGACAGATTGCTAAAGGGCGACAGGTAATCACACTTAACCTTGCTATAACATTGAGGGTGACGTTAGTTAGGGATTTTGTAAATCCCTTCTCATCCTCTATATATATATTATCTTTAAAAGGGTATTTTTATATAAAACAAGCTATCGGGTGCCTTTCAAACACGATTATTTTGGTATAAAGAAAATTGCTATTTTCTTTATATTTGCTTTATATTTAAATGGTATTTTGGCTGGTGGTGGATTGTTGCAGGATAAGTGTGAGAGATTTATATAGTATGTTAGGGATAGTGATAGTTAGGAAAGGGAAGGAGTTGAATAGTGAGATTGAGATATGAAAGGAAATGATAAAGTGCATGATATTGATATTGAAATTGAGATACTGAATGAGATTGATATGGATGGATGAGAATGGATATTGTGAGGTTTGCATGACACTGATATACATACGTACCATCGCGCGATGATAACTGTCGATTGGCCAATCGACAGTTATTTGTACTGATGATCCTTTTCGGATTGATTAGACCGGGGATCATAGGTCAACTTATTGAGAGAAAGTGACCTACGGTTGTTTGGCATTGGAGAGCCCAACCTTTCCCGTTCTGTAATGGAAACAGAATTGGGGATCTCTCTCTGGAGATTGCCAGAGAGGGAAATTTGCCCCCTCATCATAGAGATGGGCACAATGTCAAATCATATAGTGAAGATTAGATGCTTAAATGCCCCGTGATGGCACGATGTATCTATAGGTGATTGTGAGAGTTGTGGGTTGGGATAGTTGTATTGGAGGTAGAGATGTTGTAGTGCATTGATTTGGAAACGACAGAGAGACTGGAATGATACATGGAAAGAAGGTTTGGATTATATATATATATATATATGTATTACTGAATTTAAAATGTGGTACCCTTTAGACGCCCTCGCTACCGCACATCTCACTGTTATAGTGAGTTAAGCGGTGATTACTGGGACAAATTGTCTCATCCCACGATTACTGACATTTTTGCAGGTATTCATGCACAGGCGCAAGCATCAGGAAAGGGAATTAGGTAGTGGAGGTTGTATAGTTTATTTAGAATTGTATATTGCCAATTTATAGGTCTGCATTCGCTTCCGCATGCATATATATATTTATATATTGTTTAATATTAATTAGTTTTGTTTATTAACCATGTTAGGCAAATCCTTTCTAACATGGTTAGCTTTTAATTATCCATGATAGTATTCATATTGTATCAGGAAAATCCTTTTCTATCATGGATAATGTTTTATTCACTAGAATGTTCTTTTTCTAACTATGATAGGTATGTTGATATTATGGAAAATCCTTTCCTATCATAGTTAGTAAATAGATTATAGTATTTAAAATGGATATCATTAGTTAATTAGGGATTAAGTAACAGTTTGTTACACATGGACTATGACTCCCCTCCTTAAAAGAACGAAATTATTAAGGAGGTGTCACATGTCCCACTACTCCAATGCAATCCCGTGCAAGGAAGACATGAAAGAAGGGGCCCTGACAAGTGTCATCCACTGTGCACCGAGTGATGACATACCACATGGTAATATAATTTGAAAAGGGCTTAGAGGGGGGGGGGGTGAATTGTGGCTTCAAAAACAAGATAAAAATAGAGACACAAACACAAATTCTTTTATACTGGTTCAGTCTAACTCTTGACCTACGTCCAATTCTCAATCCCTTGATTGAGTTCCACTAATTCACAGGTTTTCAACCGGGTTCACCTGCCAACCTTTACAACCACAAGTTTTACGGGCTCACTTGCAACCTGACTCACTCCCCCTTACTACCTGCAAGAGTTCGACCTTTACACAAAGGATTTAATACAAAGTTCACTTAATGAACAGATTGTGATAAACACTTAAGTACAATGAATGCTCACAATAAATGTAGAGACTTAAATACAATGAGAACAATAAGAATAACTCTCAAGGTATTAAATGCTCTTAAGAACTTTAAAGCTTTCTGAATATTCTCTGGGTATGATGCCTGAATGCTCTTGGCTTTTTCTCAATGACTGCGTGAGTTGTTCTTCTTCATAAATGATGAAGTTGTTTCTTTTATAGTAGCCTCTAATACACCAGTTGCTTGAGCGGCAATTTGAAGTAAGTCCGTTTGAAAATAGTCGTTTAACCCTTGTTACCGTTATCCTCATAAATGCTCATTAATGCTTAGCAGGGTAGACTTATGCTTTAATTCATTAGCTCTGAAAAGTAGCTCTGACAATACTGCTCTGACAAAAGCAATTATGACATCTGAGCATTTGTACGGTCTCTGACTCTTATACTTGCTATCAGATGGATTTTGGCTACCGGAAGTAAGAGCTTCGTTCTGCAAACGTTAGTCCAAGTATGTGTAATGTAAATAATGTTCACTATCGGAAGCTCATTTGCTATTGGAAGTGAATCTAAGTTCTGCACGCAAATGTTAGTCCAACAGAGTAATATAAGTAAGTGCAATGGGAAGCGTTTTTGCTATCGGAAGCTATTCTACTTAGACTCGGATTAGGCTTAGTGTTAAATTCACTTGCGCTTGGTGATGTGCCTACTTGCTTCCGGAAGTCTAAATCGAAAATAGAGGTTCTTGCTATGGGAAGTTTTTCACTTAGACTAGGTTAACTAGGATCAGACTTAGTGTTCAATTGACTTCCGTTATGGGATGTGTACTACATCCGCAAGCGCTACTTACGTTGTTTTTGCTCTAAGTCACCCGGTTGTGATTTTGCATCTGATAGTGTTCTAACTTAGGATTTTTAACTTCCATCTAATTCTTCCTAAGTGTTCATTATGTTGTCCTCATCAAAACTTAAGATTCTAACATAATTCACCATACATATTCCTCCTCTACAACCTATCCCATCACGATTAATGCAAATGCTATGATAATTATTTCATTCTCAGAAACCATTATCCAGTTTATGATACTACAAGATTCTCAAAATATGTAATCATTCTTCCAACATCAGCATGCTTGAAAAGAAACTATCCAGAATACATTTCACAAAATATATAGCCAACATAAGCATGCTTGAAAAGGAACAAACTAGAATACATTTCACATGCTATATAATAAGAAGACAAACATGCTTAAAATTAAAAGATTAAACTAATATTCAAAATACATAAAACTGGTTTGATAAACGCTTCAATATATAACATTAAAATTAATCTTACATATCACAGTCAAGTAATAATTATATATAATCTAATTATACACAATTTGCAAGTATACGGAAGAATTTTCCAAAGTTATCTGTTGCTCCTTAGCTCACAGGTATTCACACAAAAGTTACTCCAAAGTTCTTACTAATACTCTACATCACCACCAATATAAATATCTATTAATATATAATTCAACACTATCTAATTAATAGTATCTTAACACTATTGTACTTAAAGAAACCCCTAATTTAGTGTAGACTTATTCCTATAATATTTTTCGTATACAATGGAATTGAGGGATTGAGTTGAAAAGTATCAAATAGATTTAACACTTACTAAATAAATAGTTTTGGTAATAACAGACTCACATATATATAGACAAACTAATATTTGTTTTTGGAAAGGTTGGAAGATTGCACATACATGTGTGCAGTGAATTAGAGAAACTGAATTTGGTAAACTAATTTGGCAAGTCATCAACTTGTCAACAAAAAGGAAAAGGAAATCTTTTATAATAAATAAATGCTTCCAAAAAATGATTTTCTACATCTCGCAGTCAAGTAATATTAAAAATATAAAAATCATTGCCCATTGGCCACTGACTCGCCAAAAGTAATTTAGGATAGGTAGATCATAGATGATTGATATACAAAGGAATACAAGTTCACTGCTCCTTGGAAAAAAAATAGATACAAAATATATTATATTACTCGCAGGCATAAAAAATAAATGGTAGGGTGAAGGTTGGATTTTGCCTATAAAAATAAGTTAGATAATTGGAGAGGAAAGAAGAAAAAGGACATAAAATCACTGAGAAGACTATTTTAAGGTTACTGTAAGAAGGTATAGTAGCAATAAAAGAAATAAAGAGACAAAAATGACAAAAGTAACTAATAAGACATCATCCATTGTTAACAAGAAAAACAAGGAGAGAAATAAGCATGTTTGTGTAGAAAGTGAGTGTACGGCTGAGGGTGAGAGGGAAAGACAAGGAGGAATTATATATGAAGGGCTTAGGGTTTTCAATTGTTCCTTGTATGTTTGGACCTCCTATAACCATTTTTTTTTTAATTTCTAAACATGTTGATTCATATATTTAAGTTAACCTCATTTTTTTTATTTTCATCTCATAATGTAAAAGTATTTTCCTTTGAAAAAAATTTTATATTTTCTTTTAGACTCTTGATATATATAGTATTCCTACATATAAAATTTTTGAATGTCGCCAAATAATTTATTTTTAAATATTAAAAATATGGGATGTTACAGTGAGGATGGACAGAACATCAAAATTTAGCAAAATGTTAAGGCGGGGAGTGAAACAAAACAACGACCAAATTTTAGGAAAATTTTAGGAAAATTTGGTAGTTGTTTCTAAAAGGAAACAATGACCAAGCTTTATAAAATATTGCTCGCTGTTTTTAAATACAACGACTAATTTTAAATGAAAGTTTGGTCGTTATTTTTCCTTCAAAAACAATGACCAAACTTTTTAAAAAAATTTAGTCGTTAAAAATTCAGCTTTTTTACTTATTTACGAAATTACCACCACTTTTTTCATTAACGTCCAAATCCCTTTTTTTAGTCGTCTATGTTGGTCGTTAAATCCCTAATTTTTAGTAGTGGAACCTTCTTTTGGTTTTAATTTGTTGTTACTAAGGTTGGTGGAGCATCCAATGTGTCTTCTCTCTCTCTCTTAGTTACTTCTGTCAGTTATGTAGACACCCGTTTAAAATATAGAGTGCTAATGGCTTGTTTGTATCTAACAGATATCTTCTTCCGTGTGTTCTTTCTTTGATAGAGTATTTAATGCAAACAACTTTGTAATATCATCGATCAGATTAATATGTGTTCGATCATGATCCTATAAATATTCAAATATGTATCGACTTGATCGATCATGTTGTTTGTGTCATTTAATACCTGAATAGCTTTGTTTAGAATATAAGTCCGTGTATTCGAACAGAGAGAGTATCTTCTAAGTTTACGAACCATGTTCAAACAATAGTTCATTTATCTCAGAATATGAGGCTCAGGTGATCGAATTATGTTTACATCCCGGTTTTTCAAAACATATTTTCCTCACAAAAACAAGACGCTGCCCAGGGCACAAACACAATGGGACAAATCCCATTGTAGTCTCAATAAATTTTTAATAAATGGCGACGAAATTCAGTAGAAAAAAAATATTTCTAATAAATGAAATAAATTTTGTAGTCTCAATAACAACATCAAAATAAATCAATTTCTAAACAGAAAATAACCAATCCAAAAATTTGACGAAAACATCATTTAAAAGTTTTTATGACGAAAATAAAATCAAAATAACAAATGAGTAATTAAACAAGAAATGAACAAAAAAATGCAAGTAATGTGGCAATATAATTAATCCCGCGACATAATACCGTTTGGAGAATTAAAACTTTGGCTCATTCCCTTTGTGATCACCTCTACAGTAATACTCACCTAAAACAAACAATAATACAACAAAAAAAAAGTATACTTGGGGTCAGTAACCCCCTGAAACCAATATCTCTTTACAAAATATACAAGAATGGACCATAAGCCAATGAAGCAGTGCTTTACAAATTTAATTGAGAAATTTTCAAACCAAAACAATTCAAACAATTTATTTTCAAACCAAAACAATTCCAAACAATTTCATAACCCCCAACCGATCTCCTCCGTATAACTCCCAGACGTGGATCCGAACCATTCATGTTGTATTACCCCACTTAGGTTATACCACTCACTTCAGGTGTCGGTCCCATCTCTTACCTCCCATTTGAGCCTAGGCTCAAGAGGTGTCTTACCCAATCGCCTATTTCCAGACCCTGATCGGGGGTAAGGAATATAGAATGGGCCTGACAAGGTGCCAACTACTAGGATCAGTAGTAGAGGCTTGCCGCGCGGGCTTCCAAACAAAATTCTCCACAACCCACCCAAAATCTCCATCACAACAATTGTCATAACAAAAAACAGGTTAAGATACTTCCCACTTCATTGGAGTTTCATACAAAATAGAATTTCACAAATTAAATTTTATACTATCAAAACATATATAGTTAGAAAATCTTATACTCCATAACATGCATTTAACGTAAATCAACATTGGTTACCTCGATTCCACGCGTCTACTCTGAAGAAGCTACGAAAAATAAGAAACTCTAATCCTCTCAAATTCTAATTTACCTTTCTGTTAGGCACACCCACTAATATATTTATATATAGATGAATCCAAACCCTAAAAAATGTATCGTTTGACTAATTCAATTTTATATTATTTAAATGTTTATCTTATAATATTTGTAAAAATACCTATTTTATAATTACTCCTACAATTATGCATTTAGTTAATCTAATCCCCCTTTTTTGTTTACTGAATGTAAATCTACATATCTATTTAAATATTAACAATAACAATATTCCCACAAAATTTCAACTATTCAAAAACACTATAATTTTCTATATTTTATATTCTATACCATAAATATTATATATTAATTATTTAATTATTAGAAATTTTAAATTGTTACACTTAACTCATGTTCGGTCACATTTTTGTATCAACTATGACCCTTAAGATATTCAAACTTGGTCTAGGGGTGTTCTAAGTCTTTCTAAGTGACTTTGATCACAATTATGTAAGTTCAAGGTGTTTAGTGTATGTGATCGATTGTAACTATCTAGTGTTATGGGGATTTATAATCTTTTAATAGTCACCTATGTTTTTTTAGAATTTAGGCAAAGGGATTTTATCTGAAAAAAAATCATTAAATAAATAAATAATAGATTGAGAAACGAAAAAAAATGGAAAGGATATTATTATATGCATGTTCTCTTTCTCTTCAGGTTAGCAACATGTGGTTTGAATTGAATTTAAACCCATGTTGTTTGTGTAAAATCCTTCTAAGTAATTACTATTTTAACACAATTTAAATATAATTATATTCTTGTTAAGTACCTTATACCGTAACTACGATAGAAAAGGAGAATGATATATCAAAATCTTCTATCGTAGTTAATTAAAACTAGTGATAGACCCCGTGCGATGCACGAGGATGCTATTGTGTTATGAAAATTCTTATTATCGCTTGATGTAATAAAACAAATTTATTATCACTTGATCTAAATTAAGTATTAACATGATTAGTAGTTTTAAACCAATTCATATAAGACGATTGAAGTTTAATTTTAATGATGTTACGTTTTTAGTCATTTTCAAACTAAATTTAATTGGTGACTTTTGATTATTGAGGGATAATAAGAAGACTTAAAAAAACCATATTTATTGTCTATCATAGAGTAACAAACTCACTTGATCTTTTTTGACAACAACAAATTGGTACAATCATGGTAACCCATTTGACTTGTTTTATCATCTCAGGTTGGTCAATGATCAGCACTTAACACTAAAGTCTGATCCCAAATTATTAATTACAAAATGGGCATGCGATGGTTAAAATCTATTAAATTTTATTTCTTATTAAAACATCCTCCCTTATTTATCATGTACCACTTAAATTTTATTTAAGTGACATACCCCGTGCGATGCACAGATGTTTTTATTTTTGATGATATATAACATATTGTCTTAATTTGAAGGTATTTTGATGTTTCAAGTGAATGAAAGTTTTATATGTGATGAGGAAATAGTTTACTTGGCACAATATAAGGCAACTGGTGTTAGGAAAAAAGTTTGTGAAGGATATACATAATCGTTTGGCACAATCTAATGAAATCAATTGGTTGGCTGGGGTAAGAAAATAGTTAAGGTAAAAAGATTTAAAGGTTTTGTAAAATGATTGAAAATGAGGAATGAAAAAAATTGTATAATGACAGGACATCACTACTTTTAGTTGTTAATTAGCTGTGTTTTTATGTGAGTTAATTACAATGGTGCATTAACATGTAATATTGATTCTATCATATTCACCATGTTGATATTATGTATAATTGTTTTATCAATGTGACCATAACGCTCCCAAATCCTAATACTACATCTGGTCCTAAATATAAGACCTACTTGATTTTTTTTGGAGAGGTTAAGGGTGCTAAATAGGTTATTAAATCATGACATATTTGATATATTTTTAGATTATACATTAGTTTATAGGTGAAATAAACTAATCTAAAGGAAAAATTAGGTAAATCAATTTATAATTAACTTATTTTGCTTTTTTATAGGATTTTCTAGAAAAAAATCAATTAGGTCTTATATTTAGGACCGAAGGGAGTACACTAAATTTTTCAAAGGCAAAATGCACTAATATAGAACTATTGAGAATTAAAATGTGTTAGAAAATAAAATATAAGTTATACCATGTGTAATATTTAAACCATTATGAAAGTAAAAACTCCAATCCCCTTTTACTTATCCAAATATATCTTCTTAAAAAACCTAAAAATGACATTAATTGTAATATCCAACCATTATGTAAATAAATCTCACTTTGATGTGATACCTATTACCAATTGTTTCAAAAAATATAAATTTAGATGGTAAGTAATATTTTCAAATATTTCCCTACGCACGTGCCCTCCCTCATTTGAAAGTTCGCTTGGACTAAATATTTTTTGTAGTTGTATTTCCAAATATTTTTAATTTATATTACATGAAATATTTTTAACTTAGTGAAGAAATTAAACTTGAGCATGTATAAAAATAAAAGAAGAGTCAAATTTCATCCCCCAACCTCCCCCATTCAAACCCTGCCTCAAAAGAGAACCAAATTTCCCCGGGGCACCTTCCCATCCGAAAGTTTACTTGGATTAATTCTTTCGTTTAGTTGATCATCCCAAATAATTTCAGTTTCTATATCCTCATGCTATATAAATATTCATAAGTAGGCCCTTTACTCTAATTTTCTCAATTTTATTTTTAGTTATTTATTATCCAAAACAAATGAATTAGTAAAAAACTTGTGCACATGTATGTTGTTTTTTGTCCCATTTATGCATTTATATTAAATAGAAAAAGTTAATATATTTAAATAATTTTAATATCTCCAAATTAGTTTTCTTGATCATGTCATACTTATGATTGCTGTTATTGATTTGTTTAAAAAAAGATAAATTTATATTATATGTAATATTTTCAACTTTGTAGAGAATCAAACTCCCCATTCATAAAAATAAAAGAAGAGTCAAACATCATTCCCTAACCCCTGAAAACCAATTTTTCCCTCAACACCCAAAATAATTTTGAAACTTAATATTTTACATTAATATTGCTACATAAAATCATTACCGTTAATAATTGATATTGAGCATTAATATTTAGTAATAATTCTTTATTAATTATTTATTGACTTGGTAGAATCAAATTATATTCATTGGTGACTACCTCAATAACAGATATTACTATTAACAGGACACAATCCCAATTCATTAAACAAAGGTTGGTGCATAGTGATTCCAAAATAATGGCATCTCCAAAAGTAGTCCATTTAGACCAGTAATAATATAAACAATTAAGTAGGATTTGAGAGATTTGAGGAAATAAATAATGGGCAATCATTATTCTATAGTCATTTATATAAAAGCTGCAAATTTTATATGGCATATATATGAGTATTAGCAAATAGAAAGTATATTCTCAATCTATACCCTCCATAAAACAGGTCCAAAAGCATGGAAAATATATATGGTAATCTGAGTACATTAAATCAATCCTCACAGTTATGCCTAGCAACAGTTAAAAACAAAGAAATGGTTCCAAGAAATGATGACAAATCTTGTTTTTAGAAATCCACATCTATAAGCTGCAAAAGTTTTTGTCATCTACAATAGTGCAAAAAGATCTCATAAATTTAGTATTTTCATCAGTTCATTACAAAACCTTTTGGATGCAGTTAAGAGAACCGCAAGAATAAAAGTCTCTTTACCAGTGTCATCAACTGTCATAGCTGAGAGTTACTCCAACCTAAAACCAGTAGTAAATGGATGGCATATATTGCTACAAAATGAAATTGATCAGGCTACTCAAAAGTTAGTCAGGCTTGCAATTTTAGAAACTTGAGAGTGAAGAGTTATCAAATAACAGAAGAAATAAAGTTTCAAATGAAATAATCCACAAAAAGCAGCAGGTACCTGTCAAGGTCCTCATATCTGATGAGCATAGTGGAAATTGAAAGCACATTCATTTAAATGTGATGCAAGAACCGAGGATGACAATAAAAGTCCACTTAGATTTTAATATGAGGACTAACATGCTTGGAATACATCAAATCTAGGCAACAGAAAATCATTCCAATTTCATAGGAAACTTAGTAGTTATCTTTGATATAATGAATATTGCATCAATGCAATATGGATCAAAGGGAGCACTTTCTATGTTAATGCACTTAACTAATTAATGAGGGGCTCAATAAGAATATCTCATAAAACATAATCAACTATTATAATAATATGTTCAAAACACGATTCCATGGGCATATGAACAGATTTTCACTCAAATATGATATATTCATCGTTAACAATCCTTAATAACTTAGTCAAATTTAGGCTTCAATCAACCCTAGAACTCTTAAAATAATAATTTAGTGTCTATGAACCCTAAAACCTTTGATTGCAATCAGATCAATGTTTGTAACAAAAAAAAATATATTAGACTCATGTTCACTACCCACATCCCTTAGCCTATCATACATTTTGAGAATGGGATTCCTTCAATACTGTTGAACAGCATCTCAATACACTATATCAATACTAACTGGGTTATCACATGGCTGATCTACCTCTTCAAATGGTCGTACTATAAGCTCATCCACTAAATTTAACAGGGTATTTTCATAGCATCTTATATGCATTGATTAAAAGTTAATTTTCTCGTGTCTAGAGTAAGGGTCCAACTAACCCTGACCTAATATTGGAGAAGGTTATGTGTGACATTTATCTCTCTTATGTAGTATTATGTACATAATGTTGTCCTCTGAATATCAATACTCAAAGTCAGCATATAACATTAAATTCAAATTATCATTGTCAAAGACAGCTGAGAACTAATATTTATCTAGGTGGCAGGATAAATATTACCAAGAATAAAATTTGATTACATTTTGATGATCTAAGGACTGCAGAATCCAGACCTGAAAAAAGAAATTGATTTAACTGAACCAATTGATTTATAATGGCATGAAGGTTCAACGCATAGAAAGAAGAAAACGGAAACAAAAGTAATGGACTTACTATGCATCTATGAAGTATGGGAGGAGGGACCGCGACTCAAATCTCTTCCTTGCTCACCATCTCTCATTGTCCACATTGCCCATTGTGAAATAAACCTCACTCATAACACAATTTAAAAACAATCAACCTAAAGAGTTCCAAGTCTGTTTCATGCAGCAGCTTAAAGAGATGGTGCATTATATCATCCAAATATTCTTTCATGACTAGAACCTTCTTGTAATTTTAAATTACACGCAGCATAAGGGAAAAAGATGCTTCATGATTGGATTCCTGAAGATTTAAGTTACATGCAGCATCATGTGATAGGAAATGTCAGGAAATGAGAAAGTCAATTAAGAATAAGTCTGTTAAGATCAAAATTTCAAAGGGGGGAAAATGGGACAATAGTAAGAATAAGTTTAGGGTAAAAGTGCAAAACTAGCCACCGTAAATTTCCAAATGGACAACTTTAGCACCCGTAAATTGGATGGTGCAAAACCGTACATTATAAATCAAAATGGGACAAATTTAGCCACGCCGTTAAGTTGAAGCTAACGGACGTTTGTGTTGGCGTGGGACCCACCTTCATTAAATCAAAAAGTCTGTTAGCTTCAACTTAACGGCGTGGCTAAATTTGTCCCATTTTAATTTATAATGTACGGTTTTGCACCATCCAATTTACGGGTTCCAAAGTTGTCCATTTGAAAATTTACGGTGGCTAGTTTTGCACCTTCACCCAATAAGTCTATGTTAAGATGAAAGAACTTAAAAGGGAAAAAAGAGGGACAATAGTAATAATCTTTGAACTTAAAACAGTAGTGTAAATCCTCCATATGATTACAATATCTGGGGATGAAATAAGCATGTGGAAGAAAAGGAGCTAGTATACGCGATCAACGAAATAGAACATCCACTCCAACAAAACATCCATCAAACACCAATACTAACACCATTATTCTAAATCAGCAGTTGTGCTCAAGGGAACTTCATTTATATCGCAGATTTAATAGAAGAAAATCGAAATCAAGAGAAATACTACTTAATACAGTTGTTGGGGAGAATATTGGCAAAAAACAAAAATAAAGTTTGAGAGAATGAGAAATCAAAATAAGCACAACATATGAAAGAAATCTTCAAGATAAAAATTAAACCTTCAGATTTCGTAAGTGATTTGAGGAGTGCCTTGTATTGATAGAGCTTACTTCCCAAAAGAGCTTACATTCTTAAGTTGTACCTTGCATTGTTCCTCAATCCTGCAACTATAATAATCATTTCCTTGTCCTTGTAAGGGGTGATTACTATGTATATAGAGTCAGAAAACCAAGACATCAAATCAAATTAAAATCCCCAAAAGAGCTTAACTTCTCCGATTTGGGTCCATGGTAAGTGGGGTTCACATTCGGTGCCTATCCTATAGATAGGCAAATTTTGCCTATCCCTCAAATGCACAATAATAGAAATCACTAGTGCACAATCATAGGAACTACCAATGCACAATTATAGGAACCACGACCACTATAACATTTTCAATACCATTTAATTAATTCAAGCCATATTTTTTGTTAAGCAAATTTTTAAAACCCCAGAGTAAGCAGGTGTGAGCGCAATTTTTTTACTGATATGGAGATTGATTGAATATGCGTTTTTGTCATATGTTTCATATTAGACTGTCGATAAAGAACAATTTGACCAGTGATTTTTTTTTTAATTTAAAAAATTTCAATACCTACAAATTAGTTACCTAGCTGCTTCATATATTAACAATCCTAGGTAGTATGGAATATTTTAATTGTCAAAATCAAAGTTAGATACTTAGATTCTCCAAATATGTTGTTGGAATTACAGCATCATTGTACTGTTGTTGCGAGTTGTGACCACCTGCTTCCTTGCATACCATTTAGATTTCGTTTCTTAATTTGACTGATTCAATTTTTTAGAGGATTTGATCGATAAAAAATTATGATGTACTTAATTGGTATTAAAAGTGCATTAGTGATTCCTATAATTGTGCACTAGTGGTTCCTAAAATTGTGTTGCATTGGAAATAATTAATTATTATTAAAACTCCACTAATGATTCCTATTATTGTGCACAAGTGCATTTGAGGGATAGGCAAAATTTGCCTATCTATAGGATAGGCACCGAATGTGAACCCAAGGTAAGGGAGGCCGGAAGTGATATGGAAGGGGGAGAGAACCGAAGAAAATATTGAAGCAACAGATACACAGAAGCCATACAATTAAAGATCATCAAATGCTTAGTGAACACGAAGCGACTTGACAGCTTGGGGAGGGAATAGAATGGAACACAAACGGAAGAGAGAGCATTTACGTTTCATAACTAAGCTTTAACATAATATGACATGAGGCTAGTGTGAACATGGTGAAGATTCCATACGGAAAACATATAGTTATATTAGATAGATATTGTTCAATGTCTAAACTTGACTATGATAGACAAAGATCTATCATAGTTAATGGAAAAACCTGATAAAATTTGAATAATGTATCCATGATAGAAAAAGACATTGCTAAATAATTGACAATGCTATCATGGATAATAAATGATTAACCATGTTAGAAAAGGTTAAATGCTAACATGGTTATTAAATATTTAAGAGTAACTCATTTAACTTAACTGTAACATCCTGAAAATTTAATTCAGGATTAGAGAGTGTTTTAAGAAATAATAAATGAGAAAAATTAGAAATTTTGGAATTTTAAGAATTTTTGGAGATTTTTAGGCTATTTTGGAAGTTCTGGGTAATAAGTGTCTAAATAATTAATTGAACAATTGAAGAAATAGAAATATGAGGCTATGATGGAATGTAAAATATTTTGAAAGTTAAGGAGGTTGGAGACTAGTTTTAGTGTATTTAAATTAAAAAGAGTACATTATGGTAAACTTTGCTATAAATTATTATAGCGCACCCTTATTTCACCTAAACCAAACGCGTCCTTCCCCTTCATTCTTCATAAAAAATCCGACGCCCCCCTCCTTCTAAACCCATTCTTTGACCTCTCCTCCCTCATCTCTTCCTCACCATTTTCTTCACTCTTTCACCACCATTTTTACATCCAAAGCTTACCAATCAAGTGGGTTACACTGTACTTAGAAAGATTCGACCGATCTGCACCTTCCATGGGTTCCTCCAATTTTTGGCTTCGCGTTTTCTGGTGAAGCTTCCATTGTTTCCGGCAAGTTTTCACAGCGAACGGTGGGAGGAGGTAAGCTTTTGGGTTTCTTGAGTTTTTCAAATCTTCTTCATGGTCCCAACCTCATTTTCGTTCTTCCTCCTTTTTCTTCCATGGTTCAGCTCGGCTAACCACCCAGTAGCCGATTTCCGGCGAGCCGAGCGACGGCCAGCGGCGGCGGCGCATCCTTCTTCGCGTAGAAGCTTCCGTAAGCATTGTTACTTTGTTTCAATTTATTTTTCTTGCATTTGTGTGCTTGGTAAAGTTAGGGTTTGATTAAAGTTTGGATTTTTGGAATCTTAAAGCTATAATAATGAATGTCAAGTATTTAATTTGAGGTTTCTTTGAAGCAATTGAGTTTTCTTGAAGCTTTACATTTATTTTGGAATTTCTAGGTTTTGGGATTTCTTGAAATTGGGGGTTTTGATGATGTGTGAGTTATTTGGAAAAATTTGTAGTTACTATATGCTTACTATGGTTATATAATGATATTGGAATGACGGAATCAATTAGATTGATGTTTAGGAAAAAGATAGGTGAATAAAGTGTCAAATAAAGAGAAACTGATTATGTGATATGGTGATATATGATTTAATGGACAGATTGATGGTTATTAGAGGATTAATAAGGTCATATGGTGATATTGGAATTTTGGATATGATTGGATTGGTATTTAGGGAAAGAATTGTGAACAAAGTGTTTGACAAATGTGAAATTAGTTAAGTAAATGTGTGATGAGAATATTGGAGGATATATAATAAATAGGTTTTAGGAGACCACATTATGTTTAGGATAAATATTGACAAGATTGAAGTTGTTGGTGTTATAGAAAAATATTGATGTTGATTATTTGATTATGTGAAAGTAGTGGGACGATGATTTATGGTTAGGATGCTTAGATAGAGCATGAGAAGGTTAACGGAATTCTTGAAGGAGTTGATTATGTAGTTATTGTGAATTATGGGATTAAGTTTAATTCATGGAAATAAGTGCTAGTGTTGGCTTTGATGATGTATAGTTTTATGACAATTGGAATAAAGTGGGGACTTGGTTTTTGAAAGTGGATATGGATGGTTGGTGATTAAAGTAATGAGTGATTGTGAATTCTTTAGGGTAGAAGATTGTTGAATTTGAATTATGGTAGCAAGATAATTACTAGAGTTAATAAAAGTATGTATTGGACTTAATTATAATATCAATGGATATTGGTAAGGTTATGAGTGAATGAAGATGTTTGGTGAGATTTGAATGTTATCAAGGAGAATTTTGACTCATGAGGGTTAGGAAAGGATTTAATTAGATATTAGAACTTGAAAGTTAAGAAGAAAGGAAATTTATATTTCGTGGGATTAACATGGACTATGAAACAATTGGTGATTCTAATGCTTATGGATGTTAGTAAAATATTAAAGATTGTAAAGTTGAGGAGAGTGTTATAACAAAGTTGATCTTTGGTGGTTTTGGGTACTTTGTTTGGAAATTCTAAGTTTATAAGGACTTGTAATGGTTTGAGTTTAATAAATTTGATCACATATGAGATCTCTTGGATTTAAAGTTGTTTAGGTTAAGGTTTTGATGATTTTGAAATTCATTATTCAATTATGAGAATTTGATGATTTCTATGGGTTATTTGTGTTTACCTATGACTAAGGGACAATTTTTGGTTAACTAGAATGGTGAATGGTTGATTGATATTGAGGATCAATAGGATATAAAAATAGCCATGGTTAATGATTTGGAAAACTGTTATTGAGTATGACTTTGGATTGAAGTTAGTTTTAGTTAAATAACTATGATAAAATTAGTAGCTTCATGATTCAATGATGACAATTGAAGGCGAGAGTCATTTAGGCGTAATATGGTTTTTAATTCAACGTAATCGAGTCACCTAGACCCGAATCATGTATTGACACTGCGTTGCGTATTTTCTAGTGATTGTGGATATCAATGCGCCAAGTTGTGAACAAGGACTTCATTGACATTGTATTGTCTTGATGTGGAGCAGGTTCAGGTAATCACACTTACCCTTGCTATAACAATGAGGGTGACGTTAGTTGGGGATTTCCAAAATCCTTTCTCACCTCTCTCTCTCTCTCTCTCTCTCTCTATATATATATATATATATATATATATATATATATATTATCTTTTAAAACTTTACTTTGGTACAAAATAGGCTATCGGGTGCCTTTCAAACACGATTATTTTCGTACAAAGAATTTGACTTACTATATGTAGTGCCCTGGCTGGTGGTATTGTTGGATTGTGTATGAGTGTATAGATATTGGGATTGTTAGAATCTTAAGTTTTGATGAAGACTAAAATATGAAAGAACTGATTAATCACTTGGGAAGAATTAGATTAAAATTGAATCCTAAGTTAAAGCACAACCGGATGTAAAATCACTTCCGGAAGACTTAGAGTAAAACAACGTAACTAACGCTGACGGTTGTACCACACATCCCATAGCGAAAGTAAATAGTACTAAGTCTATATCACTTAGGAAGAACTAGATTTAAACCAAATCCTAAGTTAGAATACAACCGGATGCAAAATCACTAGCGGAAGTCTTAGAGTTAAAATAATTGACGCTTACGGATAAAGTATACATCCCACAGCGGAAGTCATTAACATGCTAAGTTAGAACTTAGTTTAAGTTAGAATGCTTCCCATAGCAAAAACGCTTCCGATAGCATGTATGGTTCTTACTGCACTTGATTATATATATTACTCTGTTGGACTAACATTTGTGTGCAGAACCTAGTTTTACTTCCGGATGCAAATGAGCTTCCGATAGTATATGCTCTTAGCACTGGGACTCTTAGACTAACATTTGGAGAATAAGGCTCCCGCTTCCGGATGCACATGATCATCCGTCAGCAAGAGTACAAGAGACAGAACGTACATACGCTCAAAAGTCAGAATGCTTTTGTCAGAGCAGAGTTGTCAGAGTTGCTTTTCAGAGATAAAGCAAGTCAACCTTGCTAAGCATTAATGAAGATGTACTTAACAAGGGATCAACGGCTATATTCAAACGGACATATTCCAAACTGCCACCCAAGCCAGTGAGTGTTGGAAGCTGAGTATAAAAGAAATATCTTCAACATTGATGAAGAAGAGACGAAGAACAGCAAGCTTAATGTCTGAGATATTGTAGTCTACATTCTTCTTATCTTCTACTCTCTGATCTTAGAGTTGTAATATTCTTAGAGAGAATTCCTGAGAGAATTATTTGTACTTAAATTTTTATCACAATCAGTTCATAGAGTGAACATATTATCAAATCCTCTAATTAATAGAGGCTGTTCTAAAGCTTGGTGCTTGAAGAACAGTGTTGTAACATTACAAGAGTAAGGGAGAGTATTTAGAGGTTTTCTAAATCTCCAAGGTTTGCAGGTAAGCCCGTTGCAAAACCTGTGGGTTGTTAGGTGAACCCGTGTTCGTAAAACCTAAGGTGTGAAGGCTTTTCTTGTGCCTGATTTAAACAAGAAGTTTAGTGGATTGAAAATCTCAGGTGAGGCCTGGGGACTGGATGTAGGTCTGGAAGTGACCGAACCAGGATAAATCTGTGTGTGCTTATTCCATCTTTAATCTTCTCATTTCCAGCACCACACCATCATATACTTATTTGTGCATAGCATGATTCAATGTCATTAACATAAAGTACAAGAAGTCATGTTTTAAAAGAGCAATAAAAAGTTTTATTTCACCACCCAATTCACCCCCTCTCTCTTGGGTGACAACCACTTTTCAGGGATCTTGATACTTTGACAGAGATATTGAGAGGTATCATGGATTGGATGTATCATAGGATATGAAGATATAAATGAGATGTTGAATTGGAGATTGTGGAGAGAATTATTAGGGTAAACATGGAATGTTGTGGATGATGGATTGGAAGGTGATGTGAGAGTGTATGATGTTGATTATTGTGGATGGGATATTGATAGGGGTATGGTGAGGTTTGCATGACACTGATATATTTATGTACCATCGCGCGATGATAACTGTCGATTGGCCAATCGACCTCTGCCCAAATTTTTACAACTATTTGATCCTCCATTTTAAAATGTCTATTTGAAAGTTTACAGTTTCACAAACAACCCCGAATAAGTAGTAAAACACTTAAGTAGTATTCCCAACATCAAAACTTCAATCAACTCCATTTTATTATCAATATTTCATATCGTTTTACTACCTCTTTCATTACCTTGATCTAAAATCACCTTCGCAATCCTTTGACATCACTCCAAAGCGGTCTATAAATCTATCAAATCATTAATCCAAGGACTACCCAAAATACCTACAATAATTAGCAATAGAAGGATCACTACGGATCTCTTCAAAACAATAGCGGAACTAATTTATTTTGCCAATGAGATTTCACGATTATAGGAAGGAAAATCATATTGAATAACTAACACTCAAACACTTAAATATTGAAATAATTTATTATTATTATTATTATATTTTATTTTATTTATATATTTATTTATTAAGCAATCCAATTGATTAAATCAGTACAATCCCTCTGTATGAATAACTCCACTTAAGTCTTCCCAAGCTTTACATGCTCAAACAATAATGCACTTACTCCTAAACCATAAACACAAACACATCTACAAACTAACTTATTCAACTAAGTACAAAAATACACAAGATCAACCCTTCTATCTAGCCACCTCATCATCTAACTAGCCACCTCATCATCCCCACATAACCTCATTGATATTATACATAGTTCCTAAAACCTAAACTACACTTCGAACACTCCAAGTCATATATTTCTCAATTCAAAGCCAAACTCCTCTAACATTCTAAGATCCTCAATTTAGAATCAATTCCCAACCCTCAAAACTAGAGATTTACTTAATTGAATACCCATTTCACTTCCAAATGTTTCTATCAAAATACTATATTAACCAACAATCCCAATGAGACAATCCATGTAATGTTGTCATACAACCCTAAATAAGCCCCTACGATTCGACAATTATCCTCATATGCCTCCTATTACCAAAAATAATATTTCATTATTCCTAACATTAGTAACCACGCCTTAAGGAAAAATCGAATTTCCCATTTTAATTATGAATCTTTCAATCATTTAGCTTCCTAGTCTTACACCACAAAGAAAAATTTAGTATTTCCAACTTCAACCCATATTAACTATCTCCTATTACTTTCAAAGTTTCTCTTTTCCCCTTGACTTATAAGGTCTCCAATGATACCTCGCCTATAATTATGCCTAGGTTCATAATTATATCCGAGACCCCAAAAGAATCCTTATTCCGTCAATCATCCTGAATTCTTACCAACCTCTCAATGCATAAATTCCTATAATACTGTCACTGTCAACACAATTTCCTACCTCAACCATCTAAATTTCACCACACTCATGCTATGTTCAAGACATATTTTAGCAACTTCATTCCAGTCATAACTTTAAAAGAAAAGTTTATCCCAACAAATACTAAATTTCTTATAGATTTGCTGTTTAATCCACTTTAGCAATTATGTTACTTGTGTAAGTCTCTTTTTCGACCCTAATACTCTCCCCACCAAGGGATTAACCATAACCTGGCAAACAGCTGGTGATCATGCACAAAAGGAAGGGAATTTAGAAAATGTATATTGCCAATCTAAATGCAATGCAACACAGTCCAGGGTTATAGTATACCAAATACTGATAACCAAATTGTGGTTGATTGATATTGTTATTCATACAGAGGGATTGTACTGATTTAATCAATTGGATTGCTTAATAAATAAATAAATACATAAATAAAATAAAATAAAATAATAATAATAATAAATTATTTCAATATTTAAGTGTTTGAGTGTTAGTTATTCAATATGATTTTCCTTCCTATAATCGTGAAATCTCATTGGCAAAATAAATTAGTTCCGCTATTGTTTTGAAGAGATCCGTAGTGATCCTTCTATTGCTAATTATTGTAGGTATTTTGGGTAGTCCTTGGATTAATGATTTGATAGGTTTATAGACCGCTTAGGGGTGATGTCAAAGGATTGCGAAGGTGATTTTAGATCAAGGTAATGAAAGAGGTAGTAAAACGATATGAAATATTGATAATAAAATGGAGTTGATTGAAGTTTTGATGTTGGGAATACTACTTAAGTGTTTTACTACTTATTCGGGGTTGTTTGTGAAACTGTAAACTTTCAAATAGACATTTTAAAATGGAGGATCAAATAGTTGTAAAAATTTGGGTAGAAGAAAGGTTTATTGTAAGGGGGTTTAAGTTGGTAAAGTCTGGAGTTGTTGAGAATTCTTGAGTGGACTTGTTGGTCGAATATCTTCATGATGTAAAGGAATTTGAGATTGGTTTGTTGTTGGGGATTTGCTTTTGCGTGTGTGGAAATTATTACCTAAAAGGATTTATTGTATTGAAGCGGTAAAAACAAAAAAAAAATGGATTGATGTTTGGTTGGAGAAATTCTGGTTGTGAATTAAAGTGGTTAACGGAAATTGTTGGAAATTGAACTATGGTATATGATGACTTAAATAATATTTGGTTATGAATTGAGCACTAAAAAGGATAACTTGTTGAAATTTGAGGTTATGATTGGAATTAGGTAGGGATATAGAATGTGCTGGTGGTGGAACAATGATATGGTTGATGAAAAATAGCTAAAAGTGGAATTTAAAGAATTAGTTTCGGTTTTAAGATTTGAACTATGAAATGGAGTAATCTGATTTTAAATTCTGTAGTAACTACAAATTTTTCCAAATAACTCACACATCATCAAAACCCCCAATTTCAAGAAATGCCAAAACCTAGAAATTCCAAAATAAATGGAAAGCTTCAAGAAAGCTCAATTGCTTCAAAGGAACCTCAAATTAAATACTTGACATTCATTATTATAGCTTTAAGATTCCAAAAATCCAAACTTTAATCAAACCCTAACTTTACCAAGCACACAAATGCAAGAAAAATAAATTGAAACAAAGTAACAATGCTTACTGAAGCTTCTACGCGAAGAAGGATGCGCCGCCGCCGCTGGCCGTCGCTCGGCTCGCCGGAAATCGGCTATTGGGTGGTTAGCCAAGCTGAACCATGGAAGAAAAAGGAGGAAGAACGAAAATGAGGTTGGGACCATGAAGAAGGTTTGAAAAACTCAAGAAACCCAAAAGCTTACCTCCTCCCACCGTTCGCTGTGAAAACTCGCCGGAAACAATGGAAGCTGCACCAGAAAACGCGAAGCCAAAAACGGGGGAACCCATGGAAGGTGCAGATCGGTCGAATCTTTCTAAGTACAGTGTAACCCACTTGATTGGTAAGCTTTGGATGTAAAAATGGTGGTGAAAGAGTGAAGAAAATGGTGAGGAAGAGATGAGGGAGGAGAGCTCGAAGAATGGGTTTAGAAGGAGGAGGGGCGTCGGATTTTTTATGAAGAATGAAGGGGAAGGACGCGTTTGGTTTAGGTGAAATAAGGGTGGGCTATAATAATTTGTAGCAAAGTTTACCATAATGTACTCTTTTTAATTTAAATACACTAAAACTAGTCTCCAACCTCCTTAACTTTCAAAATATTTTACATTCCATCATAGCCTCATATTTCTATTTCTTCAATTGTTCAATTAATTATTTAGACACTTATTACCCAGAACTTCCAAAATAGCCTAAAAATCTCTAAAAATTCTTAAAATTCCAAAATTTCTAATTTTTCTCATTTATTATTTCTTAAAACACTCTCTAATCCTGAATTAAATTTTCAGGATGTTACAATTCTTCCCACCTTTTAGGAATTTTGTCCCCAAAATTCACCATGAATACCCTCTCATAGAACTAATATATAACATAATCCTCTCAATACATCCCAAAGAATTTGAATTAAGAAAGAAAAGTGTCAAATCCTAGTCAAACTAAGATACGTCATTTCTCGTGTTTCTAAATTCTCAAGTCAAATCCAAAGTTTGATACACTTTGACTGTCCAATTTCCATTCCCTATAAAGCATCGAGGGTCCTTCTTTAATCATCTACCAAATTATTTCATCCCAAATAAATTATACCTTCCAAAATCCTTACATCAATTTCAAATTATATGGGGGCAAGTCTAAAAACCTATGAAAGTATCACTCTATTAACTATTGAATCACTCCCAGTTAACCAACCAATTGGTTTACTTCAACATAATCCTAAAGTCCACAGCCCGTAATCATTCCAAATCATCAATTACTAAACCACGTTAAGAACTTTGAATTCAACAAATCATCCTTCTTAATCCTCCTGAAGTTTCCAAAAACATTATTCTAAGTCATTAACCCATAATTTGATTTCCAAGTATGTAACATCCCAAATTTTGATTAAGGTTAATTGGAAATTATTGAGGTGTTATTTAGGAAATTTGAGTTTTAGGGAGAAATTTATGGAGATTTATTGTTATTTGTAAAATCCTAGCTTTTTCAACTATATTTATAGCCTTCTAATCAATTTATAACCACTTTCTAATGTTAGAAGCCCAAAAATATGAATAAATTAAAACTTTTCTATTTCAAAAACTACATTAAAAGAATTTCCAACATAAACTTGGGCTTCTAAACAATTTTTGAAATTATATCTGTTTCCTGAAATTCGCAGCGGATTATAAATTCATTAAATAGCTAAATTAGTAGTCACTACTTAGTTTTATTTTATACACCTGTACTATCTATTGTTACTAAATACTTAACATATTTAAGTCTAACTATTACAATTTTATATAATATAATTCAGCTATCGCAGGTGATAGCATATACCTATATACATCACAAGTTATGAACTTGTATAAGAATATATATAACAACTAACATATAATACAAATATATCTAACTATTGAGCTTCGGGCCTAACAAGCATCCTTCCTACCTTCCTAGAGCTTCCCTCGGAATTAACTTCTCCCGGCTTATCTGTAAAAACATTTTAAAACAACACTGAGATTCAAAGAATCCCAATAACAGTTTATTTCAATAGTTTACCTTTAAATCATGATAATATTCTCCTCTTTCCAATCTCTTATTGGAACCTGCCTCTTTCCAATCTCTTATTGGAACCTGCCTCACTATACCAACCATTTTTAACGATATGTTCGTTAATTAATGGAGGTATTCTTTACCTGCAGGGTTTCTAAAAATGTTTGGCATAGGGGGAGCGACCCACCTGATGCCTAGAGTACTCTACTTTCTTATTTATCTATCTGAGATAAATATACCTCTTTCCTCTTAGGATCAACATTATCATGCTTTAAAAAAATATTCATGCGCGCTTATTGCTATTGAATTAAACTGTTACCTGTCCTTCACTTTACTAATACTTCTCCTTTCCTTCTTGCTGCTTCTCAAACACTTGCCTTCTACCTTTTCCTATCATTACATAATAATAATGACTATAAATAACTATTCTATATAATAAGCAACGTCTCTCAAATCTATATTACTACCCAAACCTTTCTCATTTACATTAACTTATGGAATATTTTAATTATTGTTTAGCCTAAGTATCTTTAATACTCATAAGAAATTCTCAATTAAAGCAGTCCAAGAACAAGGCAATCAAGAGAAAAACAAGTTCAACAATCATCATACTCCATCAATCAACCAGCACATACATACAAGACATAAAAGGCATATACAAGTAATGAAAATAGTAGAAACTCACCAAATAAAATGTTCAATGCACAAAAATCTGATTTCATTATAAAACAAAATAGCAGAACATGTATCTCACAATCAAAGCAAAACAACATAGCTACTTGAGAAGGAGCTAGACATACAACTCAACAAAATTCAGTTTAATGAAACTTAATAGAACAATGTAACAATCCACTTTATTCATTCAATACTTTGTACGAATCTAACAACAAAATTCTTCTAAAAGTCCTAAGCACATTTTCAAACAAAGCAAAGTATTAAATACCAAGCAAAAGTAGACATAACCAAATAACCTCAAAGTCATAGTAGATCAATTCCACTCCATTATGCAAGAACAATATATGATACTCCACTAATTTACCACACCAATACATAAAAAAAAACTAATCAATTCAAGAGACTAAACCAAACCATCAAATATAAGATTTCATAAATGATAAATGATGCATTCTTATTAGATTTATAACCAAGTGCAGCCCACATGTAACAACTCTACTTGCACAATATAACACCCTTCCATTTACAACAATGTCCCCTACTTTTCATATTGCATAGACCACAACTAACCTTCCAAAATACCAATAACCATTCAGTCATGACAACACAATTGCAGAAAATCTGTTAATCCCACATGCAACAATACATTTAACTCTAGCTACACATACAACAAACAAATCACCATAAACAAGTTTTAAGAACTCCACACAATATCAATAAAATAATCAACATAAGGTTCATCTCACTTTTCCACATCATATACCATGTAGAGTCATACCCAAAAGAAAGGAAAACTATCACTACTTACTAAAAGTTTCTTTTAGGCATTTTAACAAACACCTTATGTGCAATGATATTAAAACATTAATTTTTAACTTCCCAATTGTCAATACTCTTTCCCAACAACTTCAAAACACCATTTAAACACCTAAAAACATCAACCTCAAACTCTCATATCAAAAATATATTTGATCATAGAATGGGAAAATATTAAAACTTGTAAATCAACAAAATTAAACATTAATCAAACAAACATGCAATATCATATTAACATTCAAATGACTCTTACAACAACAAATTGCAAGTTTCAAACCTCAAATACCCTTAAAGCCTTTGGATTTGAGCACTCCAATTTGGGGTTTCTCACAAACTTAACTAAACCTCCAAGTAACCTTCAAACTCACCCACATACATGAAGAATCAAAGCTTAATTTGTATTTTATAGACTGTGGAAGCCTAAAACTAAGAATCTCAATTCGGACCCTCTCTCAAACTCCCCAAAAACGAAGTAAAAAGGGTATATAAATGAAGAGAAAGATTACCTGAAGTTTAATCCATCATTGCATGTGACCTTGGGTGCTTAAATTGCTAGAAATCATCACTAAAAGAGAAAGAATCAAAGGAGAAAGGAAGAGGGTGGGAGGAGCACGTTTTTGGAGAGAAAATGAGAGTGAATATGATGGTGAAGAATAAGAAATGAGTTAAAATAGTGAATCTTGTGAAATGACCATTTTAGCCCCCATATGAATTTTATTTACTTCTAAAATTAATCCCTAATCAAAGTTAATTTATGTAAATTAAATTCATACATCACCTTATATATTTTTCTTGACCAAAATGATGCTTAGACTTCAAGGTATTTTTCATAAAATTTTAAATGAATAATTTAGTCTCTAACTATTTTTTTCTTTAATTTCTAAAGAAAATAGGTATAATAATGTCTTGAAATATTTATCCTCACTTAATGTTTCTAAGTTGTTTTCTAATTCTCTAATGATATCCTAAGACCTTAATTAATTCTTTATTGCCTCTAATTTAAAAATTGGGGTGTTACATTATTAAATCTTAATTTTTGGAATTTAAGGAAATATAGTTAAAATAATTATTTGGAGTTAGAAACTTTCATGAACAAGTGTTTGGGATAGTAGATAATGTTATGAAGGAAAGAAATGGAAGCAATAATATATATAAACTTTTGGGCTAAAATTATAATTAAGAACAAACAATAGGGTGGTTAATAATAATTTTCCCTAAATTATAAATATATACACCCATCTCCTTCCTTCTTCTTCATTCCCGCGAGCCCTCCGTCCTCTTCCCTCTCTCACCCGATCTCTCCCCTCTCTCTGCTCCTCCCATCTCCGCCTCTCATGTCCGCCGGCGAAGCAACGGCTGCGGCAAGCCTGCCGCCATATTTCTCTCCTCTCCCTACTCATTTCTTCCTATTTTGCTTCTTGCCTTACTCGTGTTTCCACCCCTCACTGTCGTCCCCTTTGGTTTTTCCGGCGGTCTGGGTGGTGAGCGACGGTGGACGGTGGCGGTGCATGGTGAGTTTGTTTGTTTTGGTTGTTTTTCGAACTAAACTCCGTTCCAACTTCATGTTCTCACTTCTTTGTTTCTCCTTGGTTGCAATCTCGGCCAGCCACGTGAGTGGCCGATTTCCGGCCATTTTTCGGCGACAACGAGCCTATTTCAAGCGTACAACTTCACATTCAAGTTTAGGTAAACTCTATTTCCTTCAATTTCTCTCATTTTCTACGAATTTGGAAGAGACATCGATTAGGGTTTAAAAGGGGATTTCTATTTTGGTTTTCAAATCAAACAAAAACACAAATTAAGCTTTGAGTTTGGATATTTAAGTGATTATTTGAGTGTTTGATTTAGGAATTGTTGATTTTGTGAAAACCCTAACTTATGGGGTTGTCAAATCTGACTGATTTCAATGATGTTTGGGGTTTAAAACTTTCAGTAAATTGGCATAGGAGTTCTTTTAAGTAGAGATATGGTACTGCCTCTTGATTTATAAATTGATGTGTAATGATTTCTTATTATGGTCAATGTGGGGACTGATTTGGGAATTTTGGGAACTGGAGACTTTATGTTCAGTGGAAATGACTTAGTATGTCTAAATTGTGCTTGAATTAAAGGTTTCCTAAGTCTCTTCTTGGTCATGGATGAAATTGTTTGTTGCTTAATTGGAGTTGAAATTTGTTAGCACATATATTGTTTCATTTGGATGGTTCTATTGGGAATTTAGTGCTTACATGTGCATGTTAAATTTTCTGCATATTTCTTTGCTACAGCTGAATGATGTTTGGAATAAGAATGTTATAAATTGTGGTTGATTGGGTCTGTTTTGAGTAGAGTAAAGTTTATATACAAATTGTGTATTTTTTTGAAGTTGTGTAGCTTTAAAAATCTGTTATAAGTTGCTTCCTTAATTGAAGTCATGTTGTAGCCATTAAACTGATGCTTAGAAGTCTTCAAAACAAAATCTTAATCAAGTTAATAAAATTGGCAAAATTCTGATTTCCAAGGAAGTAGTATGAATGTCTTGATCTATATATTTGATTAAAGTCATGATGGTGTGCCTGTTTAGCTTGTATGTGTACATATTGTAATGTGCCTATGCTGTACAGGTTTTTCTATTAGAACATTAACTAAGTAGATTGAGTAGGTTGTAGAAAATAGAGGTCACAAAGCAGAATTAGAATTTAATTAGAGAAAGTTTAATGTTAGTGCTCACCTTGTTCCTATTTTACTCTTAGTCTTGTATGCTTGAATCTATGTTGATCATTTTGTTGGTGATGATTGCCATATTCTCTGGTTAATTTATTTGAATGTTAGGGTAATGATGACTAATGGATGAGTTAAACATTATTCATGATTTGATGTTTGAATTGAATGTTTGTAGATTTTGAATTTGTAGTGTGATTGAATGATTATTTGTGTTGGAAGTTTGGTTGTAGCATGCGAAGTTTTAGTTTTAAACTTGGATATGAAGTTTTGCAATAAGGTTTTGAAATGAAGTTGGTATTATTTAATGTACTGTTAATTTTTAGTTGATTGTCAATGTTGGTGGTTGGTGAGGTTCAAAGTTGGTCATTTTGCTTTGTCATTCTCTTATGATTTAATTGTGATCGCAATTGGGAATGAAGTGTAATTGGTATGAATTCCTTGAATTATTCATCATTAACCATATTCTGTGAATTGACATGTAACTATACTGTGGCTTTATGGTTGATAAATATTTGATTATTGGTTGGAGATTTTGAGTGGTATGACGCTGTTAATAACTTGTGATTATATATGTGGCGAACTTAGATTTTGAAATGATTATAGAATTGGAATTAAACTTGGGAAAATAGGTAGTAACATATAAGAACGAGAGAGAGACGTTGAACTACGATAAAAGGGAAATGATATTAATTTATCATTTGGCTATATATTATTATAGGAGTGGATGCAGTAGGCTTTCGTGGCATCAAGGAAGAAAGGTTGAGAAATCGCGTAGAATTGCTAAAGGGCGACAGGTAATCACACTTAACCTTGCTATAACATTGAGGGTGACGTTAGTTAGGGATTTTGTAAAATCCCTTCTCACCCTCTATATATAGATATTATCTTTAAAAGAGTATTTTTATACAAAACAGGCTATCGGGTGCCTTTTAAACACGATTATTTCTGTATAAAAGATTTTTTACACATTATATATACTATTATCCTGCCTGGTGGTGGCCATTGATCTGGAATGGCGTGAAATGTATATAGGGATAGTGTTGGGTAGTGGTTTAAGAGGTGATGAAGATAGAAAAGAGGGTTAGATGTTGAGTTGAGATTGTGGAGGGTTATGTTGTGGAAAACACTATTAAATTGGAGATATTGAAAGGAATTGTAAGAATGTATGATATTGATGTTGATTGACATTGTGATATTGAATGAGATTGAAATTGGTGGATATTGTAAGGTTTGCATGACACTGATATATATGTACCATCGCGCGATGATAACTGTCGATTGGCCAATCGACAGTTATTTGTACTGATGATCCTTTTCGGATTGAATAGACCGGGGATCATAGGTCAACTATTGAGAGAAAGTGACATACGGTTGTTTGGCAGTGGAGAGCCCAACCGTTCCCGTTCTGTAATGGAAACAGAATTGGGGTTCCCTCTCTGGAGATTGCCAGAGAGGGAAATTGTCCCCTCATTATGGAGAGGGACACAGTGTCAAATCATATAGTGAAGAATAGATGATTGAATGCACCGTGATGGCACAATGCATCTGTAGGTGAGTGTGAGAGTTGTTGTGGTCGTATTAGTTGATTGGAATATGGAGATGATGAATTGATTTGGTTTGGATGTGATTGTTGGATTTGAGTGATGAATGGAAGAAGATTTGACATGGATATATATATATTACTGGTTTTAAATGAGGTACCCTTTAGACGCCCTCGCTACCGCACATCTCACTGTTATAGTGAGTTAAGCGGTGATTACTGGGACAAATTGTCTCATCCCACGATTACTGACATTTTTGCAGGTATTCATGCACAGGCGCAAGCTTTAGGAAAGGGAAATTAGGTAGTGGAGGTTGTGTAGTATATTTAGAATTGTATATTGCCAATTTATAGGTCTGCATTCGCTTCCGCATATATTTATATTTATTTATTGTTTAATATCAACTAGTTTTGTTTATTAACCATGTTAAACAAATCCTTTCTAACATGGTTAGGAATAAATTATCCATGATAGCAGCTGTATTGTATTAGTTTATTCTTTTCTTTCATGGATAATATGTTAATCATTAGGATATTCTTTTTCTAACTATGATAGAGATATTGATATTATTGAAATTCCTTTTTCTATCATAGTTAGTAAAGATATTATTGAACTAAAAGAGATGTCACAGGTTAATTAGGGATTTAGTAACAATATGTTACAAAGTAGTTCCCTTAATAAATTGCTATCCAAAACCTAAGTTTATCCAATCACTCATTTAGCACTTGAGACTGCAAAACAGAATTTAAAATCAGATTACTCCATTTCATAGTTCAAATCTTAAAACCGAAACTAATTCCTTAAATTCCACTTTTAACTATTTTTCATCAACCATATCATTGTTCCACCACCAACACATTCTATATCCCTACCTAATTCCAATCATAACCTCAAATTTCAACAAGTTATCCTTTTTAGTGCTCAATTCATAACCAAATATTATTTAAGTCATCATATACCATAGTTCAATTTCCAACTATTTCCATTAACCACTTTAATTCACAACCTAAATTACTCCAATCAAACATCAATCCATTTTTTTTTGTTTCTACCGCTTCAATACAATAAATCCTTCTAGGTAATAATTTCCAGCAATGGAAACAGAATTGGGGTTCCCTCTCTAGAGGTTGCTAGAGAGGGAAATTTGCCTTCTCCTTGTAGAGAGAGGCACAGTGTCAAATCATATAGTGAAGATTGGATGCTGGAGATAAATGCCCCTTGATGGCACGATGCATCTATAGGTGAGTGTGAGAGTTGGGTAGTAGTACGCATGGATTGGAGATAGAGATGATGAGATTATTGTTGAGAAGTGACAGAGATTTGAATGATGTTTGGGAGAAAATTTGATATATATATGTATTATTGATTTTAAAACTGTGGTACCTTTAGACGCTCTCACTACCGCACATCTCACTGTTATAGTGAGTTAAGCGGTGATTACTGGGACAAATTGTCTCATCCCACGATTACTGACATTTTTGCAGGTATTCATGCACAGGCGCGAGCATCAGGAAAGCGAATTAGGTAATAGAGTTGTATAGTTTAATTGGAATTGTATATTGCCAATTTGCATAGGCCTGCATTAGTTTCCGCATATTTTTATTTGGATTGATTTTATTGGTTAATTACAGAATTGTAGTAGGTTGCTGCTTTTTCTAACCATGTTAGGTAATTTTTTTCTAACATGGTTAGCTATTAATTATCCATGATAGAGTTCAGTTTGTATTAGTTTATTCTTTTCTATCATGGATAATGATTATTATTAGGAAATTCTTTTTTTTAACTATGATAGATTTATTGATATTCTGGAAATCATTTTTCTATCATAGTTAATAAAGGTATTATTGAATTGATTAGGGAATTAGTAACGGTATGTTACATTAACAATGCTAGAAAGTTTGTAACATAGGAAACCATGTCCTTATGAAAAGTAAGTATACCATGTTAGAAAAAGAATATGTCTAACATGGTAATTAAAATTATTGTCAAAAACAACTACCATCTTTCTTTACGAAGCATATTTCAAACATCATAATTGCAACACAAGATTATCATCACAAAAGGAGCCACTGACTCAATCCATGGTGGCCAAAACCAAACATATTAAGTAAAATTCCCCAACCTCAAGAAATCAACAGCATACAAGGTGAAAACAATTTTAGAAACTTAAATAAACCACTAGGCCTCAAGCCACAGATTGCCGGAAGGGGACATGTATTGAAATATGCCACCATACAGTGATTCATAATATCAAATAAAATGCGGAAGCGGATATGCATGTACGCTTAGTATAGTGTTTGGCAATATACATAATACAAATAAATACTTAAGGGTCTCACATTCTGTGAGTTTCCTCTAACATCCTTGCCCCTTTAATTTAACATTGAACTCAACGAACCAAATATCAAGACTCTACATTCAAGTAAAAGCCAACCGTTCCATATCAATGACTTGATCATACATAACAAGGTCATTTAAATAACTCAAGCCTAAGGCAATACCTCAAGCTTTCTAAGAGCAATTGTTAACCATAGTCCCAAAAATCGTAATCGATGACAATATCTTATATTCATAACTATGCTATAATTGAACTATCAAATACTAAATAAAAACAATATAATCCACAACATTATCCCTCAATTCAAATCCTTAACATTTACTAATCCACACTCCACCTTGAGGCCACTTGCACCAATTTAATCTTAATCCAATACATCATCATCATCTAATCGTCCAAATAGCACCAACAAATCCAAGTCAACTTATCATAATCATTCATTCCTCAAAAATAAGATTACACTAAATAAAACATCTTTCCAAAATAAAATTGCAAAATTTGTAATACCAAACATCCCACTTGAAACAACATTCTAGAATTTGTGATAATAGAAGCATGAATTCAACTCCAATAAACTCTTTCAAAATTTGAGAACCATTTAGCAACACTTAATTTCAAAGTCAATCACAATATCTCATGGTTCTTGATACTTTAACAAGTTAAAACTTGATTTAGCCAAGACCAAAAGGATTTCAAAGTTTTTAAATCATTAATCATCACCATTGAACTTCTTGTAAGAAATCAAATATCTTTTAGCAACACTAAATTTGGAGAATCAAGAAAACTCCTATGATTCACCAAGCTTTGTCTTTCCCAAATTCAATAGAAACCAAAACTTAATTTCAAGCCTCATCCTACGATATTGTTCCAAATTTTCTCTCAAAAGATAAGTTTCCAAAGTTCAATAAAATCCCAAACTCAAACCAATCAATAAACCAAGGACTTAAGGCCTCAAAGCCTTTATTCCACTCAAATAAGCTATTCTAAACTATCAATACCATCTAGTTTCACTTCCCTACAACAATAAAGAGGATTTCTCACTATTTTTGAATCTTTGATAAGCCAAAACTTAATTAAAGCATAATACAAGAGATTCTTAAGGTCTAGAAATGTTAAGAATAATAGTCAAGCTTATTTCCAATGTCAAACCATCTCTTACAACAAGTATTATTTGAAATTTTGATCAACCCTAAATGTTCTCTATACTTGCAAGGTGATATATTTGCCCAAAATATAGAATTTAAACAAATGAGAGGAAGAAGAGAAAGTTACCTCCAAAATTTAAGCGCCAAAAAATTCTTGAATCTCCTCAAAATCAAACCCTAGCACACTATTTTTTTTCCTCTCTTCCTCACTCTGTTTTCGGCGCCTCTGTGAGTGATTCACGTTTGAATCAATGAGGCGGTTTAATCCCCCCTTCCCTTGGCTCAAGTGGGCAGCCACGTGCTGCCCACTTTGGCCCTTTGCATTTAGTTTGTGGGTGGCACGTGAATGCATGTATGTATATTTTTTTTATAATTTTTTTTCCTTTGCTTCTTTCTTTCTTTCTTTTTTTTTCTTTCACATTTATAAATACACATATTTACATCTAATTCAAATTTTATTACTTAACTACAATCTAAGCTGTGGGCAACTGATAAACTCCACAATTTCACATTTTTCACTTCACATTTATCTTGGATTGTACATGATTTTTGAGGATACATAGATAAAAATATACAAAATTTGAGGTGAAATGAACAATACATGGAAATCATACTTTTGTGAAATTTGGAGTTAAATTGTTGTTTGTTTTGAGTGTAAAAGCTCATCAACCCTCTTTCTATCTTGTGTAGGAAGAGGTGCTCAAATATAGGAGGAAGAAAGAATCAAGAGGATGAATAAGGGAGCAAAAAGAAGCATGAGAATTGAAGGAACGCGACCGGTGCCCATCTGGCGCCCATGGGCGCGCTGTTGGGCGCCCCCGTGCCCAAAACGGCGCCCATGGGCGCGCTGTTGGGCACCCCCGCGCCCAAACGGTGCCCACAGGCGCGCTCTGGGCGCACCCCTGGAGAAGACTGCATTCAGCTACGCGTTTTGACTGAATTTTACATGGTATAAAAGCTGAAACTTAGGGCACTTAAGAGGAGATTTGAAGACACGAAAATACACACTTCTAGGGCACTTTTGGGAGTCTTGAAGAGCTTGAAGAACCTTGGGAAATTTTGGGAATCAAGTGGGAAGCTTGAAGAGATTTAGGTTTTCCTCACTTGTGGTTGTAATCTTCTTCTCTTTTCTCCATCTCTCTTCAATGAACTCTTCTATAGTTTTGGGTGTAGTTTTATTTGCATTTATGTGTAACTAAAACCCCAATCTAGGGTTGCTATGAACCTATTTATGGATTGAACCATCTACTCTCTCTTTGTTTAAGTAATTAATGAAGTATATGTGTAGTTTTTATCTTGCTCTCTATTTGTTTTAAGTGCTTGATCACCACTTACTTAGTTAAATGAAATATGACTTGGGAAAGTGTATTTTGTTTTAGAACTTGGATAAAAGCATGTTGGACTTGAAGTTTATGGTTTTAAATGGATGATTTGTTGATAACATAGAGATATAGTTATTTACCTAACATAGTCATAATTAGGGTGGTTAAGGAAAAGAGCTAGCATTTATTGTGATAAGAGATTGTGTAATAAATGCTAGTATAAATTTGATCTTGACTTGGGAAAGCTTTTTCAAATGATTTTGAACCCTAGACTTGCACATATGTTCATTTAATCACTTAAAAAGGAGAGGGAAACCTTGGTTCATGAAGTAAATAGAGGATTAGCAACCCTAGGCCTTACTTATCATTGTTAAATCGTGTTTGAAACTCCAACTCTTTTTACATTTATATTTAAAACTATGTTCTTACTTGAACAACAAACTCTCACTATGTTTTTACTTAAGGCAATTAATGATATAATTAGTGCTAATCACGTTGTTTAAACTACAATCTCAGTGGAACGACACTTTTTCTCTATACTACTTTTTGACGACCCGTATGCTTACGGAAGCGTATAAATCCGCGTTAAGTCAATGGCGCCGCCGCCGGGGATTGTAGTTTAAGCAAAAAAGTTTATTTTCTTGTGTTGATTAGCTTAATTGTGTGATTAATTGCTTTCAAGTAACCTCTTTTCCATATCTTGTGGTAACTTTGTGGTTTGTTGTTTCTAACGACCTTAGGTGTTAGAAATAGCTTTACTTTGGTTACCTTGCTTATTTTCACTTTTGGGTTACTTTGATATTTGTGATCTTGTAGTGCTTGTAGGTACTCCTTTTTGTAGGTACTCCTTTCTTGGTGCATGCAACACATTGAGTTTGGTGACTTGGAAGTAATACTTGAAGGGGTAATCAATCTTGAGCAAGAGGTTGAGGTTGAAACTGCAACTATGGCGGATGATGAGTATGATCATGCTACGGTTAATGACTTTGCTAGTCGGAACTTGAGAGGAACCCAATCATGCATTCGGATTCCGGATGTGCAAGCAAGAAACGTTGAGATCAAGCCGGTGATGATCACAATGCTTCAAATGCATGAGATGTTTCATGGTCTTTACAATGAGGATGCCAACAAACACTTGATGTATTTCTTGGAGGTATGTGATTCGTTCAAGCAGAATGGGGTCTCAGCTGATGTTCTTCGACTGCGTTTGTTCCCTTTCTCTCTGCAAGGAAAGACTAGGGAGTGGTTCAACAACTAACCAAAAGGTTCTATTACCTCTTGGAATGAGCTTGAAGCTAAGTTCCAAGCTCGTTTTTTCTCTGACGACATGTCTGTTGAGGCTAGGGATGAGTTCTTGAGTTTCAGGCAACTTGATGATGAGACTCTCTATGCTGCGTGGGAAAGGTATAAGATGTTGATGAAGCAATGCCCTAATCATGGAGTAGACAAGTGGGTGATTGTTCAAATTTTCTGCACTCGCCTTAATCCTCAGTCTAAGGCAATGGTGGACTCTGACTAATGGTGGGTATCGGAATGTGCCAATGAATGAAGTGTTCTGGTTGCTAGATCAGTTATCAGCTAACGATTCTCAAGGGACCTGTAACATCCTAAAAATTTAATACAGGATCAAGGAGTGTTTTGGGAAATAATAAATGGAGAAAGTGGAAATTTTGGAATTTTTAGGAATTTTTGGTGAGTTTTGAGGACATTTTGGAAATTTTGAGTAATTAATTTTCTTATAATTAATTAAGAAATTGAAGAGTTTGAATTATGAGGGAATGGTAAAACCCAAAATATTTTTAAGGTTAAGGAGATTGGAGGCTGGTTTAAGTGGTTTTAAATTAAAAGAGTACACTATGGCAAGTTTGGGCTACAAATCATCAGAGAACCCCCCTTATTTCACCAAACCAAACACACCCTTTCCCTTTTCTTCTTTAAAATGTCGGCATCCCTCCTCCCTCTCACCCGAAAACCCTCCCTCCTCCCTCCGCCTTCTTCTTCGTCCTCTCCCTCTGAATCCGGCGACGGCAACGGCGGGGCTCGGCGGCTTTCTCCCTTCCTAACCGCCACACCACCACCCCAATCTTCGTGTTCTCTTCCCTCACCGTCGACCTCTATTCTTCCTCCTCCCATATCTTCGTTTTTCTTGTTCTCCGGCAAGCCACGGCGGCCGGCGACGCCAAATGGTAAGTTTTGGCATTTCTTTTGTTCTTCAAGTCATTTCTTTTATTCCTTTCAAGTTGATTCCTCACTTTCTCTTCCTCCCTTTCCAAAAAGAAATCCCTCCCTCTGTTTCTTCAAGCTCCGGCGGCTTCCTCCGCCCGTTCACCGGCGACGGCAAGTTTTATTGGAGCCTGCAAGTTGGATTTGAGCTTAAGTGAGTTCCCTTTCCATTGTCTGCGATTACCACTGTTTTTGAGAGGTTTGGAGTTGGATTTTGGGATTTTGGGTTTAATCTTTAAACTAACTTAGATAAGATTATAATAAAATGGATTGTTTGTTCTGTGGCTTTGATCTGCTAAGTTTGGTGTGAATTGAAATTCTGTTTGTTGTTTTCTTTTCTATTAACCGAAATTGTTTTAGGGTTCAGAATTGTGAAATGAAGAGTAATGAAACATTAGCTTCAATTTTTGGTGTTTAGGAGACGATTTAATTATATATTTTGCTGATTTTATGAACTGGTGAAAAAGCCCCAAATAGTCTGTTATTGTTCATCCATGCTTGAACGGTTTTGTGAGGGGATTTGTGGCTGCGTGTGTATTTAGTTTTCGATGGATTAGCCTATGTTTAATGTAACATCCTGAATTTTCAATTAGAGATAATAAAGAATTTATTAAGGTCTTGAGGTATTATTTAGGAAATTTTAGGATATTTTGAGCAAATTATGAATATTAAATCTTATTTATTTTTGAAACTCAAAGAAATATAATTAAAAGGATTAATTAGGGACAAAGACTTACATGAAAAGCATTTTGAAATCTAAATAATATTATGATGGAAATGAAGGGTACAATAATATATACAAACTTTTGGGATAGAAATATGATTAAGCATAAATGAGTGGGGTAGTTAATTAGAATTTTCCCTAATCACCACACCACACATACACATATGCACACACACATCAAACACACCCTAACTCCTCCCTCATGAGCAAACCCATCGGCCACCTCTCCCTCAAAACCCCAACCCCTTTCTTCACCCTTCACGGCCGAACAGCGGCCTAAGGCGCGCGGCGGCGCTGGCCCCACCACCACCACCATCAAACCATTCCTCCTTCCTCACTTCTCAACCTCGCGTTCTGTCTCCATCTCTCACTCTCTATTTCGTTTCTCTTCTTCTCCAGCGGCGGCGAGGTGTAGATTTCCGGCGACCTACGGCGGCTCCGGCACTGATTAGGCATACAAATACATGTCCAAGCTTTGGGTAAACCTTCTCTTTCAATTTACATCTCTTTCATTCGAATTTTGGGCGAGATTTGAGTGAAGGCCGAATTGGGTTTTTAGTTTTGAGTCTTATGGATGTTTAAACGAAGCTAAGTTTCGAGTTTCAGTATGTGCAAGAGGATTTGAGGCTTTACATGAAAGTTAATAAGTTGTGTTCATATTTTTAAAACCCTAGCTTTTGGGGGTTGTTAAATCTGAGCGAGTTTTGGTGATTTTGGGATCGAATCTTCTAATTAGTTTAGATAGGAGTATAATGGAATTGATTGCTTGTATTGTATAATTGATTTCATGAAGTTTGTTTGACTTTGATTATGCATTTTCCTCTTCCTCAATCCGATTTGGGGCTTTCACTGTTATGTTATGTAAAGTGTTATAAGGGAATTGAACTTGGATTTTTGATGATTAAAAGAGACATGAGGAATTGTTGTGATTCTCTTGAGTTAGACATGTACATATGTATGTATGTTATTAAAGTTGTAATATTACCTTGCATGTTCAGGTTTTACTGGTGTTAATAAAACTGTTAAATTTCTCGTTTCTTATGCCTTGTGTGATATTTCTGTTTGGTTTGACATTTGTTATGTTTAAGAGACTAGTTTTAATGGACTAATATACATATATGTAAATGAATCTTGCTTTAGGATAGTAGTGTAAGGATTGAGGGAGAGTAGAGTTTTTGTTTATTGTTTTGCTGTCTTTGTTTGGTCTTTAATGAGTGTAATAGAAGGAAGTGGTGTTTGGACTTGTGGAATCATAAAAGTTGATGTTCTTGCTGATGTGTTAAAGTGACAAGGGGATAGGAATTTGTGATGAACTGAATTTAGTGATGCTATTTGAAGTTGATGAATTTAGTAGAAGTATGTCCAATTTGTTGGGTATATATAATTGGTTTGGAACAGATTTTTGGTAAGAGGAACCCACATGTGTGCACGTTTATAATGAGTTTAGTAATGTCCAATTTTACTAAGATAAACATGATTATTCTGTTTGGTTGTATGGTTGGTGTCATGTATATATATATAGATAAGAAACTGCAGGTATAATTGAAGTGAGGTTATACAAATTGTGTATATGGGATTGGTGAAGTTTTGGACTGTCTAATGTAATTGTGGATGAATGAGGGCAATCTTGGCATGCTCATTTGAAGTTTCCTGATTTTATTTCTGCATAGGCAATGTGGAAATTATGAGTGCAAAGTTTGGTTGTGTGGAACTTCTCATTGTTAAATGATCATGGTGAAATAAAGTGGAGGTATATGACCATCCTTCTATTGAAGTTTTAAACTAAGCAATGGTAACGAATAATGAGTTTATATTATTGTTTTGACATATGATAATTAAATGGATTGAATGTTTGATGGTGTGCTGTTGATTCTAATTGGAGATAGTAGCTATATTTATGGGTGAACTAAAGGTTATTCATTTGGAATTATATGCTTGATGTATTATGGGTTTTCTATGTTCCTCTTGTTTTTTTTAAACGAATAGACATGTACTTGAAATCCTTTGGAAGTGTTGAATGAATAAGGTGGATGTGATTTGTTAAAATGGAGGGAAACTCTTGGTTGATATTTGACAAAATACTTGGTGATTTAAAAATGTTTTGCTCCTCCTTTTCGTTAGTAATTTTTGAGTTTGCTTTCATTTGATTATATCTATTATTTATTGATGAATTGGGCTAAGATTTGAAATAGATTTTAGGATAGGAAAATATATAAAAAGAAAGGGGATTGGGTAGTAACATATAAGAACGAGAGAGACGTTGAACTACGATAAAAGGGAAATGATATTAATTTATCATTTGGCTATATATTATTATAGGAGTGAATGCAAGTAAGCTTTCGTGGCATCAAGGAAGAAAAGTTGAGAAGTCGCGTAGAATTGCTAAAGGGCGACAGGTAATCACCCTTAGCCTTGCTATAACATTGAGGGTGACGTTAGTTAGGGATTTTGTAAAATCCCTTCTCACCCTCTATATATATAATATCTTTAAAAGAGTATTTTTATACAAAACAGGCTATCGGGTGCCTTTCAAACACGATTATTTTTGTATAAACATTTTTATACATTATATGTATTATCCTGTTCTGGAAGTGGCCATTGATCTGGAATGGCACGAAATGTGTATAGCATACCTTTTGGGTAATGGTTTGAGAGATGGTGATGATAGAGAAGGGAGAGTTATGTAGTGGAAAAATCTGAGATGATGAAATGTTAAGATATTGTAGGGAATTGCGAGAGTACATAACACTGATAGTGATATTGTGATATTGAAGTGAATTGTGGTTAAGAAGTTGAATATGGTGAATGAGATTGAAACATGGATATTGTGAGCATTGCATGACACTGAAATATATATGTACCATCGCGTGATGATAACTGTTGATAGGCCAATCGACAGTTATTTTGTACTATCCTTTCTGAGTAGAGACAGGGGGATCATAGGTCGACTGATTAGAGACAGTGACCATCGGTCAACTGAATTGGAATAGTGACCGACGACCTTTCTGAGTAGAGACAGGGGGTCGTTCCCTTTCCGATTAGAGACGGACTGGGGTTCTCTCTCTAGGGGGTTCCCAGAGAGAGAAACTGCCTTCTGAGTAGAGACAGGGGCACAGTGTTAAATCATATAGTGAAGCTTAGATGCTTGAATGCACCGTGATGGCACAATGCATCTATAGGTGAGTGTGAGAGTTGTGGTGGTAGTATCAGTAAAGTAGAGATGGTGAATTTGAGTTGATTTGGAAGTGATGGAGGGACTTAAGTGATGAATGGAAGAAGACTTGATAGAAATATGTATATATTACTGATTTAAAAATGTGGTGCCCTTTAGACGCCCTCACTACCGCACATCTCACTGTTATAGTGAGTTAAGCGGTGATTACTGGGACAAATTGTCTCATCCCACGATTACTGACATTTTTGCAGGTATTCATGCACAGGTGCAAGCTTCAGGAAAGGGAATTAGGTAGTAGAGTTGGTATAGTTTATTTAGAATTGTATATTGCCAATTTATAGGTCTGCATTCGCTTCCGCATGTATATATATCTATTTATTTTTAATATCAATTAGTTTTGCTTATTAACCATGTTAGACAAATCCTTTCTAACATGGTTATCAATAAATTATCCATGATAGCAGCTGTGTTGTATTAGTTTATTCTTTTCTATCATGGATAATATTTAATCATTAGGAAATTCCTTTTCTAACTATGATAGGACATTGATATTATGGAAATCCTTTTTCTATCATAGTTAGTAAAGAGGTTATTAGATCTAAAATGGATATTATTGGTTAATTAAGTAATTAGTGTTAGAATCTTAAGTTTTGATGAAGACTAAAATATGAAAGAATAGGCCAAGTACTTAGAAAGCAATAGGTTAACATAGAGTCCCAAGTGAGAGTGCAACCTGATGTGGATTTACTTCCGGATAAACTAGGACTAGCGCTCGCGGATGAATGGTTCATCCCCCAGCGGCAGCAAGTAACTCACTAGGGAATTAACTTAGTCCATGAGCATTAGGTATACAAAACCTTAAGACAAAGCTAAGACTCAACCGGAAGTGAAATTGCTTTCTGTTAGATTTAGACTGGCGCTGGCTGATAGAATAGATAACCCCAAGCGTCAGTGAACATAAGCCACGTCAAGTGAAAGTGCTTCTGATAGCTTAGTGACTAGCACTGGCTGTTGGAACAGGTAACACCAAGCACCAGTAAATATAACCAACGTCCAGTGGACTTACTTCCGAATGCCTAGTGACTAACGCTGGCTGTTGGTATAGATAACACTTAGCGTCTATGAGGAAATATGAACATAACCCAACATCCAGTGAAAGTGCTTCCGGATGTGGAAGTAATTCCGGATGGAAAAGAACTCCCTTAGACTAAGTGAACTCCCACTGCATGTGATTGTGTGTTGATATACTATACATCTCAAAGCATGAGTAAATGACACACTGAGTCACTAAGGAAGACTTAGAGTAAAATAACGAGACTTACGCTGACCTTTGGAATAGAGATCCCCTAGCGTCAGTAGACAAAACACTAAGTCAGAACACAATCTAAGCAAGAATGCTTCCAATGGAAAACAAGCTTCCCACAGCATATATAGTTCTTACTATACTTGATTATATATATTACTATGTTGGACTAACAAGTATGTGCAGAACTTAGTCTTACTTCCGGATGCAACTGAGCTTCCGGATGCAAAAACTCTTGGCACTGGGATTCAGAGACTAACACTTGCAGAGCAAGATTGCCACTTCCGGGTGAACAATGATCATCCGTCAGCAAGAGTACAAGAGTCAACGTCACATACTCAGAGGTCAGAATGCTTTTGTCAGAGCAGAGTGTCAGAGTTGCTTTTCAGAGATAAAGCAAGTCAACCCTGCTAAGCATTAATGAAGATGTACTTCTCAACGGTAACTTGGGAATAACGGCTATATTCAAACGGACATATTCAACCTGCCACCCAAGCCTTGAGGTTGAGTATAAAAGGAACATCTACATTCAGAAGAGAGGTTGGAAGAACAGAGCCTATTGTCTGAAATATTGTATTCTACATTCCTCTCATCTTCTACTCTCTAATCTTAGAGTTGTAACATTCTTAGAGAGTCATTCATTTGTACTTAAGTGAGTAACATCATCTATTCTTAGAGAGAATCATTTGTACTTAAGTGTTTATCACAATCAGTTCATAAAGTGAACACAGTATCAAATCCTCTAATTGATAGAGGCTGTTCTAAAGCTTGTGCTTGAAGAACAGGATTATTATCTTACAAAAGTGAGGGGGGGTATTTAGAGGTTTTCTAAATCTCCATAGGTTGCAAGTTAGCACGCAAAACTTGTGGTTGTAAGGTTGCAGGTGATCCCGTTGTAAAACCTGTGGTTGTAAAGGTTTGCAGGTTAGCCCGTGGTAAAACCTGTGGGTTGTTAGGTGAACCCGTGCTCGTAAAACCTAAAGTGTAAAGGCTTTCTTGTGTCTGGTTCAAACAAGAAGTTTAGTGGATTGAAAATCTCAGGTGGAGCCTGGGGACTGGATGTAGGTCTGGAAGTGACCGAACCAGGATAAATTTGTGTGTGCTTATTTTGTCTGTTTAATTTACACATCTAGCACCACACCACTAGATACTCACTTGTGCTTGGGGTAATACATCATCATTCTCATCAAGCACAAGGAGTACTGTTTTAAAAGGGAGAATTTTCATAAGTTTTATTCTGCCACCCAATTCACCCCCCCCTCTTGGGTGACAGCCACGCATTTCAATTAGTAACAGAATGTAACATTTAATGAATGCTTGTTTGGGTCATGAATATTCTGGCTGAGATTGTGCACTCTTATTTTGGGTGTTTTGTTCGATTTGACATGATTAAGTATATATATAATGGCTGCATGATAACATATGGTGGTGTTTGAGAGGAATTTTTAATAAGAACAAGACAAAGCTAATTGTTAAATGTGTTTGGTGAAATGGTGGGTGTACAACGGAAAGGAAAATAATAAGTTTTATGTGAGATAAAATGTGAAATCTTGGTTTATATGATTTTATTAGAGATTATGATTTAATTGAATATGGTGCTGTTGTAATTGCATTTGTGCAGTGTTGTGGATGTTGTTTTCTTGTTTGATATAGGTTTTCATTTTTGGGGTTACTAGAATCTAAATGTGGAATCTTTGCCCTTTGTTTTTGCCAAGTTGGTGTTTAAGGATATGAGTACTACAATTGTAAGCTTAGTTATCTACCTCATCCTATGTCGACCTTGAATTATATGGATATGAATTATTATTGATGTTGGAATTGTGAATGTTTAATCGAATGTGCTAGTTTATAGGGAAAGAAGATGATAATTATTCTGATAGTGTTGATAAAGTTTGGTTAGAAGTTACAATTTTGTTGAGAATCATTTACTTCCTTGCATTATGGCTAATTGTTGAAAATTCTTAATAGCTTATGAATGATCTGACGTAAGAGAAGAATGGATATATATAATTGGGTTTGAAACAGATATTGTTGGAAGGATTCACATATGTGCACATTTATAACGAGTTTGGGAATGCCCAACTTTACTAAGATAAACAGATTTCTATGGAAGTAGTTCTTTATAGTCCTTAAATGTTAAACTAGTTCTTTGTGATTAAAGAATAGGAAGATGATTGATGTATTTGAAGTTGACTTTTATTCAATATAGTGGAAAGTCTCACTTGGTTAACTGTCGACATTGGTGATTCTTGATTTTTATAATTGATCATGTTATCTTGTTATTAGCTTGTGATTTAATTGTGGCTGGAATTGGGAATGAAATGTAATTGGTAGGAAGCCCTCGAATTCTTCATTATTAACCATGTTCTGTGAATTGGTATATAATGATAATGTGACATTACTGTTGTTAAGTTTGGATTATTGTTGGTGGATTTTCAAGTGGTATGAAGCTGTCAATAACTTGTGAATGTGTATGTAGCAAACTCAATAATCTAAAATGATTAAAGAACTTGAATTGAGAATGGGAAAATGGGTAGTAACATATGAATACGAGAGAGACGTCAAAGTATTATAAAGTGGTAATGATATTAAGTTATCATTGTGTATCATATCATTATAGGAGCATATAATGGTGATGATACTTGAAGGGAAAACTACAAGGAAACGGTAAGAAAGGCAGTGATTGCAAAGGGCGACAGGTAATCACACTTAACCTTGCTGTAACATTGAGGGTGACGTTAGTTAGGGATTTTGTGAAATCCCTTCTCACCCTATATATATATATATATATATATATATATATATATATTATCTTTAAAAGGGTATTTTTATACAAAACAGGTTATCGGGTGCCTTTCAAACACGATTATTTTCGTATAAAAGAAATTTGAAACATTATAAATACTATCTTGTCTGGTGTGGATGGTGGTTCTGGATTGGTTCAGTTCTGGGTATGATGTGAGAGATTTATATAGTACTCTGTTAGGGATAATGATGGTTAGAGGGAAGGAGTGAAATAGTTGAGATATTGAATGGAATGGTAAGAGTGCATGATATTGATGATGAGATTGAAATGGATCGATATGGATATGGAAGAGATTTGTGATTGGAATATTGAATATTGTGGATATGATGTTGACAGGAATATGGTGAGCATTGCATGACACTGCTTTTTATGTACCATCGCGCGATGATAACTGTCGATTGGCCAATCGACAGTTATTTGTACTGATGATCCTTTTCGGATTGATTAGACCGGGGATCATAGGTCAACTTATTGAGAGAAAGTGACCTACGGTTGTTTGGCAGTGGAGAGCCCAACCGTTCCTGTTCTGTAATGGAAACAGAATTGGGGTTCCCTCTCTGGAGATTGCCAGAGAGGGAAATTGTCCCCTCATTATGGAGAGGGACACAGTGTCAAATCATATAGTGAAGAATAGATGCTTGAATGCACCGTGGTGGCACAATGCATCTGTAGGTGAGTGTGAGAGTTGTTGTGGTAGTATTAGTTGATTGGAGTATGGAGATGTTGAATTGATTTGGTTTAAGGTGACTATTGGACTTGAGTGAGCATGGAAGAAACCTTTATATATATATATATATATATATATATATATATATATATATATATATATATATATATTACATTCTGGTTTTTATATCTGTGGTACCCTTTAGACGCCCTCACTACCGCACATCTCATTGTTATAGTGAGTTAAGCGGTGATTACTGGGACAAATTGTCTCATCCCACGATTACTGACATTTTTGCAGGTATTCATGCACAGACGCGAGCATCAGGAAAGGGAATTAGGTAGTAGAGGTTATTGGAATTGTATATTGCCAATTTGTATAGGCCTGCATTCGTTTCCGCATGTATATATCTATTTATTGTCTAATATCAACTAGTTTTGTTTATTAACCATGTTAGACAAATCCTTTCTAACATGGTTAGCAATAAATTATCCATGATAGCAGCTGTGTTGTATTAGTTTATTCTTTTCTATCATGGATAATATTTTAATCATTAGGATATTCTTTTTCTAACTATGATAGAGATATTGATATTATTGAAATTCCATTTTCTATCATAGTTAGTAAAGATATTATTGAACTAAAAGAGATGTCACAGGTTAATTAGGGAATTAGTAACAATATGTTACAACTTGGTTATCAGTATTTGATATACGATAACCCTGGACTGTGCTGCATTGCATGTAGATTGCCAATATACATTCTTAGTATTTCCTTCCTTATGTGCATGAATATCCAGCCTTTTGAGAGGATTCATCAATCTTCCATTGCTCCTAAGGAGGATACCGCTACCGCGCAGTTTGCATCTATCCTCTCCGCACTCAACAAGCGGTTTGATGTTTTAGAAACTCATATCAGAAAGGGTAATGCTCAAGAGGTGCGAGCAGTTCAGTCTACTCCGGTTGTCTATGAACAGTGTTATGATGTGCATATGCCGGATCATTATCCTCTCTATGCCACTCCAGAATTTGTGAATTATATGGGAAGAGGACAGAACTCTCAGAACAATCCTTACTCTCAGACTTACAATCCAGGGTGGAGAAATCATCCCAACTTTGCCTGGAACCAAGGGCAAAATGTGAATGCATCATCGTCCTCTGGTGCAAAGGCCCCTTACCCACCTGGTTTTCAAAATCAACCTAGACAAATACCTCCTAAAGAGGAAGAATCTAAGGTGGAGAAAATGTTTGCTCAGATCATGGCCGGACAAGAAGCACAAAGGGTGTATAATGCTAAAAATGATGCCAAAACGGCAAGTGTGAATTTGATGCCCTCTGCTATTTTTAATCGACTGAGTTTGGGTGAAGCAAGACCTACTACAGTATCACTACTCCTTGCTGATAGGAGTGTATCTCGCCCTAAAGGGATTATTGAAAATGTTTTTGTGAAAGTAGACAAATTCATTTTTCCAGTTGATTTTATTGTTATTGACTGTGAGGTGGATCCAAACATTCCTATCATATTTGGGAGACCCTTCCTTGCTACAGCTAGAACTCTTGTTGATGTGGAACAAGGTGAAATCACTTTGAGAGTTGATGATGAACAAGTAAGCTTCAATATGAACAAGGATGCGGAATATTTTGATGATTCCTCTCAATGCTCTTTTGTTGATGTACTTGGTTCTGGTTGTCAAGACAAGTTTGAGGCTTCATTGCGTAATGGTCATGTGGCATCATCATTAGTGGAAGAGGAAAGACTTGAAGATGTGCATAATGTCAGTTCAATGAATTTGTGTGATGTGGATGCTAGTGGGCATGAAAAATTTGAGCCGTTTGAACATGTAGATGTATTTCCTCAACATGATTTTCAACATGGTCAGAGGGTTTTGTTGTATAATTGCAAGATCAAATTATTTTCAAGGAAGGTGAAATTTCGTTGGTCAGGACCATTCACCATTGTGCAAGCCTCTGATTTTGGTGCTGTGGAGTTAGAGAACAAGAAGGGTGAAAGATTCAAAGTGAATGGCCAACGGCTGAAGCATCATTGGGGTGGTGAGGTGGATCGTGCATCGATCTCACTAATTCTGGATGATCCCTTTTGAAAGCAGCGAAGAGTCGAGCTAAGGACTATAAACTAAGCGCTTCTTGGGAGGCAACCCAAGTTCTCAACTCTTTTCTTTTACTTTGATGTTTTATCTCACTTTAGGTTAGCTTGGATGTGCTTGTTTTTGTGTTTCTTGTGTGTAGAAAGAAAGGTACCCGCTTGATGCATGGATGACTGATTGGTGAGGAAGTTGGAGCTTACATTTTTGGAAAGCTTGAAGAGTCTACAAGGGGGAGTACATATTAACCTTCACTTTTTTTGCATTTTCAACTTGTGTTTATGATGATGAGCTGTTCTTGAAGCATAGATGCTTATGTGTTTGAAATTGAGTGATATAATTGATTTCATCATGCTTAGTGCGTTGCTGTTGGTAGCTATCATTTATAACTAATTAATTAGACTTGGGATAATTAATTAGACTTGATTGGATGTTTTTGATGTGAATTGGGGAAAGATTTCATGTTGAATTGAAGTAAAAAAAGGTGGCAAACGGCGCCCCAGGCGTGCCGTGGGCGCGCTATGGGCGCCACTCTCTGGAATGGCGCCCATATGGTGCCCATATGGCGCCCATATGGTGCCCGTGGGCGCGCCCTGGGCGCCACGGTGCCCAAACGGTGCCCACGGGCGCCAAATGGGCACCGATTAGAGCATTTTTCAAAAACAAAACGGGGGTTCAACTTCTTCCTCCATACTCTTTATCTCTTATTCTTCATCCTCTTCCTCATGCCCACATAATTTGCATTAATGCTTGAATGATTTATCCTGAGACATGCATTTTGCTCCCTTTGTGACTATACTTATCTCCCTTTGTGGCTATACTAGTCTTGATGACTTGTGTGATTTGTGTGTGTCTCTTTGCTACATCTCATTTCTTGGTCAACAGTGAGGACACTGTTTGTTTTAAGTTTGGGGGAGAGATGTGAGATTTGCATACCATACTTAAGTTGTTGCTTTAGTTTTTGATGAGTGGACTATAAGTTCTCTTGAAATTTGCTAGAAAGTTCAATGATCGCAATTAGTTGAATAACTGTGGGGTATAAGGAAAAATGGATATGTATGCATTGCATAACATGAGTTGTTACGTTAAGGCAAATTTTTTCATGATTCTAATGAGTAATTTGCGCACATTGGAGGTTGGGGTGTATTTGGAAAGGTTTGATGAAGGAAGATTTGCAATAAACCAAATATATGCATCTGTTTTCATTTGAAAATTTCAAAATTCCTTTTGGAAAACTTCAACAATCTTCACAAATTGCACATAACTTTGAAAAATGATTGAGGCAGTTCTTAAATGCAATTGAGCCTTTCAAGTCATCCTTGATGATATCTATCCCATTTGCACCCTTTTTGAGCCTTATAAAGAAAAACCATGTGAAATTTCTTTTTGAAACCCACATCGGACTTAACCCTTATAGCCCAAAAAAAAAACCATGAACTACCTGAATCTTGAGATAATGTACATTTCATTAGTAGTGAGGATTAGTACAGTTGTTAAAGTGGTGTAAATGTAAGTGCATTGTGAGAAGGGAAATATTAGGTATGAAAAAAAGTTTGTACTCCTAAGTCAAGAAATGATGAATGAATTGCAAAAGAAAAAAAAAAAAAAAGAAAAGAAAAGAAAAGGAGAAAAGTAGAAAAAAAATGAGTATGAAAAAAAATTGCAATAAGACTAGGAGTATAAAGAATCAACTTGAGATAAGTTTGGGGAATTTTGAGCTTTTTGGAAGAAACTTTTGTGTATGAGTGAATGGAATGGAATGTTAGTTATCTCAAGACATTTGAACTACTTTTCCCATTCTTTCAAATAGCTAGCCACTTAAAAAACCCTTTGCCCCATTACAAGCCTTAAAAAAGTCCTCTTGATTTTGAAGTTATGTGCTAAAAGTTTAAAATTGAGAAGAGTGAAGAAAGGAATGAGAAATTTGAAAAATGACAGCATATTCATGATTTGAGGTTATTGCAAAAGGACTAGAGAACTTGGAAGAATTCCCCTAACCTCATCACACACACACCTACTCATTGAATCTTGAAAAGTTTGTTTTAATGTAGCAAAACATTTATCCTTGCATACATCCTATGTTTTCCATACATCACATAGTGATGGCAACATATGAGAACAAGTATTTCAATCAAAGTAAAGTGAGCTTATAATCAACTCCATAATCTTTTTGAAAATTTGCTTGAGGACAAGCAAGAACTTAAGTTTGGGGGAGTGACAAACTCCACAATTTCACATTTTTCACTTCACATTTATCTTGGATTGTACATGATTTTTTAGGATACATAGATAAAAATATACACAATTTGAGGTGAAATGAACAATACATGGAAATCATACTTTTGTGAAATTTGGAGTTAAATTGTTGTTTGTTTTGAGTGTAAAAGCTCATCAACCCTCTTTCTATCTTGTGTAGGAAGAGGTGCTCAAATATAGGAGGAAGAAAGAATCAAGAGGATGAATAAGGGAGCAAAAAGAAGCATGAGAATTGAAGGAACGCGACCGGTGCCCATCTGGCGCCCATGGGCGCGCTGTTGGGCGCCCCCGTGCCCAAAACGGCGCCCATGGGCGCGCTGTTGGGCACCCCCGCGCCCAAACGGTGCCCACAGGCGCGCTCTGGGCGCACCCCTGGAGAATACTGCATTCAGCTACGCGTTTTGACTGAATTTTACATGGTATAAAAGCTGAAACTTAGGGCACTTAAGAGGAGATTTGGAGACACGAAAATACACACTTCTAGGGCACTTTTGGGAGTCTTGAAGAGCTTGAAGAACCTTGGGAAATCTTGGGAATCAAGTGGGAAGTTTGAAGAGATTTAGGTTTTCCTCACTTGTGGTTGTAATCTTCTTCTCTTTTCTTCATCTCTCTTCAATGAACTCTTCTATAGTTTTGGGTGTAGTTTTATTTGCATTTATGTGTAACTAAAACCCCAATCTAGGGTTGCTATGAACCTATTTATGGATTGAACCATCTACTCTCTCTATGTTTAAGTAATTAATGAAGTATATGTGTAGTTTTTATCTTGCTCTCTATTTGTTTTAAGTGCTTGATCACCACTTAGTTAAATGAAATATGACTTGGGAAAATGTATTTTGTTTTAGAACTTGGATAAAAGCATGTTGGACTTGAAGTTTATGGTTTTAAATGGATGGTTTGTTGATAACATAGAGATATAGTTATTGACCTAACATAGTCATAATTAGGGTGGTTAAGGAAAAGAGCTAGCATTTATTGTGACAAGAGATTGTGCAATAAATGCTAGTATAAATTTGATCTTGACTTGAGAAAGCTTTTTCAAATGATTTTGAACCCTAGACTTGCACATATGTTCATTTAATCACTTAAAAAGGAGAGGGAAACCTTGGTTCATGAAGTAAATAGAGGATTAGCAACCCTAGGCCTTAATTATCATTGTTAAATCGTGTTTGAAACTCCAACTCTTTTTACATTTATATTTAAAACTATTTTCTTACTTGAACAACAAACTCTCACTTTGTTTTTACTTAAGACAATTAATGATATAATTAGTGCTAATCACGTTTAAACTACAATCTCAGTGGAACGACACTTTTTCTCTATACTACGTTTTGACGGCCCATATGCTTACGGAAGCGTATAAATCCATGTTAAGTCAGCAACATCCAACTTTCTTGGTCAAATTTAAAAACTAATATACTCAACATAAATCAATTTCGTTTAAGAATTCCTAACAATTCTTCAAATCAACCTTGAATTTAATTCCAACCCCATAATTGAGCCTTTAAATACTATAAGGACCTTAAACTTATACTTAATTACAATTAATCATTTTCCTAAAAACTTGGGATGTTACAGTTTGGCCTTGGCAAAGAAAAACAAAAGAGAAAGAAAAGCCCAAGACTTAAAGAAAAGAAAAAGAAGGGACGAAGTGGGCTTGCTAAACAAAAGAAAAGGGAGGCCGAGATGAAGAAGGGGAATTGGAATAAATGAAAGAGAGTGGACGCTCGAGGGGGCGTAGCTTGATGGTTTGAAGTGGATCCCCAAGGTGTGGATCCCGCCATTTAGCCCAAAGGTGCCAAGTTCGAACCCCGGGAAGTCAGTCACCCCGTTTACGGGAATCCCGGCTGGCGACTCCGGAGTAGTCTGCACCCGAAGGGAGTAAGACACCGGGGGAAGCAATTCAAAAAAAAAACAGAGAGAGTGGACACGTGGTAGAAGCTGGAGGGATGAATTAAAAAGTGAGGAAGCTGTGTGGAGTAGTGGGGAGCGCCAAACGAGCAGTGAAGAAGGGAGCTGGGAATGAATTGAAGGAAGGAGGAAAGAAATAGAAGTGGGGGCGCCGAACTCGTACAATGCAGGGGAGGAGTTGAGGCGCCGAAATGCTCACTCCTACTCCTCTCTTTTCATCTTGATTAACTCTTTTTTCCTGCTATATGAGCAACTAAACTCCTTTGTTCTCGGAGATTGGAATGGAAGGACGAGTTAAGTGAGCTCCAAATTGGGGTAATTGTCTTACACATTCTCTTTCTTTTATGTAGTTCAAAATTTCTAGGTTCTAGGGATTAGACCTATGTATTTGGTTGTGTAATTTATCTTTATCTCGTATGGATGTGTAGGAACAATTTTTGATTTGCTAATTTTCTTTTGTATGAATTCTCAAGAGCTTCTTAGCTTGAACATGTTTTAATATTATGGGTTTATGATTTTTATACATGCTTGTAGTTAAAATGTTGTGCTAAGTAAGAGTTCTTATTTATTGGATAATTGTGTTGTTTATTCATGCTTAGAAATTAGCAAAATAAATTTTTTAAATACTTGAGTAGCATTAGACTTAAACTTGCTTGTTTTAATTTATTAGTTGGGTCCTAAAAATGAATTAAAGCTAGTAAGTTAATTAGGTTGCAATTCGGGGTCCCGGTCGCAGGATTAATAGCTCCTTGTGTTAAGTAAATTTAATTTGGTCATGTACTTAATCAATTTAGGTCAAGATAATTAAAGTTTAGGGGTTCTGACATTAGTTATATTGATCTAAGCCTATCCTAGAGGGGTTCCTCTAGGGATTTTATTGATTTGACCATTTTACCCCTAAATATTTTATAAGCCATGATTCTTGAAATTCTCAATCACTTAGAATATTTCATTGTCCATTTATCCAAAACTCTCTTTATTCTAATTTCTAATCATACAACTATTTCACAATTTTAATACAAAAAAATCAATTAAAAAATGATTTTCCTTAGTTTTAAACAAGTTTCATACTAGTTTCTAGGGTAACTAATTACATAAATAGGCTTCTCTGGGAACGATACCCAGGGGGCAACTTCCGCTTACCCAAAGGTCTATAAATTTCTTGAAGGAGTGGTCCCGAGGTACACTACACCGACCGTCAATTCGGTGTCTTTCAATATACCTCTCATTCTAACTTAGCTCAATGTACTTAGTCTCTCATTTAATATTCTAATAAGGCTTATCAGACTAAGTCCTAACCCATGTAACTAGTTAACGTGATGCATCACTCACCAATTATTTGAAAGGAAATTGTTAATATCCAACTAAGTAGAGCATATTTGTGGTAAATACAAAAAAAGACTCTCATTGGAAGTAAATCAAACCCTTTAATGATGGATCTATCGCTAAACACACATACAATCACATATGCATCCAACATATTCTAAAAGTTCAAAGGAAATATAAATGAAAAATATCTATTACATAATATCATGAAATAATAATTAGATTCTTACATATAAAAAAAATTTGCTTACCAATAGAAATACAAAGGAAGCTTGTTCCAACAACACATACAAATACCAAAACCCAAGGAATTACAATGCATAGGTGGTGGGATAACGACAACGTGAAGAGGGAGGAGAGTGGTCGAGTGTGGTGAAGGGGGCGAAGGTAGGGGGATAATGTGTTTAGGAATATGATCCGGCGCCAAGCGCTTCCCAGGATTCGAACACGCGTTCTCATCCTTACGAGCGTTGTAGCTCACTTACCAGCTCAACCAACTGCCTATTGGTAAAGGCTAAAGCCTTTACATGCACTAAGTGCTTGTAACAAAGGAGATTCATTAAAAAATAAATAAATTTTCTTCATCTTTATACAAGCTCTTAAAGCACATGTATGTATTTAGGTACTCGTTATCATTAATGAGAGCTTGTAAAGAGGCACCAGTAAAGATATTTTCTGTAGTATGGGGAATTCCAACATTGCATTAGTAAAATATTTAAAAGAATTTGGCCCATGGGTAGTTCAACCATTTGCTTTTAGTTTTGTTTGGACAATTAATTAAATGCCTTGTTTGTGTTATGAAACCATGGAAGTATAGAAGAATATTGAGAAGAAAAGGAATAAGAAGAGGATTATAAACAAGAAGAATAAGATTGGGAGAAAGAGGAGAATATTTTTATTCAATTGAATCTTACATTTGTAGTACAATGTTGATTGCACCATATATTTGCATATCTTTTCATGGCCAAATCCATTGAATTAATGCATGTTTTGATGATAATTGCACCTAATTAGCATAGATTCTAGCTATTGCTTTAGTTGTTGGAATCTGTTCTAGTTAAGGGCAATTTTGTCATATTTAACTTGATTTATTGTCATTCATCTGTTTGAGAACTTTGTGATGCTACTTCAAATATTAATCTCTTGTAGGTTAATGGAAGAATGTCAGATCTACTAGCAGTTAAATAAAGTAATGAACCTATTATTCCTCTATATAATGTCTGATTTAAAGGTTTACCAGACCCATCAGCATCTAGACTAGCAGTAGAACTCATTGGGGTATCATCTGATTTGGACATATCAGATGCAAACTTTTTCAGAAGCTCTTTGCAGTACTTTGACTGAGAGATAAAAATTCCTTTTTCTTTTTGTTTGACTTGAAGTCCCAAAAAGAAATTTAGTTTTCCCATCATGGACATTTCAAATTCTCCCTGCATCAACTTAGAAAATTCTTGACATAGTTCTTCATTAGTGGCTCCAAAAATAATGTCATCTACATAAATTTGTACTATAAGCATGTGATTATTTTTATGTAGAATAAATAGAGTAGTATCTAATTTTCCTCTGATAAAATTCTTTTCAAGTAAAAAGTTGCTACGTCTCTCATACTAAGCTCTTGGTGCTTGTTTGAGACCATACAGGGCTTTATTTAATTTATATACATGGTCTGATTTATTTAATTCTTGAAAACAAGGTGGTTGTTCAACATAAACTTCTTTGATATAACCATTAAGAAAGACACTCTTTACATCCATTTGATATAATTTGATATTATTAATGGATGCAAATGCAAGAAGAATTCTTATTGCCTCAAGTCTTGCAACTGAAGCATAAGTTTCTTCATAATCTATTCCTTCTTCTTGGTTATATCCTTTGGCAACTAATCTTGCTTTATTTCTGACTATCTGACCTGTTTCATCAAGCTTGTTTTTGAAAACCCACTTAGTATCGATGATTGATTGACTTTTAGGTTTTGGTACTAAGTCCCAAACTTGATTCCTTTTGAATTGATTAAACTCTTCTTGCATGGCTATTATCCAGTCACAATCATTAAGAGCTTCTTCAACACAAGTAGGCTCGATTTCAGAAATAAATGCAGAAAATTCTACCTCATTTTGTATTTGATGTCTGCTTTTAACTCCAGCTTGTATGTTACCAATTATTTGCTCTGGAGGATGATCCTTGAGATGATTTAGTGAGGGAGGCAGAGTTCCTTCATCCTTTTGAACAGACTGAGATTCCTCCTTGATGGCATCCTCTGATCGCAACTTGGTGTGATCGGAGCATCCTTCAATCATACTAGGCATCTGATCATCCTCTGATCGCTTCTCCGAAGTCACCTCATCAAAAACAACATGAACAGATTCTTCAATTGTTTGATTTCTTTTATTGTAAACTCTATATGTTTTACTACGGTTAGAGTACCCAATGAAAATACCAATATCAGATTTAGCATCAAATTTTCCTAGATTTACTTTGTCATTATTATGTATAAAGCATTTTGAACCAAAAACTCTAAGATGACTGAGATTAGGTTTTCTTCCCTTATAGAGTTCATATGGAGTCTTCTGCACTCCTTTTCTAATGTAGGCTTTGTTGGAAATGTAGCAAGCTGTGCTCATTGCATCTGCCCAAAAGGTTTGAGGAATTTCCTTCTCATTTAGCATGCTACGAGTCATCTCTGTCAAGATCCTGTTCTTTCTTTCAACAACACCATTTTGTTGAGGGGTTCTAGGAGCAGAGAAGTTGTGATCAATTCCTTTCTCTTCACAAAGCTCCTTGAACTCTTTGTTCTCAAATTCACCGCCATGATCTGATCTTATTGAGACTATGCTTGATCCTTTTCATTCTGCAATTTCTTAGCAAACACACAAAAGGCATCAAAAGCTTCATGTTTGGAGGAAAGAAATGCAACCCAAGTAAATCTTGAATAGTCATCCACTATAACCAGAGTATAGAGATTGCCTCCAAGACTTTTAACTCTAGCTGGTCCAATTAGGTCCATGTGAAGTAATTCCAATGGCCTAGATGTGGAGACTAGCTTCTTAGATTTAAATGATGTTTTTGTTTGCTTTCCTTTTTGACAAGCTTCACAAATAGTATCATGCTTTATAATATTAATTAAGGGAGCACCTTGTTTTTCATGCTCCCTCTTCTTTTTACATTTAATTTTGTAATATTGTAAGATACTTTTTATTATCTCGTTTTAATGAATTGTCCTTTATACAAAAAAAAAAGTAACATGCTTGAACTTAAAGCTAGGAATGTCTATCACTAAGTCTCCCTTAATTAATTTTTCTAGTTGAGTGAAATTTACGTGAGCTAACCCTTTATGCCAAAGCCAACAACTTTCATCATTTGAAATGAAACATTTTTCTTCTATACTTTGGTTTAGTTATAATGTATATAGATTTCCATTTCTGCTAGCCTTTAGTTTACAATTTAGATTACTCTTATCTAGATTTAACTTTTGTTTATCTATAACCAGACATTCATTTGAATCAAAAATGACCCAGTTACCTCTGTCAGTACATTGACTAACACTTAATAAGTTATGGCACAAACCGTCTACTAGATAGACTTCTTTGACTGGACCTACTTGTCCTACGCCAGTGATTCTGCCACTTTGGTTTCCTCCAAAGCTAACTTTGGCTCCTTCCTTTATTTCAAGGGAGTTGAATTTTTCTTTGTCTCCCGTCATGTGTCTAGAGCATCCACTATCAATGTACCATTTTTCTTTGTTTGATGCTCTAAAACATATCTGCACAATTTAAACACACTTAGGTACCCAACATTGCTTGGGTCCTTTAGAGTTAGTCCAAGACCACAGATCTGAAGAGATCTTGGTGGCAGATGTCCCTTTAGGGAGCCATTTATAGGAATTGCTAATCTCATATTTTCTATGGTAGCAAGAAGATTGGGTGTGTCCCTGTTTATTGCAATAATTACAAAAACTATAAGATGAAGAAGGATAGTATAAGTTTTTCTGAAAGGATGCAAATTTTGTTTTCTTCTGAGGTTTTGGCTTAGGGTTGTAGCCTATACCAGCTCTATCCATGTACCATTTTTGCTCTTGAAGAATACTTTCAACATAGTTGATCCTTTAGTAAATTTTTCTAGAGCCGTTGTTAGTTTTTCTTTTTCCTTGATTAATATCTCACAGTTTGAACATTGAGTGATGTTGGCTTCATGTTCTTCCTTTGATGTGATCGCAACATCAGACTTAGGGCTGATCGCAATCTCAGATTTAGTACTGATCGTAGTATTATATTCAGATCTGATTGCAGTATCAGATTTAGGACTGATCGCAATCTCAGATTTTTCTCTTAACTTTTTATTTTCTTTTCTAAGAGTAGATACTTCTTTTGCAAGTTTATAAAATTCAGTAACCAAACTATTATATTCATCTTGTAGGTCATAATTTTCAGAATCATTTACCTCAGTATTTTCATGATCGGAGTCATTTGATCTCTCTTGAGCCACCAAACACAAGTTGGCAGCTTCTTCAGTTTCCTCTTCATCTTCTGAACTATCTCCCCAGATAGATCCTACAAAAGCTTTCTTTTTGTCTTAGTCCTTAAATCTCTGAAGACTTGGACACTCAGCTTTGAAGTGGCCAGACTTCTTGCACTCAAAGCAGACAGGTGCCTTTTCCTTTTTGTAGTTGGATTCTCCTTTCTGAAATCTCCCTTTTCTCTTGAAAAACTTCTTAAGCCTTCTTACCATCATTGCCATTTCCTCTTCATCGATATCTTCATCATCATCATCTTTATCTTTGCTAGGAGCAACTAAGGCTAGATTCTTTGGTTTTGTGACTGCTTGAGGATTTCTTTGAGCCAACAAGGTGAGTTCATACTCAGCTAGAGAACCAAATAGAGCGGTGACAGACTTTGTCGATTCTCCTTGAACTTCCTGCAAAATAGTAACCTTAGTGAGCCAATCACCTTTTAGTACTTTCAGAATTTTATTTACCTGTTCCTTTTCAGAGATGGTTCTTCCTAGAGCAGCAAGGTTGTTTATCAGATCTGATTTCTAAGTCTCTGGTATGCTCATCGGGAACCATAGTGAATTTGTGAAACTCTTCAACAAGCATTTCAACTCTTCTATCTTTCACACCAGTGGTCCCTTCATGAGCAGTTTGAAGAGCATCCCACATTTCCTTAGCAGATTTAAGATGGCTTATCCTGAAGTATTCTTTCTGACTCAAGGCACATTGAATCATAAGAATAGCTTTGTGATTTAGCTCCATCATGGCAAAATCTTCGTCTATTTGTCTTCAGTCCTTGGAGTAGAATCTTTAGGAACAAGGTTTCCGTTTAGAATGATAATCCAAAGTCTATATCCATGAGCTTTAATGAAGTTCTCCATTTTGAATCTCCAGAAGGTATAGTTCAAACCATCAAAACCAGGAGGTTTGTTGGGAGGTGTTGAGATATCTGGAAGCACATTCTCTACAGCATCCATGACTAGATCTTTACTTGCCAGATTCATTGGAATCTAAAGGGAAGACCTGCTCTGATACCAAATGAAAGCTAGGATGCACAAGAGGGGGGTGAATTGTGCTACAAATTAAAAACTCAAATTAACAATAGACCACAAAACAATTTATACTGGTTCGGCCAAACTCTTGGCTACGTCCAGTTCACCAACTCCTTGTTGGGTTCCACTAAGTTTAGGTTTTACAACAGGTTCACCTGAGAACCTTTACAAGTGAAAGAATCTCTCTAACACTCCCCCTTACTACCTGTAAGGTTACAACTCTGTTCTAAAGCTCCAAGCTTCAGAACAACCTCAAAACAGAAGAGGATTTAATTAAACTCACTAAGTTCACAGATGAACAGATATTGTTAATCACTTAAGCTTGTGATCGCAGTGACTTAAATGCTCTTTTAAAGATTTTGACAAAAAATAGGTGCAAGTTCAGATAATTCGGTAAGAGCAATAAATTTCACTATGCTATTTATAGTCTTTAATGGATGATATAGCCGTTTGACACAAGGAGATGAAGACTTGAATCCGTTGAACTCATTTAATGCTTGGTACTTGGTTCTTCTCATGTTGCTTGAAGAAGAGGATGAGCAACAAATGCAGCTTCAAACTTTTGACAGCAAATGTTGCTTCTTTTAGCTGAGAAGTTGCCTTGAGAGCATATATGCCAGAGGAATGAGTCTAACGTCTTCTGAAAAAGCATTATGAGCGCGACAATGTACTTTTGTACTTGATTTGCTTTTATGACCGTCACTTCGATTATGCCTTGATTACACTAACTTCAAACACCTACTGCACACTTAGATCAGAAGTTAAAGGCCCGGTAATATTCGACATTCCGATCATTATCGGTTTCGATCATTAGTCCGATCATCTTGAAGGATATTTGATATGGTTCAATGATCGCTATGTCAATGTGATCTAACTTTCCTAGTTTTGCTCAGACATGCTCTAATTTATATTCCGATCACTATTTTAACTTAGAGAAATATTCTGTTATTTCATGATCGCTTGATTCTAAGGTATTCATGATCACAACTTTCTAGTGATTACTATGTCTTAGCCTAATTGCTATATCTTATGATTGCTATGTCTCATCCTGATTGCAATGTCTTATGATAGCTATGTCTATACATGATTGCAATAACTTATGATCGTTATGTCTTATCCTGATTGCAATATCTCATGATCGCTATGTCTTATCCTGATTGCAATGTCTTATGATTACTATGTCTATGTCCTGATTGCAATGTCGTATGATCGCTATGTCTATACATGATTGCAATAACTTATGATCGCTATGTCTTATCCTGATTGCAATATTTTATGATCGCTATGTCTTATCTTGATTGCAATGTCTTATGATTACTATGTCTATGTCCTGATTGCAATGTCTTATGATTACTATGTCTATGTCCTGATTGCAATGTCTTATGATCGCAATTAGTTATCATCAAAACTTCAGATTCTAACACAATCCATTGGGTTTAGATTTTTTTTCATAGCCTCAAAAGATCAAAGTTCTTTCCCTTTTTTAATAGTTCTTGCAGATCACATATAAATGGTATACGACATTCAAAAAATAAGATAAAATAAAATGGAATGGAATATAAATAATGAAAGAGAAACATAGAGACAAATCAGTTTTAATAATCAAATACTTATGATAATGAAGGACTTTGTTTTCGATTTTCCATCCTATTTAAGCATCTATAAATTCATAGCACACCAATTTCTATTAAACAATAAATAAAAATACATCATCGTTCATAATAAAATTTCAAATAAAATTGAATAGATTCTCATTTAACTCATAATTGTCACAAACATATGATTTTCCCTTTCTCTCTCATAAGCCATTTTTCCTTGTGAAATACAATAAGCCTAGATTAATTTTAATACATAATTTTTTACTATAATTCAAACAAAAGTTCTGAGACTAACAAAGCACAAATTGTTTTTCTCATCATAACCTCATATAGATAAATGTATTTAGTTATTATAAATAAACAACCGTAGCCATATTGAAGATGACAAATTCAAGAAATATAACATTCATATCAAAATATTAATGAGGTGGTTACACTAACAAAATTAACATAACATACTATAGGAATATATTAGTGAGGAGGTTACACTAATGAAGGAATAACTAAATTTTAAACCAATAATTGATTGATATCAACATATTATAAATTATCATTAATTCATATGTTATTCCAAAAAGAATAGGAATAGGAATGTAGAACATAGAGAGAAGAAACATACCGTACCATTTTTAATTTGATGATGACATAATATGAAAATTGATATATTCTTTGGAAAAATTTTGTCAAGGGAAGCAAAGCGCAAACTCAGACTCAAGAAGATTTGGTATCTAATATCTCCATTAGATTTCACCACCATTTAAAAAAAATACTTTTCAGCATAATATCATTTTTCCATAAACTTTTGGAATACCTTAATACCTTAGGTATCATTTTATTTCATAGAATTTGCGTCATCCTTTTTTTTCTCACAATCTTTTCACCATTAACTTCCACAAGTTTATAATATTTCTCTATGGCTTCTGGCCACGATAAATATTTGCTAATAATTTTGATTCATCTTCAAAATATGATCACTATCTTTCCCACTTTCAGTAGTACATTATCAATAATTCAAAATATTGCTTGGTCTTCAGGACCATAAACACTTTTTTATTATCATCTTTAAAATATGATCACTATCTTTCCCACTTTCAGTAGTACACCATCAATAATTCAAAATATTGGTTGGTCTTCAAGACCATAAACATTTTGTTATTTTCTTTCTTTTTCTATATGCACAGAATAACAAGATTAATAATTAAATAAATAACAACATTAAATAATAATCAAAATAAACATCAATGGCCCCTCATGGGTTATCAATATTTCTTTTGCTTTACAACAAATTAATAAATATGTTTTCATAACTCATTGCATGTGGCCGTTCATTTGTATCACAAAAGTGATACATACTTATTTATATGACATGTAATTCATACTTATTCATATGACATCTAGTCATCATTTTGTAAAATTTTATTTCTTTTTCTATATGATTTCTGGTCATATTTTCTCATTTTCTCATAATATTTGTCTTTAAGACCACATCAAATATCTTTCAAAGTGAAAATTATAGATTTGATGTTTAGTCCTCTATCATTAGCCTTCACGGCTTTATCGTCCTTTGTCTTAGCTTTCAGGACCTTATGGTCCTTTGTCATTAGCCTTCAGAGCCTTATAGTCCTTTGTCATTAGCCTTCTAAGCCTTATATTCCTTTGTCATTAGCCTTCAAGGCCTTTTATTTTTCTATTTAGGACATCAAATTGTCACTCCTCTTTTCATGACATCAAATATCTTGTCATGGCTTCAGGCCATTATAATAAATTGAAAATTAACAAGAAATATAATATTATAAAATTAATTGAAATATAAAAATAATAGTCATAAATAACAAAATAATAAAATGACATAATATAAACAAAAGAAAATGTATAATATAAAATGAATAATAATAATAAATAAATGTGAATATTAAATGGCATAATATTGTAATAATATTATATATATGAATTACTGGCGGTGAACCGACCAATCAAATTCATATATATATAAATGCAAAATATTAAAATTAAATATGCTCAACACGGGGATTTTCGTGAGAAATTAAAGGGCGTATGAATTACAGGCGGTAAACCGACCATTCGAATTCATTGTGACAGCCTCTCTAATCCTCCGAAAGGGGTAAGGATATGATGCGAGGAAACAAATAAATAAATAAACATAAATAGTATTATATATATATAATATAATAATAATGATAAATAAATGGCATAATATAATATATGAATATATATATATATATATATATATATATATATATATATATATAAGATAATGAAAGAAGTATACCTAAATTGGTTAGAGATAACGTGTTATGAAACCATCAAATTTTATTTTACATTTGTAGTACATTGTCATCTATTTATAGGCACCCAACTTCAACACAAAATAAATGACAAGTTTAATCCTCATAAGTATACAAGTTGTAACATTTGGTTTATGATAATAACATCTCCTTAAAACAATTCATTAGGGAGGTTATGGAGTGTAGGATGAAGAAGGTTAAGAGTTAAGAGGTTTATGGACATCCATATATGCATAATATTTATAATAGTTTGGTCTTTTATGTAATTTTGTTGTCCCAACTTGTCCAAAGTGAAATCTGAGTGTCTATATTAGTTTTTTCCCCCAAGTTTATTGTTGGCCAAGACACGATTTGAGATTATTGAGATTATTTGAGCTTATTGTCAGTACACTGCATACTGTATAGTTTTGGAACGGACAATTTTTTGCTAGAAATGTGTGTGCGTGTGTTTGCGTTAAATATAAGAGAGAAAATTATTCATGAAATTTGCTGTATCATTTAATAAGTTGTCCTTTCATTAAAAAATATAAGAAAACAAGCTACTATAATTTATGAAATTCGTTATGGCAAAAAAAAAATAATTTATGAAATTCGTTGTATCATTTAATAAGTTGTCCTTTCATTAAAAATATAATAAAACAAGCTAGTATATTTTCTGACTGTCCCATACATGCCTGTCCTTTTGGCTTCTTCCTCCATGCACCCTTTGTATTGAAGATTTGAAGTCTCTCTCTCTCTCTCTCTAGATAGATGTGTGATTGTGTGTGTGTGTGTGTGTAGAGGTCGTCACTGTTCTGGCTTTTAATTTTGCAGTTGTCTGTTGACCAAAGAAAAAATTTTGCAGGTGTCATTCAACAGCCTTCAACAATAGTTGTGCGGGGCAAGCAAATGGTAAGCCTTATTTGTGACTTTTGCTTTGTTTCAATTTTTTTTTTTATAAAGCATAGACATCTCACATGTCATGGATAAGTTTAAAATGAGGAGCAATTAATTCACAATTACAGCTCATCCTTTCCAATTATAGTCATATCTGGTGGGGTTGCGTAGATAAAAGGGAATATGTTATTTATAATTGATAGTATAGTACATGAATATCATATTGTTTTCTGAGAAAATATAATTTAGAGATGCTCATGAATTACAATTAAAGAATTTCATCATTTGAAAAATGGGTTAAAGGACAAAAACACTTCGAAAGTATTCTTGTAGTGGCAAGAACACCCCGCAAGTCTACCCTAGAAGTTTTTTGAGGGGCCAAATGTGCCCTGTAAGTTTAAAAAGTGGGGGCAATACTGTTAACAAGACTAACTGTCAATGTTAAAATGACCAATACATGTCTACATGGCAGCTCCAGGTATTCTCTGCCCTCCACGTCATCACCTTTCCCTCTCTAGCTTTTCTCCCACCTATCAACTCCATCTCTCCATGCAAAAGACCTGATCGGTGCAGCCTCTCTTGGTGGTCTCCACTGATATTTATGCCAAAACCAAAACCACCATTCTCTTCATGATAATAGTCTCTCTGGGTTGTTAAGGAAGAACTGGAAACCACAAATTTTACTTCAATTTGTTAACACTTTACTTTTTTTTTTTGTGGATTACTGCTTTCTGGATTTTGATTCTTACTGTAATTGGTTTTGTTTAGTGTCCGTACAAATTGTCACAGACTCACGATCTTCTTAATCTTATCCCAATTTTGGCTTTAATAAAATTTTCCAATTTGACATCATTAAGTGAGGAATATCAGTACTAGATTCTCTTAAAATTGTATGTAAAAAGGATTCATCTACTCACTGATGAGCCAATATCAGAAATAAGTAAAATGGGGTTTAGTAGTATGTGTTGTTAATTCCTAATCTTTCACTCAGTGAATAATTAGCTGAGTTATAATGGAGAGATGGGATTGTGAAACGCAATATTTTCATTTGGGTGAAATTTGTTTATTAATTAATGATTAGCTCTGTACTAAGATTTCATTCTGTGATGCGTTGATTGTGTGAAGTTGAAGAAGCATTGGATGTAATTTTTTATTCTGTAATTATGCATGCTTTATTATGTTCTTGAAATGATTCTTTAGGAGCTGAAGTGATCATTATTGTGACATTTTAAAACGAATATTCACTCTTTGAGGCAATCCTGAATGCAAGGTGATATCTTGAGGCCTGGGTTGAATTTTATCTCCCATTTTTGTTATAGGGAGAGATGGATGTGATATAGGAGGAAAAAAAGGTCAAAGGTGGATGAGCCGGTGAGGGAGAAAGAAAGGTAGGGATGATTAGGCCGAGGGCACAAAAACATGAACTTGAATAATGATTTTTCTTTTCATTTCCCTCCTTTAACAACTATAAAAAAACTTAAATATATGTGTATATTCATACAATTGGACATTAAACATGGATGATTGAAAATATATGCAAATATGTAATGTCTTTTCCAATCATTTTTTGGTTTTCTACCACAAAGAAAAATTAAAATAATAATTAAGAAATAATTACAAATATTAGATATATATTAGTCTTAGACAACGTTAATACTTTGTATTAAAGATATAAAATGATTGGATGAAATGGAAGAAACGCTAAGTAGTGAGGAAGCGGAGGGTTGTTCAAGGGAGATGCCTCTTACCGGATGAATGTGCCCGGTCGAAATTACTACATAGATTCAATTTTATTTACAATGATCAAAGTTACTGAATAACTTTAGATCAGTGACTGAAATTTTTCCAAATCAATATAAGTTGTAAATATTTCTTTTATATTTAGTGCAGAAAATATTACTACCTCCGTTCCTAAATATAAGATCACTTTGACTAATTTGAAGAGATTAAAGAAAACTTTCCAATGAATTAGGATTACATGATCTTCCCAAAATGCCCCTCACTTAAATTTAAAAGACAAATAGGGATTTGAGAGAGAAGTGAGGGAGCTAAGAAGTATAGGGGTAATTTGGACCAAAATTGAGACAAAATAGAAAGTGATCTTATATTTAGGAACGGAGGGAGTATTTCTTTTATTTGATAATTTGTGAAATGAAAATATAAGTTATAAATTATATTGGTAATTTTACTTAAAAAATTCCGTCAATAGGTAAATCAAATCTCTTACATAATTAGTGATATACTTTAGCAATAATACTTTTTCGCTGATCATTTCATTGGCAAATTAAATTTCCGACCAAAAATGTTATCATTAATTTCATTATTTCAGTACCCGGAGTTTCAATCCTTGCACATATAGGGAAAGCAATATTGTTTTTTATACTATTTATGTAGGTTAAATATGGAAATACATGAGTTTGCCATTTCTTCAAATTCAAGTGATTTCGTAAATTAAATGAAGTAAAACTACCAGTTTTTTTTTTGGAGTTAGTGGTACCAGTCCCTTATATACACCACAAAAAGCAGATTGTGATGTATGACAAAAAAAGCAGATTGACGCCGGGATTAACAGTAATATTATCATCATTCACGCCACTGCAATTAAGCTATCTGTGTACGAAATACAATTTGATTTTTTTTGGCCAAAAATGCAAATTGATTTGTTATCTTATATATTTCTTCAAATACACATTTCTCAATCAAACAGAAATATATCCACTTACATGCACTTTTCAAGGCAAGTCATTCGAAATGTGTAAAATACTATTGCGTACTTCAGTTTGTACATTTTACTGATCATACTTCACTTGGTGGTTGGAAAATTCTATAAGACAGATAGGGAACAATGACATTGACATTTAAACAATGACTGATAGTGAGTCAATAAACAAAGACATTTAAAAAGTAATTATTCTCACCAATATATATTATATGTATTCTACACGCATGAACTCGATCTCATAAGTCATATATAGTGACATTTGAGTCTCCACAAACTAGCAAGTTGTGTAGATCAGAAGACTTTAAATCAAACACAGTCTTTATAAAACATAACTAGTGGGACCATTTGAATTGAGCGCTGGGCCAAGGAAGCCAATAATAATAAAAAAATAATTAATGCGTTCTTATTAGATATACATACAGACATATATATAAGACTTGAAGAAACGTGATAGACTTGATAATATACTCATCTAATCTTATTTATAGGGTATTTTCAGCATATTTTACATAAATAAAGGCCAGAAAACCTTAAATCTTATAAACTTTGCCTTAAAATTTAACAAGTTTTCAATTTTACCCATGTTTAATACTACTATAGTGCAACAACAACAACAACAAAGTCTTATCCAAACTAGGTGGGATCTGCTAGTGCTGCAGATAAAAATATCTTCTATAGTGCACCACATAAAAATAAAGTTAACATATAATGATAAATTCATACATACACAAGAAAATTTAATGAGGTAACTTAAACCAAGCAAAACATTCTCTCTCTTCCCTATAAATTAAACAGAAACCAAATGAGTATTGAAGTTGAACATCAACATATTGTTGGTCCAGCATATGTAAAGCTGTGCTAAATATCCCTTGAGGTCATGTTCAAATCCCAGAGGAGACATTTGTATGGAGAGGGAAAGTCATTAATCCTCAAACATTTGGCAAACACTAATTATCAAGGAAAGAGGATCTAATGCTAATTTAGAAAAGGACGATGTTGCATGGTTAATCTCCCTTTTGAACGAAAGAGGATTACATGGTTGACTATTATAAATTGCTTGATTTCTCTTCAAATAAAAATCAATTTCACAAATCCAATCAAGATTTTTGAGTGACTATCTTTGTGCACACAGGCCACAGCACACTATTAAGAAGAGATTGCTTAAGCCAAATAATCTTGACGCTATTGAATTTTGGAAAAGAGAATTCGATGAATAAACATCCAAACCACATTAATCTTTTCCCTCTTCATGTTTCAATTTTTAATTATATTATCTTGATAAAAGTTACCTTTTTCTATTATTTAATTTATAAAATCATTGGATTATTATCATATAGATAAATAAATTTCGTAGCAATATTATTAAGAAGAGAGAGAGAAAAGTTTTTCTTTAAATAGTTGTATAGTCTTTCCATTTTGCATTTTCGGAGCAGCAAATCCATTATAATTTTTTCAGCAAACCAACCTCATCTTATTCATATCAAATTATTTTATGGGAAAATGACATATAAAGCCTGCCCAATTGGGACTTGGACAATTGAGGTGGGTAAATTGTGGAAAGCCCAAGTTGGGTCATTTGAACTTAAAACAAATTACCACATTTGGGGAAAAGACTAAAGTGTCCTTTACTAATCTAATATATTACAACACAACCAAATATGAATCCCACACTAAACAAAAAGAAAAATCACGATGATGAAGTATGTGGTCTATAATAATTCATGATCAAAAGAAAAGCTAATGGTGTCTTTTAGGGTATGAAATAAAGAAATTATGTATGTGTATTATATAATCCTAAAACCTTGTCTGGAATTTATTGGTGGAAGAAGAAGTTCAGGTAGACATAGATGTAATGAAGATGATGAAGTAGATGTTCATTCGCTGTTGCATTGATTAGATTTTGGAAATAAAAATGCATGTTTCTATGGTTAAAATGCATACGACAGTGGTTAATATGCATGTTACTGTGGTTATTCGGCATGTTACAGGGAAACAAAAACTACTCTCTTCAAGTTTATTTGGTCATGGTGTCTTATAGGGTATGAAATAGAAAAATTATGTATGTGTATTGTATAGCCCTAAAACCTTGTCTGGAATTTATTGGTGAAAAAAGAAGTTTAGGTGGACTTAGATGTAATGAAGATGATGAAGTAGATGTTCATTCACTGTTGCATTGATTAAGTTTTGGAAATAAAATTGCATGTTTCTATGGTTAAAATGCATGAGACAGTGGTTAATACGCATGTTACTCTGGTTATTCGACATGTTACAGGGAAGCAAAAATGGCGAGTGAAGATGACGAACTCGCTCTGACAAAATCGCTTGTGCAGAGGGCCTTGTTGAAGCCGACGATGGATGAAGATGACGACAAAGAGATGAGGGAGACAAGGAGGCCGATGATGGGTGGGGGTAGGCTAGGTAGGGTTTGAGGAGAAGATGGTGACTAGGGTTTGAGGAGAAGATGATGACTGCAGAGAGAAGAAGGATGTTGAGTTTTTAATTTTAAGGGCACTTTAGTCTTTTCCCCAAATGTGGTAATTTGTTTTAAATTCAAATGACCCAACTTGGGCTTTCTACAATTTACCCACCTCAATTGTCCAAGTCCCAATTGGACAGGCTTTATATGTCATTTTCCCTTATTTTATTGTGATAAATATATATATCTGAACTGATAGGTAAATGACGTGCATTGATTTTCATTAAATTAAAAAAAACAACTCCCGTTGACTTAGTCTTATTCAATTTTTTGGATCAACTACAATTGACTTAATTTCGGGAACATTATTGATAGAATACGTTTAGCTCTATTTAATTATTTGAAAACTTGTATAACTCCTTTACATTATATGAGGAAAGAGTTATGATCAAAAAAAATATGAGGAAAGAGTTTAGTTCAACTATCGTATATGTGCCGTTTTATACAGTTTTTAACTGTTTTAAATATATTTTTTTGAATGAATTTAATTAGAAGAAGAATAAATTTTATTTAAAAAATTAAAGATTAATATTTTAAAAATAAGTGTAAATCATAAAATTTAAATTTAAATTCTTTAAAGGGTATTTTTGGAAGATCAACAATGAATTAATCATTTTTTCTCCTAAAATATTTTATACTCCTTGGAGCTATTTTTTTAGCTTTTACGTAAGAAGAATTTTCTTATTATATTTATAAGCCACATGTATAATTATATTTTTCATATTAATCTGCAATTTAACAGTTATTTATTATTAGAGTTAAATGTCTGATTTAATGGTTTCCTGTTCACTTTGTGGTTAAATACAAAATTTATTTATAACTGAGTTAACATAACTTTTAATCCCTCTAGTTTGCCTCAATTTTTGTTTTAGGCCCTATAGTTTACAAGAGCTTAGAGTCCCTCAAGTTTGATTTTGTTAGCACAATTAGTCCCTATGGTTTAATAAGGACTTGAAAACGAGTTAACAGTGTATAATATGTCGACATGTCGCTAACAGTGTTAATTGTGATGACATAACTAGATGACTAAGAGATTGATGTGGTCAAATAAAACATAAAATTTGGATTTTAGAAAAGTCAATTAATTGGAAAAAAAACTCTCACCTCCAACCTAATCCCTTCCCCTTCACCATGGAACCCAAACAACACCTCCCTCCCCCTCTCTCCCCACCACCACCAACAACCCCACAGCCAGCCACCACCGGTGCCAGCGTAACCTGCGCTACTGCTGACGCATTCTCTCTCTCTCTTTCTCTCTCTCTCTTCTGTCACTGCTTTATGCTTCGTCCATTGCCTTCACGTCACACTTTTCCTTAGCTCCCTCAGAGAGAGGTGTTTCTTCATTATTTGGCTTCGTGTTTTTCTTGCAGGGTTCAGAGTTTTGACCTTTTGAAATCTCATGTTCTTTAGGATTATTGTATTTGATGGGGTTTGTTCTTTCCTCTTTGATTTCATGACTTTCAAGTTTGTCGACACCGGCGGTGGCGGGGGTTTGGGGGAGTCTTGTTTGGTGGGGTCAGTGTGGTTGGTGGTGGCGCAGGTTACATCAGCACCGGTGGTGGCTCGCGGTGAGCCTCCACCGTTGGTGTGGTTTTTAGTGATGGTAGGGAGAGAGGGGGGAGGGAGGTGTTGTTTGGGTTCCATGGTGAAGGGGAAAGGAGTGGGGTGGTGGTAAGAGTTTTTTCCAATTATTTCACTTTTCTAAAATCTAAATTTTATATTTTATTTGGCCATATCAATCTCTTAGTCATCTAACTATATCATCACAATTAACACCGTTAGCGACATGTCAGCAAATTTAACATCGTTAACTCATATTCAAATCCTTATTAAACTATAGGCAATGGATACCTCGTATTCCTTTCCCTCCTATTCCCCACATCACTACCGTCCATGTGATCTATAGCTCACACCCTATACACACCCTACACCCACCCCACCATATGTCTCTCTCCATTTCCACCTCCATCTTCCTCCTACTCCCACCAACCACCATTGTCTGGCTTCAAGAATCGGCGGCTGGCAGAGTCAGGGGTTTGGAGCCGAGGGCAAGGGAAGTGGTGGAGAATGTATTAAGTAGGAGATGATGGTGGTTACTTACCATTTTAAGGAAAACTAGCCAGAAAATTCATTGTTTAAGTTCGTACAACGGTTTCAGTGTGGTAGGGGGAGAGGGAAGGGGAGGAGATTGTGGGGTGAGGAAGGACGGCGGAAAGCACGCCGCCGGCGCCTTGTTTGGTCGCCGGTGAAGGTTGGAGGAGGAGAAAGGATGTAGGTGAGATTTGAGAAAGATGAGATGTGGTGGGGTGGGGTGTAGGAGGTGTGTGTGGGTTGTGAGCCATTAGTTCACATGGACAGTGAAGATGTGGGGGATAAGAGGAAATAAGAGGGAAGGGAATATGAGGTGTCCCTGGTCGTTAAACTATAGGGTCTAACTATGCTAACGGAATCAAACTTGAGGGACTAAAACCTCTTGTTGTAAATTATAGTGACCAAAACCATTTGAGGCAAACTATATATTAATTATTTATGGAAGCACAAATAATTACATATATTTCGATTAAATCAAGAGATTGAGTGGGAGGGCTTCTGTAAAGTAAAATAAAATCAAGGGTAAAGGAGCAAATCTGGCCCCCAAGTAACCACCAAGGAGCGCTGAGTACCCTAAACTAACCACAGGCCCGGATCTGTACCCCAAGTAACCAAGATGTTAAAAAACTACCCCGGTTGGACGGTCAACAACGTTTGACCGTTACTTTGCCTGTGTGGATGCCACGCGAGCACATGCTTTGCCACTTGGCGCCTTATCATTGCCACGTAGGATAAGTTATGTGGGTCCCACATTAAATAAAAAAAATTCTCCCTCCTTCTTCATCAACAATCACCTCCAGCCCCCCCACCTCCCTCCCCAGCCCCCCTCCCCCACCACCCCCCCCACCACCACCACCACCCGTCCCCTTCACCTCCAGCCCCCCCCCCACCACCACCACCCGTCCCCTTCACCTCCAGCCCCCCCACCACCACTACCACCTGTCCCTTTCATCTCCAGCCCCCACCACCACCACCACCACCCGCCCCCTTCACCTCCAGCCCCCCCACCACACACTCTCTCTCTCTCCCCTCACTTTCTCTCTCTAAAAACCACCAACCATGCATTGTCATCCTCTTCCTCTTCCTTCTCTCACCTAACCCATGGGCTGCGTCCACGCAACGCCGTCGTCATCTCACGGCGGCGGAGGCCGTACCAGAAACTCCGAACCAGAAAACCACCGCCGGTAGCAATTTTTGCTTCCGGTAGCAACTTCACTTAGGATCTAGATCCCACCTTGCTTCCGATAGTGAGTTCCCTTAGAGTCTAAGACCAATTTAGCTTCTGAGAGCATTTTGCATCCGGTAGCAATTTTGCTTCCGGAAGCTCTTGTGCATAGGGATGGGATTTAGACTCTAGATCCAGTTGGGCTTCCTGAGCGTCAGTGAGAGAAAAAAAATAATAATAAAAAAAAATATATTTGTGTAGGTTGTGTTTAGTGTAGTTTTGTAAATAATACATGTGGCCATTTGTATGCTTGGACTGCCCGGCCTTTTATGTTGCTACCTTGCCTTTGAAATGCATCTTCCTACTTGATTTGATTGGTCCATTGAGGACAATGCATGCTTTAAGTGTGGGGGGTGTATTATGTGCTTAAAAGTGGTCTAATTCAAAGCTTTCACACTTGATTTTTGGACTTACTTGGCATGATTTTTCTTGAAAATTTGACTTGATTATGGCTCTTGAAAGCAAATGGAATTGTCCTCTAGTGTGTAAGTAGAGTTTTTAGAATGATTACTTAGGGCATTACATGGGGCACTTTTAAGGTACAAAGAGGGTGTAAGTTTCCCATTTAACTTTTCTTAAGGAGGAAGTGACTGATTAGAGTAAGCCATAAATGTGAGAAGCCTCCAACCGAATTGAGTGGGCCAATAGTTACTTGACCTCCTAGAACTTGTCTTAGCTCTTGTTCAAGATCACAATGCATGGTATGATTGAAAATGAAAGGGGCGTTTCTTTCTAAACCCTCATGACTCAAACACTAAGCCAACCAAATATTATCCTTTGATTTAACCCCTTTGGGCCATTCACTATTCTTTTCTATCACCTTGACCAATGTTTGAATGAGTGATTATAGCATATGCTTGCATTTATATTAGTGTTGTATTGTTGTATCTTGTGTAAAGCATGCTACATTGTGAGAAATAAAAGATGGCCGAGAGCCACATTGAAAAGAAAGAAAAAGAGAGATGGCCAAAGGCCAAGAAAAACAAAAGAAATGAAGGGAAGAAAAAGAGGCCGAAGGCCTGGAAAAAAAATATATGAAAGCACAAAGTGCTAATATATGATATGCCAAAGGCATAAGAGAAAAAAAATATATGAGAGAAGCACAAAGTGCTTGAAAAAAGAGAGATGTAGCATGTTTAGTGGAATTGTATTCATTGTATTGCATGCATATGTGGTTATTACTTGTTCATGTGATTGGTCATTGACTACTTTCCATCATTCACCATTCATTATTAGCCTTCCATTCAACCCATAAAGTCCCCTAGATTTGGTTATGTCATGCATAATAATGGGTGGAGAACTTAGAGCTATTACAAGCTTATGGAGAGGTCAAGTGCATTAAGCCAAAGAGTGATCACAAGACCCTAGTTAGGCATTTTTCCTAACTTGAGTGTATGAGTTAAACACTTTATCCGGTGAGGAAAAATCTCAATTGGCACTCCTCCTTAATTCTAGTTGATTGTTAAACTTGTATTCACTTTGTATTCTTAGATTTGGCCCATGCGAAGCTTTAGGGAAAGGTTCAAGAAGATCAACTTGTATGCTATGACAATTTCAATTGCCTTCACTATGCTTAATGATTAAGTTAATCTTTTTACATGACTTTGCCCGGAGTGCAAAGATTAAGTGTGGGGGATTTGATTGGACCAAAATTTATACCTATAAGCATGTGCATTTGAGCTTAATTAGTGTGGTTTATTTGTTATATTTGATCATTATTGGTACATTTTCATGCGCATGCTTATGTGTAAATATTTGAAGAATAATAGCCTTATTACTTGCATTTTATGAAACCAAGGGTATTTTGGTCATTTTGACTATGTGATGTGTTTTTCATGTAGGAGGGTCCCAAGTGGGCCCCACACACCCTTGGTGGAGCTTCGGTGAGATAAGTTGGCAAGGAGAAAGGCTAGATGACATTCACATCCGGAAGCACATTCACATCCGGTAGTGAATGCCCTTGAGCTTGCTGAATGAAGACTTACATTTGGAAGTGGATGTGCATCCGGAAGTGAACTCACATCAGGAAGCAGGCTCACATCCAGAAGTGGATTTGCATCCGGTAGTGAATTTACATCCGCTTGTGGACGCAGAGTTACATCCGGAAGCTAAAGCCCATCTGACAACAAGCACAAGAGCCAGACTGCACAATGAACTGAAATGTCAGCTACTTTTCAGAGTCTGCTGTGCAGAATAAATTAAAGGCAAAGGGGTGCAGCTTTAAGGCATCAGTGGAGCATCTTTCCAAATGAGGCAAAATTGGCTCCAACTTCAAATTCAAATTTGGAGGCCTCATTAAGGGCAATTTTGGAAGCACATTCACTTGGAGAAAAAGGAGGGACCTTTACAAATGCATGGAGACGAAATCTAGTCCACATTCACCCACCTTTTTACCTAAATTCCGAAAATACCCTTTCCCCTTCACTAAACCAACCCGCGGCAAGACCTCCCTCCATTACCCATCAAAATATCTTTTGACAGCTCATACTTCCCACTTGCCAGCTCATCATCTAACCAACCCACTTACTTAATCCTTAACTAACTTCATTTAAAAGATCTTTTCATTTTCACTTCACTTTAACTTTCTCTCTCCTCTAACAAACTCTCTCAACTCCATCTTCATCTTCTTCATCTTCTTCACTTCGCCGACCACCACCATGTCCAGAACTTCACACCGACCTTCATCCGCCTTCATCTCCATGTCAGGCTAGATCGCCTAGCCTTCTTCTCCAAGGAAATGTGCTTGTAGAATCAACATTTGGCTTCATATACTTGTAATTTGCTATTTTAGATTCCAAGCTAGATGTAAGTTTTTGCCTATGTATGTCTAGATTTAGGCTTGTATAGGTTAGATCATCTTGATTTGAGGTGTTCTACTTAATTGTAGGCTTGAAAGAGCTTAAACCTTAATTAAATTAGTTAAACTCTTGTAGACTTCTTTGATTAAAGAGATCTTGAGAATTTAACTAGTTTATATTAAGAAGAACAAGTATATGAAGTCCTATTAAACGTAAGCACGGAGTACTTGGAGAAGGAGGTACCTTCCATTCCATACTTTCACACTTTCAATTCTGTTAGTTATAGTTTTTACTAGTTTTAATTAGTCTTAGATATAAAGCTTGCACACAACCTGCTTGATAATTTGCTTAACTTGTGATTATTTGACCTAAGCAAGAGATAAAACCGAACTGTGAATTGACCTAGGACTTGCTGCTAACTACTGTAGTTTAATTCTAGTTTTATTTGTTTAGCTCTTTTTATAACGACGAAAAAGAGTTAAATCACGAAGCGAACTTGTTTGTCCTTTCGCTTCCCAGATTTCCCAGATGAAGAAGGTTTCTGAAGGTTGGGGTTTGTTTCACTAGAGCCGGCCATGTTGTGAGTATGATATGGTATGGAGATGTGCAGAAGAGATGAGGATGAAGATGAAGATGTTGAACAGTATGAAGATGGAGATGAACAGTTGAGAGAAAATGAGTGAATTTGGTGAAAAATTTTGAATGAGGAGTTATGAATGATTAATGCCTATTTATACAAGAGGACATTTGATGCGAGGGGTCATGATGGCAAGGCATGGGAAAACATAAACCCTTTTATGGGAAACGTAAACATTTAAAATTGAAACGGCGCACCTTTTGCCACGTGTCGTTTCCTGTTGTCAGAGGGGGTACAGCTGTTGTCAGAGAATGTGTAACGTTTCTGAGGTGACGTGTCCCTTCCCAGTGCAACTGCTTCCGGTTGCTGAGCGGCAATCGCAAGCGGCAGGATCCCACGCTGAGTAGAATAAATGGCGTCCAGCCACTCTACTCCTTCCAAGGTTCAATAGCTGTCCTTGCTATCGATAGCTAAATTGCTTGCGAAGGCCATCTTAGCTCAGGTTGAAGGATTGTTCCTGCAAGTACACCATGCTAGCGGAAGTGGATTCCCTTCCGGATGCGAAAGACTTGAGATTTAACATTGCAAGTTCTCATGACCTTTTCACAAGGGGACCTGCAAGTGCTAGCGGAAGCAAATGCGCTTCCGGAAGGTCAGTGGGAGAACTTAAGATTTAACATTAATGGACACGCTCAAGACTTCCCAAGTAACAATCTATGTTAATCAGTACAAAATTATAGTTTTAAGAAATCGTGCTTGCTGATTGATTTGGTAAAACAAGGGTATTAATTTTGTGAAATCCGATTTTGAAATTTAGTTCACAATTCCACAGTTTCACTTATCAAGTCATGAACCCTATTCATACTCTCTTGGATAAATACCAATGTGATAGCACAGGGAGTATCCAACAGATTGCATATTTTCAGAGTTTCATAAACAAGTATAGTTCAACAAGTATCCCTTAAGAATGTTCATGTTAGATCATGAAGACATGTGAATTGTCAACACAAGCTTTGAAGTTCTAAAAACCTTAATGCCCAGAAACTAGTTCAGTTTTAGGAATAAATCAGGTTTACAAAACAATCAGAATTTTAGCATATGATCACAGGAATAATTTTCAAATCTTAGCTCAAGTTCTTCCAGATATGCTTAATATGATCTCATTATTCTTAGGATATCAACAAGCTTTGAACTTAAATTCAGATTGTACTAGGCTTGTGATAATGTGCCAGGATATACAACTTTCAGTGGGTAAAGATTCTTAATAGTTCTTTCCAGGCTAGTTATCGACACTCACTTATGCTTCTTCTATCCTATTGGCATTTGCCTTTGTATTTATCAAATTTTGCAGAAATTAATTCAAGGCATTTCCTAAGATTTCTTATGTTAGACAAGAGAGACTATCCATCAAAATCCACAACAGAAGGAGTAAGGGATATATATGCTCATATATGATGAGCGAGATTTCCTCAAGATTTCAGTACAGTCATTTCCTCTCATCTTGATAAGGAGCATATTTGTTGACATTCTCTCTTGTTCATCCACATTGTTCAAGCTTTCATAATCTGTGTCAACATACTTAAAACACTAACTTGAAATGAGATCATTAATGGATTGAAACTAATAAGATATTCATGATTGGTTTGTAAACACAAGATTCTAGTTGATCGATTGATAAAGACAATTAGTGTCCCCTGGAAATTCCAAGTATGGACTCTCTTAGTCCTAAGTGACTATCTTGCAAGAAGTGCAAGGAGAATCAACCAGCTCCATCACCGCACTATTTGGCTCTCTTGCTGAATACGAACCTACCTTGCTGGCTATGAGAGCTCCTCAAGCCTCATCCAAGAACAAGAACCTTGCTCTTGTTGCTCCCAGCAAGGAGATCAATGATGATGATGAGGATGATGAGGAGGACATGGACGATGAGGAGATGACTATGATGGTGAGGAAATTCAGAAAGTTCTTCAGAAAGAAAGGAGGCTATCAGAGAGGTGACTCCAGCCAGAAGAGGGGATACAAGAAAGAAAAGGTCCCTGTGTGCTTTGAATGCAAGAAGCCTGGTCACTTCAAGGCTGAGTGTCCCAGCCTGCAGAGGTCAAAAGGCAAAGACAAAAGAAAGGCCTTCGTCTCCTCCATTTGGGTGAATAGCTCAGATGAGGAAGCAAGTGATGAAGAAGAAGTTGCCAACCTCTGCCTGGTAGCTAGAGAAGATGATGAGGAAGCGTCTTCAGATCTTGACCTCACCAACGAAGATCATGAGGTAACTCTTTCTGAATTACAAGAGGCTTACAATGAGGTTCATGAAGAATTCTCTAGACTATGTAAAGCCTATAAAGTGTTGAAAACTAAAAAGGAATCACTTGAGTCCAAGGTGGACTCACTAAGTGATGAGCTAGCGGAAGCTAGAAGGCTTCCGGTAGTGGATGGCCAGGGTTCTCCCCAAGTAGAACCCAACGCCCCAACACTTGAGGGCTGCCCTAATTGCAGCAAAACCTCAGCTGAGAAAGACAAGCTGTAAAATGCCCTACAAAAGTTTACCAATGGTTCAGAAATGTTAAATATAATCTTAATGAATCAAAGGGCATATAGGGATAGAACTGGCTTAGGATATACCCCTAGAGGGAAAAAGTGGGTAGAACCAAAAGTAAAGCCTTACTTAAAGTTCTTCCATAAAGCCACTAGTCATAGCTCCTCACCCTTCAGCTTCTGTAACTACTGCAACAGGAAAGGACACTCCATGTCCACCTGTAATGCCAAGAAGCATAGAGCAAGTAGTTCTTACAAATGGGTCCCTAAAGGAACCAAGGCTACAAAGGATCCTCCACCTGCAAAGGAAACCAAGAGAGGACAAGGATCCCGAGCCTGGAACCATTCCACAGGGAAAACCCAAGAGCCAAGAGCCAGCACTAGGCCAGAGGCTCCAAATGATCATAAGCCCAAGGTTAAGGCCAACACTAGACCAAGGGCACTTAAAACTAATGACAGAGGACCCAAGAGAGGTTGGGTACCTAAGGTTGTTTGATTATTTCAGGTGTGTTTCAAGGCATCCAAGAACAGAAAATGGTACATCGATAGCGGATGCTCGAGACATATGACTGGAGACAGAGACAAGTTCAAATCTCTGGTGATCAAAGATGGAGCCACAGTGACCTTTGGAGGAAATCAAAGTGGTAAGATCACTGGAGTTGGAGAAGTTGGACCAGTCAAAGATGTCTATCTAGTGGACGGTCTCTGTCACAACCTGCTGAGCGTAAGCCAGAGCACTGACAAAGGAAATTGGGTAATCTTTGATTCAAACGAGTGCTTAATAGTTGATAAGCAGGATCTGAATTTAGACAAGGCCAATTTAAAATGCAAACTTAAGGCAAATAGAAACGGAAACCTATATACCCTGGACTTATGTCAACAGCTAGAAGAAAAATGTTTAATATCTAGTGACGAAACTAGTTGGCTTTGGCATAAGAGGTTAGCTCATGTTAATTTTACTCAACTTGATATGCTAATTAAAAATGAGCTAGCTATAGGTATTCCTTCCTTTAAAGTTAAGCATGATTTTATTTGTGAATCCTGCCAACGAGGGAAGCAAACAAAGTCCTCGTTTAAAACCAAGAAGAGAGTCTCCACCAGCAGGCCCTTGGAACTAATCCATATGAATTTGGTTGGGCCAGCGAGAGTGAAGAGCTTGGGTGGAAACCTATATGCTCTAGTGGTGGTGGATGACTATTCAAGGTTCACGTGGACTATGTTTCTTGCCTCTAAGCAAGATGCTTTTGATGCTTTTGTTGTCCTGGCTAAGAAAGTGCAGAATGAGAGAGAGCTCAAAATCACAGCCATAAGGACAGACCATGGAGGAGAATTTGAGAACCATAGTTTCTATGAGCTATGTGAACAAAATGGCATAGAACACAACTTCTCAGCTCCTAGGACTCCTCAACAGAACGGAGTTGTCGAGAGAAAGAACAGGGTTCTGACAGAGATGGCTAGAAGCATGCTCAATGAGAAAGAGGTTTCTCAAGTGTTCTGGGCGGACGCTATGAGCACTGCTTGCTATATCTCCAACAGAGCCTATGTTCGCAAGGGCTTGGACAAGACTCCATACGAGCTATACAAAGGGAGGAAGCCCAACATCAGCCACCTCAGAATATTTGGATCAAAATGCTATGTGCATAACAATGGAAAGGTAAATTTGGGTAAGTTTGATCCAAAGGCTGATGTAGGTATATTCATAGGATATTCCCTTAGGAGTAAAGCATATAGAATATACAACATGAAAACTAAAACTGTAGAAGAATCCATGCATGTTGTATTTGATGAAACTCCTACATGGGGACAATCCACAGAGGATGATGGAATACTTAATCTTCCAAAACTACCATCATCTTCCTCACCACAAAAAGAAACACCAACAAGCAATCCCAAAGAAGAAGATGAACCCAGTGATGAACCTGGAGTGCAACCCGTTCCTGAGGAGGCACAGTTGCCAATAGCTAGGAGACATCACAGGGATCATCCTCTTGATCAAGTGCTTGGTGATGTTTCTTCTGGTGTCAGAACTAGAAGACAAGTTCAAAATGAAGTTGAGTTTGGAGCATTCCTATCTCAAATCGATCCAACTTCAGTTGAACAAGCTCTTGAGGACTGCGACTGGATTATTGCCATGCAGGAAGAGCTAAATCAATTTGAGAGAAGTCAAGTTTGGGAACTAGTCCCAAGGCCGTCTCATCAATCCATAGTAGGGACCAAGTGGGTCTTCAAAAACAAGCTAGATGAGATAGGTCAAATCACAAGAAACAAAGCCAGACTAGTAGCCAAAGGATACAACCAAGAAGAAGGCATTGACTATGAAGAAACTTTTGCTCCAGTCGCTAGACTTGAAGCAATAAGGATTCTTCTAGCCTTTGCATCCATGAAAAGCTTTAGGTTATATCAAATGGATGTAAAAAGTGCATTTCTTAATGGTTATATTAAAGAAGAGGTTTATGTAGAACAACCTCCTTGCTTTGAGGACCATAAACACCCCAAACATGTGTATAGACTAAAGAAAGCTTTATATGGCCTGAAACAAGCTCCTCGAGCTTGGTATGAGAGACTCAGCAGCTTTTTGCTGGGCAAGGGTTTCTCAAGGGGCAAATTAGATAATACACTGTTTGTCCTTCACAAAGATAGAGATATGCTAATTGTCCAAATTTATGTTGATGATATTACTTTTGGAGCAACTAATGAAAAGCTTTGTGAAGATTTCTCTAAGACTATGCAGGGTGAATTTGAAATGTCAATGATGGGAGAACTTACGTTCTTCCTAGGCCTGCAAATCAAACAGAAGAAAAATGGAATCTTCATCTCCCAAGCTAAGTATTGCAGAGAGCTACTCAAAAAGTTTGGGATGGATGAATGCAAGGAGTATGACACTCCTATGAGCACCACTGCCGCACTCGATGCTGACGCAAAGGGTAAATCTGTCAGCCTGCCCATGTATAGGGGAATGATAGCTTCCCTCTTATACTTAACAGTCAGCAGGCCTGACATTCAATTTAGTGTAGGCATGTGTGCTAGGTTTCAAGCCAACCCCAAGGAGTCACACTTAACATGTGTTAAACGTATCCTGAGATACCTTGAGGGAACACAAGAACTTGGTCTTTGGTACCCCAGAGGAAACCAAGAGTTCTTGTGGGCTTATTCTGACTCTGACCATGCAGGTTATAAAACAGATAGGAAGAGCACCAGTGGACAATGCGCCTTCCTTGGTGGTTGTCTGGTGTCTTGGGCCAGCAAAAAGCAAACCTGTGTGTCCTTGTCATCCATTGAGGCAGAATACATTGCTGCAGCAAGTTGTTGTGCTCAAGTGCTGTGGCTGAAGAACCAACTCAGAGATCTTGGCTTGGAGTTCCCTGAGGCACCTATCCTCTGTGACAACACAAGCACTATCAGCCTCGCCAAGAATCCGGTTCAGCACACAAGGACAAAGCACATTGATGTCAGACATCACTTCATCAGAGATCATGTTCAAAAGAAGGATGTCAAGGTGCAGTTTGTCCCCACACAACAACAGCTTGCTGACATCTTCACCAAACCTCTGGGGGTTGACCAATTTACTTTCATAAGAGGTGATTTGGGAATGGTAAACCCAAATGAGGTGTAACTTCTATTTATTATACTTGGTTGTTTTAAAACTTACAAAAATACTAACTTAGGCATCAGAGTGCCAATATGTGTTTTTGCAGGCTCACAATGTTAAATCTTAAGTAAGTACAACCGGAAGCAAAACTACTTCCGGATGCTCTCGTGCTAACACTAGATGATGAAACCAAGTGAGAGCCAGCACCAGTCCAAGGGACACGTCACTTCAGAAACGTTTCAACTTCCCCAATGAGACGTTATGTCTTTTCTGATAATATGAAGCGACACGTGTCATCAGGTGTGTCGTTCCAACTTAAAATTGTTTACGTTACCCAATGTGTGAAAATCTGAAGAGACATGACCATTTTACCCTCAGTAACTTTTCCTATAAATAGGGTGTCATTTTTCACTTTCACTTTTTACTTGCATCATTTTCACTTTCACCATTTTCTCTGAAATTTTCTTCATCTTCTTCATCGTGTTCTTCATTTTCCTTCGCACACCTCTTCGCATATCATCTCTTTTTACCACAAATTCATACAAAAATGGTCGGATCTCATGAATCCAACCCAGTTACCAAGAAACCTTCTTCATCCAAGAAACACAAGTCAAAATCTGGGAAATCGCGTCATGAACATTCTCGGAAATCTGGGCAAAATGATGAACATCATGAAGAACATCATGAACACCGTGAAGTTTCTGGGCAAACACTGGGGCAGGATGAAAATATTCAGGGTCAGCCTGAAACTTCTGGTAGAGTGGCAGAACAGTTAGTGGTTTCTGAGCAAGAAAAGGAAAGAAGAAGAAGAAGGTGCAATTTGCTGAAGAGCCTTCTTCCAAAAGGCAGAGGGTTGAAGAAGATGACCCTACAGTGTATAGAGATGGGGCATTGGAAACTGTGGCCGCCAAGTTTGAGACATCCACTCCAATCTTCAACCATGGCCTATTCATCGATCTGAACAAGATTGATGAACTAGGATTCCCACATCTGTGTCCTTACCTCGAGAGGTACTTGCCCTGGATGGGGATCAACCAGGACTACAACGTCAACGTCCTGCGTGTCTTCTGTCAATCCCTCACTGGCAAGGCTAGGTTCAAGAAGGTTGATGGGAAAGAGCAAATTCACAAACTCTCCTTCACTGCCACTGTAAGGGGGAGAACCTTCAGATTCACGTGGAAGACCCTGAATGAGATAATGGGGATCACAGACGAGAGCATGAATGAGTGGCTATACTCTGAGTCACTAAAGCTCAGCAAGGAGGCTCTCGAGAAGTTGTATGGAACCTCAGGGAAAAAGGTATCCAAGATGTCTGACTCTTACAGGCTCTTGTACTACATCTACTCCCGAATGATGACACATAAGGGAGGCAACTTCAACGAGTTCACACTGCTGGACAACCCTTGGTTCCCCAGACTCCTCTCCCACCAGCCAATCAACCCCGGCCAGTTGATCTGCCTTGAGCTTCAACGCTGGATAACTAATGACAAGTCTGGCTATCTTCCCTATCCCACTATCATTGCCTTCCTCCTAGAGAAGCATCTGATCAAGGCCACATCTGCTGTGGAGGAAGAAAATGTCAAGTGCAAACCTGTGGGAGCCACCAACATCGCGAAGATGGGCATCAAGTATATCAAGCCTGCTAAGCCCACTCGCTCAGGATCACAGGCCGAGAGTGCCTCTCAGACTTCAGTCCCCTCTACATCTGGTGCAGGGGATCAAGAAGTGGACTCCCATGCTGGGCCAAGCCGTGCTGCAAGAGTGCCAGCCTCTGTCAGAGCCTTTGCGGAGGAAGTTAAGGAAGAGCTTCTCTTTAGGATGCCTGACTCCTTGGTAGGCCCTCTCCGTGCTGAGTGTGACTCTGGCTTCCAGCAGCAAGGGGAGCGCATCCAGTGGCTTGAGGACAGAGTGGGCCAGATCGAGAATCATCTTGCCAGGGTGGATGCAAAACTAGATCTCATCCTCCAGCATCTACAAATTCCCCAACCATCACAAGGTAACCTACCACCCCCTCCTCCTCCTCAAAACCCACCTCCTCCTCCTAATCACCCTCAACTTCCCCCTCCTCCTCCACCTAACACTCAACAACCTCAGCCACCACCACAAAATGACCAACAACCCCCACCATCACCACACAATGACCACCAATCCCAACCTTCACCTACTCATGACCAACAAACCCAAGACTCACCCCAACACTCTCCACGCCAATCCCCACTAAACTCTCAATCTCCACCTCCTTCACCCATTCTCACACGACCTGGCGCTCCTACACGCTCTCCACTCCGCTTCTCCAACGAACCTTCCCCCATTCTGATCCTATCAACCCCAACTCTAGACCAAGATTCAACCCCCTAGCCGAGCACCTTGGATTTCACACTGCCATTCACCCCCTCAGCCAAATCTATATAAGAGATTATCCTCGCCTTCAACCACTCTCAGATGACCATTTACCATTTACCCCAGACTCCACCAACTACAAAGAATACTCCTCCACTCATCCCTACGAAGGTCTCTTTGTCACCCCCAATTGGTTCCCCGACACTACCTCATCTCCAGAAATTACCCAACCTACCTCCTCCCCAGAGACCTCACCCCAAAAACCTCCACCCTCCTCTTCCTCCACTCCATCCCTGGCCCTCACCCTCTTTGATGATGCCAAAAGGGGGAGAGATGTGATGTCCACTCTGCGTCTGTCAATGAACACAAGGGATGTCCTCAGCCAGCCAGCCTTATGGATTGATGAAGACATTGCAGCTGCCCTCCGCCGTGCTATGGAATCCCAAAGGCTGGGTGGGGCTGAGAGCCTTATAAGAGGAGAAGCAATCCGGTTCATGCAGCAGCAGAGGTCGGCTGAGCAAGGATCACATTTGGAGATGGTTGTCTTTGGGCAGAATGAACAATCCTCACAACCTGAGTCATCATCAGAGCCTCCTCCAACTAAAACAAGTAGAGAGATTGTTGAGGAGATCATGATGAAGTGGGGACTAAAGAGACCCAACCATCCTCCTATTGTGATAGCCAAGCCTATTCCTGCATCCTCTGGGCAAGAGTCTGAGATCCCTTCGCCTGAGCGTTCATCTGCCCCTCCTCCCTCATCTGAGCCAGCAGTCATCTTCAGTGAGTCTAGAAAGAAGGCCATTGCTAGAAAGCGTGCCAGGAGAATTATTGCCACCACTGAATCTGATAAGACTGAGGAAGAGACTCCATCTGACCTACCTGAGCAAGGAACTTCATCTGCCCAGGTTGAGCAAGAAACTCCAGTGGTTCAAGCAATTCCAATTCTGAAGGAAGTCAAGTTGGAAATTGAAGACATGACTCCTGAGGAATTTGAGAAGTTTGGATTCACAGATAAGTTATCCTTTGGTCAGATGGCCTGCCTCGATGCTGACAGAGCAAGTGCCATGCCCACTCCTCCAATTAGCAAGAGTAAAGGGAAAGGGAAAAGGAAAGCCCAGGAAGTTGAGGAGGATCCCAACTTCCCTGTATGGAACGTAAAAATCCGGGCTGTTCACTATCCCAATGGAGAGGTCACCTACTTCGACGATGCTACAGGGTTCCCTGGGTATGAAGAAGTAGAGAACATGAAAAGGGCATTCGAGGAGTCTATTGAATCAGAGAGGCTCAGAAGGGAAAGAGATGAAGAAGAGCTTCAGCAGATCATTGCCAAGATAGACCAGAATGTGCATGAGGCCGAGTTAGCCAAACTTCAAAAGGAAAATGAAGAGAGACAGAAGGAGAAGGAGAGGAAAAAGAAATACAAACCCTGAACCCCCAATCCAAACATTTTCTTTTAACTTAGAAATTTTTCTTTTTGTTTTGTTTTCATGCATACTTTCATACTTGCTTAGTGTAATTTATTTGTATATGTTCTTTACTTGTATATGTTATTTGATTGTGTACTCTGACGTGTAACTTCTGCTTATCAATAATATTTGCCTAAGTTACTTGTTCTTATCTATTGCTTTTATTCTTCTGATAATCCTTTCATATAAATTTAATCGATAAAACTAAGTTTGTCATCATCAAAAAGGGGGAGAATGTTAGAATCTTAAGTTTTGATGAGGACTAAAATATGAAAGAATAGGCCAAGTACTTAGAAAGCAATAGGTTAACATAGGATCCCAAGTAAGAGTGCAACCAGATGTGGATTTACTCCCGGATAGACTAGGACTTGCGCACGCGGATGAATGTTTCATCCCCCAGCGGCAACGAGTAACTCACTAGGGACTTAACTTAGTCCATGAACGCTAGATATACAAAACCTTAAGACTAAGCTATGATTCAACCGGAAGTGAAATTGCTTCCTGTTAGACTTAGACTGGCGCAGACTGATAGAATAGATATAACCCTAAGCGTCAGTGAGTTTACCACGTCAAGTGAAATTGCTTCCTGTTAGACTTAGACTGGCGCAGACTGATAGAATAGATATAACCCTAAGCGTCAGTGAGTTTACCACGTCAAGTGAAATTGCTTTCTGTTAGACTTAGACTGGCGCAGACTGATAGAACTGATATAACCCTAAGCGTCAGTGAGTTTACCACGTCAAGTGAAAGTGCTTCCGATAGCTTAGTGACTAGCGCTGACTGTTGGATTGAAGGACACTGAGCGAGAGTGAGTAATAGTGAACTAAATCCTTCATCAAGTGAATTTACTTCCGGATGTAGAAGTGCTTCTGGATACACCTTAGACTAAGGCAACACCCACTGCATGTGACTATGTGCCTATATTGCTAAACTAACGTTTAAATGCAGCACACTAAGAAAGGTTGCTTCCGGATGTAATTTTGCTTCCGCAAGCAATCAGAATGTCAGAACGTTCAGAGATGCAGTGTCAGAATGCTTTTGTCAGAGCAGAGGTGTCAGGACTACTTTTCAGAGATAAAGCAAGTCAACCCTGTTATGCATTGATGAAGCATTCATTGGGCAAACGGTAACATGGGAAAAACGGCCATATTCAAACGGCTAGCCCACCTACCAAGAGTTCAAAATGTTTGAAGACTATATAAGGGAGCTCAACTTCATTTATGAAGAAATGAATTATCTTTGAATATTCTTGAGAGAAGTTAGAGCGAGAAACTAAGAACACCTTCAAGCATTCAAAGCTGCCCAGAAAAGTAAAGAGCATTTAACACATCGAGTGATCCTTTTCATCTACATATTCTGTACTCTTTGTTGTTAAGTCTCTTCTTGTTATAAGAGCATTGATTGTACTTAAGTGTGTAACACCATCCGTTCTTGGAGAGAACTTAGTCAGAAAAATCCTTTAAGTGTAAAGGTTAACCCCTTGCTTGGTGTGAGGGGGAGCTAGTTAGAAAGGTTACAAGTGAGCCTGTGTAAAACTTGTAGTTGTAAGGTTGCAAGTGATCCCGTGCAAAACTTGCGGTTGTAAGGTTTCAGGTGAACCCGATTTTAAACCTGAGATATAGTGGAACTCGGCCTGGGTGGTTGAGGACTGGACGTAGGTCAGGTAGACCGAACCAGTATAACTCTTGTGTTGATTTACTCGAGCATTTATTTTGAAGCACAATTCACCCCCCTCTTGTGCATCCATTACTTTCATTCTCCATGTTGATCGAGGAATCCTCTCTCTCTTGTTCTTCTCAAGATAGTTGAGTGGAATTCTGCGATAGCTCATCCTTGAGACAGAAACTTTATTCCTTGTGGTTGTGCACTGCTTCCTATGATTGGACCAAGTGGTTGCAGCAGTGACATCACCACGAATTCTCTTCTTTGGGGTAAGAGGAACTCTTGATCTTTCCTGCACAAGTAAGACACTAGAAGGATGTTTTGGTACCCATTTGTACTTGGGTCCTACATGGTTAGCATTGGACCTTACTTGTTCTTTAGAAATCCATACAAATTTATTTCTCACATTTAAATTTCTTCTAAAACTACATATGTGAGAAATATGACCTGATTTACCACAATAATGACAGATAATGGAATGATATTCAGAATGGGATTTCCTATCATTATCTTGTTGGTCAGTTTTCTTTTCAAAGACTCTCTGTTCTTTTGAAACAACTTTTGAAATCTCAGGGCCTTTTGAAAACTTTTCTTTTTCCTTCAACAGGGATTCACAATTGGAAAAATTTTCAGAATGTGTTGAAGGTTCCGTTATCGATAGAGGATTAGCTATCGGTAGCGATAGTTGTTCTTCTACGGATGGAGCTTTGGAAACCTTGGATGTAGAAGAGACAATGAATTTCTCAAGTTTCCTGTTCTTTTCCCTTAAACCTAGAACTTCTTTTGCAAGTTTACAGAATTCAATATGTAACTCATTATATGTGTCTTGCAATTCAGAAGGTTCAAGTTCAAATACCTCATTTTCTTCAGTTTCTGAATCTTCTAGGCAGAGATCGACATCCTCTTCACTGCTGCTAGCTTCCTCAATATCAGCTTCATGTAGCTCACCAACAGTTGATCCACAAGGTGTTAGAATCTTAAGTTTTGATGAAGACTAAAATATAAAAGAATAGACCAAGTACTTAGAGAGCAATAGGATAATATAGGATCCCAAGTAAGAGTGCAACCAGATGTAGATTTACTTCCGGATAGTCTAGGACTCGCGCACGCGAATGAATGATTTATCCCCCAGCGGCAGCGAGTAACTCACTAGGGAAATAACTTAGTCCATAAGCATTAGGTACACAAAACCTTAAGACTAAGCTATGTTTCAATCGGAAGTGAAATTGCTTCCTGTTAGATTTAGACTGGCGCAGGTTGATAAAATAGATATAACCCCAAGCGTCAGTGAAAATGCAACGTCAAGTGAAACTGCTTCCTGTTAGATTTTGACTGACGCAGACTAATAGAATAGAGTAACCCCAAGCGTCAGTGAATCAGCCTCGTCAAGTGAAATTGCTTCCTGTTAGATTTAGACTGGCACAGGCTGATAGAAGAAATCTAACCCTAAGCGACAGTGAGTTTACCACGTCAAGTAAAAGTGCTTCCAATAGCTTAGTGACTAGCGCTGACTGTTGGAATGAAATACACTGAGCAAAAGTAAGTAATAGTGAGTTAGATCCTTCATCAAGTGAAGTTACTTCCGGATGTAGAAGTGCTTTCGGATACATCCTAGACTAAATGAATTCCCACAGCATGTATAGCTCTTACTATATTTGATTATATATATTGCTATGTTGGACTAACAAGTATGTGCAGAACTTAGTCTTACTTCCGGATGCAACTGAGCTTCCGGATGCAAAAACTCTTGGCACTGGGATTCAGAGACTAACACTTGCAGAGCAAGATTGCCGCTCCCGGATGAACGATGATCATCCGTCAGCAAGAGTACAAGAGTAAACGTCACATACTCAGAAGTCAGAATGCTTTTGTCAGAGCAGAGGTGTCAGGACAACTTTTCAGAGATAAAGCAAGTCAACCCTGCTAAGCATTAATGAAGATGTACTTCACAACGGTAACTTGGGATTAACGGCTATATTCAAACGGACATATTCAACCTGCCACCCAAGCCTAGAAGTCGAGTATAAAAGGAACATCTACATTCAGAAGAAGAAGAGAGAAAAAATATAGAGCTTATTATCTGAGATATTGTATTCTACATTCCTCTCATCGTCTACTCTCAGATCTAGATTTGTAACATTCTTAGAGAGTATTTCAGTTGTACTTAAGTGAGTAACATCATCTACTCTTAGAGAGAGTCATTTGTACTTAAGTGTTTATCACAATCAGTTCATAGAGTGAACATATAACCAAATCCTCTAATTAATAGAGGCTGTTCTAAAGCTAGTGCTTGAAGAACAGAATTGTTATCTTACAGTTGTAAGGGGGAGCATTTAGAGGTTTTCTAAATCTCCATAGGTTGCAAGTTAGCCCGCAAAACTTGTGGTTGTAAGGTTGCAGGTGATCCCGTTGTAAAACCTGTGGTTGTAAAGGTTTGCAGGTGAGCCCGTTGTAAAACCTGTGGGTTGTTAGGTGAACCCGTGTTCGTAAAACCTAAAGTGTAAAGGCTTTCTTGTGCCTGGTTAAAACAAGAAGTTTAGTGGATTGAAAATCTCAGGTAGAGCCTGGGGACTGGATGTAGGTCTGGGAGTGACCGAACCAGGATAAACTTGCTTGTGCATATTCTGCTTATTTAAATCTCACACCAAGCACCACACCACTGTATACTCACTTGTGCTTGGGATGATTCATCGTCACTCTCATCAAGCACAAGGAGTAAAGTTTTAAAAAGGGAAAATCATAAGTTTTATTCTTCCACCCAATTCACCCCCCCTCTTGGGTGACAGCCACGCATTTCATTTGGTATCAGAGCAAGGTCACTTGTTTAAAGGATCAAACGATCTCAAGTGCAAAGACCTAGGCTGACTTGGGTTACAAAATGTGTTTTGAAGGTTTTGATCATACTATCCCACCCGTGTTAGAAAATGCTGATTTTTACTTATGGAAGGGAAGGATGAAAAGTTTTATACTATCCACGGATTTCAAAATGTGGGACGTCTTTGAAAAGGACTCTGATTTCAAACCAAAAGTAAATTGGACTGAAGAGGAGAAAGATTTATTTTACTTAAACCTTAGAGCAATGCAAATTTTGCACAAAAGTTTATCTGACAATGATTTCCAGAAAATTAAACATTGCTCTAGGGCTAGAGACATTTGGAACACTCTTGATACTATGTATGCTTCTAACCAATTTCTTGAAGTTAAGGCTATCCAAAGCTCATTATGTGCTCCCTGTGAATCCACCTTTGATGAGCTACTGGATGGTGATATAGAGGAAGCTAGCATCAGTGAAGAGAGTGTCAATCTGTGCCTAGAAGATTCAGAAACTGAAGAAAATTAGGTACCTGAACTTGAACCTTCTGAATTGCAAGACATTTATGATGAGTTACACATCGAATTCTGTAAACTTGCAAAAGAAGTTCTAGGCTTAAGAAAAAGGAATAGGGAACTTGAAGAACTTATTCTTTCTTCTACAACCAAGGAGTCCAAAGTTCCATTCTTAAAAGAAGAGTTTTCAAAAGACCCGGAGATTTCAAAAGTTAACAAACATAGTGTCTTTGAAAAGAAAACTGACCAACACAATAATGACAGGAAATCACATTCTGAACATCATCCCATTATCTGTCATTATTGTGGTAGAACAGGTCATATTTCTCACACATGTAGTCTTAAGAAAAATTTACATGTGAGAAATAAATTTGTATGGATCCCTAAAGGACAAGTAAGGTCCAGCGCTAACCATGTAGGACCCAAGTACAAATGGGTACCAAAACTCCCTTCCAGTGCCTTACTTGTGCAGGAAAGATCAAGAGTTCCTCTTGCCCCAAAGAAGAGAACTCATGGTGATGTCACTGCTGCAACCACCTGGTACAATCATAAGAAGCAGTGCGCTACCACAAGGAATAAAGACTTTGTCTCAGGGATAAGCTATCACAGAGTTCCACTCAACTATCCTGAGAAGAACAAGAAAGAGAGGATGTCTCAACCAACATGGAGAAAGCCTATGAATCCTGTCTCTCCTAAGAAAGTGCTTCAGGCCAAAGATAAGTATAGAAAATCCCCTTGGGTAAGCAAGAGATCACTTAAGGTTGAAGCATGCAATAGTAAAATCTCCTATGCAAATGTTAGATGGACCTATTGAGATTTTACATCAAGCATCATGTATATGAACACTATATGCCTTATAAGAGTTTATCACAATGTTCATAAGTCTACATGCTATCTATGACTATCATTATCAAACCGTGTATAACCATGTGCATATAGTCATAGTTGATTCACAATGCCATATTCATAGAAAATGATTCTTAGATGCATACGAACCTTACACTTCCTACAAACTGACCTGTCAGATCCAAGATTGGAGACTGAAAAATGGAAAAAGGAATCATTTGGTATTTTGTAGGAAAGAAGATCCAAAGGAACAACAATATTCAAGATCATATCTGAGCAATATGTCAAATCTGAATGAGCTGTTGTTCATACTGGGCTCCGAGAGCTACTGCTCCTGAAATTGAAAAGATCAAACACCACTTGCCAAGATCAAACAAGCTACTACTTAACGCAAATGTAGCTTTGATTATGAAAGCTTGATCGATGTGGATGCACAAGAGAGAACTTCAACAAGTATGCTCGTCATCAAGATGAGAAGAAATGGCTGTGATCTTGAGGATTATGGTTTTGAGCTGATTAACATAAGGTGACTAGGAAAGTCCTCAGCATGCACACTAATGTTAAATCTAAAGACCTTCACATCCGGAAGCAAATACACTTCCGGAAGCATGTGCAAGAATGGCCTCTCAACTACAGATATAGCCACCAGACAACCACTGAGGGTCCCTCAATGTTAAATCTTAAGTAAGTACAACCGGAAGCAAAACCACTTCCGGATGATTATTTGCTGGGACTGAGTATTGAAAAGAAGCAAGCCAGAGCGCCAATGCCAAACAAAGGGACACGTCACTTCAGAAAACGTTTCAACTTCCTCTATGAAACGTTGTGCCTTCTCTGACTAATTGAAGCAACACGTGTCATCAGGTGTGTCGTTCCAACTTAAAATCTTACGTTACCCAATGTGTGAAAATTTGAAAGAAGATGCCCATTTTTACCCTTAGAAGTTTTACCTATAAATAGATGTCATTTTTTACTTGCATCATTTACACTCGCATCATTTTCTCTGAAAATTTACTTCATCTTCTTCATTGCGTTCTTCATTTTTCTCTACACATTTCTCGCATTTCATCCCTTTTTACCACAACATTCATACAAAAATGGCCGGATCTCATGAATCCAACCCAGTTACCCAGAAAACCTCTTCATCCAAGAAACATAAGTCGAAATCTGGGAAATCAAGTCACAAACATTCTGGCAATTCTGGGCATCGTGAAGAACATCGCGATGAACATCATGAACACCATGAAGGTTCTGGGCAAACACAGGGGCAGGTCGAAAATATTCAGGGTCAGCCTGAAACTTCTGGTAGAGTGGCAGAATAGCCAGTGGCTTCTGAGAATGAGCAAGCAAAGGAAGCCCAGAGAAAAGGGAAGAAGAAAGTGCAATTTGCTGAAGAACCTTCTTCCAAGAGGCAGAGGGTTGAAGAAGACGACCCTACAATATACAGAGATGGGGCGTTGGAGCCAATTGCTGCCAAATTTGAGACGTCCATCCCTTACTTCAACCATGGGCTGTTCATCGAACTGGACAAGATTGATGAACTAGGGTTTCCCCATTTGCGCCCTTACTTGGAGAAGTATATGCCTTGGCTGGGCATCAACCAGGACTACAACGTCAACGTCCTGCGAGTCTTCAGTCAAACCCTCTCTCGCAGGGCTAAGTACAAGAAGGTGGATGGGAAAGAGCAAGTCCACAAACTCTCCTTCACTGCCACGGTAAGGGGGAGGACGTTCAGGTTCACTTGGAGGACCTTGAATGAGATGATGGGAATCACTGAAGAAGGTATGAATGAATGGATCTACCCTGAGTCTCTCAAGTACAGCAAGGAAGAACTCGAGAAATTGTATGGCACCAACAACAAGAAGGTATCCAAGATGTCTGACTCTAACAGGCTCTTGTACTACATCTACTCCCGGATGATGACTCACAAGGGAGGCAACTTCAACGAGTTCACACTGCTGGACAACCCTTGGTTCCCCAGACTCCTCTCCCACAAGCCAATCAACCCCGGCCAGCTGATCTGTCTTGAGCTTCAACGCTGGTTAAATAATGACAAGTCTGGCTATCTTCCCTATCTCACTATCATTGCCTTCCTCCTTGAGAAGTACCTGATCAAGGCCACATCTGCTGTGGAGGAAGAAAATGTAAAGTGTAAGCCTGTGGGAGCAACCAACATTGGGAAGATGGGCATCAAGTACCTCAAGCCTGCCAAGCCCACTCGCTCAGGATCACAGGCCGAGAGCGCCTCTCAGACTTCAGTTCCCTCTACATCTGGTGCAGGGGATCAAGAAGTGGACTCCCATGCTGGGCCAAGCCGTGCCGCAAGAGTACCAGCCTCTGTTAGAGCCTTTGCCGAGGAAGTAAAGGAAGAGCTTCTGTTTAGGCTGCCTGAATCCTTGGTGGGTCCTCTCCGTGCTGAGTGTGATGCTGGTTTCCAGCACCAAGGAGAGCGGATCCAGCGGCTCGAAGACAGGGTGGGCCAAGTTGAAAATTATCTTGCCAGGGTGGATGCCAAATTAGATCTCATCCTTCAACACCTACAAATTCCCCAACCATCTCAAGGTAACCTACCACCTCCTCCTCCTCCTCCTCAAAACCCACCTCCTCCACCTCCTAATCACCCTCAACTTCCCCCTCCTCCTCCACCTAACACTCAACAACCTCAACCACCACCACAAAATGACCAGCAACCCCCACCATCACCAAACAATGACCACCAATCCCAACCTTCCCCTACCCATGACCAGCAAACCCAAGACTCACCTCAACACTCTCCACATCAAACCCAAGACTCACCTCAACACTCTCCACACCAAACCCAAGACTCACCTCACAACTCTCCACGCCAATCCCCACTAAATTCTCCATCTCCACCTCCTTCACCCACTCTCTCACGACCTGGCGCCCCTACTCGCTCACCACTCACCTTCTCTGCTGGACCCTCCAATCCTAACCCTACCACATCTCAGACCCCCATAGTTTTTATCTCTCGAGATAACCCAGATGAAATTTATTACCTCCGGGACCAATCCCCTATCAGGTGGAAGGAACCACAACCTGATATCTAATACTCCACCTACCCCTATGATGGCCTCTTTACCCACCCTACCTTCTTCGAAAGGAACTCCATTCTCTTTCCCAACCCTCCTCAAACTCCAGAACATCCATCTTCTCCCACATCCTCTACCTCTACCCTCTCACCCTCCCCTCCTAAGAGATTTGGCCATGAGCCACCTCCATCCTCCTCCTCATCCACTCCATCCCTGGCACTCACCCTTGTTGATGATGACAAAAGGGGGAGAAATGTTATGTCTACTCTTCGCCTAAGTATGGCCACAAGGGATGTTCTCAGCCAGCCATCACTCTGGATTGATGAAGACATCACGGCCGCCCTGCGTCGTGCATTTGAGTCCCAAAGGCTGGGTGGTGCAGAAAGCCTTATAAGAGGAGAAGCCATCCGGTTCATGCAGCAGAAGAAAGCGGCTGAGCAAGGACCACAATGGGATATGGTTGTGTATGGGCAGAATGATCAATCCTCACAACCTGAGTTATCATCAGAGCCTCCTCCAACTAAAACAAGTAGAGAAATTGTTGAGGAGATCATGATGAAGTGGGGACTCCAGAGACCCAACCATCCTCCCATAGTGATAGCCAAGCCTGTTCCTGCATCCTCTGGGCAAGCGTCTGAGAGTCCTTCATTTGAGCAATCATCTGCTCCTCCTCCCTCGTCTGAGCCAGCAGCCAGATTCAGTGAGCCCAGAAAGAAGGTTGTTGCTAGGAAACGTGCCAGGAAGTTAATTGCCACCACTGAATCTGATGAGTCTGAGGAAGAGACTCCATCTGACCTACCTGAGCAAGAAACCTCATCTGCCCAGGTTGAACAAGAAAATCCAGTGGTTCAAGCAGTTCCAATTCTGAAGGAAGTCAAATTGGAAATTAAAGACATGACTCCTGAGGAATTTGAGAAGTTTGGATTCACAGATAAGCTATCCTTTGGTCAGATGGCTTGCCTCGATGCTGATAGAGCAAGTGCCATGCCCACTCCTCCAATTAGCAAGAGCAAAGGGAAGAGCAAAGGGAAAGGGAAAAGGAAAGCCCAGGAAGTTGAGGAGGATCCCAACTACCCTGTATGGAACGTGAAAATCTGGGTTGTTCACTATCCCAATGGAGAGGTCTCCTACTTCGACGATGCTACTGGGTTCCCTGGGTATGAAGAAGTGGAGAACCTAAAAAGGGCATTCGAGGAGTCTATTGAATCAGAGAGGCTCAGAAGGGAAAGAGATGAAGAAGAGCTTCAGGAGATCATTGCCTAGATAGACCAGAATGTGCGTGAGGCTGAGTTAGCCAAACTGCAAAAAGAGAATGAAGAGAGACAAAAGGAGAGAGAGAGGAAAAAGAAGCACAAACTATAAACCCCCAATCCAAAATTTCTTTTTAACTTAGAAATTTTTCTTTTGAATTGATTTCATACATATTCTCTTACTTGCTTAGTGAAATTTATTTGTGTACGTTCCTTACTTGTATATGTTATTTGATTGTATACTCTGACTTGTGACTTTTACGTATCAGTAATATTTTTTCAAGTTACTGGTTCTTATCTATTGCTTTTATTCTTTTGCTAATCCTTACTTATGAACTTAATCGATAAAACTAGGTTTGTCATCATCAAAAAGGGGGAGAATGTTAGAATCTTAAGTTTTGATGAAGACTAAAATATAAAAGAATAGACCAAGTACTTAGAGAGCAATAGGATAATATAGGATCCCAAGTAAGAGTGCAACCGGATGTAGATTTACTTCCGGATAGTCTAGGACTCGCGCACGCGAATGAATGATTTATCCCCCAGCGGCAGCGAGTAACTCACTAGGGAAATAACTTAGTCCATAAGCATTAGGTACACAAAACCTTAAGACTAAGCTATGTTTCAATCGGAAGTGAAATTGCTTCCTGTTAGATTTAGACTGGCGCAGGTTGATAAAATAGATATAACCCCAAGCGTCAGTGAAAATGCAACGTCAAGTGAAACTGCTTCCTGTTAGATTTTGACTGACGCAGACTAATAGAATAGAGTAACCCCAAGCGTCAGTGAATCAGCCTCGTCAAGTGAAATTGCTTCCTGTTAGATTTAGACTGGCACAGGCTGATAGAAGAAATCTAACCCTAAGCGACAGTGAGTTTACCACTTCAAGTAAAAGTGCTTCCAATAGCTTAGTGACTAGCGCTGACTGTTGGAATGAAATACACTGAGCAAAAGTAAGTAATAGTGAGTTAGATCCTTCATCAAGTGAAGTTACTTCCGGATGTAGAAGTGCTTCCGGATACATCCTAGACTAAATGACTTCCCACAGCATGTATAGCTCTTACTATATTTGATTATATATATTGCTATGTTGGACTAACAAGTATGTGCAGAACTTAGTCTTACTTCCGGATGCAACTGAGCTTCCGGATGCAAAAACTCTTGGCACTGGGATTCAGAGACTAACACTTGCAGAGCAAGATTGCCGCTCCCGGATGAACGATGATCATCCGTCAGCAAGAGTACAAGAGTAAACGTCACATACTCAGAAGTCAGAATGCTTTTGTCAGAGCAGAGGTGTCAGGACAACTTTTCAGAGATAAAGCAAGTCAACCCTGCTAAGCATTAATGAAGATGTACTTCACAACGGTAACTTGGGATTAACGGCTATATTCAAACGGACATATTCAACCTTCCACCCAAGCCTAGAAGTCGAGTATAAAAGGAACATCTACATTCAGAAGAAGAAGAGAGAAAAAATATAGAGCTTATTATCTGAGATATTGTATTCTACATTCCTCTCATCTTCTACTCTCAGATCTAGATTTGTAACATTCTTAGAGAGTATTTCAGTTGTACTTAAGTGAGTAACATCATCTACTCTTAGAGAGAGTCATTTGTACTTAAGTGTTTATCACAATCAGTTCATAGAGTGAACATATAACCAAATCCTCTAATTAATAGAGGCTGTTCTAAAGCTAGTGCTTGAAGAATAGAATTGTTATCTTACAGTTGTAAGGGGGAGCATTTAGAGGTTTTCTAAATCTCCATAGGTTGCAAGTTAGCCCGCAAAACTTGTGGTTGTAAGGTTGCAGGTGATCCCGTTGTAAAACCTGTGGTTGTAAAGGTTTGCAGGTGAGCCCGTTGTAAAACCTGTGGGTTGTTAGGTGAACCCGTGTTCGTAAAACCTAAAGTGTAAAGGCTTTCTTGTGCCTGGTTAAAACAAGAAGTTTAGTGGATTGAAAATCTCAGGTAGAGCCTGGGGACTGGATGTAGGTCTGGGAGTGACCAAACTAGGATAAACTTGCTTGTGCATATTCTGCTTATTTAAATCTCACACCAAGCACCACACCACTGCATACTCACTTGTGCTTGGGATGATTCATCATCACTCTCATCAAGCACAAGGAGTAAAGTTTTAAAAAGGGAAAATCATAAGTTTTATTCTTCCACCCAATTCACCCCCCCCCCTCTTGGGTGACAGCCACGCATTTCATTTGGTATCAGAGCAAGGTCACTTGTTTAAAGGATCAAACGATCTCAAGTGCAAAGACCTAGGCTGACTTGGGTTACAAAATGTGTTTTGAAGGTTTTGATCATACTATCCCACCCGTGTTAGAAAATGCTGATTTTTACTTATGGAAGGGAAGGATGAAAAGTTTTATACTATCCACGGATTTCAAAATGTGGGACGTCTTTGAAAAGGACTCTGATTTCAAACCAAAAGTAAATTGGACTGAAGAGGAGAAAGATTTATTTTACTTAAACCTTCAAAAACCATTTTATATCCCAAGTCAGTCATGGTCTTTGCACTTGAGATCGTTGGATCCTTTAAACAAGTGACCTTGCTCTGATACCAAATGAAAAGTGTGGCTGTCACCCAAGAGGGGGGTGAATTGGGTGGCAGAATAAAAATTAAAATGCTCTTTTAAACATGACTTCTTGTGCTTTATGTAAATGACAGTGATCATACTATGCACAAATAAGTATATGATGGTGTGGTGTTGGAAATGAGAAGATTAAAGACGGAATAAGCACGCACAGATTTATCCTGGTTCGGTCACTTCCAGACCTACATCCAGTCCCCAGACTTCACCTGAGATTTTCAATCCACTAAACTTCTTGTTTAATCTAGGCACAAGACGGCCCTTACACCTTAGGTTTTACGAACTCGGGTTCACCTAACAACCCACGGGTTTTGCAACGGGTTTACCTGCAAACCTTGGAGATTTAGAAAACCTCTAAATACTCCCCCTTACTTTTGTAAAGTTACAACACTGTTCTTCAAGCACCAAGCTTTTAGAACAACCTCTTTCAATTAGAGGATTTGATAATATGTTCACTCTATGAACTGATTGTGATAAACACTTAAGTACAAATGATTCTCTCAAGAGTTCTCTCTAAGAATATTACAACTCTAAGATCAGAGAGTAGAAGATAAGAAGAATATAGACTATAATATCTCAGACAATAAGCTTGTTGTTCTTCGTCTTATCTTCATGAATGTTGAAGATATTTCTTTTATACTCAGCTTCCAACACTCACTGGCTTGGGCGGCAGTTTGGAATATGTCCGTTTGAATATAGTCGTTGATCCCTTGTTAAGTACATCTTCATTAATGCTTAGCAGGGTTGACTTTGCTTTTAATTAATTCTGCACAGAGGACTTCTGAAAAGTAACTCTGACATCTCTGTTCTGACAAAAAGCAACTCTGACATCTGAGCACTTGTACGTTCTGACTCTTGTACTATGCTATCGGTAGTCAAAGCTTCGTTCTGCAAGCTTTAGTGCAAGTGTGTAATACAAGAGTGTTCACTATCAGATGCACTCTTGTTATCGGAAGTGAGTGCTTCGATCTGCATGTGTTAGTCTGAGAACGCAGTGCAACGAGCATTCACTATCGGAAGCTCATTTGCTATCGGAAGCGAGACTAAGTTTTGCACACAAATGTTAGTTCAACAGAGTAATATATAATCAAGTGCAATCGGAAGCATTTTTGCTATGAGAAGCAATCCTACTTAGACTAGGTTATATAGGATCAGACTCAGTGTTAAATTCACTTTCACTATCGGACGCATGTTACATCCGCAAGCGCTAGTTACGTTGTTTTAGCTCTAAGTCTTTCGGTAGTGATTTTGCATCCGGTTGTGTTCTAACTTAGGATTTAATTCTAATCTGATTCTTCCTAAGTGATCAATCAGCTATTTCATATTTTAGTCTTCATCAAAACTTAAGATTCTAACAGTGACCTCACAAAGAGTTTGATTACATATTATTTTCTTCCTTTATTAATGTGGCTAGTTTCTAATATGTGTGTTTTATGCAGACTTCTTAGTTGTGATGTAGTTGCTAGTTGATGCTTGCAACTCAAATATTTTGAGAACATAAAATTTTTCTCCATCTCCTATGTTAAACTTCCAAGGTAGTGTTACAAGCACACAAGAAGTGGGAAGAAGATGAAAATCATAAGGGTGATTAGATATTTATAGGATTGAGGCTTGACTTTAGAGAATTCTCAGTAAAAATTTTATTTTTTTATTAAAAAATTGAATACCTTTCAAGCTCTTAAAACACATGTAAAGATATGTTTATTTTTTAATTAAAGCGCTTTAAGCGAATGATAAGGTGTGTTTATTTTTAATTGAAATAATAAATACCTTTGTGTGCACTTAAAGCACATGTAAAGGCCACCTTTACATGTGCTTTAAGCACGTGTAAAGGCTAGTCTTCACATGCGCTTTCTGAGTGCATATAATTCCTTACCCTCGTAGATTCTACATATGCCTTTGAAGCGTGTGTAAAGGTCCAATTTTGAGCGCGTCTAAAGGGTTTTTGTAGGGTTGTGGGATCTCAAGGCGAAAGTGTCCAAATGATGTCGATCTGGGGCATCCTATCCACGTCCTTGTTTTCTCTTCTCTCCATCCAAACAGTTAAATTAATCGATCTAAAACATATTACCAAAGTATATTTTAGAATATTATCTAATAAATACTTTTGGTTTTATTAATAAAAAGTGCTAACACTAAGAAAGAATAATACATTTTAAGTTTTAAAAATAACAATGATTGATGTAAAAAAGCCTCATTTGAGACTAAGTGTTATATTAGAAGATTGAAAAAATACTTTATAGAAGCAATGAAAATAAAAGTTTATGATTTATAAAAGTAAAAGTTTATTTATAATTAATTAAGATTGTATAAATTAATTAAGATTGTATGAATTTCCGTTGCATTTCATTTATTATTAAAAAACATGTTAAATCAAAGACCTAGAGCCATCAGTAGCTTCAGAATAAAGACAAAATTTGTTTTATAATATAAGAACTCTATCACTCGATCCCTGCTATCTAAGAAAAATTATAAATAAAAATCCACCTTCTAAATTTTAAAATTTTAAATTTATTATTTTAAATGTTTAATGGTTATTAATACCTATTTCTTGTTAGAGGAAATCCCAGATAAGGTGCGGTTAAATTTCAAAATCATTTGAAGTAGTTGGATAGCATACTCAAAGTCCACTTTCTGTAAATTTTAAATTCAACTGTCATTTATATGACTTATTAATTCCTATACAAAAATAATTATTGGGATTTGAAAATTTGTAAGGTATTATTTTGTTAAATTTTCATTGATAAATATCCATTCATGCAGGCTCCTTTTTTTTTATCATTTTACTTAAAATATCATTTAATCATCTATGTCATCATAAATGTATAGATACTTCATTAATACGGAAATGGACATTACTAGTTAAGAAAGTGATATGATATTGCTTATCAACACTCTATGTGGACCACATGATGATACAATACATTGTGTTAGCTAATCCGTTCCAACATTCAAACTTTAAAATTTTAAATATTAATTTGTTACATATAGTTGTCATTCATTTTAGATCTATAACTATACTAGTTAGTTTATAGTATAATTTTAAGTAACTGCACTCTGAAAAAAATGAAGACTATGTCCAAGTAATATAACTATTTCATCTCAATACAGCCTTGATACAAAAGAAAAATTAAATCGTTGTAGTTTCAAAATATTTGAATGTACAATAAATATAATTTCATGAATATCAACTTATGCGTATACTCTCTTCACTCTAAAATACCTTGAATTCCAGAATAATTTTGAAACCCATGATATCATTATAAATCATTTGAAGTCTAATTAATACTTATTAATTAGTTTATAAATTAATAGTTGAATATGCATTTTTTAACATTTTCAATTTATTACTTTTAATCCACATTTTTAATAGAGTAAGTTTGAAGATATAGAATTATAATTTAAGATGTATTTGCCAAATTAACCAGTTTTACTTAATTTCAGTGACATTGTTGAAAAATGCCTTTTTTTATTAGGATTAGGCCTCGACACTTTGGCCCAGCTTACCATAAAAGCATTTTTTTATTTGTTTGGGAACAATCCAAGTGGTAATTTTTTAAATTTGTGTCGAACCGTGTTGAGCCAACTTGGTCCGGTTCAAGAAAACCCCAGATATGAGCTATAAAACGAGGCGATCCATTTAATGAAACACTGCGATATTACGAAAATGTATGTCGGCGGCGAGCTCCGGCAACCCGCCACCCAAAGCTTTGGGAGTCGTTTCTCTCTCATCTGACCTCTGTTTGACATGTTTTTTTTTGCTATTTGATTCATGTGGACAAGATCTACGTGTTTAGACAAAGGAAAAAACTTACCTCAAGTACTTACCTCAATTACATCCATTACCCAATAAGAATTTGACACATGTCCAACTTACCCCATACACAACTAACACATGGAGGAGAGAGAAAAGAAGGAGAAAGTGGTGTGGGTTAGTTGGACATGTGTCAAATTCTTATTGGCTTACTGGATGTAATTGAGGTCAAGTACTTGGTAAGTTTTTTCCTTAGACAAATAGATATTTGAAAAGAAATTCAAAAATTGCATATTATCTCATATTCTCCAAAAACACGATTCGGTTAGAGAAGACAAAATAGCTTTTTACCTTCAAAATTTGGTTTTAATGGCTTATGCTTGTTCATATTAGTTGTCTTTTTATGTATTATTGACCACATAGTTTATTACTTTAGGAAGGTCGAAGGAACAAACGTATCTGGATGCACAACCATTAAATAGTAACCTAAGAGCATGCTTATTTTTTATCTGAAATGATTTATCTATTTTAAACTATTTGAATAATCTTAAAACAATCTCAGAAAAATTCAAGTAATACATACTTAGAATTAGGCACGCATAGATAAGATTTTATTTGAGAACAGCATCATATTGATTATCCAAGAAATAGAAATTTGCATCAACAAATGAACGAACATATTTCTTGAACTAACCAAGAAATTCAGAAGCATGTTCGAATAAAGGAAAAAAAGTAAAAAGTTCATACATTCGTACAGGGGCTTATATCTATCCTGGGAGACACATGCCTTAGAAAAATAAGTTAACGCAACCACATACACATATATGATCAGAGGCAGTAGCACGCTTTTTTCAAATAATCATGAATACAAGCACATAATTTTGTAAATTTCAATAATCACATAATTTTTTAAATATATATATATATATATATATATATATGTATATATATATATATATATATATATATATATATATATATATATATATATATATATATATATATGAGGCTCTACCTTGATTCCGGAGTTTTGAACCTGAACCTGAAACTGAAATCGAGCAAAAGTTTTTGTAAATGAAACAAGAACAAAATAAACCGTGTTAAAAACTTTAACTAAGATTTAAGGATCTCGAAAGATTCAGCTCACTCACACAAAATTGGGTTACTAATACCCAATTGCAATCCAGAGAAGGAACCATCTCAGGAAAATCGTGAGAAGGAAATCCAAAGATTGCAATGACCGAGTGATCTGCAACTGAATGGGACAACTTCTATTTATAGTTACTTGATCGTCGCTATGAAACTTAAAATGTCACCGTCATAATTGAAGCTCATTATGTCGATAATAAACAATAATGACTTATTTGATTATCAAATTAATAGGTAATAATCATGTATTAGTTCTAATTTGTCAACTCTCTCCTTTCGTGTAGGTTGTCGAATTTAGCAATCAAACATTCCGTTACATCGAGTGCAGATCCGGTTAAATATTTCCAATAGTTAAGACTGGAGAACTAAATAGACACTTTAAATTGAGTAAAAATAAAACAAATTTGGTAAAATAAAATATCAAAACGAATTTTGTATGATGTTAGAAAAATTAGAAGTATATACTTGTCTAACATAATTATATAATAATCCCTTTGTTCAACGAATATTAATATTAATTTATTCCGTAGGTGTGTATATATGGATTGAAAATAATAAAAAACCAAGTTTTGGTACGGAATAAATAATTATGATTGCAGATAAGGGAGTTTTCCTAAATCATAATATGCTTTCTTAAAATAAAAATTTATCATTATTATAGTATTATAGTTGTTTTGGAATGGTACATATAGAGACCGGAGTATTATGTTATTTTATATTTTATATTATAAATAGTTAAGACACTCTTTTTATTTTTTTTAGTAAAGAATTCAAGTTATACGAAGCCCACACGTTAGTTGATAAAAAGGAAATTTCACATGAATAGTACTCGTAGAAAGTATGATTAAACTATTAAAAAAAGAAAAAAATGATTTAACTTGGAAAATTAATTGATTGAGGGGTTCGTATTAATTTTTTGTTGACAAAAAGTCTCGCATTGATTGATCCACCTAGAATTAAAAAACTTTACCTAACCCAAACGAGCATCTAGTGAACGTACGCTGAGTCATTATCATTAGTTCAAAAAGAAAAATCGCTTTTCATTTCCACAGACTTGAAGAAAATAAAGCTACAAACAGTTACCAGAATGTATGGAAATAAATATTTGTGTGAAGTGTGAACTATAGAACTGTCCAACATTTAAAATACAACTGTTTGGAAGTAAATAAAATTACATATGAATATACTTGAGTGGTCTTATCTTATTTATAAGATATATAAATAACTATATTTTCAAATTTAAGTAGCTTTTATTTTTCAAAAGAAGTAAATTTATCTGTTATCCCACTAAATTTCATGTCATAAATTGCTGTAAATTGTCTCACACGCACATTTTTCAAATAATAAATAGGAATATTTTTAGGGAAAATGTATACTTTCTTTCTCATTTTTGAACTAGAAAAAATTTCTCTTATTGAAAACTTCATCATATAATATTCTTTTTTGTCTTCTTATATTTAGTATTTCTTGCGCTTACCTCTACCTAGAGGAGCATATACACTATAAAAACATGACCACGATCCTTGAGTTGAAGAGTCAATTAATTGTCTATCACAATGGAAGGAAAGGCCTTACCTAAACGAAGATCTTGAATTTTTGTTAGAAAGCTTCTCAGATCTAACCACCCATGGTTACCTGGCCTTCATATATCATACAGTACAATTATTTAGAGAATTACCATATATATAGCAATACATGTATATATTTTTATGTTCAATTTATTCAATAAAAATAGCCAGCATGTTATTTTTAATTATATAGTTTTAATGAGAAATTATACAATTATTAATATTCCTAAATAATTTCATATGTAATATATGTTATGTTAAACAATTTATCGTTGTTATGATTATTGTATTATACGATTATCATGTTTTGATTATAAGTTCACAGCTAAAATGAAAATTATAAAAATTTATATAGTTAGAAAATGTTTTATCTTTCTTTAATTTAAAAAATCAGTGAATATCAGAAAAGCTATTTCTAAATCACAAATTTATTTAGTTTTATTATATGGTTACATACGATCATGTTTGAGCATTGTCGAGCTCAACTAGGATATGTTTTAAACACTGTTAAAGCCAAATAAAGCCCCTTCAATCAGGTTTCCTTTTGATGATTCTAATTTAATTATATCTTAATAAAAATGAATACCTGTTATTAATTAAGCCAGCTTGCTAAATAACAAAGAATAAATTGGGGCAGATATTGTTAATGCACACGCACACCAATTATCATAAAAGCCGTCAACCAAAATGTAATAATATAGTCCTACTTCGATAGTAAGAATAAATAATTCAAACTAATCAAATCCTAATATATCAATTAATATTATATTTCACTTTTCATTAATTATGTGTGGTTAGACACTTAGATTACTTATGATATTTTTGCAATGTCGATAAAACAAACCCTAACAAGATGGTCAATTATCACAAGCTGTTGTCCGGGGTAAAATAAAAAAATTACAAATGTTATGCAACTTGCTTGTACAACTTGCGCATTATTCTCCCTGAACTAGCTTTCTGTACAAATATAAATACATATACATGTAGGTGGTGTTTCCTCATGAGGAAAACTCAATAACCCTTCTTCCTTATCTTCATCTTCTTCTTTTCATTGATTCTACTTATATAGCCATGGAGGTTTTGATGTCATTGTGCCTAATACTTCCTTTGTTGTATTCTGTCTTCACTCTTTTTAAGATGATCCTTCAAAAGAGAAGACAGAATTGCTACATGTTGGCTTATGAGTGCTTCATGCCGCCAGAGGACACTAAGCTTAACACAGATTCCGCTGTGAGGATCGTGTTAAGGAACAAGAAGCTAGGACTGGAGGAGTACAGGTTTCTTCTCAAAACTATGGTGAGTTCAGGTATAGGAGAGAACACTTACTGCCCTAGGAACGTTATTGAAGGACGAGAGGATTCTCCAACTCTCGAAGATTCCTATGCTGAGATCGATGAGATCATGTTCGACACTCTTGATGGACTCTTCAAAAAGAGTCACTTCTCTCCCTCCGACATTGACATTCTCGTTGTTAATGTGTCCTTGTTCTCTCCTGCTCCTTCCCTCACAGCTCGTATTATAAACAGGTAAAAAACAGTTAATTTTACATTCTCTTTGACTAGAAGTGACTAAGCGTGATATGCATACATCTAACAACAAGTCTCATCTCACTAAGTTGGTTTGGTTACATGGCTCACACGGTTTCACTCATAAAAAAAGCTAACTACGTAGAATTGCATTCATTTGTATTTTACACCCACATATAGAAATACGCATACACACACACACACACACACACACACACACACACACACACAATAACTACAAGTTTTAATTATAAGATGGGGTCCGTTATATAAATATGGCCATAGTGCTGTTATGATATATGATTTAGTAATCATAAAATGAGTTAACACATACAATTAAGTTATTTTGTGTTTTACATATCAAAAGAATTTATATAAATAGATGAATATGGATTATTTAATTTAACTTTGTATATGAATAACTTCCTTTTTATATTTATCCACCAGTATTTTAGGGTACTAGTTATATTAAGTTCATGAAAAATGTAGAAGTGGGAAAGCTGTGCTACAACAGAATAATTATCACGGGTATATATCTAGGTTTGAACACAAGATCTATAGTTACAACAAGTTACAATCAGTTTATCTATCTAAATGTTTAGTAAAATAAATTTGTCTTTTTACGGGAAAAAAGTTGTTTTGGGACCCTCATTTTGGTAAGATAACAAGTTATGTTTTTCTTTCTGAAGCGTTATTGGCTAGCATGTAAACATTATTTATTTCTCCGGACAGATGTAAAACTTTAAACCTCAAAATTCAATTTGATTTCAAAATTATTTTCTTTGTTTTCTCTTTTTAGTTCAGTAATGTCAGGGCGTACGTTCTGCGTTTTTCTGTACATATTTCACAATATTAATTTCGTGCATTTATTGCTTAAATCGCAAAGCAAACTAATTCACTGAAAAAGAAATGTCATTTCTTATCTTCAATGAAAGAGCTAATTAAGTAACTCCTTTATATATTATTTGAATGTTTCATGTTATAATGATATATATGGAGTATTGAATTATATATCTAATATATGTATATATTTTCTTGATAATGATTTTTGTTAGACTGAATTATGAATTTAATAAAACTAAGTAGCTATATAAGCAAATAGGGTTGATTGAAATTTTATACTGCATATGGAACAACATAGAATGAATCAAACAATTTTATAAGTGAAAGTCAGCCTGTAATAAATATAAATGTCATTAATTTGGCTGTTGTGGTTGGTTGGCCCCATAATGGAAACGTGTTGTTATAGTATTCGAAATTCATTAACAAGGAATTTAACACCCCACCTATGTTCATACACCCTAACTAAAATACATACTCCCCGGTCCTAATTGTAAGTCGCCTTTGACTTTTTTTTGGAGAGATTAAGGTTGCGAAATAGACAATTAAATCATGACATATTTGATATATTTTTAGATTATACATTAGTTTATAGGTAAAATAAACTAGTTTAAGGGAAAAAATTAGATAAATCAATTTATAATTAATTTATTTTACTTTTTTAGAATTTTCCAAAAAAGTTAAAGGCGACTTATAATTAGGACCGGAGGGAGTATATAGCACGAATCATTATTATTTTAATTCTGATCTTCTTTTTCTAAACAGTTTGAGTCTTACTATTAGTTACTCCCTCCGATCCTTATTATAAGACACTAACTACCTACAATATTTGGTCATTAATATAAGGCACCAACCGCTATATTAAATGTTCTTCCCCCTTTACCTCTTTCGTTAATGGAGATTAAAATTGAAAATGTGAAACATGTCATTTAATGAAGGGTGAAATTGGAAAAGTTGCAAATTTAACATAAACTTCAAGACTCGCCTTTTTGTTCATATAGAAAAGTTTAGGTGATTTGAGTCTCGGGGGTTCACCGGGGTCAGGGCAGGCCTCTGGGCTCAAAACGCTTACAGGCATACTTACATATCGCCCACAAAAAAGGTCCTTACATCAGCGAGATCTGAACCTATAACCACATAGTTATGAGTCAAACTCCTTTACCAACTGAACTAACATTTGTTGATACTTCAAGACTCAATTACCATTTATTGGTTTGTGAGAAATGAGTAATTGGTGTTTTATAATAAGGACTAGAGGGAGTATGAGATTTCTTATGAACACAAAGATATTTGTGTGTATATATAACTATTAAGAAAACACTGGATTATCAGCAATAGTCATTAAAATAGATAATTATCAAACAAATAGCAACGGACTTTAATTGCCTATTTTTTTTTAAAAAAAGTTCATGTTCTATATGATTTATTAGATGACTACATATATTAGACAAGTATTCGTTAACATTGTTAGTAATGACTCTATACTATTTGCATGGTAAAAATTTTAACTAGAGAAACTTTTTTTTTTTAATTTTTTTTATCTAAACAAACAGGTACAAAATGAGGGAAGACATCAAGGCGATAAACTTGGCTGGAATGGGGTGTTCGGCGAGTGTGGTGGCCATCGATGTGGTGCAGCGGATGTTCAAGAGCCACCCGAACTCTCTCGCCGTGGTAGTGAGCACAGAAGATCTCGGGGCTCACTGGTATTGTGGCAATAACAAGATGATGATGCTCTCAAACTGTCTCTTTCGCTCTGGTGGATGTTCCATGATCTTCACTAATAAGCCCTCCTTGAAGCACCGTGCAATATTGAAGCTCAAACACATGGAACGAACCCAATTTGGTGCAAATGATGAAGCCTATGGTTGCTGCATGCAGGTATATATATTTATTTACACATACCTTTTCATTTAAGTCTAATTAAATAGTATGTGTATATATTGGTTCATGCTTGTGATCGATTTAGTCATTGGGTTAGAATTATTAATAATTAAGAGTAAAATTATTGTACGTTACGTTGCTACATAATTTATATGAGTGTTATTTATGCGTGGACTAACAATTGTAAAAATTTATTGTGGCCTTGACTCTCTATATCAGTAAGAAATTAAGATGGGACCATCTCATTTAATATATGTCGACAACTCACACTTTAGTGGTTTCGTTTTTGAACTTTAAACAACTTTTTAGATAAAAATATCTAGAAGGATCTTGTGCCCCAGTGAAAACACATGAACACTTAAAGCTGTTAAGAATAAAAGTAAGACAGTTCACTCTAAGTTACGTCCCTACCCTCATCTTACATGTAATTTGTTGGTCCCTACTCTCCTAACATTCAAAATGCTCCATCCATATCCAAATAGATCAGCTGGCTGGACAACTAATTTGCGGCGATCACGAAAAGTAACCTAGCTAGTTTGTTATTTGTCATCAAATATGTGTCCCGCAACCCTTCTTCAAATAATGACGAAAACTTCTAGTTTGCTCTGATCTTACATTTAAGATACGAGGACTATTCCATATTATCAGACACAATTATATCCTAAATTTAAGTACTAGATCACTAATATATGAATATATTAAAAAATTACAATTAAAGGTATAATATTTTAGAGAAGGTATAAACAGGAGGTCATATTTTAAAAATTTGAAAAGAAAAACAAGAATCTGAGAAACTCTCCCCCTTCACACACACACATGGAATAATAAGGAAACATGTCTGTATATCCTTGTACCATTTATATATACTCCCTCCCTTCCTAAATATAAGATCACTTTGGGAAGTGGATAAGTTCCTAAATATAAGATCACTTCCTATTTTATCTCAAGTTTTACCTAAACTACCCTTATACTCCCTCTTTTCATTGAAAACCCCTCCTCCTTTTAAAGTTAAGTAATTGAGGAGATTTTGGGAAGATCATGTAGTTTTATTATCTTATATTTAGGAACGGAGGGAGTACTATTTAATTTAAAGGATTAACACAATGAATTTTGTTACATTCCAGGTTGAAGATGAACTTGGATACCAAGGTTTCAAACTAACCAAGAGTCTAGTAAAATCTGCAGCACAAGCGTTGACTGTTAACTTACAGAGTATGGCCCCAAAGATTCTCCCCCTATGGGAGCTTATCCGCTTTCTATCAGCCTGTCTTCATCAAAGTAGAAAATCAAATAAAGGCCTAACATTCAACGTATTAGGAGGTGGTTTGAATTTCAAATCAGGAATAGACCACTTCTGTGTCCACCCTGGAGGACGGGCCGTGATTGATGGTGTTGGCAAAGGTCTAGGGCTCACAGAGTACGACCTGGAGCCGGCGAGAATGGCGCTTCACCGGTGGGGAAACACTTCTGCAGGCGGACTTTGGTATGTTTTAGGGTACATGGAGGCCAAGAAGAGGCTTAAGAAAGGTGAAAAAATCTTAATGATCAGTCTTGGTGCTGGGTTTAAGTGTAATAACTGTGTTTGGGAGGTCATGAGGGATCTGGAAAACCCTAATGCTTGGAAAGATTGCATTGATAGTTACCCTCCAAAGTCTCTGCAGAATCCCTTCAAGGAAAAGTACAGCTGGATCCATGATGAGATTCTTAACTTCGTGAGGTTCGATATGAGTAGGATATCGGTCGATTAATATAAATTATCAATTGGGGTTTGAGCGGGATTGACTAAAAGAAAGATAAATTAAAATATAATATGTTATTGTAGGGTTGATTTGTGGGGTTGAAAGGAGATCCCATATATTAATATTGGTGGTATTGATAATGTTTGAATAATTTGTCCTCTGTTAATTAAGCTTTCTGAAATATAAAATTCAAAGGAAATAAAAAAAAAGCGAGAGAGAAAGGAAAACACAAATGAACCCACACACACTATAGGCTCATGTTTTCTTGTTACTTCTTCCTTCCTGATTCAGTACAGGTTCAGGTCAATGCATGCTTTAAACATAGAAAAATTTGGTCATCTTAGAAGAAAATAGGAAAGTGTACTTCAGTTTGGTTTATTATTCTGATCGAAACACTTTGTATTGTACTATTGATATGATCAAATAAAAAGCTATATTTATCAATAAATTCAATTACTTGCATTTTGTTACATCTGCAAGCATTAACATTGAGGAGAAAAGTTCTTATTGTTTAAGATATTAAAGGGGAGCAAACGGCAAACAATTACGTTGACGAAAGATTTAATTACTTTGTTTGTGACATTAAAAGGGATATATTTCTTGTTGTAAAGAAGAAAACACAACGAGGAAAGAGTCAAAGTTTCTGAGAGTGGATGTGAAATAATTTCTGCCATTTACGCAAGCATATACTCAAAATCATATGGTATAATAGGTTTTTAATGGGAATACGGTGTACTCAAAGTCGTCCAATACTTTAATTTCAAACCCGCTAAGATGGTAAAAGCATTAATGAGTTTGCCAGAAATTGGGTGTGTGTGTGTGTGTGTGTGAAGGCAGGGCGCATTGGTGATGGTTAGGTGGCCCTATATGTCATTTGTCCACGTGGAAGAAATTAAGATGAAAGTGGGTCACCTTCTAGCACATTTATTGTTTTTTATTTCTCACTTGTTTGGTTCATTTATTTAGAAAATAGACTTCACCTATATATTTTAATTATCCGATCTCTATCTTATTCATATCTTGTTCATTTAAATGTGGCTACCAATTGTAGATTGGACAGGAACAGGAGCACATTAATATGAACTGAATTGGTTTTGAATTCGCTTGTGTATGCATAGTGGAAGTATAGCTTTCTGGGCCATTCATGCCGCGCCATTCAAAATAAATCATACTATTTAAAATAAAATGAATTATTGATTAAAAATATTTAATACTCCTCTCGTCCTAGTCCTAGTTATAGGAGAGAGAGAGAGAAGGTTTCTTTGTCCTATATACAAGTCACTTCATATGAATGTAGTACAATTTTACCTTTCATTTATCATATGTTGACTTTGTTTACATGTGCTATAGTGAATATTAAATATGGGTAAAATAGGAAATTTGTTGGATTTTAGTGGAAAGTTAATGATCTTTAAAATTTCCTTGTATGAAACATTTATGAAATGCTCTATAAATAAGATCAGAGGAGGGAATTCTATAAAGAAAACTACATTATTTGTGAGATGTGAACATTAATATGAAAACTCATCTAATTAGATGTTATGCACACTCCATCCTAATTATAAAACACGATCAATTTTTTTTAGAAAATAAAGATGCAAAATACACCACTTTAAATTGTTTATATTTGTTTTTTTCCCTTAGAACTGAGTAATTTTACATGTAAATTATTATATAATTTAATTATATGTCACATATATTAAGATTTAGATCTAATTTACTTCCTTAATCTCCCAAAAAGTCAACTAGCTCGTATAATTAGGACTGAATGAAGTACATAGGGTAAATGTGCAAATTTAATACTAAATTATGTCCATAGGAGCGTTTCTAATACCTAAGCTAAGTTTCGCGAGGTGCACCAATGATACTACAATATTGCACATGGAGCAAAAGTAATACGTATACCATTAAATTTGGATGGTTTTCGTTAAAATTTTATTATCATGAGTTCTCTAGAAATCATCTAATTATTACCATGTCCCAAGAGACTTGAGGGCGGTCAAATTTATTTGAGAAATGACTATAATGCCCTTGATTGAAACAAGTAACTCCTACACCAGACTAGAAATCAAAGGTGTTGTAGACTTTTCTTAGTTAAATTTTAGGCTTAAGTATACTTTGGTCCCTTATGTTTGCATCAAGTTTCAATTTAATCCTTTATGTTTGGAAAGTACACTTTTATTCTTTTTTTGTTAACACCTTTAGTTTAACTTAACGGAAAATACTAACTTAACAATTTGAAATTGTCATTAAATACTGAAAAATGTTTAGATTAAAATATTTGAGTGTAAATATTCTTATATTTTCAAAATTTATCATTTTTGGTCCAATTTCATTATAAAATAATCATTTAAAATTGATTTGGGTTAAAGTGAGTCATTATAAAATCGATGTCCTTCAAGTGGCGCCGTTGCCGGGGAGTCATTAATTTGACTCCCTAGTAAATTTGTGTCAATCTTCAAGATTGATTTGGGTTAAAGTGAGCCATTAGGTTGCATTTAGTTACTTGCATTTGCATATTGAGATTATTTGGTTGCAATAATCATGTCTAGCCATTATAATTGTGTACAATTGTCTTCCTCTTCAAGTGTTGATAAACATGATGATTTGAGCTTTTTTGAATCTATTGAGCATGATGGAGAATTCATTTCTCCCTCCTCCCCACATTCTTCCTTCATTAACACATGTGATTGTGATGAGTCTTGTGCTATTTGTATGGAAATTAATAGTTGCCTTTCCACTTCATATGATGCTACCCCTTTATCTAGTTCAATTGATAACATGACACATGCTACACTTGATGATAGACATGAAAATTGCATATCTTTTGATCTCAATTCTTTTCTTTCTTTAGGTAGGTCCAATATGGAAGATTCACATGCTTTGAATGATGAAATTGTGAAAAAAGATGAATCCTTCCATTTGATTTTATCTTGTAACCTACCTCCCGATTTAGGATTGCATTCATCTTTCATGTTGCATAAATCTTCTTCTTCTTCCACTCTTATACCTCCCACCTCTTGTGATTGTGAATGCGATGTGGTGCACCCCAACACCAATTTGGGTTCCTCACCTTTCCGGTTGCAAGCACAAGAGGACTTTAAAAACATAAATGTTTCTTTGACTCCTATAAATGGGAGTAATATTGATTTTCTTGGTTGTGATTCATACTTGGAGAGTTTTGATCTTAAATTGCTTAAAGCATGCTCTAACCCTCTCCAAGTTTGTTCTTTTGGAATTGGTATTTCTCTTGGCTTGTTTTCTTTGCATGAACATCATTGTAGGAGCCATATGAAGTATCTACTTCAACCACTACCAAGGAAGATCAACAAAGGAGAAGTTGGAGCTCTTAAGTCTAAGATGATCCTCATCAAGGATGAGAACTTCTCCTTCAAGCACTTGAAGATACCATAATCAAGGTTGTCTCTTTCCTCACTAATTTTCCTTCTTAGTCTTCATGTAATTGACTTAGTTATTGAGTGAGGAATATAAGTGTGGGGGAGAGACATAAACCTAGTAGTAAAAGTAGAGTAGTTTAGTTGTTTTTGAATTTTTAGGTGTAGAAATAAATGTTCCTTGTTCACTATCACCACCATACTTGATTTTTGCATGATTTGAACTTGTTTGGAATAACATCTTGACTTGTTCTTGCATGAGTCCACTTGCTATTTCCATTATTTTGCTACATTATTGAGGACAATGTAGAAATTAAGTGTGGGGGAGGGGATTACTTTTGGTTACTCCTTGGATTGGTTAGCTCAAGTTTTGGGTGATTGCATCTTGATTATGTTTTTGGCTTCAAAATGAGAAAATTTTGAACTTCTCCTTCACTTTTACACTTGGTACCCTTGGACATGACCTATTTTCAAAAAAAAAATTGTCTCAATGTTCATTTAGTTGGATATTGATGTTGGAACTGGTCTTAATGAAGTGAGTTGCCATATATTTTAAGTCCTAAAGGTGATGTATTATTTAATTCTCATGAATTTGGTTGGAAACAAAAAGCTTAGTCGTGAGGTATTTTGAGTCTAATTCTTCTTTCTATTGTGTGATCTTCCACTAAAGCTATTGCTCTCTATAACTTGTTTTATTTCTTACTTGAGGCTAAATTTTGCAATGTGATCATGAGTAGAGATGACATAGCTAGGCATTCATTTCATTACCTTTTATCCCAACCACATGCTAGTATTCATTAATCCCTCCTTTGTTGCTTCCTTTTGAGCCTTTAATTCTCTTCACCCATCATTTTAACAAGTAGCAATACTTATGCACATCATTACTTCATTATGATTTCTAGAGTGTCGCAATAATTTTCATGCCTTCTGATATCATTGAATCTTGCTACTATTATAAATATGTTAGAATGCCAAAAAAAGTGAAAAAAAAGAAGAAAATAGTGAAAAAAAATTGGAAAAATGAAAGAAAAAGAGAAAGAAAAAAACAAATAGAGAAATAAGGCATTCATTTTTGTTGTAGCAAACATAGAAGGCTTGCGTTTAATGCGTGAGAATGGGATGTACTTGGTTTGATTATTTGTATTGTGTGCATGTTCCTTGACATATACTTTTCAACCATTTCATTTAGCCTACTTCCATCTCTAAAGCAAGAAAAAAAGTCATTTTCGATCTACTCATGTCATTGTTATAAGTAATGGAGAGCTTAGAAAGATCACAAGCCTATGGTAGAGCATGCTTTAGTGGATTGGAGTGAAAATACACTACATGAGAGTTGAGAGCAAACACTTATCCTTGTGAGGTTTCCAAATTGAATACATTTTAATTAAACCTTACATCATTTATTAGTTCTTTCAATTTATGACATACTCATGAACTTGAAACAAGAAGATACACCAATATTCGCTAAATATCACTTTTTGGTACTTGATTATACTAAATCATCTTTAGCCTCTTTGTGTTTTTGATTTGATTTTGTCCGGGAGTACAAATGTTCATGTGTGGGGGAGTTGACAAATCCTTGGATTTGCATGGTTTTATATGCTAAATTTGAGGCAATTAATATGATTGAGATGCAATATTTATCCAATTATGTTTGACTAATATCTAAAGTTCTTATGTGTGATGATTCCCCATTTTTTATTATATTTGACAAATATTTTGGTTATATTTGGGAAGTCATCGATAAAGAATCAAATGAGCTTGATCTTGAAAATATTATCTTTTTAGTTTGGTTGGATAGGATGAGAAATTTATGAATTTAAATAGGAAAAAAAGAGAGAGAGATGTCAAATCGGTATGTGTTAACATATATTGCAATTTGTTCAAATGTTTCATTTCCTCTTCAATCTTTGACCAGGCCAAGTGTCTAAGAAAAGAACTACATTGTTTGGGAAATTTGGGCTTGACAACAAGTGAAAGGAAGAAAGTCCAAGATGTGGAAAGGACATGAGGAGTAAAGGGCCGAACTGCAATGGTCTTTTGTGGGGTTTTCAAGCAAATCAATTTGGGTTGAAGAGGTGGACACGTGGCAAGAGCTGGAGACACAAGGAAATAAAGAAAGAAAAGCAAAAGGAAGCTACAGAGGCAGACACGAAGGGAGGAGTGAAGAAAGAAGGGTGCGTTTGGTGAGGAGTGGAGCAGTGAAGGGAGGTGCTGAAAATGAAAGATATAACAAAACCCACTCTTACACTCTCTCAAATCTCCCTCCTTTCACCTCCATTCTCTCTATTTTTCCTCCATCTACCCACCATGAATGTTCATAAATTAGAGCTTGGAGTTTCTAAGCTCTTCTTTATGAGTAACTAAAATCCATCTTTGCTCGATGATTTGGAAAGCTTGAGCTTATGACCTTCAAAGGGGAGTCCCAATTTCTTTCCTTTCTCTTTATATTTTTGATTGCCTAGGTCTAGGTTTACCATTTATGTTTTGAGATTGGACTGGATTTGGTTGTTATTGTGTGTATTTGTGATTTTGGTTTGTGATGAGAGATTTGGACTCATCAATATACATGGTCATATATATGTTCTTTATAGTTCATTTAATATCTTTCTATTTATTCATGGTATTGGTAGATAGTTTGATTGAATTGGATTATAATTGAACCTAAACCATTACTAGCCATTAATCACACTCTAAGGTATTTAATAACACTTAGTTGAATGAGTTCATGAGATTAGGTGTTAGACTTGTCGGTTGGTGAGGTTTGGTATTCTAGGAAACTTAGAGAAACTCAAAGTGAACCTATTAATTGCTTGAGTAACATTGGACTTCAATCCTTAGATTTTATTTTATTATGTGGGGTTCCAATAGTGAATTAAAATCTTAGGATTAATTAAGTGGCGATTCGGGGTCCCGGTCGTAGGATTAATAGTTCCTTGCAAGTAATAGGTCCACAAGCACTAAAGAGCTTAATAATGCCTAATTGGATGAGGTATCAACATTTAGGTATTGGACTCATGGGTCCATGAGGTTTGGAAAATTAGGAAATTAGTGCATTAAACTCCCCAAAAATCCTTAGAAAGCTATGATAGCCATTGAAAATCATTTCCAAGAACACTTCACTTCCACTTTATCCCTTTTACTAAAAATATAAAAAATATTTATTTGTTTTGCATCCTTCATTTTCATATTTAAAAATCAACAAAAATATATTTTCTTTATCCAAATTTAATCTTGCATTGCATTTAGTTTACTAAGATAGTTGAATTAAACAAGGCTCCTTGAGAACGATACCCGGGGTAACTTCCACTTACCTTGAGGTCCTAAAATTTCTTGAAGGACTAGGCCCAAGGCACACTACACCGACCGCTAAATCGGTGTCCTTCAATAGTATTACTTTTGCTTCATGTCCAATAGATGAGTATCATTGGTGCACCTTGTGAAACTTAAGTATTAGAAACGTTCCTAGGTGCAAAGTTTAATACTCCCTCCGGTCCTATTTATAAGTCGCCAACCACCTCTAATTTTTGGTCCTTAATATAAGTCACCAACTAACATTAACTAACTCATTTATTAAAATTTTCCCAATATACCCTTAGCATTGGAAAATGAACATCGGAAGATGAGAAGAGAGAGAAGATGAAAAAGACACGTGTATACTCATAAAAATTGAAAAAGTAGTGGGTCATAATAATAAAGGTGATAGGGGCAAAACTGGAAAAGCCAAAAAAAAAACAAGACCAATTTAATGATTCAACTTCCATTAACCTCAATTCCTTGGTATGTACAATTTGGGCGGTTGGCGACTTATAAATAGGACCGGAGGGAGTATCAGATTTGCATCTTTGCTCAAATACATATCCATCCATCCATTATATACCTCTAAACATTTACCCTCAAAATCTAGTGATCCACATGTCACCTAAACTCCCACTTTGAATGATTTTTTTTTGATAAGACACTTTGAATGATTTTGATTGGATGATATACAACCAATTAAATAAACAGAACAAAATTCCCAATATAATCAATGCATTGATTGGGAAATTAAGAACCAAACAATCAATCACAAACAAAAAATACCAAATTTAAGTGGGAGTCATGTAAATGAGAGGGAAACAAACTTTCAATCAAACACCCTAAAAATATCATGTAAATCATAGGGAAATAAACTTTCAATCAAAGAAAATTTCATTAAAAAATCAAGTAAATCATAAGGAAACAAACTTCAGGTTCAAACAAAATTCCATAAAACTACTATTATTGTTTTGTGTCGTAATGCATTTCAGGAAATTATTTCATTCTCAATTTGATTTTAATCAAAATATGATTGCGATAAAACTTTTCTTTATTTGTTGTTTATTGTTGAAAAATTCCTTGATAATTGATTGAAAATTGAACAATTAAACATATGCAAACAATTAAAAACAAAATAGTAAAATATCTATTAATTTGAAAATGTAACATTTTGTAGGACATTTTCTTTAAATTTGAGAATTAGATTGAAATTTAAATTAATAGAGTTATATGGGGATTTAATTAGGAATTCAAATGTGAGCGATCTGGGAAATATAGTGTAAAATATAGTGTAAAATACAAAAGATTAATTATTCTTTAAATACTTAAAAATAAACAAAATTTAAATTCTTGCTATACAATTTAACCGATTTTGTTTTATGTATTTTACACTATTAATTATTCTAATAGTCAGTTGTACCAAATTTAAATTGCTTTGTTATGTGTGAAGATGATTAGTGGATTGAAGATTCTAATATTAGACGAAGATAAAAGAAGCACAAGCAAAACACTAAATGTAATTTATAGAGAAGTTTTCCAATATTTAAAAAATAATTAATCTTTTGTGTTTTACACTATAGTTTTTTCGTTGATGAAATAAGCTGTTTGAGTTTTTAGTTTTCTTGCTATTTCATTATCTATTCAAGCTGCAAAATTTGTTCTTAAGCAACATAGTTTAATAATATCCATTGCAAAATTGGTTCCGCGCAACGCGCGGGTTAAAATATTCTTATTATTCCTAAATTTTATGAAAATTTTTTATCCCTCAAAATATTTGGTTATACTAACATAATCAACTAATCTAGCTTGTGGGTATGTAGGTTTACAATGGGAAAACCTCTCACTACCACTCAATAATTATCATGTCTACATATCTAGAGCTCAAACAGGATATCAATTTTTAAATTAGAACAAATTAATCACATCTAATTGATTTACTTGCTTGGGATAATTCAAAAAATGCATACTTTTTTATTTACATCAAAGCTCATTATATATTTGTTTGATTGGTCATATAAAAAGATATGAGAGAGGTGGGGGACTTTGTTTTAACAAAATGATAGGAGGATGCATCTCTCCTCACTTAGCTTGTTTTTGAGGGATCGCAACTCCCAAACTTTCTTAATCAAAAGTGTAATCATTACCCCTATTTACAAGTAAGTATTGAGAGGAGGGGCAGCGTTGGGATTGAGAAAATCCACTCAACAAAATGTTCGGTAAAATAAAATGCACAATATGCTTGGGACATGGTGAAGATGAGATTGGACAATCCTTGGGAGAGGTGATATTCCAAATTTAAGTCTTTTGGAGGAGGAGGGGAGGTTGAAGAGGTCGTGCTACAATCAGATCTGATGGTGGAAGGGAGGTTGAAAATCTCGGCGGAGGTCGAAAATGATTTCGGTGGAAGGGAGAACCGAAAGAGATGGTGGCAGTTATGGCTTCCTTCGCCGTGTAACCGCCGGCGAAGGCGAAGAAGAGGCGAAGGAACTGAAGAAGATGGTGTGCGAGGGAAGAGGCGGCGAAGAAGAGATGAGAGGTGAGAGTGGGTGTGCGAAGAAGAGATGGCGGAGGGAGGAGACGAGTGGGTGTGCGAGTGGTTGTTGTTGAGAGAGTAAGTGAGACTTTAGGTTTAGGAGGGAAATAAAATGGCTAGTTGGCGCGAAGACAATTTTGTTGATTCACAGACTTTCCACGACCACACTTATGTAATTGTGGTAGTGGAAAGGGCACTTTCCACCACCACACTTTCGAAAGTGTGGTCGTGGAAAGTGCCCTTTCCACGACCAAATGTCAAAGTGTGGTCGTGTAAAGGCTCCGCTTGGACAGTTATTTATATTTTCTGCCACCGCGTTTTTTACCAACGACCAAAGTTGGGTTTTTAGCCGTTAATCATGGTCGTGAAAAGCCTTTTTTCTAGTAGCACTACTACAAATTGTCTCTCTACCAGCGCCCCTTTACATGCGCTTAGAAGAAACGCATGTATAGAGGGTCCTTTACATGCGCTTTAAGCGCATGTACAGGTAAGAATCTATACATACGCTTAAAGCGCATGTAGAGGCCTTATCTCTACATGCGCTTTAAGCGCATGTATAGAAATGTGCATCAATTAAAATTCACTAAAACAATGACTAGAAAAGGATTTAAGTATTTAGAGATAAAATATATAATGAACTTAGGTGAAGAGCTCAAAATTATATGGAAACACGGCACTATTGAAGTGCAAAACATGGAGTCATGCATAAGAGGTCCTCCTCAGACCTCATAAGGTGTCCCTGCTTGTGGACTTAGTTTTTCAAGGCTCCATTACCACTTTGGGTGCTATGGAATTGTTGAAACACCCTTTACATGCGCTTTGAGCGCATGTAGAGGTTGAAACACCCTTTACATGCGCTTAAAGCGCATGTAAAGGGTGTTTCTACCTCTACATGCGCTTAAAGCGCATGTAGAGGCTTGTTCTTCAATGGAATTCACTATAACATTGTCAAGCACAAGATTTGAGCATTTTGAGATGAAGTATTGAAAGAATTTAGTTGAAAAGCACCAAATCATATGAAAATCCATATAATTAAATGGACATTGGTCTTTACATGCGCTTAAAGCGCATGTAAAGGCACAAACACCCTTTACATGCGCTTTAAGCGCATGTAAAGGCACTACTGAAGTGCAAAACATGGAGTCATGCATAAGAGGTCCTCCTCAGACCTCATAAGGTGTTCCTGCTTGTGGAATTAGTGTTTCAAAGCTCCATTACCACTCTTGGGTGCTATGAAAATGTTCAAACACCCTTTACATGCGCTTTAAGCGCATGTAAAGGCACCACTGAAGTGCAAAACATGGAGTCATGCATAAGAGGTCCTCCTCAGACCTCATAAGGTGTTCCTGCTTGTGGACTTAGTGTTTCAAGGCTCCATTACCACTTTTGGGTGTTATGAAATTGGTGAAACACCCTTTACATGCGCTTTAAGCGCATGTAGAGGCTCTACATGCGCTTTAAGCGCATGTAAAGGGTGTTTCTACCTCTACATGCGCTTTAAGCGCATGTAGAGGTAGAAACACCCTTTACATGCGCTTCATGTAAAGAGTGTTTCTACCTCTTCATGCGCTTAAAGCGCATGTAGAGAGGGGTATAAACTTTGTTGTTGAGCTTTCTTGTAACATCCCGAATTTTAAATTAGAAGATAATTAGAAATTTATTAAGGTATTATGATCTATTAAATAAAAAGGTATTGTAAATAAGTAAATGAGGATAAATATAATTTTAAGAAAATAATATGCCTATTTCCTCTAGAAATTAAAGAAAAATAGTAGAAGTTGAATTTTAAATTAAAACTTTTATGAAAAATGATCTAGGACATATATTATATAATATGGTGGGGGAAAATATTTAAGTTGGTATATAGAATAGTTTTATAATTTGTTTTAAGTAAGAGATTTAAAATAGAAAAGAAAATAAATATAGGAGGGCATTTCTGTAAATTGCCCAAAACCCTAAGTATATATACTTCCTTCTCATCTCTCCTTCCTTCCTGAGAATCGGCCGCACCTCCCATCCTCTTCTCCATCTTCATCGGCTTCTTCTTCTTGCTTTCTCTTCTTCATTTTCCTTTAATCCAGCGAACATACACACATTGTTTTCACCACGACCATCATCATCGAAATCGCCAGCCCTCTACCTTGCTCGCCGCCGCCGCGAACTCGGCTTTGTATTGTTTGCCGTCGTAGTCCAGATCCGACAGTGTTCCCGGTGAAACAAAGCTTCGTCCGACGAACCAGAACCATTTATCCTTTGCTTTTCTCACTTCACTCATCTTTGTCCTTCACCTTCGTTTTGCTTCATTTTCCGGCGAGTTCCAAACCGCCACACACAGCGGGGTTAGCCACCGAAGACAGTGACGTTCGTCCATTTTCCGGCGACGGTGAGACTGCTCCGGCTTGTGAACTCAGCTTCAACTCAGGTAGCTTTTGTTCTTGCGATTTAATGTGAGAGTTTGGGGTGGGCTTTGAGATATGGGTTACATAGACAAAGTAAACAAAGCTTAAGTTTTTGATTTCTTCTTATTATGAAAAGATTTTTAATGATTAGCATTGTATGTTGTTCTTACTCTTATTTGTTAGCTTGTGGAAACTGATTTGTCCTCCCTTTGTTTGGATCGAGTCTGCTGGTTGGGTGATGTTTTTGTGAATAGATGCTTGGGTATTGAAGCTTTGGTGCAAGTTTTGTTGATTTTCAGGTTTAGGCATCTTATGTGAATATTTTCAAATATGATTAAGGCTTTAGCAAAACAAGATAATGAGAAAATGATTAGGGAGATTAGTGTTTACTGTTATGTTATGAAGGTTTATTTGCAATGTTGTTCAAAGTAGCAACTAAGTTATGCTTTTTTAAGGGAGATTAGTGTTTACTGTTATGTTATGAAGGTTTATTTTGATGAACTGGCGTGGGACAAATGATTAGGTTTTCTAATTAATGAGAAAAATATTTAAATATTATATTTCCTATGTTTTTGTGCACAGATTGGTTATGAGCTCATGAATTGTTAATACAGTACTGTCAAATGGATGAATTTTAGGCCTGCAAGAGTCTTCACTCTTCACTGTTTAATGTTTCATTGTTGTTGCACAGTTTGTGTATTAAACTTTTCCTACATTATTTCTTGCAGCTTATTTCTTAGGAAAAATGAATAAGTGAAAGGAATCAAATGGGAGAAAGATAGAACGGGGCATGGGTAATGCTTCACTGATCATTTCTATACATGAGCAAGGTTTTATATTTGTGTTGCTTGGTTACATAGTGCTGTCGAACATTCTTCTCACATCTTAAGTCTCAATATAGGTGTTGTATCTACTGCTGTTGTATCTATTGGTTCATTATTTAAATCCTTTGTCAATGATTATAATTAGCATTTGTGGCTAAAGGCTGAACTTGGTATGCATTTTAGATCTCCACGAGGACAGGGGATTTGGCTGATCTAACTTTATAATCATTCACAAAGGTTTATATTCTTTATATTAGCTTTGTTTAATGAATGATTATGAAATACATTTGCATTGAGAAGAGGTTATTTACTCACTGGTCATCATTTGTTGCCAATAGGGAGAAGAACTAAGGAAACAAATAGGTGTGGCAGCTTTTTTTTTACCTGAATTAGGTGTGGCAGCTTATATGTTGGTTTTTTCAATTGTATGTGCAGTATATTGATAGAGATAGCTCTTGATAATTAATGTCTTTCCAACCTCCAAGGAGACAGGAAGTGGAAAGAAGAAAAGGCAAAAAAGGTCTGGCTACACATTTTCATAAGTTCCTGACTTAAAAGAGTTACTTTTATCGTTTATATACTTTGTTTATTGATGGAGTCTTTAATTGATAAGAGGAACGACTGTTTGAAAAATTTAAACTTTGTCAGTGACATGTGTAATGATTTTTTTAGTTATCATATTCATGAATTATTGATCTTCAAACTGAAGACTTTCATGGCATTTCAGTGTTCTAGAATTGCTATATATACCCATACACATGAGATTATGAAGAGAAATGCTAACAAGGTGTGTCTTTTGGCATTTTGTAGCTAAAGATGGGTTTTTTAGTCTAACCATGGTGGTTTAATCATATCTTATATTACTTAAGCCTCAAGAGGTATTCCTGTCTTTTCTTTTGATGTTTTAGATTTTTTAGTTTATTCTTGTATTGTATCATTTGTTATTGTGAAATAATGGAAGCTACAAGCTGATTTTAAGCTTATTAAATCTGTTTTAGTCATAGGAGGAAAAGGAGTATTTACTTGTAATCATAGTTCAGATCAACAATGTTCAGCTGATTATAAACGTTTGATTGCAATCCATGCGAAGAAAATAAAGGGAAGCCTAAAGGATAAATTGAAAATTGAAGAGGAAGTTAGACGCCTAAGTTGGAATGAGCAGACACTTGAAAAGGCTTCTGAATCTCATGGAACTGATATTATAAGGTAGTGTTTTTTTAGCTATGTCTCAAACCATATATGGCCAACACTTTCATAGCTAAAAACTCATAATTCATATAACTATGATTTTTCCAGATTCACGCAGAGAAACATCCTCAGGGTATACCCAAGAGGAACACGGGTCCAACCCTCAAATTTCAAGCCACATATTGGTTGGATGTATGGAGTTCAAATGGTGGCATTCAATATGCAGGTTAGAATAAAGTTATGACCAAGATAGTTTAGATTTCTTTAGTTCTTTTCTGCTGTGGAGAAATCTCATTTTTATAATAAAATGCTGTTTGTTTGAGTATAGTTTACGATGACTTTATCTATAAATGTTAAACATAAGCTATAGCAGAAAGGTCCATATTATAACAGTCCCACAACAACTAATTAGAGAAAGTTGGTATATATTAAGGGAAGTCTTATCAATTTGGCTTGAATTATTTTCATTGAAAGACAAACTCAATATATACCTGTATCAATTTGGCTTGAATTATTTTGATTGAAAATCTAATGGTACATATTGATTTATATTTTTGCAAGAAATATATATTAAAAAAAAAATATATAGCTGTACATGCGCTTTAAGCGCATGTAGAGGTAGGTACCTCTACATGCGCTTTAAGCGCATGTAGGGGCACCTCTACATGCGCTTTAAGCGCATGTAGATGTACATGCGCTTAAAGCGCATGTAGAGGTACCTACCTCTACATGCGCTTTAAGCGCATGTATAGCCCCCCCTCTACATGCGCTTTTTAAAAGCGCATGTAGAGCCTTTACCAGCGCCCCCCTCTACATGCGCTTTATAAGCGCATGTAAAGGCCAAAATAAGCGCATGTAAATGGGGTAATCTGTGGTAGTGTAGTGTTTATAGAGGCATCAATAGAGAAGCGAACAATGTTTATGTTAGCAACTTTCATGTGACATTTATCTCATACACATAAGATTACACGTTTATTTACTTTCATCACTAATTTATATGACCGATTCAGTTCAAAGATGGGGTGTTTATTTATTTATGAATGAATATTATTGAATATCATGGAGTACTTCAAGTATTAGGAGGGTCATGCCCATATGCCATTGTTATTATCCTTTAATCCCAAATATAAGATCTAGTTGACTTTTTTGGAGACTAAAGTTGCAAAATAGGTTATTAAATTATGACATATTTGAAATATTTTTCGATTATCCATTAGTTTATAGATCAAATAAACTAATTTAAAGAAACAAAATTAGGTAAATTAATTTATAATTGACTTATTTTGCATTTTAAGATTTTACAAAAAAGTCAATTAGGTCTTATATTTAGGACCTGAGGGAAGTAATATTATACGTGGAGATTGTGTAATAGAAATCCTGTCAGGTATGCCTACTTTCGAAAGACAAATATATTGCTTTTAATAGTTTGGTAAGTGATTAGGCACACGAGCGATAATTGCCCTCCTTAACTAATACATCTTTAAGGTTGGTCACATTGTATGAGTATTACAATAAAGTAGTAATATAATGAGTATTACTATGAAGCCTTGAGAATTACACCATGTAATAATAATAAATAGATAATTTTTCTTATATGACATTTATATTTAGTGCCTCTCACATTCCTATGATAATACCCAACCCCACTCACACTCAATTCACATCCATACCATTTTACAACAATTCAAGTCAAAGTTATTCTAACGCAAGTCCAAACAACATTTATAATAATGCAATCATTTACCTATCCAAAATTACCATTCTGAATTTATTAATCAAATATTTATCAAAATATTTTAAACAATTGCCAATTTAATTTAGATATAAACCTTTTCCAAGTAATAATTGAAGCACCTTTATTCTTCTCCCACGTGCCATTAATCGGCCACAAGGAAAAGAGAGAATTTAGTAGTTCCTTATTCAATCTCACACTCATTACCTCTCAATACTACCAAGTCCTAAAATCAACAAAGAAACCAAATCAACCCACTAACCACAACATTTTCCAATCAACCACTCAAATTTACAATTAACCATTTCCCTTAGTCAATTTCAAGTTGCTAGAATCAACTAGGCCAGGAAACATCTTTTAATCAACACACGCAATCTCATGATTTAAACATAGGCAATGTAAATCAACAATGCTTAAATATCCATTATACCAAATTGATTCCAATAGAGAATACATGGTGCAACACAATGTTTTCTCCTAATAAAAATATAAACGATCAATAATAAAGGCCTTCAAACAGAATATGAACTTAGAACTCGTTAAATCACAACTCAACTTGTTCAATCAACCAAGATCACCAATGAATAATAAGTATCGTTTGGTCCAAAACAGAATCATTCTTATCCAAAAGCAAGAGAGCAATACAAGCCCACCAAAGCTACCAAAATTGTGGTTTTAATTCAAGATTTGACTAACATGTTCCAAAATAATCAAATTTATGCTTTTATCATGCTTTAATAACAATTTTAAGCAATCTCAAGCCAAGAATCAATTCGGCCCCTAAGAGAAAAAAGAAAATACAAAATTTCTAGAAATTTCCATATCCAAACTTCAAAACCATATATACTTATTTTACTCTACCATTATCAACCTTCATCTTCCACCATAACAACCGAGGCCAATAAATTGAGATAAATAGAGGCAACATAAAAAATTTTTAAAAATCCCTTTCTCTTTTTCAATTCTTATAAACATACTTTCAAATCCAAAATCTCAAAGTATCAACTTCAAAAATCCCCTTCTTTTTAGGACTTTGCTGAACTGAACAGAGAGAAGAAAAGAAGAGAGCAAGCAGAGGTAAAAAAACATGAATTAGCAACAAAGGGTTGAATATCAAATCACCCCTGGAAGTTTTGTTAGAAGAGCACCCTCACCCTGGACCAGTTATTGAAAGTTTGCTCGTTGAAAAACTCCTCATGTTCAATTATTTACATGTGATGTCACCGCGTGTTTTAACTACGACCAAATTGTTGATTTTGGACATTAATCCTGATCGTTAAAGGGATTATTTCCAGCAGTGATAGTAAGAATTGGCATTGCAATTGGACATGACTCAAACCGATGAAAACTCTCAAGATAATAGTGTTTCACACTCCTCACTTAATGTGAAATTTGTCACTCTACTTGCTCAATAAACAATTTAACCATAATCTTGTAACTACTCTAATATCTCCACTATACATACACTCATAAATGAATCAAAAGGAGTTTGTAAGGTTGTAATGGTGGAAATGGCTAGATGGATAATATGAAATGAAATGAAAAGTTGCATTGCATTTACATATCACATTCGAAATACAAAATACATGAGCATTTTTCATATAACATGGAGTAAAAAATGGAATGTCTTATTTCTTTTTCAACTTCTTTTTTTCTTTTCAAACTTTTCACTTTTGTATTTTTTCTACTTCTCCCTTTCCTCTCTTTTTTTCTTTTCACAAACTTCTACATATCCTTATTATGTACTTGACCTTTACACAAGATCAATGTGGCTCCCAACTCAATGCACTAAACAATATTCATGTAAAATGTATTGCAACCAAAGAATGACTCAAAGTGGTTAGCAATGGATGATGAGATTAATGGCTTATGTCTAGGGATAAAGGGTGATAAAATGAAGGCTTAGATCATATCCAAACATGAATGCATAAGCTTTGACTAAGAGTAGAAATAAGTTCTAGAAATTGAATAATTGAGCAAGTCACTCTTGAAAAATATTAAAGGCTCAAAATTCCTCACAAGAAGGGTTATTCTCGTGTCAAAGATAAGTCTAACTGTAAGACCAATTAACAAAATGCATATGCTTGGTATTGATTCAATACTAACTTGTTGGAAATTGAGAGATTAAAATACATGATTCTTTGGTAGGTTCTAATCTTGTCCCATGAGTTTTCAAAAGTTTTGCCACATTAGGTTTAAAAGAAAAAAGTTTAAAAATAGGTAAAAAGTGCAACTTTATTCCATATTACAATGAATGTGAACATGCAGCACAACATGAAACTTGGAAATAAAAGTTTTTTCTTTTTGAAAAATTGACTCTAATGTGGAAATGGTACAAATCCAATGAATCATCATGGCTACCACAAGCCCCTCCCCCACACTTAAATCTTGCATTGTCCCCAATGCAATGCGGTACAACAAGAGAATGACATCATATGGGGTTCTTACTGACTCAATTAAAACTAAACTACCTTTTTCTACTAGATGTGTCCCTCCCCCACACTTATCCTAGCTTGCATCACAAGATATCACCAGCTAGCCAAAACATGTATAACACTAAGACAAGGGAGGAGAGGGACAACCTGGCCTCATGGAGGCTTGTAGCTTGAGAGAAAAATCAAGAGGAGAATTGACTTTGTCCTTCTCGGTGGCGGTCTAGGCTCCATCAATAGGTGATCCAAAAGTGAGGGTGGTAAACAGTTTATATGGGGTCCTCCCAAATAATAGGCCTAAAAAGAGTTAGCCAACACGAAAGCAACACTACCTACTTCAAGTACACCACATGAGTCAAGTACTTAAATCCATGGAAAGTATTAACACAAGTAAAGTGACAAAGTGGTGTGAATGTGAGAGGTTCGTGTTTGTACACACAAAAGAGTATATGCTTCTCACAACCAATGAAATCAACCACATTCAAACATCTATCAAAGCATGACATTACAAAGTCAATGTGGTTTGCAACAATGGTGGTATACAAAGTAGGTACAACCTTCCCATCAACAACAGCATCACTTAAATAAAAAATATTTATACCACAATTAAGTGCAAGTATGTCAGGAGGCAAAACACATGATACAATTTGAGAATAAGTAAGCTCAAGTGTACATGTATCAACCAAAAAACTAGTAATCAAATCTAAATCATCATTTTTATCCTCACTTCCGGGTGGAGTGAGTGAAAGTAAAGGGTATACCTCAACATCACGTGACACATGCAATTCACTAAGTCCTATAGAATTGTCATTCTCAAACTTATCATCAACACTAGCTTTTGGATTATACCCACCTTCTTCAAATGACTCATGCTCATTCCTAATAGCAATTCTTGTATTATGCAATGCATGTTCACGAAATTTGACAAGCAAATGGCACTAAAGATCAATGCAATTCATACAAATTATATGTTCATCATAAGAACATTACAATTGATCAATTTTTTCAACATATTCAAGCTTTTAATAGGAAGATGTTAGAATTATGTTATTAGTAGAATCTAAGTCATAATTATGGATTATAAGAATAAGGAAATGATATGATTTGATTAGGAAAATAAATTAGGGCAGAATCTTTTTTATTTTATGTATCATTCAAATCCCTACAATCATGGGATAGATTGGGAGTCTCTTGTACTATATAATGAGAGCTTATAATCAGATCAATGTATCAGGCTTTTACCCATTCTCCTTTATTACCACATGGTACCAGAGCTAGGTGTTTAGGGTTAATCTGATCCCTAGGTAACTCCATTCAAGTTACCTTTGTAGTTAAAACCTTAAAAGGATCGACCCCTAATAGGAGTATGGTCCAGGCAGACTTGAAGGATTGACCCAACAAGGAGTACGACCCAGGAAGACCTGAAGGACTAACTCGGAAGAAGGAGTACGACCCAGGCATTGTTGAAGAGCATAGTACGATGAGATGGTCATTCCCCACGTACATGCGTATGTGAATTACAATGGGATGGTCATTCCCCACGCATAAGTGTTTTGTTAGTGAGATGGTCATTCCTCTCATGTTGCTTACGATGGGACGGTCATTCCCCACGTAATCGAAAAAAAGTCTCTAGTTGAAGAATAAAGTTTTGTAACCAAGTTGGACTATCCATAGTCCAACTTGAGGGGGAGTGTTAGAATTATGTTATTAGTAGAATCTAAGTCATAATTATGGATTATAAGAATAAGGAAAAGATATGATTTGATTAGGAAAATAAATTAGGGTAGAATCTTTTTTATTTTATGTATCAATCAAATCCCTACAATCATGGGATAGATTGGGAGTCTCTTGTACTATATAATGGGAGCTTATAATCAGATCAATGTATCAGACTTTTAGCCATTCTCCTTTATTCCCACAGAAGATAAGCATGATCATCACAAGAAGAATCAACAATGCAATTGGTAGGATCAAGTATGGTAGTACTATTAATGACATCACGGTGAGCATTTTCAATTGTAGGTACATGGAGAGATTTAACACTGATTTCCTCATCTATTCCAGTATCATTCTCGTTAGCTAAAACAGTTGTAAGAGGAGGATAAACCTTTTCTAGAATAGGAGGGGCAATACTTGTACTTGAAAGTGCACCCTCTTGCACTTGAGGTCCACTTAATCTCTTCACTCTCAGGATCATATGGCAAAGGGGTTCCCACTTCTCCTTTAGTACTTTTTCAAAACACGTGCATGTAAAATGCATTGAGTTATTCCACTAGCTGTTCCAATTATTCATCCAATTTCTGGGAGAGTCCACATACAGTTTTCTTCCTATATAGTTCTAGAGATTGAGTTTTATTAACTGTATACATCCTCTTAAGCTCTTTGGTGTGGTCATTTATGTTAGGGTAGTCAAAGAAAGCATCAAGCGGTGTTTTTAAGGAGTGATGTGATTAGGTGGTGGTGAAGGTTCACTTGGTGGTGGTTGGTATGTAGTTTGGTATGAATGGTGATATGGTGATGGACATGGTAGAGATGAAAAGTATGATTCCTTGTATGGTCTATGTGGTGGAGGTGAAGGCTCAGATGATGAGGTTTGATTATGATGAAGAATATGGATGGTGATAAGACTCATGGTAAGTAGAGAAATATGGTGAAGAAGAATAATCAATTTATGTGTTATATTGTGGTGGGGGTAAATGTGGATTTCTACATGGTGTGCTATTGGATTTGGGGGAGGAATTGAAAGTGGCCAACATTTTGTCCCTTTCTTTGTATGATTCATCCATGATTGAAGAATGTGTCTGTAACATAGTGTTACTAATTCTCTAATTAACCAATAATATATATTTTCAATTCACTAATCTCTTTACTAACTATGATAGAAAAAGGAATATCCATAATAACAATATCTCTATCATAGTTAGAAAAAGAGTAAGCTAATCATTTTATACATTATCCATGATAGAAAAGAATTTCCTAATATAATACAAATACTATCATGGATAATTAATAGCTAACCATGTTAGAAAAGGTTCACCTAACAAGGTTGGAAAAGAAGCAACCTAATATTAAATTGTGATGTTCTACCACTATTACCGTAACAAATAGTATCAATTATAATCATTATTAATTATCTAACTATGATAGAAAAGACTTTTCATATTATTACAAACCTATCACAGTTAGAAAAGTACTTTGCTTATTAATTAGACATATATTTACATAGCCTAACATGTGCATTTGTGCTTAATTTGTGGGATTTAATGAGTATTTTTATTCATTATTGAGGTTTATAAATGTGCATGCTAGCTTAGGGGTATCTTGGTCATTTCATTGGGTTTTCTCATTTTTTGATGTGTAGCCTTGGGAAGATATTTTTGAATTTGAATACACATTTGCTAACGGTCAAAAGATAGAAAGAAGGAAACAGCTAACGACTATATTTGCTCAGTCAAAATGGGAGAAAGATTCACACACATATTTTGGAGAAAAAGAGGGAAGAGAGTAACAAAATTATTATTATATATATATACATCATTATGGAAGGACTGGGGAGGCTGGTTTTAATTCTTCCAATCACTAAAGCCCTGGCACACACAAGCAAATTCACGAGAGGGAGAGAAGGAAAGAAAGAAAGGGAACTTGCAGAGGTGACACCAAACACACGCACGCAATACGAGTCAAGAAAGAAAGAAAAGAAGTTCTTCATTTAATCACATCTGCACGCAAGGTGGGAAGTAGCTCTTCAATTAATCATATCTATCAACTCACATATTCAAACACACATACTTCCACAAGCATAAGGAGAAGAAGCAACAATCTTTTGAGAGAAAGTTGATGTTATTGGTTAAGCATCCTTTATCTCTTTGAAACTTTATTTGTTACTATGTTTTCAGATTCAGTTTTAATAATTTATGATGGTATGGATTTGAACCCTATGTCTGGCTAAATTTCTTTTTCAACTTAGGGTACTATGAACTTATTTGATTCTTAGATAATTTATTTCCCACTAATAGTTATGCTTAATTTAATTTAGTTTATTTAAGGGCAATGGCCCTATTTTATACCCAAAGTAACCACCCTGGACCATCCACCACCATAAACTAACAGGTGGTACAATATTACACTCAAAGTAACCAAAGTGGTCCAAAAATACCCTCAACAGACGGTCTTCAACGTTTGACCGTTATGTTGGATGATATGGCGCCCACGTGTTATATTTTTTCCACGCGGCACCTGTGTAAATGCCACCTGGATGCCCACGTGTTATATATCCCATATTTTTTTCCCTTGTGCAAATGCCACCTGTGTAAACCCTAGGTCTCTCTGCCATCAACACAAGGGAAAAAACATGGGAAATATAACACGTGGGCATCCAGGTGGCATTTGCACAGGTACCGCGTGGAAACAATATAACACGTGGGCGCTATATCATTCAACTAACGGTCAAACGCTGAAGATCGTCAATTGAGGGTATTATTGGACCACTTTGGTTACTTTGGGTGTAATATTGTACAACCTGTTAGTTTATGGTGGTGGGTGGTCCAGGGTGGTTACTTTGGGTATAAAATAGGGCCATTGCCCTTTATTTAATCTTGTTATTATTGTTTATTGTTTAGTGATTGGCCACCATTAGTCATGTTTAGGGAATTTAGAATTGGACTTGAAAGAGGGAATTTTAGATAGACCATGAGATTAGATAGTGTAGGATTAGATTTTTAATCTGATTTGCGACTAGGATAGACATATACCTAGAAGCCCTACATAGTCACATTAGAGTGGTACCGGTTTAAATTAGACCTAGTAAATTAGTGCAAGACATTGTGTAATTAAGCTAGGTAAGGATATAGATGAAAATCGAAAGGCATTTATAGACACTAGTACTCTAGATTAGCTATTTTGATTAATTCATAATTAACTTAGTGGGGAATAATTTCTAAGAAACAAATAAGGGATTAGTTACTCTAACTTGATCTCTTGATTCGTGAATTTCTCTCGTGTTAGCGTAGTTTTTCTTAGATTCTTTTTCACTAGCTTATAAAATTTATCACTCATCTCCTCCCCCCAAACACCATCCACCTTCTTCACCCCACCCACACCCACCACCACCACCACTTCGTCCCCTCAAAGCACTACCACCACTTCGACCACAACAACCCAAACCCACATATAGCCGCCACCTCCCCCAACCAAAAAGTTAGTGCTCCCATTGCTCTCCTCCGTCTCAAATCTCGACCCCCGTCTGTCCACACCCCCACCATTGTCGTCTTTGCAGCGAGGTTCGACTCCGTCGCCACGCAAAGACCATTGGGCATAAATTGTGACACGTGTCTCAAGCACTGATAAGATTGTGGTGTGGTCGGATAATGTGCGGCGTGGAGAGCCGTATTTGAGAAATTTGGGATTTGGGTTTTATAAAAGCTTCAATTTTGACTTCACTAACTCTGCTTGGCAGTCGTAGATCATTGCATTTGGGGGTGGTAGGGAAGGGACAGAAGATAATTCATTAGAAATGACAGGTGAGGAAGATGAAGAAAAGGGTTGGATTGTTTGGAGTGATGAATCCGCCGTTTTAGCTACTATAATAGTGTATTTCATTGCTCCCCTTTCTTGTAAAGTAGTCACCACTTGAGCCACAGAAGAGGCTTTTTGACCAATAGCTATAATGGAAACAGCAACCCTAGTTGCCATCTCTATATCTGGTTTACTTGTAAGTTTTACTGGGTACGCGTGGGGGTTTTATTTTTTATTGATTTGAATAATGTGGGGCCTACACACTCAGAAAAATAATTGCCACATAAACACGCCATGTAAGCAAAAAAATTTATTTCCCCCACCACGTCAGTTTTTAACGGTCAACTTCTGTCAAACCAAACAGTGTTACCTAAATTGCACCAAAATTTATTATTCATTCCCACAATTGAGAACGAAAATACTTTTTGCCCCTGAGTGTTCATAGCGTAATAGTTCGTTACCATTTTTGTACTTTTACCCTTAAATTAGTCTAAGCCTAGCCTAGAGCTGTCCCTCTAGGGTTCAATTTGAAAGCCAACAATATTAATACTCCCTAAAAATCTTTTGAAGTGAGGATTTCTTAAACTCTCATCCGTCAAGAATATCATAATCCATTTAATCTAAACTCTCGTTTTATTCTAATTTTGATCATACAAAATATTTCTCAATTTCAATTAAATAGTCTTTCCTTGATTTCAACAAGTTTTTACCTAGTTTCTTGGGTAATTAATTACCTTTTTAAGCTCCTCCAAGAGAACGATACCCAGAGGTAACTTCCGCTTGCCCCGAAGTCCATATATTTCTTGAAGGAGTGGTCCCGAGGTGTAACATACTGTTACTTAATCCTTAATTAACTAATGATTTCCATTTTAATTCTATAATCCATTTACTAACTATGATAGGGAAAGGATTTTCCATAATTTCAATATATCTATCATAGTTAGAAAAAAGAACAATGTAGTGAATAAAACATTATCCATGATAGAAAAGGATTTCCTGATACGATATAAATACTATCATGGATAATTAAAAGCTAATCATGTTAGAAAGGATTCACCTAACATGGTTAGAAAAAGAAGCAAACTAATGTTCAACAATATTAAATACAAATAAAAACATGCGGAAGCGAATGCAGACCTATACATTTGGCAATATACATATCTAAAGAATCAATACAATCTCTACTACCTAATTCCCCTTTCCTGCTGCTTGCGTCTGTACATAATCACCTGCAAAAATGTAAGTAATCGTGGGGTGAGACAACTTGTCTCAGTAATCTACTACTTAACTCACTATAACAGTGAGATGTGCGGTAGTAAAGGCGTCTAAAGGGTACCACAGATTTAAAATCACTATATATATATATGAGAATCAAGCCTCCATCCATTTATCATTCCAAGCCCTCTGTCACATCCAAAACAAATCAAGTCCATCCTTACTACTTTTCAAAAATCACTCGAAACCCCTCAATCAAATTCCACATCAATAAACTTCACCATCTAATCTCCAATCCTTGCTATCATCACTATAATCTCATTCGTACTTCCTCAAATCCAACTTCTCGGCTCACATCCATGTACAACCCTGTTGCTCTACTCATGCCATCCCGGAGGCACTACGCTCGAGCCCTATATGTATTACAAATGAGTTGACACTGTGCCCCTCTCAGAAGTGAGGGGGCAATTTCCCTCCCTGGTAAACCCATGAGAGGGAAACCCCAATCTGTCTCCAATCAGAAAGGGAGCAGTTCCTGTCTCCAATCAGAAAACTGCTGGTCACAGTCTCCAATCTGTTGACCAATGGTCACAGTCTCCAATCTGTCGACCCGTACAAATAACCGTTGATTGGCCTATCAACCGGTTATCATCGCGCGATGGTACATAATTTCAGTGTCATGCAATAATCACAATTCTTTTCAAATCTCGAATTCATTCATTATCTCAATCACAATCTTTGTCACCTCCCACCAACACAACCTTTCAATTCCTCAATCCCTAATGTACCATATTTCCAATCCAAATCACTTTCCAATACCCTGTCCAAGTACCAATTACATATAACTCCATCACTATCCACCACTATCCCTTAATTAACTTATCAACACTGTTGTCATATCACCACACCTATATATATCCCACTATTCCAGGAAAATCACAACCACCAGACAGGATACTATATATATAATGCATAAAGTTTCTTTATATACAAATAATCGTGTTTGAAAGGCACCCGATAGCCTGTTTTGTATAAAAGTAGCTTTTAGAGAAATTGAGGGCTAGAAAGGATTTTGAAAATCCCAACTAACGTCACCCTCAATGTTATAGTAAGGTAAGAGTGATTACCTGTCGCCCTTTAGCAATTTACGCTATTTCTCAACCTTTCTTGATGCCACGGAAGTCATATCGCAATCAATCCTATAATAATATAATACCAAATGATAAATTAATATCATTTCTATTTCATAATATTTAACGTCTCTCTCGAATCCCTAGTATGCTACTCATTCTTTTCTTAGTTCAATCATTTATAATAACCTATTTGATCATCAATTATCAATCAATTATTTAGATTCTTGACGTAGTTCAAGAATCTCTAGAACCTTTCATACCATTCCTCAATCACAAAACCTTAACTACTCATTTTAATCAAAATCGTTTTGCACCAGTTATTCACCAATTTAACAAATTAAGAATTATTAAGGCATATATACTTTAGTACATACTACAAGCATTTCAATCCATTTTTCACCAAATCCATCAATATCAATCCCAATCAAATCAACTACTGGAAAACTGATTCACATCACATATATAACTACACTTTGATGTATTTCGTGTAACATAGTAACATAGTACGGAAAAATAAATCAAAAATGTTCATAATAAGTTTGAAGGTGACCTATCAATCTGACCGAAATTAATTCTTCACGTTCCAAATCCCTACCTATCAGCAATTGCATTAATAACTACTTCCTCTTCTTCTTAAAGGCACAAAGCTTACTTTAATCACTTTCTTAACAACTCAAACTATTTGCATCCCTCTATTGATGTACACGAACATTGACGAATTTAATAAAAACACCCACATCCTTTATAAGTTTCGAAATACCATTGTTCTTAGAATGCGATAAATAGTAGTCATGTACCTACACCTACATTTTACCTACTAAAAGCAGTTCCTTTCTCCTTGCTAAATCTTAAACTTTCCAAACACAATAAACTAGTTTACCCAGTTCAATAGTGGTTCCTGAGAATTCCTGGCTTATATCTCCAAAGTCTACTATTTCATAACTACACGTTTGACAATATAAAACCTAAACTTAACCTCTTTATTCAACCTAACATAAACTCATCCTTTTGCGGAATTGTTAAACACTTTCTATCACCATATGAATTCAGCCACATCAGAACAAAGAACCCAATTTCTTTTGCTTCACATTAAGCCAAAACAGAATTTCAATATAATCCACTAACATAGAATCCCAACTTACTTCCAAAACACATTTCTCTCATCATTATTTGTCAATCCCATACAGTGACAAATTTCAATCACCACATATCAATAATTTCATATATAGGTCATTTCATCATCATTCTTTCAAAAGCCAATTTAATGTTTTCCCCAGTTAAAACTCAATTCAACATTTTGTAGGAAATTCAAGAAAAGCTATAACACACTTATAATCATAACCTTCCTACTATTTGCCCTCTTTTCTCTCATTGCACTAACACTCTCAACCTGACTAACTCCCACTTCAAATAATAATTTTAATTATAATAAGAGACAAGCCCATAATTGTAGTGAACATGTGTTAAATTCAAAACATCCAAATCTTACAATGTTCAGACATGTAATATTATATTTTCCCAAAGTGCTCAATTTTTGTTGATCTTTCCCAATTCCTAGAAGATTTCCAGATTTAGAATCATTCTTAGCACACCATTTGATCAACTTAAACAAAAATGTCCACATAAATTTATATATGAATACATAAATCTCATTCATATTTTTAGCACACATATATCTCCAATTTGGTAAAATAGGACCTTAACAGTTTCCAAAACTCCAACCATCACACTTCATACTCACTCATCACAAAAACAGTCTCAATGAACTCTTTGTACATTTTCATACATCTTTACATACAAAACAATATTTGTATTAGAATCGGAGATCTTTTAGCCATGAATAATGATGAAACACAATTTGGAATTAACCCATCAAAACACATGATACATCACACATACAAATCCACCAAGAATCAACACACCTCAGTAACCACCATTAGCACCAATCTAACAGAGAGGGAGAGAAAAAGAGAACATTTGTCAAACCCTTCCTTCAACCTCAACTAAACAGACACACCATATTTGCAAACTCAATGAATTTACCTAATCATAAATTGTGAAGCTTTTTACTTGTTTCAAAACATTTTCATTTAAAGCCCAAAACCTAAATTGATTTCCCTCTCAAATCTCGCATGGATTAAAGAAAAAGAAGTAAGAACAGATCAAAGGGACTCACCAAAAAAAAATAATGTTTCTGCCGTTGCTCACGCTGCCAGCAGCAATCACCGCCGTGAAAACCGCCATAACTCGCCGGAAATGATGGAGGGCGGAGCTGACTAGGAGAACATACGAAAACAGTGAGGAATACAGAGGAGAAAGGAAATGTAACATGAAGAACCAAAGGAATCAGCAAAGCTCACCTCTCACCACCGCCGACCGCCGTGCTCGCCGGAAAAAGTTGAAGAAAAATGAGGAAGAACAAAGGAGATTGAGTTAAATAGAAGAAGAGGGGTTCAGTTTAAGAGGAGAGGAAAGGGAAATGAGGGAGGTCGGCCGGATCCGCCGCTGATGGGTGCCGCCGTTCTTCGACGGCTTTTAGGCGGAGGGGAGGAGGAAACGAAGAAGATGAAGGGGAAGAAGGCGTGTTGGTGGAGGGGCCGCCGTCGCCGTCGGCTCCCTTGGTGGCGGCGAGCATACAAGGACGGAGGGAGATCGAGAGTGAGGGCGGAGGAAAGAAAAAAAATGAAAGTAAGGGGAGGGGTGTGCGCCGTCGGGTTTTAAGGAAGGGAGGAGGAAGGAGAGGCAGGGAAAAATTACGGTTCTGCCCCTGAAGTTTCTTTCCTTTTTAATTTAGCCCCTCTTCAAACTTTATAATTAGGAATTTAGCCCATTTTCAACAACAATGCCCAATGAAATTAATAACATTCTTCCATTATAATTTAGTTTAGACTCCCAAGTATTTTTCATACAACTACTAACTCCAAATAAATCCTTTAACTATATTTCTTTAATTCTAAAGTTTTACAATTTAATATCAATAAATCATCTCAAACCTCATAAATTCCTCCTTAAAGCTCTAAGTTTCCTAAATTACACCACAATAATTTCTTATTATCCTTAATTAAAATTTGGGATGTTACACGAGGTATTACACCGACCCGTAAATTCGGTGTCCTTCAAGTTGTGTCATTTCCAGGGAGCCAAGTATTTGGTTCCTTATTAACTTGTTGCAAAACGTGTTTACCGGGTCCTGCTCTAGTTTGCATATTAGCTTAGTTACATTTAGTTTATTTTTTTTCTTTGCATATCATACATAAAGAGAAAATACAAATAATATTTGCATTTTGATATTTGCTTGCTTGCATTTGCATACTTGACTTATGTTTGATTGCAATAGTCATGTCGAGGTCTAATAATTATGAGCTTTTGCTCTATGATGATCCTCCTATGCATTCTTATTTGAGACATAAGGAGTCACCAAGCCACTCATGTTCTTGGAGAAATGAGACACATTTCTTGAGAGAACGTTTACACAATTACTATCAAACCAATGAATACCAAATGTCCAACCATTTTCAACCATACATGGAACCATCCTATCTATACCTTTATTCCTATACAGAAAGAGAAGAGAGAATAATTGTATATTTTATTGAGCTTGTATGGTTACATTATATAGGCATTAGAAAGGTCAAAGTTTTAAATAAGGCCCACTAATCACTAACTACAACCTAATTAAATATATTTACAAAACTAACACTCCCCCTAAAGTTGGAGCATATATGTCAGTCATGCCCAACTTATTACAAAGATAATTAACCTTGTTCCCATTTAAGGCTTTAGTGAGGAGATCACCGAGTTGATCACCAGATCGCACGTGCCCTGTAGAAATGAAGTTCTCCTATAGCTTAATTATCACGAACAAAATGACAATTAACTTCAATGTGTCTGGTACTTTCATGGAACACTAAGTTTAAAGCTATATGCAATGCAACTTGATTGTCACACCATAGCTTCACAGAAAGAGAAGTTTTGGGGCCAACCTCCTTTAACAGCTGATATATCCACGCAATCTAACATACAAACTGTGCGATAGCTCTATATTCTACCTCTGCACTACATTGTGATGCTACCCCTTGTTTTTTTCTTCTCCATATGATACAAGATTTCCACCTACTAAAACACAATATCCAGTTGTAGATCTTCTGGTTTTCTCACATCCTGCATGATCAGCATCGCAAAAACATTCAATGTATGTGTGGCCATAGTTTTGATACAAAATGCCACGAACTGAAGATCCCTTAAGATAGTGAAGGACATACTCTAAGGCTTCCCACCGACCAACAATTGGGGCTCCCATGAATTGACTAAGGAAACTCTGTGAGAAAGTCACATCTGAGCGAGTTATAGTTAGATAATTTAATTTTCCAATTAGTCTGTGATATCTGTCAAGATATTCAAATGGTTTCGTCTTCTTGGGGTCAACTGTCTATCCTATATCCTCATGGAGCTCATCAAATGGTATTTTATTATCAAGCTCTAGGTAAGGATTGATAATCATTGGTGAATTGTTTGGTGTAGCTCTTAACAGCCTCAATTTCCTTTGGGTGAGAAAAATACCATTTCTGGTTCTCATGACCTCGATGCCCAAAAAATACTTTAATGGCCCTAAATCTTTCGTCTGTAATTGAGAGTTAAGAAAGACCTTAAGAGATGATATCCCATCGACATTACTTTCTATAATCACAATATCATCCACATACACAACTAAAAAAATCAAGCCAGCATCCGAGTTTTGGTAGAATATTGAATGATCACACTTACTTTGTGTTAGTTCAAACCTCCGAACAACAGAGTAGAATCTATCAAACCAACCACCGGGTGTAACATTCTGTTACTAATTCCCTAATAAATCAAAGATATCCATTTTAATTCAATATTCTCTTTACTAATTATGATAGAAAATAGAATTTCCAGAATATTAATATCTCTATAAAAGTTAGAAAAAAAGAAAATTGTAGTGATCAAAACATTATCCATGATAGAAAAGAATTTACTAATACAATATAGATGCTATCAAGGATAATTAATTGCTAACCATATTAGAAAGGATTTGCCTAACATAGTTAATAAATAAAACTAATTGATATTAAATAATAAATAAATATATACATGCGGAAGCGAATGTAGACCTATAAATTTGGCAATATACAATTCTAAATAATCTATACAACCTCTAAATTCTAACTCCCTTCCCTGATGCTTGCGTTGGTGAATGAATTCCTGCAAAAATGCGAGTAATCATGGGGTGAGAGAATTTGTCTTAGTAATCCACTACTTAACTCACTATAACAGTGAGATGTACGGTAGCGGAGGTGTCTAAAGGGTACCACAGTTTTAAAATCAGTAATACATATATACCAAATCTCCCTCTCAGATATCAACAAGAATCCATCAATCACTACAAACTCAAACAATCCTCATCACCTCAATCACTTCTGTAACATCTTGAAAATTTAATAGAGGACTAGAGAATAGTTTTTTTAAATAATAAATGGAAAAATTAGAAAAATTTTGGAATATTTAGGATTTTTGGGGATTTCTAAATATTTTTGGAGGTTTTGGGGAAATAAGTGTCTAATATAATCAATTAAACAATTGGAGAAATAGAAATTATGAGGGTTTGGTGGAATTAAAAATATTTGGAGCTTAAGGTGGGTGGATGCTTGACTTAATGAATTTAAATCAACAGAGGACATTGTGGTGATTTTCAACATAAGTTACAATAATGTCACGCCCTAAAAATCTAAAGACCTATTAATACGTAAAACAAAAGAAAATCACAATTTAAAGTCTGAAACTATAAATCACACCTAACTACTTTTAACTCATATCTTTCATCTAGCTAAAATATTAAATCTTTTGTAGAAATTTCGGCATAGTCTCCCCTATAAGATGGACATCCCGAACATTCTACAAAGACCTGCCATTACAAAATATTAGTTGGAGTTCTACTCCCAGAATATACAATTAGATTACTTACAACAAAAGTAAGGATCTTATCCCTAAGCTACGTGAAGCTTCTAAATACTAAAGACTTAATCAAAATATATATTTACATATGAAGTCTTCCCAAGTAGTTAGTAAACTTGAATCAAAAGAGAGGCTCTTCAATGCTCAGTTGGAGGTACAAGGTCAGCTCTACTATCTGAAACCGCAACATTTACCGGTGAATAACGTCCCACTTATCAACAATAAATAAAATGCTAATGATAAACATAAAATAAATAAGTAATACATAAATAAATCTGTTCAAGTCAAATAAATGTCATCATATTATCCATTGAAAATGAGTTCTAAAAACTTATACTTTTATAGGACTTTCCACAGAACAAAATCACAAGCGTGGACACACAGTCCACGAGGGAAAATAACCAAGCGTGGCAAAGCCACGAAACAAGCGTGGACACACAGTCCACGAGGGTAAATAACCAAGCGTGGCAAAGCCACGAAACAAGCGCAACGCAAGGCCACGAAACAAGCGCAGCACAAGGCCACGAAACAAGCGCAGATACTAGACCCACGAATAACAAGCGTGAGAACAAATCTCACGATTATCAAGCGTGAGACAATACCCACGAATATCAAGCGAGCTCGAGGTTAACCATGACGCGTCAAGGGCTAACAGTACCGCTGTTAGCAACCGGTGTTCTGTATCAAGTCCCCTCAAAACAGTTCTCAAGCATGCAGGGGGTCAGCTTTAAATCACTCAATGAACAAATTTTTCCATGTGCCAAAGTACAGTAATAATGAATATTTTAGAAAACAAAGCCCCTGCATGAAAACCTTTCAATATAAATTCACTCCAGTAACTATAGTTCTAGTATAAAATTCTTTCAATAACTTGGTCAAAAATAGACTGAAATTTTCCATATCAATGATATACACAAAAATTCCATTTACTAGTAAGTAATGAAATCTCACATCCATGACAAGGTAAAATATTAATTCATATCCAATCTCAAATAATAACATAATTTCAAATGATCAATACTAAAATAATAATATAAAATTTTATAGTTTAATGAAAATGCTTTGAGTAATAAATCACAAAATTGGACGCTATTCACTCACCTGAGAGAAAATCTCTATTTCTGTCCTAAATTATCAACCTCTAGATCATTCGCATTCCCCGCTCCTAAAATCCAAAACAATCACAATATTATTCTACTAACACTTCACATACTTCCTCTTTTCATGTAACAATAGACTTCAAAATTTTCAAACCTCATGGTCCTATTATTTCATTTAAGTTTCAGATTTTTAAATACAACTCCTTACCAATCACATACACATATTTATTCACGCAAGAACATCACTTCTTCAATTCTACTTGATAAAATATGTCATTAAACAATCCACCTCATCATTCCTAGAGCATAACTTAAATCTCATAGCAAAATCCAAAATTTTCAAACAAATCCTTCTTTTAGACATCTTATCGAACACCTTATGTGCACTCCAAAATCAATGAAATTACTAATTCTTTCCACTGCCCCCTTTTCCTATCAATAAAATCCAGCCTTCATTCAAGTCTTTCAAGTATGCTTCTACAAATATAAAGTTTCTCTCATACCTTTCAACAAACATTTTGAGTGCACTCACAACCCAATAATATCATTTACTCTTTACTTTACAAATCTCATGCCAAAATCCCCAAATTTCAATCATATACACAAACACACATACATCCAGAATCTCCAAGTTAATATGAAAATCATCCCTCTCCCAAACATCAATTTGACAAACAGAGAAAATTCCCACATCCAGAGAAGCACCTAAAATATATGAAATCAAGGAGTTGATAATACCATCTTACCTACAATCTTCAACATCCATGTTGCTGAATAGAAGGAAAGGAGATAGAAATGCTAGAATCTAAAGCCTTCAAATTCGGAGATGCCCAAAAGATGCAGTGAATTTCGAATGGTCTAGGGCTTCGAAGCTTCTTGAATGTTCTTGCTTTTCTCACGATGAAGAGCATTAGGAATTAAGAAAAATATTGAACCCTTTCTGCCCAAAAGAAAAATATTAAGAAAATAAAACCTCATTGTTCCTATGTAGAGTTGAACCCAGCACCTCTTATTGAAGCATATGAAATAATCACTCTCATTTTCCACTTAGCTGGAGGCTCAAGGTTAATGAGATCTACATTGAATAAATAAAATATTTATTGACTTATATTATTAAACTTGAGGTATTACAAATAATCCCCGAAACAAATCAAAAACCAAACACACCCATATTCCTCCCCTTTATATTTTGGCACCGACAACCAACCTTCTTCTCCATTTCCAATTTTCTTCCTTTTCTAAAGCTCAAACATTTTGTGTTCCTTCTTCTTCCAATCTCACCCATATCGTTTTCTACTCTTCTACACTCCTTGAATCTGTCAAACTTGTGTTTGATCTCCCACGTTTGTGTTCCTCGTCGTGCTCCTCCAGTTCCCGGTGTGGTGGCTACGTTTTATGGAGAACGACGACGAGGGACGGCCAAGGAAGGTGAGCTTAGTATATATTTGGTTATTCTTCAAGTTACCTTTCCTCTCTGCTCTGTTTTCTCACTTTTCTTTCCCTTTCTCTGTCCTTGCTCGGCCAGCCACTTAAGTAGCCGAATTCCGACGTGTTTTGCGGCGGCCGACGGTGGTGGACTCCTCATTCTCCCATTTTTGAACTCGTAAGCATTTTTACTTCGTTTTGATTTTGTTTTCTTGAATTTGTGTTCTTGGTAAAGTTAGGGTTTGATTAAAGTTTGGATTTTTGGAATCTTAAAGCTTTAATAATGAATGTCAAGTAATTAATTTGAGGTTTCTTTGAAACAATTGAGCTTTCGTGACATTTTCTTTTTATTTTGGAATTTATAAGTTTTAGGCAAAGGTGTCAACAACTTGCTTGAGAGACAGAGGTATCAATAATTTCTCACATCTCATTTAGGCAAAGGTGACATAACTCTATTAGACAACTTGATTGTCCTTCACCTAGCCAATTTTTTGAGATAAGTGAGAATCACTCTTGTGCACTAATTCTTCTTTGAAAATATCGTTTTTTTAAAAAATGCCCCCACATGTTCAAAAATCATTTTTCATGATTTTACAATTTTAATTTGAATTTTTTTGCAAAGAAGTTGAACCATATTATAATCGCATGTTTTCATCATTTATCAATGATGTCATTGAAATTCAACATTTTATCTTTGTTCCATATATGATTTACCTATCTTTGTTTTGATTTCATTTCAAAAATGAGAAATCTCTTTCATAAATAAAAAATAATAAAATGAAATATCTTTCATAAAAACATGAAAAATGTTTTGAATGATTTTCATGCCGTGTAATATTGAATAATCTTCTCACGTTGAAAGTCGATTGTTTCTCCGTAGGCGATTCAATCAAAATTTTGAAATGTCTTTTCTCTTAAACATGAATAAATATTCATTTTTCATAATAAAAATTAAACAAACCTAAAATAATATTTTTCTTAAAAATTAAAATAAATTTTTTCCTAAAAAAGCCAGTTTGTGTGAACTGATTTAAGTTTGAATCTCTAGTTGCAGAAGTGACTTTTTTAAGCTGACGTTTGGCTAACATGTTTGGATGGTCATTTTGAGAAGTTACTTTACATAGAAACATGATTTTATTGAATATTACACAACTAAAATATTAATATATGTTCAATAATTCAAAATTACAAAAATTCAATGGATTAAATTAAATAAAATTTCCAATTATTGAACATAAGAAAAATTTAATAAATTTTTTTTTGAACTGAAGATAAAAATTAATAGATTAAAGTACATATAAATTAGAGGTCATGTCACATTACATTTAGATGCTTGAATTACATAATTAGTTGTATCAAAGATCCTTTACAATTTGATCTCGTATTGTGTCACAGATATGATTCACGCGAGCTGAAGATGATGCAGTAAAATTTGTTGATGAAGCCTCTTGGTTTTGATGACAATTATCTTCATCTATCAAACTTGAATGGAAAAATTTAAATGTCTCATTGTCATTTTAAAAGGCAGGCTTACGTATAAATTCTGGAAGGTGATAGCGTTCACGTATGTATGGACCAAGATATCCCATAGGTGTTGGGTACCCAACATCGACTAAATAATACTTCCCTAATAAATTGTGAAATAATAAAATACCATGATTTTAATGCAAATTTAAAAGAAAGACATAATTATTGAATTGAAATTAATAAACAATTAATTACCTTCAGGTGGATGGGGGAAATTCATGGATGAAGTTGATAAATAAATAAGATACAATGCGAAGAAGAGGGTGGGTAAGATGTGAGAGATGATTGTATAATAAATAAATATTTTATTAATGTAAATACGGATAAGCCAATCACCAACGGAAATAAGCTCCAAATTGGAGCTTCTTTTGATAAGCTGATTTGGCCCAAAAGTCAAGTGAAAAATAAGTAAGACCCAAACATAGAAAAAAGATGAAAAAACTTATCCAGAACAAACCAGCTTATTTGGCCACAAAAGCTCCCTTTCTTTTTCGTTTTATTTTTATTTTTTATTGTATATATTATTTCGATTCGTAATTTAAATAAAATTAAAATTAAGATCATATTTATTTTTAAATAAATAACTTAGGGTAACCATTCTCTTGAACGAGTGCTGTGGGGAGCCTTACACCTTCCCCATGCACAATTAACTCACCAACCCTATTTAGTTTTTTTAAAAGAATATTATCATTGTAAAAGGTTTTCCAAAATATAAACATAAACATAAACATAAACATAAACATAAACATAAATTTTCAAATTCGTGATAAAACATTAATAATTTTATTGTCATCACCCTTAAAGAACTTTGAAACACCTACAAAATCTCTCAATCCTCCAAATACCCATCAACTGCAGTGATTATTGAAAAATTGACTTATTAACATTTAGATAAATAAGGAACAAAGTTTTTCAGTACTACAAAAATACATTTTCATGTCACGCTTATTTAAGCGACGTCTATACCAATATGTGAAAAGTACACTTTTTACAACGCACAAAAAACGACATGAAAAGTTGATTTACAGAATGCTTTTTTTTTTAAAAAAAGAAAGTCTAAGGGAGTATCCACATCGCATTATTATAATCTAGGGACATAAATAACACTTGTCATGTAACTTTTTCTAGAAAAGTGACATAAAATGTGTTATTCACATTGATTTTTTCATCCGATGTTAATAATTCTTTTATTTTGACTTTTGTTTGCCAACTATAACAAACATAACTACTAATAATCCCGTAGAATAGATATATAATTGTTACTCCATATGGATGAAATTGCCCAAAACTGAATGTGAACACCCTATTTTGTCTGGACCCCAACAAATTAAAAATAAAAAATATATATAAAAAATAAAACCTGAAACATTGAAAAGAATGAAAAAATAAAACAAAAAAAATATGTTCTCTTTATTCTTTCTTGCAAGGAAAGCACAATTCAAATTTTGTAAGAGTCAAGCATGAAGATTGGCCCTCAAGTAAGGAAATAAATTGAAATAATTATGGTGATTTGATTTTGGTCATAATGAAAAATATTGATGTGAATCGCTATAATTTGATTTGGTATAATAAATAAGAAAGTTTTTGAAGAAATAAGAGGAAAAAGGAAATACCCATCAGATTCTTTTGTTGAAACATAAAGGACAAATATGAGTAATGAATGAAAGATTATTCACGTGTGATGAAGCATTGAGATCTGATGGTGATTATTGAAATTTCATGGTTTTCCTTTTAAATAAAAAAAACAATAATAAGAAAGATTTAAAGAGGAAACCCTAGAGGTTGTGACCTATTGCAACACCCCAAAATTTTAATTAGGGATAATAATTAAATAATTAGTACCCTGAGAAGCCATTATTAGATTAGAAACAATTATAAATAAATTTTGAAAAAAAAAACAAATGTATTTTTAAGGAATATATCCTAAACAACACATTTTGTTTTATTATGATAGATATTGTTAGAATCTTAAGTTTTGATGAAGACTAAAATATGAAAGAATAGGCCAAGTACTTAGAAAGCAATAGGATAACATAGGATCCCAAGTAAGAGTGCAACCGGATGTGGATTTACTTCCGGATAGACTAGGACTCGCGCACGCGGATAAATATTTCATCCCCCAGCGACAGCGAGTAACTCACTAGGGAAATAACTTAGTCCATGAGCATTAGGTACACAAAACCTTAAGACTAAGGTATGATTCAACCGGAAGTGAAATTGCTTCCTGATAGATTTAGATTGGCGCAGGCTGATAGAATAGGATAACCCTAAGCGTCAGTGAATCAGCCACGTCAAGTGAAATTGCTTCCTGTTAAACTTAGACTGGCGCAGACTGACAGAACAGATATAACTCTAAGCGTCAGTGAATTTACTACGTCAAGTGAAATTGCTTCCTGTTAGATTTAGACTGGCGCAGGCTGATAAAATAGAATAACCCTAAGCGTCAGTGAATCAGCCACGACAAGTAAAATTGCTTCCTGTTAGATTTAGACTGGCACAGGCTGATAGAAGAGATATAACCCTGAGCGTCAGTGAGTTCACCACGTCAAGTAAAAGTGCTTCCGATAGCTTAGTGACTAGCGCTGACTGTTGGAATGAAATACACTGAGCGAGAGTAAGTGATAGTGAGCTAAATCCTTCATCAAGTGGAATCACTTCCGGATGTAGAAGTGCTTCCGGATACGTCATAGACTAAGAGAACACCCACTGCATGTGACTATATTGCTAAACTAACGTTCAAGTGCAGCACACTAAGTAAGGTTACTTCCGGATGAGAAGTTGCTTCCGCAAGCAATCAGAATGTCAGAACGTTCAGAGATGCAGTGTCAGAATGCTTATGTCAGAGCAGAGGTGTCAGGACTACTTTTCAGAGATAAAGCAAGTCAACCCTGCTATGCATTGATGAAGCATTTAATGGGCAAACGGTAACAAGGGAAAAACGGCCATATTCAAACGGCTAGCCCACCTACCAAGAGTTCAAAATGTTTGAAGACTATATAAGGGAGCTCAACTTCATTTATGAAGCAATCAATTACCTTTGAATATTCTTGAGAGAAGTTAAAGCGAGAAACTAAGAACATCTTCAAGCATTCAAAGCTACCCAGAAAAGCGAAGAGCATTTAACACTTTGAGTGATCTTTTCATCTACTTATTCTGTACTCATTGTAGTTAAGTCTCTTTCTGTTATAAGAGCATTTATTGTACTTAAGTGTGTAACACCATCCGTTCTTTGAGAGAACTTAGTTAGAAAAATCCTTTAAGTGTAAAGGTTAACCCCTTGCTTGGTGTGAGGGGGAGCTAGTTAGAAAGGTTACAAGTGAGCCTGTGTAAAACTTGTTGTAAGGTTGCAAGTGATCCCGTGCAAAACTTGCGGTTGTAAGGTTTCAGGTGAACCCGATTTAAAACCTGAGATATAGTGGAACTCTCGGCCTGGGTGGTTGAGGACTGGACGTAGGTCAGGTAGACCGAACCAGTATAACCCTTGTGTTGTTTTATTTGAGCACTTATTTTTGAAGCACAATTCACCCCCCTCTTGTGCATCCATTACGTTCATTTGGTATTAGAGCAAGGTCCTTCTCACTCGATTCCAACGAATCAGAAGGCAAAGATCCAGTAATGGACACAGACTATTCTCTACCAGATGTCTCCTTTCAACCCAACAAGCCCCCAGGCTTCGATGGGTACAACTACTCATTCTGGAAGTTCAGAATGGAGACTTATATCAAGTCAAGTGATATCAGACTCTGGGACGTAATAGAACGAGGGGATCAAACTCCGCTAGATGAGGATGGATTTGCAAAAGTGCGAGCCAGATACACTCCTGAGGACTATGCCCTAGTCCAAATGAACCATCGGGCCATGCACTACATCCAGTGTGCTCTCAGCCCCAAAGAGTATCACAGGATCAGCCACCACAAAAATGCAAAAGATATGTGGGAGGCTCTTGAGGCTGCACACTCTGGAACCAGGGGAGTAAAAGCGAGACGTGTTGAAATGCTGGTGGAAGAATTTCACAAATTCGCCATGCTGAGTCCCACCGAGCCTATCAGAGAGCTGGAGCTCAGGTTCACCCATCTCATCAACAATTTGGCCTCGCTGGGTAAGGATATCCCTGAAAGAGAGCAAGTGAGCAAGATTCTAAAGATCTTGAAGGGTGACTGGATCACCAAAGTAACTATTTTGCAAGAAGTGCAAGGAGAATCAACCAGCTCCATCACCGCACTATTTGGCTCTCTTGCTGAATATGAACCTACCTTGCTGGCTATGAGAGCTCCTCAAACCTCATCCAAGAACAAGAACCTTGCTCTCGTTGCTCCCAGCAAGGAGATCAATGACGATGATGAGGATGATGAGGAGGAGATGGACGATGAGGAGATGACTATGATGGTGAGGAAATTTAGGAAATTCTTCAGAAAGAAGGGAGGCTATCAGAGAGGTGATTCCAGCCAGAAGAAGGGATACAAGAAAGAAAAGGTCCCTGTGTGTTTTGAATGCAATAAGCCTGGTCACTTCAAGGCTGAGTGTCCCAGCCTGCAGAGGTCAAAAGGCAAGGACAAAAGAAAGGCTCTTGTTTCCTCCATTTGGGTAAATAGCTCAGATGAGGAAGCAAGTGATGAAGAAGAAGTTGCCAACCTCTGCCTGGTAGCTAGAGAAGAGGATGAAGAAGCATCTTCAGATCTTGACCTCACCAACGAAGATCATGAGGTAACTCTTCCTGAACTACAAGAGGCTTACAATGAGGTTCATGAAGAATTCTCTAGACTATGTAAAGCCTATAAGGTGTTGAAAACCAAAAAGGAATCACTTGAGTCCAAGGTGGACTCACTAAGTGAGGAACTAGCGGAAGCTAGAAGACTTCCGGTAGTGGATAGCCAGGGTTCTCCCCAAGTAGAACCCAACGCCCCAACACCTGAGAGCTGCCCTAATTGCAGCAAAATCTCAGAGGAAAATAACAAGCTGCAAAATGCCCTGCAGAAGCTTACCAATGGTTCAGAAATGCTAAATATACTCTTAATGAACCAAAGGGCATATAGGGATAGAACTGGCTTGGGATATACCCCTAGAGGGAAAAAGTGGGTAGAACCAAAAGTAAAGCCTTACTTAAAGTTCTTCCATAAAGCCACCAGTCATAGCTCCTCACCCTTTAGCTTCTGTAATTACTGCAACAGGAAAGGACACTCCACGTCCACCTGTAATGCTAAGAAGCATGGAGCTAACAGCTCTTATAAATGGGTTCCTAAAGGAACCAAGGCTACACAGGATCCTCCACCTGCAAAGGACACCAAGAGAGGACAAGGATCCTGAGCCTGGAATCATCCCACAGGGAAAACCCAAGAGCCTAGAGCCAGCACTAGGCCAGAGGCTTCAAATGTTCATAAGCCCAAGGTTAAGCCCAATACTAGGCCAAGGGCACTAAACACTAATGACAAAGGACCCAAGAGAGGTTGGGTACCTAAAGTTGCTTGATTATTTCAGGTGTGTCTCAAGGCATCCAAGAACAAAAAATGGTACATCGATGATGCTCGAGACATATGACTGGAGACAGAGACAAGTTCAAATCTCTGGTGATCAAAGATGGAGCCACAGTGACCTTTGGAGGAAATCAAAGTGGTAAGATCACTGGAGTTGGAGAAGTTGGACCAGTCAAAGATGTCTATCTAGTGGACGGTCTCTGTCACAACCTGCTGAGCGTGAGCCAGAGCACGGACAAAGGAAACTGGGTAATATTTGATTCAAATAAGTGCTTAATAGTTGATAAGCAGTTTGAATATAGATAAGGCCAACTTAAAATGCAAGATTAAGGCAAATAGAAATGGGAATCTATATACCTTAGACTTATGTCAACAGCTAGAAGAAAAATGTTTAATATCTAGTGACGAGAATAGCTGGCTTTGGCATAAGAGGTTAGCTCAAGTCAATTTTACTCAATTGGATATGCTAATTAAAAATGAGCTAGCTATAGGTATTCCCTCTTTTAAAGTTAAGCATGATTTTATTTGTGAATCCTGCCAACGAGGGAAGCAAACAAAGTCCTCGTTTAAAACCAAGAAGAGAGTCTCCACCAGCAGGCCCTTGGAACTAATCCACATGGATTTGGTTGGGCCAGCGAGAGTAAAGAGCTTGGGTGGAAACCTATATGCTTTAGTGGTGGTGGATGACTATTCAAGGTTCACGTGGACTATGTTTCTTGCCTCTAAGCAAGATGCTTTTGATGCTTTTGTTGTCCTGGCTAAGAAAGTGCAGAATGAGAAGGAGCTCAAAATCACAGCCATAAGGACAGACCATGGAGGAGAGTTTGAGAACCATAGCTTCTCTGAGCTATGTGAGCAAAACGACATTGAACATAACTTCTCAGCTCCGAGGACTCCTCAACAAAATGGAGTAGTCGAAAGGAAGAACAGGGTTCTGACGGAGATGGCTAGAAGCATGCTCAACGAGAAAGAGGTTTCTCAAGTGTTCTGGGCGGACGCTATGAGCACTGCTTGCTACATCTCCAACAGAGCCTATGTTCGCAAGGGCTTGGATAAGACTCCATACGAGCTATACAAAGGAAGGAAGCCCAACATCAGCCACCTCAGAATATTTGGATCAAAATGCTATGTGCATAATAATGGAAAGGTAAATTTGGGTAAGTTTGATCCAAAGGCTGATGTAGGTATATTCATAGGATATTCCCTTAGGAGTAAAGCATATAAGATATACAACATGAGAACTAAAACTGTAGAAGAATCCATGCATGTTGTATTTGATGAAACTCCTACATGGGGACAATCCACAGAAGATGATGAAGCACCTAATCTTCCAAAACTACCATCATCTTCCTCACCACCAAAAGAAACACCAACAAGCAATCCCAAAGAAGAAGGTGAACCCAGTGATGAACCTGGAGTGCAACACATGCCTGAGGAGGCACAGTTGCCAATAGCTAGGAGACATCACAGGGATCATCCTCTTCATCAAGTGCTTGGTGATGTTTCTTCTGGTGTCAGAACTAGAAGACAAGTTCAAAATGAAGTTGAGTTTGGAGCATTCCTATCTCAAATCGAACCAACTTCAGTTGAACAAGCTCTTGAGGACTGCGACTGGATTATTGCCATGCAGGAAGAGCTAAATCAATTTGAGAGAAGTCAAGTGTGGGAACTAGTCCCAAGGCCGTCTCATCAATCCATAGTGGGGACCAAGTGGGTCTTCAAAAACAAACTGGATGAGACAGGTCAAATCACCAGAAACAAAGCCAGACTAGTAGCCAAAGGATACAACCAAGAAGAAGGCATTGACTATGAAGAAACTTTTGCTCCAGTCGCTAGACTTGAAGCAATAAGGATTCTTCTAGCCTTTGCATCCATGAAAGGCTTTAGATTATATCAAATGGATGTAAAGAGTGCATTTCTTAATGGTTATATTAAAGAAGAGGTATATGTAGAACAACCTCCTGGCTTTGAGGACCATAAGCACCCCAAACATGTGTATAGATTAAAGAAAGCTTTATATGGCCTGAAACAAGCTCCTCGAGCTTGGTATGAGAGACTCAGCAGCTTTTTGCTGGGCAAGGGTTTCTCAAGAGGCAAATTAGATAATACACTGTTTATCCTCCACAAAGATAGAGATATGTTAATTGTCCAAATTTATGTTGATGATATTATATTTGGGGCAACTAACGAGAAGCTTTGTGAAGATTTCTCTAAGACTATGCAGGGTGAATTTGAGATGTCAATGATGGGAGAACTAACATTCTTCCTAGGCCTGCAAATCAAACAGAAAAGGAATGGAATCTTCATCTCCCAAACTAAGTACTGCAGAGAACTACTCAAAAAGTTTGGGATGGATGAATGCAAGGAGTATGACACTCCTATGAGCACCACTGCCGCACTCGACGCTGACGCAAAGGGTAAATCTGTCAGCCTGCCCATGTATAGGGGAATGATAGGTTCCCTCTTATACTTAACAACGAGTAGGCCTGACATTCAATTTAGTGTAGGCATGTGTGCTAGGTTTCAAGCCAACCCCAAGGAGTCACACTTAACATGTGTTAAACGTATCCTAAGATACCTTGAGGGAACACAAGAACTTGGTCTTTGGTATCCCAGAGGCAACCAAGAGTTCTTGTGGGCTTACTCTGACTCTGACCATGCAGGTTATAAGACAGATAGAAAGAGCACCAGTGGACAATGCGCCTTCCTTGGTGGTTGTCTGGTGTCTTGGGCTAGCAAAAAGCAAACCTGTGTGTCTTTGTCATCCACTGAGGCAGAATACATTGCTGCAGCAAGTTGTTGTGCTCAAGTGCTGTGGCTGAAGAACCAGTTGAGAGATCTTGACTTGGAGTTCCCTGAGGCACCTATCCTCTGTGACAACACAAGCACTATCAGCCTCGCCAAGAATCCAGTTCAGCACACAAGGACAAAGCACATTGACGTCAGACATCACTTCATCAGAGACCATGTTCAAAAGAAGGATGTCAAGGTGCAGTTTGTCCCCACACAACAACAGCTTGCTGACATCTTCACCAAACCTCTGGGGGTTGACCAATTTACTTTCATAAGAGGTGATTTGGGAATGGTAAACCCAAATGAAGTTTAAATTCTATTCATTATACTTGATTGTTTATCACTTACAGCAATACTAACTTAGGCATCGGAGTGCCAATATATGTTTTTGCAGGTACTCAATGTTAAATCTTAAGCAAGCGCAACCGGAAGCAAAACCACTTCCGAATGATCACTCACTGACACTGGATGATCAAGCCAAGAGAGCGCCAGCACTAGTCCAAGAGACACGTCACTTCAGAAAACGCTTCAACTTCCCAAATGAGACGTTATGTCTTCTCTGATAATATGAAGCGACACGTGTCATCAGGTATATCGTTCCAACTTAAGTTGTTTACGCTACCCAATGTGTGAAAATATAAAAAAAAACATGACAATTTTACCCTTAGTAACTTTACCTATAAATAGGACATCATTTTTCTCACTTTCACTTTTCACTCTTACTCACAAATTCTCTGCATACAAAACTCTTCATCTTCTTCTATGTTCTTCATTTTCTTCATACATCCTTTCGCATTTTACCAAACCCACACAAAAATGGCCGGATTTCATGAAACAAACCCAGTTTCAAAGAAACCTTCCTCATCTAAGAAACACAAGTCAAAATCTGGGAAACCAAGTCTTAAACATTCTGGAAAATCTGGGCATCGTGAAGAACATCGCAATGAACATCAAGAACACCATGAAGTTTCTGGGCAGAATACACCGGGGCAGGATGAAAATATTCAAGGTCAGCCTGAAACTTCTGGTAGAGTGGCAGAACAGTTAGTGGTTTCTAAGCAAGAGAAACTTGATAAGAAGAGGAAGTCCATCCCTAAGGAAGAGGCTGCGGCGATCAAATCTGCCGGAAATGCATGGTACAAGTACCAGCTTCTGTTAGGGTTTTTGAGAAGAGCTTCCTTTTAGAATGCCTGAGTCCTTGGTAAGTCCTCCCCGTGCTGAGTATGACGCTGGGAACGAATCCAGCAGCTTGAGGACAGAATGTGCCAAGTCGAGAAACATCTTGCCAAGATCTCACCCTCAGCCACCACCTCAAAATGACCACCAATCCCAACCTCCACTAACCAACAAACCCAAAGACTCACCACAACGAACCCTCCCCTCACCCTCTTTGATGATGCCAAAAGGGGGAGAGATGTGATGTCCACTCTGCACATGTCAATGAACACAAGGGATGTCCTCAGCCAGCCATCCCTCTGGGTTGATGGAGACATCGCATCTGGAAATTGAAGACTTGACTCTTGAGGAATCCATTGAGTCTGAGAGACTCAGAAGAGAGAGGGATGAAGAAGAGCTTCAGCGGATAATTGACCAGAATGTTCATGAGGCCGAGCTAGCCAAACTACAAAAGGAAAATGAAGAGGGACAAAAGGAGAGGGAGAGGAAAAAGAAACAAAAACCCTGAACCCCCAATCCAAACATTTTTTTACTTAGAAATTTTTCCTTCTTCATGCATACCTTCATACTTGCCTAGTATATGCTCTTTACTTGTATATGTTATTTAATAGTATACTCTGACTTGTAACTTATGTCTATCAATAATATTTGTCTAAGTTACTTGTTCTTATCTATTGCTTTTAATCTTTTGCTAAATCCTTCCTTATGAACTTAATCGATAAAACTAAGTTTGTCATCATCAAAAAGGGGGAGAATGTTAGAATCTTAAGTTTTGATGAAGACTAAAATATGAAAGAATAGGCCAAGTACTTAGAAAGCAATAGGATAACATAGGATCCCAAGTAAGAGTGCAACCGGATGTGGATTTACTTCCGGATAGACTAGGACTCGCGCACGCGGATAAATATTTCATCCCCCAGCGACAGCGAGTAACTCACTAGGGAAATAACTTAGTCCATGAGCATTAGGTACACAAAACCTTAAGACTAAGGTATGATTCAACCGGAAGTGAAATTGCTTCCTGATAGATTTAGACTGGCGCAGGCTGATAGAATAGGATAACCCTAAGCGTCAGTGAATCAGCCACGTCAAGTGAAATTGCTTCCTGTTAAACTTAGACTGGCGCAGACTGACAGAACAGATATAACTCTAAGCTTCAGTGAATTTACTACGTCAAGTGAAATTGCTTCCTGTTAGATTTAGACTGGCGCAGGCTGATAAAATAGAATAACCCTAAGCGTCAGTGAATCAGCCACGACAAGTAAAATTGCTTCCTGTTAGATTTAGACTGGCACAGGCTGATAGAAGAGATATAACCCTGAGCGTCAGTGAGTTCACCACGTCAAGTAAAAGTGCTTCCGATAGCTTAGTGACTAGCGCTGACTGTTGGAATGAAATACACTGAGCGAGAGTAAGTGATAGTGAGCTAAATCCTTCATCAAGTGGAATCACTTCCGGATGTAGAAGTGCTTCCGGATACGTCATAGACTAAGAGAACACCCACTGCATGTGACTATATTGCTAAACTAACGTTCAAGTGCAGCACACTAAGTAAGGTTGCTTCCGGATGAGAAGTTGCTTCCGCAAGCAATCAGAATGTCAGAACGTTCAGAGATGCAGTGTCAGAATGCTTATGTCAGAGCAGAGGTGTCAGGACTACTTTTCAGAGATAAAGCAAGTCAACCCTGCTATGCATTGATGAAGCATTTAATGGGCAAACGGTAACAAGGGAAAAACGGCCATATTCAAACGGCTAGCCCACCTACCAAGAGTTCAAAATGTTTGAAGACTATATAAGGGAGCTCAACTTCATTTATGAAGCAATCAATTACCTTTGAATATTCTTGAGAGAAGTTAGAGCGAGAAACTAAGAACATCTTCAAGCATTCAAAGCCGCCCAGAAAAGCGAAGAGCATTTAACACTTTGAGTGATCTTTTCATCTACTTATTCTGTACTCATTGTAGTTAAGTCTCTTTCTGTTATAAGAGCATTTATTGTACTTAAGTGTGTAACACCATCCGTTCTTTGAGAGAACTTAGTTAGAAAAATCCTTTAAGTGTAAAGGTTAACCCCTTGCTTGGTGTGAGGGGGAGCTAGTTAGAAAGGTTACAAGTGAGCCTGTGTAAAACTTGTTGTAAGGTTGCAAGTGATCCCGTGCAAAACTTGCGGTTGTAAGGTTTCAGGTGAACCCGATTTAAAACCTGAGATATAGTGGAACTCTCGGCCTGGGTGGTTGAGGACTGGACGTAGGTCAGGTAGACCGAACCAGTATAACCCTTGTGTTGTTTTATTTGAGCACTTATTTTTGAAGCACAATTCACCCCCCCTCTTGTGCATCCATTACGTTCAGATATTAGATTTACAATTAAAATCCCCTACCAAATTAGGCACACTACCCAACCCATCTAATATAACCCTAATTATAATTACATAACTAAACCTTAATTAGCCGTCACCAATTCTCTCACTCTCTTCCATTGTCAACTTCATTCCTTAGTCCTTTTTTCTTCCTCCTCCATTCTTTTTTCTTCAATTCTAGAATTAGCTACCGATTTTCGGAGACTATGGCCATAATACCCGAGTTTTACCATTCCTCATCACTACTCCTCAGGTAACTCTGTTCTCCTCATTTCTACCCATTTATTGTCCGTTTTCAGTGAGGATTTGAGTTGGGGTTTTGGGTATTTGAGTGTTATTTTAACCGAATAAAGCAAATAATAGCAAAAATTAAATTTGGTTCAAAGTGTTCTCAAAGAGATTAATCTTGCATCTGAGTTGTTAGCTCTGATTTGGGAAGCTTCTGTGAAGCATTACTGTTCTATTAAGAAATCCTTCGGAATTTGACTCAAATTAGAATAAAGAAGTGTTTATATGTAATTAAAGTTATAACAGGTTAGCTTCATCAACCGTATGTTTAATTTCTTGTGTTTCCAAACATCAAACTTCACTGTTTTGTTTTGAACCTGTTTTGAAAGAGAATGGAAGTTTGATTTTCTGGAATTAATGGTCTTTGATGATAGATAGGTGATGATGGAAATATAAGGAAAATATTTGTTGTATGTGCATTTTGAATATCTAAGTGTTGCATAATTTACTTAAATGGATGCCATTAATCATTGTTTTTTTCGTTGAGAAAGGGAAATGATTAACAATGATGACAAAAGGTGTATATGTATATGAATGGGTTTGCATAGGAAACTTGCACTTGATTATTTTTAAGGCTGGTATGGTGTGACATATATGTGTGCATAAATCAATTGTGATTGAAGATGGAAGCATTAGAATGATTAGGAACTTAAGTAATGAGTTTACTATTCAAATGTATATTTACAATAATTTATTCTGTAGCTATTTAAACTATGTTTAATGTTGCACTGATCATGGCAAGAAAAGGATTATGAAAACTCACCTTGATAGGTTCTAAATTAGAAGTAATTATAAGAACACTTTTGGCATTGCTATAAAAAAAGGGAAAACAAATTTCAGTATATGCTATTGTTTAGAATTATTACTTGAGGATTATTGAGGTGATTTGATTTTATAATGAAATTGGTTTCCTTCCGGTCTCTGTTTGATTAGTGTTTTTGATTTAAGTTGAATCATTGTTTCTTGCTCCTTATATGATTATGATGTAGGGATAATGAAGATAGGATAAGAATAGGTTCTATGGAACTTCATTTAATCTCAATTGTATAATAAATCTGAGTTTCCATGAATTCACGGAATAAAGAGATTATTTAAAGAGTCAAGAGAGTGTGATCTAAGATGAGGATATGTAGTAATAGACCTATAGGAACGAGAGTGGCGCTAAAGATATATTTTATATTAGAACAGTACTAACTATTATTACATGATGTAATAATAGGAAAGGATTGTGGTATAAATTTCTCAAGGCATTGAAAAAGAAGAGAAGAAAGTTGAGGATGTATTGTTGAAAGGAGAATTGGCTGGAGCTCAGGTAACGGGTTATTTCAGTAAAAAAAATAGCATGCTATATATGATTATAAATTAATTACTGCTTCAGATTTTGATAGGGTTTATTTCTGCATTTATATTTTGGTGGAGACTCCAGGCATGAGGAGGGTCGCTCCCCCCATGCCATATTGTTGAATTTGTTTTTCCTAGAAAATTCCTGCAGGTGTTGCTTACTACGAACGATGAAAATATTGCTAGTAGTAGTTGGTGGTGCAATAGGCACATGCAATAAAATATTCTACCTATAACAAATATATTGTTAAGGTAGGGGCCCTGTATGAGTGTTATACTAACAGGTAGTATGACACCAACAGGTAGGGTCACTATCATTATCTGAGCAGGTTTAAAAGATATATGAATAAAATAAATGTTATCACCCGTTTTTCAAAATGTTTTAAAAAGATATATGAATGAAATAAATTGCTATTGGTATTCTTTGAATCTCACCCGTTTTTCAAAATGTTTTCAGAGATGCAGGGAGAAGCTTAGGTTGAGTAGCAGGAAGCTTTCTAGACCCTATGAATGTTAGAAATAAATAGGTTTTTGTAATTTGATTTTGTTTTATTAATGTGTAATAAGCGAAAAGCTTGTGATATACATAAGCAGGAAGCTATCACCTGAGATAACCAATTTGTATTAATTTTAATTGTAGTAATAGTTGTATTCAATTAAATAATCAAAATGAGATTCTAGAATTAAGTAATAGATTTAAATTTAGTCATTTAATTAATTTATATCCACATGAATTTTCATAACTATATAATTTATTTATTGAAGCTCGTTTTACAAAAGAAGGATTTTAAATAGTTTTAAATGAGAAACATATTTATTTAACTTTCAAAATAAAAAGTTTTAATTTATTCGTATTTTTTGGGTTTTCAATAACATAATTGTGGTATAAATTGATTAAATAACTATTATATAGTAAGAAAAACCTATGTGTTACACCTACGTAAGTGAGAGCAAGAGTGCATAGAAGGGGAAGGATTTTTGGAGAAAAGCTAGGTTTTTAGATCAAAGAAAAGAGGCAGTGAGAGAGGCTCCTTGTAGAGAGATGAATATTAGAAAAGGTAGATACATCTATCTCTATGTATGTTATGGGGAAGTAGGGAGAGAAAGTGAGTAAGAGTTCTATCATTGTTGAAACTTCTCTTCACCCTTCTTTTCTTATGCCAATGAAAGTCTCCTGTGAGACAGAGGTATCAACAATTTCCCACATCTCATTTAGGCAAAAGTGACATAACTCTTTTAGACAACTTGATTGTCCTTCACCGAGCCAATATTTTGAGATTAGTGAAAATCACTCTCGTGCACTAGTTCTTCTTTGAAAATATTGTTTTTTTAAAAAAAATGCCCCCACATGTTCAAAAATCATTTTTCATGATTTTACAATTTTAATTTGAAATTTTTGCAAAGAAGTTGAATCATATTTAAAATCATGTTTTCATCATTCATCCATCATGTCATCGAAATTCAACTTTTAATCTTTGTTCCATATATGATTTACCTATCTTTGTTTTGATTTCATTTCAAAATTGTGAAATCTCTTTCATAAATAAAAAATAATAATAAAATGAAATATCTTTTATAAAACATGAAAAATGTTTTGAATGATTTTCATGCCGTGTAAGAATGAATAATCTTCTCATGTTGAAAGTTGATTGTTTTTCCGTAGGCGATTCAATCAAAATTTTGAAAAGTCTTTTCTCTTAAACATGAAAATATACATTTTTCATAATAAAAAAAATAAACAAACCTAAAATAATATTTTTCTTAAAAATTAATATAAATGTTTTCCCAAAACAACACAAACCAAATGACATGAATTTCTACTCCCGAATTACGTTGGCTTTGATCCCTTAAGGGTACATAGGCCCTAGGTTAAATCCTAGGTCAAGTCTAATTATGTAAATATTTTTTCTCTCCCTTTCCTTTTCGTTTTATTTTTATTTTTTATTGTATACATCATTTCACTTGGTAATTTAAATAAAATTAAAATTAAGGTCATATTTATTTTTAAATAAGTAATTTAGAGTAACCATTCTCTTGAACGAGTGCTGTGGGGAGCCTTACACCTTCGCCATGCACAATTTACTCACGAACTCTATTTAGTTTTTTTTAAAAGTGTATTATTATTATATAAGGTTTTCCAAAATATCCTTTTTAAAAATTTTGGTGGTGGCTCCATTTTTCCATCTTGAAGTACCTAGTGATCTCCATATAACATATGTGTAAACATAAACATAGAAATAAACATAAACACAAACACAAAAATAACTGTAACATCCCAAATTTTGATTAAGAATAATGAGAAATTATTGAGATATCATTTAAGAAATTTAAAGTTTTAGGAAGGAATTTTAGGATATTTTGGGCAATTTATGAATATTAAATCTTATTTAGTTTGGAATTTAAATAAATATAGTTAAAATAATTAATTGGGGATAGAAACTTCCATGAAAGGTAAATTGGAATCTAGATCATATTATGATGAAAAGAAAGAGATATAGTAATATATAAACTTTTGGGCTAGAAATATAATTAAGAATAAACAATAGGGTAATTAAATGTAATTTTCTCTAAAAGATATATATAAATACCATCATCTTCTCCCTCCCTCAAAACCTAGCCGCTGCACACACACCCACCATCTCTCGATTTCTCACCTTACCTCACCTCTCCTTCACCGTTCCTGCTTCGAGCTCCGGTAGCCAAGGCGCGGCACCGCCGGTTCTCACCCTCATCATCAGCATCATCATCAAAAAACTCCCTCACTTCTCTTCTCGTGTCTCACTTCATTCTCCATCCTCATTATCTTCCTCCCTTCGTTTTTGCGTTTTCCGGTGAAGCGACAGCGAGTTTGGGGACGTACGGTGGTGGCGAAAGGTAAAGGTTCGTCCTTTCTTGTGTCTTCTCAAATTATTCCTCTTTCCAACTTGATTTCTCACTATTTCCCTTTGTTCTCGTTGCTCTTCACTCCTCTCTATCGGTTTCCTTCGTTTTCTGGTGAACTCGAGGTGAACGGCGGCAACGGTGAATGACAGTGAATATTCAAGCTTAGATGTGTTTCTTTCAGCCTGTTACCTATTTTCTTCCATTTTGGTTGAGATTTGAGAGTGCATTCGAATGGTTTCTGGATTTGGGTTCCATAAACAAATTTTTTTTAATGAAGCTAGGGTTCAATTCTTGATGGATATGAGGGGATTTGAATGATTGAATAAGAATTTGGTTGAAACTGTGCAAAAACTAACTTTGGGTATTAGAATCCAATGGGATTGTGGGTACCGTATACATTTGATGGGCCGATTTGCATAGTTGGTAAGGGTGACTCAAATTGTGATTTAAAGTTGATGAGTGATACATTACTTAAGTTTTGGGTATATATGGTATACTTTTAGGCCATTTATATGTTATTGATTTTCTTCCTTTGGCATCTTTGTTTGTTGGTCAGATTTTGTTGGTTAACTTTGATTTTTATAGTTGTTGTATTTTATTTCTTTTGTTCTTGATCTTGTAAGTATGATGTTGAAATTTTTGGGATTTTAGGTTTGATTCTTAGTGATTATAATGTCCACTGGGATTGAATTTACTTGCTTTGGTTCACTACAAATATTTGATTTTTGTTATATGGTGTGTATTTAAGAGTAGGTATTATTAATTATAAATTATGGAATTTTCCTAGGTTGTAGTTGTTGCATATTCAGCCAATAATTGGATACAAGTATATAAATATGTATTTGTTACTTAAAGGTGAAGTAGTATAAGTTAGCTTTATTAATATGATATAGTCTTCATTATACTTTGCTAGAAGATGAATGGTTTGGAAAAGTGAATTAAGTTTGTTGTCAGGTGTTATTAAGTATTGTTTTGACTTCTTTGTGATGCTTTGATGGTATTGAACATAATCCATTGTGCTTCTTGTTGAATTTTTGTATATGGGTGAATGACATTGGTGATAGTGCATGTTTTAACATTTGATTGTTAATTTGAGGATTTCTTCTTCTATCTCTATTTTGCTGAACTAATTTGTTAATGGGGTGGAAGTGGTTGCTTTAATTGGATGTGATTATATTTATTAATGACTAGTATAGTAGTTGAGCATTTTAGATGCATGTTTGTTTTACTTGTGAGTTGGTTTGGTTTTAGCTAAATTAAAAGCATGATGGAGATAGGAATAACAACAATTACATTATATTTGAACCTTCCTTTCAATTCAGTTGTAAATCTGATTTTTGAATATGATTTGGAAATATCATTGGTTATTTTAAGTGCAATAATCTGTACTATTGTTGTTATTAACTAAATGAATTAATGCTTAGGATGGAGTGAGTGACAATTGTGTTGGATGGAATTACATAGATAAGGTATAAAAGAGTATTCATTTGGTACTTCAAGTGCAATAAACTTTAGTTGTGTGGTGTGTGTATAGCTAATTGAATTGACTTTCTAAGTTTGATTTAATATGTGTATGGCTGCTCTGTTTTGTAAACAAATTTAAATAGGTCTGTTCATATTATAATTGCAAAAAAAATCACCCGTGCTTTTAACCAAGTGAAGCAAACATGTGATTTCAATAATGGATGTCATTAAGATTCTATCTTAGTCAAAGAGATTGATTTTAAAATTTGGCTAATTGTGTTGTTGCCATGATGTTTTATATTAATTGGAAATGATGCATGTTGATGTTTGGACTATAATGCAGTGAATTTTTAATATAAAATTTTGTGTTGGTTGCTCAATTGTTTGTTCTGATGGCTTGATTCCATGTATGTAATGTGATTTAGTGTGGAGTGGAAACTATTCCTCCCTTAGTCGAAGGATGTGGTTTCTTTGTTTTTATTGAATTGGTTTAATTGTAACAGTGTGTTTATATGTTTGATGAGGTTCATTAAGATAAAATACATAAATGGGGAAAATTAGATAGTATTGTGGGACCGAGAGAGACGTTTAAATATTATAGAGTGAGAATGATGTTAATTTTTCATTGTGTATCTAGGGGTGAGCAAATCAAACCGAAAACCGAACCGAACCGAATTGAATTCGGTTATTTAGGTTCGGTTAATTCGGTTTTCGGTTTTAAAGTTCGGTTATTTCAGTGTTCGGTTTTCTGTTCGGTTTTTTAAAAAATATTTCGATTAACCGAATTAATAATAAAATTATTATTTTATCATATTTTTTTAAGATAAGTAAAAATTTAGAGTTTAAATCTATAGTTTTTGTATTCCTTCTTTTAAATTAAAAATGATATGCAATATATCAATATAAAATGTGGAGTTTTATATGTTGAAAATGAATAAAAAATTGAATTTAATATAAAATAAATAAATTTCGGTTTTTTCGGTTAAAACCGAAACCGAACCGAAATATTTCGGTTATTTCGGTTCGGTTTCTAACACTAATCGGTTTCGGTTCGGTTTTGATAATAGTCATAATTCGGTTTTCGGCTTTTTCGGTTTTCACCGAAAACCGAACCGAATAACCGAATGTTCTGCCCTATGTGTATCATATCATTATAGGAATATATAGTGGTGATGATACTTGAAATGGTAAGGAAGAGCAAAAGAATGCTAAGAGATGGTAGGAGAAACAAGAAGAGAGTACGAGAATATTTTTCAGAGGTGTGTCATATACAATATTGAGTCGTTACATCATGTAACTAATAGAGACTAAATACAAGGAGAAATATAAAGAAGGGTTGGACTTGGTGATAGGAGACTTGGTCATCCACATAGGATATTCATAACACTCCCCCTTGGATGACCAAAACTAAACATATGCCTCATTAAAAAAACTCCAACTAAGTGAAACCCAATGAGACAAAAATTTAATGGAAGAAAAAAGAGTCCAATGCTTAGTAATACACTTTCTTGGTGCTGCCTCATTAAAAACCTTGCTAGGAAAACCCTTTGGGAAAAAACCATAGACAAGGGAAAAAGAGTACAGTGTGTATCATCTCCCCCTCTTGACTACTTCAGTTGATATCTCTAAGTCAGCGAAGTCTAATGCCATAAGTATGCCTCAAATGTTGCAGTAGGAAGTGACTTTGGGCCCATTTGGTTCAAAAACATTGCACACCTGCAATGGTAATGTTGATTGCATTACCATATATGACATGTTTGGTTGAACTTGGTAATGGTAATGGTGATTACAATTGTAAAAAAGATTGCACATTTTTTGGTAATGTTCTTTCATAGGGGTCCCCCTATGAATACTCATTGCACCCTTGTAATATTACTTGAAATGTCAATTTTATCCTCATCAACTTAATCAAAATACAACATTTACCCTCATCAAACAAACTAACAATTGGATATTTCTCTTACTTGAAACAATTAGACAACCCATTGTGAAAATCTATACAGAAAAAAATGAATATGAGAGTTGTGTTGAATTTACCCTCGAATCAATTTCTCTCTCTCTCGTTGCCTCCTCCCTCTCTCCACCATCAACTCTCACAGCATCTAGACTTTGCCCTCACCGATCAGAAGCAACAGTTTCACCGTCTCTATCCCTTCTTTGTCTTCTTCATGAGTTTATCCTATCATTAGCTTTATATCGTACCTGAGTTCTGTTCATTATTATCATTGTCTATTTTGTTTGCTATCAATGTTCAAAGTTATAAATTCCTTTCATCTCCCTTTGTCCAGACCCAATGAATACACAAAGCTTTTGACATTTCCCTTTCAAATCTTTTTTCCTTATTTATCAAATATTGTTCAGCCCCAATTCAAAATCATATTTGTTCGCCTTCCTTCTTTAAATGCGGTTGATATCAAGATTGTGTTTTTCTCAATTCATGATTTCTGTTTGGATTATCCTTTGACAATTGTGTTTAAGATTTTGAACATTGTTTTGCTAAGGTAGGAAGAGGTGAGACAATACGATGAGGATTTTTTTTGTTTTGGGTATTATGGAGCTTTCATAATTTTGAACAAATATAAAAAGTAATCACACCACATCTTCTTAATAACCAACCAAGCACATTGAGGTAATCATCAATGCATTGCAGTCCATTGCAATGCATTACATTGCATTACCAAGAGGGCTTGCAATTGAACCAAACGGGCCCTTTGTGAACATATCTGCTAAATTTTCATTTGACCGGATTTGGTGGATATCAATTTCACCATCTTTCTGAAGATCGCAAGTGAAGAAGAATTTTGGTGAAATGTGCTTCATTCTATCTCCTTTTATGTAGCCTTCTTTGAGTTGAGAGATACATGCAGTATTATCCTCGTATATGATTGTGGGATCCTTTTACTAGAAGTCAAACCGAAAGTAGTTCGTACATAATGTATCAATGACCTCAACCATACACACTATCGACTTGCTTCATGAATTGCAAGAATTTTTCCATGGTTAGATGATGTTGCTGATATGTTTTGTTTCATGGATCTCCATGAGATCGCTCTACCACCACAAGTAAATAAATAACCTGTTTTGTGATCTTCCAACATGTGAATCAGATCTAAATCCAGCATCTGCATAGCTAATAAGATTTGTTTTGTTTTCATTCGGATAAAATAGTCTCATGTCTAAAGTACCCTTGAGGTAACAAAGAATAGGGTTAACACCATTCCAATGTCTTCGGGTTGGTGAAGAGTCATATCTTACTAACAAGTTAACAACAAATGCTATGTCTGGTCGTGTATGATTAGCAAGATACATTAGTGCCCCAATTGCACTAAAATATGGTACTTTTAGACCAAGTATTTCTTCATTACCTTCTTCCCGCATTTCTCGAGGTTTAAAAGGATCTTTGTCTTCCTCTAATGATCTTACGACCATTGGAGTACATAATGGATGTGATTTATCCATATAAAACGTTTCAGGACTTTTCTAACATAGGTTTCTTGTTAAAGAAAAATCCATTTTTCAAATACTCAATTTGTAACTCAAGACAAAATTTTGATCTTCCGAGGTCCTTCATCTCAAATTCTTTCTTCAAACAATTTATTGCCTTATCTAACTTTTTAGGAGTTTCGATGATATTTATATCATCGTGTATGGAAATTATAGCAAACTCATTTCCATATCTTTTAATGAATATACATGGGCATATTGGGCCATTTGCATATCCCTCTTTCAGGAGATATTCACTAAGCCGATTGTACCACATACGCCCGGATTGCTTTAATCCTTATAGGGACTTATTTAGCCTTCATGAATTTAAAGTGCATGCTTCTAGCAGCTTGAATCTTTCATGGAGTTTCATATAAATTTCACTATCAAGTGAACCGTACAAATAGGCCGTGACAACATCCATTAGATGTATGTTATGTCTTTCATTGACGACTAGACTAATCAAATATCGAAAAGTAGTTGCATCTACTACTGGTGAATAAGTTTCTTCAAAATGAATGCATGGTCTTTGTGTGAAACCTTGTGTGACAAGTCGTGCCTTATATATGGTGATATCACCTTTTTCATTTCACTTACGCACAAAAACTCATTTGTGTCCAATTGGTTTCATATCTTGAGGTGTAAGAACTACAGGTCCAAAAACTTTTCGACTTTTCAACGATTTTAATTCTGCCTCGATTGCTTCTTACCATTTTGGCCAATCCAATCTTTGTTTAAATTCTTTAATGGACTTTGACTCATGATCCTCATTATCATTCATCATATCAATCGCTACATTGTAAGCGAAAACATCGTCAATATTGACTTCATTTCGGTCCCATCGTATTCCACTCACGGTATAATTTATTGAGATCTCATGATTTTCACATATTTTAGGCGCCTGAGTCTCTTTTGGAATTATGACATTTTCATTATCCAATGACTCTTCTAGACTCCATAAAATTTCTTGGTTATCCTTGATTTGGCCATCTGTATTGTTAGCTCCTTTTCTCTTTCGAGGATTTTTATCTCTAGACCCAATGGGCCTTCCACGTTTCAAACGTGCCTTAGATTTATTTGCAATAGATTGTTCTACAAGGACTTCAATTTTTATAGGAGTATTGGCAGCTGGAACATGTGACTTTGTCACTTTCTTTGTTTTAGTAAATGCATTTGGCAATTGATTAGCTAAATTTTGCAAATGAATTACCTTTTGAACTTTAAGTTCACATTGTTTTGTACGAGGATCAAAATGAGACAATGATAACTCATTCCAGCTAATTTCTTTTTCTGACAGCTTATTTTCTCCCCCTAATGTTTGGAAAGATAAATCATCAAAATGACAATTGGCAAATCGTGCCGTAAATAAATCTCCTGTTGATGGCTCAAGATATTTTATTATTGAAGGAGATTCATACCCAACATATATTCACATCTTTCTTTGAGGACCCATCTTAGTACGTTGTGGTGGAGTGATTGGAGTATATACCGCACATCCAAAAATCCTTATGTGGAGATATTAGGTTCCTGACCAAGAACCAATTTCAAAGGGGAGACCTCTAGATTACTTGTTGGCCTAACATTTGCAATTAATTGCAAACGCTTAATCAATGATTCAACAAGTCCATTTTTTGTATGAACATGAGCTACAAGATGTTCAACATCAATTCTAAGGGACATACAATATTCATTGAAGACTTGTGAAGTAAATTCACAAGCATTATCATGTCGTATTTTCTTGATAGCATAATCAGGAAAATGTGCTCTAATTCTTATTAACTGAGCAAGTAATCTCGCAAACGCTAGGTTGCGAGAAGAGAGTAAGCAAACATGTGACCATCTGGTTGATGCATCAATTAAAACCATAAAGTACCTAAATGATCCATATGGTGGGTGAATTGGCCCACATATATCTCCCTATATACATTCTAAAAATGTGAGAGATTCACTCTCTATTTTCCTCAGCGATGGACGAATAATTAATTTCCCTTTGAAACATGAACCGCATGAGAAATCTTTAGATTGTGGTATCTGTTGACATTTTAATGAATGTCCACATGAATTCTCAGTTATTTTTCCCATCATAATTGTCCCGGGATGGCCTAACCGGTCATGCCAAACATTAAATCTATCGTTGTTCGTAAACTTCTGGTTTATAACAACATTTATCTCAATTGTACTAATAAATGTATAGTACAATCCACTAGAAAGAGAGGATAATCTTTCTATCATGCACTTTTTTCCAGAAACAATATTTGTGATATCAAGATATTCTTGATTCCCTTTAGTTTTTGTTTCTACATGGTATCCATTTCTGCGTATATCCTTGAAACCCAATAAGTTTCTTTTAGACTTTGTTGAGTAAAGTGCATTAACAATATATAATTTTGATCCTCCAAGTAACAAAATATTAGCTCTTTCGGAGCCTTCAATCATATTTATACTTACAGATATAGTTTGAACATTGGCTTCTCGCATTGTTAGGGAAGAGAAATATTTCTCATTCCTCATTATAGTGTGAGTTGTTGCACTATAAATGAGACACAAATCTCCACCATTGCTATCGACAAGAGTCATTCTAACAGTATGAGAACATGAAAAGAAAATAAAACCTTAATTAATGAAAAAGGGAGGTATAACGTTTTCAATTGGGAAAACAACTACATCAAAAGATAAAAAAATCTTGAAACAAAATGAGAAAAATAAACTAAAAACATAGAAATTTCAACTCCAAGGAAATAATTTACTTTCAACTCATTAATAAGGTGGCCAATGTTTCAAACTATATTTAGTGATGTTTTTGTATTCACCACTATGATCTAGGATGATCTAATCAATTATGCCAAACAATACATTCATAAACTTCAGGTTTATTGTAATATTATTTCATCATCGATAACTTCTGGTTATCGTGTCAAATTATTAATTCGACCTTAATAGGGAGATTATATGAGATTTAAGGAAATTTCAGGAGTGAAACTCCATCCAATATGACTCATATATGTATTTCATTAATTTCTCCTCAACTGAGTCATGTAAAATATTTTCTACTCGCAAATACATTATTAGTTTTTCAAGAACTAATACTATTGTATCTAATGCATATAGTTCTTCAGGAACCAATATCATTGCTTGTTATGCACATAAATATATGTGGCTTCATGTCATTGGGCTTCTTGCCACTTTATATGACTTTTGGTCATAAAACTAGAATTGTCATTTCTTCAGGTCAATATATGACGACTATAAGTCATTGGGCTCTGACCACTTAATACTTAATTAGAAAATTGTTTTATATTACTTCCAGTCATAAAAATAAAATCTTGATTTCTTTAGGCCATTGAGCTCTATACATTAAATAATTAAGTAGAAAATTTATATGACTTCTGGTCATAAAAATAGAACTTTATAGTTTCATGCTCTTACCCTTTGACCACTTGATCATGTAGAAACTTACTTTTCATGACTACGGGTCATAAAATATAATCTTTATGGTGGTCAGACTCTAAGTATTTAATAATTAAATACAAAAATTAAGTTTTATGACTAAAGGTCATAAAAAAATAAGATCTTCATTGCTTTAGGGCATGTTGCTCTAGCCATTTTAAAAAAATGTTATATGACTACAAGTCATAAAAATATAATATTTATTATTTCAAGCCGTTAGCTCTGAACATAAAATTGGTATATTTATGAGATGTAACTTAAGGTTTTCATCCATCAAGTATGACTTAAAGCTGTTAGGTTATGGAACTTCAGGTTCCATCAAATAAGCTTTAGGCCGTTAGGTGATGGACTTCAGGTTTCATCAAATAGGCTTTAGACCCTTTGGCGATGGAGCTTCAGGTTGCATCAAATATGACTTTGGGCCATAAAATTGAAATTTTCAGCACATGAAACTTCAGGTTTAATCAAAATACGGCTTCAGGCCATATATACAAATTGGAATGAGTGGTTCCTCCATTCACATATGGCTTCACGCCAAATCTTTATTCAGTAGAACTTCTGGTTCTATCAAATATGGCTTTAGGTCAAATTTTTTATCGCATGGAACTTCAAGTTCAATTAAATATGCCTTTACGCTAAATATGAGAAAAGTGTAATGTAATACGGCTTCATGCCTTAAAATTATACTTTTATGGCTTCATGTCATAAAATTAAATTAGAACTAAAAGTTCATAAGAGATGACTTCAGGTCATCATTACATGGAATAACAGTTTCCACAAAATATGAGAGAATGAAAAAAAAATGAACAAAAGCAAATTATTGCCATAATATTACTTTGATTAGATTCTCGTGCTCGTTTAAAGCTTCGTGCTTTTGTTTGATTCTCGTACTTGGTTAGAGCTTCATGCTTTGATCAGATTCTCGTGCTCGGTTAGAGTTTTATGTTGATAACGTGTTATAAATATTGATTGTGCATGATATTTCTATGTTTTTATACCATTAAGCATGTGAAATTAACATGTCAATTGGTCAAAAATAATAGGAATTAGATGTCATTTAATGTTGAGTCTAGATTTGATGAGTTTGTTGCCTTTTAATGATAATTGAGCATATTAGGCAACTAAATAAAGCATTTTATATTTTATGGACTTGATATACTTCACATATTTCCTAATTTCCTATTTTAGGAGCAAAAAGCGGAGGATCATATAGAAGAACACAAGATCAAGACACATATTTGGAAAGTCCTATTTCAATTAGGACTAATTATTTCAAGGAATGACTCTTCTCCAATTGTTTTCCAATCTTGATAGATGACTTCCCCAAGCAATCCTAGTCCTAAATGTTAGAATCTTAAGTTTTGATGAAGACTAAAATATGAAAGAATGAGCTAAACACTTAGAGAAAATTAGGCTAATATAGAACCCCAAGTAAGAGTACAACCGGATGTGGATTTACTTCCGGATGGACTAGAACTAGCGCTCGCGGATGAACATCTCATCCCCCAGCGGCAGCAAGTATTCACTAAGTCATAACTCAGTCTAAGAACATTAGTTGTATAAAATCCTTGAGACTAAGTTAGGATGCAACCGGTTGTGGATTTGCTTCCGATTGCATAGTGACTAGCGTTGGCTGTTGGTTTGGACAACACTGAGCGTCAGTGAGTATAATATGATCATAACCCAACGTCCAGTGGATTTGCTTCCGATTGCTTAGTGACTTGCACTGGCTGTTGGTTTGGACAACACTGAGCGTCAGTGAGTATAATATGATCATAACCCAACGTCCAGTGGAAGTGCTTCCGGATGTGGAATTGCTTCCGGAGGTAAGAAAGCTCCCCTAGACTAAGTGAACTCCCACTGCATGTGAGTATGTGCTATTATTGTTAAGACTAACGTTCAAAATGCAGTACCCTGAGTGATGTTGCTTCCGGATGCGGACTTGCTTCCGCAAGCAATCAGAATGTCAGAACGTTCAGAGCAGAGCAGTGTCAGAGTGCTTTTTGGCAGAGCAGAGTTGTCAGAACTACTTTTCAGAGATAAAGCAAAGTCAACCCTGCTAAGCAATTAATGGGCAAACGGTAACATGGGATAAACGGCCATATTCAAACGGCTAACCCACCTACCAAGAGTGAGAATACTTGAAGACTATATAAGCAAGCTCATCTTCATTTATGAAGATAACTTTGACATCTTGAAGAAAGCTAGAGTGAGAAACTGAGAAAATCCTTCAAGCATTCAAAGCTGCCCAGAAAAGCTAGAGAGCATTTAACGCACTGAGAGTTCTTTTCATCTACTTATCTTGTACTCTTTGTAGTTAAGTCTCTTCACTTATTAGGAGCATTAATTGTACTTAAGTGTGTAACATTATCTGTTCTTAAAGAGAACTAAGTTTAGAAAATCCTTTATTTGTAAAGGTTGAACCCTTGCAGGTTGTAAGGGGGATTGAGTCAGAAAGGTTGCAAGTGAACCTGTGTTAAAACTTGTGGTTGTAAGGTTGCAAGTGATCCCGTACTAAAACTTGCGGTTGTAAAGGTTCCAGGTGAACCCGTTTGTAAAACCTGGGGATAGTGGAACTCAACCTGGGTGGTTGAGAACTGGACGTAGGTCAGGTAGATCGAACCATTATAAATCTTGTGTTTCATTGTTTTAAGTTTTATTTGGTAGCACAATTCACCCCCCTCTTGTGCATCCACCTCTTTCATTTGGTATCAGAGCGGGTCTTTCTGACTTAATTCCAACAAATCTAGAAAGTAAAGATCCAGTAATGGATACAGATTATTCCTTGCCAGACGTTTCTATTCAGCCCAACAAGCTTCCTGGCTTTGATGACTATAACTATCCATTCTGGAAGTTCAGAATGGAGACCTACATCAAGTCCAGTGACATCCGCCTCTGGGATGTGATTGAACATGGGAATAACGTCCCTCTAGATAATGAAGGTTTTGCAAAGCAGCGATCCAGATACAACAATGAGGACTATGCTCTAGTACAGCTAAACTACAGGGCCATGCACTACATTCAATGCGCCCTTAGTCCTAAGGAGTTCCACAGGATCAGCCACCACAAAACAGCGAAGGATATGTGGGAGCCTCTTGAGGCTGCTCATTCTGGCACCAAGGGAGTGAAGGCAAGACGAGTAGAGATGCTGGTTGAGGAGTTCCACAAATTTGCCATGCTTAGTCCAACTGAGCCAATCAGAGAGCTGGAGCTGAGGTTCACTCATCTTATCAATAACCTGGCCTCCCTGGGTATAGACATTCCTGAAGAAGAACAAGTCAGCAAGATCTTAAAAGTCTTGAAAGGTGATTGGATCACCAAAGTTACCATCTTGCAGGAAGTCCAAGGAGAGTCAACCAGCTCTATCACTGCCCTGTTTGGTTCTCTGGCTGAATATGAACCAACCCTGCTGGCTCAGAGAGCTCCTCAAGCTACATCTAAAACCAAGACCCTTGCTCTTGTTGCTCCCAGCAAGGAGAAGAATTATGATAATGATGATGATGAGGATGATGAGGAGGACATCGATGATGAGGAGATGACTATGATAGTAAGAAAGTTCAGAAAGTTCTTCAAGAAGAAATGAGGCTTTCAGAAAGGTGAATCCAAGAAGAAAGGATATAAGAAGGAAAGGGCCCCAATGTGCTTTGAGTGTAAGAGGCTTGGCCACTTCAAAGCTGAGTGCCAAGCTTGCAAAGATCAAAAGGGAAGGATAAAAGAAAAGCCTTTGTGTCCTCTATCTGGGTGAATAGTTCTGATGAGGAAGCAAGTGATGAGGAAGAGATTGCCAACCTCTGTCTCGTTGCCAGAGAAGATGATGAGGAAGCATCCTGAGAATTTGATCCCATCCAGGAGGATAGTGTGGTAACTTTCCCTGAACTACAAGAAGCATATAATGAGGTCCATGAAGAATTTTTCCGCTTATGTAAAGCATATAAAGTTTTGAAAATTAAAAAGGAATCACTTGATGAAATGCGTGGCTGTCACCCAAGAGGGGGGGTGAATTGGGTGAGGGAATAAAAACTTAAACTCTTTTCCGAAAGACTGCTTGTGCTCGGTGATGATGATAATGAATAATGCTATGCACAAGTCAGTATGCTATGTGATGCAAAATAGAATGATCAAATATAAATATATGCACACATAAATTTATCCTGGTTCGGTCACCCAGACCTACATCCAGTCCCCAGGCTACACCTGAGATTTCCAATCCACTATTCTTGTTTAAACCGGGCACAAGAGAAGCCTTTACACTTTAGGTTTTACGAACACGGGTTCACCTAACAACCCACAGGTTTTACAACGGGTTCACCTGCAAACCTTACAAACGCAAGTTTTACGGGCTAACTTGCAACCTATGGAGATTTAGAAAACTTCTAAATGCTCCCCCTTACAAAATGTAAGATTACAATTATGTTCACTCTATGAACTGATTTTGTTAAACACTTAGGCTCAAAACTAACTCTCTCTAAGAGTGGGTGATGTTACTCACTTAAGTACAACTGAATCACTCTCTGAAGATTATCACAAATCTGGGTCTGAGAGTAGTAGAAGATGTGTAGAACGAAGAATATGATATTTCAGATACTATGCTCTGTTCTCTCTTTTTCTTCCATTCAAGCTCTTCTCTTCAGAAATGAAGAACATCCCTTTTATACCAGCCTCTGAATATCTAGCCGTTGGAGAGGCAATAAGACCGTTTGATTATAGACGTTGGGGCCTTGTTTACGTTGTCCTCATTAATGCACAGCAGGGTTGACTTTGCTTTATCTGAAAAGGTGCTCTGACCATGCTGTTCTGTCAACACTGTTCTGACAATACTATTCTGACAAAAGTCGTTCTGGCATCTGAACACTTTGTACGGTCTGACTCTTGCTTGCTGTCAGAGAGGACTTCGTTCCTCAAGCATAAGTCCAGGATGCTAAGAGACTTACTATCGGAAGCTCTCTTGCTATCTGAAGTGAAGCTCGTGGACTCTAACATTCTGCTTGCTATCACATAGAGGAACTTCGTCTTCCAAGCATTGGTCCATGAATGATAAGAGCGCTTGCTATTGGATGCTCTCTTGCTATCAGAAGCTCTCTTATGGACTCTGACTCTTGTGGGTAGTATGAGCTTTGACATCTTGAATGAATCTTCAGATTATGTTCTCATACTCCTCATGCTTGGTAGGTAACAATGTTGTTTGAATATCTGTTATCCTTTTGTTACCGTTGGAAGGAACATCTTCTTAAATGCTCAGCAGGGTTGACTTGCTCTATCTCTGAAAAGTAGTCCTGACACCTCTGCTCTGACAAAAGCATTCTGACTTCTGAGTATGTGACATTTACTCTTGTACTCTTGCTGACGGATGATCATCGTTCATCCGGAAGTGGCAATCTTGCTCTGCAAGTGTTAATCTCTGAAATCCAATGCCAAGAGTCTTTGCATCCGGAAGCTCAGTTGCATCCGGAAGTGTGATTAAGTTCTGCACATACTGGTTAGTCCAACATAGCAATATATATAATCAGATATAGTAAAACTATACATGTTGTGGGAAGTTTGCTATGGGGAGCATTCCTACTTAGACTATGTTCTGACTTAGTGTATTGTCTACTGACACTAGGGGATGTCTATTCCAATAGTCAGCGTAAGTCTCGTCATGTTATCCTAAGTCTTAAGTCTTCCCAAGTGACTTGGTGTGTCATTTACTTATGTTATGGGATGTATAATAAGTCAACACACAATCACATGAAGTGGGAGTTTACTTAGTCTAGGATATATCCGGAAGCACTTCTCCATCCGGAAGTGAATCCACTAGATGAAGGATTTTGTTTACTATTGCTCACTCTCGCTCAGTGTTAGGTCACTTCAACAGCCAGCGCTAGTCACTAAGCTATCGGAAGCACTTCTACTGGACGTTGCTTACATTCACTGACGCTTAGTGTTATCGTGTTCTATCAGTCTGTGCTAGTGAAAGTTTATCAGGAAGTGATTCTACTTGACGAGGCTTATTCACTGACGCTTGGGGTTATATCTCTTCTATCAGTCAGCGCCAGTCTAAATCCATCAGGAAGCAATTTCACTTGACGAGGCTGATTCACTGACGCTTGGGGTCATTCTATTCTATCACTCTGCGCCAGTCTAAATCTATCAGGAAGCAATTTCACTTCCGGTTGAATCATAACTTAGTCTTATGGTTTTGTGTACCTAATGCTCATGGACTAAGTTAATTCCCTAGTGAGTTACTCGCTGCCGCTGGAGGATAAGACATTCATCCGCGAGCGCCAGTCCTAGTCCATCCGGAAGTAAATCCTCATCCGGTTGTAATCTAACTTAGTATCAAGGATCTAACACTCAAGTCTGAGTTCCGACTAAGTGACTCACTAGCTTCCTCTGGGGGATGAGTCTTTCATCCGCAAATGATCTAACTTAGGATTCTAACCTTGTCATCTAATCCTTCCTAAGGGTTGATTATGTTCTCTTAAGTACTAGACCGTATCATACCTTAGTCACCATCAAAACTTAAGATTCTAACATTCTCCCCCTTTTTGATGATGACAAACCCATAGATGACTAGAGAACATAATTACACTTAGATCACTCCCAGAGCTATATTTCTTTCCCCAATTCTCTCCCCAAATATCTAGACATCTTATCTATCTCTCAGCTTTAGACATCTTATATCTCATCTCTAGACATCTCATCTCTCTCCCCCTTTTGGCTTCATCAAAATCCAACAGGTGCAAGCTAGCCTTAGGGATGGGGATACATTTATCGTTCTCCTAGGAATGGGCTTTCTACCTAATATTTCTCCCTATGTATCGCTAATAAAGATTTGTTCTAGACTATTCAATACAATGTACGAGAATTAACAAGGAACAGCAATAATGGCGCATGATCCTAAATGATTGTATTCTCCCTAAACATTATGTAGGATAGCTAAACATGTTTTTCAAAGGAGATATTGATAAATCAAATCTAATCATAATTAAATTAAGATCAAAACATACAAAACAGTTTTCTTTTTGAAGGTGAAAATTCTTTCCAAATGTAATTTTGATCCTCTCGAATTGATTAACATGATATCAAAAATAATTTTGATGTGTTTTAAAAATGATGATTATGATATCAAATGAAATATGTGATTTTAAATTCAAATGAGATGAAATCTGATACCTAATGAAATCAAATGAGATCTGTGAGTTTGAACTTGTGGTATCAAATGAAATGATTGAATGCCAAATGAAATTTGTGATACCATATGAAATGAAATCAAATCAAATGAAATTTGTGATTTTAAAAGTGCCAAAAATAATTTCCAAACAAATTGCATCACAGCATCTTAAGAGTTTATTATCGATGACAGCATGTGACTCTCTATTTTCAAGGGATCATTAACAAGTAATGTCCATCTACTTTTCTTCTATATTGAAATTAATCATCATAAGATCAAGAAAAGAAGCATATAAGAGAGGTATGTTATCAATTACTTTCCAGCGTGTCATATAAAGGATACAGATGTGTGTGCTGGGATGATTTTCTAAGGCAGAGGATGATTTTGAGGTTAATGCAGATTGAAAAAAAAAAATCCTAAATTGACACCCTTACCAATGCCATGTATGCATCATATATAAGAGATGGTAAGGTGTAGATGTTACCACAAATGAGGGGTCCTCATACTCTATTAGACTCAGGAATCTGAATCATACGTAGATAAGCATGCTTCCTGACATCTTCAAGAGGTGTGCTATCTCAAGTGGAAACCCCTAGCGCAAGTGCTTTGATGATTCGCTTCGGCAAGCTGAGCTACAACCACAAGCAGACATGACTGGGCAGTCACTCTACTCTTCCCATGGTTCAATAGTTGGCCTGCTATCGAAGGCGCTGATTGTTGTGAAAGCAACCTTGCTCAAACTTGATGATTGGTCCTGCATATGCTTGAGGAAACAAATGCTTTCTGATGGTCAGTGAAAGAACTTAAGATTTAACATTGAAGACCATCCTCAGGACATTCAAGTCAATCTGTGTTAATCAGCACAAGTTAATAATTTTAAGAAATCATGCTTGCTAATTGGTTTAAGAAAATATGAACAATGATTATGTGAAAACTAATTTTGAAATTGTCTACACGTTCACATAGTTTCACTATCAAGACATGAACTCTGTTTATACTCTCATAGATGAATATCAATGTGATAGTACAGTGAGTATCAAACAGGTGACATATTTTCAGAGTTTCATAGGCAAGTATAGTTCAATAAATGTGCCTCAAGGATGTTCATGTTAGATCATGAAGACATGTGAATTATTAACACTATGAAATTTTGAAAAATCTTCATCCTCACAAAAATGAAATACTGGAAATTTTCATGCTCACAGAATAGTTTGATTTTAAGACTAAATTCGGTTTACAAAAACAACCAAATTTCAGCATATGATTACGAGAATAATTTCCAAATTTTTGCTCAAGTTCCTCTAGATATGCTCAGTGTGATCTCATTGTTCTTAGGATATCAACAAGCTTGAAATTAATACAGATTATAGCATGCTTGTGATTCTATGCCGTGTTTTACAGATCTTAGCAGAGTTCAATTCAAGGCATTTCCTAAGATTTCTAATGCATGTCAGACAAGAGAGAGACTATCCATTAAATTTCACAACAGAATGTGTAAGGGATAGAAATGCTCATGTGTATTGGCGAGAGTTTCTCAGGTTTAGTATAGCCATTCCACACATCTTGATAAGGAGCATTTCCGTTGCCATTCTCTCTTGGTTATTCTCTTTGTTCAAGCTTCAATAATCTGTGTCAACATTCTTAAACCACAAACTTGAACCGAGATTATTAGTAGATTGAGAACTTAAAGATGTAATTAAGAGGGATGTATTGTTCTCGAAACCATAGCTGCTTATGCATAAAAAAAAACTTGATGCAAGAGATACCATAAGAAATGGAAAATCAGAAATAACTTTTGAATGCTATCATGAGGTATGGTTGTCATGTAAGTTTAAAGAGGATCAGAATCTGTTTTGAAGGTTTGCATTTCAAAAGGATCTTTCAAAAGTCAAGGTGAATGCATAAACTATTTTCTTTCATGAGAGGCGCCCTTAAAAGATTCGCTGAGCATATATGAGTAAAACTGTTAAACCCATCATGCATTTGCTACCCAAGTGATTATTCAAGTAAAGAGAAAGGTAGGAATGATATCACCATAGTTTCATTTGCATCAGCTAGTAGCTCGCTTGATTTTGGTTGGCAATGCAAGGATTCTATTTTCAGAGCAGCACCGAAATCTATGCGTGACGGATGCTTCTCAAGACTTGACTAAATGTTCAGATGAGGTACAGTCCTGTCTTGCCATTCCTTCGAATCTCCTTTCCCAAGGGGATCTTCTATACTTATCCTTGATCGAAAGCACTTTCTTATGAGAGACAGAATTCATAGGCTTTCTCCATGTTGATCGAGGAATCCTCTCTCTCTTGTTCTTCTCAGGATAGTTGAATGGCACTCTCTGATAGTTTATCCTTGAGATAGAACCTTTGTTCCTTGTGGTTGTGCACTGCTTCTTATAATTGGACCAGGTGGTTGCAGCAGTGGCATCACCACGAGTTCTCTTCTTTGGGGCAGGAGCAACTCTTGATCTTTCCTGCACAAGTAAGGCACTAGAAGGATGTTTTGGTACCCATTTGTACTTGGGTCCTACATGGTTAGCACTGGACCTTACTTGTCCTTTAGGAATCCATACAAACTTATTTCTCACATTTGAATTTCTTCTAAGACTGCATGTGTGAGAAATATGTCCTAATCTACCACAATAATGACAGATAATGGAATGATAATCAAAATGAGGCTTTCTATCATTATCATGATTAGTTTTCTTTAGAAAAGCTTTTTGTTCCTTTGAAATTTCAGTTTCTTTTGAAAGCTTTTCTTTTTCCTTCAACACGTGTTTACAATCAAAACATTTTTCAAGACATGTTGAAGTTTTCCCTACCGATAGTGGGCTAGCTATCGGAACCACTAGTTCTTTAAAAGAACCCTCGGAAACTTTAGACGTAGAAGAAGAAATTAGTTTTTCAAGTTTCCTATTTTTTTCTTTTAAGCCTAGAAGTTCTTTTGCAAGTTTACAATATTCAGTATATAACTCATTGTATGCATCTTGCAAATCAGAGAATACAATTTCAGATCCAGATACCTCACTTTCTGAATCTTCTAGGCAGAGATGGATACTCTCTTCACTGAAGTCTGCTTCCTCAATATCAGCTTCCAGAAGCTCATCAGTAGATGATCCACAAAGAGCACGAGTTGAGCTTTGGACAGCTGTGCTTTCAAGAGATGGGTTAGAAGCATATATCACATCAAGAGTATTCCAAATATCTCTAGCACTAGAGCAATGTTTGATTTTCTGGAAATCATTTTCAGTTAAGCCTTTGTATAAAATTTGCATTGCTCTAATGTTTAAGGAAAACAAATTTTTCTCCCTTTCAGTCCAGTTTCCTCTTGGTTTGAAATCAACATCATTTTCAAAAATATCCCACATTTTCAAACTAGTGGATTTTATAAAACTTTCCATTCTTGCTTTCCACCAACAAAAATCAATATTTTCTAACACAGGTGGAATGGTATGATCAAAGCCTTTGGAAAACATTTTAACCCAAATCAGCCAAGGTCTTTACACTTGAGATCGTTGGATCCTTTAAACAAGTGACCTGCTCTGATACCAAATGAAATGCGTGGCTGTCACCCAAGAGGGGGGGGTGAATTGGGTGAGGGAATAAAAACTTAAACTCTTTTCCGAAAGACTGCTTGTGCTCGGTGATGATGATAATGAATAATGCTATGCACAAGTCAGTATGCTATGTGATGCAAAATAGAATGATCAAATATAAATATATGCACACATAAATTTATCCTGGTTCGGTCACCCAGACCTACATCCAGTCCCCAGGCTACACCTGAGATTTCCAATCCACTATTCTTGTTTAAACCGGGCACAAGAGAAGCCTTTACACTTTAGGTTTTACGAACACGGGTTCACCTAACAACCCACAGGTTTTACAACGGGTTCACCTGCAAACCTTACAAACGCAAGTTTTACGGGCTAACTTGCAAATTATGGAGATTTAGAAAACTTCTAAATGCTCCCCCTTACAAAATGTAAGATTACAATTATGTTCACTCTATGAACTGATTTTGTTAAACACTTAGGCTCAAAACTAACTCTCTCTAAGAGTGGGTGATGTTACTCACTTAAGTACAACTGAATCACTCTCTGAAGATTATCACAAATCTGGGTCTGAGAGTAGTAGAAGATGTGTAGAACGAAGAATATGATATTTCAGATACTATGCTCTGTTCTCTCTTTTTCTTCCATTCAAGCTCTTCTCTTCAGAAATGAAGAACATCCCTTTTATACCAGCCTCTGAATATCTAGCCGTTGGAGAGGCAATAAGACCGTTTGATTATAGACGTTGGGGCCTTGTTTACGTTGTCCTCATTAATGCACAGCAGGGTTGACTTTGCTTTATCTGAAAAGGTGCTCTGACCATGCTGTTCTGTCAACACTGTTCTGACAATACTATTCTGACAAAAGTCGTTCTGGCATCTGAACACTTTGTACGGTCTGACTCTTGCTTGCTGTCAGAGAGGACTTCGTTCCTCAAGCATAAGTCCAGGATGCTAAGAGACTTACTATCGGAAGCTCTCTTGCTATCTGAAGTGAAGCTCGTGGACTCTAACATTCTGCTTGCTATCACATAGAGGAACTTCGTCTTCCAAGCATTGGTCCATGAATGATAAGAGCGCTTGCTATTGGATGCTCTCTTGCTATCAGAAGCTCTCTTATGGACTCTGACTCTTGTGGGTAGTATGAGCTTTGACATCTTGAATGAATCTTCAGATTATGTTCTCATACTCCTCATGCTTGGTAGGTAACAATGTTGTTTGAATATCTGTTATCCTTTTGTTACCGTTGGAAGGAACATCTTCTTAAATGCTCAGCAGGGTTGACTTGCTCTATCTCTGAAAAGTAGTCCTGACACCTCTGCTCTGACAAAAGCATTCTGACTTCTGAGTATGTGACATTTACTCTTGTACTCTTGCTGACGGATGATCATCGTTCATCCGGAAGTGGCAATCTTGCTCTGCAAGTGTTAATCTCTGAAATCAAATGCCAAGAGTCTTTGCATCCGGAAGCTCAGTTGCATCCGGAAGTGTGATTAAGTTCTGCACATACTGGTTAGTCCAACATAGCAATATATATAATCAGATATAGTAAAACTATACATGTTGTGGGAAGTTTGCTATGGGGAGCATTCCTACTTAGACTATGTTCTGACTTAGTGTATTGTCTACTGACACTAGGGGATGTCTATTCCAATAGTCAGCGTAAGTCTCGTCATGTTATCCTAAGTCTTAAGTCTTCCCAAGTGACTTGGTGTGTCATTTACTTATGTTATGGGATGTATAATAAGTCAACACACAATCACATGAAGTGGGAGTTTACTTAGTCTAGGATATATCCGGAAGCACTTCTCCATCCGGAAGTGAATCCACTAGATGAAGGATTTTGTTTACTATTGCTCACTCTCGCTCAGTGTTAGGTCACTTCAACAGCCAGCGCTAGTCACTAAGCTATCGGAAGCACTTCTACTGGACGTTGCTTACATTCACTGACGCTTAGTGTTATCGTGTTCTATCAGTCTGCGCTAGTGAAAGTTTATCAGGAAGTGATTCTACTTGACGAGGCTTATTCACTGACGCTTGGGGTTATATCTCTTCTATCAGTTAGCGCCAGTCTAAATCCATCAGGAAGCAATTTCACTTGACGAGGCTGATTCACTGACGCTTGGGGTCATTCTATTCTATCACTCTGCGCCAGTCTAAATCTATCAGGAAGCAATTTCACTTCCGGTTGAATCATAACTTAGTCTTATGGTTTTGTGTACCTAATGCTCATGGACTAAGTTAATTCCCTAGTGAGTTACTCGCTGCCGCTGGAGGATAAGACATTCATCCGCGAGCGCCAGTCCTAGTCCATCCGGAAGTAAATCCTCATCCGGTTGTAATCTAACTTAGTATCAAGGATCTAACACTCAAGTCTGAGTTCCGACTAAGTGACTCACTAGCTTCCTCTGGGGGATGAGTCTTTCATCCGCAAATGATCTAACTTAGGATTCTAACCTTGTCATCTAATCCTTCCTAAGGGTTGATTATGTTCTCTTAAGTACTAGACCGTATCATACCTTAGTCACCATCAAAACTTAAGATTCTAACACTTGAGTCCAAGGTGGACTCACTCAGTAAGGAGCTAGCGGAAGCCAAAAAGCTTCCGGTAGCGGATGGCAAGGGTTTTCCCCAAGTAGAACCCAGAGCCTCAACATCAGAGAGCTGCTCTAACTGCAGCAAGATCTCAGGTGAGAGAGATAGACTGCAAAATGCCCTGCAGAAATTTACTAATGGATCTGAAATGTTAAACATTATTTTAATGAATCAGAGGGCATATAGGGACAAGACTGGATTAGGCTATATAGGGACAAGACTGGATTAGGCTACAAACCTAAAGGGAAAAAGTTGGTGCAACCAAAAGTGAAGCCTTACTTAAAATTCTTTCATAAGGCCACTGATCACAACTCCACACCTTTTAAATTCTGTAATTATTGTAACAGGAAGGGACATTCTACGTCCACCTGTAATGCTAAGAAGCATGGAGCCAACAGCTCTTATAAGTGGGTCCCAAAAGGAACCAAAGCAACAAAGGATCCTCCCCCAAGAAAAGAAACTAAGGGAGGACAGGGATCCAGAGCCTGGAAACAATCCTCAAGGAAAGCCCAAAAGCCTAGAGCCAACACTAGGCCAGAGGCACAGGTTAATCATAAGCCCAAGGTCAAGACTAACACTGGACCAAGGGCTCTGGGAACTAATGACAGAGGACCCAATAAAGGTTGGGTACCTAAGCTTGTCTGATTCCTGCAGGTGTGTCTCATAGCATCCAAGAATCGAAAATGGTACATTGATAGCGGATGCTCGAGACATATGACTGGAGACCGAGACAAATTCAAATCCTTGGTGATCAAAGATGGAGCCACAGTAACCTTTGGAGGAAATCAGAGTGGAAAGATCACCGGAGTTGGAGAAGTTGGACCAGTTAAAGACGTCTATCTGGTGGATGGTCTCTGTCACAACCTGCTGAGCGTGAGCCAGAACACTGACAAAGGAAATTGGGTAATCTTTGATTCACATGAGTGCATGATAATAGACAAGCATGATCTGAATCTAGATAAGGCTAACCTAAAGTGCAAACTTAAGGCTAATAGAAATGGAAACCTATACACTCTAGATTTATGTCAACAACTAGATGAAAAATGCTTAATATCTAGTGATGAGAATAGTTGGCTTTGGCATAAAAGGCTAGCACATGTTAATTTTACTCAACTTGACATGCTGATTAAGAAAGAGCTAGCTATAGGGATTCCATCTTTTAAGGTTAAGCATGATTATATTTGTGAATCCTGCCAACGAGGGAAGCAAACAAAGTCCTCGTTTAAAACCAAGAAGAGAGTCTCCACCAACAGGCCCTTGGAACTAATCCACATGGATTTGGTTGGGCCAGCAAAAGTGAAGAGCTTGGGTGGAAACCTGTATGCTCTAGTTGTGGTGGATGACTATTCTAGGTTCACTTGGACAATGTTTCTTGCCTCTAAGCAAGATGCTTTTGATGCCTTGGTTGTCCTGGCTAAGAAAGTACAGAATGAGAGAGATCTCAAGATCACAGCCATAAGGACAGACCATGGAGAAGAATTTGAGAACCATAGCTTCTCTGAGCTGTGTGAGCAGAATGGCATTGATCACAACTTCTCAGCTCCCAGAACTCCTCAGCAAAACGGTGTGGTCGAGAGGAAGAACAGGGTTCTGACTGAGATGGCCAGGAGCATGCTCAATGAGAAAGAGGTTTCTCAAGTGTTCTGGGCGGACGCTATGAGCACTGCTTGCTACATCTCTAACAGAGCTTATGTTCGCAAGGGCTTGGATAAGACTCCCTATGAGCTGTACAAAGGCAGAAAGCCCAACATCAGCCACCTCAGAATCTTTGGATCAAAATGCTATGTGCATAACAATGACAAGGTAAATTTAGGTACGTTTGATCCAAAAGCTGATATAGGTGTATTCATAGGGTATTCCCTTAGGAGTAAGGCTTATAGAGTATACAACATGAGAACTAGAACTGTAGAAGAATCTATGCATGTTGTATTTGATGAAACTCCTACATGGGAACAATCCCCAGAAGATGATGGGATACCAAACTTTCCAAAACCACCATCATCTTCACCACCAAAAGAAACACCAGCAAGCAATCCCAAAGAAGAAGATGAACCCAGTGATGAGCCTAGAGTGCAGACGGTGCCTGATGAGGCACAGTTGCCAACAGCTAGGAGACATCACAGGGATCATCCTCTTGATCAAGTGCTTGGTGATGTTTCTTCTGGTGTCAGAACCAGAAGGCAGGTTCAAAATGAAGTTGAGTTTGGAGCCTTCTTATCTCAGATCGAACCAACTTCAGTTGAACAAGCTCTTGAGGACTGCGACTGGATTATTGCCATGCAGGAAGAGCTAAACCAATTTGAAAGAAGTCAAGTTTGGGAACTAGTCCCAAGGCCATCTCATCAATCCATAGTTGGGACCAAATGGGTCTTCAAAAACAAACTGGATGAGACAGGTCAAATAACAAGGAACAAAGCCAGATTGGTAGCCAAAGGGTATAACCAAGAAGAAGGCATAGACTATGAAGAAACTTTTGCTCCAGTCGCTAGGCTTGAAGCAATAAGGATTCTTCTAGCCTTTGCATGCATGAAAGGTTTTAAATTATATCAAATGGATGTAAAGAGTGCATTTCTTAATGGTTACATTAAAGAAGAGGTTTATGTAGAACAACCTCATGACTTTGAGGATCACAAGCACCCTAAACATGTGTATAGGCTAAAGAAAGCTTTGTATGGCCTGAAACAAGCTCCTCGAGCTTGGTATGAGAGACTCAGCAGCTTTTTGCTGTGCAAGGGTTTCTCAAGAGGCAAACTAGATAATACACTGTTTATTCTGCACAAAGATAGAAACATGCTAATTGTCCAGATTTATGTCGATGATATTATTTTTGGGGCAACTAATGAAAAACTTTGTGAAGAATTTTCTAAGACTATGCAGGGAGAATTTGAGATGTCAATGATGGGAGAACTAACGTTCTTCCTAGGCCTGCAAATTAAGCAAAAGAAGGATGACATTTTCATCTCCCAAACTAAGTATTGCACAGAGCTCCTCAAGAAGTTTGTGATGGATGAATGCAAGGAGTATGACACTCCCATGAGTACCACTGCCGCACTCGATGCTGATGCAAAGGGAAAATCTGTCAGCCTGCCCATGTACAGGGGAATGATAGGTTCCCTGCTATATTTAACGGCAAGCAGGTCTGACATTCAATTTAGTGTGGGCATGTGTGCTAGATTTCAAGCCAACCCCAAGGAGTCACATCTAACCTGTGTTAAACGTATTCTAAGATACCTTGAGGGAACACAAGAGCTTGGTTTTTGGTATCCCAGAGGTAACCAAGAGTTCTTGTGGGCTTATTCTGATGCTGACCATGCAGGTTATAAAACTGATAGGAAGAGCACCAGTGGACAATGCGCCTTTCTTGGTGGTTGTCTAGTCTCTTGGGCTAGCAAGAAGCAAACCTGCGTGTCTTTATCATCCACAGAGGCTGAGTACATTGCTGCTGCAAGCTGTTGTGCACAAGTGCTGTGGTTGAAGAACCAACTGAGAGATCTTGACTTGGAGTTCCCTGAGGCTCCCATCCTCTGTGACAACACAAGCACCATCAGCCTCGCCAAGAATCCGGTTCAGCACACAAGGACAAAGCACATTGATGTCAGACATCACTGCATCAGAGATCATGTTCAGAAGAAGGATGTCAAAGTGCAATTTGTCCCCACTCAGCATCAGCTTGCTGATATTTTCACCAAGCCTCTGGGGGTTGATCAATTCACATTCATAAGAGGTGATTTGGGAATGGTAAACCCACATGAAGTTTAATTCTTCAAAATAAACCTGTGCTTAATTGATTAAAACCTGCAACTATACTAACTTAGGCATTAGAGTGCCAATCTTAAGTTTTGCAGGTCCCCAATGTTAAATCCTAAGCAAGTGCAACCGAAAGCAGAACCACTTCCGGATGATCATTTGCTGGCGCTGAGTGTTGAATCAAAGTGAGCGAGAGCACCAGTGTCTGGGCAAAAGGACACGTCACCAAAACGTTTCACCTTCTCCCACCAAAGACTGTGCCTCTTCTGACAGTGCAGAGACACGTGTCACAAAGGTGCGAGGTTTCAATTTGAACATTTACGTTTTCCTACAAAAGGTGCATATTTTCAATGAAGAGTCATTATGATTCATCACATCGCTTGTCACTTCGCATATATATATAGGCCATTGTCATTCATTTTTCACTTCTCACACAAATCAAACACTCAAAACTCTCTGAAATCATCCTTCATCTTCATCGCATTCTTTTCTTCTTCTTCTACATTTCTTCTGCATTTCATCACATACATACCATACATTCCACTTAAACCCTAACCTACATAAAATGGCCGGCTCACATGAATCTAACCCCAACATTGAGATCCCAACCACTTCCAAGAAATCCAAGTCGAAATCTGGGCATTCAAAATCTGAAAAATCTGGGAAACGACATAAACATTCTGGGAAATCTGGGCAAATTCAAGAACAGTAAGAACAGTCTGGGCGTTCTGAGCAACATCATGATGAACAGTCCAAGAGAAAGGGTAAGAAGAGGGTATAGTTCAGGGAAGAATCCCCTTCAAAGAGATAGCGAGTTGAGGAGGATGATCCACTCGTATACAGAGATGGACCATTGGAGGCTGTTTCTGGGCAATTTGAGAATGCAAAGCCCTACTTCAATAATGGGATGTTCATTGACATGAAGAAAATTGAAGAGTTAGGGTTCCCTCATCTGCAAGTATTTCTCCAGAAGTACATGTGTTGGCTGGGGATCAACAATGCATACAACATCAACGTCCTGCTGGTATTCTGCCAGTCACTCACTGCCAAGGCTAAGTATCAGACAGTGAATAAGAAGGCGACCGTTCGCAGAGTCACCTTCACAGCCAAAGTGAGGGGGAGGACCTTCAGTTTCACGTGGAGAGACATCAACTGTCTGCTCGGGGTCACTAAGGGAGAGATGAACGAGTGGCTATACCCTGAGAAACTCAACCAGGCGGAGCTTGAGAAAGTCAATGACACCAAGGGGAAGAAGGTGTCTGGCATGTCTGACTCCAACCGGCTCCTTCATTATATCTACTCTCGGATGATGACTCACAAGGGGGGAAACTTCAACGAGTTCACTCTTCTTGACAACCCCTGGCTCCCCAGATTCCTCACCCAGCAGCCAATTAACCCAAGGCAATTAATAAGTTTAGAGCTGCACAGGTGGATTGAAAACAAGAAGGCTGGAAATCTTCCCTACCCAACGGTCATCGCCTTCCTCTTGGAGAAATTTCTGATCAAATCCACATCCACTGAGGAGGCTGAAAATGTTAAGTGCTTGCCCGTCAGCTCAATGAATATCAGCAAGATGGGGATCAAGACCTCAAGCCACCAAAGGGTACTCGACCTGGCTCTCAGGCAGGAAGTGCCTCACATACCACGACTCCCTCTGTATCTGGTGCAGGGGATCAAGAGGTTGATTCTCATCCTGGTCCAAGCCGTGTTCCGAAGGTGTCAGCCGTAGTAAAGGCCTTTGCTGAGGAAGTAAAGGAGGAGATTCTCTTTCGGCTGTCTGATTCTTTGGTGGGTCCCCTTCGTGATGAGTGTGACACTAGCTTCCAGCAGCAGCGGCAGAGAATCCTGAGGCTCGAGGACCAAGTGGGTCGGGTCAAGGCTCAGCTAGCAAGGGTAGATGCCAAGTTAGACCTCATCATCAATCACCTTCAAATCCCTCTACCACAAGGTAACCTACCACCACCTCCTCCTCCTAACCCACCTCCACCTCCTCCACCTAATCAACTATCACTCCCTCCTCCTAATGCTCAACAGCCACAACAACCAGCCCCTCAGAATAACCAACAACCCCAAACTTCACCCAGAAATTACCATCAACCATCACCTCACAACTCCACTCAGAACTCTCCCCAACACTCCCCTCGTCAATCACCCCTTAATTTTACTTCGCCAAATAACTCTCCATCTCCCCACAACTCACCTTCACCTCATAACTCCCCAAACCGTTCACCACCCCCAAACCCCATAAGGCCCTCCAATCCTCTTCCTAACACTCGCCCCACCATAGCCCAATCTCTTGGATTTACCTCTGCTGATCACCCACTTCACACCTTCTACCTCAGAGACCATCCCCCTATTCGGTGGAGAGTTAAACAAACCCCCGCCTACTCCTCTACCTACCCCTTCGATGGCCTATTCACCAACCCCACTTTCTTCGAAAGAAACACAGCCCTTTTCCCCAACCCTCCTGCTTCACCAGAAAATACCTCACCCACATCCTCGCCCGAAACCTCACCACCCAGAACATTTGTGATAAACGTGGCTGTCACCCAAGAGGGGGGGGGGTGAATTGGGTGAGAGAATAAATTAAATCTTTTGATTCTTCTTTCCGAAAGACTGCTTGTGCTTGGTGATAATATTTACGAAGTAGTGATATGCACAAGTCAGTATGTTATGTGATGCTAAATAGAATGTTTGAATGTAAATTTATGCACACATAAATTTATCCTGGTTCGGTCACCCAGACCTACATCCAGTCCCCAGGCTCCACCTGAGATTTTCAATCCACTATTCTTGTTTAAACCGGGCACAAGAGAAGCCTTTACACTTTAGGTTTTACGAGCACGGGTTCACCTAACAACCCACAGGTTTTACACCGGGTTCACCTGCAAACCTTACAAATGCAAGTTTTACGGGCTAACTTGCAACCTATGGAGATTTAGACAACCTCTAAATGCTCCCCCTTACAAATTGTAAGTTTACACTATGTTCACTCTATGAACTGATTGTGCTAAACACTTAAGCTCAAAACTAACTCTCTCTAAGAGTGGATGATGTTACTCACTTAAGTACAATAAGATTACTCTCTGAAAAATATCACAAATCTGGATCTGAGAGTAGTAGAAGATGTATAGGATGAAGAATATGATATATCAGATACTTTGCTCTGTTCTCTCTCTTTCTTCCATATCTTCTCTTCTGAATGAATGTCTCTTTTATACTTGGCTTCATAGGCTTCGGTGGCAAGTTGAATATGAACGTTTGAATAGTGCCGTTAATCCTATGTTACCGTTGAGAAGTACATCTTCATTAATGCTTAGCAGGGTAGACTTGCTTTATCTCTGAAAAGTAGTCCTGACACCTCTGCTCTGACAAAAGCATTCTGACTTCTGAGTATGTGATGTTTACTCTTGCACTCTTGCTGACGGATGATCATCATTCATCCGCAAGTGGAAATCTTGCTCTGCAAGTGTTAAGCTCTGAGCCTCAATGTCAAGAGTCTTTCCATCCGGAAGCTCATTTGCATCCGGAAGCGTGACCATGTTCTGCACATACTGGTTAGTCCAACATAGCAATATATATAAGAATTGTTCATGCTGTGGGAAGCTTGTTTGCTATGGGGAGTAGTTTACTTAGACTGTGTTCTGATTTGGTCTATGATGTATCTGGAAGCATTTTTACATCCGGAAGTAAAACTACTAGATGAAGGATCTTGGTTTACTATAACTCACTCTCACTTAGTGTATTTCATCCCAACACTCAGCGCTAGTCACTAAGCTATCGGAAGCACTTTTACTTGACGTAGTGAACTCAATGACGCTCAGGGTGAAATCTATTCTATCAGTCTGCGCCAGTCAAGATCTAATAGGAAGCAACTTCACTTGATGTTGCATTTCTGCTGACGCTCGGGGTTATATCTAGTCTATCAACCTGCGCCAGTCTAAATCTAATAGGAAGTGCTTTCACTTGGCGAAGTAGACTTACTGACGCTTGGGGTAATAACTATTCTATTGCTCTGCGCCAGTCTGAGTCTAACAGGAAGCGCTTTCACTTGGGGAAGTAGACTTACTGACGCTTGGGGTAATATCTATTCTGTCGCTCTGCGCCAGTCTAAGTCTAACAGGAAGCAAACTCACTTCCGATTGAAACATAGCTTAGTCTTAAGGTTTTGTGTACCTAATTCTCATGGACTAAGTTATTTCCCAGTGATTTTACTTGCTGATGCTGGGGGATGAAAACATTCATCCGCATGCGCAAGTCCTAATCTATCCGGAAGTAGATCTTCACCCGGAAGCACTCTTACTTGGGATCCTATGTTATCCTATTGCTTCCTAGGCACTTGGTCTAATCCTCTATATTTTAGTCTTCATCAAAACTTAAGATTCTAACATTCTCCCCCTTTTTGATGATGACAAACCTAGTTCTATTAATTAAGTTCATATGAAAGGATTAGCTGAAGAATAAAAGCAATAGTTAAGAGCAAGTAACTCAGACAAATATTATTGACAAGCAGAAGTTACAAGTCAGAGTTATACAATCAAATAACATATACAAGTAAAGAATGTATACAAATAAATTTCACTAAGTATGAATGAAGATATGCATGAAAACAAAATCAACAAAAATATTTGGATTGGGGGTTAGAGTCTGTGTCTCTTTTTCTTTTCCCTCTCTTTCTGTCTCTCTTCATTTTCCTCACGCTCATTCTGGTTTATCTGGGCAATGATCTCTTGAAGCTCTTTTTCCTCTTTTTCCCTTCTGAGCCTTTCTGATTCAATGGACTCCTCGTATGCCCTTTTCATGTTCTCCACTTCTTCATACCCAGGGAAACCTGTAGCATCGTCGAAGTAGCAGACTTCTCCATTGGGATAGTGTACAGCCCGGATTCTTACATTCCATGCAGAGAAGTTGGAATCTTCTTCAACTTCTTGGGCTTTCCTTTTCCCTTTCCCTTTGCTCTTCCCTTTGCTTTTGCTAATTGGAGGAGTGGGCATGGCACTTGCTCTTTCAGCATCGAGGCAAGCCATCTGACCAAAGGATAGCTTGTCAGTGAATCCATACTTCTCAAATTCTTCAGGAGTCATGTCTTCAATTTCCAATTTGACTTCCTTCAGAATTGGAACCGCTTGGACCACTGGATTTTCTTGCACAACCTGAGCAGATGAAGTTCCTTGCTCAGGTAGGTCAGATGGAGTCTCCTCCTCAGACTCATCAGATTCAGTGGTGGCAATTAACTTTCTGGCACGTTTCCTAGCAACGGCCTTCTTTCTGGGTGCACTGAATCTGGCAGCTGGCTCAGACGAGGGAGGAGGATCAGAAGATTGCTCAGATGAAGGGATCTCAGACTCTTGCCCAGAGGATGCAGGAACAGGCTTGGCTATCACAATGGGAGGATGGTTGGGTCTCTTCAGTCCCCACTTCATTATGATCTCCTCAACCATCTCTCTACTTGTTTTATTTGGAGGAGGCTCTGATGATGACTCAGATTGTGAGGATTGTTCATTCTGCCCAAACACAACCATCTCCAAATGTGATCTTTGCTCAGCTGTTCTCTTCTGCTTCAGGAAACGGAGGGCCTCTCCTCTTATAAGGCTCTCTGCACCACTCAGCCTCTGAGACTCATATGCACGACGCAGGGCGGCCGTGATATCTTCATCAATCCAGAGTGAAGGCTGGCTGAGAACATCCCTTGTGGCCATACTTAGGCGAAGAGTAGACATAACATTTCTCCCCCTTTTGTCATCATCAACAGGGGTGAGTGCCAGGGATGGAGTGGATGTGGAGGAGGATGGAGGTGGTTCAGGACCAAATTGCTTGGGAGGGGAGGGTGAGAGGGTAGAGGTGGAGGATGTGGGAGAAGATAGGTGTTCAGGAGTTTGAGGAGGGTCGGGGAAGCAGCTGGTGGTGACAAAGATATCCCCATAAGGATGAGTGGAGGAGTATTCTTTGTAGTTGGCGGAGTCAGGGGTAAAGGGTAAATGGTCATCGGAGAGTGGTTGAAGGCGGGGATACTCGCCGTATGGTTGGCTGAGGGGGTGAATGGCTGTTTCAGATCCTATGGGTCTAGGGCTTGGATGGGTAGGGTTGGAGAAGCGGAGTGGAGAGCGTGTAGGGGCACCTGGTCGTGTGGGAATGGGTGAGGATGAGGATGAGGAAGGTGAGGATGAGAAGTTTCTAGGAGAATGGCGTGGAGAGTTGTGAGTTGAGTCTTGGGTTTGGTGGTCATGGGTAGGTGAAGGTTGGGATTGTTGGTCATTGTTGGGTGATGGTGGGGCTTGTTGGTCATTTTGTGGTGGAGGCTGAGGTTGTTGAGTGTTGGGCGGAGGAGGAGGAGGGTTTTGAGGAGGAGGAGGAGGAGGTGGTAAGTTACCTTGTGATGAGGGTTGGGGAATTTGTAGGTGCTGGAGGATGAGGTCTAATTTTGCATCCACCCTGGCAAGGTGATTCTCGAGTTGTCCTACTCTGTCCTCAAGTCGTTGGATTCGCTCCCCTTGGTGGTGGAAGCCAGCTTCACATTCAACACGGAGAGGACCCACCAAGGAATCAGTCAGTCTAAACAGAAGCTCTTCCTTTATGTCCTCTGCAAAGGCCCTAACAGAAGCTGGAACCCTTGCACTACGGCTTGGCCCAGCATGAGAGTCAACTTCCTGATCGCCTGCTCCAGATGCAGAGGGAGCTGAAGTACCAGAAGCACTACTGGCTTGTGAGCGTGAGCGAGTGAGCTTAGGAGGCTTGAAATACTTGATCCCCATCCTTGCCACATTGGTTGCTCCCACAGGCCTACACTTGACATTCTCTTCTTCCACAGCAGATGTAGCCTTGATCAGATGCTTCTCAAGAAGGAAGGCAATGATGGTGGGATAGGGAAGATACCCTGACTTGTCATTGCTTAACCAGCGCTGAAGCTCTAGGCATATCAACTGCCCAGGGTTGAAAGGCTTGAGCGAGAGGAGTCTAGGGAACCAAGGGTTGTCCAGCAGTGTGAATTCGTTGAAGTTGCCTCCCTTATGAGTCATTATCCGGGAGTAGACGTAGTACAAGAGCCTGTTAGAATCAGACATCTTGGACACCTTCTTGCTGTTGGTGCCATACAACTCCTCGAGTTCCTCCTTGCTGTACTTGTGAGACTCAGGGTAGATCCATTCATTCATATCCTCTTCTGTGATTCCCATCATCTCATTCAAGGTTCTCCAAGTGAACCTGAAGGTTCTTCCTCTTACAGTGGCAGTGAAGGAGAGTTTGTGGACTTGCTCTTTCCCATCCACCTTTCTGTACTTAGCTCTTCCTGAGAGGGATTGGCAAAAGACTCGTAGGACGTTGACGTTGTAGTCCTGGTTGATGCCCAGCCAAGGCATATACTTTTCCAAGTAAGGGCGCAGATGAGCAAACCCTAGTTCATCCAACTTGTCCAGATTGATGAACAGGCCATGGTTGAAGATGGGAATGGATGTCTCAAATTTGGCGGATACACTCTCCAAAGCCCCATCTCTATAAACTGTGAGATCATCTTCTTCCTCAACCCTCTGCCTCTTGGAGGAAGGCTCCTCAGAAAAATTGAACCTTCTTTTTCTTTCCCTTTCTCTGAGCATCCCGCTCTTGTTCAGAACCCACTGCCAGTTCTATTCTACCAGAGGTTTCAGGCTGACCCTGAATGTCTTCACCCTGTCCTCGTGATTGCCCAGAACCTTCTTGGCGTTCATGAAGTTCTTCATGTTGTTCTTCATAGTGCCCAGATTTACCAGAATGCTTGTGAGTGGATTTCCCAGATTTCGATTTAAGTTTCTTGGAAGAAGAGGTTTTCTGGATGACTGGGTTGGATTCATTCGTACCGGCCATTTTTGTATGAATGTTGTGTAAATAAAGATGAAATGCAAGAAGTGTGAAAAATAAAGAACACAATGGAGAAGATGAAAAGACTTTTCTGAGAAAATGATGCGAGTGAAAAAGATGTAGTAAAAAGTGAAAAGTGGAAAATGACTTCTATTTATAGGTAAAACTTCTGAGGATAGAATGGGCATACTCTTTCAAATTTTCACACATTGGTTAACGTAAGTTTTTAAGTTGGAACGACACACCTGATGACACGTGTTGCTTCAGAGAAGGCACAGCGTTTCATGGAGGAAGTTGAAACGTTTTCTGAAATGATGTGTCCCTTGATCTGACACTGGCGCTCGTGATCATATTGAATTATCATCCAGCGCTAGCAAAAGAGTATTCGGAAGTGATTTTGCTTCCGGTTGGACAGACGCTCCTGGTTGCCTTGAGTAGTCATTCAGCGTCAGCACGAGAGCATCCGGAAGTAGTTTTGCTTCCGATGGTACTTACTTAAGATTTAACTTTGAGTGACTCGTTGATGTTCTCTCTTGTGCATCCACAGCGATCAAGCTTTCATAACTAAAGCCATATTTGCGTCAAGTAGAGTTTGTTTGATCTTCTTAATTTCAGGAGCAGTAGCTCTCGGAGCCCAGTATGAACAACAACTCATTCAGATTTGATACATTGCTCTGATCAGATATGATCATGAAAATTGTTGTTCCTTCGTACCTTCTTTCCTACAAAATAGCAAATGATTTCTCTTTCCCATTTTTCAGTCTCCAAACTTGGATCTGACTGGTCAGTTTGTAGGAAGTATGTGATTCTTATGCACTTAAGAATTATTCACTATGGATATAGCATTGCGAATCAACTATGACTATATGCACATGGCTTCTGATAATGATAGTCATAGATAGCATATAGAGTATGAACATTGTGTGAAATATCTTATAAGCCATATCATGTTCATGCTTATGATGCTTAATGTAAAATCTCAATAAGTCCATCTTACATTTGCATAGGAGATTTTACTGTTGCATGCTTCAACCTTAAATAATCCCTTGCTTACCCAAGGAGATCTTTTATACTTATCCTTGGCCTGAAGCACTTTCTTAGAAGAGACAGGATTCGCAGGTTTTCTCCATGTGAGTTGAGACATCCTCTCTCTTTTGTCCTTCTCAGGATAGTTGAATGGAACTCTGTGATAGCTTATCCCTGAGACAAGGTCTTTGTTCCTTGTGGTAGCGCACTGCTTCTTATGATTGAACCAGGTAGTTGCAGTAGTGACATCACCACGAGTTCTCTTCTTTGGGACAAGAGGAACTCTTGATCTTTCCTGCACAGGTAAGGCACTAGAAGAGAGTTTTGGTACCCATTTGTACTTGGGTCCTACATAGTTAGCGCTGGACCTTACTTGTCCTTTGGGGATCCATATATATTTATTTCTCACATTTAAATTTCTCTTAAAATTGCATGTGTGAGAAATATGACCAGTTCTACCACAATAATGACAGATAATGGGATGATGTTCAGAATCAGATTTCTTATCACTATTATGGTGGTCAGTTTTCTTTTCAAAGACTCTATGTTTATTAACTTTTGAAATCTCAGGGTCTTTCGAAAAGTCTTCTTTTATGATTGGGACTTTGGACTCCTTGGTTGTAGAAGAAGGAATAAGTTCCTCAAGTTCCCTATTCCTTTTTCTTAAGCCTAGAATTTCTTTTGCAAGTTTACAGAATTCAACATGTAGCTCATTATACATATCTTGCAATTCAGAAGTTTCAAGTTTAGGTACCTCATTTTCTTCAGCTTCTGAATCTACTAGGCGGAGATCCACTCTCTCTTTGCTGATACTAGCTTCTACTACATCACCATCCAGTAGCTCATCAACGGTGGATTCACAAGGAGCACATAGTGAGCTTTGGACAGCCTTATCATCAAGAAATTGGTTAGAAGCATACATAGTATCAAGAGTGTTCCAAATATCTATAGCCCTAGAGCAATGTTTAATTTTCTGGTAATCATTGTCAGATAAACTTTTGTGCAAAATTTGCATTGCTCTAAGGTTTAAGTAAAATAAGCTTTTGTCCTCTTCTGTCCAATTTACTTTTGGTTTGAAATCAGAGTCCTTTTCAAAAACATCCCACATTTTGAAATCAGTGGATAGTATAAAACTTTTCATCCTTCCCTTCCATAAGTAAAAATCAGCATTTTCTAACACGGGTGGGATTGTATGATCAAAACCTTCAAAACACATTTTGTAACCCAAATCAGCCTAGGTCTTTGCACTTGAGATCGTTGGATCCTTTAAACAAGTGACCTTGCTCTGATACCAAATGATAAACGTGGTTGTCACCCAAGAGGGGGGGGGGTGAATTGGGTGAGAGAATAAATTAAATCTTTTGATTCTTCTTTCCGAAAGACTGCTTGTGCTTGGTGATAATATTTACGAAGTAGTGATATGCACAAGTCAGTATGTTATGTGATGCTAAATAGAATGTTTGAATGTAAATTTATGCACACATAAATTTATCCTGGTTCGGTCACCCAGACCTACATCCAGTCCCCAGGCTCCACCTGAGATTTTCAATCCACTATTCTTGTTTAAACCGGGCACAAGAGAAGCCTTTACACTTTAGGTTTTACGAGCACGGGTTCACCTAACAACCCACAGGTTTTACACCGGGTTCACCTGCAAACCTTACAAATGCAAGTTTTACGGGCTGACTTGCAACCTATGGAGATTTAGACAACCTCTAAATGCTCCCCTTACAAATTGTAAGTTTACACTATGTTCACTCTATGAACTGATTGTGCTAAACACTTAAGCTCAAAACTAACTCTCTCTAAGAGTGGATGATGTTACTCACTTAAGTACAATAAGATTACTCTCTGAAAAATATCACAAATCTGGATCTGAGAGTAGTAGAAGATGTATAGGATGAAGAATATGATATATCAGATACTTTGCTCTGTTCTCTCTCTTTCTTCCATATCTTCTCTTCTGAATGAATGTCTCTTTTATACTTGGCTTCATAGGCTTCGGTGGCAAGTTGAATATGAACGTTTGAATAGTGCCGTTAATCCTATGTTACCGTTGAGAAGTACATCTTCATTAATGCTTAGCAGGGTAGACTTGCTTTATCTCTGAAAAGTAGTCCTGACACCTCTGCTCTGACAAAAGCATTCTGACTTCTGAGTATGTGATGTTTACTCTTGCACTCTTGCTGACGGATGATCATCATTCATCCGCAAGTGGAAATCTTGCTCTGCAAGTGTTAAGCTCTGAGCCTCAATGTCAAGAGTCTTTCCATCCGGAAGCTCATTTGCATCCGGAAGCGTGACCATGTTCTGCACATACTGGTTAGTCCAACATAGCAATATATATAAGAATTGTTCATGCTGTGGGAAGCTTGTTTGCTATGGGGAGTAGTTTACTTAGACTGTGTTCTGATTTGGTCTATGATGTATCTGGAAGCATTTTTACATCCGGAAGTAAAACTACTAGATGAAGGATCTTGGTTTACTATAACTCACTCTCACTTAGTGTATTTCATCCCAACACTCAGCGCTAGTCACTAAGCTATCGGAAGCACTTTTACTTGACGTAGTGAACTCAATGACGCTCAGGGTGAAATCTATTCTATCAGTCTGCGCCAGTCAAGATCTAATAGGAAGCAACTTCACTTGATGTTGCATTTCTGCTGACGCTCGGGGTTATATCTAGTCTATCAACCTGCGCCAGTCTAAATCTAATAGGAAGTGCTTTCACTTGGCGAAGTAGACTTACTGACGCTTGGGGTAATAACTATTCTATTGCTCTGCGCCAGTCTGAGTCTAACAGGAAGCGCTTTCACTTGGGGAAGTAGACTTACTGACGCTTGGGGTAATATCTATTCTGTCGCTCTGCGCCAGTCTAAGTCTAACAGGAAGCAAACTCACTTCCGATTGAAACATAGCTTAGTCTTAAGGTTTTGTGTACCTAATTCTCATGGACTAAGTTATTTCCCAGTGATTTTACTTGCTGATGCTGGGGGATGAAAACATTCATCCGCATGCGCAAGTCCTAATCTATCCGGAAGTAGATCTTCACCCGGAAGCACTCTTACTTGGGATCCTATGTTATCCTATTGCTTCCTAGGCACTTGGTCTAATCCTCTATATTTTAGTCTTCATCAAAACTTAAGATTCTAACAATTTGGCCCTGACCCTCCACCTTCCACTTCACCCAATCCTTCCTCCCTGGCCCTCGCCCTCATTGATGATGACAAAAGGGGGAGAGATGGTGCTACTGCCCTCCGCTGTAGCATGTATATGAGAGATGCCCTGACTCAACCTTCCCTCTGGCTAGATGAAGACATCACTGCTGCCCTTCGTCGAGCCATGGATATGAGAAGATTGGGTAGTGCTGAAAGTCTGATCCGTGGGGAAGCCATCCGATTTATGCAACAACAGCGATCAGATGAGCAAAGGTCAGAATGGGCAATGGTTTTGTTTGAGCAACCTGGTGAGATCCCACATCATGAGCTTGAGCCAGAGCCTTCATCTTCTGAGCCTCCTTCCTCTGTGCCTGGCCGAAACATAATTGAGGAGATTATGATGAAGTATGGGCTGAAGAGGCAAAACCATCCACCCATTGTGATAGCCAAACCAATCCCTCCTCCTAAGTCAACCTCTGCTCCTCCTCCTCCTCAAGTAGTCCTTCCTTCTGAGCCAACCTCTGCTCCTCCTCCTTCAGTAGTCAAGTACAGCGAATCAAGGAGGAAAGCAGTTGCTAGAAAAGGTGCTAACAAGAGTGCTACTACTACTGCGCCTGCTGAAAGTGAGCAAGAGGTTCCATCTGTTCAAGCTGAAGTTGTGCCTGAGACTCAGTCACCCTCTCAAGAGTCATATGCCCCTCCGCCACTAAAAGAAGTAAAGCTGGAAATAGAGGATATGACTGCTGAAGAGTTCGAGAGGTATGGATGGACTGACAAGATCTCGTTTGGTCAGATGGCTTGCCTAGATGCTGAAAGAGCGAGTGCCAAGCCTACCCAAGTGAAAGGAAAGGGCAAAGGTAAAGGCAAAGGCAAAGGGAAATGGAAAGCCAATGAAGTTGAGGAGGACCCCAACTTTCCTGTGTGGAATGTGAAGATTAAGGCTGTCCATTATCCTAATGGCGAGGTCATTCCCTTCTCCGATGCAACTGGGTTCCCTAGGTTTGATGAAGTTCAAAATCTGAAGAGAGCCTTTGAGGAATCCGTTGAATCTGAGAGACTCATAAGGGAGAAGGAAGAGGCAGAGCTTCAGAGTATAATTACTCAGATTGACCAGACCTAGAAGGATGCCCACATAGCCCAACTTCAAAAGGGGAATGAGCAAAGGCAATTGGAGAGGGAAAGAAAAAAGAGACACCACTTATAAACCCCACTCTACCCTATGCATTTAACTTAGAAATTTTTCTTCATATTTTTTTCATGCATAGTTCACTTTGCACAGTTTTGATTACTTGTGAATTTTCTGTTATTATATCTCTAACTTGTAATCTTTAGCTCATCAATGATAATTATCTTTGAGTTCAGTTGTGCCCTTTATTTGATTATTGCTTTCATATGAACTTAATTAGATAACTTAGTTTGTCATCATCAAAAAGGGGGAGAATGTTAGAATCTTAAGTTTTGATGAAGACTAAAATATGAAAGAATGAGCTAAACACTTAGAGAAAATTAGGCTAATATAGAACCCCAAGTAAGAGTACAACCGGATGTGGATTTACTTCTGGATGGACTAGGACTAGCGCTCGAGGATGAACATTTCATCCCCCAGCGGCAGCAAGTATTTCACTAAGTCATAACTCAGTCTAAGAACATTAGTTGTATAAAATCCTTGAGACTAAGTTAGGATGCAACCGGTTGTGGATTTGCTTCCGATTGCTTAGTGACTAACGCTGGCTGTTGGTTTGGACAACACTGAGCGTCAGTGAGTATAATATGATCATAACCCAATGTCCAGTGGATTTGCTTCCGATTTCTTAGTGACTAGCGCTGGCTGTTGGTTTGGACAACACTGAGCGTCAGTGAGTATAATATGATCATAACCCAACGTCCAGTGGAAGTGCTTCCGGATGTGGAATTGCTTCCGGATGTAAGAAAGCTCCCCTAGACTAAGTGAACTCCCACTGCATGTGAGTATGTGCTATTATTGTTAAGACTAACGTTCAAAATGCAGTACCCTGAGTGATGTTGCTTCCGGATGCGGACTTGCTTCCGCAAGCAATCAGAATGTCAGAACGTTCAGAGCAGTGCAGTGTCAGAGTGCTTTTTGGCAGAGCAGAGTTGTCAGAACTATTTTTCAGAGATAAAGTAAAGTCAACCCTGCTAAGCATTAATGAAGCAATTAATGGGCAAACGGTAACATGGGATAAACGGCCATATTCAAACGGCTAAACCACCTACCAAGAGTGAGAATACTTGAAGACTATATAAGCAAGCTCATCTTCATTTATGAAGATAACTTTGACATCTTGAAGAAAGGTAGAGTGAGAAACTGAGAAAATACTTCAAGCATTCAAAGCTGCCCAGAAAAGCTAGAGAGCATTTAACGCATTGAGAGTTCTTTTCATCTACTTATCTTGTACTCTTTGTAGTTAAGTCTCTTCACTTATTAAGAGCATTAATTGTACTTAAGTGTGTAACATTATCTGTTCTTAAAGATAACTAAGTTTAGAAAATCCTTTATTTGTAAAGGTTGAACCCTTGCAGGTTGTAAAGGGGAGTGAGTCAGAAAGGTTGCAAGTGAACCTGTGTTAAAACTTGTGGTTGTAAGGTTGCAAGTGATCCCGTACTAAAACTTGCGGTTGTAAAGGTTCCAGGTGAACCCGTTTGTAAAACCTGGGGATAGTGGAACTCAACCTGGGTGGTTGAGAACTGGACGTAGGTCAGGTAGACCGAACCAGTATAAATCTTGTGTTTCATTGTTTTAAGTTTTATTTGGTAGCACAATTCACCCCTCTCTTGTGCATCTACCTCTTTCACTAAAATGAGTGTAAAAACGTGCTCATCACTTGTCTTTTCATTATTTCCTATTTTGAGAGTGATTCCCTCATTTTTAGGAAGCTTTTGTGTCCCAAACCTTTCCTATATGCTTTGGGCATTCAATTTTAGAAATCCTATGTCAATTAGGATGGTTTTGGGTCATCTTTTATGCTACATAAGGGGGGAGCACGAAATTTCTATATAAGATTATCCTCCATGCGATATCCCTTCCATTTTTGGAAAGTATTATCTCTTTTAGGGAATTCTTGGTTCCAACTCTTTCCTATTGGCTTTGAGCACTTAATTTGGGAAATTCTTTTTCTCCAAGCATGGTTTATGATCACTTATTATATAAGGAAGGGAGGAGCACGAATTTGAGACAACAACCACTCTCCAAGCAATTCCACTACACTCAAGCACCTAATTCTCTCCATCTTTCTTCCATCCTTCATCCACCACCCAATTCCTTCATCCCGCAAAGGCCTAGCACGAAATTTCATCCCTTCCTCCATTGTCCATCATCACTTTCAACCTTCAACAATCAATTTCATTGCATCTACATCCATTGATCGTGTGTTCGTACTTTGTTCGATGAGCGGCTAAACCATTGGTTGGGAGGTCGATGGATGAAAGCAACCAGAGCTTCTAGTTCTTCAAGGGGGAGTTACTTAGTTTTAATTGTTCAATTCATATATGTATTTCAATTCATATTGTTGTACGTGTGTGTATTGGAACAATTTCATACTATGGGTTTTGTTGGTCAATCATGTAATTTAGAGATTTCTATTATGTTTTTGAACCTTTGGTATTGTTTTCATGACTTAATGCTATAGATGTTCTTCATTCTAAATCTCTTTTGGATTTGTAGTATATGCCAATTATATGTGCGATTGTATGTGTAGTTGGACACTAGGTCCACAGTTAGGGAGTTTTCCTAATTAGAGTCTCTATGCATGTTTGTCTTGAATCAATACTACCAAGTTGGTTTTTAATACTTGTCATGTTAATTAATTGAATGAGCGATGCGCCACGTTAGTTAATTGATTTGGTAAGTAGACTAGATGCGATTGCTCTAAGTTTCCTATTATAACTTGAATTAATTACTCCCACATCATAAGTGAAGTTAGGAAGTTTGTTAAATCCATTGAATGACCCGCTCTTATCTCATATAGTTCACATCTTATTTTTACTCGCTTTCTTATAAATCAAAAATACCAAAAATATAGTAGTTTAGTTTAGTAACCTAGGTCATCAACGTAAACCTTATCCCACTCAAAGTGGGGTCGGCTACATGGATCACACGACGCCATATTGCTATGTCCCTATTCTTTCCTTCAGATAAACCTTTCCCTAACATATCATTTTGAATAACTTCATCAAGAGTTCTCTTTGGTCTCCCTCTATTTCTTATATACGTCTCCCTTACCATCTACTCCACTATTCTTACTATCTTATCTAATTCTCTTCTTTGAACATGTTCATACCACCTTAAACGATAATCTCTCATTTTCTCTGAAATTGATGTTACCCCAACTCTTTCACTAATGTGATCATTACTAATCCTATCTTTTAATATATACTCACTCATCCCTCTCAACATTTTCATCTCTGTCACATCTATCTTATGTCTTGTTGTTTTGTTTAACTGCCCATCATTCACAGTTTAATCCTACACCCGTTCACTTGCTTCTTTATATATCCCTTCTTCTGTAAAATGCTAGACTATGACATATTGCAAAAATGGTTGTGTGTGTCCATGCTTTAAGATTAGACAAATTTTACGTTGGCTACCGAAGCCTAACACAACCTACTCTTTTTTATCCGGACTTAGGACTGAAGGTAATGGATGCACAAGAGGGGGGGGGGGGGGTGAATTGTGCTACAAAATAAAAGCTCAAATTAATATCAACACAAGAGTTTATACTGGTTCGGTCTACCTGACCTACGTCCAGTTCTCAACCTCCCAGGCCGAGTTCCACTATCCCCAGGTTTTACAACGGGTGCACCTGGAACCTTTACAACCACAAGTTTTGAACGGGATCACTTGCAACCTTACAACCACAAGTTTTACTCAATGCTCACTTGCAACCTTTCTAACTAGCTCCCCCTTACAACCAGCAAGGGTTCAACCTTTACAAATAAAGGATTTTTCTAACTAAGTTCTCTTTAAGAACAGATAGTGTTACTCACTTAAGTACAATTAATGCTCTTATTACAAGAAGAGACTTAACTACAAAGAGTACAAGATATGTAGATGAAAAGATCACTCAATGAGTTAAATGCTCTCTCTCTTTTCTGGGCAACTTTGAATGCTTGGAGATTTTCTTAGTTTCTCGCTCTAGCTTCTCTCAAGAATGTCAAAGATAATTGATGATCTTCATAAATGAAGTTGAGCTCCTTTATATAGTCTTCAAACATTCTGACTCTTGGTAGGTGGGTTAGCCGTTTGAATATGGCCGTTTTTCCCATGTTACCGTTTGCCCAATAAATGCTTCATCAATGCATGGCAGGGTTGACTTGTTTTATCTCTGAAAAGTAGTCCTGACACATCTGCTCTGACAAAAGCATTCTGACACTGCATTGTTCTGAACGTTCTGACATTCTGATTGCTTGCGGAAGCAAGTCCACATCTGGAAGCAAATTTACTCAGTGTACTGCATTTGAACGTTAGTCTTAACAATAAAGGCACATACTCACATGCAGTGGGAGTTTACTTAGTCTAAGGGAGTTCTCTTCCATCCGGGAGCAATTCCACATCCGGAAGCACTTTCACTGGACGTTGGTTTATGTACACATTTTCCTCTCTAACGCTCAGTGTTATCTATACCAACAGCCAGCGCTAGTCACTAGGCATTCGGAAGTAAGTCCACTGGACGTTGGTTATGTACACTGGCGCTTGGTGTTACCTGTTCCAACAGCCTGCGCCAGTCTAAATACAACAGGAAATAAAATCACTTCCGGTTGAATCCTAGCTTAGTCTTGAGGTTTTGTATATCTAGTGCTTATGGACTAAGTTATTTCCCTAGTGAATTACTTGCTCTCGCTGGGGGATGAGTCATTCATCCGCGAGCGCTAGTCCTAGTCTATCCGGAAGTAAATCCACATCCGGTTGCACTCTTACTTGGGATTCTATGTTTACCTATTGCTTTCTAAGTACTTGATTCATTCTTTCATATTTTAGTCTTCATCAAAACTTAAGATTCTAACATTCTCCCCCTTTTTGATGATGACAAACTTAGTTTTATCGATTAAGTTCATATGAAAGAATTAAAAGTAATAATTTAAGTAATGCACAAATAACTTAGACAGATATATTATTGACAAACAAAGATTACAAGTTAGAGTATACAAGCAAGTAAAATATACAATTAATCAAAGAATATTGCAAAAATGAGCTATGTATGAGAAATATAAGAAAAAGAAGAAAAAATTCTAAAAATGTATGGGGTTGAGTGAGGTCTAAATGTTGTGTCTCTTTTTCCTCTCCCTCTCTCTCTGCCTCTCTTCATTCTCTTTCTGGAGTTTGGCTAATTCGGCTTCATGCACATTCCGGTCAATCTGAGCAATGATCTATTGAAGCTCTTCTTCATCCCTTTCCCTTCTGAGTCTCTCAGACTCAACAGACTCCTCGAAGGCTCTCTTCATATTTTCTACTTCCTCATAGCCTGGGAATCCTGTTGCATCTGAGAAGTGGGTCACCTCGCCATTAGGAAAGTGGACAGCCCGAATCTTCACATTCCATACTGGGAAGTTGGGATCCTCCTCAACTTCCTGGGCTTTCCTCTTCCCCTTGCTCTTTCCCTTCCCTTTGCCCTTCTTGCCTGTTGACGGGGTAGGCTTTACACTTGCTCTCTCAGCATCCAGGCAAGCCATCTGACCAAAGGATAGTCTGTCCGTGTACCCATACTTTTCGAATTCCTCAGGAGTCATGTCCTCTATCTCCAACTTGACTTCCCTCAGAATTGGAACTGCTTGTACAGATGGGATTTCTTGCTCAACTTGGGCAGACGAAGTTTCTCGCTCAGGTTGGTCAGATGGGGTCTCTTCCTCATTCTCAGCAGGTTCAGTGGAGGCAATAACCTTCTTGGCACGCTTTCTCGCAACGGCCTTCTTCCTAGACTCACTGAATGTGACTGCTGGCTCAGATGGAGGAGGAGGGGCAGATGATTGCTCAGAAGTAGGGATCTCAGACGTTTGCTCAGAGGATGTAAGGATTGGCTTGGCGATCACAATGGGGGGATGAATGGTCCTCTTCAGCCCATACTTCATCATGATTTCTTCAACAATGTTTTTACTCCTCTTAGTTGGAGAAGGCTCTGATGAAGATGGCTCAGGCTGTGAGGTTTGCTCATTCTGCTCAAACACCACCATGTCCCATTTTGATGCTAGCTCATTCAACCTCTGCTGCTGCATGAACCGGATAGCTTCTCCTCTAATTAGGCTCTCAGCACCACCCAGTCTTTGTGATTCCATGGCACGGCGGAGGGCAGTCGTGATGTCTTCATCAAGTCAGAGGGATGGCTGGCTGAGAACATCCCTTGTATCCATAGTCTGGCGAAGAACGGACATAGCATCTCTCCCCCTTTTGGCATCATCAAAGAGGGTGAGGGCCAGTGAGGACTGAGTGGAGGAAGAGGAGGGTGGAGGTTCAGGGCCAAATTTTTGTGGGGGTGAAGGTTCTGGGGAGGATGGAGGTAAGGTAGTTTCTGGGGAGTTGGGAAGGTTGGGGAACCAAGTAGGATCGACGAAGAGGCCTTCAAAAGGATAGGTGGAGGAATATTCAGTGAAGGAAGAGGTTGGGGTAAATGGTAAGTGATCCTCAGAGATTGGCTGAAGGCGGGGGTAATCTCTCAGATATATGTGGCTGAGGGGGTGAATGGCAGTTTGGAAGCCAAGGTGCTCGGCCAAAGGGTTGGATCGGGGTCTAGAGTTGGGGTTGGGTGATGTGTGAGTGGGGGAGTTAAGTGGAGATGGTGAATTTTGAGGTGATTGGCGAGGAGATTGTTGGGGGGAGTCTTGGGGTTGCTGGTCATGGTTAGGTGAAGGCTGGGATTGGTGGTCATTTTTTGGTGAGGGTGGAGGTTGATAGTCATTTTGTGGAGGTGGCTGGGGTTGTTGAGTGTTAGGAGGAGGAGGAGGAAGTTGAGGGTGACTAGAAGGAGGAGGAGGTGGGTTTTGGGGAGGAGGAGGAGGTGGTGGTAGGTTACCTTGTTGTGGTTGGGGAATCTGGAGGTGTTGGAGAATAAGATCTAGCTTGGCATCCACCCTGGCAAGCTGAGTCTCAACCTGGCCTACCCTGTCCTCAAGTCGCTGGATGCGCTCCCCTTGCTGCTGGAACCCAGCATCACAGTCATTCCTCAGAGGGGCCACCAGGGATGCAGAAAGTTGAAGGACAATCTCTTCCTTCATTTCCTGAGCAAATGCCTTCACTGTGGCTGGCACCCTCGCAGCACGGCTTGGCCCGGGGTGAGAGTCTACTTCTTGGTCCCCTGCTCCAGAAGTAGAGGGGGCTGAGGTTTGAGAGGCACTGCCTGCCTGAGAACCTGATTTTGTGGCCTTGGCCTGCCTGATGTACCTTATGCCCATTTTTCCGATGTTAGTTGCCCCCACAGGAGCACACTTTATATTCTCTTCCTCCACATCGGATGTAGCCTTGATCAACTTCTTCTCAAGGAGGAAGGCAAGTATGGTGGGGTAGGGAAGATATCCAGTCTTGTCATTAACCAACCATCGCTGAAGCTCGAGGCTGATCAACTGTCCGGGGTTGATTGGCTGGTAGGAGAGAAGTTTGCGGAACCATGGATTGTCCAGCAGAGTGAACTCGTTGAAGTTACCCCCCTTGTGTGTCATTATTCTGGAGTAGACGTAGTACAGAAGTCTGTTGGAGTCAGACATCTTGGACACTTTCTTCCCTGGGGTGCCATACAACTTCTCGAGTTCCTCCTTGTTGTATTTGAGTGACTCAAGGTACAGCCACTCATTCATCCCTTCGTCTGTGATCCTCATTAGAGCATTTATGTCCCTCTAGGTGAAGCTGAAGGTTCTCCCCCTGACTGTGGCAGTGAAGGAGAGTCTGCGGATCTGCTCCTTCCCATCTACCTTCTTGTACTTAACCTTCCCAGAGAGAGATTGACAGAAGACTCGCAGGACGTTGATGTTGTAGTCCTGTTTGATCCCTAGCCAAGGCATGTATTTTTCCAGGTAAGAGCGCAGATGAGGAAACCCTAGGTCATCAATCTTGTCCAGATCGATGAACAATCCCTGGTTGAAGTAGGGCTTGATCGTCTCAAACTTGGAGGAAACAACCTCCAAAGCCCCATCTCTGTAAATCAAAGGGTCATCCTCTTCAACCCTTTGTCTTTTGGAAGAAGGCTCTTCAACGAACTGAACCTTCTTCTTCCTTTTCTTCTTGGCATGCACTTGTTCATGCCCAGTTTCCTCTGGCTGTTCTTGTACTCGCCCAGAGTGTCCAGGCTGTTCCGGGACTTGTTCATTCTGCCCTTGTGGTTGCCCAGAAAGTTCATGGCGATCTTCATGATGTTCATCAGATTGCCCAGATTTCCCAGTGTGCTTATGCCCAGATTTCCCACTTTTGGACTTTGATTTCTTGGAAGTGGTAGATTTCTTGGTAACTGGGTTTGTTTCATGTGAGCCGGCCATTTTTGTGTGGGTTTAAGGTTGGTTTGTGGTGAAAGGCGAAAGAGAAGATGAAGAAAATGAAGAACAAGATGAAGAAGATGAAGAGAATATTCAGAGAGAATGTGGGTGAGAAAAATTGATGCAAGTAAAAAGTGAAAGTGAAAGTGACACCCTATTTATATGCAAAGTTACTGAGGGTAAAATGGTCATGTCTTTTCAGATGGAAGCAAACGTTTACACATTGGGTAACGTAAATATTTTAATTGAAACGGCGCACCTTATGACATGTGTCGCTTCACCTTATCAGAGAAGACACAACTTCTCATGGAGGGAGATGAAGCGTTTCTGAAGTGACGTGTCCCTTGGTCTGGCACTGGCGCTCTCTTAGTTTCAACACTCAGTGTCAGCGAATGATCATCCGGAAGTAGTTTTGCTTCCGGTTGCACTTGTTTAAGATTTAACATTGGGTACCTGCAAAAACAAATATTGGCACTCCGATGCCTAAGTTAGTATTGTTGTAGGTTTTAATCAATCAAGTATAATAATTGGAAAAATTACACCTCATTTGGGTTTACCATTCCCAAATCACCTCTTATGAAAGTAAATTGGTCAACCCCCAGAGGCTTGGTGAAGATATCAGCAAGTTGTTGTTGTGTGGGGACAAATTGCACTTTGACATCCTTCTTTTGAACATGGTCTCTGATGAAGTGATGTCTGACATCAATGTGTTTTGTCCTTGTGTGCTGAACCAGATTCTTGGCGAGGCTGATTGTGCTTGTGTTGTCACAGAGGATGGGTGCCTCAAGGAACTCCAAGTCAAGATCTCTTAGTTGGTTCTTCAGCCACAGCACTTGGGCACAACAGCTTGCGGCAGCAATGTATTCTGCCTCAGTGGATGACAATGATACGCAGGTTTGCTTCTTGCTAGCCCAAGACACCAGACAACCACCAAGGAAGGCGCATTGTCCACTAGTGCTCTTCCTATCTGTTTTATAACCTGCATGGTCAGAGTCAGAATCAGCCCACAAGAACTCTTGGTTACCTCTGGGATACCAAAGACCAAGTTCTTGTGTTCCCTCAAGGTATCTTAGAATACGTTTAACACATGTTAAGTGTGACTCCTTGGGGTTGGCTTGAAACCTAGCACACATGCCTACACTAAATTGAATGTCAGGCCTGCTTGCTGTTAAGTATAGGAGGGAACCTATCATTCCCCTGTACATGGGCAGGCTGACAGATTTACCCTTTGCGTCAGCATCGAGTGCGGCAGTGGTGCTCATGGGAGTGTCATACTCCTTGCATTCATCCATCCCAAATTTCTTGAGTAGCTCTCTGCAGTATTTAGTTTGGGAGATAAAGATTCCATTCTTCTTCTGTTTAATTTGCAGGCCTAGGAAGAACGTTAGTTCTCCCATCATTGACATTTCAAACTCACCCTGCATAGTCTTAGAGAAATCTTCACAAAGCTTTTCATTAGTTGCTCCAAAAATAATATCATCAACATAAATTTGGACAATTAACATATCTCTATCTTTGTGAAGGATAAATAGTGTATTATCTAATTTGCCCCTTGAGAAACCCTTGCCCAGCAAAAAGCTGCTGAGTCTCTCATACCAAGCTCGAGGAGCTTGTTTCAGGCCATATAAAGCTTTCTTTAGTCTATACACATGTTTGGGATGCTTATGATCCTCAAAGCCAGGGGGTTGTTCTACATATACCTCTTCTTTGATGTAACCATTAAGAAAAACACTCTTTACATCCATTTGATGTAATCTAAAACCTTTCATGGATGCAAAGGCTAGAAGAATCCTTATTGCTTCGAGTCTAGCGACTGGAGCAAAAGTTTCTTCATAGACAATGCCTTCTTCTTGGTTATATCCTTTGGCTACTAATCTGGCTTTGTTCCTTGTAATTTGACCTGTCTCATCCAGCTTGTTTTTTAAGACCCACTTGGTCCCCACTATGGATTGATGAGACGGCCTTGGGACTAGTTCCCAGACTTGGCTCCTCTCAAATTGATTTAGCTCTTCTTGCATGGCAATAATCCAGTCGCAGTCCTCAAGAGCTTGTTCAACTGAAGTTGGTTCGATTTGAGATAGGAATGCTCCAAACTCAACTTCATTTTGAACTTGCCTTCTGGTTCTGACACCAGAAGAAACATCACCAAGCACTTGATCAAGAGGATGATCCCTGTGATGTCTCCTAGCTGTTGGCAACTGTGCCTCATCAGGCACGGTCTGCACTCCAGGCTCATCACTTGGTTCATCTTCTTCTTTGGGATTGCTTGTTGGTGTTTCTTTTGGTGGTGAGGAAGATGATGGTGGTTTTGGAAGATTAAGTATTCCATCATCTTCTGTGGATTGTCCCCATGTAGGAGTTTCATCAAATACAATATGCATGGATTCTTCTACAATTTTAGTTCTCATGTTGTATATTCTATATGCTTTACTCCTAAGGGAATATCCTATGAATATACCTACATCAGCTTTTGGATCAAACTTACCCAGATTTACCTTTCCATTGTTATGCACATAGCATTTTGATCCAAATATTCTGAGGTGGCTGATGTTGGGCTTCCTCCCTTTGTATAGCTCATATGGAGTCTTGTCCAAGCCCTTGCGAACATAGGCTCTGTTGGAGATATAGCAAGCAGTGCTCATAGCGTCCGCCCAGAACACTTGAGAAACCTCTTTCTCGTTGAGCATGCTTCTAGCCATCTCTGTCAGAACCCTGTTCTTCCTTTCGATCACTCCATTTTGCTGAGGAGTCCTAGGAGCTGAGAAGTTATGTTCAATGCCATTTTGCTCACATAGCTCAGAGAAGCTATGGTTCTCAAACTCTCCTCCATGGTCTGTCCTTATGGCTGTGATTTTGAGCTCTCTCTCATTCTGCACTTTCTTAGCCAGGACAACAAAAGCATCAAAAGCATCTTGCTTAGAGGCAAGAAACATAGTCCAAGTGAACCTTGAATAGTCATCCACCACCACTAGAGCATACAGGTTTCCACCCAAGCTCTTCACTCTCGCTGGCCCAACCAAATCCATATGGATTAGTTCCAAGGGCCTGCTGGTGGAGACTCTCTTCTTGGTTTTAAACGAGGACTTTGTTTGCTTCCCTCGTTGGCAGGATTCACAAATAAAATCACGCTTTACCTTAAAGGATGGAATACCTATAGCTAGCTCCTTTTTAATTAGCATATCAAGTTGAGTAAAATTAACATGAGCTAACCTCTTATGCCAAAGCCAACTGTTCTCATCACTAGATATTAAACATTTTTCTTCCAGTTGTTGACATAAGTCTAGAGTATATAGGTTTCCATTTCTGTTTGCCTTAAGTTTGCATTTTAAATTGGCCTTATCTAAATTCAGATCCTGCTTATCAACTATTATGCACTCATGTGAATCAAAAATTACCCAATTTCCTTTGTCAGTGCTCTGGCTTACGCTCAGCAGGTTGTGACAGAGACCGTCCACCAGATAGACGTCTTTTACTGGTCCGACTTCTCCAACTCCAGTGATCTTTCCACTTTGATTTCCTCCAAAGGTTACTGTGGCTCCGTCTTTGATCACCAGAGATTTGAACTTGTCTCTGTCTCCAGTCATATGTCTCGAGCATCCGCTGTCAATATACCATTTTCTGTTCTTGGATGCTTTGAGACACACCTGGAAGAATCAAGTAAGCTTAGGTACCCAACTTTTCTTGGGTCCTCTGTCATTAGTTTTCAGTGCCCTTGGTCTAGTATTAGCCTTGACCTTTGGCTTATGATCATTCAGTGCCTCAGCCCTAGTGCTGGCTTTAGGCTTTTGGGTTTTCCCTATGGATTGTTTCCAGGCTTGGGATCCCTGTCCTCCCTTAGTTTCCTTTACAGGGGGAGGATCCTTTATAGCCTTGGTTCCTTTAGGGACCCATTTGTAAGAGCTACTTGCTCCATGCTTCTTGGCATTACAGGTGGACGTGGAGTGTCCTTTCCTGTTGCAATAGTTACAGAAGTTGAAGGGTGAGGAGCTGTGACTAGTGGCTTTGTGGAAGAATTTTAAGTAGGGCTTCACTTTTGGTTCCACCCACTTTTTCCCTCTAGGAGTATATCCTAAGCCAGTTCTATCCCTATATGCCCTTTGATTCATTAAAATTATATTTAACATTTCTGATCCATTTGTAAATTTCTGCAGGGCATTTTGCAACTTGTCTTTCTCAGCTGAGATTTTGCTGCAATTAGGGCAGCTCTCAAGTGTTGAGGCATTGGGTTCTGCTGGGGGAGAACCCTTGCCATCCGCTACCGGAAGCTTTCTGGCTTCCGCTAGCTCTTCACTTAGTGAGTTCACCTTGAACTCAAGTGATTCCTTTTTAGTTTTTAACACTTTATAGACTTTACATAATCGAGAAAATTCTTCATGAACCTCATTGTAAGCCTCTTGTAGTTCAGAGAAGGTTACCTCATTGTCCTCGTGGGTGAGGTCAAAATCTGAAGATGCTTCCTCATCATCTTCTCTTGCTACCAGGCAGAGGTTGGCAGCTTCTTCCTCATCACTTGCTTCTTCATCTGAGCTATTCACCCAGATAGAGGACACGAAGGCCTTTTTCTTATCTTTCCCCTTTGATCTTTGCAAGCTTGGACACTCAGCCTTGATGTGGCCAGGCTTTTTACATTCAAAGCACACCGGGGTCTTTTCCTTCTTGTATCCCTTCCTCTGACTGGAGTCACCTTTCTGAAAGCCTCCTTTCTTTTTGAAGAACTTTCTGAATTTTCTCACCATCATGGCCATCTCCTCTTCGTCCAGTTCCTCCTCATCATCCTCATCATCATCATCAATCTCCTTGTTGGGAGCAACAAGGGCAAGATTCTTGGCTTTGGATGAGGCTTGAGGAGCTCTCTGAGCCAGCAATGTTGGTTCATACTCAGCCAAAGAACCAAAGAGTGTAGTGATGGAGCTGGTTGACTCTCCTTGGACTTCCTGCAAGATGGTTACTTTGGTGATCCAATCACCTTTTAAGATTTTTAGGATTTTGCTGACTTGCTCTCTTTCTGGAATATCCTTACCCAGGGAGGCCAAGTTGTTGATGAGGTGAGTGAATCTTACACATGGAGAACTTGTGAAACTCTTCCACCAACATCTCAACTCTTCTTGCTCTCACTCCCCTGGTTACAGAGTGAGCAGCCTCAAGAGCTTCCCACATATCCTTAGCATTTTTGTGGTGGCTGATCCTATGAAATTCCTTATGGCTGAGAGCACACTGAATGTAGTGCAAGGCACGATAGTTCAGTTGGACTAGAGCATAGTCCTCATTAGAGTACCTGGATCGCTGCTTAGCAAAACCATCCTCATCTAGGGGAGTGTGATCCCCATGTTCAATTACATCCCAGAGTCTAATGTCACTTGACTTAATGTAAGTCTCCATTCTAAACTTCCAGAATGGATAGTTATACCCATCAAAGCCTGGGGGCTTGTTGGATTAAATAGAGACATCTGGTAGAGAGTAATCTGTATCCATTACTGGATCTTTACTTTCTGGATTCGTTGGAATCGAGTGAGAAAGACCTGCTCTGATACCAAATGAAGGTAATGGATGCACAAGAGGGGGGGTGAATTGTGCTACAAAATAAAAGCTCAAATTAATATCAACACAAGAGTTTATACTGGTTCGGTCTACCTGACCTACGTCCAGTTCTCAACCTCCCAGGCCGAGTTCCACTATCCCCAGGTTTTACAACGGGTGCACCTGGAACCTTTACAACCGCAAGTTTTGAACGGGATCACTTGCAACCTTACAACCACAAGTTTTACTCAAGGCTCACTTGCAACCTTTCTAACTAGCTCCCCTTACAACCAGCAAGGGTTCAACCTTTACAAATAAAGGATTTTTCTAACTAAGTTCTCTTTAAGAACAGATAGTGTTACTCACTTAAGTACAATTAATGCTCTTATAACAAGAAGAGACTTAACTACAAAGAGTACAAGATATGTAGATGAAAAGATCACTCAATGAGTTAAATGCTCTCTCTCTTTTCTGGGCAACTTTGAATGCTTGGAGATTTTCTTAGTTTCTCGCTCTAGCTTCTCTCAAGAATGTCAAAGATAATTGATGATCTTCATAAATGAAGTTGAGCTCCTTTATATAGTCTTCAAACATTCTGACTCTTGGTAGGTGGGTTAGCCGTTTGAATATGGCCGTTTTTCCCATGTTACCGTTTGCCCAATAAATGCTTCATCAATGCATGGCAGGGTTGACTTGTTTTATCTCTGAAAAGTAGTCCTGACACCTCTGCTCTGACAAAAGCATTCTGACACTGCATTGTTCTGAACGTTCTGACATTCTGATTGCTTGCGGAAGCAAGTCCACATCCGGAAGCAAATTTACTCAGTGTACTGCATTTGAACGTTAGTCTTAACAATAAAGGCACATACTCACATGCAGTGGGAGTTTACTTAGTCTAAGGGAGTTCTCTTCCATCCGGGAGCAATTCCACATCCGGAAGCACTTTCACTGGACGTTGGTTTATGTTCACATTTTCCTCTCTGACGCTCAGTGTTATCTATACCAACAGCCATCGCTAGTCACTAGGCATTCGGAAGTAAGTCCACTGGACGTTGGTTTTGTACACTGGCGCTTGGTGTTACCTGTTCCAACAGCCTGCGCCAGTCTAAATACAACAGGAAGTAAAATCACTTCCGGTTGAATCCTAGCTTAGTCTTGAGGTTTTGTATATCTAGTGCTTATGGACTAAGTTATTTCCCTAGTGAATTACTTGCTCTCGCTGGGGGATGAGTCATTCATCCGCGAGCGCTAGTCTTAGTCTATCCGGAAGTAAATCCACATCCGGTTGCACTCTTACTTGGGATTCTATGTTTACCTATTGCTTTCTAAGTACTTGATTCATTCTATGTTTACCTATTGCTTTCTAAGTACTTGATTCATTCTTTCATATTTTAGTCTTCATCAAAACTTAAGATTCTAACAAGGACCGGCTAAATAAATAGGCAGAGGATTGCTCATAACAATTATTTTTTTTTTGATAAGAGTGCTCATAACAATTATAATAACACATAAAATAGCATAAATATTAAAACTAATACAAATAAATCTGACACTAATAAGAATGAATCTAGAACAAATAATAACAATAAATAAAGAGATAAAACAAATCACAAAATAATAAAATAGTAAAACAATATAATATAAATAACAATATAATAAAACCACAATACTGAAATAAATAAATAATATATAAATAAATAAAGAAATGAAATAAAAATATATAATAAAACCACAATACTGAACAATAGAATAAAACAATAAATTAATAACAAATAAATAATAACAAATAATTACAAATAAATAATTAAATAACATTAATAATAACATTAATCACAATAATAACAAATAATAACAAATAACAAATAAATAACATTAATAATAATTAAACTAGTACAAATAATAACAAATAAATAAAGCGATAAACAATAAAACAATAATCACAATACAATAAAATAATAACACAATACAATAAAACCATAAAAACAAAATAAAATAATACATAAACAAATAATAAAATAAATAACAATTACAATAAACAATAAAACAGAACAACCACAATATTCAACAATAAAATAAAATAATAATTAATAAATATACTATGAAAACAGAACAATACAATATTCAACAAACAATAAACAAAGGTTAAGAGATGCATAAGAAACAAAATATTTAATAAAACTATGTAAATTTAGTAAAATGCCTTAAAAAGAAAATCAAAATTAATTCATTTTGATAGATTGATGAGAAGAAAGATTATAATAAATGAGAGGAAGAAGAGAAAAGATCAGATATGAATGACATAGATAACACTAAAAAAAATCACAAACTGCATTTTCCGCAAAAATAGGAGAATGGGTCAAAAAATGTAATTTCCGCAAAAAAAACTGGGTCAAAAACTGCATTTTCCGCAAAAATAGGAGAATGGGTCAAAAACTGAATTTTTCGCTAAAAAAAAAACTAACTCCTTGAAATTCTCCTCCATCCACTCCTTAAAATTTTCTGACTATGCCAAACATGAACCCAAACAATCATAACAATTTGCCTACAATCTTGCCACTAATTCCAAATAAAACTCCTAACAACTAGGAAACTCATCTAACTTCACCATGGACAAATCCTCGTTCACATCACAACTCCGGCAACTCATCCTCCCTATTTCCGACCACTTGCAAGCAACAACTACACTTTCTATTATACTACCATTAAAATCCTATTACTAAAAATTAATGTAGATCATAAAAACACATGTTAAAAGGAATTTCAAAGTCAATTATATAACACCCAAAAACTTGAAACACAAAACTCACACAATAAATAGAAAACACACAACATATAAAGGAAGGGATAGATAGAAAAATCGTACCTTAATAGTTTAGTAACCTAGGTAATCACACAAAAACCCCATCTTTATTGCTTTCTTGCATTCACTTAGTTAATTTAGGTAGTTAGTTAAAGACTTCGTAGAGAGACGATCCGGGAGAGTACACTTGCTATAATCGTTGGTAAATAATTATATTATCATTTAAACCCCAAGGCATAAAGACTAAGGTTCAAATCAAATATAAAGGAGAATAAGAGATGTAGCAGAAACAAGAGGAGAGTAGGAGAATATTATTCGGAGGTGTGTCATATACAATATTGAGTCCTCTATTTATAGAGGAGAATTAAGCTTAGATCAAGTAACTATTATAGACTAAATACAAGGAGAAATATAATCCAGTCAGCATGCATTGCCACATGTCCGTCCAGTCATTGCCACGTCATTCATAATTCCTCCCCATGTCACCTTTTAACAGTCAAATGTTACTCCTAACGGTCAAAGATGACTTATTTAACGGAGTTATTATATGGGCAACGATATTTATTCTTGCTTACCACAAATGCACCCCGAAATTGTGTATTACTGTAAGTGCACTTTGCCATATTGTGGAGTACTAGAAATGCACCTTAACCCTATAATAAAGGTAATATTTAATTTGAGTTTGAAAATTTATTTGCATAATCAAATTTAAAATTTCAATTTAGGAAATTTTCATATTAGTTAGAGATATTTATGGTGACACAAGAGAATTATTCAAAAAATAAAGGTTGGGTTTTAGAAGCCCTAATTTGCTCCCCTTTCCTATTTAAAACGTCCTATTAGTCTTATGAAGCATAGACCTAAATAGTTTTTTTGTCAAGTCTTCTCCTCTATTTCTCCAAAATAGGGTTACATCAAAATGATGAGTACGAATTTGTTCACCATTAGATCTTCTTCAAATTTTGACATCTTGTTCGAAACAGCATGTAACACCCCAAATTTTAAAATAGAATAAATAAGGCAATATTTAGAATCTTGATGTATTATTTAGTATGTATAAATTTTCAGAAATAAATTTGGGAACTAAAACATATCTAGATAAATTATATTGGGACTCAAAATATCTCAAAACTTATCTCTTTCTCACCAATTCTATCCTCTCCCAAAATATCTTACCACAAAATTAACCTCACCCATTCATTTAATCATCCTTATCCCTCCTAATTCCTAAATCCATCACAACCACACATTATTCATTTAATTAATACTCTCTCCTCCACCGTGATTATCATCACTGCCTCACTTTCACTTCCACACCATTCTCTTCTCTCCATTCACTTCTCTGCCTCACTCCCTATCATCACCATCATCACTCACTCTTTTTCTTTCATCATCATCATCATCATCGAGCAACTCTCTCTGCCTCTCTTCTCACCACACACAATAATCATCTTTACTAACTATTTCCCATCATCTTCTTCACTTTCTCTTCACTCTCCATTTAAATCTTCATTGATTTTCTCTCTCGGTTCTCTTTTGTCTCTGCCCCGTGACCAGCAGCGGCAGGTGGTGGCCAAAAACGATGGAGATGTATGGCTGCCCTTGGGTGAGCTCATTCTTTCCCTTCTTATTCCCTTGTTTCTTCGTTTCACGCCTTCTTGAGTGAGGAATTCGAATGGGATATGGTTTTAAGTTGTATTAATCCAATTAAATGAAGCTAGATATTTGAGTTGAGTAATTTCTAGAAGAATATGAGCTTTATTTGATGTTTTGGTCTTTTTGCTTGAATTTTATGTCCTCTCACATTTCACCAACGTTTTCTGCAATTCTTCTTCTGAAAGTGAAATCAATTAGTTTATAAATGGTATTAAAAGTTGATTCAAGTTACTTTTGAGGTTTAATTGAAGATTTGCTAGAGATTTTCTACTCACACATACACACATATTATATGCTTCGGTTGAGAGAAGGATAATTTGGGATTCTGCAGTGTTGTGTTTACAATCACTTTAAACCATAATTAATATTCTATTTTCATAAATGAGAGCAGAATTGAAGAATGCTTTGGGAACTTGATGAATTAATTTATTTCTCCTTTGCTTATTGTGACAATTGAGTTTTGGTATGCTTGAACATAAAACTAGAGCAATGAAATGAGTTTCTGGTTCTTTCTCTGAATATGGTTGAACTGATTTAATGATTGAACACTCTGTTTTGGCCAATTCTCTTGTATTTTAGGAATGTATATTGTATGCTTGGGCTGCCATGTGTGTTTGATGTTGTGGTTACAATTTTGAAGTTCATAAAAGTCATGATGATAAATTCAGCTTTCTTCTGAAATTCTGCAAGTTCTAATATTTACAATGTTTGGACTTTAAAATCTGATATGATTGGGAATTGATTTTCTGATGGTGTAAGTTTCTGTTGAGTTATATTGGAATAACTTTTAATTGTGCAGTATACAAACCTAATTGAGACTTGATTCTTCATGTTTTGCAATTGATTAATCAATAAAAGATGATTTGGAGAAAAGCATTTTACTTGAACAAGAAATTGCATCAGAATTTGTATTATATTTATTAGATTTGTGTGTGTGTGTATTTGCAATCAGATTTGAATAAGGTTTTTGAATCATTAGTCTTGCTTGTCACTTCTTTTAAGAAGGACTTGACTGTACTGTGAGATGTGTTATTTGATTAGTAGTTGTTTGAGTTTATAGTAATTGTCTTTGCCATGTTTTGTTGAGGAAAGTTATGATTGAATGATACTTGTGAAAAGAAATATGTTGAAACCTGTGAAGCTTTGAGTGTTAGGGAAGTATTATTTTCCGTTGTTCTTCTATTGTTAGTATTGATAGAGTTTGTTAGAAATGGGAAGGGCAGAAATAAGAGGTCATATAATCTATTCAAATAATTGTGTGTAGTTGTTTACAAAATTTATGTGTATATGTTCTTTATTTTCTGCAGAATTTCAAAACAGATATGAGGACTTTAACAAATGAAAATTTTAAGGAAAATAGGCTGGACATGAGAATTAAGTAATTAGGAATGAGAATGTTGAATGACATGATTTATTGAATAAAGATTACTTGTGACATTGGAAGGTACCTAAATTTGTGAATGTGGTGCTTCTCATACATATCCTTTATACTGCAAATTATATGAATGTTTAATATGTACCGGATGTGGTATAATTGATTTAAATTCTGGATTATGATATTTGTGAATGATGAAATTCATTGGGTTGCAATTGTTTTGAATTCTTAAGTTTGAACAATGGTGAACATGAATATTAGAAATGGAACATTGAGAAAGGGGAGAAAGGGGTTGGATAGGACAAGTTTTAGGATTCGAGAGCGGCGTTATTCAATATAATGAGGATGATTATTTATACCTATTATTACATGGTGTGATAATAGGAAATGATTGTGAGCTATATAATTGCAAAGCATTGGAAAGGAAGAGAAGAAAGCTGTGAAAGTTTTGTTGAAAGAGAATTGGCTGGAGCCCAGGTAGCGGGTTATTTCAGTCATATAAATAGCATGCTATGAATTTTGATATTTACTGCATTAAATATGAGTATTGAATTCTTATACCTTATATGCTTATGTGATATTATTTATGATTTATGGATTTTGGAGTACTCCAGAGGGTCGCACCCTCTTTGTCAATTTTATCATTCTGTATTGGTGAATTTGAAATTCCTGCAGGTAAAGATCAACATTAAATATAATGAGTGGTATCATTATATGAAATGTTGGTCGGTGCATGTCGCACCTTGTGTGTCAGAAGCTACATAGCAGTGAAGCTATTGCTGCTATGGAGTGGAGGCGTTATATACGCGAAAAGGATATAAGAATCATATCACTCATATGAATGCAGTCTTATAAAACAAATGATAATGAATGAAATAAATTGCTATTGAGATTCTTTGAATCTCACCGCTTTTAAAAAAAAACTGCAGGTAACCAGGAGAAGAATAGAGAACAAAGAATTTTATCATACATATTGGAGATGCCTGCTAGGCCCGTATGTGCTTAGAAGTTGCCGGAGTCTAGGTTTGGATCTTTTGAGATCAATTCTTGTAACAAGCTATTAGCTTGTATTGAATACAAGTAGGAAAGCTATCACCTGAGATAGCTGGTTTGTATTTAGATCAAATTGTAAGATTCAACCCTTTAAAGTATAATTCAAATATAGATATATTAAATTGTCCAGGTGGTAGAAGCTCAGTTTACAAAGGAAAAATGTTTTATCTAATCTTCTAAAGAAAAAGTTTTAATTTATTCTCATTTTTGGACTTCTAATATTAAAATAGTGGTTATAAATTTATTAAATTGTTATAAATATGGTAGGAAAAACTAGGATGTTACATTTGGTATCAGAGCAATGATTCTGGCACAGATTAGCTAGAATACTTTGCTCGCACATCACATATTTATGGATACCATTAGAACACCTTTGGTGAATTCTAGGAAAAACCATGTTAGCATTAAGATAGAGAGGGAAAATAGAAGTGCACTAGGGAATAAGTAAATAACAGAAAACATTAGTGCCAAAAGAGGAATATCTTAAATGACAAAGTTAGAAATAACTGTAAAATTTGAATTCACATATTGGAGATGTGAAATTTAAAAGTTAGGAATCAAAATATCATAACTGAAATAAAATTTTGTAGTAGTCTATTAGAGATTTATAGAGTTTAGGGGCCTAGAGGTATCTCATAGGGTTACTCTTAAATTAATATATAAAGTGCCAATTTAAGTTATGGATGAATCTTGTTAAAAGAAAGTCAGAGATAAACAAACAAATATTCATACGATACAATATTGAGAACTAATTACAACTGGAAGCATTAGATAAAATATAAATCAGAAATCCAACTAAACAAAAGAACAATAAGAAATAGACAATGCCAAACTATGTCAAGGATTATTGAATTAAATTAAGTGACATTCATATGGAATATTGCTGGAAAATCATGGTAAAACAAATTATAAGGATCAATATAAAAACAGAAACTCAAATCGAGCTAAAAGAACAATAAAAAGGAAAATAAGGAATGATTGATAAGAATGAAAAGAGAGTTTAACGGAATAAGGATTCTATAGTGGGGTCTCGAATATAATTATGATCCGGACATAATCATAGTCGAGGCATCACAAAGGACCTTATTGGGATTGAGGGATTAAAATAACTTGACATCACAATTAATCATGAATGCAAAGTGAAATAGAAATTAATGACATTAACTCCTTGTTTGTTTTGCTTTTGTGATGAAGAGTAGGATTAATTGATGAATTGACATGTTATGATGATTGAAATTGTTTGTTTTGCAATTTTTAACTTGATGTATGTTATTAATTGTGAAAGTTGTGTGAGAATTGTGTGCCTGATGAATTAATTGTGTAAAGGTGGTATATGTTTATATTTTTATGTAATTGGAATGTTGATTGCAAATTGGTTGTGAAGTATGACCTGTAGTTATAAATGTGAATTGATTTTGTTTTGAGTGAATTGTTGGGTGTTTGCAAAGATATTGATGTGTGATTATTGATTGTGATCTGATTTTGTTTTGAATGGAATTATCTTTGCGCAGATGATTGTATGTCATAGTGTTTATGCATATTGTTGAATGAACTAATGTATGATAAAAAAAAAATCCCTTCTATGTTGTATGTAGTGAACCGATATGCTTGTACATATAGATAATATAATGAATGACTATTGCTGTTGTATGTATGCCTTTCTCTTCTTTGACAAGTGGATTAAGTAAGACAAGAAAATACTTTAAAACTTGACTATGAATTTCTGTTCTTTCACCTTCATGTCTGGATTGATTCTTAACTTGAGATTGTTTTAATTAATTAGGTAGGTCGTCAAGCATGCAGAATTATGAGTATGGGCATTAAAATTTTAGTGGATTCTATAAACTCTCTAAAATTTATGAATTATAATTAATCTGCAATTGGAGCTGATTATTGGAAACAGAATTTTGCAATAATGAGAGGGTGTAATCAATTTTCAGCTGTTTATCATATTAACGTTCCAAATTTTCATTGAACATAATTTTTACTTGACATTAATTTTGTTTTACCTCTGATTTGAGTAGCATAGTTGCAAAACTCTGTTCTTGAGAAGGCAATTGGAATTTCTTAGTTATATTCTGGTTTAATGGCAAGATGATATGCACGATTAATTTACATGTATGTTGTAATCAAAGCTGGTATACTAGAAGGATAAAATAAATGGTATCACATAGTGAATCAACAGTGGTTATAATGAAAATATTGTTTATGTAACTATGTTTAGGAAACTTTTCTGCCTATTCTTCTTAATAATTGAATGGTATTTGAGATATGAATATTTTAAATGATGATGGAAAGTGTATCAAATGAATGTACCCTATCATTTAATACATGAATCTGAATTGTTGGATCTTTGCATGCAACTTGTATTCTGCTTTGAATTGTGTTATTAATCTTTAATGGTAATTGAATTGTCTTTGCTTAGTAATGGAATAATGAGTTGTAAACTCATTTCTGCATGACAATAAACAAATTCCAATAAGTTAACATACTCAAGAGATTAATCATAAATGATATAAATAAGTTATTAATGAGAAATGAAATATTAGTTGGGAACAAGGTCAGATTTCTCTCTACATTGTAATTGTGCATGTTTTACATGCTACTTGGAAGTAGGATGAAAAGTTTTGGGAGTTCTTGTAATTCTGGAATTGTCTTGCAATTCTGGAATTTCGATGAATAATGAATAGAAATTGAGGACCATTTGTGTGGTTGTATATGTTTTCTTGCATTCCAATGACAAGTTGATCAACTAATGCTAATTGTAAGGATTAATTACAAATAGTTTTAAGTATTTAATCTTTGTTAGAAACTAACTTAAAATGGAATGCATTAATAATTGTGAAGTTGGATTGGATTCAATTGTTTAATGTTGTGCATCTGAATTGTTTTGGAAACTTTGTTGTACTGTGATTCTCTCTATTTGTATGATTTCTGTGATTAATTCATACTGCTTGAATGTGTGTGTGCGCGCGGGTGTGTGCGCGTCAATGATTTTATATATGCATAAGTCTTTTTCCTACCCGTTGTTCCCCTTGTTTGGCCCTTCCATAGCCATGTATTTGTGTGTATGCTTCACTGGTTAGCCTTAGTAAAAATTGAATAAAGAGTATGGGATTAGAATATGAATTGGTATTTGATTGTTTGCATTGATAAATCATGTTTGACTTGATATTGAATAACATTATAATATTAAACTAGTGTGGTAAAAGTGAAACTTGGTAAAAAAAAATGGTTTCATGATAAATAATTAATTGGCATTATATATAATACTATGATGGCTATGATTAAGATCTAAATAAAATGTTTTAAAATTTAAACAAAATAATTAAAGAAGACATTCAGATTTGGTCCTATATAGGCTGAAATTAATATAAACTGTTGTTTCTGATCTGTTTGGAAATTCTGATATATTGTGAAATTCTTTATTTGTTTGACTTCTCTTGTTAACTCATTAAATGTATGATGTGGTATGTGCTAGATTTGTCTTTCTTGTGTGCCCAATATTCTATTTTAGTCTAGTATGAGAATATAATAAAGGGGGCTTCTAGATTGATTGAATGAGAGCATATGAACTTCATTCTGCAGCTTAAGTAGAAAGAAGTTTAAGTGAGAATTGTCAAGGGTTCATAGTATTCTCTCGGTTTAAGTTGAACTTAAAGGCAAAATTTGCAATTTCTCGATTTCCTTCTTGATTTGATACTCATTATTTTAAAATGTCATATATACTCAAATCAGTCTGACTTGATTTCACCTCTTTTGAATTCTCAAAAGAACTTGCGAAATTGTCTTAGTATCCATAGCCTCCCATTTATCCCAAAAAAAAAAAAAAAAAAAAAAAACAAACAAAAAAAACACTACATATAACATAATTGACTTCATTTTCTAGAAATTGGGGCAAATAATCACAGTCAAATGCTCATAGTTTCCTTTAAATCGGTAATTGTACAGTTAGAGTGGAAAGTCATCCTACAAATTAGTAATCTACATTTAATATACATCCAAGTTTCTTTTTCGGTGATGTGTTATGAATTGAGGGATTCTTAACACCATTGGAAACTTCAATCATATTGATCTCTTTCTTTGTACCTAATCATAATTCTTCTCCAATTTCGAGGACGAAATTATTTTAGGGGGAGAGAATTGTAACACCCCAAATTTTAAAATAGAATAAATAAGGCAATATTTAGAATCTTGATGTATTATTTAGTATGTATAAATTTTCAGAAATAAATTTGGGAACTAAAACATATCTAGATAAATTATATTGGGACTCAAAATATCTCAAAACTTATCTCTTTCTCACCAATTCTATCCTCTCCCAAAATATCTTACCCCAAAATTAACCTCACCCATTCATTTAATCATCCTTATCCCTCCTAATTCCTAAATCCATCACAACCACACATTATTCATTTAATTAATACTCTCTCCTCCACCGTGATTATCATCACTGCCTCACTTTCACTTCCACACCATTCTCTTCTCTCCATTCACTTCTCTGCCTCACTCCCTATCATCACCATCATCACTCACTCTTTTTCTTTCATCATCATCATCATCGAGCAACTCTCTCTGCCTCTCTTCTCACCACACACAATAATCATCTTTACTAACTATTTCCCATCATCTTCTTCACTTTCTCTTCACTCTCCATTTAAATCTTCATTGATTTTCTCTCTCGGTTCTCTTTTGTCTCTGCCCCGTGACCAGCAGCGGCAGGTGGTGGCCAAAAACGATGGAGATGTATGGCTGCCCTTGGGTGAGCTCATTCTTTCCCTTCTTATTCCCTTGTTTCTTCGTTTCACGCCTTCTTGAGTGAGGAATTCGAATGGGATATGGTTTTAAGTTGTATTAATCCAATTAAATGAAGCTAGATATTTGAGTTGAGTAATTTCTAGAAGAATATGAGCTTTATTTGATGTTTTGGTCTTTTTGCTTGAATTTTATGTCCTCTCACATTTCACCAACGTTTTCTGCAATTCTTCTTCTGAAAGTGAAATCAATTAGTTTATAAATGGTATTAAAAGTTGATTCAAGTTACTTTTGAGGTTTAATTGAAGATTTGCTAGAGATTTTCTACTCACACATACACACATATTATATGCTTCGGTTGAGAGAAGGATAATTTGGGATTCTGCAGTGTTGTGTTTACAATCACTTTAAACCATAATTAATATTCTATTTTCATAAATGAGAGCAGAATTGAAGAATGCTTTGGGAACTTGATGAATTAATTTATTTCTCCTTTGCTTATTGTGACAATTGAGTTTTGGTATGCTTGAACATAAAACTAGAGCAATGAAATGAGTTTCTGGTTCTTTCTCTGAATATGGTTGAACTGATTTAATGATTGAACACTCTGTTTTGGCCAATTCTCTTGTATTTTAGGAATGTATATTGTATGCTTGGGCTGCCATGTGTGTTTGATGTTGTGGTTACAATTTTGAAGTTCATAAAAGTCATGATGATAAATTCAGCTTTCTTCTGAAATTCTGCAAGTTCTAATATTTACAATGTTTGGACTTTAAAATCTGATATGATTGGGAATTGATTTTCTGATGGTGTAAGTTTCTGTTGAGTTATATTGGAATAACTTTTAATTGTGCAGTATACAAACCTAATTGAGACTTGATTCTTCATGTTTTGCAATTGATTAATCAATAAAAGATGATTTGGAGAAAAGCATTTTACTTGAACAAGAAATTGCATCAGAATTTGTATTATATTTATTAGATTTGTGTGTGTGTGTATTTGCAATCAGATTTGAATAAGGTTTTTGAATCATTAGTCTTGCTTGTCACTTCTTTTAAGAAGGACTTGACTGTACTGTGAGATGTGTTATTTGATTAGTAGTTGTTTGAGTTTATAGTAATTGTCTTTGCCATGTTTTGTTGAGGAAAGTTATGATTGAATGATACTTGTGAAAAGAAATATGTTGAAACCTGTGAAGCTTTGAGTGTTAGGGAAGTATTATTTTCCGTTGTTCTTCTATTGTTAGTATTGATAGAGTTTGTTAGAAATGGGAAGGGCAGAAATAAGAGGTCATATAATCTATTCAAATAATTGTGTGTAGTTGTTTACAAAATTTATGTGTATATGTTCTTTATTTTCTGCAGAATTTCAAAACAGATATGAGGACTTTAACAAATGAAAATTTTAAGGAAAATAGGCTGGACATGAGAATTAAGTAATTAGGAATGAGAATGTTGAATGACATGATTTATTGAATAAAGATTACTTGTGACATTGGAAGGTACCTAAATTTGTGAATGTGGTGCTTCTCATACATATCCTTTATACTGCAAATTATATGAATGTTTAATATGTACCGGATGTGGTATAATTGATTTAAATTCTGGATTATGATATTTGTGAATGATGAAATTCATTGGGTTGCAATTGTTTTGAATTCTTAAGTTTGAACAATGGTGAACATGAATATTAGAAATGGAACATTGAGAAAGGGGAGAAAGGGGTTGGATAGGACAAGTTTTAGGATTCGAGAGCGGCGTTATTCAATATAATGAGGATGATTATTTATACCTATTATTACATGGTGTGATAATAGGAAATGATTGTGAGCTATATAATTGCAAAGCATTGGAAAGGAAGAGAAGAAAGCTGTGAAAGTTTTGTTGAAAGAGAATTGGCTGGAGCCCAGGTAGCGGGTTATTTCAGTCATATAAATAGCATGCTATGAATTTTGATATTTACTGCATTAAATATGAGTATTGAATTCTTATACCTTATATGCTTATGTGATATTATTTATGATTTATGGATTTTGGAGTACTCCTGAGGGTCGCACCCTCTTTGTCAATTTTATCATTCTGTATTGGTGAATTTGAAATTCCTGCAGGTAAAGATCAACATTAAATATAATGAGTGGTATCATTATATGAAATGTTGGTCGGTGCATGTCGCACCTTGTGTGTCAGAAGCTACATAGCAGTGAAGCTATTGCTGCTATGGAGTGGAGGCGTTATATACGCGAAAAGGATATAAGAATCATATCACTCATATGAATGCAGTCTTATAAAACAAATGATAATGAATGAAATAAATTGCTATTGAGATTCTTTGAATCTCACCGCTTTGAAAAAAAAACTGCAGGTAACCAGGAGAAGAATAGAGAACAAAGAATTTTATCATACATATTGGAGATGCCTGCTAGGCCCGTATGTGCTTAGAAGTTGCCGGAGTCTAGGTTTGGATCTTTTGAGATCAATTCTTGTAACAAGCTATTAGCTTGTATTGAATACAAGTAGGAAAGCTATCACCTGAGATAGCTGGTTTGTATTTAGATCAAATTGTAAGATTCAACCCTTTAAAGTATAATTCAAATATAGATATATTAAATTGTCCAGGTGTAGAAGCTCAGTTTACAAAGGAAAAATGTTTTATCTAATCTTCTAAAGAAAAAGTTTTAATTTATTCTCATTTTTGGACTTCTAATATTAAAATAGTGGTTATAAATTTATTAAATTGTTATAAATATGGTAGGAAAAACTAGGATGTTACACAGCACATTAGGTGTTGGAAAAAGTACGCCCTTTTATGAGCACGTTAAATATTCTGAAATTAAATATAGAATTTTATTTAATAAATCAATTAAATGATTTAATTGAATAAAATTCTATTAATTAAATAAAACAAAAGGGTTTTATTAATTCCATTATAAATAAGATCCAGTGTATCCCTTACCATTAACGATGGTGGTGAGAGACTCTCATGTGTGGAGAAGCCGTCTTTGAGAGAACGAGTTCTCTCTCTCCAACGTTCCTCTCTCATATGGTTTTTCTTGAGAGGGTGATTCGCTGTGCGAATCTGATTCGGGTTCTTGTAACCCGGTTCTGCGTGAGCTGAATCTTTTGGGATTCTTGGCTCCATGTTTCTACGACTTTTGTTTGTTCTTATTGTTACAGAAATCCTAGAGATCGTATTTGAGTTCGAAGCTCGGGGATCCGGGAACACCGATAAGCCAGGAAATCATAAATTGCTTCATTGGCATCAGAGCCACAATGATTCTAAAGTTGGATTTGAGGTAGGCCTCATATCATATTTCCGCTGCGTTGCATATGCTGTAAAATAATTCATAATTCACTGTGAGTTGATTATTTTATTAATATGCTAAATATGCTATTTGTGTTTTAACATGAATCAATTTCATTGTTTCTAAACTGATAAATTAGTTTAATTTTTCAGAATGTTTATATGCATGTATATGTATATGTTTATGTTCCTACATGCTTATTTTTTTATATGAATCACATAAAAGTGTTTATGGTTCTCTAAATCGGATAAAGCATGTACGAGATTGAATGTTTTTTGATGGTTTATGGGTTCTGGAATGTTTCTCTAAAATGGGATAAAGCATGAACAAGTTCGTGTATCTTTTGTAATGTTTTTCTTTACATGTATTGAACGTGTTGTTGGAATATGGAACCAGTCAGAACCTTTATCCCATGATTTTGGATATGATTAAACGTGTGTGTTCAAAATATTCTGGAATTGGTCAAAACACCGATTTTTCCTCACTGGCCGGGCACGTTTTTCGCAAAAATCTGGGTCCGTAATTTTCGAATTTGTTTCAAACACCAATCAGCGTAAACGAATAGATCTCGTCGAAACGATTCCAACGGTGCAAAAATCGCGTCAAATGGAGATCGGACGAGAGAGATATGACTCCTAGAAGTTTCGGGGTCGTTGCCGGAAATGGCGGGCCGCCGGAGCTCCGCCGCCAGCGGCGGACTGAGGAAGGGGATGAAGCCAAGGGCATTTTCATAATTTTGCGTTGGTTTAATGAAACTGTGCGTTTCATGCATGGGGGTCGCACCGGATCAGACCGGTTTATGTGATCCGGTTCGGTTTATCTGGTTTAGTTTAAAAAAACAAAAAACAAAAAAAATTGCATTTGGGCCGTGACCCAATAAAAAAAGGGGGTAGGATTTTTTTAATGCTTCTGGGCCGTACAGGTTTGGCCCAGATTCCTTTTTGGCTCGTTTCAAATTTTTTTTCGGGCCTTTTTTTTTCAGTATTAATAATTAATTATTTATTTAATTAATAATTATTAAATTAATGATTTTTTTAAAAAAAATGAAAATCCTTATTTTTTTTCCTTTATTTTTTTAAGGTATGTGGGTCCAATTTTTTAATTTTTTTTATTAGACACATAAATTGATTTTGTATCAATTAAATAACGATAAGTGATCCTTATTTGACCTAATTGATTATGTATCAATTAAATTAACTGTGTATTAATTCAAATAGAAATAAGTGATTTCTATTTGACATTAAAATTGATTATGTATCAATTAAATTAATTGTGTATTAGTTAATATAGAAATAAGTGATTTCTATTTGACATTAAAATTGATTATGTATCAATTAAATTAATTGTGTATTAATCAAAATAGAAATAAGTGATTTCTATTTGACATTAAAATTGATTATGTATCAATTAAATAGGAATTAAGTAATTTCTATTTTACATATATAAGCGAATAATCATGAATTAAACTTACATAAATGATGTAAGTTGTCTTTAAAATTTATAGAGATTCTTTGTAAATCCTTTAATTTTTTCTTTCATGATTAATATATATGAATCATGTGTTTAATTTAAAATAGTTTTTTGGGACCAATGTTTTTGTAAAATTAATCATGTGTTGATTAATAACTCCTTTGACAACGCAAACCAGAATTTACCTCATGCATCAGTGTTTGATGCTATGAGCACTAACAAAAGGTCACCGTCTACTTCACAAAATGAATCAAACGTTCCGTGAGGGAACAAGTCTGTGTGAATATGGATTCTAAAGATGAAGTGAAAGGACCTAACAATCTAGACATTGTCTAGTACACCTATGAGGACAACATCATAAATGTGGTTGATGTAGAATACTGTGTGTATCTAATTTCCATTACCATGATCTAGTCCAATAAGGTGAACTACCCCCTCTTCCTAAACAAGGTTTGGAAAACGCTTTAGACCACGGGATATAAATTAAATTTATTATTGAATTACATGTGTTGTTTTTCTGATTAAATAAATTTAATATTCAAATTGAGTGGGAGTTAAATTTATTTATTGAATTACATGTGTTGTTTTTCTAATTAAATAATTTAATACTCAAATTGAGTGGGAGTTAAATTTATTTATTGAATTACATGTATTGTTTTTCAACTTAATAAATTTGATACTCCAATTGAGTTGGAATTTTATTTAATGAATTTCATGTGTTGTTATTCTTAAATCTAATACTTCAAGTAAGAGTTGAACTCATCAAGTGAATAACATGTGTTGTTTTTCCTCTTGATGATTCAATTTAGTTAAATTTATTAATGAATTACATATGTTGTCTTTCCATTAATAAATTTAATTGAGTGGGAGTTTAATAATAATATGCAAGTGTTGCTATTATTATTTTAAACTATTATAGTTCAGAGAATATAAGAAAAGCTCAATAATGAACAGCGAACTAGAATGAGTTGGATAGGGGTCAACCTAGTTGATTCCTGAAACAAAACTAGTAAGCTACCATTGTTGGCTTTTTTGGACGATTCATAGAACTATTAATCTCAAGAGGAGATTGTTTGTGCATACTTTATAGAAAATATCAATTTTGATGTCTATATAAGTCAAAACATATTCATCGTTGTCCTTACCAGAAGTGACAAGATGAATGGAGAAAATTATGACATGTGTCGTCATAAGATCTCCTATGTCCTGGTGAAGCAAGAAGTCATTAAATCCTAAACAGTGTTATTCCATGACGCAATGCAAATATTCCATAAGGGAAGCAACATGCATACAGTGTCTGGAAGAGGAAAGATACTATCGTATAGGTCACAATGCTTGCGGCTATGACTAACGATGTAATATGTCTAATTGAGGGACATGCTACCGCATCTACCATGTGTTACTCTTTCCAATGCACAATAGGAGCAAATGTCTCAAGAATGCTTCCATCTTGTTGGGATCACATAAGACATTAGGGCTTTTACTGACGTCGCTCACCAAATCCCGCTTAAGGATGACCAAATGGATCATGTGGAACCAAAAGGTCAGACAATTTAACTTAAAGAAATGATTCTTCATTAGTTGAAAAGTAAGTCCAACAATGGCAAAGGATCCAAAAAGAGGATCCTATAGGCTCAAAAGGAAACAAGTCCTTTGAGAAAAGGGAGAGCAAGCTACGAAACATGATCTTTCGTAGATTAAGTGTTATGCTTGTTGAAATCCCGGGTCACTATGCTGAGGACTACCCTTAGAAAAGGGGCAAACAGACCATGTGATTAGATATCGTTAGAACTTTACGAACTTTCTCCGGTTACCAACAAAAGGCATGTGGCTTTCTGTTAGAAACATTACGAGAAGTTATTGTCAAAGGGATTGATAGCTACAAATTAGATTTGTGTGGAGACCAAGCTTTGACGTATGTGTGAAGTTCTCGACGTACCGGATATCCTGTGAAATCTAGGGTCTGTTATTTCTTTAATTAAAATTTGGGGTTTAATGTCAATATTGAAATGCGTGGCTGTCACCCAAGAGGGGGGGGTGAATTGGGTGGTAGAATAAAACTTTAATTTTCTCCCTTTTTAAAGTTATACTCCTTGTGCTTGATGACAGTGACGATAAATCATGTCAAGCACAAGTGAATATGTAGTGGTGTGGTGCTTGGTGTGAGATTTAAATAAGCAAAATATGCACAAGCAAATTTATCCTGGTTCGGTCACCCAGACCTACATCCAGTCCCCAGGCTCCACCTGAGATTTCTAATCCACTATTCTTGTTTAAACCGGGCACAAGAGAAGCCTTTACACTTTAGGTTTTACGAGCACGGGTTCACCTAACAACCCACAGGTTTTACAACGGGTTCACCTGCAAACCTTACTGCAAGTTTTACGGGATCACTTGCAACCTTACAAACGCAAGTTTTACGGGCTAACTTGCAACCTATGGAGATTTAGAAAAACTTCTAAATGCTCCCCCTTACAAAATGTAAGATTACAATTATGTTCACTCTATGAACTGATTTTGTTAAACACTTAAGCTCAAAACTAACTCTCTCTAAGAGTGAGTGATGTTACTCACTTAAGTACAACTGAATCACTCTCTGAAGATTATCACAAATCTGGATCGGAGAGTAGTAGAAGATGTGTAGAACGAAGAATATGATATTTCAGATACTATGCTCTGTTCTCTCTTTTTCTTCCATTCAAGCTCTTTTTTTCAGAAATGAAGAACATCCCTTTTATACCAGCCTCTGAATATCTAACCGTTGGAGAGGCAATAAGACCGTTTGATTATAGACGTTGGGGCCTTGTTTACGTTGTCCTCATTAATGCACAGCAGGGTTGACTTTGCTTTATCTAAAAAGGTGCTCTGACCAAGCTGTTCTGTCAACACTGTTCTGGCAATACTATTCTGACAAAAGTCGTTCTGACATCTGAACACTTTGTACGGTCCGACTCTTGCTTGTTGTCAGAGAGGACTTCGTTCCTCAAGCATAAGTCCAGGATGTTAAGAGACTCACTATCGGAAGCTCTCTTGCTATCTGAAGCTCGTGGACTCTAACATTTTGCTTGCTATCACATAGAGGAACTTTGTCTTCCAAGCACTTGTCCATGAATGATAAGAGTGCTTTGCTATTGGATCCTCTCTTGCTATCAGAAGCTCTCTTATGGACTCTGACTCTTGTGGGCAGTATGAGCTTTGACACCTTGAGTGAATCTTCAGATTATGTTCTCATACTCCTCATGCTTGGTAGGTAACAATGTTGTTTGAAAATGTCTGTTATCCTCTTGTTACCGTTGGAAGGAACATCTTCTTAAATGCTTCAGCAGGGTTGACTTGCTTTATCTCTGAAAAGTAGTCCTGACACCTCTGCTCTGACAAAAGCATTCTGACTTCTGAGTATGTGACATTTACTCTTGTACTCTTGCTGACGGATGATCATCGTTCATCCGGAAGTGGCAATCTTGCTCTGCAAGTGTTAATCTCTGAAATCCAATGCCAAGAGTCTTTGCATCCGGAAGCTCAGTTGCATCCGGAAGTGTGATTAAGTTCTGCACATACTGGTTAGTCCAACATAGCAATATATATATAATCAGATATAGTAAAACTATACATGTTGTGGGAAGTTTGCTATGGGAAGTAGTCTTACTTAGACTATGTTCTGACTTAGTGTAATGTCTACTGACTCTAAGGGATCTCTATTCCAATAGTCAGCTTAAGTCTCGTTAGTTTACTCCAAGTCTTCCTAAGTGACTCAGTGTGTCATTCATGCTATGTATATTAAGTCAACACACAATCACATGAAGTGGGAGTTTACTTAGTCTAGGATGTATCCGGAAGCACTTCTACATCCGGAAGTACTTTCACTTGATGAAGGATCTAGTTCACCATGACTTGCTCTCGCTTAGTCTATTTCATTCCACCACTCAGCGCTAGTCACTGAGCTATCGGAAGCACTTTTACTTGACGTGGTGAATTCACTGACGCTTAGGGTGAAATCTATTCTATCAGTCTGCGCCAGTCAAGATCTAACAGGAAGCAACTTCACTTGATGTTGCATTTCCGCTGACGCTCGGGGTTATATCTAGTCTATCAACCTGCGCCAGTCTAAATCTAATAGGAAGTGCTTTCACTTGGCGAAGTAGACTTACTGACGCTTGGGGTAATAACTATTCTATTGCTCTGCGCCAGTCTAAGTCTAACAGGAAGCGCTTTCACTTGGGGAAGTAGACTCACTGACGCTTGGGGTAATATCTATTCTGTCGCTCTGCGCCAGTCTAATTCTAACAGGAAGCGCTTTCACTTGGGGAAGTAGACTCACTGTCGCTTGGAGTAATATCTATTCTATCGCTCTGCGCCAGTCTAAGTCTAACAGGAAGCAAACTCACTTCCGATTGAAACATAGCTTAGTCTTAAGGTTTTGTGTACCTAATTCTTATGGACTAAGTTAAATCCCTAGTGATTTACTTGCTGACGCTGGGGGATGAAGGCATTCATGCGCAAGTCCTAATCTAACTGGAAGTGATCTTGCATTCTCAAGTGATCTAACTCAGGATTCTAACCATGTCATCTAATCCCTCCTAAGTGTTGATTATGTTCTCTTAAGTACTAGACCATATCATACCTTAGTCACCATCAAAACTTAAGATTCTAACATTCTCCCCCTTTTTGATGATGACAAACCCATAGATGACTAGAGAACATAATTAAACTTAGATCACTTATCCTAGAGCTATATTCCTTTCCCCAGTTCTCTCCCCAAAAATCTAGGCATCTTATCTATCTCTCAGCTCTAGACATCTCATGTCTCATCTCTCGCTAGACATCTCATGTCTCATCTCTCGCTAGACATCTTATATCTCATCTCTAGCTAGACATCTTATATCTCATCTCTAGACATCTCATCTCATCTCTAGACATCTCATCTCTCTCCCCCTTTTGGCTTCATCAAAATCCAACAGGTGCAAGCTAGCCTTAGGGATGGGGATACTTTTATCGTTCTCCTGGGAATGGGCTTTCTACCTAATATTTCTCCCTATGTATCGCTAATAAAGATTTGTTCTAGACTATTCAATACAATGTACGAGAATTAACAAGGAACAGCAATAATGGCTCATGATCCTAAATGATTGTATTCTCCCTAAACACTATGTAGGATAGTTAAACATGTTTTTCAAAGGAGATATTGATACATCAAATCTAATCATAATTAAATTAAGATCAAAACATACAAAACAGTTTTCTTTTTGAAGGTGAAAATTCTTTCCAAATGTAATTTCGATCCTCTCGAATTGATTAACATGATATCAAAAATAATTTTGATGTGTTTAAAAATGATGATTATGATATCAAATGAAATATGTGATTTTAAATTCAAATGAGATGAAATCTGATACCTAATGAAATCAAATGAGATCTGTGAGTTTGAACTTGTGGTATCAAAGGAAATGATTGAATGCCAAATGAAATTTGTGATACCATATGAAATGAAATCAAATCAAATGAAATTTGTGTTTTTTAAAAGTGCCAAAAATAATTTCCAAACAAATTGCATCACAGCATCTTAAGAGTTTATTATCGATGACAGCATGTGACTCTCTATTTTCAAGGGATCATTAACAGGTAATGTCCACTTACTTCTCTTCTATATTAAGATTAATCATCATTAAATCAAGAAAGGAAGCATATAAGAGAGGTATGTTATCAATTACTTTCCAGCATGTCATTTAGAGGATACAGATGTGTGAGCTAGGATGATTTTCTAAGACAGTGAATGATTTTGAAGTCAATGCAGATTGAGAGAAACATCCTAAGTTGACACCCTTACCAATGCCATGTATGCATCATATGTAAGAGATGGTAAGGTGTAGATGTTACCACAGATGAGGGGTACTCATACTCTATTAGACTCAGGAATCTGAATCATACGCAGATAAGCATGCTTCCTGACATCTTCAAGAGGTGTGCTATCTCAAGTGGAAACCCCTAGCGCAAGTGCTTTGATGATTCGCTTCGGCAAGCTGAGCTACAACCACAAGTAGACATGACTGGGCAGTCACTCTACTCTTCCCATGGTTCAATAGTTGGCCTGCTATCGAAGGCGCTGATTGTTGTGAAAGCAACCTTGCTCAAACTTGATGATTGGTCCTGCATATGCTTGAGGAAACAAATGCTTTCTGATGGTCAGTGAAAGAACTTAAGATTTAACATTGAAGACCATCCTCAGGACATTCAAGTCAATCTGTGTTAATCAGCACAAGCTAATAATTTTAAGAAATCATGCTTGCTAATTGGTTTAAGAAGATATGAGCAATGATTATGTGAAAACTAATTTTGAAATTATCTATACATTCACATAGTTTCACTATCAAGACATGAACTCTATTTATACTCTCATGGATAAATATCAATGTGATAGTACAGAGAATATTAAACAGGTGGCATATTTTCAGAGTTTCATAAGCAAGTATAGTTCAATACATATGCCTCAAGGATGTTCATGTTAGATCATGAAGACATGTGAATTAATAACATAATGAGATTTTGAAAAAGAGAATCTTCATCCTCACAAAATAATTTGATTAGGATTGAATTCGTTTTACAAAAACAACCAAATTTCAGCATATGATTACGAGAATAATTTCCAAATTTTAGCTCAAGTTCTTCTAGATATGCTCAGTGTGATCTCATTGTTCTTAGGACATCAACAAGCTTGAAATTAATACAGATTATAGCATGCTTGTGATACTATGCCATGTTTTACAGATCTAGCAGAGTTTAATTCAAGGCATTTCCTAAGATTTCTAATGCATGTCAGACAAGAGAGAGACTATCCATTTAATTTCACAACAGAATATGTAAGGGATAGAAATGCTCATGTGTATTGGCGAGAGTTTCTCAGGTTTGGTATAGCCATTCCACACATCTTGATAAGAGACATTTTCGTTGCCATTCTCTCTTGGTTATATTCATTGTTCAAGCTTCAATAATCTGTGTCAACATTCTTAAACCACAAACTTGAACTGAGATCATTAGTAGATTGAGAACTTAAAGATGTAATTAAGAGGGATGTATTGTTCTCGAAATCATAGCTGCTTATGCATTGAAAACGTTGATGCAAGAGATACCACATGAAATGGAAAATCAAAAATAACTTTTGAGTGCTATCATGAGGTATAGTTGTCATGCAAGTTTGAAGAGGATCAGAATCTATTTTTGAAAGTTTGCATTTCAGAAGGATCTTTCAAAACTCAGGGTGAATGCATAAACTATTTTCTTTCATGACTATATGCACAAGGATATACAAGGTTTTTGATCAAGATAGTCATGGACAGCATGTAGATTATGAACATTACTTATTTCTTCAGCCTTTTTTTTTTTATGATGAATATAATGTTCACATCTTAGGATGCTTAATGTAAAATCTCAATAAGTCCATCTAACATTAGCATAGGAGATTTTACTATCAAATGCTTCGTTCCTAAGTGATCCCTTGCTTACCCAAGGAGATCTTCTATACTTATCCTTGGTTCGAAGCACTTTCTTCTGAGAGGTAGGATTCAAGAGCCTTTTCAATGATGATCGAGGAATCCACTCTCTCTTGTTCTTCTCAGGATAATTGAATGGAACTTTGTGATAGCTCATCCTTGAGACAGAACCATTGTCCCTTGTGGTGGCCGACAGCTTCTTATGATTGTACCAGTGGGTTTCAGCAGTTGCATCACCACGAGTTCTCTTCTTTGGGATAAGAGGAACTCTTGATTTTTCCTGCACAAGTAAGGCACTAGGAGGATGTTTTGGTACCCATTTGTACTTGGGTCCTACATGGTTAGCACTGGACCTTACTTGTCCTTTAGGAATCCATACAAACTTATTTCTCACATTTGAATTTCTTCTAAGACTGCATGTGTGAGAAATATGTCCTAATCTACCACAATAATGACAGATAATGGAATGATAATCAAAATGAGGCTTCCTATCATTATCATGATTAGTTTTCTTTAGAAAAGCTTTTTGTTCCTTTGAAATTTCAGTTTCTTTTGAAAGCTTTTCTTTTTCCTTCAACACGTGTTTACAATCAAAACATTTTTCAAGACATGTTGAAGTTTTTCCTACCGATAGTGGGCTAGCTATCGGAACCACTAGTTCTTTAAAAGAACCCTCAGAAACTTTAGATGTAGAAGAAGAAATTAGTTTTTCAAGTTTCCTATCTTTTTCTTTTAAGCCTAGAAGTTCTTTTGCAAGTTTACAATATTCAGTATATAACTCATTGTATGCATCTTGCAAATCAGAGAGTTCAATTTCAGATCCAGATACCTCACTTTCTGAATCTTCTAGGCAGAGATGGATACTCTCTTCACTGAAGTCTGCTTCCTCAATATCAGCTTCCAGAAGCTCATCAGTAGATGATCCACAAAGAGCACGAGTTGAGCTTTGGACAGCTGTGCTTTCAAGAGATGGGTTAGAAGCATATATCACATCAAGAGTATTCCAAATATCTCTAGCACTAGAGCAATGTTTGATTTTCTGGAAATCATTTTCAGTTAAGCCTTTGTATAAAATTTGCATTGCTCTAATGTTTAAGGAAAACAAATTTTTCTCCCTTTCAGTCCAGTTTCCTCTTGGTTTGAAATCAAAATCATTTTCAAAAATATCCCACATTTTCAAACTAGTGGATTTTATAAAACTTTCCATTCTTGCTTTCCACCAACAAAAATCAATATTTTCTAACACAGGTGGAATGGTATGATCAAAGCCTTTGGAAAACATTTTAACCCAAATCAGCCAAGGTCTTTGCACTTGAGATCGTTTGATCCTTTAAACAAGTGACCTGCTCTGATACCAAATGAAATGCGTGGCTGTCACCCAAGAGGGGGGGTGAATTGGGTGGTAGAATAAAACTTTAATTTTCTCCCTTTTTAAAGTTATACTCCTTGTGCTTGATGACAGTGACGATAAATCATGTCAAGCACAAGTGAATATGTAGTGGTGTGGTGCTTGGTGTGAGATTTAAATAAGCAAAATATGCACAAGCAAATTTATCCTGGTTCGGTCACCCAGACCTACATCCAGTCCCCAGGCTCCACCTGAGATTTCTAATCCACTATTCTTGTTTAAACCGGGCACAAGAGAAGCCTTTACACTTTAGGTTTTACGAGCACGGGTTCACCTAACAACCCACAGGTTTTACAACGGGTTCACCTGCAAACCTTACTGCAAGTTTTACGGGATCACTTGCAACCTTACAAACGCAAGTTTTACGGGCTAACTTGCAACCTATGGAGATTTAGAAAAACTTCTAAATGCTCCCCCTTACAAAATGTAAGATTACAATTATGTTCACTCTATGAACTGATTTTGTTAAACACTTAAGCTCAAAACTAACTCTCTCTAAGAGTGAGTGATGTTACTCACTTAAGTACAACTGAATCACTCTCTGAAGATTATCACAAATCTGGATCGGAGAGTAGTAGAAGATGTGTAGAACGAAGAATATGATATTTCAGATACTATGCTCTGTTCTCTCTTTTTCTTCCATTCAAGCTCTTTTTTTCAGAAATGAAGAACATCCCTTTTATACCAGCCTCTGAATATCTAACCGTTGGAGAGGCAATAAGACCGTTTGATTATAGACGTTGGGGCCTTGTTTACGTTGTCCTCATTAATGCACAGCAGGGTTGACTTTGCTTTATCTAAAAAGGTGCTCTGACCAAGCTGTTCTGTCAACACTGTTCTGGCAATACTATTCTGACAAAAGTCGTTCTGACATCTGAACACTTTGTACGGTCCGACTCTTGCTTGTTGTCAGAGAGGACTTCGTTCCTCAAGCATAAGTCCAGGATGTTAAGAGACTCACTATCGGAAGCTCTCTTGCTATCTGAAGCTCGTGGACTCTAACATTTTGCTTGCTATCACATAGAGGAACTTTGTCTTCCAAGCACTTGTCCATGAATGATAAGAGTGCTTTGCTATTGGATCCTCTCTTGCTATCAGAAGCTCTCTTATGGACTCTGACTCTTGTGGGCAGTATGAGCTTTGACACCTTGAGTGAATCTTCAGATTATGTTCTCATACTCCTCATGCTTGGTAGGTAACAATGTTGTTTGAAAATGTCTGTTATCCTCTTGTTACCGTTGGAAGGAACATCTTCTTAAATGCTTCAGCAGGGTTGACTTGCTTTATCTCTGAAAAGTAGTCCTGACACCTCTGCTCTGACAAAAGCATTCTGACTTCTGAGTATGTGACATTTACTCTTGTACTCTTGCTGACGGATGATCATCGTTCATCCGGAAGTGGCAATCTTGCTCTGCAAGTGTTAATCTCTGAAATCCAATGCCAAGAGTCTTTGCATCCGGAAGCTCAGTTGCATCCGGAAGTGTGATTAAGTTCTGCACATACTGGTTAGTCCAACATAGCAATATATATATAATCAGATATAGTAAAACTATACATGTTGTGGGAAGTTTGCTATGGGAAGTAGTCTTACTTAGACTATGTTCTGACTTAGTGTAATGTCTACTGACTCTAAGGGATCTCTATTCCAATAGTCAGCTTAAGTCTCGTTAGTTTACTCCAAGTCTTCCTAAGTGACTCAGTGTGTCATTCATGCTATGTATATTAAGTCAACACACAATCACATGAAGTGGGAGTTTACTTAGTCTAGGATGTATCCGGAAGCACTTCTACATCCGGAAGTACTTTCACTTGATGAAGGATCTAGTTCACCATGACTTGCTCTCGCTTAGTCTATTTCATTCCACCACTCAGTGCTAGTCACTGAGCTATCGGAAGCACTTTTACTTGACGTGGTGAATTCACTGACGCTTAGGGTGAAATCTATTCTATCAGTCTGCGCCAGTCAAGATCTAACAGGAAGCAACTTCACTTGATGTTGCATTTCCGCTGACGCTCGGGGTTATATCTAGTCTATCAACCTGCGCCAGTCTAAATCTAATAGGAAGTGCTTTCACTTGGCGAAGTAGACTTACTGACGCTTGGGGTAATAACTATTCTATTGCTCTGCGCCAGTCTAAGTCTAACAGGAAGCGCTTTCACTTGGGGAAGTAGACTCACTGACGCTTGGGGTAATATCTATTCTGTCGCTCTGCGCCAGTCTAATTCTAACAGGAAGCGCTTTCACTTGGGGAAGTAGACTCACTGTCGCTTGGAGTAATATCTATTCTATCGCTCTGCGCCAGTCTAAGTCTAACAGGAAGCAAACTCACTTCCGATTGAAACATAGCTTAGTCTTAAGGTTTTGTGTACCTAATTCTTATGGACTAAGTTAAATCCCTAGTGATTTACTTGCTGACGCTGGGGGATGAAGGCATTCATGCGCAAGTCCTAATCTAACTGGAAGTGATCTTGCATTCTCAAGTGATCTAACTCAGGATTCTAACCATGTCATCTAATCCCTCCTAAGTGTTGATTATGTTCTCTTAAGTACTAGACCATATCATACCTTAGTCACCATCAAAACTTAAGATTCTAACAAATATTGTTGACATTAATAATGAGACCGATCTTTTCAAATTTGGTCATATCCCAAAATGTTTGCTTGTTTTAATGAAATTGAGATTTCATTTCTTGTGATACAACATTTTTTTTAAATGTTGATTACGATGCATAACATGACGTATCAAGATATATTTGTCATAATCATGTGACCAAATTATCCAAATAAGGGCATGTTGTGTGATGTATCGAAAGGGAATAGTCCCTCTGCGAGAATCGTCTTGCATACAAGAGCATAAGGAAAATTTTCGAAACCATAACCAATGCAAAGTACCCTCTTATACTTATTCATTTGAATATTTGCAGATCTATGAATATTAGGGCACATCATAGAGCATGATACTTCATTACTTTATTGATGATTTTTCACGATATTAATATGTATACTTGATCTCTCAAGTCTGAAGCATTAGAATGTTTCGGGAAGTATCTAAGTTTGGTAGAGAACCAACTTAACTTAAAGGTGAAAACCTTTAGAACTGATAGATGCTGAGATACCTCTATGAATAGTTCAATATACTCTATGTTAAAAAGAGAATCGTTATATAGATAACAATTCTGAGCACACTGCAATATGGTGTTGCTAAAAGAAGGAACAAAATCCTCTTGTTGTGGTTAGGTGAATGATGTCTATGATAGATGTGTCTATCTGCTAAAAAGTGATACACTCTCAGCTATGACATTCATACTTAATCATGTGCCTTTGAAATCAGTCACCACAACACCATATAAGTTACGGACAAGATGCAAGTTGTTGGACTTAACAGTCATACAACCATGAGGGTTAGCGTCCTATTTCCAAAATTTGTTTTACAAGTATGGAAACATTGGGGTATAGAGGCTTCAAGTATCTTTGTAAGATATTTTGTAAACTCTAAGAGATATGTCTTTATTAAAGAGATCAGTGATTGAAGTCGAGTTTAGAAATGAAATATTCATTGAAAAAAATTTTCCTATCAGAGGAAGCCTTATGTATTCCGAAACTCTCCGTGAGAATGACGAATAAGAAGGCAATACTCAGTTAACTGCCCCGAGTGGGAGGATAACCATTTTCACTAGATGACAATGGTGACTATAGTCCATCACAGGAAAGTGAACATGTTGAAATCCCAATTCGAAAAATTCAAAGGGTTTTAGAGTTGAGGGCGCAGTACTTAATCCTGAGTCCGAAAGACGATGGGGAGGATTCTTTAAGTGTCAGAGATACACTTTCAGATGACTAAGGAAAATTGGAAAAAGGCCAAATAAGAGGAATGGATTTCATGAGAGCTAACAAAAAAGGCGAATTGGTTGATCTTTCGAAAGGCCGAAAATCTATTGTGAATAAGTGAATTCTCAAATACAAGCAAAAGGCCAATGGATCAATCGATGAGTCTAAAGCTCAATTGGTAGCCAAAGGGTATATACCTAGTGAGAGAAGATAAATCAAGAGGACACCTTCTCTCCAATGGTACATTTTAACTTGGTTAGGTTTATATTGGTTTTTGTAGTCAACCTAGATTTGGAATTACATCAAGTGGATGTGAAAATCGTTATCCTCAATGGAGGACTAGATGAAATGTTTCTTACACAAAACAACCTAAAACTTGGTGCAATAGGAATGTGAACAAAGAGTTTGCAAGCTCCTAAAGTCCATTTGTGGGCTGAAGTAATCATCTGGACAATGGTATTTGAAGTTTCATGAGATTGTAACTTCGTTCGACTTCGAGATGATCGAAGAAAATCATTGTAAAACGGTTGCAAGGTAATTGTGAAATTATCTCTTTATTTTCCTTACTATGATAAGACCTAAAAGTTAAAGTAATCAAAGACATGGGTAGAGCAATGTCTTTAAATTTAAAGTAATGTCTTTGAATTTCTAAGTGAAATACATGGGTAGAGCAATATATATCTTGTATGTCAAGATATAAAAAGATTGTTTAAAAAGGATGTTGTCATTGTCCTAATAGACATATATAGCGAAAAACCTGGAATGATTCAATATTGAGTGGCTGCAAGCCTATGCATACCCTTGTGGTGAAAGGACATTATCTTAGAGGAGATATGTGTCTTGTGAAAGAATCTGAGGTACAACGCATGAAAAGAGTCTCATACTCAAGCGTGATTAAAAGTCTAATGTACACTGTGTTGTGTGCTAGACTGGACATACGTTTTGTCGTTGGCTTTGTAAGCCGATTTCAGTCTGTGAAGTTGAAAATCAAATTATATGATACCAAAAGGGTAATGAAGTAAAAGTTGTGCTATGTAGGAGAAAGTCTCGATCCTGAAAGATACTCTAATGCCAACTAGGCAGGAGATATGGATGGAGGACACTCAACTTAGCAAACTTGATGACACCATCATTTATAGAATCTTAATATGTGGCTTGTGCGGCTACTATTCGAAAAGTTGTGTGACCTAAAAGATTCTTAAAAGCGTTTAGGCATAAATGGTATGGATAACATTGTGATATTGAAGTCGCAATAGCCTACAAATTGGACCCTAAGGATCATAAAAGACTAAATATATAGACATCAAATGTTATTTTATAAGAGATATGATCTCTTAGAAACAAGAGATTGTTCAGTACTATTTCCACTCACTAAATGTTTGTTGATCCACTCACAAGCTTAAAAAGGGTTTAGGCATAAGCAACATTTGATGTATTGAACAATTTTGGTTTCTAAAATAAAATGATCCATTTTTCAATTTGTGATTGTTTTTCGCACATATATACAAAACTATGTGTTTGTATGTAAAAACATGAATGTAAAGCATGCAATATGTCGTACAGACCCAAGGAAGGTTAGTCCACTCACACGGATAACCGTCTTTCATATTTGTTGGAGGTATGGGAAGATAAGACGTGTAAGAGATCATCATGTGTTGATGAATACTTCACATATACACATGTATTTCGTCGGGTCTGTAGCCAGGCATTAAATTCTCTCGTGGAAGTTTAGGAGTCCGTTGAGGGACTGATGCCTGTACGGTGATTATATTTAGAAATCGACATACAACAGTTGGTTGATCACCGTAACATGTAAATCGTATTACATGTGCTCAATTAACCGCAACTGAGACGTAGATGGAAAATCCCTGATCCATAACGGTGTGAGTTCCAGACATATGTAATAAGGGAAATTGTCCTTTCTACCGATATCCTTGTGACTTAGATGTTATCAAGGATGCTTGTATTTTGTGACTGCTACTCTAGCCGAAACTCTATGGTCATGAGAGATCCGACCTAACGAGTGATAGCTGGGCAAGCGGCAAATTCAATCAAAATTGATGTTCAGTCAGAAAGGAATGGTCTTAACTTGAAACACACATGTAACGCTAGATATCCATGATCGATCCCTTACTAGAAGTGCTAGTAAGTGTGGGATTCTAGGTGCACGTGAAGACATCTGAGTTAATGCGTATATATTAGCTCGTGAGGGATTAAGAATGCCACTTGTTTGTGAGTTAGCCTAGGGAATCTGAGACAAACGGACTGAATATCCATATGGATTGATGTCCTTGCATTCTGATCCTATTTCAAGGAATTCTAGTTTGTAAACATCTGAATTGCATAGATTGTGCACACGCGGTCACGGCAGACGCCCGATACGAATGCTCAGGAAAACGAATCGCAAGGTGGTGTCCATCAAAGTGCGAGTGAGAGATGTTGGAAAAAGTACGCCCTTTTATGGGCACATTAAATATTCTGAAATTAAATATAGAATTTTATTTAATAAATCAATTAAATGATTTAATTGAATAAAATTATATTTATTAAATAAAACAAAAGGGTTTTATTAATTCCATTATAAATAGGGACCAATGTATCCCTTATCATTAACGATGGTGGTGAGAGACTCTCATGTGTGGAGAAGCCGTCTTTGAGAGAAGAAGTTCTCTCTCTCCAACGTTCTTCTCTCGTATGGTTTTTCTTGAGAGGGTGATTCGCTGTGCGAATCTGATTCGGGTTCTTGTAACCCGGTTTTGCGTGAGCTGAATCTTTTGGGATTCTTGGCTCCATGTTTCTACGACTTTTGTTTGTTCTTATTGTTACAGGAATCCTAGAGATCGTATTCGAGTTTGAAGCTCGGGATCCGGGAACACCGATAAGCTGGGTAATCATAAATTCCTTCATTAGGTAATATGAACGGTTAGATGGTTATTGGATTTTTGGTGTGGCCTCAATAAGCCGTAGAAGAGGAGTGTTTTTCAATTCGCTGGAAATAGAAACCTAGTTATTAAATTTCGTGATTCTACCTTTTGCACCATTGTATCGTTGCAATATTTAGTCCGACTGTTCTACAGACTAGAGGCGTTGGTTTGAATGGGTGGATCAAGAATTAAAGTTTTTTTATGGGATAATAATGCGTAGAGTAAAAGGTATTTTCTGGTTTGGTCGAAACAAAGCCGTAGTAGATAAATCAGCAATTGCAAAGGTTCCAACCGTCAGATCATTTTGAAAATTGGCTAGATAATTTCAAACATTCCAATGTTGAATTCCACCGATTCGATCAAGATTTCAATCAATAGGTTAGGAGTATTTAAGGAGACATTAGTAAGGGGAAAGCTACACTGTTGTGAGATGATGCTACCAAAATTTTGATAAAAATATCCGCAAGTGTACGGATCGTAAATTAGTAAAGTGGCAAATCAAGGTTGATCCCACAAAGACTCATACAATTAATAACTAGGCATTAGATTTTCTATTTCATTTAAGTTTAGTAAAATAAAGTTGATTTTAAATCTAAGAAAATAAAATAAAACAAAATATTCACATAGATGAAATTCACGAGTCAAAAGAACTACCTATAGCCACTAATCCCTTATTTGCTTCTTAGATTTTATTCCCACTAAATTAATTCAACTAACTAATCTAGAGTATTAGTGTCTATAAATGTCTTTTGGTTTCTATCTATATCTTTGCCTAGCTTAATTACACAATGTCTTGCACTAATTTACTAGGCATAATTTATACCGGTACCGCTCTAATGTGACTGTGTAGGGCTTCTAAGTATATATCTATCCTAGTCGCAAATCAGATTAAAAATGTAATCATACACTATTTAATCTAGGTATATGTCTATCCCAGTCGCAAATCAGATTAAAAATCTAATCCTACACTATTTAATCTCATGGTCTATTTAAAATTCTTTCTTTCGAATCCAATTTTAAATTCTCTAAACATGTCTAACAGTGATCAAGCACTAAACAATAATCAATAAAAACAAGATTAAATAAATTAGATCAAATTAACCATAACTAAATAATGGAAAATAAAATATCTAAGACAAAAATAAAATCATAGTGCTCTAGGTTGTAAAAGAAAACTAGCCACACATGGTTTTTAAAATCATCATACAATCAAATTCAATTCCCAAAATCATAAATGAAAGTGAAAATAAGAACCCACAAAACTATTCCTCGGTTGAAGAAGATGATGAATATGAATGCTCACTCCTCTCGAAAACTGATTCGTACCGCGTATGTGCTGAGAACAATTCCCAAAATCAGTGTCACTGCTACTTCCTTTTCTTTCTCGTTTCAGCCCGTCAATAATGCCTTGATAATTGATTGAGAAGAGTCCAAAATCGTGCCACCTCTTCCATGCCCTCCTTCGTCTTTTGTGCTTTGATATATAATTAATTGGAAGAGCCTTCCCACTGTGCGTGCTTGTGCAATCCCCAAAACTGCATTTCGGTTTCTTTTCTTTCTTTTTGGCGTGAATGTGTCTAGGCTTTAGGGTTGGAAGAATTGTAACCAGACCTCTCCCTGTCCTACGTGGCTTGAAGCCGTTTTATTTATTTCCCCTTTGACTCAGCTTGCTTGAATTCCTCCCACCTATTGATTGAGTGTGTGTTCAAATATATGAATGAATAATTTGAAATTCCAAAACTGCTGCCTTGTATGTTTTCACATATATGATCCTTTAAAGAGTTAAAAAATGTGTAGTTTGACCCATTATTCATTCCTTATATTTAATTTGAAATCTGCACACACCAAAGTTATTAAGGAATAATGATATAAATATTTTATTTATTTTCCTTATTTCTAATTTCAATAAATAAATTCCTAAACATTATTTCTATAACATCCCAATTCTTAAATGAGAGGTAATAAAGAATTAATGAAGGTATTAGGATATCATTAGTTAGCTAAAATCATAGTAAATAAATAAAAAGGGGAAAAATATATTTTTAAGGGATTAATATGCCTATTTCTTTAGAAATTTAGGAAAAATAGTTAGAGATTGAGGTTTAAATTAAAACTTTTATGAAAAATACTATATGACATAGATAAATAATATTATGATGAGAGAAAATATATAAGTTGGGTATGAATTTATTTTACAATTTAGTTTTGAGATGGGGATTTAGAATGAAAAGATAAATATTGATTGATAGAAGGACAATTTGGTAATTGGGCCCTAAAAACCCTAACTCTCTATACTCTTCTTCCTTCCCATTATGTGCAGCCACCATACTGAAAGTAATGGATGCACAAGAGGGGGGGTGAATTGTGCTACCAAATAAAATCAAACAATAACAACACAAGGGTTTATACTGGTTCGGTCTTCCTGACCTACGTCCAGTTCTCAACCACCCAGGTTGAGTTCCACTATCCCCAGGTTTTAGAAACGGGTTCACCTGGAACCTTTACAACCGCAAGTTTTGGACGGGATCACTTGCAACCTTACAACCACAAGTTTTACTCAAGGCTCACTTGCAACCTTTCTAACTAGCTCTCCCTTACAACCAACAAGGGTTCAACCTTTACAAATAAAGGATTTTCTAAACTTAGTTCTCTTCAAGAACGGATAATGTTACACACTTAAGTACAATTAATGCTCTTAATACAAGAAGAGACTTAACCACAAAGAGTACAAGATAAGTAGATGAAAAGAACTCTCAATGAGTTAAATGCTCTTTCTCTTTTCTGGGCAGCTTTGAATGCTTGAAGGATTTCTCGGTTTCTCACTCTAGCTTTCTTCAAAGATATTAGTTGTCTTCATAAATGAAGGTGAGCTTGTTTATATAGTCTTCAAGTATTCTCACTCTTGGTAGGTGGGTTAGCCGTTTGAATATGGTCGTTTTTCCCATGTTACTGTTTGCCCAATTAATGCTCCATTAATGCTTAGCAGGGTTGACTTTGCTTTATCTCTGAAAAGTAGTTCTGACACCTCTGCTCTGTCAAAAACATTCTGACACTGCATTGCTCTGAACGTTCTGACATTCTGATTGCTTGCGGAAGCAAGTCCACATCCGGAAGCAACTTTACTCAGTGTACTGCATTTTGAACATTAGTCTCAACAATAATAGCACATACTCACATGCAGTGGGAGTTCACTTAGTCTAAGGGAGTTCTTTTCCATCCGGAAGCAATTCCACATCCGGAAGCACTTTCACTGGACGTTGGGTTATGTTCACATTTTACTCACTGACGCTTAGTGTTATCCATACCAACAGCCAGCGCTAGTCACTAAGCATTCGGAAGCAAATCCACTGGACGTTGGGTTATGGTCACTGGCGCTCAGTGTTATCCATACCAACAGCCAGCGCTAGTCTTAATTCAATCGGAAGCAAATCTACATCTGGAAGCTTCCTAACTTAGTCTTCAAGGATTTTATACACTAATGCTCTTAGACTGAGTTATGACTTAGTGATATACTTGTTGTCGCTGGGGGATGAGACGTTCATCCGCGAGCGCTAGTCTTAGTCCATCCGGAAGTAAATCCACATCTGGAAGCACTCTTACTTGGGGTTCTATATTAACCTAATATTCTCTAAGTGTTTGGCTTGTTGTTTCATATTTTAGTCTTCATCAAAACTTAAGATTCTAACATTCTCCCCCTTTTTGATGATGACAAACTAAGTTATCTAATTAAGTTCATATGAAAGAATTATAAGTAACAGTTAGATAAAACACAAACAACTCAGATAATTTATCATTGATTAACAAAAGTTTACAAGTTAGACATACAAAATTCACAAGTAATAAAAAAAAACATTGCAAAATGGACTATGCATGAAAAATATGAGAAAAGAGAAAAAAAAAAATTTCTAAGGTATTGTATAGGATAGAGTGGGGTCTATAGGTGATGTCTCTTTTTGCTCTCCCTCTCTTTTTGCCTTTCCTCATTCTCCTTTTCAAGTTGGGCAATGTGGATATCCTTCACGTTCTGATCAATCTGAGCGATTATCCTTTGAAGCTCTTCCTCTTCCCTCTCCTTTCTGAGTCTCTCAGACTCAACGGATTCTTCAAAGGCTTTCTTCATATTTTCAACTTCTTCAAACCCAAGGAACCCAGTTGCATCCGAGAAGGGAGTGACCTCGCCATTGGGATAATGGACAGCCCTGATCTTCACATTCCATACTGGGAAGTTGGGGTCCTCCTCAACTTCCTGGGCTTTCCTTTTCCCTTTGCCCTTGCCTTTTCCTTTGCCCTTGCCTATTGGTTGAGTAGGTTTGGTTCTTGCTCTTTCAGCATCTAGGCAGGCCATCTGACCAAATGAGATTTTTTCCGTGAACCCATACCTCTCAAACTCTTCAGGAGTCATGTCCTCAATTTCCAGCTTGACTTCCTTCAGTATCGGAGTGGCATGTGTCTCTTGAGAGGATGACTGAGTCTCAGGTACAATCTCATCTTGAGCAGATGGAACCTCTGGCTCACTCACAGCAGACGCAGTAGAACTAGTACTCTTGTTGGCACGCTTTTTAGCAACTGCCTTCTTCCTTGATTCACTGTACTTGACTACTGGTGGAGGAGGAGCAGAGGTTGGCTCAGAAGGAGGAGTAGCAGATGTTGGTCCAGAAGGAGAAGGAATTGGCTTGGCTATGACGATTGGTGGATGATTAATCCTCTCCAGCCCATACTTCATCATTATCTCCTCAAGTAAGTTTTGGGCAGGCTTAGAGGATGGAGGTGAAATGCGTGGCTGTCACCCAAGAGGGGGGGGTGAATTGGGTGGCAGAATGAAAACTTGTAATTTGCCCTTTTTAAACCTTTACTCCTTGTGCTTGATGAGAGTGACAATGAATCATCCCAAGCACAAGAGAGTATGAAGTGGTGTGGTGCTTGGTGTGGAGATTTAAATAAGTGGAATATGCACAAGCGAGTTTATCCTGGTTCGGTCATTCCCAGACCTACATCCAGTCCCCAGGCTCCACCTGAGATTTTCAATCCACTATACTTCTTGTTTGAACCAGGCACAAGAAAGCCTTTACACTTTAGGTTTTACGAACACGGGTTCACCTAACAACCCACAGGTTTTATCACGGGCTAACCTGCAAACCTTTACAACCACAGGTTTTACAACGGGATCACCTGCAACCTTACAACCACAAGTTTTGCGGGCTAACTTGCAACCTATGGAGATTTAGAAAATCTCTAAATGCTCCCCCTTACAAAAGTAAGATAACAATTATGTTCACTCTATGAACTGATTGTGATAAACACTTAAGTACAAATGACTCTCTCTAAGAGTAGATGATGTTACTCACTTAAGTACAAATTGACTCTCTGTAAGAGTAGATGATGTTACTCACTTAAGTACAACTGAATCACTCTCTAATAATGTTACATATCTAAGATTGGAGAGTAGAAGATGAGAGGAATGTAGAATACAATGTTTCAGACAATAGGCTCTGTTCTCTCTCTCACCCATTCTAAATGTAGATGTTCCTTTTATACTCGGCTTCAAAGGCTTGGGCGGCAGGTTGAATATGACCGTTTGAATATAGCCGTTGGGGCCTTGTTTACGTTGTCCTCATTAATGCACAGCAGGGTTGACTTTGCTTTATCTGAAAAGGTGCTTTGACCAGCTGTTCTGTCAACACTGTTCTGGCAAAAGTCGTTCTGACATCTATACACTGTACGGTCTGACTCTTGCTTGTTGTCAGATGAGGACTTCGTTCCTCAAGCATAAGTCCAGGATGCTAAGAGACTTACTATCGGAAGCTCTCTTGCTATATGAAGTGAAGCTCGTGGACTCTAACATTCTGCTTGCTATCACATAGAGGAACTTTGTCTTCCAAGCACTTGTCCATGAATGATAAGAGCGCTTTGCTATTGGATGCTCTCTTGCTATCAGAAGCTCTCTTATGGACTCTGACTCTTGTGGGTAGTATGAGCTTTGACACCCTGAATGAATCTTCAGATTATGTTCTCCTTATCTCTCATACTCCTCATGCTTGGTAGGTAACAATGTTGTTTGAATATCTGTTAACCTCTTGTTACCGTTGGAAAGTACATCTCCTTAAATGCTCCATTAAAGCTTAGCAGGGTTGACTTGCTTTATCTCTGAAAAGCAATTCTAACCACTCTGCTATGACAACATCATACTGACTTCTGAGCATATGTACTTCTGACTCTTGTAATCCTGCTGACGGATGATCATCGTGCATCGTTCATTGTTCATCCGGAAGCGGCAGTCTTGTTATGCAAGAGTTAGTGGTTGAATTCCAGGGCCAAGAATATTTGCATCCGGAAGCTCATTTGCATCTGGAAGTAAAACTAAGTTCTGCACATACTTGTTAGTCCAACAGAGTAATATATATAATCAAGTATAGTAGGAACTATACATGCTGTGGGAAGCTTGTTTGCTATGGGAAGTATTCTTACTTAGACTATGTTCTGACTTAGTGTATTGTCTACTGACGCTAGGGGATCTCAATTCCAAAGGTCAGTGTAAGTTTTGTTATTTTACTCTAAGTCTTCCTTAGTGACTCAGTGTGTCTTTTACTCATGCTTTGGGATGTATAGTATATCAACACACAATCACATGCAGTGGGAGTTCACTTAGTCTAAGGTGTATCCCGAAGCACTTCTACATCCGGAAGTAATTCCTCTGGATGAAGGATTATATTCACTATTACTCACTCTCGCTCAGTGTCCTTCACTCCAACACTCAGCGCTAGTCACTAAGCTATCGGAAGCACTTTCACTTGACGAGGTAAACTTACTGATGCTTAGGTTTATATCTCTTTTATCAGCCTGTGTCAGTCTAAATCTATTAGGAAGCAATTTTACTTGACGTGGCTTTTTCACTGACGCTTGGGGTTATTCTATTCTATCAGCCTGCGCCAGTCAAAATCTATCAGGAAGCAATTTAACTTCCGGTTGAATCATAGCTTAGTCTTAAGGTTCTGTGTACCTAATGCTTCATGGACTAAGCTAATTCCCTAGTGAGTTACTTGCTGCCGCTGGGGGATGAAACATTCATCCGCGTGCGCAAGTCCTAGTCTATCCGGAAGTAATTCCGCATCCGGTTGTGATTCCGCTGTGGGATGAGTCTTTCATCCGTGAGCGCTAGTCTTAATTCATCCGGAAGTGAATCCGCATCCGGTTGTGACTTAACTTAGGATTCAGTGTTAGCAATCTAGACTGGGTTCTAACCAAGTGTCTCACTTGCTTCCGTTTGCGTCCCCTATGGGATGTGTACTCCATCCGCGAGCTCTAGTGCTAATACTTCCGGAAGTGATCTTGCATTCGCAAGTGATCTAACTCAGGATTCTAACCATATCATCATCAAAACTTAAGATTCTAACAGGAGGCTCAGATGATGAAGACTCTGGCTGTGGGATTTCTTCATTTTGCTCATACACAACCATTTCCCACTTGGACCTTTGCTCATCCGATCGCTGCTGTTGCATAAATCGGATGGCTTCCCCTCTGATCAGACTCTCAGCACCACTTAATCTTTGAGAATCCATGGCTCGGCGGAGGGCAGCAGCGATGTCCTCATCTAGCCATAAGGAGGGTTGAGTTAGGATTTCTCTCCCCCTTTTGGCATCATCAATAAGGGCGAGGGCCAGGGAGGATGAATTGGGTGATGAGGAGGGTGGAGGTTTTGGGCCAAATGTGCGAGGCGGTGAGGATTCGGGTGAGGATGTGGGTGTGTTGTGGTCTGGTGAATTAGGAGGGTTTGGGAAGAGGACTGTGTTTCGTTCGAAGAAGTCGGGGTGAGTGAATAGCCCATCGAAGGGGTAGGTGGAGGAGTAGGCGGCGAGTTGTTTAACTCTCCATGAAATAGGGGGTTGGTCTCGGAGGAAGTAGGTGTGAAGGGGGTGATCTGGAGAGGTAAACCCAAAGGATTGGGCTATGGTGGGTTGAGTGTTAGGAGGAGGATTGGAGGGCTCTGTGGGGCTTGGGGGTGGTGAAGGGTTTGGGGAGTTTTGTGGAGATGGGGAGTTGTTGGAGGTAAGGGGTGATTGGCGAAGAGAGTGTTGGGGTGAGTCTTGAGTGGAGCCTTGATGGGATGGTTGATGTTGTTGGTTGGTGCTGGGTGATGTGTGGGGTTGTTGGTTAGTGCTGGGTGATGTGTGGGGTTGTTGGTCGTTCTGAGGGGTAGGTTGCTGTGGCTGTTGAGTGTTGGGAGGAGGAGGAGGTGGAAGTAAATGTTGATTAGGTGGAGGAGGAGGAGGTGGGTTAGGAGGAGGAGGTGGTGGTAAGTTACCTTGTGGTTGAGGGATCTGAAGGTGATTGAGAATGAGGTCTAACTTAGCGTCTAGTCTTCCTAGTTGGACCTCGACTTGACCTACTCTATCCTCGAGCCTCTGGATTCGCTCCCCCTGCTGCTGGAAGCCAATATCACACTCGTTACGGAGAGGAGCCACCAAGGAGTCAGTCAGCTTAAGGAGAATCTCCTCCTTTATCTCCTGGGCAAATGCTTTAACAGTAACTGGCACCCTCGCAACTCTGCTTGGACCGGGATGAGAGTCAACCTCTTGATCCCCTGCGCCAGATACAGAGGGGACTGAGGTATGAGAAGCACTGCCTGCCTGAGAGCTTGAGCGAGTGGCCTTGGCCTTCTTGAGATACTTAATCTTCATCTTGCTAATGTTAATTGCACTCACAAGTAGGCACTTAACATTTTCTTCTTCCTCAGTGGATGTAGCCTTGATCAAATTCTTCTCAAGGAGGAAGGTGATGATAGTGGGGTAGGGGATACTTCTAGCTTTATTGTTGACCATCCATCTGTGCAACTCAAGACTGATCAACTGCCCTGGGTTGATTGGCTGCTGGGAGAGGAGTCTGGGGAACCAGGGGTTATCCAGGAGAGTGAATTCGTTGAAGTTTCCCCCTTTGTGTATCATCATGCTGGAGTAGACGTAGTATAAGAGCTTGTTGGAGTCAGACATTCCGGACACCTTCTTCCCTTTGGTGTCATAAACCTTTTCAAATTCCTCCTTGCTGAGTTTGAGTGTCTCAGGGTATAGCCACTCATTCATTCCTTCCTCAGTGATCCCCATTAGGTCGTTGATGTCCCTCCAAGTGAACCGGAAAGTTCTCCCCCTTACTGTGGTAGTGAAGCTGACTCGCAGAACACCCGCAGGACGTTGATATTGTACTCCTGGTTGATCCCCAGCCAGGGCATGTATTTTTCCAGAAATGGCCTCAAGTGTGGAAACCCTAGTTCATCTATCTTGTTCAGATCTAAGTATATCCTGTTGTTGAAATAGGGTTTGACAGTTTCAAATTTGGAGGAAACAGCCTCCAATGGCCCATCTCTGTGTATACGAGGATCATCATACTCCTCTACTCGTTGTCTTTTGGATGAGGGCTCTTCGCTAAACTGAACCCTCTTCTTCCCCTTCTTCTTCGAGTGTTCTTGTTGAGGCCCAGATTGCCCAGAATGTGCTTGCTGTTCATGATGTTCATGTGATTCTCCAGATTTTCGTGAATGCTCAGATTTGCTACTTTTGGACTTCGACTTCTTGGAAGAAGTGGCTATCTCAGTGTTGGGGTTTGTCTCATGTGATCTGGCCATTTTTGTGTGGATTTAAGGTTTAAATGCGATGAAGAAGATGAAGAAGATGAAGAACAATATGAATGTATGCAGAGAGTTTTGTGGGTAAGAAATTTGTGCAAGTAAAAAGTAAAAGTGAAAATGGCTTCCTTTTTATATGCAATGTCACATTGGGTAAAATAGTCATAATGACTCTACATGAAAGCATGCGCTGGTTCATATGGAAACATAAAAAATTTAAATTGAAACGTCGCACCTTTGTGACACGTGTCTCTGCACAATGTCAGAAGAGTCATCATTTTTGGTGTGAGAAGATGAAACGTTTTCTGAGGTGACGTGTCCCTTTGTTCAGATATTGGCGCTCACGCTCACTTTGACTCAACGCTGAGTGCCAGCAGAAGAGTATCCGGAAGTGGTTTTGCTTCCGGATGGAGTGGTGCTCCAGGTCACTTTGAGTTGTCATCCAGCGCCAGCCAAAGAGTATCCGGAAGTGATTTTGCTTCCGGTTGGACTCACTTAAGATTCAACATTGTGGGGGCCTGCAAAACTAAAGATTGGCACTCCGATGCCTAAGTTAGTATAGTTGCAGGTTTTAATCAATTAAGCACAAGTTTATTTTGAAGAATTAGACTTCATTTGGGTTTACCATTCCCAAATTACCTCTTATAAATGTAAATTGATCAACCCCCAGAGGCTTCGTGAAAATATCAGCAAGCTGATGCTGAGTGGGGACAAATTGCACTTTGACATCTTTCTTTTGAACATGATCTCTGATGAAGTGATGTCTGACATCAATGTGCTTTGTCCTTGTGTGCTGAACCGGATTCTTGGCGAGGCTGATAGTGCTTGTGTTGTCACAAAGTATGGGAGCCTCAGGGAACTCCAAGCCAAGATCTCTTAGTTGGTTCTTCAGCCACAATACTTGGGCACAACAGCTTGCTGCAGCAATGTATTCTGCCTCTGTGGATGATAAAGACACGCAAGTTTGCTTTTTACTAGCCCAAGAGACCAGACAACCACCAAGGAAGGCACATTGTCCACTAGTGCTCTTTCTATCAGTTTTATAACCTGCATGGTCAGAGTCAGAGTAAGCCCACAAGAACTCTTGGTTACCTCTGGGATACCAAAGACCAAGCTCTTGTGTTCCCTCAAGATATCTTAGAATACGTTTAACACATGTTAGATGTGACTCCTTGGGGTTGGCTTGAAACCTAGCACACATGCCTACACTAAATTGAATGTCAGGCCTACTTGCCGTTAAATACAGCAGGGAACCTATCATTCCCCTATCCATGGGCAGGCTGACAGATTTACCCTTTGCATCAGCATCGAGTGCGGCAGTGGTACTCATGGGAGTGTCATACTCCTTGCACTCATCCATCCCAAACTTCTTGAGTAGCTCTCTGCAGTATTTAGCTTGGGAGATGAATATGTCATTCTTCTTTTGCTTAATTTGCAGGCCTAGGAAGAACGTTAGTTCTCCCATCATTGACATTTCAAACTCTCCCTGCATAGTCTTAGAAAATTCTTCACAAAGTTTTTCATTAGTTGCCCCAAAAATAATATCATCGACATAAATCTGGACAATTAGCATGTTTCTATCTTTGTACAGCTCATAGGGGGTCTTGTCCAAGCCCTTGTGAACATAGGCTCTGTTAGAGATGTAGCAAGCACTGCTCATAGTGTCCGCCCAAAACACTTGAGAAACCTTTTTCTCATTGAGCATCCTCCTGGCTATCTCAGTCAGAACCTTGTTCTTCCTCTCGACTACACCGTTTTGCTGAGGAGTTCTAGGAGCTGAGAAGTTATGATCAATACCATTCTGCTCACACAGCTCAGAGAAGCTATGGTTCTCAAATTCTCCTCCATGGTCTGTCCTTATGGCTGTGATTTTGAGGTCTCTCTCATTCTGCACTTTCTTAGCCAGGACAACAAAGGCATCAAAAGCATCTTGCTTAGAGGCAAGAAACATTGTCCAAGTAAACCTAGAATAGTCATCCACCACCACTAGAGCATACAGGTTTCCACCCAAGCTCTTCACTCTCGCTGGCCCAACCAAATCCATGTGGATTAGTTCCAAGGGCCTGCTGGTGGAGACTCTCTTCTTGGTCTTAAACGAGGACTTTGTTTTCTTCCCTCGTTGGCAGGATTCACAAATATAATCATGCTTAACCTTGAAAGATAGAATACCTATAGCGCTCTTTCTTAATCAACATGTCAAGTTGAGTAAAATTAACATGTGCTAGCCTTTTATGCCAAAGCCAACTATTTTCATCACTAGATATTAAGCATTTTTCTTCCAGTTGTTGACATAAATCTAGAGTGTATAGGTTTCCATTTCTATTTGCCTTAAGTTTGCATTTTAGGTTGGCCTTATCTAGGTTCAGATCCTGCTTATCAACTATCATGCACTCATGTGAATCAAAGATTACCCAATTTCCTTTGTCAGTGCTCTGGCTCACGCTCAGCAGGTTGTGACAGAGACCATCCACCAGATAGACGTCTTTCACTGGCCCAACTTCTCCAACTCCGGTGATCTTTCCACTTTGATTTCCTCCTAAGGTAACTGTGGCTCCGTCTTTGATCACCAAGGATTTGAATTTGTCTCTGTCTCCAGTCATATGTGTAACATCCCAAAAATTTAATTAAAGATAATTCAAAATTTTTGAGGTATCATTAAGGGAATTAAAAGTCTTAGGGAGGAATTTATGAGATCTGGGGTGATTTATTGACAATAAATCTTAATTATTTTAAATTTAAAGGAATATGATTAAAAGAATTAATTGGGGATAGAAACTTTCATGAAAAGTAAAAATTAGAATTTAGATCATAATAGGATGAAAAGAAAAAGATATAGTAATATATACAAACTTTTGGGTTAGAAATATAATTAAGAATAAACAATAGGGTAGTTTGTTGTAATTTTCCCTAACATATATATAAATACTCACCTTCTTTCACCTCCTCCCTCATTCGAGCCACCGCCACAAATCCCCTCCCCCACTTCTCTCTCACCGACCTCCCTCCTTCTACACATCTCCGTTTTCTCCGCCTCCTCCCCTGCGACGCCGGCAACGGAAACGGCGGCGGCCAAGAGGGTGGTGGCAAATCTCAACTCCTTTTCTTTGTTTCTTCTACCCCAGCCTTCTATTTTCTCCTTCCTTCTTCGTTCCCCTTCCTTTTCCCGGTGACGGACGACAACGGCGGCGACGGTGTTGCTGCCATCTGAAGCTTCTCCTCCTAAACTTATAGAAGTGACCGAGCTTCTTTGCTTTTCCGGCGAGTTCGACATCTTCCGGCGACATAGGTTGCAGTCGACGACGGAAAAAGGGTAAAGCTCCCTCCTTTCTTGAGTTTTGTGAGCTATATTCTTTTGAATGTTGATTTCTCATGTTTGTTTTCCCTTCCCTTTTTGTTTCCTTCAACCTCCACTCGCCTTCTTTGCCCTCATAATTTTTCTGACGAGCCCAGTGACGGTTTCCAGCGGCGGGAAAGCTGCACGGCATCCACAAAGTCAGCTAGTAATTTTGGTGAGATACTTGTCTCACTCCCACTTTGTTCACTGTGATTTTTCCCACTGTCCGTGAGAGTTTGAGTTGGGTTTTGCTATTAGGTGATTTAAATGGGTTGAAGTGAAATTAAAACTTCTTTTCTTAGTGCTTTGATTTTTATTTGAAGTAGTTGAGGTACTAGGAGTATGCTTGTGTGAGTCTTGTTGAATTCTTGTTGCTCGCTCATGTGTGGTAGCAGAACTGATGTGTGGCTTTGTTTTGGGATCTGTTTATTTGGAACTGAGTTGGGAATATGGGATATTAATAATTAAAAGGTTGAAGTTTTTGGTGGTAGAGGTGATTGTGTTATTGATGTTCGATGTTGGCATGTTGGTTTGAATTTTCTGGTTTTGTGTTTTGCTCAGGCTAGAAAATAGATGATTTGCAAAGTGGCTTCGACATTTTCGCCAAACAGTTTATTAATTTTAGGAGCCATTGTTTATGTTCTCATTTGTGGGGGTTATGATATCTGACGAATTTAGAGGGATTGGTGGTTTCAAACCTTGGATTAGTTGGTGTACAAGTTTGGTTGGGTTATAAGATGCATGTACAGGTTTGATTGTGTTTAGAATGATGGTTTTCTAAGTCTCTTTCTTTTCGGTTGTGGCTGAATTGTTGGCTTGTGTGTGTGAAGTTTATGGTGATTGAGTTTGAATAGTAGGATTGATGATTTCATTAGTTTTCTCAACATTAAATTGGATTATGTTAGTCAAAGATGCTTATCACCTGCTCACTAGCTTCGATTAAATAAAAATGTTTCCTTCTCCAACTCTGTACATGTATATGAATATGATTCGAAATGAATGACTAGGGCTGTGAATAATATTTGCTCTTGCATATTGGGCATAAATTCTAGTTATAGGTGGATTGGATGATTTGATGAAGTTGGAGGATGTTGTTGCAAGCATTGTTGCAAGCATAGCTGAAATGTTATGTAATAATTTGTTGCCAATGATTGAATTGATTCTTCAAAAGACTCTAAATTCCTGTTTCCATTGGCATTAACGAGTCTATGACCTCTGATTTAAGGGTGAACACTATGTATATGCTGCTTAAAGTTTTGATGGTTTATTAGTTGCGAGAAATGCATGTTTGCTTCACTGGTCAGCCTTATGGTATGCTGAACACAAATAAATCTAACTCCTAGAAAGCTATCTAACTTTGAAAAGAAAAATTGATTGTCTTCTGCGGTGTTCGTGCTGCTGTTTTTGTCCAAAATTTGCCTTTCTGTGCTGTAGTTTTGGAATATGTGGTGGCCACTAATATGTAATATTGCTTGCTTTTATATTTGGTTGCTGTAATGGTTATATGAATGTTAGGAATTATCTTGAGCACATTGGAAGTTGTTTCAGTTATTAAAACATGAATAAATGCTTACAAATGCATGTATTGATAAAATTTAATATGACTAATTGTAGTAATTAAAATAAGTCTTTCAATTAAGGAACAATTGCATGAGTCATGGGTATAATAAATCTAGAGCCTTGTTTAGGCATAGTCATTAGTTTGATTCTCTTTTCCACGTGTGTGTGTAGAGCATACTTGTCTCAAGTGTCTTTTTTTTTGATTGAATTGTATTATGTAAACTATTGTTTGTGAAATTGGATTGTGTTTGAATTTGCTTGCCTAGGACAAACTATGAACAAAAGGGGTTGGGTAGTAATGCGGATATGAAAGAGAGACGTTGAAATACTATAAAGTGGAAATGATATTAATTTATCATTTTGCTCTATATTATTATAGGTGTGGATGCAAATAGGCTTCCGTGACATTAAGAAAGGTTGAGAAATCGCGTAAATTGCTAAAGGGCGACAGGTAATCACACTTAACCTTGCTATAACATTGAGGGTGACGTTAGCTGGGATTTTCAAAATCCCTTTTCACCCTCCATATACACATTGTCTTTGAAAACTTATTTTTATACAAAACAGGCTATCGGGTGCCTTTCAAACACGATTATTTTTGTATAAAAGGAATTTGAAATATTATATATATTATCCTGGCTGGTGTTGTTCTGGTTATGGTGTGAGAGAGTTAGATAGTATTCTGTTAGGGATGTGGATAGCAAGGTTGAGGAAAGAAGTTGCATAGTTGGAATTTGAGATATTGAAGGGAATTGTAAGAATGTATGATATGGATATGGATTAAGATTGTGATACTGTATGAGATTGAAATTGATGGATAATGTGAGGTTTGCATGACACTGATATACATAAGTACCATCGCGCGATGATAACTGTCGATTGGCCAATCGACAGTTATTTGTACTGAGGATCCTTTTCGGATTGATTGGATCGGGGTTCATAGGTCGACTATATTGAGAGAAGTGACCTACGGTTGTTTGGCATTGAAGAGCCCAACCGCCCCTACGGTTGTTTGGCATTGAAGAGTCCAACCGTTCCCTTTCTGGAGATTGCCAGAGAGGGAAATTGTTCCCTCATTATGGGGAGGAACACAGTGTCAAATCATATAGTGAAGATTAGATGCTTGAATGCCCCGGGATGGCACAATGCATCTTTAGGTGAGTGCGAGGGATGTTGAGTGATACATGGGAAGTAGAGAGGATGAATTTGAATTGATTGAGACGGGACAGAAGGATTTAAGTGATGGATGAAAGGAAATGAGAAATATATATATATATATATATATATATATATATATATATATATATATGTATTATTGATTTTAAAACTGTGGCACCTTTTAGACGCCCTTACTACCGCACATCTCACTGTTATAGGTCTCATCCCACGATTACTGACATTTTTGCAGGTATTCATGCACAGGGGCAAGCTTCAGGAAGGGAATTAGGTAGTAGAGTTGGTATAGTTTATTTAGAATTGTGTATTGCCAATTTATAGGTCTGCATTCGCTTCCGCATGTATATATATCTATTTATTTTTAATATCAATTAGTTTTGTGTATTAATCATGTTAGACAAATCCTTTCTAACATGGTTATCAATAAATTATCCATGATAGCAGCTGTGTTGTATTAGTTTATTCTTTTCTATCATGGATAATATAATAAATGATTAGGAAACTCTTTTTCTAACTATGATAGAGATGTTGATATGAATATTCCTTTTTCTATCATAGTTAGTAAAGAGATTAATAAATTAAAATAGATTACATTGGCTAATTAGGGAATTAGTAACACAATGTTACAATATGTCTCGAGCATCCGCTGTCAATATACCACTTCCTATTCTTGGATGCTTTGAGACACACCTGAAGGAATCAAGCAAGCTTAGATACCCAACCTTTCTTGGGTCCTCTATCATTAGTTCCCAGAGCCCTTGGTCCAGTGTTAGTTTTGACCTTGGGCTTATGATTAATCTGTGCCTCTGGCCTAGTGTTGGCTCTAGGCTCTTGGGCTTTCCTTGAGGATTGTTTCCACCCTCTGGATCTCTGTCCTCCCTTAGTTTCTTTTCTTGGGGAAGGATCCTTTGTAGCCTTGGTTCCTTTTGGGACCCATTTATAGGAGTTGTTTGCTCCATGCTTCTTAACATTATAGGTGGACGTGGAGTGTCCCTTCCTGTTACAATAATTACAGAAGCTAAAAGGTGTGGAGCTGTGCTCAGTGGCTCTATGGAAGAATTTTAAGTAGGGCTTCACTTTTGGTTCCACCCACTTTTTCCCTCTAGGTGTGTATCCTAAGCCAGTCTTGTCCCTATATGCCCTCTGATTCATTAAAATGATATTTAACATTTCAGATCCATTTGTGAACTTCTGCAGGGCATTTTGCAGTTTATCTCTTTCAGCTGAGATTTTGCTGCAACTAGGGCAGCTCTCAAGTATTGAGGCATTGGGTTCTGCTTGGGAGAAACCCTTACCATCCGCTACCGGAAGCTTTCTGGCTTCCGCTAGCTCTTCACTCAGTGAGTCCACCTTGGACTCAAGTGATTCCTTTTTAATTTTCAATACTTTATAGGCTTTACATAATCGGGAGAATTCTTCGTGAACCTCATTATAAGCCTCTTGTAGTTCAGAAAAAAGTTACCTCACTGTCCTCCTGGATGGGATCAAAATCTGAGGATGCTCCCTCATCATCTTCTCTGGCAACCAGACAGAGGTTGGCAACCTCTTCCTCATCACTTTCTTCCTCGTCTGAGCTATTCACCCAGATAGAGGATACAAAGGCTTTTCTTTTGTCCTTCCCCTTTGATCTCTGCAGGCTTGGACACTCAGCCTTGAAGTGGCCAGACTTTTTACATTCAAAGCACATTGGGGCCCTTTCCTTCTTAGATCTCTTCCTCTGGCTGGAATCACCTTTCTGAAAGCCTCCTTTCTTCTTGAAGAACTTTCTGAATTTTCTCACCATCATAGCCATCTCCTCATCATCCAATTCCTCCTCATCATCCTCATCGTCATCATTATCATCATTCTTCTCCTTGCTGGGAGCAACAAGGGCAAGATTCTTGGTTTTGGATGAGGCTTGAGGAGCTCTCTGAGCCAGCAGGGTTGGTTCGTACTCAGCCAGAGAACCAAACAGTGCAGTGATGGAGCTGGTTGACTCTCCTTGGACTTCCTGCAAGATTGTAACTTTGGTGATCCAATCACCTTTCAAGACTTTTAAGATCTTGCTGACTTGTTCTCTTTCAGGAATGTCTTTGCCCAGGGAGGCCATGTTATTGATAAGATGAGTGAACCTGAGCTCCAGCTCTCTGATTGGCTCAGTTGGACTAATCATGGCAAATTTGTGAAATTCTTCTACCAACATCTCGACCCGTCTTACCTTCACTCCCTTGGTTCCAGAGTGAGCAGCCTCAAGAGCCTCCCACATATCGTTAGCAGTTTTGTGGTGGCTGATCCTATGAAACTCCTTAGGACTAAGGGCACATTAAATGTAGTGCATGGCCCTGAAGTTTAGCTGGACTAGAGCATAGTCCTCATTGGTGTATCTGGATCGCTGCTTTGCAAAGCCATCATCATCGAGAGGGGTGTGATTCCCATGTTCAATCACATCCCAGAGTCGGATGTCGCTGGACTTGATGTAGGTCTCCATTCGGAATTTCCATAATGGATAGTTATACCCATCAAAACCTGGAGGCTTGTTGGGTTGAATAGAGACATCTGGCAAGGAATAATCTATATCCATTACTGGATCTTTACTTTCTAGATTCGTTGGAATCAAGTTAGAAAGACCCGCTCTGATACCAAATGAAAGTAATGGATGCACAAGAGGGGGGGTGAATTGTGCTACCAAATAAAACCAAACAATAACAACACAAGGGTTTATACTGGTTCGGTCTTCCTGACCTACGTCCAGTTCTCAACCACCCAGGTTGAGTTCCACTATCCCCAGGTTTTAGAAACGGGTTCACCTGGAACCTTTACAACCGCAAGTTTTGGACGGGATCACTAGCAACCTTACAACCACAAGTTTTACTCAAGGCTCACTTGCAACCTTTCTAACTAGCTCCCCCTTACAACCAGCAAGGGTTCAACCTTTACAAATAAAGGATTTTCTAAACTTAGTTCTCTTCAAGAACGGATAATGTTACACACTTAAGTACAATTAATGCTCTTAATACAAGAAGAGACTTAACCACAAAGAGTACAAGATAAGTAGATGAAAAGAACTCTCAATGAGTTAAATGCTCTTTCTCTTTTCTGGGCAGCTTTGAATGCTTGAAGGATTTCTCGGTTTCTCACTCTAGCTTTCTTCAAAGATATTAGTTGTCTTCATAAATGAAGGTGAGCTTGTTTATATAGTCTTCAAGTATTCTCACTCTTGGTAGGTGGGTTAGCCATTTGAATATGGCCGTTTTTCCCATGTTACCGTTTGCCCAATTAATGCTCCATTAATGCTTAGAAGGGTTGACTTTGCTTTATCTCTGAAAAGTAGTTCTGACACCTCTGCTCTGTCAAAAGCATTCTGACACTGCATTGCTCTGAACGTTCTGATATTCTGATTGCTTGCGGAAGCAAGTCCACATCCGGAAGCAACTTTACTCATTGTACTGCATTTTGAACGTTAGTCTCAACAATAATAGCACATACTCACATGCAGTGGGAGTTCACTTAGTCTAAGGGAGTTCTTTTCCATCCGGAATCAATTCCACATCTGGAAGCACTTTCACTGGACGTTGGGTTATGTTCACATTTTACTCACTGACGCTCAGTGTTATCCATACCAACAGCTAGCGCTAGTCACTAAGCATTCAGAAGCAAATCCACTGGACGTTGGGTTATGGTCACTGGCGCTCAATGTTATCCATACCAACAGCCAGCGCTAGTCTTAATACAATCGGAAGCAAATCTACATCCGGAAGCTTCCTAACTTAGTCTTCAAGGATTTTATACACTAATGCTCTTAGACTGAGTTATGACTTAGTGATATACTTGCTGTCATTGGGGGATGAGACGTTCATCCGCGAGCGCTAGTCTTAGTCCATCCGGAAGTAAATCCACATCCGGAAGCACTCTTACTTGGGGTTCTATATTAACCTAATATTCGCTAAGTGTTTGGCTTGTTCTTTCATATTTTAGTCTTCATCAAAACTTAAGATTCTAACATACATACACACACAACATCACCTTCAAACTCATCTCCGATCTCCTCTCTTTCTCTCAACCACACACCCACCATTCTCATCACCCATTCACTTCCTTTCCCTCCCAAATCTGCAAAATCATGTTGGTTACTCATGTCTACACTGTTTTTCTTCGTCATCGGCGAGCTTCATCTCCTCACCGTCTTCTTCTTCATTTTCCGGCGAGGCTTCGTCGATTCCGGCGGAAATCACGGAGTACGACGGTGGTAGGTAAGATTTTCGGCTTCTTTTGGTTTCTCAAGCCATTTTCCTTTTCTAAACTTTGTTCCCTTCGTTTTCTTATGTTTCTCTCCTTTTTCCTTTAAATCTCGGCCAGCCACCTTAGTGGCCATTTTCCGGCGAGTTCCGACGGCGGTTAATGGCGGAATCCAGCGACATTGAGCTCAGGTAGCTATAATCTTTCCATTTTGTTTTCTTTTCTGCTATACCGGGTGAGATTTGAGTGGAGGCCGAACTGATTGAGGGGGGTTCTGAAGTTTGGGTCAAATAATAAGCTGGAATAATACTAAACTTTATATTTTTGTGTGTTTTGAGCAAAGATTTGTGAGTGGATTAAGAATTTGATGGTTTCTATGAAAACCCTAAGATTGGACAGCCCTAATCTGTCCATGTATAAGAGGACTTTAGGTCCAAAATTTCTAAATTGCTAGTTTAGGAATCTGTTGTGATGTTGTTATGATTGTGAGATTGATGTTAGGTGGTTACATGTACATGTGAGGGTGTTGATTTTATTCTTTGCCCTCTCCTCTGTCAAATGGATTTGGTTTTATGCGGTATACTGAAATGTGTGTCTGTGTGTGTGTGTGTGAGGAATGTGCAATAAGGAAATATGTTGGTTTGTAATGCATGAATGATTTGTTTGTGGTGGATAAAGTTGGTATGCAATTGAGTTTTAATGTAATAACATCTTACATGTTTATTTGGAGTTGAAGTGAATGATAAGTAGTAAATGTAGTTGAACATGAATTATTTGTTATTGATGCTATTTTTATGCTTGCTAAAATTACAAGTATATTAACATTATGTGAGAAGCCGTATGATGTATAACATGTGAAGAGAAGAAATGTATGTCTTGATATGTATATGTAGAAAATTGAGTGCTTTCAAGTGAAGCTTTAATTGAGTTGTAATGTTTCTGTTGGATTGAGAATTTTTAGGAATGAAGATGTTTAGTTTGATTAGGCATGGTCTGGTTTGATTTGTGATTTGTGTAATGTAATAATAAGTTGTGGTTGAAAAAAAAACAAAGGTTAATATGTGTATATAGAATGTTTATTGTAAGGAAGCATACTTAGTTGTTGAGAGATTCATTTTTGAAAGAAGTGTATTAGAAAATTAAGGAATTATGATTTAGAAGAAGGGAATTGGATGGTTTAGGGGCTGAAATGGGTTTAATGTCGAGGACATTCTCAATTATAATTTAATTATAGAGAATGGAAGGTAATTGTTTTTAGTGCTACATTGATAAACATGGTTTATTCTTGTGGTTTTGACTTTGCTATGTAACTTGCTTTGTTTGGTTTAGTCATTCCAATGTTCTATGCGCTATTAAATTTTGGAACTTATTGATTTTTAATTAGTGAGACCCTAATTACTATGTCTTGCTGCGTGGCTGAAAATGAGTTTTAAAGTTTTAGGGTTTTGGTTCTTTCTTTTGTCTTGGCTAAGATTCTCTGTTTTGTTTGGAGTGTGGAGTGTAATAAACCTTGATGAAAAATTAATTTTTGAGCTCACAGAGACACGATTTTGTATTTATATGCATGTGTTATAAAGGATATTAAAAGATATGTGTTTAAAGTTTAAGGAGTAGTAGGAAGAATATTCATCTTGGCTGAAAAGATTGGTTTATGTCCATTGATGAGATCCTTGTGTTTGTTTGATGAATATTGATCACTTGATTGCTATGAATGCATCCTTATTTTACTTAGATGATTGATATTATTCCAATATGCATTTGTTATTCTAAGATTGTTGATGTTGATTCACATGATGTTGTTTTGACATGAAAACTTAATAGGTAATGTGTGAACTGATCAGTGTATGATGTATGATTGTAAGCACATTGATTTTGATTGAAACTTGATTTTAGGTTATAGAATATAAACGTAAAAGGATGGGTAGTAATTAGGATCGAGAGTGACGCTAAGTAACATAAACAAGAATAGATGCTCACATTCCTTGTTATATGAAATAGGAGAATATAGTAAGAGAGGTGCTTGGAAGGAAAAAAAACTTACAAGGAACGGTAGGGAAGAACAATAAAGTGCTAAGGGCGACAGGTAATCACACTTAACCTTACTATAACATTGAGGGTGATGTTAGTTGGGATTCTTAAAATCCTTTCTCACCCTCTATATATATATATTATCTTTGAAAAGGTATTTTTATACAAAACAGGCTATCGGGTGCCTTTCAAACACGATTATTTTCATATAAAAGATTTCGACACATTATATATGTAGTATCCTGTCTGCTGGTGCTGGATATTTTGGACTTGTGTGACATATTTGCAGGTGCTGGATTTTGAGAGGTTGTGAGTATAGAAAATGGATTAGATGTGAGTTGAGATTTTGGAGAGTTATGTTAAGGGAAGATATTGTGGATAATAGATTGAAAGGTGATGTGAGAGTGTATGATGCTGAGATTGATGTTGATGTTGATGTTGATGTTGATTATTGTGGATGAGATATTGATAGGGATATGGTGAGCATTGCATGACACTGAAATTGATGTACCATCGCGCGATGATAATTGTCGATTGGCCGATCGACAGTTATTTGTACTGATCCTTTTCGGATTGATTAGACCGGGGATCATAGGTCGACTTATTGAGAGAAAGTGACCTACGGAATTTTGGCAGTGGAGAGCCCAACCGTTCCCATTATGCAATGGAAACAGAATTGAGGTTCTCTCTCTGGGGATATCCAGAGAGGGAAATTGCCCCCTCATTATAGAGAGGGGCACAGTGTCAAATCATATAGTGAAGATTGGATGCTGGAGATGAATGCCCCTTGATGGCACAATGCATCTATAGGTGAGTGTGAGAGTTGGCGTAGTAGTACTAATGGATTGGAGATAGAGATGTTGACGTTATTGTTTGGAAAGTGATAGAGAAATGTGAATGATTTATGGAGAGAAAATCTGGAATATATGTATTATTGATTTTTATACTGTGGTACCCTTTAGACGCCCTCACTACCGCACATCTCACTGTTATAGTGAGTTAAGCGGTGATTACTGGGACAAATTGTCTCATCCCACGATTACTGACATTTTTGCAGGTATTCATGCACAAACGCAAGCATCAGGAAAGGGAATTAGGTAGAAGTTATATAGACTATTTTGAATTGTATATTGCCAATTTGTATAGGTCTGCATTCGCTTCCGCATGTATATATATATATATATATATATATATATATATATATATATATGTAGGTATTGTTTAATATCAATTAATTTTGTTTATTAACCATGTTAGGCAAATCCTTTCTAACATGGTTAGTTATTAATTAGTTATTAATTATCCATGATAGTGTTCAGGTTGTATCAGGAAATTCTTTTCTATCATGGATAATATTTAATCATTAGGAAATTCCTTTTCTAACTATGATAGGACATTGATATTATGGAAATCCTTTTTCTATCATAGTTAGTAAAGAGATTATTAGATCTAAAATGGATATCATTGGTTAATTAGCTAATTAGTAACAGAATGTTACAATTTCACTTCAAAATCTTTTTAATTCTCAGCAAATTTATTTATTTTAAACTTGATGACTCCAAAACTTTAACCAAAACTTATAACAAAACATAATAAATTTAGGGAGTCATCACGAGATCAATGAGATAAAGGTGTGGGTTACCAAGTTTTTCAAAATTATATTTTGAAAAATTATCTACGCACATGTTTGAATTATATTCATTATAAAATTGTTTGGTGGAGTATGTTAGTTTGAATGGCATAAAGGTGTGCATTTCATGATTTGAAATTATTATGTACCAATGGTTTATTTCATGCACGTTTTATGAAAAATCTAGTGGTCTTGTGCCTCACGTTTTGGGTGATGTATACGTTGAATGAGATGGTTTGTATGTGACACTGGTATATTGAATATATGTCATCCATGGATGAGGTACCCTGTATGATCAACACAGACTAATTGAAAGTGAGAAATATGGAAAGACGAATTGGGGGAGAACGCCCCCCAGTCTCATGCGAAGGTTGTTAGTCCCTACTGGATCGTATCACAGGTACTTGTGTGGTTTACTTGTGACTGCAAATTTTTTATTATGAGATTTCAAATGATTTGACCGTATTACCGGTATTTGCTTGACCTACTTGTGAAGTTGTTGTTGAGCTGTTTAGTTTTGAGATTTCAAATGATTGAACATTCTATATTTATGAGATTTTGAGCAAATATTTGGATATTAGGGTAAAGGTGCAAAAATAGCCACCGTAAATTTAAAAATGGGCACTTTTAACTCTCGTAAATTTAAGGGGGCAAAACCGTACACTGTAAACAAAAATGGGGCAAAATCGTACATTGTAAACAAAAATGGGGCAAAAGTAATATCTCTATTAGGCAAAGTTAAACATACATTTTCTAGACGTAGACTCTACTATCAGTAAATGATGTGTCAATTCAAAAATCCACTGTGGAAGCTGAAAGACATCCAGTTGAACCCTAAATCACTTGAAACGAACCCTAAATCCCCAAATCATTTCGATAAGAAACGAAATAGAATCCCAAATCATGTGAAATTCACCTTACTTCTTCGTAATTATCTAAAAAAATAAAGCCCCATCAACATATTGCACCTTTAAATGTATGACATGTCATTTACTGATGGTGGGGCCACGTCTGGAAAACGTCTGTTTAACTCTGTCTAATAGAGAGAAGTTACTTTTGCTCCATTTTGGTTTATCGTGTACAATTTTGCCCCCTTAAATTTACCAGAGTTATAAGTGCTCATTTTTAAATTTATAGTGGCTACTTTTGCACATTTGCCCTTGGATATTATTATGCATATAATTGTTACTTGTGACATGCTTTAAAATTATATATCTATAACGCTCCACTAGACACCTTGCTAGCACCCACATGTAAGTAAGCGAGTAGTTATTGGTTACACCGGGACTACCCCAAATGTTTTCATATTTTTAGGTATTAGAAGAATAGTGGAGAGTCATGGGAAGAAGGATATGGGAACTTCTCTAGAATAGAGAGATTCTAAGCCATCAAGACCGATGTTATTGCCACAAATAGGACTAATTCATTTTTGTTATATGCTTCCGCATTGTTTTTGAATATTTATATTTTCCATAACTTTTCTTGTAAAATATATGCTGTTTAATTATTTTGATTTATTTTTAAATATTCATGTTAGCCCTATAATTGTTTTAGTAAATTCCTTTTCTAACATGGATATATTTGAATTGTAAGTGTTGTTTTATTAACATAATAGCTTATTTTAATTAATTAAATGTTTTTCTATTATGGATTATTTTTATAATATTTATTCTTTTCTAACTATGATAGTTTTATATTCATGTTTTGGAAGTTTCTTTTTCTATCATAGTTAGACCCTTGAAAAATGTTTTATTTTAAATCATTATGAAAATTCTTTTCTAACTATGTTAGCTATTTTTTTATTAGTCAAATTTTTTTCCTAGCATAGTTAGCTGCAACGATAATTTTGAACTCCATTTATAACTACATGTTTTAAAAGTGATTTAAAAGCATATTTAGAAATCGGGTTGTTACAACTATCCTATCTCAATTAATGTAGTTAGGGAGTCACTAGGGTTCTAATTCACTAATTTACCAAACCTCATGAACCCATGAGTCCAATTATTTAATTAGTGGAATCCCAAGAACCTCACTAAAATACCAAACCTCACTAACCGGCAAGTCTAATACCTTGGCACTTTTGAGTTTTCTCTAGGTTTTCTAAAATACCAAACCTCACTAACCGGCAAGTCTAATACCTAGTCTCATGAACCCATTCAATTAGATATTATTAATTACCCTAGAGTGTGATTAGTGATTATAATGCATTAGGTTCAATTACAATTCAATTCAACAAACTATCTACCAATATCATGAGTAAATAGAGATATCTAAAGAATTATAAAGAACATATGTATGACCATACATATTGTTGAGTTCAAATCCCTCATTACAAGTCAAAATAACAATCAAACTAAAATAAACATGATAATTTAATCTCAAAGTATAAATGATAAACCTAACCTAGGAAATCATAAATACAAGAGAAAAGTAAAGAACAAAACTCCTCTACTAAGCATGAGAGCTCAAGCTATACCCCATCATTCCCTAGAGTAAAGAGGGTTAGTTGTTATAGAAGTTTGTCATATGATTGATGAAAGAGAGAATTTTGGTTGTAGGAAGAAAATGTGTGTCTCTCTGAATGAATGGTGAAGTTCCTTTTATATGTGTATCGGTTGAAGGAAATGAGATGGAAGGTTGAAGAAGTCTCCTTCTTTCATGCGTGTGCTCCCTCCATTTTCTCCATGACCTTTTCTCACATGCAAGTGATATTTGAAAGTCGATTGTTTCTCCGTAGGTGATTCAATCAAAATTTTGAAAAGTCTTTTCTCTTAAACATGAATAAATATACAGTTTTCATAATTAAAAAAATAAACATACCTAAAATAATCTTTTTCTTAAAAATTAAAATAAATGTTTTCCTAAAAAACACAAACCATGTGACATGCATTTCTACTCCCGAACTACGTGGGTTTTGATCCCTTAATGGTACGTAGCCCCTAGGTTAAATCCTAGGTCAAGTCTAACTATGTAAATATTTTCTCTCCCCCTTTCTTTTTCGTTTTATTTTTCTTTTTTATTGTATATATTATTAGAAGTAATATTTATTTTTAAATAAGTAACTTAGGGTAACAATTCTCTTGAACGGGTGCTATGGGGAGCCTTACACCTTTCCCATGCATAATTGACTCATGAACCCTATTTAGTTTTTTTCAAAAGAGTCTTATTATTGTAAAAGGTGTTCCAAAATATCCTTTTTAATAATTTTGGTGGCGGCTCCATTTTTCCATCTTGAAGTACCTAGTGATCTCCATATAGCATAAACATAAACATAAACATAAACACAAACATAACCATGTTATACATAGCCAAGATTTTCAAATTCGTGATAAAACATTAATAATTTTATTGACATCACCCTTAAAGAACTCTGAAACACATTCAAAATCTCTCGATTCTCCAAAGAACCCTCTACTGCAGTGATTATTGAAATATTGACTTATTAACATCCAGATAAATAAGGAACAAAGTTTTTCAGTACTACAAAAATACATTTTCATGTCGCGCTTTTTTAAGCGACGTCTATACCAAAAATGTGAAAAGACCACTTTTTACATCGCAGAAAAAACCGAAGTGAAAAGTGGACTTACACAATGTTTTTTAAAAAAAACTTCTAAAGGTGTATCCACGTCGCATTATTATAAATTAGGGACATAAATAACACTTGTCATGTAAATTTTCCTAGAAAAGTGACGTAAAAGTTGTTATTCACATCGATTTTTTCATATGAAGTTAATAATTTTCTTATTTTGACTTTTGTTTGCCAACTATAACAAACATAATTACTTATAACCCCGTATAATAGACATATAATTGTCACTCCATGTGAATGAAATTGTCCAAAATTAAATGTAAATACCCTATTTTGTCTGGACTCCACCAAATTAAAAATAAAAAAAATATATATAAAAAATAAAACATGAAAAATTGAAAAAATGAGAAAATAAAACAAAATAAAATATGCTCTCTTTTTTCTTTCTTGCAAGGAAAGCACAAGTCAAATTTCCTAAGAGTCAATCTTGATGATTGGCCCTCAAGTAAGGAAATAAAATGAAATAATTATATTGATTAGATTTTGGTCATAATGAAAAATATTGATGTGAATCACTATAATTTGATTTGGTGTAATAAATAAGAAAAGTTTTGAACAAATAAGAGGAAAAAAGGAAATACCCATCAAATTCTTTTGTTGAAACATAAAAGACAAATATGAGTAATGAATGAAAGATTATTCACATGTGATGAATTATTGAGATCTGATGGTGGATTAGTGAAATTTCATGGTTTTCCTTTTAAATAAAAAAAGAAAATAACAATAATAAGAAAGATTTTAAGAGGAAACCCTAGAGGTTGTGACCTATATAAGTGAGAGCAAGAGAGCATAGAAGGGGGAGGATTTTTGGAGAAAATCTAGCTTTTTAAAGCAAAAAAAGAGGCAATAAGATAGGTTCCTTGTAGAGAGATGAATATTAAAAAAAGGTAGATACATCTATCTCTATGTATGTTGTTTTGGGGAAGTAGGGAGAGAAAGTGATTAAGAGAGTGATATCCTTGTTGAAACTTCTCTTCACCCTTCTTTTCTTATGCCAATGAAAGTCTCCAGTGAGACAGAGGTATCAACAATTTCTCACATCTCATTTAGGCAAATGTGACATAATTCTTTTAGACAACTTGATTGTTCTTCGCCTAGCCAATATTTTGAGATAAGTGAGAATTACTCTTGTGCTCTCATTCTTCTTTGAAAATATTGTTTTTTATAAATGCCCTCACATGTTCAAAAATCATTTTTCATGATTTTACAATTTTAATTTGAAATTTTTGCAAAGAAGTTGAATCGTTTTATAATCTCATGTTTTCTTCTTTTATCCATCATGTCATCGAAATTCAACATTTTATCTTGGTTCCATATATCATTTACCTATCTTTGTTTTGTTTTCATTTCAAAATTGTGAAATATCTTTCATAAATAAAAAATAATAAAATGAAATATCTTTTATAAAACATGAAAAATGTTTTGACTGATTTTCATGCCGTGTAAGATTGAATAATATTCTCAAGTTGAAAGCCGATTGTTTCTCCGTAGGCGATTCAATTAAAATTTTGAAAAGTCTTTTCTCTTAAACAAGAATAAATATACATTTTTCAAAATAAAAAAAATAAACAAGCGTAAAATAATTTTTTTCTTAAAAATTAAAATAAATGTTTTCCTAAGAAACACAAACCAAATGACATGCATTTCTACTCCCAAACTACGTGGGCTTTGATCTCTTAAGGGTTCGTAGGCCCTAGACTAAATCCTCGGTCAAGTCTAATTCTGTAAATATATTTTCTCTCCCTTTCTTTTTCGTTTTATTTTTTATTTTTTATTGTATATATTATTTCGCTTGGTAATTGAAGAAAATTAAAATTAAGGTCATATTTATTTTTAAGTAAGTAACTTAGGGTAACCATTCTCTTGAACGGGTGTTGTGGGGAGTCTTACACCTTTCCCATGCACAATTAAGTCCCGAACCCTATTTAGTTTTTTTTAAAAGAGTATTATTATTGTAAAAGGTTTTCCAAAAGATCCTTTTTAAAAATTTTGGTGGTGGTTCCATTTTTTCATCTTAACCTAATTTTTTGGGCTAATCTCGGAGGGGTTTTCGCTACTCCCTGAAGGTTAATTTTTTATGGGGGCCTTCATCATCATGATGAAGGAAACTAAGAGACCTTGTGAGAATTAGAACAACCTAAAACCATTTCACTTATTAGAAGGAATTGAGAAGCTTACCCAATTAGTTAGCATTGTCCTTTATAGGGTACATGACCAACCCTAAGGTAATTCCGAAAATAGGACACTAGAGGGCATATTTTTTTTTCTTCATAATCATTCTCATTCATTTACATTTAAACTCATTTTAATGTGAAATTTAGACGTCGTTGTTTTTATGATTCTCGTGATATAATAACTCAAGTTTTTTTAATAAATAAACAAATAAATAATAATTAATAAAAACAAGTTAATAAAAATAATATATTGCATATCCTTTAATCATTCTAGGTTATCGCAATATTATTCACATCTTCCACATAGGATAATAAACCCTTTTAGGGGGTGAAGTAATTTTTTTTTATAATCTTGTATATAATATCATGATACACTATAAATTTGATATGAGCTATAAATACAATAAAAATTTACAAAAGCCATAACCACTCATATGAAAATGACATATTTAGTGCATATCATTACATGTAGCATGTAAATATACACTCTAAGTTTTCCCTTTTTTTCTTCCAAAGGTAAATGAGTTATCAAATAAGTTTGACATAAGGTTTGATGGCACAAGAGATGTATTCAAGCCGAGTACCCACCGGAAAAGTGTATGGAGGAGAGGGCGTAAGATTAAAGGTACAAAAGTTGAATCACTTGACAGCCTAATACAAATAAGTCGTTCCATAGATGCTCATACCCATTTGGGTTTGTCGATATAGATACGACAACATACTTGACCTCCTCAAAGCACGGGTGCATAGTGCATCCCTCATTGAGCTATGCCAATACTGGGATGTCTCCTTAAGATGCTTCACATTTCCAAACTTCCAATTGACCCCAACTATAGAGAAATATCGGGCAATTCTAAGATGCTACATAAGAAGAAGACCCCAGTATATCAATATCAAGGTCGTCAACCTTCTGAGGCAGCGATAGCAAAACTATTAGAAATTCGAACTGGAGAAGTTGAGATATTGGGTAATGGACGAAACAAAGGGATCAAAAGGACCGCAATAGAGACCCGTTTATTGAAGATGCCAAAGGACGGAAAATGGGAAAGTTTTCAAAGAATCTTAGCTCTAGCCATTTATGGCATAATCCTTTTCCCCTTTTCAGTAGGAACAATTGACCTTGAAGCTATAAGTGTCTTCCAATCTGTGGAATATTATAAAGTCAATCCTATACCTGCTATTTTAGCAGAATCTTCATATCACTATCTTACTGTCATACCAAAGGGAAAGGAAGATTAAGATGTTGCCTTTAACAACCTGATCCTAATTCTACATTTTAATACCATTTTAATTTATTTAATAGTAAATCTGTTTCAAATCAAATCAATTACTATTTCATTTACAAATCAAATTACAAATCCTTAATTAAAAATAGTTAAAAGTCCAATTATGTTAGAAAAAGAATTTAAGTTGACATAATAGCTATGAAGGACACCGATTTTGCGGTCGGTGTAGTGTGCCTTGGGTCTAGTCCTTCAAGAAATTTTAGTACCTCAAGGTAAGCGGAAGTTACCTCAGGTATCGTTCTCAGAGGAGCCTTGTTTAATATAACTAACCTAGTAAATTAAATGCAATGCAAGATGATTTGGGTAAAGAAAATATATTTTGATGATTTTTGAAGATGGAATAAAGTATGCAAAACAAATAAATATTTTTGATATTTTTAATGAAAGGGTGTGATGGAAGTGAAGTGTTCTTGGAAATGATTTTCAATGGTCATCGTAACTTTCTAAATATTTTTGGGGAGTTTAATGCACTAATTTCCTAATTTACCAAACCTCATGAACCCATGAGTCCAATTACCTAATTAGTGGAACCCCAACTAACTAGAAATTGTTAAGTCCTTTAGCACATTTGAGTTTTCTCTAGGTTTCCTAAAGTACCAAACCTCACCAACCGGTAAGTCTAATGCCTAGTCTCATGAACCCATTCAAATAGGCATTATTAAATACCCTAGAGTGTGATTAGTGCTTTGTAATGCATTAGGTTCAATTATAATTTAATTCAATCAAACTATCTATCAATACCATGAATAAATAGAATGATATCAAATAAACTATAAAAAACATATACATAACCATGTATATTTATAAGTTCAAATCCCTCATTACAAAACAAAATCACAAATACCCACAATAACAACCAAATCCAGTCCAATCTCAAAACATAAATGCTAACCTAAATGTTACATACTGTTACTAATTCCCTGATTAATTCAATAATACCTTCACTAACTATGATAGAAAAATGATTTCCATAATATCAATAAATCTATCATAGTTAGAAAAAGAATTTCCTAATAATAATCACTATTCATGATAAAAAAGAATTTTCTAATATAACCTGAACACTATCATAGATAATTAATAACTAACCATGTTAGAAAAGAATCACCTAACATGGTTAGAAAAAGAAGGGACCTATTACATTTCTTCAATTAACCATTAATATCAATATAAATAAAAATATGTGGAAGCGAATGCAGACCTATACATTTTGGCAATATACATATCTAAATAATCAAAATAACCTTTGAAACTTAATTCCCTTTCCTGTTGTCCGAGCCTGTGCATAATCACCTGCAAAAATGTAAGTAATCGTGGGGTGAGACAACTTGTCTCAGTAATCTACTACTTAACTCACTATAACAGTGAGATGTGCGGTAGTAAGGGCGTCTAAAGGGTACCACATTTTAAAATCACTAATATCTATATATATATAAGTCCAAGTCTTCTTCTATTTATCGCTTTGATCTCTCTGTCACGTCCTATTCAAATCAAGTTCATCATCTCCACTTCCCAAATATCACTCAAAATCCCTCACTCAATTTCCATATCAATTAAACTTCACCATCTAATCTCTAATCCTTGCTATCATCACTGTAATCTCATTCATACTTTCTCAAATCCAACTTCTCGGCTCACATCCATGTACAACCCTGTTGCTCTACTCATGCCATCCCGGAGGCACTACGCTCGAGCCCTATATGTATTCCAAATGAGTTGACACTGTGCCCCTCTCAAAAATGAGGGGGCAATTTCCCTCCCTAGTAAACCCATGAGAGGGAAACCCCAATCTGTCTCCAATCAGAAAGGGAGTAGTTCCTGTCTCCAATCAGAAAACTGCTGGTCACAGTCTCCAATCTGTCGACCAATGGTCACAGTCTCCAATCTGTCGACCCGTACAAATAACCGTTGATTGGCCTATCAACCGGTTATCATCGCGCGATGGTACATAGTTCTCAGTGTCATGCAATTCACCCAATTCCTTTCAAAATCTGAATCCCATTTAATATCTCAATCACCATTTCCTTCAACATATCAATAATATCCTGTGATATTTTCCTGTAACACTTCTTCCAAATTTCTTCAACCACAACATACAATTTTTCTAACTCAAATCACTATTCCTCAACTTAAATTTCCAAAGCCTAAAACCCTTCATCTCTCACCTTCTCTTATCTATATTAACTCTCAATGTCACTGCCAGAACACTATACCTATATACCTTTCAAACCATTACAGCTCAATAACAACCACCAGCCAGAATAATATATATATAGTGTCACAAATTTCTTTATATGAAAATAGTCGTGTTTGAAAGGCACCCGATAGCCTATTTTGTATAAAAGTAAGTTTTGAAGATTTTATATTTATATAGAGGGTTAGAAAGGATTTTCAAATCCCACCTAACATCACCCTCAATGTTATAGCGAGGTAAGAGTGATTACCTGCGGCACCTAGTGCTCCATTGCTTTTCCGTCCCATTCATTGTAAATTCCCCTGTTATCATCCATACACTAAAGAGTATGAATAACCATCCTTACAAATATTTATTAACGTCACTCTCGATCCTAATAATGCTACCCATCCTTCTATTGATTTCTATTATACTATAACACCATTTCTTAAGTGGTCACAACAGGTATTTCAGCCATAACAATACAATGCACCCATTTATACACATACATGCAGCAATACCTACCAAGTCATTCCTATTTAAAACCTTTTCTTACATTGCAATGCAAATTCGTTTATTTCTTTTCATGTACCATTCATTTGTTTACAATTAAGAAATAAGAGTTCATATGTGAAATGCGTGGCTGTCACCCAAGAGGGGGGGGTGAATTGGGTGGCAGAATAAAACTTATAAAATTGTGCTTCTCTTTTAAAAACCTGGTTGCTTGTGCTTGATGAGAATGACGATGTATCACCCCAAGCACAAGTAAGTATCTAGTGGTGTGGTGCTTGATGTGTAAGTTAAACAATCAGAATAAGCACACATAAATTTATCCTGGTTCGGTCACTTCCAGACCTACATCCAGTCCCCAGGCTCCACCTGAGATTTTAATCCACTAAACTTCTTGTTTAAACCAGGCACAAGAAAGCCTTTACACTTTAGGTTTTACGAGCACAGGTTCACCTAACAACCCACAGGTTTTACCACGGGCTAACCTGCAAACCTTTACAACCACAAGTTTTGCGGGCTAACTTGCAACCTATGGAGATTTAGAAAACCTCTAAATGCCCCCCCTCACTTTTGTAAGATAATAACCCTGTTCTTCAAGCACAAGCTTTAGAACAGCCTCTATCAATTAGAGGATTTGATAATGTGTTCACTTTATGAACTGATTGTGATAAACACTTAAGTACAAATGATTCTCTCTAAAAATAGATGATGTTACTCACTTAAGTACAAATGAATGACTCTCTAAGAATGTTACAACTCTTAAGATCAGAGAGAAGAGGATGAGAGGAATGTAGAATACAATATCTCAGACAATAGGCTCTGTTCTTCCAACCTCTCTTCTGAATGTAGATGTTCCTTTTATACTCGACCTCAAGGCTTGGGTGGCAGGTTGAATATGTCCGTTTGAATATAGCCGTTATTCCCAAGTTACCGTTGAGAAGTACATCTTCATTAATGCTTAGCAGGGTTGACTTGCTTTATCTCTGAAAAGCAACTCTGACACTCTGCTCTGACAAAAGCATTCTGACTTCTGAGTATGTGACGTTGACTCTTGTACTCTTGCTGACGGATGATCATTGTTCACCCGGAAGTGGCAATCTTGCTCTGCAAGTGTTAGTCTCTAAATCCCAGTGCCAAGAGTTTATGCATCCGGAAGCTCAGTTGCATCCGGAAGTAAGACTAAGTTCTGCACATACTTGTTAGTCCAACATAGTAATATATATAATCAAGTATAGTAAGAACTATATATGTTGTGGGAAGCTTGTTTTCCATTGGAAGCATTCTTGCTTAGATTGTGTTCTGACTTAGTGTATTGTCTACTGACGCTAGGGGATCTCTATTCCAAAGGTCAGTGTAAGTCTTGTTATTTTACTCTAAGTCTTCCTTAGTGACTCAGTGTGTCTTTTACTCATGCTTTGGGATGTATAGTATATCAACACACAATCACATGTAGTGGGAGTTCACTTAGTCTAAGGTGTATCCGGAAACACTTCTACATCCGGAAGTAAATCCACTGGATGAAGGATTATATTCACTATTACTCACTCTCGCTCAGTGTCCTTCACTCCAACAGTCAGCGCTAGTCACTAAGCTATCGGAAGCACTTTCACTTGACATGGTAAACTCACTGACGCTTAGGGTTATATCTGTTCTATCAGTCTGCGCCAGTCTAAGTCTAACAGGAAGCAATTTCACTTGACGTGGTAAACTCACTGACGCTTAGGGTTATATCTATTCTATCAGTCTGCGCCAGTCTAAGTCTAACAGGAAGCAATTTCACTTCTGGTTGAATCATAGCTTAGTCTTAAGGTTTTGTATATCTAGCGTTCATGGACTAAGTTAAGTCCCTAGTGAGTTACTCGCTGCCGCTGGGGGATGAAACATTCATCCGCGTGCGCAAGTCCTAGTCTATCCGGAAGTAAATCCACATCCGGTTGCACTCTTACTTGGGATCCTATGTTAACCTATTGCTTTCTAAGTACTTGGCCTATTCTTTCATATTTTAGTCCTCATCAAAACTTAAGATTCTAACATTCTCCCCCTTTTTGATGATGACAAACTTAGTTTTATCGATTAAATTTATATGAAAGGATTATCAGAAGAATAAAAGCAATAGATAAGAACAAGTAACTTAGGCAAATATTATTGATAAGCAGAAGTTACACGTCAGAGTATACAATCAAATAACATATACAAGTAAAGAACATATACAAATAAATTACACTAAGCAAGTATGAAAGTATGCATGAAAACAAAACTAAAAGAAAATGTTTGGATTGGGGGTTCAGGGTTTGTATTTCTTTTTTCTCTCCCTCTCCTTCTGTCTCTCTTCATTTTCCTTTTGAAGTTTGGCTAACTCGGCCTCATGCACATTCTGGTCTATCTGGACAATGATCTGCTGAAGCTCTTCTTCATCTCTTTCCCTTCTGAGCCTCTCTGATTCAATAAACTCCTCGGATGCCCTTTTCATGTTCTCTACTTCTTCATACCCAGGGAACCCTGTAGCATCGTCGAAGTAGGTGACCTCTCCATTGGGATAGTGAACAGCCCGGATTTTTACGTTCCATACAGGGAAGTTGGGATCCTCCTCAACTTCCTGGGCTTTCCTTTTCCCTTTCCCTTTACTCTTCCCTTTGCTCTTGCTAATTGGAGGAGTGGGCATGGCACTTGCTCTGTCAGCATCGAGGCAGGCCATCTGACCAAAGGATAACTTAATTGTGAATCCAAACTTCTCAAATTCCTCAGGAGTCATGTCTTCAATTTCCAACTTGACTTCCTTCAGAATTGGAACTGCTTGAACCACTGGAGTTTCTTGCTCAACCTGGGCAGATGAAGTTCCTTGCTCAGGTAGGTCAGATGGAGTCTCTTCCTCAGTCTTATCAGATTCAGTGGTGGCAATAATTCTCCTGGCACGCTTTCTAGCAACGGCCTTCTTTCTAGACTCCCTGAAGATGACTGCTGGCTCAGATGAGGGAGGAGGGGCAGATGGACGCTCAGATGAAGGAGTCTCAGATGCTTGCCCAGAGGATGCAGGAATAGGCTTGGCTATCATAATAGGAGGATGGTTGGGTCTCTTCAGCCGGTACTTCATCATAATCTCCTCAACAATATTCTTGCTTGTCTTAGTTGGAGGAGGCTCTGAAGATGACTCAGGCTGTGAGGATTGTTCATTCTGCCCAAAGACAACCATCTCCAATTGTGGTCCTTGCTCAGCCGACCTCTGCTGCTGCATGAACCGGATTGTTTCTCCTCTTATAAGGCTCTCAGCACCACCCAGCCTTTGGGATTCCATAGCACGGCGAAGGGCTGCTGCTATGTCTTCATCAATCCATATGCTGGCTGGCTGAGGACATCCCGTGTGTTCATTGACAAGCGAAGGGCAGACATGACATCTCTCCCCCTTTTGGCATCATCAAAGAGGGTGAGGGCCAGTGAGGACGGAGTGGATGGAGGGGAGGGTGGAGGGTCAGGGCCAAAGCGTTTTGGGGGTGAGGATTCTGGGGAGGAGGTAGGTAAGGTATTTTCTGGGGAAGAGGCAGTGTCGGGGAACCAGGAGGCATTTACAAAAAGGTTTTCATAAGGATGAGTGGAGGAATATTCAGTGTAGGAGGTGGTGGAGTGTGGTGTGAATGGTAGGTGGTCATCAGAGAGTGGCTGAAGAGGGGGGTAATCTCTGATATACATTTGGCTGAGGGGGTGAATGGCAGTGTGAAATCCAAGGTGCTCGGGCAGGGGGTTGGATCTGAGTCTAAGGTTGGGGGGCGTAATGGAGAGCGAGTAGGAGCACCTGGTCGTGTGAGAATGAGTGAAGAAGGTGTTGATGGAGAGTTTAGTGGGGATTGGCATGGAGAGTGTTGAGGTGAGTCTTGGATTTGCTGGTTATGGGTAGGTGAGGGCTGAGAGTGGTGGTCATTGTTTGGTGATGGTGGGGGTTGCTGGTCATTTTGTGGTGGTGGCTGAGGTTGTTGAGTGTTAGGTGGAGGAGGAGGGGGAAGTTGAGGGTGACCAGAAGGAGGAGGAGGTGGGTTTGGGGAGGAGGAGGAGGTGGTAGGTTACCTTGTGGTTGGGGAATCTGAAGGTGGGAAAGGATAAGGTCGAGTTTGGCATCCACCCTGGCTAGATGATTTTCGATCTGGCCAACTCTGTCTTCAAGCCGCTGGATTCGCTCCCCTTGCTGCTGGAAGCCAGAGTCACACTCAGCACGGAGAGGGCCTACCAAGGAGTCAGGCAGCCTAAAGAGAAGCTCTTCCTTAACTTCCTCCGCAAAGGCTCTGACAGAGGCTGGCACTCTTGCAGCACGGCTTGGCCCAGCATGGGAGTCCACTTCCTGATCCCCTGCTGTAGAGGGGGCCGAGGTCTGAGAGGCACTGCCTGCTTGAGAACCTGATTTCGTGGCCTTGGCCTGCTTGTTGTATTTAATGCCCATCTTCCCAATGTTGGTAGCTCCCACATGTCTACACTTGATATTTTCTTCCTCCACAGCAGATGTGGCCTTGATCAGATGCTTCTCAAGGAGGAGGGCAATGATAGTGGGATAGGGAAGATAGCCAGACTTGTCATTGTTTATCCAGCGCTGAAGCTCAAGACAAATCAACTGGCCAGGGTTGATTGGCTGGAGGGAGAGGAGTCTGGGGAACCAGGGATTGTCCAGCAGAGTGAACTCGTTGAAGTTGCCTCCCTTATGTGTCATCATGCGGGAGTAGACATAATATAAGAGCCTGTAGGAGTCAGACATCTTGGACACTTTCTTGCTATCGGTGTCATACAACTTCTCGAGTTCCTCCTTGCTGTACTTGAGGGACTCAGGGTACAGCCACTCATTCATGCGCTCTTCCATGATCCCCATCATCTCATTCAATGTCCTCCAGGTGAACCTGAAGGTTCTTCCCCTCACAGTGGCAGTGAAGGAGAGCTTGTGGACTTGCTCCTTCCCATCAACCTTCTTGTATTTAACCTTGCAAGCGAGGGATTGACAGAAGACTCGCAGGACGTTGACGTTGTAGTCCTGGTTGATGCCCAGCCAAGGCATATACTTCTCCAAGTAAGGGCGCAGATGGGGAAACCCTAGATCATCAATCTTGTCCAGATCGATGAACAGCCCATGGTTGAAGTAGGGGATGGACGTCTCAAATTTGGCTGCAACCGGCTCCAATGCCCCATCTCTATAAACAGTAGGGTCGTCTTCTTCAACCCTTTGCCTCTTGGAAGAAGGCTCTTCAGCGAACTGAACCTTCTTCTTTTTCCCTTTCCTCTTGGCTTCCCTTGCTTGCTCTTGCCCAGAAGTCTCAGGCTGTTCATGTACTTGCTCAGAGTGGCCAGGCTGTTCCTGGACTTGTTCATCCTGCCCTTGTGTATTCTGCCCAGAAACTTCATGAAGTTCTTCATGGTGTTCATCACGTTGCCCAGATTTCCCAGAATGTTTATGCTGAGATTTCCCAGATTTCGACTTGTGTTTCTTGGATAAGGAATGTTTCTTTGAAACTGAGTTTGTTTCATGAGATCCGGCCATTTTTGTGTGGGTTGGTGGTGAAAAGAGATGAAATGCGAAAAGGTGTATGAAGAATGCGAAGAACACAGATGAAGATGAAGAATGTATGCAGAGAATATGTGGGTGAAAGTAAAAAGTGAAAGTGAAAAATGACACCCTATTTATAGGCGAAGTAACTGAGGGTAAAATGGTCATGCATTTTCAGATGAAAACCAAACGTTTACACATTGGGTAACGTAAACATTTAATTGGAATGGCGCACCTTATGACATGTGTCGCTTCACCTTATCAGAGAAGACACAACTTCTCATGGAGGGAGATGAAGCGTTTTGTGAAGTGGCATGCCTTCTTTGTTCAGGGACTGGCGCTCTCGCTCACTTTAGTTCAACACTCAGTGTCAGCGAATGATCATCCGGAAGTAGTTTTGCTTCCGGTTGGAGTGGTGCTCTTGGTCACATTGAGTTGTCATCCAGCGCCAGCAAACGAGTATCCGGAAGTGGTTTTGCTTCCGGTTGGACTCACTTAAGATTTAACATTGTGGGGGACCTGCAAAACTAAGGATTGACACTTCGATGCCTAAGTTAGTACAGTTGGCAGGTCTCAGCATTTAAGCACAGATGCTTTTCTGACGTTTAAACTTCATTTTAATATTCCCAATTTTCCTTTAAAAAGGATAAATTGATCACTCCTCAGTGGTTGTTTGGTAGCTATGCCTTTAGTTGAGAAGCTATTCTTGCACATGCTTCCGGAAGTGTATCTGCTTCCGGATGTGAGGACTTGAGATTTACCATTGTGTGCTCATGTGATCCTTTTACAAGGGAACCTGCATGCACTAGTGGAGGCAAATGTGCTCTCGGAGGGTCAGTGGGTAAATTTAAGATTTAACATTGATAGACATTCCCAGGACTCTCCAATCAAACACTTAATCTTCATAATATTATACATCTTAGAAATGGTGTTTGTTGATTTGTTTGGTAACACAAGTGTATCACTAAGGAGAAAACAGATTTTGCAACTTAGTTCATAATCTCACTGTTACATTATCAAGCCATGAAATCTATTCATACTCACTTTGATAAATTCTAATGTGATAGCATAAGGAGTATTAAACAGATAGCATATTTTCAGAATTCCATAAACAGGTATAGCTCAACAATTATTCCTTAAGGGTATTCATGTTAGATTGTGAGGACGTTTGAAATGTCAACACAGTGAAATTCTAAAAACCTTAAAGTCCACACAATAGTTTAGTTTCAAGAATAAATTAAGTCTACAAAAACAGCCAAATTCTCAGCAAATGATCGCAAGATTAATTTTCAAATCTTAGCTCAAGTTCTATCAAATATGCTTAATATGATCTCGTTATTCTTAGGGTTTCAACAAGCTCTGAACTTAGTTCAGAATGTACTAGGCTTGTGATAGTATGCCAGGATATAAGACTTTCAGTGGGTAGAGATTCTTAATAGTTCTTTCCAGCCTAGTTATCTACATTCACTTAGTCTTCTTTCCTATTGACATTTGCTCTTGAATTTATCCGATTTTGCAGAAGTCAATTCGAGGCATTTCCTAAGATTCCTAATGCATATCTGACAAGAGAGTCTATTCATTAAGATGCCCAACAGAGTGAGTAGTGGAGAAAAAAAAATACTCATATGAGATTGGCGAGATTTCCTCAAGATCATGTTCAAAACAGCCATTTCTTCTCATATTGATAACGAGCATCCTTGTTGATGTTCTTTCTTGTGCATCCACATCGCTCAATCTGTCAACATACTTAACAGCAAGCTTGAACTGAGATCATTAATAGTTGGAGACTTAAGATGTGATTATAGATTATTGCTTAAGTTTACAGCCAGTCAGTTTATCACTGAGAATGTTCAGGATGAGATTATAAACACAAACTTGAGTTGACGTCATTGAAACTTAAAATAAAACACTGGTTTGTAAGGAAAATCATACCAGTATCACTATATTTTGAAAACTTATTAAGTCAATTATGTGTGGTTAGACGCTACATATTCTTTCCATTCATTCCATAGTGCAATTTGAAGTTTATCTTTAGATACATAAATGTCAATTGCAGATGAAATGAGTAAACATGCATTCATTACCAAATTAATCATTCAAATATGGTAAAGGGTAAGAGTGACATCACCAAAGCTACATTTGCGTCAAGTAGTAGCTTGTTTGATTTTGGCAGGTGGTGTTTGATCCTTTCCATTTCAAGAGCAGTAGCACTCGGAGCCCAGTATGTACAACAACTCATTCAGATTTGACATATTGCTCAGATCAGGTATGATCTTGAATATTGTTGTTCCTTTCGATCTTCTTTCCTACAAAATACCAAATGACCCCTTTTTCCCATTTTTCAGCTTCCAATCTTGGATCTGACAGGTCAGTTTGTAGGGAGTGTAAAGTCCGCATGCATCTAAGGATTATTCACTATGAATATGGCATTGTGAATCAAACATGACTGTAGGTACAAGGATATATATATATATTTTGATCATGACAGCATGTGGACTATGAACATTGTGAGAAACTCTTATAAGAAATATAATGTTCATATTCATAATGCTTGATGTAAAACCTCAATAAGTCCATCTAACATTTGCATAGGAGATTTTACTATTGCATGCTTCAACCTTAAGCGATCCCTTGCTTACCCAAGGAGATCTTCTATACTTATCTTTGGCCTGAAGCACTTTCTTATGAGAGACGGAATTTATAAGTTTTCTCCATGTTGATTGAGATATCCTCTCTCTCTTGTTCTTCTCAGGATAGTTGAGTGGAACTCTGTGATAGCTCATCCTTGAGACAGAACCTTTGTTCCTTGTGGTAGTGCACTGCTTCTTATGATTGTACCAGGTGATTGCAGCAGTGACATCACCACGAGCTCTTTTCTTTGGGGCAAGAGGAATTCTTGATCTTTCCTGCACAAGTAAGGTACTGGATGGTAGTTTTGGTACCCATTTGTACTTGGGTCCTTCATGGTTAGCGCTGGACCTTACTTGTCCTTTAGGGATCCATACATATTTATTCCTCACACTTAAATTTCTTTTAAAGTTGCATGTGTGAGAAATATGACCTGTTCTACCACAATAATGACAAATAATGGGATGATGTTCATAATGAGATTTCTCATCATTATGTTGGTCAGTTTTCTTTTCAAAGACTCTATCTTTATTAACTTTTGAAATCTCAGGGTCTTTTGAAAATTCTTCCTTTAAGGATGGAACTTTGGACTCCTTAGTTGTAGAAGAAAGGATAAGTTCCTCAAGTTTCCTATTCCTTTTTCTTAAGCCTAGAACTTCTTTTGCAATTTTGCAGAATTCAATATGTAACTCATCATAAGTGTCTTGCAATTCAGAAGGTTCAAGTTCAGGTACCTTATTTTCTTCAGTTTCTGAATCTTCTAGGCGCAGATCGACACTCTCTTCACTGATGCTAGCTTCCTCTATATCACCATCCAGTAGCTCATCAAGGGTGGATTCACAGGGAGCACCTAATGAGCTTTGGACAGCTTTACCTTCAGGAGATTGATTAGAAGCATACATAGCATCAAGAGTGTTCCAAATATCTCTAGCATTAGAGCAATGTTTAATTTTCTGGAAATCATTGTCAGGTAAGCTTTTGTACAAAATTTGCATTGCTCTAATGTTTAAGTAAAATAAATTTTTCTCCTCTTCAGTCCAGTTTACTTTTGGTTTGAAATAAGAATCATTTTCAAAGACATCCCACATTTTGAAATCCGAGGATAGCACAAAACTTTTCATCCTTGTCTTCCATAAGTAAAAATCAGTATTTTCTAACAAGGGTGGGATAGTATGATCAAAACCTTCAAAGCACATTTTATAGCCCAAGTCAGCCTAGGTCTTCGCACTTGAGATCGTTGGATCCTTTAAACAAGTGACCTTGCTCTGATACCAAATGAAATGCGTGGCTGTCACCCAAGACGGGGGGTGAATTGGGTGGCAGAATAAAACTTATAAAATTGTGCTTCTCTTTTAAAAACCTGGTTGCTTGTGCTTGATGAGAATGACGATGTATCACCCCAAGCACAAGTAAGTATCTAGTGGTGTGGTGCTTGATGTGTAAGTTAAACAATCAGAATAAGCACACATAAATTTATCCTTGTTCGGTCACTTCCAGACCTACATCCAGTCCCCAGGCTCCACCTGAGATTTTAATCCACTAAACTTCTTGTTTAAACCAGGCACAAGAAAGCCTTTACACTTTAGGTTTTACGAGCACAGGTTCACCTAACAACCCACAGGTTTTACCACGGGCTAACCTGCAAACCTTTACAACCACAAGTTTTGCGGGCTAACTTGCAACCTATGGAGATTTAGAAAACCTCTAAATGCCCCCCCTCACTTTTGTAAGATAATAACCCTGTTCTTCAAGCACAAGCTTTAGAACAGCCTCTATCAATTAGAGGATTTGATAATGTGTTCACTTTATGAACTGATTGTGATAAACACTTAAGTACAAATGATTCTCTCTAAAAATAGATGATGTTACTCACTTAAGTACAAATGAATGACTCTCTAAGAATGTTACAACTCTTAAGATCAGAGAGAAGAGGATGAGAGGAATGTAGAATACAATATCTCAGACAATAGGCTCTGTTCTTCCAACCTCTCTTCTGAATGTAGATGTTCCTTTTATACTCGACCTCAAGGCTTGGGTGGCAGGTTGAATATGTCCGTTTGAATATAGCCGTTATTCCCAAGTTACCGTTGAGAAGTACATCTTCATTAATGCTTAGCAGGGTTGACTTGCTTTATCTCTGAAAAGCAACTCTGACACTCTGCTCTGACAAAAGCATTCTGACTTCTGAGTATGTGACGTTGACTCTTGTACTCTTGCTGACGGATGATCATTGTTCACCCGGAAGTGGCAATCTTGCTCTGCAAGTGTTAGTCTCTAAATCCCAGTGCCAAGAGTTTATGCATCCGGAAGCTCAGTTGCATCCGGAAGTAAGACTAAGTTCTGCACATACTTGTTAGTCCAACATAGTAATATATATAATCAAGTATAGTAAGAACTATATATGCTGTGGGAAGCTTGTTTTCCATTGGAAGCATTCTTGCTTAGATTGTGTTCTGACTTAGTGTATTGTCTACTGACGCTAGGGGATCTCTATTCCAAAGGTCAGTGTAAGTCTTGTTATTTTACTCTAAGTCATCCTTAGTGACTCAGTGTGTCTTTTACTCATGCTTTGGGATGTATAGTATATCAACACACAATCACATGCAGTGGGAGTTCACTTAGTCTAAGGTGTATCCGGAAGCACTTCTACATCCGGAAGTAAATCCACTGGATGAAGGATTATATTCACTATTACTCACTCTCGCTCAGTGTCCTTCACTCCAACAGTCAGCGCTAGTCACTAAGCTATCGGAAGCACTTTCACTTGACGTGGTAAACTCACTGACGCTTAGGGTTATATCTGTTCTATCAGTCTGCGCCAGTCTAAGTCTAACAGGAAGCAATTTCACTTCCGGTTGAATCATAGCTTAGTCTTAAGGTTTTGTATATCTAGCGTTCATAGACTAAGTTAAGTCCCTAGTGAGTTACTCGCTGCCGCTGGGGGATGAAACATTCATCCGCATGCGCAAGTCCTAGTCTATCCGGAAGTAAATCCACATCCGATTGCACTCTTACTTGGGATCCTATGTTAACCTATTGCTTTCTAAGTACTTGGCCTATTCTTTCATATTTTAGTCCTCATCAAAACTTAAGATTCTAACAATATGAAACAAGGGAAGCACAAAAGTCTTCACAACACATTCATGAAACAAACAAAACCAGTTTTTAACATTCACCTAACATTTCTTATTGCCAAAGGAAAGAAATCATTTGGCTAGAATACAAGTCAATTTCACAGTAAATTCACGTCATATAATCATACTTACTTAACTTTGTCTTAACCAAAATTGGGATCTTACTAATTACTCCTTGTTCCAAAAATAACAAGAGAGTCCAAGGAAACTAATAGAGAAATAAAAACAGTGAGGGATAGAATAAAATTATTAGTAATTCATTTGTCTACTCTTACATTCCATTCTACTATCTTCCAAAATTTACCAAAAAGGCATATTGAATGCAAACCACAGTTTATATATAATTAAACCCAAAATAGGAACCAACATCATCATCAAATTAGAATGAAGCTTTAATTTGTCTTCACCGTGCCGTCGCGCCGTCGCCGTTGCCGGATTCAGAGGGCCAAAGGGTTAGGGTTCGAGTGAAAGGGAAGGAGAAAACGAAGAAGATGAAGAAATGGGGGGGTCCGTCGGATTTTTGAGGAAGGAAGGAGGAAGGAGAAGCAGGGAATATTGCGTTTCTGCCCCTGAAGTTTCTTCCCTTTTCAATTTAGTCCCTCTTCAAACTTTATAATTTGGAATTTAGCCCATTTTCAACAACAATGCTCAATGAAATTAATAACATTCTTCCATTATAATTTGGTTTAGACTTCAAAGTATTTTTCATACAATTACTAACTCCAAATAAATCCTTTAACTATATTTCTTTAATTCTAAAGTTTTACGATTTAATATCAATAAATCCTCTCAAACCTCATAAATTCCTCCTTAAAGTTCTAAGTTTCCTAAATTACACCACAATAATTTCTTATTATTCTTAATTAAAATTTGGGATGTTACAATTATCCCCACCTTTTAGGAATTTTGCCCCCAAAATTCACCATGACTAACCTCTCTTAAGACTAATACATAGCACAATCCTCTCAATACAACCTTAAATTACCTTCCCTATTCCAACTTACCCTATATAAATTTTACTTTAGTGCTCCAAACATCATTCTTCAAGCTCCTTTCTCAACAAAATACACATTTGATATATCTCCTATAACAATAATAAGCATTCTCATCTAGCAAACATAAGAAAAATTTAATATCTCTCACTTCAAACTATATTAATTACCTCTAATTACTTCCAAAGTTTCTTTATTCACTTGGCTCATAAGGTCTTCAATGATGTCTCGGCTATGATTATGCCTAGGTTCATAATTATATCCGAGACCCCAAAAGAAAAATCTTTATTCTTTCAAGTTTCTCTCCGACCATTCCTATCCAACTATTAGTATCTAATTCACATTGTGCTTGATTAAATTATATCACTATTTCCTTATAATTGTAACTATTTCAAATTCTACTTTACTTTTTAATTTTAACTTCATTCATTAAATATACACCCCTTCATAAGTTCAAATTACTACATCAACTTAACTTGATCTTACCCTCCTAATCATATCACTTTAGTTACCAATTCATTCTTCAAACGTACCTAAATAAATCAACAACAGTCCATAAATAAATAACTCCACATTCCAGAAAATATACTATCAGTACCAATGTATCATTACCTAATAGAATCATGGCAATACAGAAAAAGAAGAACAACCAAAACAAAAATCCACCAAACCCAACATTGAACATACGTACACATATCAATTCATGAACATTAGAGTTCCATTTCCAAGCAGCAGTTTGAATAAGCAAGGAAAGAAAAGAAAGAAACAACATTCGCAATCTACACAAAATTCAATATATAACCATGCACGCACAGAAATCAGCACTACAATCTTCATCTGGCATCTTTAAATCACAAAATCAATTCCACATATATCAACAAATTGTCCAGCATAAAACGAGAAGAGAAACATTGGGAAACATCAATTTCAGCACATAATCAGACACACGAAGTCATTTCGAATTCATACAGGCCTACAATAAACATCCAATTAACAATACACAATTCCAAACTAGCATCCAACACAATCAAATAACATCTCAATTAAACCAATTTATCAATTGATTGAATATTAAAGTTCTAATATTTTCCATAAACCCATATTCTCATTACTTACGTTCTCAAAATCCTCACCGGATGCTAGAGAAACTTATATAGAAAGATAGGAAATCCTTGCCCAACCTGGAATTAGAAAGTTAAACCTTAATCTTATTTAATCATTGAACCCAAATTCTAAAACTCTACCATTTGAACTAAACAAGTTCCCTTAGTCAACTTGATTCCTCAATCTCACACTTCATCTCAATGTCAATTATACCATCAAACTCATTCATCTATCGACATATTTAGTCCAAATCCTCAAATTTTCTACTAACTCCAACTTCTTTCAAACCAACCAACTTTAGTTTCACAATTTTACTCAATAAATCTTTCTATACACTCATAGATCTAAAGCAAGAACTTTAAGAACTCTTAAATTTTCACCCAAAAGCGTAATTTATAACCTTTTCAATTTGATATTGTATCAAAATTCCTTTATGAATCCTAGATAGTCATTCCAACTAAACTAAATTCTTCAATCACCATCTAGATAGTCAATCCATACACTCTAAAATTCTCATCTAAAAGTGCACTCATAAACTTCACAACATAATATTTTGTCGAAATTCCCTCAAATTTCATTTAATTATTCTAACCAAACTAAGTTCTTCTATTATCCTATACATAATCAATCCCAGAAAAAATGAAAAGCCCAAAAATATAAAGGGTTAAAAATAAAATAAAGTTACCCTACTTTCAAGGAGACCTTTGTGTCGGCAAAATATTTTCATGCTCCTCACTTTGTCATTATTTCTCCACCATTGTTGCTCTGTATTTTGGACTTTGGAGGCGAGTTGCAGAAGAAAAGAAGAAGAAGACGAAGAAGAAGAAAGTCACGCGATTCCAGAAGAAAGAAGAAAGAGAGGTGAGACGTAAAAGTAAAAAGTTGATTATATAATATTTATATTCAAAAAGTATTTACACAAGAAGGGTGAAGAGCAAAAATTCTCTGACCCAGAAAAAGAAAAAGTGGATGCCAATTTTGTCATCTTGTGAATTGGGTGAGAGAAAGAACACTCACTGCACATGCAACTTTAGGCATTGGGTGAAGAAAGAAAGCAAAACTCACTTATCACTATCACGTGCATAGGTAAGGAACTAAGGATTATGCCCTTTTTTACACTTTCTATTTTAAAATTTATAATCATATTTGTCTTAAATTTTTGTTAAAATTTCTGTTGATTATTGTATTATGTAGTTAACATTAAATTAAAGATGTCTTCCAACACAAAAGAAAATAGTGGGAAAAGAGTAATTGCTGCGAGAAAAAACTATCCGGGTAATAGATCTGATATTGGATGGAAGCATGGGACAAATGTCGATGGGAATGATAGAAGAGTACAATGTAATTATTGTGCAAAAATTGTTCATGGAGGTATTTATAGGTTTAAAAATCATCTAGCATGCACTAAAATAGATGTTGAAGCATGTCTCAATGTTCCTGAAGAAATAAGAACTGCAGTAGCCCAAATTATTTATGAGGCTAAATGTGCTTCATCTAAAAGGAAAAAACAATATGTTGATGTTGGTGGGGAAGATGATCAAAGAACACAAGCACAAAATGAAAGTGAGAAGTCTGATAGAGGATTGACGAATTTCTTGAGGAATCCAAAAAATAATAGCAAGGGGGCAAGTACCACTCAATCAACCATGAATCAAATGTTTAAGAAAGATTTGAGGGAAGAAACTTGTCAGCAAGAAGCTAGATTTTTTTACACAAGTGCTATTCCTTTTAATTGCATAAAGAATCCTGAATTTTTGAAGATGTGTGAACTAATAGGAAAATTCGGTGTAGGACTCAAACCGCCTTCTTATCATGAGATTAGAGAAAATTACCTAAATTTGGAAGTGGATAAGACAAAGGTATTGCTTGAGAACTTCAAGAGTGAATGGGCAACAACTGGTTGTTCCATAATGTCTGATGGTTGGACTGATAGAAAAAGGCGTTCAATTTGCAATTTTTTTGTGAATAGTCCCAAAGGGACAGTGTTTTTGTATTCTCTAGATACAACTGAAATTTCTAAGACTGCTGAAAAAGTATTTGAGATGATTGATGAGGTAGTGGATGAAGTGGGGGAAAAAAATGTCGTACAGATAGTCACTGATAATGCTGCAAATTATAAAGCAGCTGGACAAAAATTAATGGAAAAAAGGGAACATTTGTATAGGACTCCTTGTGCAGCTCATTGTATTGATCTAATGTTAGAGGACTTTGAAAAGAAAATTGTGTTATACAAAGAAACCATCAGCAGGGGTAGAAGAATCACAACATATATTTATGGAAGATCGACGCTCATCGGCCTTTTAAGAAAATACACAAATGGGAGAGACTTAATCAGACCTGCTGCAACTCGGTTGGCTACCGCTTATTTGACTTTGGCATGTCTTAGAGAACACAGAGTTTCACTTATAAATTTGTTTAATTCTCAAGATTGGAAGCGTAGCAAATTTTCATCTTCTAAAGATGGAAAGGAAGTGGCGAGAAGTGTTATGGACAATAGTTTGTGGAAAGATATTGTAACATGCCTAAAGCTTCTGTTCCTTTTGTTAAAGTTCTTCGCTTAGTGGATTCAGAAGAGAAGCCAGCTATGGGATTCATATATGAAGCAATGGAAAGTGCAAAGGAGAAGATCAAAGAAAATTTTAAAAGCATAAAAAAGAGGTAAATTTTAAATTATATTTTAGTTTTTAAAATTATTATTACATCTTAGTTTTTAAAATTTTAATTACATATTTTGTTTACTGATGTTGTAGTTATGAGACTGTTTGGAATATCATTGATGAGAGGTGGGAATCTCAATTATATAGACCCTTGCATGCAGCAGCGTACTATCTCAACCCACATTTTCATTATGATACAAATTTCAAGTATGCATACAAAATTAAAGAAGGACTGTACAATTGTTTGTCAAAAATTGTTGAGGATAAGAATGAGTTAACTAATATTGAGTATCAGTTGGCTGACTTTCATTCTGCAAAAGATATGTTTGGGCGTGAAACTGCACTAGCATTAAGAAAAAAACTACATCCAGGAGTATGGTGGGAATCTTATGGAGATGGATGCCCAGAACTTCAAAGAGTTGCAATTCATATCCTTAGTTTATGTTGTAGTTCTTCTGGTTGTGAACGCAATTGGAGTGCTTTTGAGATGGTAATATATTCTCCAACATTTAATGCAACGTTTCTTAATCAATATATGTGTGTGAGTGTATAATAATGTAGATTGTTTTATGCTTTCACAGATTCATACCAAAAAAAGAAACCGCCTAAAGCAAGAGAAGATGGATGACTTGGCATTTGTAATGTGTAATTTAAAGCTCACAAGGAAGAAGAATAACAAGCCTGTTAATTATGACTTTGACGATATTGAATCGATGATGAGTGGATTACTGAAGGAATGACAGATGAAGAGTGTATTGAGAAATAAGATGAAGAACAGAATGAGAACATTGTCACTTCGTCTATCGATGTTTACCTAAATGCTGATGTTGATGGAGGTGCACCAAGTAGAGATTACAACAATGAAGATATAGAATTTGAAGGTGATGGAGATGAAGATAATCCAACATTTGATGATTTTTGTTAAATTTATGCGCTTTTTATTTCTTTTACTTAGATACTATAGTCTACATACTTAGACTTCATAAAATTCTTATGTTAAGTTTGATGAACTATTAATGTTGGAGGATTTATTTTTAGTATTTTAATTTTAAAACATATTTAAACTTAATTGTTGTCTTTTTATTTATATTTAGTTATTTATTCATATATTTTAATACCTATTTTTTATGGAGGTAGATGAAATGAGTGGATGCACAAGAGGGGGGGTGAATTGTGCTACCAAATAAAAATCAAACAATAAAAACACAAGGATTTATACTGGTTCGGTCTACCTGACCTACGTCCAGTTCTCAACCACCCAGGTTGAGTTCCACTATCCCCAGGTTTTACAAACGGGTTCACCTGGAACCTTTACAACCGCAAGTTTTAGAACGGGATCACTTGCAACCTTACAACCACAAGTTTTACACCAGGTTCACTTGCAACCTTGCTAACTAACTCCCCCTTACAACCTGCAAGGGTTCTACCTTTACAAATAAAGGATTTTCTAAAACTTAGTTCTCTCTAAGAACGAATAATGTTACACACTTAAGTACAATGAATGCTCTTTAATAAATGAAGAGACTTAACAACAAAGAGTACAAGATAGGTAGATGAAAAGAACTCTCAATGTGTTAAATGCTCTTTCGCTTTTCTGGGCAGCCTTGAATGCTTGAAGGATATTCTCAGTTTCTCTCTCTAGATTGCTCCAAGTTTTCAAAGTTATCTTCATAAATGAAGATGAGCTTGTTTATATAGTCTTCAAGTATTCTCACTCTTGGTAGGTGGGATAGCCGTTTATCCCAAGTTATCGTTTGCCCATTAAATGCTCCATTAATGCTCAGCAGGGTTGACTTTGCTTTATCTCTGAAAAGTAGTTCTGACAACTCTGTTCTGCCAAAAAGCACTCTGACACTGCACTGCTCTGCATTATTGAACGTTCTGACATTCTGATTGCTTGCGGAAGCAAGTCCACATCCGGAAGCAACATCACTCAGTGTGCTGCACTTGAACGTTAGTCTAGCAATAATAGCACATAGTTACATGCAGTGGGAGTTCACTTAGTCTAAGGGAGCTTACTTGCTTCCGGAAGCAATCCTACTGGACGTTGAGTGTGGCTTTGTATTATACTCACTGACGCTCATTGTTACCTAAGCCAACAGCCAGCGCTAGTCTCAAAGCATTCGGAAGCAAATCCACATCCGGTTGCATCTTAACTTAGTCTCAAGGGTTTTATACACCTAATGCTCCTAGACTGAGTTATGACTTAGTGACTCACTTGCTTCCGCTGGGGGATGAGACGTTCATCCGCGAGCGCTAGTCCTAGTCCATCCGGAAGTAAATCCACATCCGTTTGTACTCTTACTTGTGGTTCTAATTTAACCTAATTCTCTCTAAGTGTTTAGCTTGTTCTTTCATATCTTTGTCTTCATCAAAACTTAAGATTCTAACATTCTCCCCCTTTTTGATGATGACAAACTAAGTTATCTAATTAAGTTCATATTAAAGAAATTAATCAAATAAGACGCACACATGAACTCATAGGTAAACTTCATTAATAATAAAACAGTTACATTTATAAACATGAAGATAGATACAAGTATGCCAGATAACTATGCATGAAAGAAAATATGAAAAAGGAAAAATTTCAAAGTTAAAATGCATGAAGGGTTTGGGTTCAAATTTGATGTCTCTTTTTCCTCTCCCTCTCTAACTGCCTCTGGTTACACTCTTCTTGCAATTTAGCTATCTGAGCATCCTTCTCACTCTGGTCAATCTGAGCAATCATTTCTTGAAGCTCTGCCTCAGCTTTCTCTCTTCTCAGTCTCTCAGACTCAATGGATGCATCAATAGCCCTCTTCAGGTCACTGACTTCAGTAAACCCAGCAAATTCTCCATAAGGCGAGTCAGAAATAGGTATGGATCCAAAGGGATAATGGATGGCTTTGACCTTGACATTCCATACTGGATAGTTGGGGTCATCAGCCTGACTTGAGCTTGCTTTCCCTTTTCCCTTTACCTTGCCTTTCCCTTTCCTTTGAGCCTTAGCCCTCTCAGCATCCAGAACGAAGAATTTCTCTTCTGTGAGTCTATTAGTGTAACCAAAGCGCTCAAATTCTTCGGGAGTCATATCTTCCACCTCTAACTTAACTTCCACAAGTGGAGGATTTTCTTCTGGAGGCGCTTGGGTGGAGGACTGGGGCTCAGATGCTTCAACTACTTGAGAGACCCTTTCTGACTCATGATCCTCAGAGTGACCATGAGGTTCCTCTTCACTCTCAGAAGACTCAGCAGTATCAGCCCCCTTTTTGACACAGGATTTCTTCCTTGATCCGCTGTACTTGACTACTGAAGGAGGAAGAGGAGCAGAAGTTGGCTCAGAAGGAGGGACTACTGGAGGAGGAGGAGCAGAGGTTGACTTAGAAGGAGGGATTGGCTTGGCTATCACAATAGGTGGATGGTTTTGCCTCTTCAACCCATACTTCATCATAATCTCTTCAATTATGTTTCGGCCAGGCACAGAGGGAGGAGGCTCAGGAGATGAAGGCTCTGGCTCAGGTTCAGGCTCAGGCTGTGGGATTTCATCAGGTTGCTCAACCAATACCATTGCCCATTTTGACCTCTGCTCGTCTGAACGCTACTGTTGCATAAATCGGATGGCTTCCCCATGGATAAGACGTTCAGCACTACCCAATCTCTGAAGATCCATGACTCGGCGGAGGGCAGCAGCTATATCTTCATCTAGCCATAAAGAGGGTTGAGTTAGGATTTCTCTCCCCCTTTTGGCATCATCAATAAGGGCGAGGGCCAGGGAGGAAGGATTGGGTGAAGTGGAAGGTGGAGGTTCAGGGCCAAATGTTCTGGGTGGTGAGGTTTCAGGTGAGGATGTAGGTGTGGTGTTTTCTGGTGAAGTAGAGGGGCTGGGTGAAGAAGGAGGGCTAGGGAAGAGGGCTTTGTTTCTTTGGAAGAAAGTGGGGTTGGTGAATAGGCCATCGAAGGGGTAGGTAGAGGAGTAAGATGTGGGTTGTTCAGCTATCCTCCGAAGAGGGGGAAAGTCTCTGAGGTAGAAGGTATGAAGTGGGTGATCATGAGAGGAAAATCCAAGAGATTGGGCTATGGTGGGGCGAGTGTGAGGGAGTGGATTGAAGGGCCTTATGGGGTTTGGGGGTGGTGAATGGTTTGGGGAGTTATGTGGAGATGGAGAGTTATTTGGTGAAGTAAAGTTAAGGGGTGATTGGCGAGGGGAGTGTTGGGGTGAGTTCTGAGTGGAGTTGTGAGGTGATGGTTGATGGTCATTTCTGGGTGAAGTTTGGGGTTGTTGGTTATTCTGAGGAGGAGGTTGAGGTTGGTCATTTTGTGGAGGTGGTAGAGGTGGGTCATTTGGTGGAGAATGAGATGAGGGAGGGTTGGAGGTGCCAGGTACAAGTATGGCAAAGATGAGGTCCAGCTTGGTATCCACCTCATCGATCCGATCCTCCAGCCGCTGAAGTCGCTCTCCAAACTCTGCTCGCAGAAGGGCCATCAAGGGATAGGGCAGCTTGAACAGGAGCTCTTCTCCGAGCTCACTCACTAGACCCTTATGAGCAGCAGATACCCTTGGAGCACGGCTTGGGCCAGGATGAGAATCAACCTCTTGATCCCCTGCGCCAGATACAGAGGGAGCCGTAGTATGTGAGGCACTCCCAGCCTGAGAGTCAGATCGAGTAGCCCTTGCTGGCTTGATGTACTTGATCCCCATCTTGCTGATGTTTACTGCGCTTATGGGCAAGCATTTTACATTGTCAGTCTCCTCAGTGGATTTGATCAGGAATTTTTCCAGGAGGAAGGCGATGACAGCTGGGTATGGAAGATTCCCAGACTTCTTGTTTTCAATCCACCTGTGCAGCTCCAAACTTATCAACTGCCCAGGGTTAATCGGCTGCTGGGTGAGGAATCTTGGGAACCAGGGGTTGTCAAGTTGAGTGAACTCGTTGAAGTTTCCCCCTTTGTGAGTCATCATCCGGAAGTAGACATATTGAAGGACCCGGTTGGAATCAGACATTCCAGACACCTTCTTCCCCTTGGTGTCATAGACTTTCTCAAGCCCTGCCTGACAGAGTTTCTCAGGGTATATCCACTCGTTCATCTCTTCCTCAGTGACCCCGAGCAGGCGGTTAATATCTCTCCAAGTAAAGCTGAAAGTCCTCCCCCTCACTGTGGCTGTAAAGGTAACTCTGCGAATGTGCTCATTCTCATTCACCTTCTTATACTTAGCCTTGGCTGTGAGAGACTGGCAGAACACCCTCAGGACGTTGATGTTGTATTCATTGCTGATCCCCAGCCAGCACATATACTTTTGGAGATATACCTTCAAATGCGCAAACCCTAGTTCTTCAATTTTGTCCAGGTCGACGAACATTCCATAGGTGAAGTAGGGCTTTGCATTCTCAAATTTCCCAGAAACAGCCTCCAATGGTCCATCTCTGTATACGAGTGGATCATCCTCCTCTACCCGCTGCCTCTTAGATGAGGGTTCCTCGCTGAACTGAACTCTCTTTGTCCCCCTTTTCTTAGAGTGTTGTTCATGATGTTGCCCAGAATGTTCTTGCTGTTCTTGAGATTTCCCAGATTTCCCAGAACGCGAATGCCCAGAATGCCCAGATTTTGACTTCGATTTCTTGGAAGTAGTGGTTATCTCAATGTTGGGGTTTGTTCCATGAGAGCCAGCCATTTTGTGAGTGGTTTAGGGTTTGAGTGGAACGTAGGGTATGTATATGATGAGCTGCACAGAAATGCAGAAGATGAAGAAGAAGATGTGCGATGAATGTGTTCAGAGAGTTTTGGTGACAAGAAATTTGTGTGAAGTGAAAAATGAAAGGTCCTGCCTATTTATGCAATGTAACCGATGTGATACACATAATGACTCTTCATTGAAAACATGCGTTTGTTCATGGGGTAATGTAAACATTTAAATGGAACGGCGCACTTTTTGACACGTGGCTCTTCACACTGTCAGAGGAGGGCACAACTTCCCATGGGGGGAAGATGGAACGTTTGGTGAAGTGACGTGTCTTTTACCCGACACTTGCACTCCCGGTTGTTTTGAGTCATCACCCTGCGTCAGCAAAAGATCATCCGGAAGTGCTTTTGCTTCCGGTTGGACTTACTTAAGATTTAACATTGGGGACCTGCAAAACTAAAGATTGGCACTCTGATGCCTAAGTTAGTATAGTTGCAGGATTTAATCAATTAAGCACAGGTTTATTTTGAAGATTAAACTTCATTTGGGTTTACCATTCCCAAATCACCTCTTATAAAGGTAAATTGATCAACTCACAGAGGCTTAGTGAAGATATCCGCAAGCTGATGCTGAGTGGGGACAAACTGCACCTTGACATCCTTCTTCTGAACATGATCTCTGATGAAGTGATGTCTGACGTCAATGTGCTTTGTCCTTGTGTGCTGAACAGGATTCTTGGCAAGACTGATGGTGCTTGTGTTGTCACAAAGGATGGGTGCCTCAGGAAATTCCAGGCCAAGATCCCTCAGTTGATTCTTCAGCCACAACACTTGGGCACAACAGCTTGCGACAACAATATACTCTGCCTCTGTGGATGATAAAGACACGCAGGTTTGCTTCTTGCTAGCCCAAGAGACCAGACAACCACCAAGGAAGGCGCATTGTCCACTGGTGCTCTTCCTATCAGTTTTATAACCTGCATGGTCAGCATCAGAATAAGCCCACAAGAACTCTTGGTTACCTCTGGGATACCAAAGACCAAGTTCTTGTGTTCCCTCAAGGTATCTTAAAATACGTTTAACACAAGTTAGATGTGACTCCTTGGGGTTGGCTTGAAATCTAGCACACATGCCAACACTAAATTGAATGTCAGGCCTGCTTGCCGTTAAATATAGCAGGGAACCTATCATTCCCCTTTACATGGGCAGGCTGACTGATTTTCCCTTTACATCAGCGTCGAGTGCGGCAGTGGTGCTCATGGGAGTATCATACTCCTTGCACTCATACATCTCAAACTTCTTGAGGAGCTCTCTGCAATACTTAGTTTGGGAGATGAAAATGCCATCCTTCTTTTGCTTAATTTGCAGGCCTAGGAAGAACGTTAGTTCTCCCATCATTGACATCTCAAATTCTCCCTGCATAGTCTTAGAAAATTCTTCACAAAGTTTTTCATTAGTTGCCCCAAAAATAATATCATCGACATAAATCTGGACATTAGCATGTCTCTATCTTTGTGCAGAATAAACAGTGTATTATCCAGTTTGCCTCTTGAGAAACCCTTGCCAAGCAAAAAGCTGTTGAGTCTCTCATACCAAGCTGGAGGAGCTTGTTTCAGGCCATACAAAGCTTTCTTTAGCCTATACACATGTTTAGGATGTTTGTGATCCTCAAAGCCAGGAGGTTGTTCAACATAGACTTCTTCTTTAATATAGCCATTAAGAAATGCACTCTTTACATCCATTTGATATAATTTAAAACCTTTCATGGATTCAAAGGCTAGAAGAATCCTTATTGCTTCAAGTCTTGCGACTGGAGCAAAAGTTTCCTCATAGTCTATGCCTTCTTCTTGGTTATACCCTTTGGCTACCAATCTGGCTTTGTTTCTTGTTATCTGACCAGTCTCATCCAGTTTGTTCTTGAAGACCCATTTGGTCCCAACTATGGATTGATGAGACGGCCTTGGGACTAGTTCCCATACTTGGCTTCTTTCAAACTGATTAAGCTCTTCCTGCATGGCAATAATCCAATCACAGTCCTCAAGAGCTTGTTCAACTGAAGTTGGTTCGATCTGAGATAAGAAGGCTCCAAACTCAACTTCATTTTGAACGTGCCTTCTGGTTTTGACACTAGAAGAAACATCACCAAGAACTTGATCAAGGGGATGATCCTTGTGATGTCTCCTAGCTGTTGGCAACTGTACCTCATCAGGCACCGTCTGCACTCTAGGTTCATCACTGGGTTCATCTTCTTCCTTGGGATTGCTTGCTGGTGTTTCTTTTGGTGAAGATGATGGTGGTTTTTGAAAGTTTAGTATACCATCATCTTCTGTGGATTGTTCCCATGTAGGATTTTCGTCGAATACAACATGCATTGATTCTTCTACAGTTCTAGTCCTCATGTTGTATACTCTATAAGCCTTACTCCTAAGAGAATACCCTATGAATACACCTATATCAGCTTTTGGATCAAACTTACCCAGATTTACCTTTCCATTGTTATGCACATAGCATTTTGATCCAAAGATTCTGAGGTGGCTGATGTTGGGCTTTCTGCCTTTGTACAGCTCATAGGGGGTCTTGTCCAAGCCCTTGCGAACATAGGCTCTGTTAGAGATGTAGCAAGCAGTGCTCATAGCGTCCGCCCAGAACACTTGAGAAACCTCTTTCTCATTGAGCATGCTCCTGGCCATCTCAGTCAGAACCCTGTTCTTCCTCTCGACCACACCGTTTTGCTGAGGAGTTCTGGGAGCTGAGAAGTTGTGATCAATGCCATTCTGCTCACACAGCTCTGAGAAACTGTGATTCTCAAACTCTCCTACATGGTCTGTCCTTATGGCAGCAATCTTGAGATCTCTCTCATTCTGCACTTTCTTAGCCAGAACAACAAAGGCATCAAAAGCATCTTGCTTAGAGGCAAGAAACATTGTCCAAGTGAACCTAGAATAGTCATCCACCACAACTAGAGCATATAGGTTTCCACCCAAGCTCTTCACTCTTGCTGGCCCAACCAAATCCATGTGGATTAATTCCATGGTGGAGACTCTCTTCTTGGCTTTAAACGAGGACTTTGTTTGCTTCCCTCGTTGGCAGGACTCACATATATAGTCATGCTTAACCTTAAAAGATGGAATCCCTATGGCTAGCTCTTTCTTAATCAGCATGTCAAGTTGAGTAAAGTTAACATGTGCTAGCCTTTTATGCCAAAGTCAACTATTCTCTTCACTAGATATTAAACATTTTTCATCTAGTTGTTGACATAAATCTAGAGTGTATAGGTTTTCATTTCTATTGGCCTTAAGTTTGCATTTTAGGTTGGCCTTATCTAGGTTCAGATCATGCTTGTCTATTATCATGCACTCATGTGAATCAAAGATTACCCAATTTCCTTTGTCAATGCTCTGGCTCACGCTCGGCAGGTTGTGACAGAGACCATCCACCAGATAGACGTCTTTAACTGGTCCAACTTCTCCAACTCCGGTGATCTTTCCACTCTGATTCCCTCCAAAGGTTACTGTGGCTCCATCTTTGATCACCAAGGATTTGAATTTGTCTCGGTCTCCAGTCATATGTCTCGAGCATCCGCTATCAATGTACCATTTTCTGTTCTTGGATGCTTTGAGACACACCTGCAAGAATCAGACAAGCTTAGGTACCCAACCTTTATTGGGTCCTCTGTCATTAGTTCCCAGAGCCCATGGTCCAGTGTTAGTCTTGACCTTGGGCTTATGATTAATCTGTGCCTCTGGCCTAGTGTGGGCTCTAGGCTCTTGGGCTTTCCTTGAGGATTGTTTCCAGGCTCTGGATCCCTGTCCTCCCTTAGTTTCTTTTCTTGGGGGAGAATCCTTTGTCGCCTTGGTTCCTTTTGGGACCCACTTATAGGAGCTGTTGGCTCCATGCTTCTTAGCATTACAGGTGGACGTAGAATGTCCCTTCCTGTTACAATAATTACAGAAGCTAAAAGGTGTGGAGCTGTGATCAGTGACTTTATGAATGAATTTTAAGTAAGGCTTCACTTTTGGTTCCACCCACTTTTTCCCTTTAGGTATGTAGCCTAATCCAGTCTTGTCCCTATATGCCCTCTGATTCATTAGAATAATGTTTAACATTTCAGATCCATTAGTAAACTTCTGCAGGGCATTTTGCAGTCTATCTCTCTCACCTGAGATTTTGCTGCAGTTAGAGCAGCTCTCTAATGTCGAGGCTTTGGGTTCTGCTTGGGGAGAACCCTTGCCATCCGGTACCAGAAGCTTTTTGGCTTCCGCTAGCTCCTCACTCAGTGAGTCCACCTTGGACTCAAGTGATTCCTTTTTAATTCTCAATACTTTATAGGCTTTAAATAAGCGGAAAAATTCTTCATGAACCTCATTATATGCTTCTTGTAGTTCAGGGAAAGTTACCTCACTGTCCTCCTGGATGGAATCAAATTCTGAGGATGCTTCCTCATCATCTTCTCTGGCAACGAGACAGAGGTTGGCAACCTCTTCCTCATCACTTGATTCCTCATCAGAACTATTCACCCAGATAGAGGACACAAAGGCTTTTCTTTTGTCCTTCCCTTTTGATCTCTGCAAGCTTGGGCACTCAGCTTTGAAGTGGCCAGGCTTCTTACACTCAAAATGTTAGAATCTTAAGTTTTGATGAAGACTAAAATATGAAAGAATGAGCTAAACACTTAGAGAGAATTAGGCTAATATAGAACCCCAAGTAAGAGTACAACCGGATGTGGATTTACTTCCGGATGGACTAGGACTAGCGCTCGCGGATGAACATCTCATCCCCCAGCTGCAGCAAGTATTTCACTAAGTCATAACTCAGTCTAAGAACATTAGTTGTATAAAATCCTTGAGACTAAGTTAGGAAGCTTCCGAATGTGGATTTGCTTCCGATTGCTTAGTGACTAGCGCTGGCTGTTGGTTTGAACAACACTGAGCGTCAGTGAGTATAATATGATCATAACCCAACGTCCAGTGGATTTGCTTCCGATTGCTTAGTGACTAGCGCTGGCTGTTGGTTTGGACAACACTGAGCGTCAGTGAGTACAATATGATAATAACCCAATGTCCTGTGGAAGGGCTTCCGGATGTGGAACTGCTTCCGGATGTAAGAGAGCTCCCCTAGACTAAGTGAACTCCCACTGCATATGATTATGTGTTGTTATACTACACATCCCATAGCATGAGTAAATGACAAACTAAGTCACTTAGGAAGAATTAGACTTAAATCAAATCCTAAGTTAGAGTACAACTGGATACAGAATCGCTTCCAGAAAAATTCTCTGACCCATATTCTGATGGATGTCCTTTTCGCGCAGAAAAAGAAAAAGTGGATGCCAATTTTGTCATCTTGTGAATTGGGTGAGAGAAAGAACACTCACTGCACATGCAACTTTAGGCATTGGGTGAAGAAAGAAAGCAATATCACTTATCACTATCACGTGCATAGTTAAGGAACTAAGGATTATGCCCTTTTTTACACTTTCTATTTTAAAATTTATAATCATATTTGTCTTAAATTTTTGTTAAAATTTCTGTTGATTATTGTATTATGTAGTTAACATTAAATTAAAGATGTCTTCCAACACAAAAGAAAATAGTGGGAAAAGAGTAATTGCTGCGAGAAAAAACTATCCGGGTAATAGATCTGATATTGGATGGAAGCATGGGACAAATGTCGATGGGAATGGTAGAAAAGTACAATGTAATTATTGTGCCAAAATTGTTCATGGAGGTATTTATAGGTTTAAAAATCATCTAGCATGCACTAAAATAGATGTTGAAGCATGTCTCAATGTTCCTGAAGAAATAAGAACTGCAGTAGCCCAAATTATTTATGAGGCTAAATGTGCTTCACCTAAAAGGAAAAAACAATATGTTGATGTTGGTGAGGAAGATGATCAAAGAACACAAGCACAAAATGAAAGTGAGAAGTCTGATAGAGGATTGACAAATTTCTTGAGGAATCCAAAAAATAATAGCAAGGGGGCAAGTACCACTCAATCAACCATGAATCAAATGTTTAAGAAAGATTTGAGGGAAGAAACTTGTCAGCAAGTAGCTAGATTTTTTTACACAAGTGCTATTCCTTTTAATTGCATAAAGAATCCTTAATTTTTGAAGATGTGTGAACTAATAGGAAAATTCGGTGTAGGACTCAAACCTCCTTCTTATCATGAGATTAGAGAAAATTACCTAAATTTGGAAGTGGATAAGACAAAGGTATTGCTTGAGAACTTCAAGAGTGAATGGGCAACAACTGGTTGTTCCATAATGTCTGATGGTTGGACTGATAGAAAAAGGCGTTCAATTTGCAATTTTTTTGTGAATAGTCCCAAAGGGACAGTGTTTTTGTATTCTCTAGATACAACTGAAATTTCTAAGACTGCTGAAAAAGTATTTGAGATGATTGATGAGGTAGTGGATGAAGTGGGGGAAAAATGTCGTACAGATAGTCACTGATAATGCTGCAAATTATAAAGCAGCTGGACAAAAATTAATGGAGAAAAGGGAACATTTGTATTGGACTCCTTGTGCAGCTCATTGTATTGATCTAATGTTAGAGGACTTTGAAAAGAAAATTGTGTTACACAAAGAAACTATCAGCAGGGGTAGAAGAATCACAACATATATTTATGGAAGATCGACGCTCATCGGCCTTTTAAGAAAATACAAAAATGGGAGAGAACTAATCAGACCTGCTGCAACTCGGTTGGCTACCGCTTATTTGACTTTGGCATGTCTTAGAGAACACAGAGTTTCACTTATAAATTTGTTTAATTCTCAAGATTGGAAGGGTAGCAAATTTTCATCTTCTAAAGATGGAAAGGAAGTGGCGAGAAGTGTTATGGACAATAGTTTGTGGAAAGATATTGTAACATGCCTTAAAGCTTCTGCTCCTTTAGTTAAAGTTCTTCGCTTAGTGGATTCAGAAGAGAAGCCAGCTATGGGATTCATATATGAAGCAATGGAAAGTGCAAAGGAGAAGATCAAAGAAAATTTTAAAAGCATAAAAAAGAGGTAAATTTTAAATTATATTTTAGTTTTTGAAATTATTATTACATCTTAGTTTTTAAAATTTTAATTACATATTTTGTTTACTGATGTTGTAGTTATGAGACTGTTTGTAATATCATTGATGAGAGGTGGGAATCTCAATTATATAGACCCTTGCATGCAGCAGCATACTATCTCAACCCACATTTTCATTATGATACAAATTTCAAGTATGCATACAAAATTAAAGAAGGACTATACAATTGTTTGTCAAAAATTGTTGCGGATAAGAATGAGTTAACTAATATTGAGTATCAGTTGGCTGACTTTCATTCTGCAAAAGATATGTTTGGGCGTGAAACTGCACTAGCATTAAGAAAAAAACTACATCCAGCAGTATGGTGGGAATCTTATGGAGATGGATGCCCAGAACTTCAAAGAGTTGCAATTCGTATCCTTAGTTTATGTTGTAGTTCTTCTGGTTGTGAACGCAATTGGAGTGCTTTTGAGATGATAATATATTCTCCAACATTTAATGCAACGTTTCTTAATCAATATATGTGTGTGAGTGTACTCCTCAGAATTGATTGAGAAAAAGATAGCAAAAACCTGGCAACCCCTCCGCGCACACCTCTCAGCTTGTGTGGCAGATAAAAGTAAGGAACCACTGGAACCTTTGACGGACAAAGAACTCATTGCGTATCTCACGGTCCGTTCCTTACAAAGTAGAATGACATTATTGGCTATCAACCAATCCATGCCAATAATAACCTCTATTTCCTTTAAAGGTAAGCATACAAGATCTATCACAGAGTCTCGACCTTCAAACTGAAGATTCAAGTCTTTACAAACATGGGCCGTCACGAACACAATTCCACTAGGGGTCGATACTTTCAAATCATATGACAGTTCAGTTAAAGCAAAGCCAAATTTTTTATCACAGTCATAGGAAATAAAAGAATGTGTTGCACCCGAATCAAATAACACATTTATATCATGACCTCGGATGGAAACCATACCTCTGATCACATTAGGAGACGATCCAGCCTCCTCTCTAGTGGTCACATAGACTCTCCCAGGAACTGAGGAGCGAACACTCTGGTTCAACTGATGCTGCTGCTGCCGCGGCTGAGGACAAAACCTTGCAGTGTGACCCATCACACCACAGTTAAAACATTTCCAACACGCTCCTTTGTGATATCCTCCACAACTAATACAAGGACCACTTACACTAGGAGCTGAGGCAGCAGACTCTTGGTAAGTCCTCTGACTACCCCCATTATGGCCTCCACCACCAAAAGACGGGGTACTACCACCCCTAAATTGACCTCGCTGACCAGACCTCCCCAGTTGGCGTTGTTGACGCCATCCACCCCTCTGAAAGTGTCCCTGACTATGGCCCTGACCCTGGAACTTCTTCCCATAACCACCTGAACTACTCGAGCCAGCACTAAAATTCTTATTGACTCCTCCAGAGGGTCCCAAATAATTAGAAGATTTGTTCTGCCTACTCTCAAGTCCTCCAGCTGTAGAACTCCTCTGAGATCGAGCCAAAACACACATATAATTACATGTATCTTCAAAGCTCACGAAAGGTCTCGCTAACAGAAATGGTCGCAAGTCTGACCTGGCTTTTTGAATCAATTGCAAATGCTTCCAGTATGGGTCATCCCTGTACTGTAAATAAGTCACATAACGTGACAACTCAGTAAAGGTAGCAATAAATTCATCTTCATGCATATTCCCTTGCGCAAGTTCATGAAAGGCCACTTCTTTCTCGTGTCTGACTGCAGGGGGAAAATAATGTTCAAAGAATTTCTCCTTAAACTCTGACCAGGTAGTCCATTTATCATTAACACCTCCCGCAGATCTCCACCACCTCTTTGCTTCTTCAGTCAACAACAAAATAGCCACCCTAGCCTTTTGGTATTCATTACAAGTTACTGCTTGAAAAATAGTTTCTAGCCTGTCAATCCATTCTTCAGCAGCTTCAGCATTGCGACCCCCACCAAAAGTTCTTGGGTTATGTCTGGCCACATCTTTCCAAATTTGATTAACAGCTAAATCCTCAGGCCTAACCATTCCTTGAGTTGGCTGTAATTCAATATCACTTTCATTCTCAACTTCTCTTTCACTTTGGTTCACGTCACTACTCTCATTTCGAACTTCCCTTTCTCCCTGATTCTCCCGCATCCAATCTTCCTTAAATTTTTGTAATCTTTCATCCATTGCTTCTATCATCATGTCCCTAAATTGATTCAAAAATGGTTCTGGAACCGGACTAGATTGTTGAGTTTGACTGGAACTACCACTTCCACCCACCTAAGGAGAAACGATAATAAACATAAAAGGTAAGTGATCATGCAAATCGGGAAGGGAAAATAAGGAATATATATTGCCATTCTAAATGCAATGCAAACAGGCAGGGTATCGTTTACCATAAAACTGATACCAAGTTGTAACAATCTATTACCTATTCCCTAAATTGACAGATATATAATTTCTAATTCGATAAATTCATTTACTAACTATGATAGAAAAAGAATATTTCCATAAGATCACTATCACTATCATAGTTAGAAAAAGAAATTTCTAATCATTTATGTGTTATCCATGATAGAAAAGGATATCCTAATATAATAATACTATCATGGATATTTAATCCCTAACCCTGTTAGTAAAAATGCAACTAACATGGTTAGAAAAAGTAAACAACATCATAAATAACTAAACACATTAACAGATAACCATGCCAGAGAGGAGCCCATCTAACATGGTTATATAAAAAGAATACATCATCAATTCATACCAGATATCACATTTACAAAATAACCATGCTAGGAAAAGAATATTCCTTAACATGATCAAGATTCTGAAACCTGTACAAACATCACATCATTCACCATAATTTCAGCATAATATGACTATGCCAACACAGAACACAAATCCTAAGTACTGAATACATTGCAGTAACCATGTGGCATATCTTGGCTGGTGGCCCGATTCCGTAATTTCATACATAACAGAAATAGTACCGGCACTTGTATGTAAAATCAAAAGTCAATATAAACAAGTAATTCATAAAATTCTTCCACCACATTCAAACACAATACAACATAATGCGGAAGCGAATGCACCCTAGTATTGGCAACACATATATTCCAAAATACTACCTCCGGCTGTCTCACATCATTGGTGAGGACCGGACGGCCCCTTCCCCTTCCCCTTCCCCGTCCCTTGGGTCTCGGCATGATCACCTGCAAAAATATCAATAAACGTGGGGTGAGACAACTTTGTCTCAATAATCATCTTTCAACTCACTGTAAAAATAAGGTATGCGGTAGCAGGGCGTCTACAAGGTGCCATATAAAAAAAACAGTGTAATAAATATATGTATGTTTATGCATGTTTCTCCAAAACTGCGTCAATCCGTAATATGGTTCACCATCTCCAAATAAACCAAATAACATAAGTGACACTGCGCCTCTGTCTCTAATCAGCAGGCATACTTCCCCTGTCTCTACTCAGCAAGAAGTAATACGGAGCCCGTCTCTATTCGGAAACCGTCAGTCCCTGTCTCTACTCAATAGGACTAGTACAACTAACCGTTGATTGCGCTATCAAACGGTTACATCGGCCGATGGTACAACCAGTGTCATGTAGCAACCATCCATAATCAGAGTATTCACCACAAGATACTATATAGTAAATAAAAATCTTAATAAGAAGATAGTTGAATTGAAAAGGCACCCAATAGCCTGATTGTTATAAACTAATTTCTTGCTTTTACAATATAAATGTATGTATATGGAAAAGGATTTGAAAAATCCCATCTAACATCATACTCACTGTTTCAGTAAGGTGAGGATAATTACCTGTCCAGCTCAAAAATAATGGATCTTCGCAACTATTGTTTCTCACGAGCTCCACTCGATTCACCAATGTCTACAATGATATCCTTTAAACTATCGTAATTCTATTAACCATCCATTCATAACTTCCAAATCATTAACCTTCACCATTTCTTGCAATCCTTGTAAAATTAACCCACCATATTAAACTCCCACTATAATACCACATTTGCATTAAAATGGATCACTCAAAAAGACCTCCATAACACCCAAAATGCTCTTCCAAACTCAAGCAACCTTTAATCTACTAAAGTCACTTCAAATCAACACTTTAATTATCCAACTTTCTCCCAAACACCAATCCAACTAAAATTTACATTCCAACATCAACAAACAACTTCAACTATCACTTCCTAACCACCAATTTAGTCCAAAGCCATATCCTTTAGCAAACCCTTACTTAAAGAGCCAAAACAAAAATTCAGAAATCAATTTCCAACTTCAACAACTTAAGTACTTTCAAGAATCTCCAATTTACCACTTGTACATGATACAATCATTGCTTAAAGTCCCAAAAATCTATTAATGGCCAAACCCTAAACTCAAAAGAGGCAACTTTAATCAAAAATTTACATTACAAAGTGATAAGAAAACTTACGGAGTTCAAAAATGAAAAAGGAAGCCTCACTGCCTCCGGCCGCCGCCTAAAGTCGCCGGAGACACTTCTCTTTTGATGGTGGTCGAGCTAGAGCAAGAGAAAGGAAAGGAAAAATGAAGAAATGAAGTTGAAATAAGAGGAAAACTCAAGAAAATGACAGAACAGGGCCCCCATACCGCTCACCGCCGTCGTTCGCCGGAAACAGGACCACCGTCGCCGGAAAGCTGCGTCTCTGGTTTTCCCCACTACTAGCCACAGATCGGACGCGTTTCTCACTAATCTATAGAGAAGAAGAGATGAAGAATGGAAATAAGGAAGCTTTTTGAGTAAAGGATGATGAATGAGTGTGTGGGTGTAGAGAAAATAAAGAAAAATAAAGGGAAGAGGGGTGGCCGATGCGTTTTCCGTTCAGAGGGAGGAGGAGTCCGCAAATTTAAGGAGTGAAGAAGGAAGGGGCGTGTTTGGTTGGGTGTAATAAGGGAGGTTTGTGATGATTTGCAACCCAAACTTGCCATAATGTACTCTTTTTAATTCAAAACCACTTAAACCAGCCTCCAATCTTATTAAACTTCGAAATATTTTAATTTTCACCTTTCCCTCATATTTCAAACTCTTCATTTCTTGATTAATTATATGCACATTAATTACTCAAAATTTCCAAAATATCTCCAAAAATCCCCAAAAATTCCTAAAAATTCCAAAATTCCTAATTTCTCCATTTATCATTTACCAAAACACTCTTTAATCCTGTATTAAATTTTCAGGATGTTACATGGAGACTCTCTTCTTGGCTTTAAACGAGGACTTTGTTTGCTTCCCTCGTTGGCAGAACTCACATATATAGTCATGCTTAACCTTAAAAGATGGAATCCCTATGGCTAGCTCTTTCTTAATCAGCATGTCAAGTTGAGTAAAGTTAACATGTGCTAGCCTTTTATGCCAAAGCCAACTATTCTCTTCACTAGATATTAAACATTTTTCATCTAGTTGTTGACATAAATCTAGAGTGTATAGGTTTCCATTTCTATTGGCCTTAAGTTTGCATTTTAGGTTGGCCTTATCTAGGTTCAGATCATGCTTGTCTATTATCATGCACTCATGTGAATCAAAGATTACCCAATTTCCTTTGTCAGTGCTCTGGCTCACGCTCAGCAGGTTGTGACAGAGACCATCCACCAGATAGACGTCTTTAACTGGTCCAACTTCTCCAACTCCGGTGATCTTTCCACTCTGATTTCCTCCAAAGGTTACTGTGGCTCCATCTTTGATCACCAAGGATTTGAATTTGTCTCGGTCTCCAGTCATATGTCTCGAGCATCCGCTATCAATGTACCATTTTCTGTTCTTGGATGCTTTGAGACACACCTGCAAGAATCAGACAAGCTTAGGTACCCAACCTTTATTGGGTCCTCTGTCATTAGTTCCCAGAGCCCATGGTCCATTGTTAGTCTTGACCTTGGGCTTATGATTAATCTGTGCCTCTGGTCTAGTGTGGGCTCTAGGCTCTTGGGCTTTCCTTGAGGATTGTTTCCAGGCTCTGGATCCCTGTCCTCCCTTAGTTTCTTTTCTTGGGGGAGGATCCTTTGTCGCCTTGGTTCCTTTTGGGACCCACTTATAGGAGCTGTTGGCTCCATGCTTCTTAGCATTACAGGTGGACGTAGAATGTCCCTTCCTGTTACAATAATTACAGAAGCTAAAAGGTGTGGAGCTGTGATCAGTGGTTTTATGAAAGAATTTTAAGTAAGGCTTCACTTTTGGTTACACCCACTTTTTCCCTTTAGGTTTGTAGCCTAATCCAGTCTTGTCCCTATATGCCCTCTGATTCATTAGAATAATGTTTAACATTTCAGATCCATTAGTAAACTTCTGCAGGGCATTTTGCAGTCTATCTCTCTCACCTGAGATTTTGCTGCAGTTAGAGCAGCTCTCTAATGTCGAGGCTTTGGGTTCTGCTTGGGGAGAAACCTTGACATCCGCTACCGGAAGCTTTTTGGCTTCCGCTAGCTCCTCACTCAGTGAGTCCACCTTGGACTCAAGTGATTCCTTTTTAATTTTCAATACTTTATAGGCTTTACATAAGCTGAAAAATTCTTCATGAACCTCATTATATGCTTCTTGTAGTTCAGGGAAAGTTACCTCACTGTCCTCCTGGATGGAATCAAATTCTGAGGATGCTTCCTCATCATCTTCTCTGGCAACGAGACAGAGGTTGGCAACCTCTTCCTCATCACTCGATTCCTCATCAGAACTATTCACCCAGATAGAGGACACAAAGGCTTATCTTTTGTCCTTCCCTTTTGATCTCTGCAAGCTTGGGCACTCAGCTTTGAAGTGGCCAGGCTTCTTACACTCAAAATGTTAGAATCTTAAGTTTTGATGAAGACTAAAATATGAAAGAATGAGCTAAACACTTAGAGAGAATTAGGCTAATATAGAACCCCAAGTAAGAGTACAACCGGATGTGGATTTACTTCCGGATGGACTAGGACTAGCGCTCGCGGATGAACATCTCATCCCCCAGCTGCAGCAAGTATTTCACTAAGTCATAACTCAGTCTAAGAACATTAGTTGTATAAAATCCTTGAGACTAAGTTAGGAAGCTTCCGAATGTGGATTTGCTTCCGATTGCTTAGTGACTAGCGCTGGCTGTTGGTTTGAACAACACTGAGCGTCAGTGAGTATAATATGATCATAACCCAATGTCCAGTGGATTTGCTTCTGATTGCTTAGTGACTAGCGCTGGCTGTTGGTTTGGACAACACTGAGCGTCAGTGAGTACAATATGATAATAACCCAATGTCCTGTGGAAGGGCTTCCGGATGTGGAACTGCTTCCGGATGTAAGAGAGCTCCCCTAGACTAAGTGAACTCCAACTGCATATGATTATGTGTTGTTATACTACACATCCCATAGCATGAGTAAATGACACACTAAGTCACTTAGGAAGAATTAGACTTAAATCAAATCCTAAGTTAGAGTACAACTGGATACAGAATCGCTTCCAGAAGACTTAGAGTAAAATAACGAGACCTACGCTGACTATTGGAATAAACATCCCCTAGCGTCAGTAGACAATACATTAAGTCAGAACATAGTCTAAGCAAGATTGCTTCCCATAGCAAACAAGCTTCCCACAGCTTATATAGTTCTTACTGCATTTGTTTATATATATACTACTCTGATGGACTAACAAGTATGTGCAGAACTTAGTTTACTTCTGGATGCAAATGAGCTTCCGGATGCAAATACTCTTGTCACTGGGACTCAGAGACTAACGTTTGTAGAGCAAGATTGCCTCTTCCGGATGAACGATGATCATCCGTCAGCAAGAGTACAAGAGTCAACGTCACATACTCAGAGGTCAGAATGCTTTTGTCAGAGCAGAGTTGTCAGAGTTGCTTTTCAGAGATAAAGCAAGTCAACCCTACTAAGCATTAATGAAGATGTACTTCTCAACGGTAACATGGGATTAACGGCTATATTCAAACGGACATATTCCATCTGCCACCCAAGCCTGAATGCCTTGAGGTCGAGTATAAAAGGAACATCTACATTCAGAAGAGAGGTTTGAAGAACAGAGTCTATTGTCTGAGATATTGTAATTCTACATTCCTCTCATCTTCTACTCTCTGATCTTAGAGTTGTAACATTCTTAGAGAGTAATTCATTTGTACTTAAGTGAGTAACATCATCTATTCTTAGAGAGAATCATTTTGTACTTAAGTGTTTATCACAATCAGTTCATAGAGTGAACACATTATCAAATCCTCTAATTGATAGAGGATGTTCTAAAGCTTATGCTTGAAGAACAGAATTATTATCTTACAAAAGTGAGGGGGAGCATTTAGAGGTTTTCTAAATCTCCATAGGTTGCAAGTTAGCCCGCAAAACTTGTGGTTGAAAGGTTGCAAGTGATCCTGTTGTAAAACTTGTGTTTGTAAAGGTTTGCAGGTGAGCCCGTTGCAAAACCTGTGGGTTGTTAGGTGAACCCGTGTTCGTAAAACCTAAGGTGTAAAGGCTTTCTTGTGCCTGGTTTAAACAAGAGGTTTAGTGGATTGAAAATCTCAGGTGGAGCCTGGGGACTGGATGTAGGTCTGGAAGTGACCGAACTAGGATAAATCTGTGTGTGCTTTGTTTATCTTTAACATTCTTATTTCCAGCACCACACCACTTTACTTGTGCAAAACATAATGTGTCATCTCCTTCACCAAGCACAAGCAGTCAGTTTTTAGTAAGAGAATTTTAACTTTTATTTTGTCACCCAATTCACCCCCCTCTTGGGTGACAGCCACGCATTTCATTTGGTATCAGAGCAAGGTCACTTGTTTAAAGGATCCAACGATTTCAAGTGCAAAGACCTAGGCTGACTTGGGATATAAAATGTGTTTTGAAGGTTTTGATCACACTATCCCACCCTTGTTAGAAAATACTGATTTTTACTTATGGAAGACAAGGATGAAAAGTTTTGTGTTATCCTCAAGTTTCAAAATGTGGGATGTCTTTGAAAATGATTCTGATTTCAAACCAAAAGTAAACTGGACTGAAGAGGAGAAAAATTTATTTTACTTGAACATTAGAGCAATGCAAATTTTGTACAAAAGCTTAACTGACAGTGATTTCCAGAAAATTAAACATTGCTCTAATGCTAGAGATATTTGGAACACTCTTGATGCTATGTATGCTTCTGATCATTCCCTTGGCAGTAAAGCTGTCCAAAGCTCCTTTTGTGCCCCTTGTGGATCAACTGGTAGTGAGTTACAGGAAGCTGATATTGAGCAAGCCAGCGGTAGTGAAGAGAGTGTTTATCTCTGCCTAGATTCAGAAGTTGAGGAGAATGAGGTATCTGAACTTGAACCTTCTGAATTGCAAGACGCATATAATGAGTTACATATTGAATTCTGTAAGCTTGCAAAAGAAGTTCTAGGCTTAAGGAAAAAGAACAGGAAACTAGAGGAATTCGTTGCTTCTTCTACATCCAAGGTTTCCAATGTTCCATCCATGGAAGAACAGCTATTGCTACCGATAGCTAGTTCCCTACCGAGAGCGGAAGCTCCAACGTGCCCCGAACGTTGTTCCAATTGTGAACCCCTATCGAAGGGACATGAAAAGTTTTCAAAAGGCCCTGAGATTTCAAAAGTTGTCTTAAAAGAAAAGAGAGTCTTTGAAAACAAAATTGACCAACAAGATAATGATAGGAAATCCCATTCTGAATATCATTCCATTATCTGTCATTATTGTGGTAGATCAGGTCATATTTCTCACACATGTAGTCTTAAGAAAAATTTACGTGTGAGAAATAAATTTGTATGGATCTCTAAAGGACAAGTAAGGTCCAGCGCTAACTATGTAGGACCCAAGTACAAATGGGTACCAAAACTTCCATCTAGTGCCTTACTTGTGCAGGAAAGATCAAGAGTTCCTCTTGCCCCAAAGAAGAGAACTCGTGGTGATGTCACTGCTGCAACCACCTGGTCCAATCATAAGAAGCAGTGCACTACCACAAGGAACAAAGGTTGTGTCTCAAGGATGAGCTATTACAGAGTTCCACTCAACCATCCTGAGAAGAACAAGAGAGAGAGGATTCGTTGATCAACATAGAGAAAGCCTATGAATTCTGCCTCTCATAAGGAAGTGCTTCAGCCCAAGGATAAGTATAGAAGACCACCTTGGGTAAGCAAGGGATCACTTAGGGTTAAGCATACAATAGTAAAATCTCCTATGCAAATGTTGGATGGAATTATTGAGATTTTACATCAAGCATTATGTATATGAACACTATACTCCTTATAAGAGAGTTTTTCATAATATTCATAGTCTACATGCTGTCATGATCAAAATATATATATATCCTTGTGCATACAGTCATGTTTGATTCACAATGCCATATTCATAGTGAATGATTCTTAGATGCATGCGGACTTTACACTTCCTACAAACTGACCTGTCAGATCCAAGTTTGGAGACTGAAAAATGGGAAAAGGGAACTACTTGGTATTTTGTAGGAAAGAAGATCCAAAGGAACAACAATATTCAAGATCGTACCTGGTCTGGGCAATGTGTCAAATCTGAATAAGCTGTTCTTCATGTTGGGCTCCTAGTGCTACTGCTCTTGAAATAGAAAAGATCAAGCACCGCCTGCCAAAATCAAACAAGCTACTACTTGACGCAAATGTAGCTTTGGTGATGTCATTCTTACCCTTTTCCTTATTTGAATGATTAATTGGGTAATGAATGCATGTTTACTCATTTCATCGGCAATTGACATTTATGTATCTAAAGATAAACTTCAAATTGCTCTATGGAATGAATGAGAAGAATATGTAGCGTCTAACCACACATGATTGACTTAATAGTTTTCAAAATATAGTGATACTGGTATGATTTTCTTTACAAACCAGTGAAGATTTTATTTTGAAAATGATCTAATCACATCTTAAGCTTCAATGATTTCAACTCAAGCTTGTGTTTTAAGTATGTTGACACAGACTATGAAAGCTTGAACAATGTGGATGTACAAGAGAGAATGTCAACGTATTTGCTCCTGATCAAGATGATAGAAACTGGCTGTACTGAAATCTTGAGGAAATCTCGCCAATCATATATGAGCATGTCTATCCCTTACTCTTTCTATTGTAGAATTTAATAGATAGTCTCTCTTATCGGACATACTTAAGAAGTCTAAAGAATTGCCTTGAATTAATTTCTACAAAGGTTGATAAAACCAAAGGCAAATGGCAGTAGGATAGAAGTTTAAGTGAGTTAGATAACATGCCTGGAAAGAATTAGTAAAAATCACTATCCACTGGCAGCTGTGTATCCTGACACACTATCACAAGCCGAGTGCAATCTGAATTAAGTTCAAAGCTTGTTAATATCCTAAGAATAATGGGATCACACTAAGCATATATGAAAGGACTTGAGATGAGTTTTGAAAATTATTCTTGTGATCATATGCTGAGAATTTGGTTGTTTTTGTAAACTTGATTTATTCTTGAAACTAAACTATTGTATGGACATTAAGGTCTTTAGAATTTCATTGTGTTGACATTTCAAATGTCTTCATAATCTAACATGAACATCCTTAAGGCATATTTGTTGAACTATACCTGTTTATGAAACTCTGAAAATATGCTATCTGTTCAATACTCCTTATGCTATCACATTAGAATTTATCAAAGAGAGTATGAATAGAGTTCATGGCTTGATAATGAAACTGTGAGATTGTGAACTAAGTTGCAAAATCTGTTTTCACATTAGTGATACTCTTGTGTTACCAAACAAATCAACAAGCACAATTTCTAAAGTTTATAATATTATGGAGATTAACAGTTTGACTGGGAGAGTCCTGAGCGTGTCTATCAATGTTAAATCTTAAATTCACCCACTGACCTTCCGGAAGCACATTTGCCTCCATTAGTACATGCAGGTTCCCTTGTGAAAAGATCACATGAGCATACAATGGTAAATCTCAAGTCCTCACATCCGGAAGCAGATGCACTTTCGGAAGCATGTGCAAGAATGGTTCCCCAACTACAGACATGGCTACCAAACAACCACTGAGGGTTGATCAATTTATCCTTATAAAGGGAAATTTGGGAATGTTAAAATGAAGTTTAATCTTCAGAAAACATCTGTGCTTAATTGTTAAAACCTGCCAACTGCGCTAACTTAGGCATCGAAGTGCCAATCCTTAGTTTTGCAGGTCCCCCAATGTTAAATCTTAAGTGAGTCCAACCGGAAGCAAAACCACTTCCGGATACTTCTTTGCTGGCGCTGGGTGACAACTCTAAGTGACCTGGAGCGCCACTCCAACCGGAAGCAAAACCACTTCCGGATGCTCTTCTGCTGGCACTGGGTGATGACTAGAAGCAACCGGGAGCGCCAGTGCCTAGGTAAAGGGACACATCACTTCACCAAACGTTTCATCTTCCCACACAGAAAGTTGTGCCCCTCCTCTGACAATGTGAAGAGACACGTGTCCAAAAGGTGCGTCGTTCCAATCAAATGTTTACGTTACCCAATGAACAAACGCATGTTTTCAATATAGAGTCATTATGTGCATTTCATCCGTTGTAACTTTATATAAATAGGAACCAACAGTCACTTTTCTTTTTCACTTTTCACTTACACAAATTTCTCACCCAAACTCTCTGCATACATTCATCGAGTTCATCATCACATTCATCCTGTTCATCTTCATCTTCTTCATCTTCTTCTACATTTCTGCACATTACATCTCATTCACTTCACTTAAACCCTACCTATACAAAATGGCCGGCTCACACGAATCCAACCAAAACATTGAGATAGCCTCTGCCTCGAAGAAGAAGTCCAAAACTGGAAAATCTGGGCATTCACGTTCTGGAAAATCTGGGAAATCTCAAGAACAGCAAGAACAGTCTGGGCGTTCTGGGCATCATCATGAACAACACTCCAAGAAAAAGGGGAAGAAGAGGGTTCAGTTCAGGGAGGAATCCCCATCAAAGAGACAACGAGTAGAGGAGGATGATCCACTTGCATACAAGGATGGGCCACTTGAGGCGATTTCCTCCAAGTTTGAGAACACCAAACCCTATTTCACAAACGGAATGTTTGTTGATCTGAAGAAGTTTGAAGAATTAGGGTTTGAGCATCTGAAGGGCCATTTGGAGAAGTACATGTGCTGGCTGGGGATCAATAATGAATACAACATCAACGTCCTGCGAGTGTTATACTAGTCGCTCACAGCCAAACCTAAGTACAAGTTGATTAATGGGAAGGAAACCATTAAAAGAGTTGACTTCAAGGCCACAGTCAGGGGGAGGCACTTGAAGTTCTCATGGCGAGACATCAACTGCCTACTCGGGGTCACTGATGAAGGTATGAACCAATGGATCTACCCCGAGAAGCTGAGCTAGGAGGAACTTGAACTTGCCTATGAGACCAAGGGGAAGAAGGTCTCTGGTATCTCTGACTCCAACCGGGTGCTCCAGTATGTCTACTCTAAGTTGATGACACACAAAGGGGGGAATTTCAACGAGTTCACACTGTTTGACAACCCCTGGCTTCCAAGGTTCCTCACCAAGCAGCCCGTCAACCCAGGACAACTGATCAGCTTGAAGTTGCATAGATGGTGTGAAACCAACGAAACCAAGGAGAAGAGACCTGGCCATCTTCCCTATCTGCAAATCATCGCTTTCCTCCTAGAGAAATTCTTGATCAAATCCACTGAGGAAGCCGAGAATATCCCTTGCCTGCCCATAGGAGCAGTCAATATTGGCAAGATGGGGGTCAAATACATCAAGCCTGCCAAGCCCGCTCGGTCTACCTCTCTGGCTGGGAGTGCCTCACATACAACAGCTCCCTCTGCGTCTGAAGCAGGGGACCAGGAAGTTGACTCCCATGCTGGCCCAAGCAGAGCTCCAAGGCTGTCTGTTACACAGAAGACAATAATGGCTGAGTTGCGAGAGGAAATATTTCACAGGCTGCCTGAAACATTGTTGGCCCCTCTCAGAGCAGAATATGATGGAGCTCTTCAGCAGCAAGGACAGAGGATCCAGCGCATCGAGGATCGCCTAGGAAGGGTCGAGGCTAAGTTAGACCTTATCATAAATCATTTCCACATTCCTTAACCACAAGGTAACCTACCTCCACCTCCTCCACAAAATGACCAACCTCCGCCTCCTCCACCTAACCAACCATCACTCCCTCCTCCTAATACACAACAACCCCCTCCACAGAATGACTCCCATCAACCTTCACCAAAAAATGAGTCTGACACTCACAACACCTCTCACCAAACTCCTCAAAGTTCCCCTCGCCAATCACCCCAGAACTCACCATCACCTCATACCTCCCCAAATCGTTCACCACCCCCAAACCTCATAGGGTCCTCCAATCCTCCTCCTAACACTCACCTCACCATAGCCCAATCTCTTGGATTTACCTCTCCTGATCACCCACTTCACACCTACTACCTCAGAGACCAACCCCCTATTCGGTGGAGAGTTAAACAACCCCCTGCCTACTACTCTACCTACCCCTTCGATGGACTATTCACCAACCCCTCCTTCTTCGAAAGAAACACAGCCCTCCTCCCCAACCCTCTTAATTCACCAGAAAACACCTCACCCACATCCTCGCCTGAATCCTCACCACCCAGAACCTTTGGCCCTGACCCTTCACCCTTCTCTTCACCCAACCCATCCTCCATGGCCCTAGCCCTCCTTGATGATGACAAAAGGGGGAGAGATGCTGCTACCGCCCTCCGCCATACTATGGATACGAGGGATGTCCTGACTCAACCATCCCTCTGGCTAGATGAAGACATCACTGCTGCCCTTCACCGAGCCATGGATATAAGAAGAATGGGTAGTGCTGAACGTCTTATTCATGGGGAAGCCATCCGATTTATGCAACAACAGCGATCAGATAAGCAAAGGTCCAAGTGGGCAATGGTTCTGTATGAGCAACCTGATGAGATCCCACAGCCTGAGCCTGAGCCAGAGCCAGAGCCTTCATCTTCTGAGCCTCCTCCCTCTGAGCCTGGCAGAAATATAATTGAGGAGATCATGATGAAGTACGGGCTGGAGAAGATAAACCATCCACCTATAGTAATAGCCAAGCCAATCCTTTCTCCTTCTGGGCCAACCTCTGCTCCTTCTCCTTCTGAGCTAACCTCTGCTCCTCCTCCTTCAGTAGTCAAGTACAGCAAATCAAGGAAGAAAGCAGTTGCTAGAAAGCATGCTAACAAGAGTACTACTACTACTGCGTCTGCTGTGAGTGAACAAGAGGTCCCATCTGTTCAAGCTGAAATTGTACCTGAGACTCAGTCATCCTCTCAAGAGTCGCATGTCCCTCCACCTCTAAAGGAAGTTAAGTTGGAAATAGAGGATATGACTCCTGAAGAGTTCGAGAGGTATAGATTCACTGACAAGATCTCGTTTGGACAAATGGCTTGCCTAGATGCTGAAAGAGCAAGTGCCAAGTCTACCCAAGCGATGGGCAGGGGCAAAGGAAAAGGCAAAGGCAAAGGGAAAAGGAAAGCCAAGGAAGTTGAGGAGGACCCCAACTTTCCTGTGTGGAATGTGAAGATTAGGGCTGTCCATTATCCCAATGGCGAGGTCACTCCCTTCTCTGATGCAACTGGGTTTCCTGGGTTTGATGAAGTTCAAAATATGAAGAGAGCCTTTGAGGAATCCGTTGAGTCTGAGAGACTCAGAAGGGAGAAGGAAGAGGCAGAGCTTCAGAGCATAATTGCTCAGATTGACCAGAGCGAGAAGGATGTCCACATAGCCCGACTTCAAAAGGAGAATGAGCAAAGGCAGTTGGAGAGGGAAAGGAAAAAGAGACACCACCTATAAACCTCACTCTACTACCCTAGGTATTTAACTTAGAAATTTTCTTTTTTCATATTTTTCATGCATAGCTCAACTTGCACAGTTTTGATTACTTGTAAATTTTAACTACTGTTATACATATCTGACTTGTAATCTTCTGCTCATCAATGATATCTGTCTTTAGTTCTTTATGCCTTATCTGGTTATTACTTTCAATTCTTTCATATGAACTTAACTAGATAACTTAGTTTGTCATCATCAAAAAGGGGGAGAATGTTAGAATCTTAAGTTTTGATGAAGACTAAAATATGAAAGAATGAGCTAAACACTTAGAGAGAATTAGGCTAATATAGAACCCCAAGTAAGAGTACAACCGAATGTGGATTTACTTCCGGATGGACTAGGACTAGCGCTCGCGGATGAACATCTCATCCCCCAGCGGCAGCAAGTATTTCACTAAGTCATAACACAGTATAAGAACATTAGTTGTATAAAATCCTTGAGACTAAGTTAGGAAGCTTCCGGATGTGGATTTGCTTCCGATTGCTTAGTGACTAGCGCTGGCTGTTGGTTTGAACAACACTGAGCGTCAGTGAGTATAATATGATCATAACCCAACGTCCAGTGGATTTGCTTCCGATTGCTTAGTGACTAGCGCTGGCTGTTGGTTTGGACAACACTGAGCGTCAGTGAGTACAATATGATAATAACCCAACGTCCTGTGGAAGTGCTTCCGGGTGTGGAACTGCTTCCGGATGTAAGAGAGCTCCCCTAGACTAAGTGAACTCCCACTGCATATGATTATGTGTTGTTATACTACACATCCCATAGCATGAGTAAATGACACACTAAGTCACTTAGGAAGAATTAGACTTAAATCAAATCCTAAGTTAGAGTACAACTGGATACAGAATCGCTTCCAGAAGACTTAGAGTAAAATAACGAGACCTACGCTGACTATTGGAATAAACATCCCCTAGCGTCAGTAGACAATACATTAAGTCAGAACATAGTCTAAGCAAGATTGCTTCCCATAGCAAACAAGCTTCCCACAGCTTATATAGTTCTTACTGCCACTACTAGAAAATAGGCTTTTCACGACCATAATTAACGACTAAAAAGCCAATGTTGGTCGTTGATAAAAAACGCGGTGGCATAACATGTAAATAACTGTCCAGGCGGAGATCTTTCATGATCACAGTTGTATATGTGGTCGTGGAAGGGTCCTGGAAGGGGACCCTTCCACGACCACACTTTAAAATGTGTGGTCGTGAAAGAGGCCTACCCTTCCACGACCACACTTAAGCTAAGTGTGGTCGTGGAAGGGTAGGCCCCTTCCACGACCACACATTAAAATGTGTGGTCGTGGAAGGGTCTCCTTCCATGACCACATCTTTTAAGTTGTTGTCGTGAAAGGTGGACAAATTTTTTCCCACTCGCGCCAAAACACTTTTTTATTTCTCTCCTATCCTATTTCACTCTCTGCAACCTTCATTCAGCCTCTTCAACTTCGCTCCCCCTCTCACACTTAACCTCTTCGCCTCTCCTTCAACACCCACTCAACTCCGCCGCCGCCTTCCCTCTTCTCACCCTCTCACTCCGCCGCCTCCTTCGCTCCGCCGCCTTCCCTCTTCTCACCCACCGCCGCCTTCCCTCTTTTCACCCTCTCACTCCGCCGCCTCCTTCGCTCATCAACTCCGCCACCGCCGCCGCCTTCCCTCTTTTCACCCTCTCACTCTGCCGCCTCCTTCGCTCATCAACTCCGCCGCCTCCTTCGCTCCGTCGCCGCCTCTTTTCATTATTAAATCCATTCAATATTTAGGTATTTCTATTCTCTCTCCCTATTTTTCTGTTATCTTTTTTCAAATTTTGAATCCTTCAAATATTGTGTTCTCTATTTTTGTGGATCCTTCCTTTTATTTTGTTTCTTTTAATCTTGTGTTAATTTTTTCTTTTTTTTATTTGAATGGATGGATTTAGCGAGACTGGAGATTTGTGATGTGATTCGAATTTATTTTATTTGTGTATTTTATTGGTGTACATGTTTATTTTCAAATAAAAGTATTGTGTGACTGTTTTATGAGCCTTTTCAAAATATTCAGTTCATGCATTGGTTTATAATTTTTAAATTTGGTAAGTGTCAATATACGACTGTTATTATGTCTCAATAATTTTGTTTTATTCTTTTATGTCTCAATATTCTTTTATGTTGTTCACTGTTATGGCCAATTAGAATTATAAATGAATGAAGTAAATGCTTATATTAAAATCTGATTTGAATAGTTTAATCTTTGTGTATTGATAGTGATAATAGATAGTGTACATTGGAAATTATTGTTACTCCTTACTGCCATTACCGAATGAAATAGGGACTAAATGGTGTTTGGTGTATGTTAAAATCTGATTTGGAGGAAAAATTAGGCATAAACTGGTATGATTAGTTTGATTAGGAAAAATTAGGCATAGTGATATGGACTTGATTAGAGAGCTACAAATTGCTAGCTAGTGTATGGATTGTGGATTGTTCTGGTAATATTCAAAAGTTAAGTAACCAAAGCTTGTAGCCATGGATCGTGCTTGGATGGATGCTTTGCGAACTAGTGAAGAGTATCAAAAGGGGGTGGAAGAGTTTATTGAATTTGCCAAAAGAAATGTGTCGAGTAAGAATGGAAAATACTAGTGCCCTTGTGTGAAGTGTGTGAATGTTGATCGCAAAAGCCTTGACTCTATAAGGAATGACCTTATTTGTGAGGGGATCAATCGCCGATACATGAAGTGGATTTGGCATGGGGAATTGGGAACTACCGTGGAACATGGAAAAGCAGCGGAGGTGGACGATAATGATGATGATGATGAATATGTTTGCGATGTTGGCATGGACAACATGATAAATGATATCGCAGCGGAGTCGTTTGTTGTGTCAGACGAGTACGACAAATTGTGTGGTGATGCTGAGACACCTTTGTTTCCAGGGTGTAAGAAGTATAACCGTCTGACCTTCATTCTAACAATACTAGAAATAAAGACGGAAAATGGGTGGGCAGACGCGGGTTTCTCGAAAATGCTCGCAGCTTTGAGCGATATGTTCCCGGATAACAATGCGGTTCCGAAGACAATGTATGAGGCCAAGAAAATGCTAAGTAAGATGGGTATGGAGTATCAGAAGATACATGCTTGTCCCAATGATTGTATTTTATATAGAAATGAATATGAAGGGTTACACGTGTGTCCAAGATGTCAGGAGCCAAGGTATAAACAGAGGAAGGGTGCTGATGATGACGACGACGACGAAGAGACAAGCAAACCAAAAAAAGGTGAACCTTCGAAAGTAATGTGGTACCTTCCAATAGTTCCAAGGTTTAGACGATTGTTCGCGAATGCAACAGAAGCAGAGAATCTGAGGTGGTATTGTGATCAGAGAAATTCTGATTCTAGATATCTTCGACATCCTGTTGACTCTCCTCAATGGAAAAAGGTTGATTCAATTTTTCCAGAGTTTGCTAGTGATCCTAGAAACCTCCGTCTCGGCCTTTGTACAGATGGATTTAACCCATTTGGGAGTGTCTCTAGCAAACATAGTGCTTGGCCAGTTTTGCTTGTCATTTACAACCTTCCACCTTGGTTGTGCACGAAACGGAAATATCTTATGATGTGTATGATGATTTCGGGACCGAAACAGCCTGGGAACGATATCGATGTTTATCTTGCTCCGTTGATCGAGGACTTGAAGATGTTGTGGAATGAAGGTGTTGATGTGTTTGATGCATACAAAAAGGAGACATTCAAGTTGCGAGCTTTGTTGTTTACCACAATCAATGACTTACCTGCATATGACAATCTCTCAGGATATAGTGTCAAGGGACATAAGGCATGTCCAATTTGTGAGGATGACACTAATTTCGTCCAGCTCAAGTATGGAAGGAAGACTGTTTACCTCGGTCATAGGAGGTTTCTTGATCGCCACCACCCATACCGTCGACTGAGGAAGCGATTTAATGGCTTTCCTGAGCATGCATCTGCTCCAATTCCGTTAACAGGTGAAGAAGTTTATCGTCGTGTTGCTCGTGTTACTGTGGAATTTGGTAAAGGAAAGAAGAAGAAGAAATGGACTAACATTTGGAAGAAGAGGTCAATCTTCTTTGATCTCCCTTATTGGCGTTGTCTTGATGTAAGGCACAGTATTGATGTAATGCATGTTAAGAAAAATCTTGCAGAAAGTATTGTCGGAACGTTGTTACACATTCAAGGAAAAAACCAAAGATGGGCTCAACGCTAGAAGAGATTTAGTTGAGATGGGCATAAGACAGCGGTTACATCCGACAATTAGTGAAGATGGAAAGAAAGCATATATGGAACCTGCTGCTCATACACTTTCCAAACTTGAGAAAACACAATTGTGTGAGTGTTTACGTGGGATGAAAGTGCCACATGGATATTCCTCTAATATTAGCAAACTTGTGTCAATGGAAGATTTGAAGTTGACGGGAATGAAGTCTCATGATTACCATGTGTTAATGCAACAACTTTTGCCGGTAGCTATAAGAGGAATTTTGGAGGATGATGCGCGGAAGACTTTAACAAGGTTATGTAAGTTTCTTAATGCCATTTGCAGTAAGGTAATTGACAATGAAATACTCGATGAGTTGGAAAAGGAAGGTTATGTTATTTTGTCGCAATTGGAGATGCATTTTCCTCCAACGTTTTTTGATATATCAGTTCATTTGATTGTTCACTTGGTTCGAGAGATAAGACTTTGTGGTCCGGTTTCACTAAGGTGGATGTACCCTTTTGAGCAATTCATGAAAGTTTTGAAGGGTTATTCAAAGAACCCATATCGCCCGGAGGCCTCGATTGTTAAAAGATATCTTGTTGAAGAGGCAATGGACTTTTGCAAACCATACCTAAGAAAACCTGACGACGAGGAAATCAACCTGGATGAAGATGAACTTTCTGGTAAAGGGGTGCGGGGCATGAAAGTAAAGGGTGTAGAGAGAGTGGAGTTATTACAGGCACATCTATACATCTTGAATAACACGAAAGAAGTGCAACCTTATTTGGCTGAGCATAAAAGGCTTTTGAAAGAGAATAACCCGAAGAAGAGTGATATGCAGATTTCAAATGAACATAACAAGTCATTTATTGGTTGGTTCGAGGAGTATGCGCGAAAACAAAAGGATGTGTCTGACACAGTAAGGTTGCTAGCTGTGAAGCCTCAGTTTATTGTTTTTTCATGGGGTGGTTATGAAATAAATGGGTATTCTTTCTCTACTAAGGTCATTGATGGCAAGCGCACCACACAAAACAGCGGGGTGATGGTTGAAGCTGAGGCAACCCATTTTTCTAGCTCTAGAGACAAAAACCCAAAATTGGCTACAACTACATATTATGGGGTTATTGAAGAAATTTGGGAAATCATCTACGCACCGCATTTCAAGGTTCCCATATTTAAATGTAAGTGGGTACATAGTAATGCGGTTGTGATTGAGCGCCAAAGTGGCATGATATCTGTTGATCTTAATAGGGTCGGCTACAAGGATGAACCATTTATTCTAGCAAGTCATGCGAAACAAGTGTTTTATGTATCAGACCCTACAAATGTTAAGCTTTCCATTGCCTTGCAAAATAGAAATCAAATGGATTGTGCTCTCACAGTAAATGATGGTGATGATGATGAGATACAATTATTAGGCAAAACAACAAGAAGTTTGTTGGAGTTGTTACAGGCACATCTACACATCTTGAATAACATGAAAGAAGTGCAACCTTATTTGGCTGAGCATAAAAGGCTTTTGAAAGAGAATAACCCGAAGAAGAGTGATATGCAGATTTCAAATGAACATAACAAGTCATTTATTGGTTGGTTCGAGGAGTATGCACGAAAACAAAAGGATGTGTCTGACACAGTAAGGTTGCTAGCTGTGAAGCCTCAGTTTATTGTTTTTTCATGGGGTGGTTATGAAATAAATGGGTATTCTTTCTCTACTAAGGTCATTGATGGCAAGCGCACCACACAAAACAGCGGGGTGATGGTTAAAGCTGAGGCAACCCATTTTTCTAGCTCTAGAGATAAAAACCCAAAATTGGCTACAACTACATATTATGGGGTTATTGAAGAAATTTGGGAAATCATCTACGCACCGCATTTCAAGGTTCCCATATTTAAATGTAAGTGGGTACATAGTAATGCGGTTGTGATTGAGCGCCAAAGTGGCATGATATCTGTTGATCTTAATAGGGTCGGCTACAAGGATGAACCATTTATTCTAGCTGATAAACGTGGCTGTCACCCAAGAGGGGGGGGTGAATTGGGTGAGGGAATAAATTAAATCTTTTGAATCTTCTTTTCGAAAGACTGCTTGTGCTTGGTGATAATATTTACGAAGTAGTGATATGCACAAGTCAGTATGTTATGTGATGCAAAATAGAATGTTTGAATGTAAATTTATGCACACATAAATTTATCCTGGTTCGGTCACCCAGACCTACATCCAGTCCCCAGGCTCCACCTGAGATTTTCAATCCACTATTCTTGTTTAAACCGGGCACAAGAGAAGCCTTTACACTTTAGGTTTTACGAGCACGGGTTCACCTAACAACCCACAGGTTTTACACCGGGTTCACCTGCAAACCTTACAAATTCAAGTTTTACGGGCTAACTTGCAACCTATGGAGATTTAGAAAACTTCTAAATGCTCCCCCTTACAAATTGTAAGTTTACACTATGTTCACTCTATGAACTGATTGTGCTAAACACTTAAGCTCAAAACTAACTCTCTCTAAGAGTGGATGATGTTACTCACTTAAGTACAATAAAATTACTCTCTGAAAAATATCACAAATCTGGATCTGAGAGTAGTAGAAGATGTGTAGAATGAAGAGTATGATATATCAGATACTTTGTTCTGTTCTCTCTTTTTCTTCCATGTCTTCTCTTCTGAATGAATGTCTCTTTTATACTCGGCTTCATAGGCTTCTGTGGCAGGTTGAATATGAACGTTTGAATAAAGCCGTTAATCCTATGTTACCGTTGAGAAGTGCATCTTCATTAATGTTTAGCAGGGTTGACTTGCTTTATCTCTGAAAAGTAGTCCTGACACCTCTGCTCTGACAAAAGCATTCTGACACTGCATCTCTTTGAACGTTCAGACATTCTGATTGCTTGCGGAAGCAACTTCTCATCCGGAAGCAACCTTACTGAGTGTGCTGCACTTGAACGTTAGTTTAGCAATATAATCATATAGTCTCATGCAGTGGGTGATCCCTAAATCTAAGGAGTATCCGGAAGCACTTCTACATCCGGAAGTAAATTCACTTGATGAGAGATTTAGTTCACCATGACTTGCTCTCGCTTAGTCTATTTCATTCCACCACTCAGCGCTAGTCACTGAGCTATCGGAAGCACTTTTACTTGACGTGGTGAATTCACTGACGCTTAGGGTGAAATCTATTCTATCAGTCTGCGCCAGTCAAGATCTAACAGGAAGCAACTTCACTTGATGTTGCATTTCCGCTGACGCTCGGGGTTATATCTAGTCTATCAACCTGCGCCAGTCTAAATCTAATAGGAAGTGCTTTCACTTGGCGAAGTAGACTTACTGACGCTTGGGGTAATAACTATTCTATTGCTCTGCGCCAGTCTAAGTCTAACAGGAAGCGCTTTCACTTGGGGAAGTAGACTCACTGACGCTTGGGGTAATATCTATTCTGTCGCTCTGCGCCAGTCTAATTCTAACAGGAAGCGCTTTCACTTGGGGAAGTAGACTCACTGTCGCTTGGAGTAATATCTATTCTATCGCTCTGCGCCAGTCTAAGTCTAACAGGAAGCAAACTCACTTCCGATTGAAACATAGCTTAGTCTTAAGGTTTTGTGTACCTAATTCTCATGGACTAAGTTATTTCCCAGTGATTTACTTGCTGATGTTGGGGGATGAAAACATTCATCCGCATGCGCAAGTCCTAATCTATCCGGAAGTAGATCTTCACCCGGAAGCACTCTTACTTGGGATCCTATGTTATCCTATTGCTTCCTAGGCACTTGGTTTAATCCTCTATATTTTAGTCTTCATCAAAACTTAAGATTCTAACATTCTCCCCCTTTTTGATGATGACAAACCTAGTTTTATCGATTAAGTTCCTAAGGAAGGATTATCAAGAGAATAAAAGCAATGGATAACAACAAGTAACTCAGACAAATATTATTGACAAGCAGAGGTTACAAGTCAGAGTTATGTAATCAAATAACATATACAAGTAAAGAATGTATACAAATAAATTTCACTAAGTATGAATGAAAATATGCATGAAAACAAAATCAACAAAAATATTTGGATTGGGGGTTAGAGTTTGTGTCTCTTTTTCTTTTCCCTCTCTTTCTGTCTCTCTTCATTTTCCTCACGCTCACTCTGGTTTATCTGAGCAATGATCTCTTGAAGCTCTTTTTCCTCTTTTTCCCTTCTGAGCCTTTCTGATTCAATGGACTCCTCGTATGCCCTTTTCATGTTCTCCACTTCTTCATACCCAGGGAAACCTGTAGCATCGTCGAAGTAGCAGACTTCTCCATTGGGATAGTGTACAGCCCGGATTCTCACATTCCATGCAGAGAAGTTGGGATCCTCTTCAACTTCTTGGGCTTTCCTTTTCCCTTTCCCTTTGCTCTTCCCTTTGCTTTTGTTAATTGGAGGAGTGGGCATGGCACTTGCTCTTTCAGCATCGAGGCAAGCCATCTGACCAAAAGATAATTTGTCAGTGAATCCAAATCTCTCAAATTCATCAGGAGTCATGTCTTCAATTTCCAATTTGACCTCCTTCAGAATTGGAATTGCTTGAGCCACTGGATTTGCTTGCTCAATCTGGGCAGATGATGTTCCTTGCTCAGGTGGGTCAGATGGAGTCTCTTCCTCAGACTTATCAGATTCAGTGGTGGCAACGAACTTCCTGGCACGTTTCCTAGCAACGGCCTTCTTTCTAGGTACACTGAATCCGGCTGCTGGCTTAGATGAGGGAGGAGGATCAGAAGATTGCTCAGATGAAGGGACCTCAGACTCTTGCTCAGATAGTGTAGGAACAGGCTTGGCTATCACAATGGGAGGATGGTTGGGTTTTTCGAGTCCCCACTTCATCCTGATCTCCTCAACAATTTCTCTACTTGTTTTAGTTGGAGGAGACTCTGATGATGACTCAGGTTGTGAAGATTGTTCATTTTGCCCATACACAACCATATCCCATTGGGGTCCTTGCGTAGCCGCTCTCTTCTGCTCCATGAAACGGAGGGCCTCTCCTCTTATAAGGCTCTCTGCACCACTCAGTCTCTGAGACTCATATGCACGACGCAGGGCGGCCGTGACATCTTCATCAATCCAGAGTGATGGCTGGCTGAGGACATCCCTTGTGGCCATACTTAGGCGAAGAGTAGACATAACATTTCTCCCCCTTTTGTCATCATCAACAGGGGTGAGTGCCAGGGATGGAGTGGATGTGGAGGAGGATGGAGGTGGTTCAGGGCCAAATTTCTTGGGAGGGGAGGGTGATAGGGTAGAGGTAGAGGATGTGGGAGAGGATAGGTGTTCAGGAGTTTGAGGAGAGTCGGGGAAGCAACTGGAGGTGACAAAGAGATCCGTATAGGGATAAGTGGAGGAGTATGCTTTGTAATTGGCGGAGTCAGGGGTAAAGGGTAAATGGTCATCGGAGAGTGGTTGAAGGCGGGGATACTCGCCGTATGGTTGGCTGAGGGGGTGAATGGCTGTTTCAGATCCTATGGGTCTAGGGCTTTGATGGGTTGGGTTGGAGAAGCGGAGTGGAGAGCGTGTAGGGGCACCTGGTCGTGTGGGAATGGGCGAGGATGAGGATGATGAAGGTGAGGATGAGAAGTTTCTAGGGGAAAGGCGTGGAGAGTTGTGAGGTGAGTCTTGGGTTTGGTGGTCATGGGTAGGTGAAGGTTGGGATTGTTGGTCATTGTTGGGTGATGGTGGGGCTTGTTGGTCATTTTGTGGTGGAGGCTGAGGTTGTTGAGTGTTAGGCGGAGGAGGAGGTGGTAGTTGAGGGTGATTAGGAGGAGGAGGAGGGTTTTGAGGAGGCGGAGGAGGAGGTGGCAAGTTACCTTGTGATGAAGGTTGGGGAATTTGTAGGTGCTGGAGGATGAGGTCTAATTTTGCATCCACCCTGGTAAGGTGATTCTCAAGTTGTCCTATTCTGTCCTCGAGTCGCTGGATCCGCTCCCCTTGGTGCTGGAAACCAGCTTCACATTCAGCACGGAGAGGACCCACCAAGGACTCCGTCAATTTGAGGAGGAGCTCTTCCTTTACTTCCTCGGCAAAGACCCTAACAGAGGCTGGCACTCTTGCAACACGACTTGGCCCAGCATGTGAGTCAACTTCCTGATCCCCTGCTCCAGATGCAGAGGGGGCTGAAGTCCCAGAAGCACTACTGGCTTGTGAGTGTGAGCGAGTAGGCTTAGGGGGCTTGAGATACTTAATCCCCATCCTTGCCATATTAGTTGCTCCTACAGGCTTACATTTGACATTTTCTTCTTCCACAGCAGATGTAGCCCTGATCAAATGTTTCTCGAGGAGGAAGGCAATGATGGTGGGATAGGGAAGATAACCCGACTTGTCATTGCTTAACCAGCGCTGAAGCTCTAGGCATATCAACTGCCCAGGGTTGAAAGGCTTGAGCGAGAGGAGTCTAGGGAACCAAGGGTTGTCCAGCAGTGTGAACTCGTTGAAGTTGCCTCCCTTATGAGTCATTATCCGGGAGTAGATATAGTACAAGAGCCTGTTAGAATCAGACATCTTGGACACCTTCTTGCTGTTGGTGCCATACAACTCCTCGAGTTCCTCCTTGCTGTACTTGTGAGACTCAGGGTAGATCCATTCATTCATATCCTCTTCTGTGATTCCCATCATCTCATTCAAGGTTCTCCAAGTGAACCTGAAGGTTTTTCCTCTTACAGTAGCAGTGAAGGAGAGTTTGTGGACTTGCTCCTTTCCATCCACCTTCCTATATTTAGCTCTGCCAGAGAGGGATTGGCAAAAGACTCGCAGGACGTTGACGTTGTAGTCCTGGTTGATGCCCAGCCAAGGCATATACTTTTCCAAGTAAGGGCGCAGATGAGCAAACCCTAGTTCATCCAACTTGTCTAGATTGATGAACAGGCCATGGTTGAAGATGGGAATGGATGTCTCAAATTTGGCGGATACACTCTCCAGAGCCCCATCTCTATATACTGTGAGATCATCTTCTTCCTCAACCCTCTGCCTCTTGGAGGAAGGCTCCTCAGAAAAATGAACCTTCTTCTTCTTTCCCTGAGCATCCCGCTTTTGTTCAGAACCCACTGCCTGTTCTATTCTACCAGAGGTATCAGGCTGACCCTGAACGTCTTCACCCTGTCCTCGTGATTGCCCAGAACCTTCTTGGCGTTCATGAAGTTCTTCATGTTGTTCTTCATGGTGCCCAGATTTACCAGAATGCTTGTGAGTGGATTTCCCAGATTTCGATTTATGTTTCTTGGAAGAAGAGGTTTTCTGGATGACTGGGTTGGATTCATTCGTACCGGCCATTTTTGTATGAATGTTGTGTAAATAAAGATGAAATGCAAGAAGTGTGAAAAATAAAGAACACAATGGAGAAGATGAAAAGACTTTTCAGAGAAAATGATGCGAGTGAAAAAGATGTAGTAAAAAGTGAAAAATGGAAAATGACTTCTATTTATAGGTAAAACTTCTGAGGATAGAATGGGCATACTCTTTCAAATTTTCACACATTGGGTAACGTAAGTTTTTAAGTTGGAACGACACACCTGATGACACGTGTTGCTTCAGAGAAGGCACAGCGTTTCATAGAGGAAGTTGAAACGTTTTCTGAAGTGATGTGTCCCTTGATCTGACACTGGCGCTCGTGATCATATTGAATTATCATCCAGCGCTAGCAAAAGAGTATTCGGAAGTGATTTTGCTTCCGGTTGGACAGACGCTCCTGGTTGCCTTGAGTAGTCATTCAGTGTCAGCACGAGAGCATCCGGAAGTAGTTTTGCTTCCGATGGTACTTACTTAAGATTTAACTTTGAGTGACTCGTTGATGTTCTCTCTTGTGCATCCACAGCGATCAAGCTTTCATAACTAAAGCCATATTTGCGTCAAGTAGAGTTTGTTTGATCTTCTTAATTTCAGGAGCAGTAGCTCTCGGAGCCCAGTATGAACAACAACTCATTCAGATTTGATACATTGCTCTGATCAGGTATGATCATGAAAATTGTTGTTCCTTCGTACCTTCTTTCCTACAAAATAGCAAATGATTTCTCTTTCCCATTTTTCAGTCTCCAAACTTGGATCTGACTGGTCAGTTTGTAGGAAGTATGTGATTCTTATGCACTTAAGAATTATTCACTATGAATATAGCATTGCGAATCAACTATGACTATATGCACATGGCTTCTGATAATGATAGTCATAGATAGCATGTAGAGTATGAACATTGTGTGAAATATCTTATAAGCCATATCATGTTCATGCTTATGATGCTTAATGTAAAATCTCAATAAGTCCATCTTACATTTGCATAGGAGATTTTACTGTTGCATGCTTCAACCTTAAATAATCCCTTGCTTACCCAAGGAGATCTTTTATACTTATCCTTGGCCTGAAGCACTTTCTTAGGAGAGACAGGATTCGCAGGTTTTCTCCATGTGAGTTGAGACATCCTCTCTCTTTTGTCCTTCTCAGGATAGTTGAATGGAACTCTGTGATAGCTTATCCCTGAGACAAGGTCTTTGTTCCTTGTGGTAGCGCACTGCTTCTTATGATTGAACCAGGTAGTTGCAGTAGTGACATCACCACGAGTTCTCTTCTTTGGGACAAGAGGAACTCTTGATCTTTCCTGCACAGGTAAGGCACTAGAAGGGAGTTTTGGTACCCATTTGTACTTGGGTCCTACATAGTTAGCGCTGGACCTTACTTGTCCTTTGGGGATCCATATATATTTATTTCTCACATTTAAATTTCTCTTAAAATTGCATGTGTGAGAAATATGACCAGTTCTACCACAATAATGACAGATAATGGGATGATGTTCAGAATCAGATTTCTTATCACTATTATGGTGGTCAGTTTTCTTTTCAAAGACTCTATGTTTATTAACTTTTGAAATCTCAGGGTCTTTCGAAAAATCTTCTTTTATGAGTGGGACTTTGGACTCCTTGGTTGTAGAAGAAGGAATAAGTTCCTCAAGTTCCCTATTCCTTTTTCTTAAGCTTAGAATTTCTTTTGCAAGTTTACAGAATTCAACATGTAGCTCATTATACATATCTTGCAATTCAGAAGTTTCAAGTTTAGGTACCTCATTTTCTTCAGCTTCTGAATCTTCTAGGCGGAGATCCACTCTCTCTTTGCTGATACTAGCTTCTACTACATCACCATCCAGTAGCTCATCAACGGTGGATTCACAAGGAGCACATAGTGAGCTTTGGACAGCCTTATCATCAAGAAATTGGCTAGAAGCATACATAGTATCAAGAGTGTTCCAAATATCTATAGCCCTAGAGCAATGTTTAATTTTCTGGTAATCATTGTCAGATAAACTTTTGTGCAAAATTTGCATTGCTCTAAGGTTTAAGTAAAATAAGCTTTTGTCCTCTTCTGTCCAATTTACTTTTGGTTTGAAATCAGAGTCCTTTTCAAAAACATCCCACATTTTGAAATCAGTGGATAGTATAAAACTTTTCATCCTTCCCTTCCATAAGTAAAAATCAGCATTTTCTAACACAGGTGGGATGGTATGATCAAAACCTTCAAAACACATTTTGTAACCCAAATCAGCCTAGGTCTTTGCACTTGAGATCGTTGGATCCTTTAAACAAGTGACCTTGCTCTGATACCAAATGATAAACGTGGCTGTCACCCAAGAGGGGGGGGTGAATTGGGTGAGGGAATAAATTAAATCTTTTGAATCTTCTTTTCGAAAGACTGCTTGTGCTTGGTGATAATATTTACGAAGTAGTGATATGCACAAGTCAGTATGTTATGTGATGCAAAATAGAATGTTTGAATGTAAATTTATGCACACATAAATTTATCCTGGTTCGGTCACCCAGACCTACATCCAGTCCCCAGGCTCCACCTGAGATTTTCAATCCACTATTCTTGTTTAAACCGGGCACAAGAGAAGCCTTTACACTTTAGGTTTTACGAGCACGGGTTCACCTAACAACCCACAGGTTTTACACCGGGTTCACCTGCAAACCTTACAAATTCAAGTTTTACGGGCTAACTTGCAACCTATGGAGATTTAGAAAACTTCTAAATGCTCCCCCTTACAAATTGTAAGTTTACACTATGTTCACTCTATGAACTGATTGTGCTAAACACTTAAGCTCAAAACTAACTCTCTCTAAGAGTGGATGATGTTACTCACTTAAGTACAATAAAATTACTCTCTGAAAAATATCACAAATCTGGATCTGAGAGTAGTAGAAGATGTGTAGAATGAAGAGTATGATATATCAGATACTTTGTTCTGTTCTCTCTTTTTCTTCCATGTCTTCTCTTCTGAATGAATGTCTCTTTTATACTCGGCTTCATAGGCTTCTGTGGCAGGTTGAATATGAACGTTTGAATAAAGCCGTTAATCCTATGTTACCGTTGAGAAGTGCATCTTCATTAATGTTTAGCAGGGTTGACTTGCTTTATCTCTGAAAAGTAGTCCTGACACCTCTGCTCTGACAAAAGCATTCTGACACTGCATCTCTTTGAACGTTCAGACATTCTGATTGCTTGCGGAAGCAACTTCTCATCCGGAAGCAACCTTACTGAGTGTGCTGCACTTGAACGTTAGTTTAGCAATATAATCATATAGTCTCATGCAGTGGGTGATCCCTAAATCTAAGGAGTATCCGGAAGCACTTCTACATCCGGAAGTAAATTCACTTGATGAGAGATTTAGTTCACCATGACTTGCTCTCGCTTAGTCTATTTCATTCCACCACTCAGCGCTAGTCACTGAGCTATCGGAAGCACTTTTACTTGACGTGGTGAATTCACTGACGCTTAGGGTGAAATCTATTCTATCAGTCTGCGCCAGTCAAGATCTAACAGGAAGCAACTTCACTTGATGTTGCATTTCCGCTGACGCTCGGGGTTATATCTAGTCTATCAACCTGCGCCAGTCTAAATCTAATAGGAAGTGCTTTCACTTGGCGAAGTAGACTTACTGACGCTTGGGGTAATAACTATTCTATTGCTCTGCGCCAGTCTAAGTCTAACAGGAAGCGCTTTCACTTGGGGAAGTAGACTCACTGACGCTTGGGGTAATATCTATTCTGTCGCTCTGCGCCAGTCTAATTCTAACAGGAAGCGCTTTCACTTGGGGAAGTAGACTCACTGTCGCTTGGAGTAATATCTATTCTATCGCTCTGCGCCAGTCTAAGTCTAACAGGAAGCAAACTCACTTCCGATTGAAACATAGCTTAGTCTTAAGGTTTTGTGTACCTAATTCTCATGGACTAAGTTATTTCCCAGTGATTTACTTGCTGATGCTGGGGGATGAAAACATTCATCCGCATGCGCAAGTCCTAATCTATCCGGAAGTAGATCTTCACCCGGAAGCACTCTTACTTGGGATCCTATGTTATCCTATTGCTTCCTAGGCACTTGGTTTAATCCTCTATATTTTAGTCTTCATCAAAACTTAAGATTCTAACACTAGCAAGTCATGCGAAACAAGTGTTTTATGTATCAGACCCTACAAATGTTAAGCTTTCCATTGCCTTGCAAAATAGAAATCAAATGGATTGTGCTCTCACAGTAAATGATGGTGATGATGATGAGATACAATTATTAGGCAAAACAACAAGAAGTTTATTGGAGTTGTTACAGGCACATCTACACATCTTGAATAACATGAAAGAAGTTCAACCTTATTTGGCTGAGCATAAAAGGCTTTTGAAAGAGAATAACCTGAAGAAGAGTGATATGCAGATTTCAAATGAACATAACAAGTCATTTATTGGTTGGTTCGAGGAGTATGCGCGAAAACAAAAGGATGTGTCTGACACAGTAAGGTTGCTAGCTGTGAAGCCTCAGTTTATTGTTTTTTCATGGGGTGGTTATGAAATAAATGGGTATTCTTTCTCTACTAAGGTCATTGATGGCAAGCGCACCACACAAAACAGCGGGGTGATGGTTGAAGCTGAGGCAACCCATTTTTCTAGCTCTAGAGACAAAAACCCAAAATTGGCTACAACTACATATTATGGGGTTATTGAAGAAATTTGGGAAATCATCTACGCACCGCATTTCAAGGTTCCCATATTTAAATGTAAGTGGGTACATAGTAATGCGGTTGTGATTGAGCGCCAAAGTGGCATGATATCTGTTGATCTTAATAGGGTCGGCTACAAGGATGAACCATTTATTCTAGCATGTCATGCGAAACAAGTGTTTTATGTATCAGACCCTACAAATGTTAAGCTTTCCATTGCCTTGCAAAATAGAAATCAAATGGATTGTGCTCTCACAGTAAATGATGGTGATGATGATGAGATACAATTATTAGGCAAAACAACAAGAAGTTTGTTAGATGATGATGATGATGATGACTTCTGTGCGGTCAGGAATGATCATACTGAGGGTATATGGGACATATGAGACGACAACACATAATGTTAGAAAATGTATTGATTATTGTTATTGTTTTTCATTTAATAATCTATCTAATATTATTAATTGTTCTGTGCTAATGTATGTAATTGTTCCTCTTTCACAGGTTATAATGGCAGAAAATGACTCCGATCGCGAGCAAGAGTATTATGAGGAGGCCCCACCACCCCCTGTGAAGAAGAAGAAAAGAGGGCCTACCAAACTTTCGAAAGTGATTGCTCTGACAGTTGAGCATAAGAAGAAAAATCATTTGGAACTAGATGAAAAGAATAGGCCTAAAGGGCCAACTGCAAAGCCATTTTCAAGTTATCTTGGAACAGTGGCGAGAAACAGACTTGACATCACAATAAATGAGTGGAAACACATTAATGACGATGTTAAGCAACAATGTTGGTTGGATATATATGTATGTACATTCGTATTTTAACTCCATATTTGTGAGATATTGTGGTGACTAATCATATTTGTTTGTTCATTGCAGCAATATTGGGATGTGCCAGATACCAAAGATTTTAAAGAGTTCGTTTGGCAAAAAATTGCAAAAAGGTTTAGTGAATTCAAATATAACATGGCCAAGGACTACATATTTGGGGGGTCTAAAATGGGTGAGGATCCATGTATAGCATATCCCAATATTGAACCAGAGAAATGGAAGGAGTTTGTTAAATATCGAACGTCTGAAGCATTTAAGGTATATCAACTATACATGTATAGTTCATAACTTGGTTTTAATCTGTGTACCTGCATTATTAATATTTTATTATTGTGGTACATAGGAGATAAGCAAAAAACAACAAGAGATTCGGGCTAAAAATCAGTATAATCATACCATGTCCCGTGGGGGGTATGATTGGATGACTGATTATGTGGAAGCCGAGCGGCAACAAAAGTGGGAGGAGCAGCGGAAATCTATGGAAGCTCAGTCATCTTCCACTGTCTTAGAACCTTTACCTGACCTCCAACGCCATGTAACATGGGCAGCGGCCCGGAGGAAGAGACCAACTGGAAAATATACCAGTGACAAGGCTGAAGCGGTGGCAAACCGAATTGTGAGTGCTATATAAATTGTATTTAAACACTTACGTAGGATATTATTGTATATTAATCAATGTTTGTTCACTTTTGTAATAGAATGAACTGGAGGAGCAATCTTCTCAGGGGTCTTGGACACCGCAGGACCCCAGAATGGACATCCTAGCAACTTCGCTAGGGAGATTAGACAACCCTAGCCGAGTTGTAGGAGTTTCTGGGAGAGTTGGGGCAAAGGAATTTTTTGGGCCCAAAAAACGAGTGGTGTCTCGACCTAAAATGTCCACTGAGGAGCTTGATGCAATGGTGAATGCACGGGTGGACGAACGGATGGACGAACGGGAGAGCCAATGGCAAATGAGGTTTGAATATCTTACATCACAGTTAGAGGCTCTTCAAGCTTCCCAAAGAACAACTTCAACAATGAATGAGCCAAGTGCACCTGATCCTCTTGATGACTACCACGAGGAGTGCTACTTACATCTTGACGAGCCTTGCCTACACCCTGTTGCTAAGGCTCTCAAGTACCCAAATCACACCACCATTCATAACAGGTCTATCAGGGATGATCAAGTAAAAGTGACAGTCATTTCCGTGATAAAGGGCCAAGACATGACATGTGTTCCATTTTGTACTAAAGAGGTCACAACTTTAGGGCAAGCAATGAAGAGCTTTATTGTTTGGCCTAAAAGGCTTGTGTTCGATACTGCTCAAGAAGCTCAACCACCAATTCTTCTCCCACAGGTACTCAAGTTGTCTATGAATTGACCTTTATTAACAATGTTATTGATATATGTGTGTACTGATGATGTATTTCTTATTTTCAGAATTTTAACGGTGAGAAGTACCCATATCTGAATCTGCTGTGGACGATGCAACCTGGATTTGAGCGTAATCTTTTAATACTTGCTGGAGTCGTCAATCCACTAGTAGAGGAGAAGATTTGGTTGCAAGGTTCTCGAGATGTTAAGGAGTTCTTGATGATGGAAGAGCTTGAGCAAAGCTGGCTTGATTTGGCCGTCTGGTAAGTGTGTCATATTTTTATCAATATAGTTGAATATTGTAATGAGTCTTTAAGTTCTAATCCATTTCGCCATGTCTAATAGGTACTGCCACAGCTTATGCCAAAGAACCCCAAAGGAAAAGTTTTGCCGGTTTCTATGCCCTTCTAGACTGGCTTATAATGAAAACGCCTTGAAAGTACTTAAAAGGAGTAAGAAAACTCATTTTTGGGAGATGCAATCTTACGTTGAGCTGCAGATGGGCCTTGATTGCGGCACTCTTTATTTCGCCCCCGTTTTGAATTGGTAATGAGTTATCTTTTACACAATATTAAATGTTATGTCTTAGTTTAATTAACATTTATTTTCACTTATATCTTTCAGTGGACATTGGACTCTGGCTATACTTTGCCCGAAAGAGTTCAGGATTTTTTGGTTTGACTCTTTAGAGGGATTTATTAGCGACGATCACAGAAAAGTCTTCCACAAGTAAGTTTCTCTTTTTTTTTTACTTTTATGGTTGATAATAATATATCTTTATACTATATATAACATTATTGTTATGATTTTGTCTCTTTTGAAGAGGAATATTAAAATGGCATGATGCTCAAGATACTGATTATTACACAGCTAGTCAGACTTCGATTAATGTTATAAACGTAAAGGTAAAAGCAATTTTTATATTCATTTTCATTTATATTGCTTTTAGCCATACCCGAACTACCATGATAATGCTGATATTATCTGTGATTTATCAGTGTCCAAGACAGCGGGGCTCTGTAGAGTGCGGATATTATGTCTGCAAATACATGCTGGATATTGTATATCAAGATCAAATTAAGCAAGGGAGGAAATTCCAAAAGGTATGCACGCTTCTAACATATATATCTCCAAGAAAATAGTGATTTCTAATTGTAAGTGGTACTTTCCTTGTCTTTTTTAATATTGTTTAATTATGTTGCAGCTTTTGGAGGGACTTTATGGACTTAGTACTGACTCGTTTAAACAAGATGAGGATATTGACTTTGTACGAAACGCACTTGCAGAATTTTTAATCACTATGTGAGGCAGAAATTGTATAGGCTTAAATTGTTGTAGCTGAATTTTGAACTTATTACTAGTAAGGCAAAGATATAAAACTTAGATTATGCCTTTTGTATTTTGTTGTCTAAGTAAGGTTATATTTATGAGATACGTTTTTGCAATTGCTCTGGTATTCTGTATTGTGCAGTAGTATGGTATTGAAAGTGGTTTGTAAATGATCTGCAAGAATGCAGATGGCTATAAAATGCATTTACAAAAAAAAAAAACCTTTCACGACCACATTTACGCAAATGTGGTCGTGATATGTATTTGGGAACACCTATCACGACCACACTCTGGGAGAGTGTGGTCGTGATAGGTGCCTCCTAAGAGGCTATCACGTCCACACATATTAAAGTGTGGACGTGATATCACGTCCACACTTTAATATGTGTGGACGTGATAGCCTCTTAGGAGGCACCTAATTTGGTGCCTCCTATACACCTATCACGACCACAGGTTTGTAACTGTGGTCGTGATAGGTGCTACCTATCACGACCACAAATATGTGGTCGTGAAAAACACACTTTTTTACGACGCGGGATTCCACGACCACCTATTTCTGGTCGTGAAAAGCCCAATATTGTGGTCGTGAAAGACCTTATTTCCAGTAGTGTGCATTTGTTTATATATATACTACTCTGATGGACTAACAAGTATGTGCAGAACTTAGTTTACTTCCGGATGCAAATGAGTTTCCGAATGCAAATACTCTTGTCACTGGGACTCAGAGACTAACGTTTGCAGAGCAAGATTGCCTCTTCCGGATGAACGATGATCATCCGTCAGCAAGAGTACAAGAGTCAACGTCACATACTCAGAGGTCAGAATGCTTTTGTCAGAGCAGAGTTGTCAGAGTTGCTTTTCAGAGATAAAGCAAGTCAACCCTGTTAAGCATTAATGAAGATGTACTTCTCAACGGTAACATGGGATTAACGGCTATATTCAAACGGACATATTCCATCTGCCACCCAAGCCTGAATGCCTTGAGGTCGGTATAAAAGGAACATCTACATTCAGAAGAGAGGTTGGAAGAACCGAGTCTATTGTCTGAGATATTGTAATTCTACATTCCTTTCATCTTCTACTCTCTGATCTTAGAGTTGTAACATTCTTAGAGAGTGATTCATTTGTACTTAAGTGAGTAACATCATCTATTCTTAGAGAGAATCATTTTGTACTTAAGTGTTTATCACAATCAGTTCATAGAGTGAACACATTATCAAATCCTCTAATTGATAGAGGCTGTTCTAAAGCTTGTGCTTGAAGAACAGAATTATTATCTTACAAAAGTGAGGGGGAGCATTTAGAGGTTTTCTAAATCTCCATAGGTTGCAAGTTAGCCCGCAAAACTTGTGGTTGAAAGGTTGCAAGTGATCCTGTTGTAAAACTTGTGTTTGTAAAGGTTTGCAGGTGAGCCCGTTGCAAAACCTGTGGGTTGTTAGGTGAACCTTTTTTCGTAAAACCTAAGGTGTAAAGGCTTTCTTGTGCCTGGTTTAAACAAGAGGTTTAGTGGATTGAAAATCTTAGGTGGAGCCTGGGGACTGGATGTAGGTCTGGAAGTGACCTAACCAGGATAAATCTGTGTGTGCTTAGTTTATCTTTAACATTCTTATTTCCAGCACCACATCACTTTACTTGTGCAAAACATAATGTGTCATCTCCTTCACCAAGCACAAGCAGTCAGTTTTTAGTAAGAGAATTTTAACTTTTATTTTGTCACCCAATTCACCCCCCCCCCTCTTGGGTGACAGCCACGCATTTCACAAAACACACTAGGGCCCTTTCCTTCTTATATCCTTTCTTCTGGCTGGATTCACCTTTCTGAAAGCCTCCTTTCTTCTTGAAGAACTTTCTGAACTTTCTTACCATCATAGCCATCTCCTCATCATCTATGTCCTCCTCATCATCCTCATCATAATCATTATCATCATTCCTATCCTTGCTGGGAGCAACAAGAGCAAGGTTCTTGGCCTTAGCTGTAGCTTGAGGAGCTCTCTGAGCCAACAGGGTTGGTTCATATTCAGCCAGAGAACCAAATAAGGCAGTGATAGAGCTGGTTGATTCTCCCTGGACTTCCTGCAAGATGGTAACTTTGGTGATCCAGTCACCCTTCAAAACTTTTAGAATCTTGCTGACTTGTTCTCTCTCAGGAATGTCCTTTCCCAGAGAGGCCAAGTTGTTAATAAGATGAGTGAACCTGAGCTCCAGCTCTCTGATTGGCTCAGTTGGACTAAGCATAGCAAATTTGTGGAACTCCTCAACCAGCATCTCGACCCGTCTTGCTCTCACTCCCTTGGTTCCGGAGTGAGCAGCCTCAAGAGCCTCCCACATATCTTTTGCTGTTTTGTGGTGGCTAATCCTATGAAACTCCTTCGGGCTCAGGGCGCATTGAATGTAGTGCATGACCCTGTAGTTTAGCTGTACTAGAGCATAATCTTCATTGGTGAATATGGATCGCTGCTTTGCAAGACCTTCATCATCTAGAGGGACGTGATTCCCATGCTCGATCACATCCCAGAGACGAATGTCGCAGGATTTGATGTAGGTCTCCATTCTGAACTTCCAGAATGGATAGTTGTAGCCATCAAAGCCAGGAGGCTTGTTTGGCTGAATAGCAACATCAGGCAAGGAATGATCTGCATCCATTACTAGATCTTTTCTTTCTAGATTCGTTGGAATCAGGTCAGAAAGACCCGCTCTGATACCAAATGAAAGGAGTGGATGCACAAGAGGGGGGTGAATTGTGCTACCAAATAAAATCAAACAATAAAAACACAAGGATTTATACTGGTTCGGTCTACCTGACCTACGTCCAGTTCTCAACCACCCAGGTTGAGTTCCACTATCCCCAGGTTTTACAAACGTGTTCACCTGGAACCTTTACAACCGCAAGTTTTAGAACGGGATCACTTGCAACCTTACAACCACAAGTTTTACACCAGGTTCACTTGCAACCTTGCTAACTAACTCCCCCTTACAACCTGCAAGGGTTCTACCTTTACAAATAAAGGATTTTCTAAAACTTAGTTCTCTCTAAGAACGAATAATGTTACACACTTAAGTACAATGAATGCTCTTTAATAAATGAAGAGACTTAACAACAAAGAGTACAAGATAGGTAGATGAAAAGAACTCTCAATGTGTTAAATGCTCTTTCGCTTTTCTGGGCAGCCTTGAATGCTTGAAGGATATTCTCAGTTTCTCTCTCTAGATTGCTCCAAGTTTTCAAAGTTATCTTCATAAATGAAGATGAGCTTGTTTATATAGTCTTCAAGTATTCTCACTCTTGGTAGGTGGGATAGCCGTTTGAATATAGTCGTTTATCCCAAGTTATCGTTTGCCCATTAAATGCTCCATTAATGCTCAGCAGGGTTGACTTTGCTTTATCTCTGAAAAGTAGTTCTGACAACTCTGTTCTGCCAAAAAGCACTCTGACACTGCACTGCTCTGCATTACTGAACGTTCTGACATTCTGATTGCTTGCGGAAGCAAGTCCACATCCGGAAGCAACATCACTCAGTGTGCTGCACTTGAACGTTAGTCTAGCAATAATAGCACATAGTTACATGCAGTGGGAGTTCACTTAGTCTAAGGGAGCTTACTTGCTTCCGGAAGCAATTCCACACCCGGAAGCAATCCTACTGGACGTTGAGTGTGGCTTTGTATTATACTCACTGACGCTCATTGTTACCTAAGCCAACAGCCAGCGCTAGTCTCAAAGCATTCGGAAGCAAATCCACATCCGGTTGTATCTTAACTTAGTCTCAAGGGTTTTATACACCTAATGCTCCTAGACTGAGTTATGACTTAGTGACTCACTTGCTTCCGCTGGGGATGAGACGTTCATCCGCGAGCGCTAGTCCTAGTCCATCTGGAAGTAAATCCACATCCGGTTGTACTCTTACTTGTGGTTCTAATTTAACCTAATTCTCTCTAAGTGTTTAGCTTGTTCTTTCATATCTTTGTCTTCATCAAAACTTAAGATTCTAACAGTAGACTCTTACGATCTTACGATACGAGTTTACGATCCGAGTTTACATCCCCGTCACGAGTTTGTTTGAACTCACGAGTTTGACAACCTTGATTACAACAGTACGAATATTCATTTACAGACACATCACAAACTCGAAACATCGCAAACTCAAAACATCAATAATAAAAATTAAAACATCAATAATAACAATCAAATCAAACACAACACACTAGGAATATGACAGTTCAATAGGGACTCACAACCCTTGCTTGAACCGGGGCGCTCTCCCCAATAAAGTTTTTCTTTATATTTATTTCAGTCCTTGGTGTACAACAGGGAACCTCATCTCGAGATGACATTAATTATATTAACCAGTGTGCACCAACAATTCACAAATTCACCACAGAGCATATATTAATCATCATAAATTTATCAACTAATTTATATGCTTACTAACATACACACAGACAAATAGAGTAGTTGCCTGGTAACTTGAATTTATTTCCACAGCAGAAATCAAGCATGACAGTCAGCCTATTTAACTGCTACCTATAATGTTTATAGTATAATCACTAAACAATAAATTAAAACATAAATATAAGAAATTTCCTAACTATTTTTACTCTACATGTTCCTATATTCCTTATTTTTATTAATTACAATATTACTGTCTATGATTACTATAAATATTATTATTTATCTGTAATCATTATATTTATATATGTATTTTGTTATTGTCATCATTACTATAAACAATATTTGTTGCACTATTATTTCTTTATCATTTAATTCATTTAGGATTTAGTAGATTTCATGAGTCAGAACCTTATAATACCATACAGCAGGTTATTGGGATTTTTGACATATCATAACTACCCACTCTTAATATTACATAGCACTGAAGAGGAAACGTCGATCTCCAAAATAAAATCAACTTCTTTGACCATAATTGATTATTCATACACCTTAAGCTAAGAACAACTTACCCACTGAAATCAGGAAAGAGTATGTGACAAATTTTAAACGCGATGAGCACCCTCAACAACGTGGTAATGGTGACTACAATGTATGTGGCAGTTTTCCGACGACAACTCGTCGGTCAAATCTGGACAAAGCAGGGAGTAACAAACCGGAGAAAGAGAGAAAACAACTTGAGGGAGAAGGGCAGCAAGAGGTTGCAAATAAAACCAAACAGGAAGATACTTACTCTAGCACAGACGAACACACACAAGATGGTGACGTCTGTGGCCGGGTCTTAACACTGGGGAGTTCAAAGGTAGTCGACAGCGGGAAATAGTGAAGGATGGCAGACCGTAATGCAATGAAGGAGAAGACTCGAGTTAGGTAGAAAGGAGGAAGTAATGAAGTAGGTAAATGTGATGGTAGGAAGAAGGTAAGTATATGTGTGTGCGGCTGCGCATGAAAGGAAGAAAGAAGAAGTGAATATTATATAGTAAAGAGAAATTCAAGGTTTATGGCCCAAAAAAGAAAATTACAAGAATACTCTTTGAAGTTTTCTACTTTTATGGAAGAGTACACATCATTTTATTTTTCTTTCATTGGACATTGAATTATACTAATTCAATTTAAACTCTAAACTTCTCATTTCTAGATGCATTTTCTTAATTAGCAAATTTAATTATGAGACCCTTATAATTTCAAATTTAATGCATCAAATATAAATTATTTCCCACGCTCTAATTCCTTAAATCATAATTATTTATGTTTATTTAAATTCTAGTATTTTACAACATTCTAACTATAGTTTCCTAAATGATGCATTCTTGATATAACCTTCATAAATATTCCTCAATTTAAATTTAATACTCACTAATTTTCTTTCTTAGTCTTAACATATTTCCTAAAAACAATGTTCAATTTTCTAAATTCATGTGCAAGACTTTAAATATATAAGTTTATTGGCAATAAGTATCTTATTATTTCTTTTTCTTAAATTTTAGACATTTAATAATTTGTTTTATAATTAAAAATCCAGGATGTTACACTGCCTAGAATTTTTAGAAATTTGGATGTTGAGTCATATGTATGACTTGGAGCGGGATCAAAAGTATAGACGAGATTTGGTCACCAACCCCCTTAGGGAATTTCGACAGTTCAAGAATATAGATGAGATGACTGAATATGGTTGGGAGTCATTTTTCACGCGACAGACAGAATATTCCCTAAGGTGAAAAATAGATTGGTGGTATGACGAAGAGATCATCTACTGTTGTGGAGACTTTCCCAATGTACCATCAATTACAACCATGTGCTAGCATTAAAGCAGCTAGTTTTCCGCCAAAGAATCCCTTCTGAGAAAGAAGTGAGTGTCATGTATGTCTCATATGAGGACAAAGATTCCATCGATTTATCTTAGAAAATCAAAGAGGCTTGGGGCAATGTAATCTTCAAAGGAAGGATCGGGTTGGGTAAACGACTCACTGATGCAAATCCTAATTACCAAGTGTGGATTGAGAAAAGAATTAGAAGAGCTAATACCTATGTCCCACAAGATCCCCTATTAGATTATGATGCCCTGGAAATAAACATGGAGTTAACGAAGTGCGTGGAGATGAAGGAAAAGGAACTAGAAAATCTCAATGAGGTAAACTCAAAATATAAGCGGAAGTTGAGCGAACTGCAAGGAAAGTATGATGCCATACAAGGAGAGAAAATGGAGAAAAGAAGAAGAAAATATCAAGAAGAAGAGTTGAGGCTCGTCAAGTTATAGAAGGAGAATGAAAGATGATTGAGAAAAAGCTTTGTGAGAAAATGATAGACGAATGCAAGAAAATGAGACGCCAATGAAGAACAATATTAGTTGTCTGATGAGGGTGACTAAAGAAAAGGAGTTACTTGAGAAAGAAGTGCAAGAGAATGGCCTCGTGAAAGAGCTACATCAAAAGGTTGACAATCTAGTTCAGCTTAAGTAGAAAATCGATAATTCTAGTGTAGTCACATATCCACTTGTATCATTATGAGTGATATATTCTCATGATATCACTTTCTTTTATTTCATTTATATTACAGAATTCCATTATGAAGGTTGAATCATTAATACGTGGAAGTTGGAACTTTCAAGGGCAAACATTTGGGAAAGAAATTTGATGTTTACATGTGACACTCAAATATAAGATTTGATGCACAATGTGAAGTTTTTTTTCTTTGCCTTCATAATAAAATTATATTTATATTGAATAATAAATTATTATATTTATTTCCCTTCATTTAATTTAATTTCAAGAGATGTTCCACTTATTTACTTATTAGAAAAAATAACTTTCTTTGTTATATCTAGTTTTTTTTTGTTTCCCAAGGTATCTCCACCCGCGTGATATGTGAGACTAATCACTTGCCGTTTTTAAGCCCTTATAGGAGGTAGACAATTGGCATGTGAATTTGCTCCATTTGCAAGAGTTAGGGATCAAACCCCGACCACTTGCTTAAGGGATGAGAGCACTTACCACTCATGCCAAACCGCCAGGTTTATATCTAGTTTTCTTTCTAAAGTATTTACATGAAAGGTATTTTATTCATTTAGATGTTTACCCATTTTTTCTTCCCAATTTTCTTTTTTTTTCTCTCACTTTTCTTTCCTCTCACATTTTGCTCTCATCCAAGCATACCCCATGTGTCAACTTTATTTTCCCAATTAATTATTTTTCACCCAATTTGCATAAAATGATCAAATAAATACTCCGTATATGGAATGTCCAAAAGAATAAGTAAGAAACTCAAACTTATAAAAAGATGAGTAAAGAACTACAACTCTCAAATAGAAAAATTAACAACTACTACCTCCGGTCCTAAATATAGGATCTAGATAACTTTTTTTTGGAGAGGTTAAGGTTGCAAAATAGTCTATTAAATGATGACATATTTGATATATTTTTGGATTATCCATTAGTTTATAAGTAAAATAAACTAGTTTAAGGAGAAAAATTAGGTAAATCAATTTATAATTAACTTATTTTGTTTTCTTTTATGATTTTTCAAAAAAGTCAATTAAGTCTTATATTTAGGACCGGAAGGAGTAAAACATAACAACATAACTATTAACAACTAGAACATACCAATTAAGCCCAACAAACAAAGAACATATCAATTAATAATTATCTGGTTCCTTATTTATCCTTTTGAAATTCTAGTTCTTACTTATAGTTTTAGAAGTTTGTGTCCTTTTGAACATCGAAAGGTACTCCCAAATAATTATCTTCCTCTACTATTGACCAAAAAAATAAAAAAATTATCATCCCCTGCCGCCAAAAGATCGTGTCTGACTGTCTTCCCTGCGTCACTTTTGTTCTGCCCCAAAGCCTTCCGTCTTTTTAACACAAATTTATTTATTTTACCTCACAACCAATAATCCTCACAACCGTATTTGCAAAATCATTGCCTCTACTTTCTTTTCTTCTTCATCTTCTCTCTATTGCCCGCTTAATCATTCATAAATATCTTACTATTTCATTTTTAATTTTGTTTTTTTCCTAAATTTTTCTCTGTTACACAAATTTTGATTTTCTGTATCTCCGATTCGCATCTGATCCGTCGATTTTACATTGTTGAGCTGTTACCTTCCCTTCTCTGAGCTTTCCGGAGGTTAGAACTGTTTCTATCTGTTTTGGACTAATTAGGGTTTTGTGAAATTTGTGAGTACTTCCCTGGCAATTGATTTATTTCATGGTCAACTTGTGTTTGTGATTTCTTATATATTCCTTTTGCTTTGTTCGATCAGAATGTTCGCGAGATGACGAGCGAAGGAAGTAATACTGAGACCTTAGCTCCTGTGGAGCCTCATTTATATGAGGTAATTTTTAATTAAGTTTCATTGTCTGTCTTAGATGAACTTATCTTTATGTTTAATTTGAACTTTACTTGAATTTATTGTTTTGGCAGTTTCCAGTTGTCGTTTGTATTATATAATTACTACCTTTGTTCCTAAATATAAGATCACTTTCCTGATTTGATTAGATTGAGTATGTAAGTTAAGGTAGCTATTAACACATGATATTAACAATTTATGCTAATTATATACCTTTATCATCACTTTCCCTCTTGCTTGTTTATTATAGATAAGTATTATTAGATTTTATTTGGAGAAGTTGAGAAAAATTAGAAAGTTGTTTATATTTAGGAACATATTGAAATCTAAAAGTGATTTTATATTTAGGAGCGGAGGGAGTATAATTATTTGTGTTGCTTAAAGACCTCTTATTTTATCAGTGTTCCTATGAAGTCGTGTCATATTTCCTGCAAATTTTATCAATTCATGGGGTATGAATTGTTGATAGTTTTGTTTCAGGCCATCAGTATGTGTCTTGGATAAAGTTACTATGTGTGTAAATTAGAGCATGTTTCATTGACTGCAGTAGTTGATCATTCCTAAGTTTAAAAAGTTGGGCATTGTCTTGGTCTGGAGTTATGTTTGGTGAAATTTGCAGTTTTATATGCAATGCGAGTTGGATCATTATGTAGTGTGGTTGGATTGATATCTATAGAAGGGGTTAAGACCATGCCTTAACATCCTTATGCATCAGCACAGGGGCTCAAATTCTTTTGTCCATTGTCTCGCTGAGTGTTCAACCCTGCTTTAGGAGATCTTTTGTTATTTGGGGCTAGTTAATCGCTTTTTTAGGAATCTAAGATCCTTAGAGCAACCCTCTTTGTTGAAAATTTTCCCTTCACCTAGGACCATAGTTATGCCACCAAAAGTAGGAAAGAACATGCTTACAACTTTTTATCATCCAAAAAAATAGGCATGGATATTTACTTTCTTTTCATAATCAATATCAATATAAATATAAAGAATATGGTCCTGCACTATTCCCAAGCATTGACCATTACAGCTCATTTTTTCCCCAATCTTTTGTAAGAAAGAGGTTCTTTTTCTCTATTTTTTTTTTTGAAATTTTTTTCATTTGTGTTTGGAGAACTAGCTGCTTTGTGGAAGTACTAGTGCAATCATATGTTATGTTTCATGATCCAAACTGTCATCATCATCTGATTGAAGCAAATTATGGTCAAAGCTAAAGGATATGATTATGGCTAGATTGGATCCTTACACAATTATAACAAAATAGTTCTATTGATTTTTATAGGGACTATATAGGAACCCCTTATTCATTGTATAAGTTAGTGTTTATATGGAAGTGAGGCTGTTAACTAAGCATGATGCTGTGAAATATCAATTTTTTAGGTCTTCTTTTTTATGTAATATAATTAATATCTTGAATATTAAATACGACTGTGTATTGTTTTGGAATGTTGTGCTATATTTATTTTATGGTTTGTCATTATATGACTTTTGCATGATCATCTCCAGATTATATAGTTGACGTTTGTCTTTCTCTGATAACCCTGTATCTTGTTTCCATATTTTCTATAAAGTATAGACATACTTTTAGGCGTGATAGGTGCCAGAATACTACAACACACTTCTTAGTCTTTTTTGTTTGTACGAGAGAGACGTTTAAATAATATAGTTCAACATCCATTATATATACTCTCTCCTGTCCTAAATATAAGACCTAATTGATTTTTTTTTGGAGATGTTAAGGTTACTAAATGTTATTAAATTATGACATATTTGATATATTTTTATATTAGTCATTAGTTTATAGGTTAAATAAACTAGGTTAAGGGGAAAAAGTAGGTAAATCAATTTATAATTGACTTATATTTTGCTTTTTTGGGATTTTTCAAAAAAGTAAACTAGGTCTTATATTTAGGACCGGAGGGAGTATAATATTAACGAATATCAATTGTCTAAGTCACTTTGAATAGTATGAAAATTCTGATTTTTTTGTCGCTTATGAAGGAAGTTCCAACAAATTGAAATTTCAATGTGATACATTTGTGTCTTTGTATATAAACTGACTAAAGATTTGACAGCTTTGATATCTTTTAATACTTTGTTGTCGAATAATTTTTTCATGATAGAGGTAATTTTTTTTACTGAGGATAGAAATAGTAATTACTGTGCTGGTCTCTATAAATCACACTAAAGTATTTTTATATCTCAATTTTATTTAAACTAATTTATCTCACTTGTAAGCTGATATATTTATTTAATTACATTTTATATAATTAATTGATTTGTTTATCTTCCTTTATCTCTTACAAAAATTCAATGGGTTTTATATAAAGGACCATAAGAAGAAAATTATTTTGTAGGAAATGATAGGACGTTTCAATTTCAAACTATTGTCAAACTTTATGATAGCTTCTGTGAAAATAATTTGTAGTACAATGATTAAATAGTAGATAATTCATCTTAAGAAAAGGTACAATGGTTTGAGACTTATGTTATTTAACATATATGTCAATTGCTTTCTCATATTTTTACTAATTTTTAATTTATCAAGCACAAGGCTCTCAATCATGTGGTACGGGATTGAGCCGTACAAGGGCACATTTTCTTTCTTCATATTTGTATGGGTTAAAGGTCATTTTGGCCAACAAACAATTTCCAATATATCAATTTGGCTAACAAACAAAAAATGGTCTCATTCTGGCCAATAAACAAAATGAAAGACCCATTCTAGCCAACAATGTTAAATATGGGTTAACACCGTTAAATAAAAGCCCCATTTTTGCCGGAGTAGATGCCAAGTCAGCCTCCCCTCTGCATAGTGTTTTATGTGTTTCATTAAAGAAAAAAAAGATGAAATCAAAGTCTAGAACGACGAAGCCTAAACTGAATCTGAAATCCCTAAATTGACTCTTGGAAGGCCACCGAGAATGATGAAGCCTGAATTCGAAAAAACCAAGACACAAAGCAACGAAGGGATCTGAGAAGTTCGAAGCATTGAGGGTAAAAGCGTGGCCTCCTCCTCCTTTTTGTCAGATGATGAAGTAAATCTGATAATTCATAATTCAGTTTCAGATGTTGAGGTCATAGATTTTTGTCAGATCAGGTTAGTTTGATAAAATGTAAACCTGATATGATGTAATACCCATTTGGAATTCTGAGATCCGATCAGCTTAGTTTTAAAGATGCTTCATGTTCACTATGTTATGAAACCCATTATCAGCTGCAGAATTCTATATTCCAGACCCTTATACACGCATGAACAAATCATACAGTGAAAAGTGCATATTAAAAACCATTACAGTCCAGACCCTTATCCTACACTCATGATCAACCCAATGACAAGTTAATTCACATCCCTAATTCATGGGTTTTCCGTTTCTCGTCTCTGTGGTTTGTGAATTTTCAGATCATTACTCGCCCTAAATTGTTTGCCTTATTTTAACAAGTATATAAAATATCTATTATTTAGTTTCAGTTCATTAGTAAATAATAAAAACAATAGAAAATTTTTGTTCAGTGGCCATAATGAGACCATTTATTGTTTGTTGGCCAATTGATACATTGGAAATTGTTTGTTGGTCAGAATGATTTTTTACCCTATTTTAATTTTTAAATGACTTTTCTCATAGATCCAAGGTTTCCTCAAAGGTGAAGAATTTTTTTTACTGCAATGTTTAATAGATTTGATACAAACGATGTGCTTCGAATTTGAAAGCCTAAAACAGCTGTTTCCCCCATATTTGTTTCTAGTTTTTTGGGTTTCATTACTTATTGCTTTGTAACGTAGCTTAGCAGATTTGGAATAGTTTGTTTGGTACTTGTCAAGAGGGTTCTGTTTCAAGCTAGTCTGTATGGTTTATTAACTGTTAAGTACACTTGTTATATCTGGAACACGGCTTTTTTGCATTGTTTGTGGCAGCTGTCTTGAATGCGAGTATTCAGTCAAAGTTTTTTCATACATCTGATTTGGTTGAGAATTATTTTCTTGATTACTCTGAGTTTCAACTAATAGTTAAAAAATGGAATTTTAAAGATTTTTTTCTCTTTTGTTTCTATTTACAATGGGATTGGAAAGCTGCTTTAGTTAAAAAATGGTTTTTGAGAATGTTTGATCAGAAGTTCCTTCCTGCACATCTGAGTTCGAAGAGTATCATTCATAGGCTTTTATTTTTGATTTCAACTATTGGTTTTGTTGTTATTTTGTGTGTGTGTTTGTGGTGGGGGCTTCTATTGTGGATTTACTTTGGGATGTGTAATCTGTGTTTGCTAGAACGGAATAAGAGTGTTAAATCAGAAATTTCTTCCTGTACATATAATATGGGAAATTATTTCTTGCCCTCTATGGGTGTTGGGTGTCAGTTTATTATTTGGAATTCCTCTTTGGGTTTCATAAAGGATTTGCTCTGTATTTTAAGGATTTGTCATGATATGCAAAATTTTAAAACATTTTGATTTAAACACAATATGTTTAGCATGATGCATATTCAGAAAATGCTAATGTCTACAGTCTCTGCTATGGTGTTTGACTAATAAAGCCCTAGTTTCTTAACTAAATGTATTCGTGCGCTTAATCACTTCATCTCGTTGTATCTATAGGAGTGATTAACTATCATTGGATCTCAATACTATGTTTAATTTACTGCAAATCCCGTATAACTAACTGTAAACAATTACTAAGTACCTTGATTTTTGTCTTATTGTCTACTTCATAGTGCTTCAACAATGTTTGAATTATAATGCTCTCAGCTTTACATCAGTTGTGCAATTGTATTTTTTATTATGCTTCTTGTTCAGTGTAATCCATACTTATTTGATCTGTTGCTTTTCATGTTGTTAATGCTAATTATTGTGTCACATTTTCTTAATAGAATCGACACATGGAAGCAAACCAGCCGCAGTCCTCTTCATATGCTCCCTCAACAACTGGGCCTGAAGCCGTATCTTGGACTGTCCACAGTTCCAAAGAAAATGGAGTTTATCCCAACCCTCCTTTCCAATATGATCAGCAAACTCAGCCACCTGGAAGAAGCATTCAAGATGGTCAAAATGCATCATCAGTTGCTGGTAATTCATCAAATTTGGGAACAGCTAATGTACCACAAGATTACAATGCATACACATCATACCCAAGTTCTTCTAATCAATATAGTTATGGCAGCATGGAGTACGACAACTACTATAACAACTATCAGCAGCAACCTAATCATACCTACTCACAGCCTGTAGGAGCATATCAAAACACAGGTGCTCCTTATCAGCCTCATTCATCCTTTCCGAATACTGGATCTTATGATGGCTCTGCAACTTATCCAAGCACTTATTACAATCCTGGTGATTATCAGACTCCTGGAGGATATCAAAGCAACAGCTATGGAAATCAGACAACAATGTGGAATAATGGCAATTATACAAATTATTCATCTCATCCATATACAAATTACGCCCCAGATTCAACGGGTGCATACAGTTCTGGTACTGCAACTGCATCACTGCAGTATCAGCAACCATACAAACAGTGGGCAGACTATTACAACCAAACAGAAGTCAGTTGTGCACCAGGAACAGAGAACTTATCTGTCCCTAGTTCATCTACTTTAGGTTATTCTGTTCCTGCAGCTACTAGTGGCTCTGTAACTCCTCATAGCCAGCCTCCACAATCATATGGTGCACCGTATTGGAGGCCAGAATCTAACTCATCTACCATGCCTTCTTTGCAGGTTTGGGGAATGCTTAGAGTCACAAAATAGATTCTATCAATTAAAGTGCATTAAAATCACGGACAATATTAGCCAAATAAGCATATAGAAATGGTTATTCATAATGCGTGCATATGTGATAAATCACTTTATAATAGTTCATTGCTGTATGTTTTGCTTGCCTTACAGAGTTAATAATAAATTAGAAGTTGATAACTGTGATTCACACATGACAGTGCACAATGTCATGTGACAAATGTTTGTGTACATTGCTAGACTTGTTTGACTTTGATACCCTAGTCGATTCTGTTGATTTTGAGTTTTTGTTTTTTGTTACTGACTCGTCTTTCTTGTGTGATCAGCCTGGTGCAGTAACTTATGGTGCTCATGATGGTTACTGGAAACATGGGGCTCAAAGTTCTCAAATTCCCAACAATAATACTATACAACCAAACTATCAAACCCCTTTGGATTTAAAATCTTCTTATGATAAATTTCAGGATCAACAGAATACTGCATCTTCTCAAGGATCCAATTTACAGTTTCCTTCTCCTCAGCAGGTGACGTCGACTCCCGTACATGCTGCTCAATCCTTGGATGCAAGAAGAGTAAGCACATTGCAGATTCCAACAAACCCTCGGATTGCCCCAAATTTGGCTCCAGGATTGCCCAAAGCCGAGAAAGGTAGTTCTTTGAATAGTGCAGCACCAAAACCTGCTTATATCAGTGTTTCACTGCCAAAGCAACCTGACAAAGTACCCTCTAATGATGCTGTCAATTCTATACTTAAGGTGAGATTTCTTCCAATTGATGTAATAGAGTGATAAGGGCCAACCCAGTTCGATACCCACTTGGTGACGATGCTGGGGAAAAGAATATACTAGTCAGTCAGTTTTACCTTTGCTTTTATGTACAGAAGCTGATTTAAACACACAACCTCAGACCCTAAGACAATCGAGCTTACAGCTGAGCCAAACTAGCCCTTCGATGTTATAGAGTGATAATGATACTAAATATGCATGTGTTCTTGTCATTTTCCCATCAATTTATATATCTTATATAACTTAATCTTATTACACTTGAACAAAACTACATAGAAATGCTGGAATGTTATGCTAGAAGCCAATACTTCCATAGGAAGACAACCTTTTGAATTTAGAGATAAGTTCCATCTTAATTAAAAGTTGTAAAATTAGTCTTATTTGATTAGGAATCTGTTTTTGGGAATATTTAAAGAAAATGGTCAGTAGTGTTACATTTAGGGATGGAGTTAAGAACCTAATTCTGTTCTCTGTAATTGGTTAAGAATGTATAAAATCATGTTGGTGCTGTAACCAAGCTGGCTGTGATTCTTTCTTTTGATTAATATGTTGAATATTTTCTCTTGCAGCCTGGTATGTTTCCTAAGTCTCTACGGGGCTATGTTGAAAGAGCCTTGGCTCGATGTAAAGATGATAAACAAATGTCTGCATGTCAGGCTGTGATGAAGGAAGTAAGTTTTATTTGGAAGAAAGAAAATTTGAATTCTTTGCGACCTCTGTGAAAGTAGCATTTCTTTTGTCTATAATTTGCACTATGCTGATATTGAATCTTGAAGAAACCCTGAACAGTAGTTTGCCTTTGCTATTAATCAATTCAATATGTAACATATATTGGAGATGGTAGCTACTCCAACTACTTTAATAAGAGAAGAGAGGGAGATAAAATATCTTAAAATAGATTGCAGTAATTATTTCCTAAAAGACTGGAAAGGAAAATTAGAAACTAGCAGAACATAACTAACATTATGTGCCCTGCGTCACATAATGTTAATTATCTGAGGCTTGTAGAATATTACTGCTGAAAATGTTTAATATTCCCTACATCACATAATGTAAGGTGAAATTGATGGAATAATAGGTTCCCAAAAATTGGATAAAGTTGGTTAAAAAGCAATGATTGTACAACAACAGCAAAGCCTTATCCCACTACGTGGAGTCGATTACATGGAACATACAATGCCATTGTACTCTATGTACTCTCTCAGTAGCTAACTCTTTGAGTATATTATTCACCAATAAGTCACGTTCTATAAGTTCCTCGACTGTTGGTCTTGGTCTCCTTCTTCCTCTTTTAATTGGACTTCTAGTTGTTTGGTCCACCCTCCTTATTGGCGCATCTATTGGCCTTCTTTAGATATGTCCAAACCACATAAAACTATTTTCTACCATTTGTTTAGTTTTTAGTGATGGGAGTCACTCCATATATGGTCATTCTGTATCTTATCTTTCTTGTATGACCATACATTCATCTTAATATCCTTATTTTAGCTACCCCAATTTTATGTTCGTGTTGTCCCTTCACAACCTAACATTCACGACCATATAATACTGCTGATCTTATAGTAGTTAAATAAATTTTCCTTTTACCTTATCGGGTGCTTTCCTATCACAAAGAACTCAAGTAGCTTTCCTCCAAAAGAAGTCAATTTGAGACCTGTGAGTTTCACTCTTATAGGTGATTAAATGTTCTTCTCGCTTCCTAAATCAAGTATTAACAACCATAGTGTAGTCTGCTTTGACTACATCTAGTTTTTTGGGTTGGTGCTTCTAGCTTGTTTGTGCTTTATGTCGACTTTTATTAGCATGAGATAAAAACTCATTTGGAAGATTGTTTACGTTTTCACTTTTGCCCAATAATCTTACCTGATTTTTCATCCTCATTGCAGATTATCACTAAGGCAACAGCTGATGGTACCTTATGCACAAAAAATTGGGAAATCGAACCACTATTTCCTATTCCAGATGCAGATGTGGTCAACAAGGAGTATGAATTTCACCCTGTTGGTCTTTTTACTAAATTTTGATATCAACGAAATGTAGTTGACTGTGAACCTCTGGTACTTCTAGTTTATGGTGAATCGTTATTGAGGTTTTTATGGATATATAAGCTTCTGTTTCATCCTTCCTTAGCTCTCTTGCAACATGCATGGGGAAAACAAGGAGATTTGTGTTTATACAATTTGAGCTCAAAAAGGAGAGGAATAACAAAATTTAGGCTGAGTGCAAAAGCATTTCTCCATAAACTACATAAGCGTGCTTCCTATGTTAATCACTTAAATACACCAATTTTCCTGTAAGACTTCCACATTACAACAAAAAATCCAAATGTAGTTAGATAAAAGTTGTGTAAAAAATGAAAAGGAATAAAACTCTAAAGCTTGAAACACACTACATGAATAACATAAGCTGATGCAAGATAAACAATTGAAATGGGAAATAAGAATTTCCATTAGCTCATCCTTGTTTTTCTTCTTACTTTCAAACTTCCTTGAGCTCAGTCACTTCTTTGCAAGTAATCATATTATTTGTGTTCGCTTCAAACAGTAGTTCAGAGTGCTCCACAAATGAATCCTTCATGCCAAAGTATAAAAGAAGTCCAAGTAGAAGATCTAAAAGCCGGTGGGAGCCATTACCTGAGGAGAAGCCTGCTGACATTCTGGTGCCGAACAGTAGTCATACTGAAAAGTACAGTAGTTGGACACATACTGAAAAGGAAAAAAAGGTAACTATAGTCTCTTTTAAGTAATTTGTGGATTTGATGGTTCTTGCTGAAGAGTTTTAATTGGTATAAGTGCTGTATAATGTAGATCAATCTTATTATAGTTCTTCTGCAGGACTCAAACTGTCATCAGCATATGTGATATGTTAACTTCTTTAGTATCTCATAATGTGTTTTATGTAGTGTTTATTATTGTTTTTACTGTAGTCCAAAAAAAATGGTGTTCTGACTGTATAAGACTTCATCTTTTATTTAATTTATTTTATTTTATTTTAACTCTTCATTTCTTTCAGTCTAATTAGTGAATTTTCAAGCTGATGGCTCGAACCTTGTGTAGACAGACAAATGTTTAACTGAATCAACAAACTCCTTGACCCTTGTTCTCCATGACTCAGTGAACATAATACTTACAATTTAGCCTTCAGATGTCTGCTGCTAGGCATGTTGTATTTCATTTTCTGTATAACAATTTTGTTCATTTCATGGGCCATTTTTTAAAGCACAAGCTAATACTTGAGGACTATTGTTGGCTTTCTCAATAGGGAGATCATTCGGTCCCCATTTTAGGGAATTATTGACTCATTTTTTCCATTAAACACTTGACCCTTTTGAAACTGACACCTATGATATATTATGTTCAGTTGTTAACAACCTGTTTTACAAAGTAGGGATCAAAGTGTTCTTATTTATGTATTACGTGTCCAAATGCCATTCTACCTTATTAATGTGTCTGACAAGTACTCTATGCCAAAGCATTTGGGCTTATTCTCTGGAAAATGTATAGGCCGTAAAGGCCATTTTTTTCACATATATTTTGATTATGTAATCAGTGTAGTTCGTTAAAACATAAACTTAGGGCTTGATCTTATGTATATGTTTAACCAAAGCTTTACGTCTCTCTTTTTGCTATCATTTAATTAACCACCTTACCTTTGTTGGCTTTGTAGCTTAGTGTCATTGATGCTTCCCAATAAGTGAGAGACTGTGGGCTTGATCTAGCTTGTTACCTTAGGCTATTAGTTCCTCCCCTTTGAATTCAAAATGAAAAAAAAAAAGCAGCTTACCTCTATTGATGTAAAGAAGTTCTAGTTCTATTGAATATGTCACTTTGATAGATAGCATAACATTTCTCATTTTAATGGGTGTTAAGGGTTCCTTTTTCAATATCTCTCTTTAGTTAATGGATTATGTGATTTTTAAACACAAAATGAAAGCTTATGTGTAATTTTGGTTTAAAGAAAGGAGCATTTGGTGCTGAGTGATCTTTTGAGAAAAGCATGTGTATTTTTGACCCACAAGGCCTTAACCCTTTTTGATAGTCTTGTTCCCTCAACTCATACTAGCTCACAGGGGTTAATTAATGTGCACTTATTTACTTGCTAATAGCGTGGCCTTATTTTTCGATGGAAAAACATTTCTATTTTTTGTTTTAAAAATACTTCTAAGGGCAATGATGTACAAGTACATTTATCACTTTTGAAAGTTGCACAGTGAGTCCTTTATTTGATGCATGCCATGCAGGTTGTAATGGAGAATAAAGAGAGTAAAGAAGATGGGCAGAGGAATAATAAATGGGCTACAATATTTCCGAGAAAAACTAACAAGCATCCCCAAAAGGTGTTTAAGAAACAGCGTCTTGCTGATGCTCCTATTCACCCTGAAAATGGTGATGCATCTAGTGATAGTGATAAGGAGCAGTATCTGACATCATACTATCCTAGTGCCATGGCTTTTGCGGATTCACCAGAAGAAAGAAAGAGACGAGAGAACCGTTCTAAGCGATTTGATTTAGGGCAAGGGCGCCGTTCAGATAGTAGTCACTTAAGACCCAAAAAGGCTGGAGCTGGAAGCCTCTATAACAGAAGAACTAGTGCCTTGGTGTTGAGCAAAAGCTTCGAAGAAGGTAGCAGCAAAGCTGTTGAGGACATTGACTGGGATTCTCTTACTGTGAAGGGTACTTGCCAGGAAGTTGAGAAGCGTTACCTACGCCTCACGTCTGCACCTGATCCTGCCACTGTAATTATCTGTTTCCCTCCTGATCTTCAGATCCCTCCTGCCTCCGGATAACTTATATTATATAGCTATTAAAATGCAGGTGAGACCTGAAGAAGTTCTTGAAAAAGCTCTGCTGATGGTTCAATACTCTCAGAAAAATTACCTTTACAAGTGTGATCAGCTAAAGTCAATCCGCCAAGACCTAACTGTACAACGGATACGTAATCAATTAACAGTCAAGGTATACTTGAGTTTTATATTCTTGTGCATTATTCTTGAACGCTTTAACTTTTTTCTCTAATTTTTGTTCAGTTGAATGGGTGTTGCATGTTTATTTGGTTAAACTCTTAGTCTACATGGTTGGATTATTTTTCCCCCTTAATTTTTCCTTATCTGTAGTGGAGAGTCCAGCTACAGCTATTATTCTACACTGCATTAGTTTTGTTGTTTTTGTATTCCATTTTTCTGAGTATTTACTTTGAATTATTGCTTAGGTGTATGAAACACATGCTCGATTGGCTCTGGAAGTTGGGGATCTGCCTGAGTATAATCAGGTTATATCTTCTTAGTAATTAATTTAATTGAAATTGTCTTATGTTTTTTAATCCTTTGGTGACTTCTTTCTCACAATTTTCTTAATGATCAATTGTTATCTGTATGTATTATTTCTAATGAAGTCTTATACTATTGAATTTATTCGCAATCTATCAATCATTTAAGATTACATTGCAATCATTCATGTGCTATTCATGTGATTGCATTGCAATCATTTATTTCTCGATCTGCCTGAGGGCTGAAGCCCGGCGATGACATAAGGGCTGGGCTTCAAAAAATGGTGGTGAATTTGGAAAAGGGGCCCTGTGTGGGCCGGTCTAGCCCGTATTACCAGCTCTGAGTGAGTCTGAACATAGATAGTTGATATTTACCTTGTAGATTGCTATTATGGTTTCTTGATCTGGATTTTATAAAAATCTAATCGTAAAACATTTTTAAAAAATTTAGGTGGGCAATGACTTATGTATGATACGAAAAGGTTTTTTTTAAAAAAAATAGTCTGAATATGCTGCTATATTGAGTTATACGCATATATTTTATCCTGGATTGCTTAAGCTAAAACATGGAATATCTTGGTGAAATCAGATAGGTTTTTCAGAATCCTTGTTTTAAAGTAATATTTTTACTGATTCTGTTGATGTTATTTACCTGCATGATATCAAAGTGTCATTGATTTTTCTTTTTTTTTTTTTTGTGTTGGTATGATACCAGTGCCAATCTCAGTTGAAAATTCTATATGCTGAAGGGATTGAGGGATCTTATATGGAGTTTGCTGCTTACAACTTGCTTTGTGTAATATTGCATTCAAATAATAACAGAGATCTCCTATCTTCAATGTCAAGGTTAGTTATGTCCCTAAATTTGATTGCTACACAAATGTTATGTTGTATTTTTTGTATTTATTATCAACTATTTTGCTGTGATCTATCCCTTTAGAGAATTTAATGTAGTACTCCCTCCGGTCTATAATATAAAACCCAAAATTTGAATGATGTTGGTCCAAAATATAAGAGCTCATCTCACATTGTCTTATCATTGTAATGCATTTTCCTACTTTTCCCTTAACTCTCTTTCATATTTATTATGTATTTCTCTCTCTTAAAAGTATCATACTAAATATGGGCAATATTGGAAAAATAACATTAACTCCAGATGTTCAACTAACTTTTACATGTTTTCTTAAGAAGCGCTTTTTGGCGGCTGAGCTCTTATATTAAGGACCGGAGGGAGTATAAAATTCAGTTAGAAAGTAGTTAAGGACCGGAGGGAGTATAAAACTTAGTTAGAAAGTAGCCTGGGTGAAGCTGGACTGGCTCCTTAGGCTGTAAAAATAATAAATTGAAAAATCATAATGGTGGTGATAATGCTTATGTTTGACATCTTCCAGTGCATATGTTGAATTTAGGATTCTAATATCAAATGTTCATGATGCCAGATTGTCTGTCAAAGCAAAAGAGGATGAGGCTGTAAAACATGCCCTTGCTGTCCGTGCAGCTGTAACTTCTGGAAATTATGTTGCATTTTTCAGATTATACAAAGCATCTCCTAACTTGAACACCTGTCTTATGGGTGGGTGTCCTGTTATTGATCTCTGACATGGCCTTGTTTGTAGCTTAGCTTCTATCTTACAAGGATCATACTGAAATTTTTCTTTGTCCTTCCACAGATCTTTGTGCTGAAAAGATGCGCTATAAAGCTGTGACTTGCATATGCCGGTCATACCGTCCTACTGTACATGTTTCATATGTTGCTCAGGTCCTTGGATTCTCAAATTCATTGGCTACAAATGGTGAAAGTGATGAGAATGATGCCGATGCTTTGGATGTGTGTGTAGAATGGTTGAAATTACACGGTGCCGTAATTATTTCTGATAACAATGGAGAAATGCTGCTTGATACAAAAGTATGTTTCGCCTCTATCACTTTATCCCTTGAAAAGTTTGCTAAATGAATCAGACCTTTGGTAGTACCCTCCTTAGTAATACATTAGCTTTCCAAAATTGAGCATGAGCATAGCAATGCTTTATAGGCCTGGATTAGAATCCCTCAATTGAGTCCCAATTAAGTGATATAAACTGAGATTATGATCTAATGGTGTTTGAGGGACAATTCATCTCTCAACACCATTACATCAGAATCTGATAATGTCCTTCCATATACCCTCAATTTGGGGGGTTCAACTCCCTCACAACCTTTTTTTTTCACTTCAGCGAAGTTTTGCTCGCCTTAAGGAGCATTCACATTTGTAGGGGCATTGAGTAACTGCTTTCTCTTCCTTCATCGATATATCAATATAAAATATTAAATTTACAGGAAGTTTTACTATTCATAAACTGTTACTAAAGCAACTCACCTTTAGTCTTTACGTTCAGGATAGTAGATTTTGTTTTTTCTAAATTTGTTGGTGCTGATCCCTGTGTATTTGAGTAACTAATTTGGAAATTTGTTGCTAAAAATGTTCCATTCCACTATTCTTAATTTTTAACTAAACCACATGCTTCAAATTGTGATTCTTTTACATGAGAAATCTATATTCCATGTACGCAATTTATCAAAAAAAAAATGTAGGAAGCAGTTTGTGACATAAATGTCTTATGAAGAGTAATTGGCTTGTGTGGGACTTTCTCACTTGCATGTCTAGTTAATATCATATGAGATGTATAAACATATTCTAGTTATCTTGATTACCAAAAACGGTGGTTTGCAGGCTTCATCTTCTAGTTTATACATGCCAGAACCTGAGGATGCTGTGTCCCACGGTGATGCCAATCTTGCTGTTGATGACTTTTTAGCACGAGCACCTTTATAGCCAGGTCGGTTGTTCGAAATTGAATATATCATAATTTTTGAGATCACGCAGTGAGCTAGTGCACAAATTCTGATGCAACTCCTCAACAATCTTGATGGTAGCAGTAGGTTGTATCTCAAACAGACTAGGAAGAGGCTTTGTTTTCTTATCTCTAAACTTTTCTTGTAACTTTAGTGTCTCAGGTCAAATATGTGTAGAGGCAATGATGGTGTGAGCCAATAAAGATATTCAAATTGGAAAATGAAAGAAAATTGGCGCTCTGTAAAGCTCTTGTAGTTGTATGAAAATTCAATTTTTCTCTGAAAATGGTTGCCATTCTTTCCTGGTGTGGACAGGACTAATTAATGTAATTGAGATAAAAGTGAATCAATAAAGAACATAAAATTGCCTTCTATTACGATTCTTTCGTTTTTTTTTTCTTCGTTTTTTTTTCAGTTTCAAATGACATAATCTTTACCTTAAGAAACAAAAACGATGTCTGCTGAAAAGTTCTGACAAAATATTGGCTTATTTGATTTTCTTCAGTGGATTTTATGCTTTTTTATACAATGCATCTTGTAAAATCAGGATCAATTAATATTTTTTCTAATAATTCTTTTTTTACCAGCTTTTCTAATAATTCTTGATGTAGAGATTGGTGGGTAACTATGATCAGGTGATGTACAGAGAAAGATGAATAGAATTGAACGAGGCTTTCTTGTTTTTAATCTTCACTGAGTCTTTTTTTTTTTTTGGTTTAAAGATGAGCTATTTTTGAAGAACGTATATGAATTAGTTATTCTTTTTACCCATTATATTCATTCCACCGTTGATATGAGTCTAGGTTTTTGGTTTTGAACGAATTGCAAGCAATACATTAATTTTATGAATGTATACATAAAATTAAATCCAAATTTGTGGTATAAATGTTCTGTTCTATGAACAAACAGGTAGGTTCTTCTGTTCTATCATAGCATTTGTAAACGATCATCTCACACGCTGTAGTTATTTAATAAATTTTTATTGATCTTAAACTAAATAAAGATTACGGGTTACCCTAAAAGTTTTTGCCCTACGAGTTCTCTATGGTTCTCATTTGCATTGGAAGTTTTTAAATGTAGTAATGTTGATGTCAAAAAATAGGGAAAATCAAAGTCCTCACTTAGTGAGAGTGTTGACAAATGAAATATGTTAGGCAGTCTTATCCCTATTTTATATACAGAGACTTGTTCAAACCCCCAACTTTAGATCCCACGGTAAACGAACTTACTGTTGAGTCAATTTAGTCATTCAACTCAGCTTGATCTCTAATAAGGTAATTAATCAAAACAAGGTCCCAAACAATAATCAATTCATTGGAGTTTCAAGAGACTTGAGTTATATTGAATGAATTGTCATTAACAACTCAATAGTTGCCAATGTCAACCCTTTCGAGTTGTTAGTAATAACAAATTTTTTCAAGAGCATTGACAACTCAAAATGATGCTATTGATACCTAAATTCCCTTTATGAGAGATCTAATTGCAATTTTCCCAAAAAAAAAGTCACATTGACTTTTATAAAGTTGATATTAGTACTCTCCTTTGATATTAGTACTCTCTTTTGATACCTTTAAAACAGCTCCGGTGAAAACTTGAGGGTCTAAACGATTCATTAATATCAAGGGACAATATGTCGGAAAGGGAATTAAGTCTAAAAACAAGATCAAAGTTGCTTCTGGAATTCCATTTTTTTTTGAATTTTTCTTTGGCATCCCCGGGTAGTTCATAATCATCTTTCAAGCTTATTGACAATATTAAACTATTCTGAATCGTTAATTTTAGACATCTTGATGATGGTGTGACAGCCACCATTTTTAAAAGGGAAAACTAATTTAGTGAATTGCTTAAAATTTTAATTGCTGTTCTCTAATATCATCCACCACAGAAACACTTGCAACTAGAAAAATAAACAAAGAAAGAATGAAAGAAACTGCACACTTCAATTTCTCTCTGAAATCTTCGTTATATCACCAACTATTAACAGATCTACATACATATAAAGACATCTGCACTGTAATATGTAATCTTTGGACTTCACTGGTCATATCCAAACATGAAACAACACACAAAAAAGAAAGAAAGATTATGTATACGCATGTTTCTTTTTCCTTCTTTGGGTGAAAAACTCTATAGGCAGGCATTATTACACAATAAAATTAGACAAAAAGCAAAGAACAAATCACTCATTACGTGAAGATTGAGGCCACACACTGATCTTCTCCTTCTCATACTTGACATAAACAGCAGCAACGGCAGCCATAAAGTAGACCTGAATCAAAACAATGGCAGGAGTATGATAGTTGATGACACCCTTCCCAGTAGCCAACTCCACCAACAACAAAGCCGTCAGCCCAAGCATGGCAATCCTACCATTGAGCCTCTCACTGTACGGACTGAACCCAAAGTCAACCTTCACACCACCCCATGATGACACAGCCTCCTTCAAAGGCACAGGTGGAAGGTAAACTCCAGAAGAACCTGATGATGATGATGATGAATACCCTTTTCTTGACTTCTTCACTTTTCTCATCTCAGCTTTCTTTCCTGTTCCACTTCGGTACTTGAGTCTGAACTCGTTCATGCGTGTGTCAAAGTCTTCATCGTTGGAAGTTGGTGTAGGGGGTTCTGGTTCGGGAGGTGGGTCTGATTCATTGGCTTTGATGATGAAGGAACGGAGGGGTTTGTTGGGTGTGAGGGATGAGGAGGAAGGATGGGAGCGTTTTGGAAATGGGAGTGATGGAGAGAGTGATGAAATGGTGGCCATTTTTGAGCTTCTTGTTGGATGAGAGATTTCGTTTGGATAAACCAGGGTGTTTCACTGTTTCCTTCTCCTTTCTTTCTTTGTTCTTGGTCTACATTATTTTGGAATTTTCTGTCTGCAAAAAATATAAAATACAGGGGGAAAATACAGAAAATAATACTACCTCTGGTCCTAAATATAGGACCTAATTGACTTTTTTTGGAGAGGTTAAGGTTGCGAAATAGGCTATTAAATCATGACATATTTGATATATTTTTAGATTATACATTAATTTATAGGTAAAATAAATTAGTTTAAGGGAAAAAATTAGGTAAATCAATTTATAATTAACTTATTTTACTTCTTTATAGGATTTTTTAAAAAAGTCAATTAGGTCTTATATTTAGGACCGGAGGGAGTATCTTTCAATTTCGAAATCTCATAACTAATTTTTTTTTTTTTGCTGCGTCTCATAACTAATTCTATATGTGTTACCAATTACATAGGTATTAATAACCACTAGCGGTAACTCCCGTGCATTGCACGGGAAAGACAGACAAATGAAATCATACAATAAAATATCTGCAAAGAGATATTAGGCTAAAAGGATCATAATAGTGAGATTAAAGCTATGAATATTTGAGGCAAATGCACACAAAAAGAATATGTAACCTAAACAAAAGAAAATGACAAAAAGATATTTTCATATGTTTAAACAGATGTTGGCTCCAAAATACCAGCATTGGTTTATTAAGCCTATGGATTTATAAGATGAACATACACAAAAATCGTATTTGATGTAGATAATTGCCTAGATAATATACCTTCTGAAGCAATTGAATTCTTCTTTGTGGATAATGTATGAAAAATAAGCCTGTTTAAATTCTCTGCTCTAATTCCTTTGAACTTCAAAAGCAAAAGCAACCACCAACAAATTAAGCTCAAAAAAATATATAACATGTTCAATAGGTTTCTAACTTCCTATAAGAAACTCACAAATATAGGGACTCACCAATTTTCTTGTTATGAGAGATAGGTGAGTGGTGCTAGCTAGATGAACACGTGAGGGATCAAAAAATAAGCATTGTAAGCTTGAGTCATGTCTCATACATTAACAACAAAGACTATTGACCAATTCAATAGTCGGTGCCAGTATTGACCGATCCATAAAGTAAAATTGCACGTTTATACTCTCAAAAAAATCATCATAAGTCGTTGTAACAATTGTGGACAATGGATGATCAGGTTGTAGCTTGCAATTAAGCTACAACCCTCACACTCTACTACAGTATAACAAATCTAGGCAACATTCAAGCAAAATCTCCCGTGTGTTGCATGGAAGAGGTATTTCAATAGATTATGAACTAAATTTTTGGAATAATAGAGAAGAGTCACTTGAAACATTACTAAAATAATAGTTTAAAAAACTCCAATTGCAGTGACAGCTGAAGGAGTACCAAAGATAAAACATGTGAAAAAATCAATTACATAATAATGAAATGTCATGATCATTGTTGTGAGTAGAGAGAGCAAAATTTCTCGTGTGTATATTGCAGCAAAGCCAAACGCATCTGTTCATCATGCCCACACTTCGTTTACAAACAGTATCTGTACACCATCACTTGATTGGATGAAGTAAAAGCATCTATGTTCACATATAATTCATTTGGATCATCAAATCAACCCCTAATCGACATATTTCTAATCAATCACTTATCATTAAATTTTTCAGATAAAATTGATTCATGGAGAAAGAGCAAACATAAAGGACCATACAAATGCTTCTTAGGCAAAATTCGTTGATGTAAAGAAGTGTTTGACGTTGCCCTAAAAAGAAATGTTATCAATATAACTTAATTTTTACTAACATCAGTCAAAATCCCTATATGGCACTTAACACCCATGACTAAAAAGGGCCAAAAGCAAAAGAAGCATATTGAAAGAAAGCTCAACTTTAATTTGTCCGATTTCTCTGTTATAAATACCAGTAGATGAAATTCCCTAACTAAATAGAAGAAGATGGCTATTTGCAAGTCAGAGATATAAGCACAATCTAAGTAACTCTATGATCATGCATATGAAAGCCAATTGAACTAAACCAATCATGCAATTTAAACAATAGAAATCTTATTGTGGATCAAGAATCACTTCATATGAAAAATAAAAGAAAAAAGAAGGAAAACCAAACTTCAAGCACAAAAATTAGTGGTAGACAGGAGCACAATTATGATCAGTGCCTAATACCAAGCTGCAAATTCACTATGTGGTCATACCATGAAGTATAACAACATAATACAAAAATTCGATCCAATAGAAAGAGAAGGGTATGAAAAATGATGATACAAAGCAAAAATAATATCAAATGTTGGCTTCACCCATATTTTCCTTTTGAGATGACTGATGAGCAGATCTTCAAGACATCAATAATTGTTATACTGCCATTTTAAGTGTTCAATTAATGATGATGAATATGCAAATAATAATTTTGTAGACACACTAAGCTCCTTTTTGTATTTGTTTACTAAGCAGATCACACAATAAAACTTGTGTGGCTTGTTTTCTCACTAAGCAAAGCACAATTGTATGGACAAATGTGAGAGAGAAGACCGCCTCTATCTTTGTTGAAGAGGCTGAAGGCCTCCTTGAACTCGGCAAATTATAGGTTCCTCCTTTGAAAGCTCGATCTTCCTCCTTTCCTCTTGGTTGTTTTTCATCTTGAAGTTCTTTATTTAATGCTTGTACCCTTTCCTGCAGATTTTCACTGATATAAGATGGAACTTCTTCTAGGCCATAGGCTTTTCTCCCCACACTAAAGACACTATGTACAATATTAAGACCTTTAAAGTCCTCAAACTGAGGCTTCAAAAAATCATTCTGAAATTTTAGTTCAAGAGCCAATTGAAGACACTGATCATCAAATTAGTAACACAATATCACCAGCATTTAAAGCAAGATCTATATATTTCTTCTCTCGAAAAAGAAGAATACTAATCTGAATCTTCCCAAGTAATCATGCAAACGTACAGTAAAGAAATTGAATCTTCACAAGCCAATTGCACTATAAAAAAGACCAAGATAACTTTTTTTCCAATTACACAGTAATAACCAACTACTCTAGCTCTAAACTCTTTCCATCAACAACTCAAAAATAAAAAATTTGAAGCATTTTTAAACAATTTTCCAATAAACACCATACCTTTGAAACCTAAAACTCCCATAATAGAGTAAGAATCTTCAATGAAGGCATGAACCTCTCCATGGCTAAATTATACAGGATGCCCCCATGACACCTTACAGCTTCAAATATCAGAAAAGCATTGTCCCGAGGCTTGGTTGGTTTGAGAGGGAGGCTCTCATCAGCTAATGCAGTAGGGTGAAATCATACAAACCTAAGCCAATCATAAAGAGAAACACAATATCAGAATTCTATACATTGAGTCCTCATCCACGTGCACAATTGACAACTTAACAAAATAGTAAAACAAACATTTTCATTTCTGCAAAATGATCTACTTACTCCATGTTGGAAATCACACCTTGAGCTCGGTATGCCATAGCCATCCAATCTCCAGTGGCTACCTGGAAAGGTCACTACCAATCTCAATTTCTATTCTTGAAACTGAAAACCCCAAAATAAGCAAGCTACATACAACAAAGGAAAAAGAGTAAAATTATAAACTCATTGAACAACTATACTCTGGTGATCTCCCAAATCTAATATAATGTTGTGCAAGATAACTCTTTATGTAATATAATATCAAAGGAAAAAGGTGGGGAAAGTAGCAACCTGAAGGTAATGATGCAGCAGAAAATATGGAAGCCCCCAGCAAAAAACAAAATAAAACAATCACATAACTACTTTAGCATCCTATACGAAGAAATAAAAAGCAACTACTCACAGTAATATATGAAACAAAAAGCATAACGATGCAAAAGAGTTATCATGAAATAGATGGCCTGATCGATTCTAAGACAACTGAAAGACTGAGCTTAGGGGCATAAAGCACATATATAAACACATGCACAAGTTCATTTTTCCTGTAGCTTTAGGCTACAACCTTGTTGCCATTGACATATGGAATGGTTGAACCCAAGAACCATTCTCTAAGAATATCTGATCACAACAGCTACAAACGATCAAGTAGTTGAATAATGAGCACCTGTTCTTAAACTGGTTAATTGGCAAATCAAGATTAGGTGAAAATCTATGTACTATTCTAACAGAAAAATATGACTTGAGCATTACATGTTAGTTTTGTCAGAATGCAGGAAATAATAATAATGAAAGTGTTTCCCTAAGAATTACATATGAAAAGAAAACAAACATACAAAGCAATGATATAGTTGGTATAACAACATATGACCATTTAACAATTAAAATAAAATTGTAAGGCTGCAAAAACTCTCCCAAAGCAGAATTAGAAAAGCAAAGAAAGATCATAAATACATTCCATAGCATCAGAAACAATCACACGACACTTGTAACCACAATAAACATCAACCTTGGCAAAGAAAAAAAATTTAACGCCAAAAAATCCATCCTTCAAATGAGTAAGAGAACATAAAAGTTCAGGCTTTATCGAAATGACAGTCAAGGAGTAATTCTGAAAGTTTTACCTTATCAGTCTCGTCTTCTCTGATTGACCTCAAGAGTATCCCTCTAAAATTGACCTCAAGAGTATCCCTTTAAAGAGCATATGAAATTGTGCTTCTGCCTCATTGTTTCTTCCTTTCTGAATAGTGTAAGGACGAACAAATAATCCAAACCCACAAAAAAAAGTGACTCAAGTTAGGGTTTCTAACAAATCGACTATTTCACAAAAACCAACCACCAACATGAGCACCACCATGCTATGACCTCATCGACGACAAGAAGAAAAGAGAAACAGAGGAGACGACTGCGAGATCCAGTGAGAGAGAGGTGGGGAGGCAGATGTCGTTCACGGGGAGGAGAGACATAAATGAGAAAAAGAGAAAAATGAAATAAGGAAAAGAAGGAAGTGTGAAAGGAATATTTTGCCCGGCTCCCTAAACGGCTAATGAACAGTGCTGGTGTAGTGTAATTTCAGTTTGAGCCGATGGAATTTGGGGAGAAAATAATATGGCTCCTCTCTCATAGAGGAATATTCTAACAACTTTGGTGGAACACTTTTCTATGATATATTCATGATGATTTTTTTTATCAAATTATTAATCACCATTTTCGATCAAAAGAAAATCACCATTAACAATTTCAAAATGACCAATTTGATATTTGGAAGGAATTTTTTTGTGGATATCCCTAAAAAAAGTATTTGAGTGTATTTCATGTTTAATAAAATGTCAGTCCTTCTATTTAACTATAATATTATAAGGTATGTTAGACTGCAATGCAAGGTCACGTGTGGAAGAAAAAATTATTACAAAGTTCCACAAGGAGTTCCAATAATCAATACATCCAAGGGAAACTGCCTTCTCTACTCTTCTGTTATTGTTTCCAATAATTTTTTGTCATTAAATTACTTCATTTTGTGTTATATTTTTCATATTTGTTTATAGGGAAAATTAATTTGAGGTCCCCACAAGGGACTTAATACTAGAAAAGTCCCAAAAGTTGAAATAATTAATGTAGGGTCCCAAGGGACCTCACTTTAATATACTTGAAAATTGAAAAGTCTCTTTTGCCCCTCCCCTCTTATTACTTCATGACAGTTGTCACATTGGCCCATTAGCTTGTCAAGTTATGCCCATAGAGTTGTCACGGCTGCCCATTAAGTTGTCAGGTTTTGCCCATCAATTTGTCACACATGCCCAACAAGTTGTCACATTTGCCCATTCAGCTGTCAAGTTATGCCCATCTAGTTGTCACGCTGCCCATTAAGTTGTCAGGTTTTTCCCATTAACTTAAAATAGTGGAGGGGCAAAAGAGACTTTTCACTTTTCAAGTATATTAAAGTGAGGTCCCTTGGGACCCTACATTAATTATTTCAACTTTTGGGACTTTTCTAGTATTAAGTCCTTTGTGGGGGGACCTCAAATTAATTTTCCCTTGTTTATATCACCAGATTCTACATAAAATCTCTATTTTAGACAATGCTCTAATAGATATTCCAAAAAAAATACCATTACATTTATGTCCTGAATGAATTTTATGGTGACCCTAACAGAAGTTGTCAATGGGTATAGTAAGACTTGTCAGCTTCCACAAGTCTTGTCATTGATAAACATAAACTCGCTTCAATAAATTTATTCACTCCCTTTTATAAAACACTTTTTAGTTTCTAAGAAGTATTATATACAGTTTTCCATCAGTATCCATATTTTTTATAGCATCCATCAGTATCCATATTTAATAAGAATAGAGTGAGAGAGTAATAATTAACATGGTATTTGTTAAGTTTAGTGTAATTAGTATGAGCAATATTGGAAATCACTTCAATTTTAAGACAAATCTAATTTTTTACCAATTTTATTGACATGTGAGATTTGTTAATTGGTGCTATAAGGACTATTAGATGGAGGGAACAGTTACCAACTCGCTAATCTTTGTAAAAAAATCCAATAAGACATAACATAAATGAATTCTGTAATACTGCAGATGTTGTTAGTAACCACGAAAAGAGTCTTCAATGGATACGTGACTTGTTAATAGCAACAATAACATGTGGGAAAACTTATAGTTTTCGATTAGTCTTTCTTACAAAATTTAAAATTGACATTATATAAATATGTTTTAATTAACACAAAAATGCTTTTTAATGAACACCAATTCCACAAGGTTCTTACTCTTAATCTTATGCGGCAATGATTTGAACTTGTCCTAATCACGCTTTGGGGTTTCAAATGTGAAAAAAGTAAAACTACGAATTGCACAAATGATGTTCTCCTAGATCGTCTCATGTAGAATTGATTAACTAACTACATTGACTAACTAAATGCATAAAACTAAAAAAAATTAGGATTTTGTATTATTTTAGTAACCTAAGTAAAAGAATAAAAAAATTGACTTATGTTAATGATGCAGAATGGGTGTGAGAATAGAGAAGATGTATGAAAATTAAGAAGTAAAATAGGAAGAATAAGAAGAGAGAAGAGTGAGAGAAGAGAGAATTTGGAAGGAAGAGAGAACAAGAGAAGAGAGAGCAAGAGGAGAAGACAACACAATATTATGCTTATTATTCAAATCATCAAAGTCTACATAGCAAATAGTTGAGAGGCTATATATGAGCCTCAACATAACCCTAAATATTAATGATAGAAAACTCTAGAATATTAATTATACTTAATGCTAATTGTTAACAATAAATGCAAAATTAAAATAGAACAATCTAGAAATAATAATTGATGATAATCAAATCCTAACATGATAATCTTCAAATCTCTTTGGAAACTTTCTGATTCTTTTGTGATTCCCATCAAATAATAATTTCCTAATTATCATATCCCATCATTTCTCCCCCGCTTGAAAAAACTCGACTCTCGACGAGTTGATAGAGATGTGTAATCCTGAATTATTAAAGTGGTTTCTTGATTTGGGAATCCCTTCCAACAAGTGAGGTACTTGAAGATGAAATCATTGCAAATAGTTTGAGAACAATTAAACTCTGGAAAACCTTTCCAATAGATGAGATAATAAAAGAGAAAACCAAGGAAAGAGTGAGCAACTTGCAAAGGCTTCAATGTAAAACTTTGATTTGGAAGTCCTTTCCAACTTGTGAGGTACCAAAAGAGAGAACCATTGATAAAGTAGCTAGTTTTATCAGTGAGAGTAATTGGAAATCCTTTCCAACAAACAAGGTATTGTTGGAGCGACTTGTTCAACAAAGAAGCACTGGATTTGACAAATGAAGCTTCAGTTTGATAATCTTGCAATCTCATCATAGTCCCAATTAAGGAAAAATCTATCTTCATTGGTATAGAGTAATTGAAGTATTCACCAAAAATAAACTCTTCACAGTTAAAATCAACATGATTAGTGTTACCAAACATATGATTAACTTGATCCTTAGTGGTTAAAATTTGAGCATGATCCACCTTAGTTGAAATAGTGTACGACAGTGTTTGTTGTAAAATAAGTTCTGGTAGAGTAACCTCATTAGCATGAGATATTTCCACAAATGAAGAGATTTCTTCTAGTTCTAAAGGAGAACCTTCTACCTCTGTTGTCTGTTGTGAAATAACTTCTGGTAGAGTAACCTCATTAGCATGTGTGATTTCAACAGTTGAAGAGAACTCTTCTAGTTCTAAAGGAGAATCTTCTACTACCTTAGTTGACTTAGTTGTTTGGTTTGTTTGACTTCCCTGAACGTAAGGATTTCTCATACGTAGGCGAATAGTCTCCAATGCATCCAATATCATAGAATGTTCTTGTTCAAATTCTTCATTATACACACTATTAGCCTTATTACAGTTCTCAATAAACTCGAGGCGTTGGCATAAAACCACATACATATCTAAATCATTGGAGCGTTCTTCCACCCACATATAATTTTCGTCAACTTGAAACTCATTTGGGTAGAAGTTACTGCTATCATCATAGCATTCTTCATCAATATAATACTCTTCTTCATCATATTTTTCATAATCATAATGAGTATTATATTCATATATGGTATCATATTCAAAAGGATGTCCTAATGATGTATATTTCTTGAAACTCATTGGTGTAACAAGGTAACATGCTTTTTAGGTTTAAAGGTGAGTCTCTAACTTATATAAGGTTCCCAAGTTGCATCCACAAAAAAGGTGAAAACCCTATTTAACAAGTTTAACCTTCAGGGACAAGTCTCAGGGATTATTAATGCTAAATAAGTAACAACTTGAGCGAGACCTTCACAGAAACCTCAGAGGGAAACCCTTCAGGGAATCTGTTAGAAATCTCTACTAACTTAGGGCAAATGTGACCCGGGTATAGGGCCAAATGTTGGAGAGTTAAAAGGTTTATAGATGACTAAAACAAAAAAAAAATGAAACAATTTTTTTCATGCTTTTCACAATTTTTTTCCTTTTCTCTTTTTTTTGACCCTTTTCTTTTTGCCTTTTTTTTGTTTTCTCTCTTTTTTATCTGTTTAAATAAAAATAAGATAACACTAATAGAAAGAGAAAAATACCATAGAATTCGTCCAAGAGTAAAAATTTTCTGAATGATGATCTTGGCGAACGGTAGTTAGTTGATGGTGATGAGGGAGTTTGAGCAACGAAAAGGATGTGAAATAAGACTCTGGTACCAATTGATGCAGAATGGGTGTGAGAATAGAGAAGATGTATGAGAATTAAGAAGTAGAGGTAGAATAGGAAGAATAAGAAGAGAGAAGAGTGAGAGAAGAGAGAATTTGGAAGGAAGAGAGAACAAGAGAAGAGAGCAAAAGGAGAAGACAACACAATATTATGCTTATTATTTAAATCATCAAAGTCTACATAGCAAATAGTTGAGGGACTATATATAGGCCTCAACTTAAACCCTAAACCCTAATGATAGAATACTCTAAAATATAAATCATATTTAATGCTAATTGATAACAATTAATTCAAAATTAAAATAGAACAATTTAGAAATACTAATTGATAATAATCAAATCCTAATATGATAATCTTCAAATATCTTTGTCATCTTTCTGATTCTTTTGTGATTCCCATCAAATAATAATTTCCTAATTATCATATCCCATCAGTTAAAGGTGCCAAAAACATGTTGCCACCAAAATTTATACAAGAAACAGTAGCTAGTAGGGGATGGAGAAGTGATTATTGATAAACCAACGTTGTTCCCGCATGAAGGCAAGATAATTGAAAATTAATTATTGAATCCCTTATATTCATTAGGATTTATTCCGTATGATGGACTTGGAAGAAAGGGGAGGGGAAAGAATATTTTTTTGTGATTTTAATTTTTTTTGCAGTACTAAGTAGACGCACGTTGCTCCATGCTGCCCAAGGAAAAATTAAGTGAGCCAATTGAATAATGCTGCAATTATATGTGTTGAGGTAAAATGAAGAAGAAAGAGTAGAGAGAAAAGAAGAGAATTATTATTGATATTATTGCTCTATGGCAAGAGTACATTATATAGGAGAGGAGAGGAGATGAAAATAGGAAACAATGAAAATAGGAAACAACAATCAAAAAATAATTTCTCCTAATCAAAATATTAAATGCTAAGATTCTAACACTCCCCCTCAAGTTGGAGAATATATGTCGATCATTCTCAGCTTGCTTCGGAATCTTTCAAATAGAGGTCTGGCAAGTGGTTTAGTCATCATATCCCCAATCTGCTCAGAAGAACGGACATATGTCAATGTCATGATCCCCGCCTCTACTTTCTCCTTAATGTAATGTCTATCAATCTCGACATGTTTAGTTCGATCATGATAAACAAGATTTCTGGTCATTTCAATGCTGGACTTGTTATCACACCATATTTGTAATGGGCCATCAAAGGGAATTCTTAACTCATGCAGTAATCTGATGATCCAGATTCCTTCGCATACACCAAGACATGCAGCTCTTAACTCAGCTTCACAACTGCTTCTCGATACAATGGTCTGCTTCTTACTTCTCCAAGTAACTAAGTTACCCCAGAAATATGAGCAATAACCTGTTATAGATCTTCCAGTTTCTAAGTCTCTTGCATGACTTGCATCAGTATAAATTTCCAAATTCCTAACTGTGTCTTTCTTAAAGAATAACCCACGACCTGGATTTCCCTTCAAGTAGCCGAGTATTCTCATAACTGCATCCATATGCTCCTTTTGTGGTTGGTGCATGAATTGGCTCACCATTCCTACTGCAAAACTGATATCTGGACGTGTGTGAGTCAAGTATATCAATTTTCCTACAAGTCTCCGATATCTCTCAGTGTTAGCAGGAACTCCCTTTTCCTTTATTTCCAGCTTGCAGTTGTCATCCATAGGTGTCTCCTCCGGTTTTGCGCCTAACATCCCGGTCTCATGTAGCAAGTCTAGTGTGTACTTGCGTTGAGACACATTAATACCTTTCCTGCTTCTGGTTATCTCCATGCCAAGGAAGTATCTCAATTGACCAAGATCTTTCACTTGGAATTCATTTGCTAGAGCTTGTTTCAGCTGAGCTATGGAACTTTCATCATTCCCTGTAATAACAATATCATCAACATAAACAATTAAAATTGTCACTTTTTGACCCTCGTGTTTAGTGAACAAAGTGTGATCTGCTTGTCCCTGAACAAAGGTCATCTTCTTCAGCACTTTAGAGAATCTTTCAAACCAGGCTCTTGGAGATTGTTTCAATCCATACAACGACTTCTTTAACCTGCACACAGTGTTATTAGGGGCGTTGACACCCTCTGGAACCTCCATGTACACTTCTTCCTCTAAGTCACCATTCAAAAAGGCATTTTTAATGTCTAATTGGTGTAATGACCAATCCAGGTTGGCTGCAATAGAAAGAAGTATATTGATGGTGTTGAATTTGGCAACTGGAGCAAAAGTCTCCTCATAATCAATTTCATACGTCTGAGTGTACCCCTTTGCAACTAATCTGGCCTTATATTTGTCGATGCTTCCATCCGGGTCAAACTTTGGAGTAAATATTCACCGGCATCCAACTACCTTCTTCCCTCTTGGAAGTTTTGTAATCTCCCAAGTTTTGTTCTCTTTGAGAGCTCTTAACTCTTCTTCTGCAGCTAACTTCCAATTAGGATCGGTCATAGCTTGCTGGAAGGTGTGAGGGATTTTCACCTGAGCAGTATTAATTACAAAGTTCTGCATCTTTACAGACAAATTACCATAAGAAACAAATCTCTGAATAGAATGTTGAGTACAAGATCTTACCCCCTTTCGCAGAGCAATAGGTCAGCCCATCACTTCAGGATCTAATCCCGAGTCAGATTCATGGTCATTCCTTGGAGCAGAAGGGACTCTACTATCAGTTGCTTCATTGCCTGGTTGTAACTCCTCATTCTGATCTTCAGTGGCCATCCCATTATTGATCTCAGCATTACTTTCCACCATAAGAGGATCCGATTCAGTGATGGTAGTATCTTGGTGTGGTGGTATTTCTGGTTGAGGATCAATGGGATTGGCTATTTCTGGTTGAGGATCAATGGGATTGGCTATTTCTAGTTGAGGATGGGTAGGACTCTCAAGGTTCATAATTAGACATTCTGTACTATTCTCCCCCTGAATGGGTAATTTGGAATAATAAGGTTCATGTTCATAAAATGTAGCATCCTGAGAAACAATGGTCTTTCGGGTTGTTGGACAATAACACTTATAACCTTTTTGACTTGGAGAATAGCCAAGAAATATGCATTTATCAGCTTTAGGACTAAGTTTTCCCATTCCATGCTTGTGAACAAACACAACACATCCAAAAACCTTTTGAGGAAGAGTAATAATGAGAGGTGAGTTGGGATAAGTTTCGAGGAGTTTTTGGATAGGTGTGGAAAAGTTAAGGACTTTGGATGGCATGCGATTGATAAGGTATGCGGCAGTAAGAATGGCATCCCCCAAAATATATCAGGCACATTCCTTCCCATTAGGATAGCTCTAGTAACTTCTAATAGGTGTCTGTTTTTTTTCTGCTACTCCGTTCTGTTGAGGGATATAAACACAAGAGGTTTGGTGATGGATACCTTACTGGGTAAGAAATTGTTTTAGTGAACCACTCAGATATTCTTTAGCATTGCCACTCCTTAAGATTTTGATGGAGGCGTGGAATTGATTTTTAATAAAGGCGTAGAAATTCTGGAAAATTTGGTCTAATTCAGATTTTTCTTTCATTAGGTACACCCACGTGGTTCTAGTATGGTCATCAATGAATGTTACAAACCACCTAGCACTGGTTAGACTTTTTGTTTTAGCAGGCCCCCAAATGTCGCTATGGATTAAGGTGAATGGTGTGGTAGGTTTATAGGATTGTTTCGGGTAGGAGGATCTTGTGTTTGGCTAGTTGGCAAGTTTCACAGGAAAAAGGAACTGAATCTTTATTGAATAACTTTGGAAATACATGCTTCATATAATCAAAACTAGGATGGTCTAACCTATAATGCCATAGAAATACATGTTCATTATTGAAATTAGAACTAGCAAGTGCTCGTTTTCCTCCGGAATTCTTCTGATGTAAGCCTTCAAGATAGTAGAGTCCATCCCATTCCTTAGAACTCCCAATCATCTTCCCCGAGTTTAAATCCTGAAAAACACACCCAATGTCATTAAACAATACTCGACATTTCTTGCTCTTAATCAGTTTGCTTACAGATATCAAATAACAAGTAAGATCAGGTACAAAGAGAACATTATGGATTTCTAAGCATTCTGTTATCACAACAGATCCAATCCCTGCAACATTAGTCACTACTCCATTGGCAACTTTAACTCTAAGATTTTCGTGGCACATTCTAAGAGTTTTGAATAAACCTCTATTTCCAGTCATGTGATCTGTAGCTCCAGAGTCAACAATCCATGTGTCATCAGCAGTCATCACAATATTAAGAGCAACTATAGAATTACCTGATTGAACAAGATTCACATTAGGAGTGGTCTGAGATTTATTCTGTTTCTCGAGGATTTTCCTTAATAGTTGCATTTCCTCCTTGCTCAACTGATCATCATTCTGCTCAGTCTCAGTAAAATTGCTCCGCCTTTCTTGCTGAGATTTGGATTTGACATGTGGATGTTTTCCGTGACGCTTCCAACACTCATCCTTGGTGTGACCCTTCATTTTGTAGTAGTTACAATGCTTGTTCCATTTCTTCTCTTTGTGCTCTGAAGGCCCTCCTCCTTTAGTAACTGGGGCAGATCCTTCAGTTGGGACTTGACTTCTCTTAGTCAACTGCTTCCTGCTTTCCTCAAATTGAACTTGATTAAATACTTCAAATAAAGAAGGTAAGGGTTTTATACCCATTATTCTACCTCGTATCTCCTCATAAGCATCATTGAGCCCAAGAAGAAAATCATGTATCCTTCCTTGCTCCACCAATTGCTTGTAATACTGTGCATCTTCAACATCCTTCCATGGATGTACTTCAAATAGATCCAGCTGCTGCCAGATTCTTTGCAAAGTACTATAGTATTGGGTCACAGTCATCTCATATTGTTGAAGATCCCGAAGTTGCCTCTTTAGTTGAAGCAACGCTGCTGTATTATTCATCGAGGAATAAGTTCGTTTGCCTGCATCCCAAATCTCTTTAGCGGTGTCTGCAAGTAGGTAACTTTCACTAATCTCATCTGTCATAGAATTGCATAACCAGGTCATCACTTGATTATTTTCAGCAAACCATGTATCAAATTGAGAATCCTCTGCCTTTGGTTGAGATGCTTCTCCATTGATATACTTCTCTTTCCTTCGCCCCCTGATGTACCTTAACACACTTTGGGACCATTGGAGATAGTGGTTGCCATTGAGTTTATGGTTTATAACCATCATCTGAGGATCCGGAACATTTTCCGGCGTTTTTGAAAGTTTCTCAGTCTTATAAGACTTAGGCTGTGAACTTTGGCCGTCAGAATTAGAAGAATAGGACCCAAAAAGTGGCGGAAAATCTCGTGGATTCATCTTTCTGGGTAGGAAAACGGATTCTGAAGGTTCTGGAGATTCAGGAGATCACCGGCGGCGGCGCGTGGCGGAGGACGCGGCGGCGCGTGTTATTTACGCGCTTTCACTGAGGCGGCGCGTGTGGGTCACGCGCGGCTTCGTTTGGGCGGCGAACTCGGGTTTTGGCCGATCGGACTGTTCCGATCACTCCTGGGCGGCGCGTGTGGGCTCACTCGCCGTCAAACTGAAACCCCAGGTGGCGGCGACTTTCTCTCTCCTTCCCTCAGATCCGGTAGGCGGCGGCTCTGCCTCTCTCTCACTCTCTAGGGTTCAAATTGTCACCCCAGCTCTGATACCATGTTGAGATAAAATGAAGAAGAAAGAGTAGAGAGAAAAGAAGAGAATTATTATTGATATTATTGCTCTATGGCAAGAGTACATTATATAGGAGAGGAGAGGAGATGAAAATAGGAAACAATGAAAATAGGAAACAACAGAAAATAGGAAACAACATTCAAAAAATAATTTCTCCTAATCAAAATATTAAATACTAAGATTCTAACAATATGTAGACACATTTCTCTCCAATTGTAAATTGGTAGATAAATGTAGCTTGCTTAGATTTTTGGTAGGAAAAATTGAATTTGTTTTAGTTAATTTTAGTTAACTGATGAGTTATTGCTATATATGTAGGGAAGTAGATAAATTGAACTTTGGTGGTTTAGGTCTCAAACCCAAACCTATATATTGAGCGTTTTGAGACAATGGTTCTCAATTTTTTGTACAAAAACAGGGAAACAGAAAGTCCACTAATTTCCCTCTTAAGTCTCTTCTCTCATCTATAGTGCATCTACTGTATATAATGTATTTAGAGCCCTATGGTGCTCCAAATTTGTGTGGATACCTAATCAAACTCATCGGTAATTCAGGTACGCCGAAAACCTATAGTATATACATTATTGTTGGCTTGTTACCTGACTAGAATGGTTTGTTGATTGTATAAAGTTCTCTCCATGAGTTGTTGGTGTATACGTGTATTGCTGGAAATTTAGAATTGATGAGGGTTGTATGAAAAAATTACTTTCTTTGTATCAAAGAAAGAGGGTTCTATTTCTGATAAAAAAAGAGAGAGAGAAAGGATTGTATGCTGATATAAAAAAGAAAGGGCCGGCTTGTATTAAAAAGAACGAATTGAACTCTTTTTAAAAAAAAAAAATAGGCCTATCCTATATACCCCTATGGGCTATGCTTGTGACATTAGCTTGCTAGTTTTTAAAAATAAAGTGAACGCAATAATTTGGAGAACAATTGATTGTTTAGGATTTTGACTCCATATCAAAACTAAGGTTAGTTTTCAAGGAATAGTTGTTTAGGTTACTTTCCAAGGAATAGTTGTTTCCCTCCTCCACAAAAGAGTCACTGAAAAAATTGTTTTTCTTGACTCACAACTATATATATACTCTCCATAGAGAGTTCAAACATGCAATATCTATGACGTATAAGAGATAAACATATAGATAATTTTGAAATATATCTATTGTTAGTTTAACATATTCCCATGTTTATTTTCTCAAGTTTCTCTCAACATCAGAGACCAAGTGTGTTTACAGTAATAAAGGTCAGAGAAAAAATTTTGAGTAACCCATCGTCTGTGGTTCAGTGGCGAAGGAATTGAACAATGAGTGTCGGGTTGACCACCACGTCGCGAGTTCGATCCTGGGGAGTGACACTTTGTTGTATCTCCATCGCGGCGTTTGGGGAGGCATCTCTGTAACTAAGTGAAGCTGGCAGTAACCTACCCTTGTTGACAGACATAAAGGGCTTGTTGGTCATGCTCCAGAGCCCACAGGGACAGACCTCAGTAGATCATGAGTTAGGTGTTCTGCCCTTGAATTGGGTTGAGCCCAAACCCCTTCCTAAAAATTTTGTATAAAAAAATTGAATATAATCGATTAATTAGGATTTCTAAGTATAACTGAGAAGTCAAAATCGTGATTTTCTAATGAAATATCCAAATATCTCTAAAACATGACAAACTAAATTATGAACACAAAACAATAATCTCAAGTTATTGAACACCTTTTTTACTTGCCAAATTTATTTGAGCAAAAAATCACGGTCATCTTATCTTATAACTTTCTATTGCCTGCTTTTTTTTTATGGAATTGAACTATCACTTGCTTTTCAATATTTGTACAAATAAATATCCAAACACCTTCGGAGACATCCAATAAAATTGGAACGCTTGTGCTATTATTAATGAGTTGTCTAGAGGATTCCTCTGATAAATATCTCACAATTGATTATAATGAAAAATATGGTTGTTCGGTTGAAGGTCTCATAATTGATTATTGAATTAGAATATTTGTAGTGTTTTGGTGGAAAATTTCCAAAACCTTAATTTTAGAAAAAAAAACTGAATTCTTATTGGGATCTGAGTATACACTTCGTCATATTTAATTAATTAAAATCAATTTCTTCCCCTAATTTTAAACAAACCGTGAATATATATATATATATATATATATATATATATATATATATATATATATATATATATATATAAGAGGCCATTTTCAAACATTCCTCCATATGTAGGAAGCTTCATTGAACTCAATTTTAGGCCTATTTTGTTCAGAAACAAGGGAAGGGGTATACTACAAAAGCTAGGTCATCAAATCATTTTCCAAATGAAGTCAAATTTTGGCGAGACACATTATGTGTATAACAAAATCTAATTATTTTAAAATAACCCATTAATTTAACTAAGTTAGCCTGTACATATGGCCTGTGATTTTAGTCCCCAACTACTCTTTGAGAAGGTATAGGTTTGTTTGGTTTGAGGGGAGAAGGGAAGACAATTTTAATGAGTTTAATTTTCAAAGATATCAAAGAGTGAGTGTTAAAAGAATTTAAACATTTTTTTAAGTATGATGGAAATATTTTTCAGTATAACCTATAAAGTTTTCCAGGGCCTATCTTTTAAGGTTGAAAGTTAATGGGCCATAACGTTGCAGGTAGTGTTAAATTAACCCTAACACTTTTAATTAAATGCTGTGGCCCTGCAAAGACCACGCACCTCATCTTGTACTGTACGAGCCTTTGCCTTCCATAACTTAACACATTTATTGTACATTTTCATCTAACACATACTTGATTGGTCCACCAAACCAAACCCAGTGAATGACTCTCATTACAATTTTGGAAAATTTATAGTATAATAATTCCATTAATACATGTAATTTAAATTATTATGAACTTTTCTTATTAAATGACAATGATGGAAACGACCAATTAATTTTTTGTCAAATATAGTACCGCTTTATCAAACGGAATAAGAGTTTGATGGAAGTGTTTCAAAAGCATTTTGCTGGTGTTATTGTTTTTTATCAACGATTTTCAAGAGAGTATTTGTGGAATTAGATTAAGGTTAAGAGAAGAAGAGCTCTTGCTTACCCAGAAAATTATTGGTCGGAAGAAAATTATTGGATGCGTCTTCACTGATTTTTTGATAGTTTTTTTTATCAGCTATTTTTTTATAGTTAATGACCACGTAAAATATGATAATAAAGTATGGGTAAAATTTCTCTTCGCAAAATTATACTTTTAAGACAAAATTAAAATTCACTTATTTACAGCAATCTCTAGAATATTGATTACACATCTTGGAAAAATACTAGGGGAAATGTTAATTGGCCCGGCTTAAAACTCATATATTCCCCTAAAAAAATTTGATTTGAAACTTCACTTTGCTCTCAAAGAGGTAAAATATTTTAATTAAAAGACCAAACTATCAATATTGAAAAATGTATAAATGTCATGGAAACTAACCATATATATTAGAAATGCAATAGTGAATATAAGATGCTATAGTATTCGATTTCATGACTTTTGAAACTTGGAAATGTACACATTGATGTTGGAAAGAAGTACAAACATCTTGGAAATTCTTTATATATTTATCTTGCAAATCTAGTTATGAAATTTTAAATGCTTTTAATAAAATCTTGTATTGCGTGTTTTTTTAGACTTGAAAATTATTCGCATGTATCTTGGAAATCTTGTTGGGAAAAGTTAGATAGTTTATTATTATACTTCGTAGTTTGTGAGACCTAAGAATAGTTATATTTTTTTGTTTGAAAAAATAATAGTTATATTGATGTTGAAAAGAAGTACAAATGTTTTGGGAATTCCTCTTACATTACGTGTCTTAATTAGAAATTAAATTGGATGTTTTAATGTTGTCTTCCCATGATTTTTTTGACTTGAAAATATTCACATTGATGTTAAAAAGAAACACAAACTTACATATTGCAAAACTCCCCACATATGTTTTGGATTCCTGCAACAAAGTTCAATAAGAATATTTTAGTCTTTTAACTAAAACATTGAATTTCACTTGGCCCTTTGGGGAGCAAAGTAAAGTTTCAGAATTTTTTTGGAGAAAATTTGAGATTAATTTGCTATAGAGGGTTGAATGGACATTTTACAACAATAGTTTGAAGCATTGGAAACCTTTACTCAACTTTTAATTCCTAAAGTTTGAAGGTAGTTATATATAATTATACTCCATTTGTTACCAAATATCATGTTTATTTACTTAATTTGATTAAATTATATATGGATGTTAGTTATATTAGCTAAAATTATATTAATTAGAAAACCACATTAATTTTATTCAAAATATATATCTCCAATGTGTATTCTTGTTTAGTACAAAATTGTTGACTAATGTGAAGCAAATGAGTATTTTTGAAAATCATATGTATGGATGTATTATAAATAATACTCGCTCCGTACCTAAATATTACTTATATTTAAGAACAAATTGAAATTTGAAAGTGATTTTATATTTAAGAACATATAGAGTATAAGGATAACATTAAAAATTACATTAATTATACTCATAATAAATGATTCTATTGTGGTTTCTTGTGTTGTATAATATTGTTGACTTATGTGAACCACATGAGTATTTCTAGAAAAGCTAAAATATTCTTTTAGTTCTCTATATTTGCATCAACTATACTTAAAATTAGTGCTATTTTGTTAACATTGTTAGTTTCATTTCATTTAACGGAAAATGCTAAATTTAAAAATCTAAATTGTGATCTTATTATAATGATAATAAACACAATTAAATTTTAAAATATATGAATAACTATAGTAAATAATTAAAATGTAAACTTCTTTTGACAAAATTTAATATAAAGTCATCGTTAAAATTAATCAAAAAAACAAACATTTTCAATTAAATGAAAGTAATATCGTTAGGAGAAAAAGACTAAAGTACCATTTTCAAACTGATGCAGTGTGGGTGTGAGAATAGAGAAGGTGTGTGAGAATTAGAGAAATAAGGTAGAATAAGAAGAGAGAATAGAGAGGCAGAATAAGAAGAGAGAAGAGTGAGAGAAGAGAGAATTTAGAAGGAAGAGAGAACAAGAGAAGAGAGAACAAGAGGAGAAGACAACACAATATTATGCTTATTATTCAAATCATCAAAGTCTACATAGCAAATAGTTGAGAGGCTATATATGGGCCTCAACATAACCCTAAATATTAATGATAGAAAACTCTAGAATATTAATCATACTTAATGCTAATTGTTAACAATAAATGCAAAATTAAAATAGAACAATCTAGAAATAATAATTGATGATAATCAAATCCTAACATGATAATCTTCAAATCTCTTTGGAAACTTTCTGATTCTTTTGTGATTCACATCATTCCCCCCTTGCTGAAAAGAACTCGTCTTTGGTGAGGAATGGGTATTGAAAGAGTTAAGTAAAGTGGAATCGATCCGGCGGAACTCATCTTCAGTAATCCATGTAGCATCTGTGTCAGTTGAATCCTTCCATCGAACAAGATAACGATGAACTGGATCATTCGGAGTAAAAATGGTTTCTTCATCCATAACAGCATCGATCACTTCTTGTGTTGGAAGAACACATGGCAAAGGTGGAATTGAAGCATTGATCCTGGAACCTGCAGAAGAATCACCAGAAAATAGGGGAGACTCAAAAGTGTCTTTGTAAGTCATAAGATCCTCAACATTAAAAAGTGGACTAATAAACATTTCAGGAGGTAATTCTAACAAGTAAGCATTGGAACCAAATTTCTTTAGAATACGAAAGGGTCCTGAGGCACGAGCATGCAATTTCTTGAATGAATGTTTAGGGATAACGTTCAGGGCGAATATGGGCCATTACACAATCTCCTTCATCAAAATTTTGAGCTCACCGATGAGCATCGGCTGTTAATTTATGTTGATTATTATTTAGTTCAATTTTACACTTAATCTCAGCATGCAATTCATGAAGGCGATGTGCTAGGGATTCCGCGGATTCAGAAGATCGGGCTGTTAAAGGAAGGGGTACCAAGTCAATGGGCTGGTTAGGATTGAAACCTTGAACAATCTCAAAAGGGCTTTTACCAGTGGTTCGATTGACAGAGCTATTATAAGCGAACTCAGCTGTAGGTAATATGAGATCCCAATTTCCTAACTTGTCACCGACTAGACTCCTAAGTAAATTTCCAAGACTACGATTGGTCACTTCAGTTTGACCGTCCGTTTGTGGATGAAAAGCAGAAGAGAACTTTAGTTGAGTCCCAAACAATTTCCAAAGAGTCTTCCAGAAATAGCTGACAAACTTAACATCACGGTCAGATACAATAGAAGTAGGTAGACCATGCAAGCACACGACTTCCTTGAAAAAGAGTTTAGTAAAGTGAGAAGCATCAGTGGTCTTGCTACAAGCAATGAAGTGTGTCATCTTAGAGAATCAGTCGACAACAACCAGGATAGAGTCATGTTGTCGAACAGTCCTTATCAAGCCTAAAACAAAATCCATACTTAGATCCTTCCATGGTGCATTAGGGACTGGTAAAGGAGTGTACCATCTAGTATTCTGTTTCTTGGCTTTTGCAGTCTGACATGTATGACATTGTGAGAGTATGCGTGCATCACGTCGAAGTAAAGGCCAATAAAATCGATCTTCAACTAAGGTTGTAGTCTTGTCCCTCCCAAAATGACCAGCTAAGCCTCCTCCATGGAGTTCCCAAATTAGAAAGTCTCATAAGGACGTTCGGGGAACACATAATTTACTGCCACGAAAGAGATAATCATCCTTAACAAGAAAGTCAGGATAGTCCTGTCGAGATCCGTTGCTAACCTCTTGGTAAATTAAGCTGAAGTCAGGGCAAGTAGGATACTCGTCGATCAACCGTTCAAAACCTACAACTTGTACTTGCATAGTATGCAAAAGGTTGATTCGACGGCTTAAGGCATCTGCCACCTTATTTTCTATTCCAGCACGATGTTTTACAACAAAGGTAAACTCTTGAAGGAATTTGACCCACTTCGCATGTTTAGGGTTCAAATGTCGCTAAGAGTTGAGAAACTTAAGTGCTTGGTGATCAGAATACACAACAAATTGTTGAGGCAAGAGATAGTACTTCCAATGTTCAAAAGATCGGACGATGGCATAAAATTCTTTATCATAAGTGGAATACTTTTGTTTTGCCTCGTTTAGTTTTTCACTAAAAAAGGCAATAGGGTGGCCTCCTTGACTTAAGACACCCCCAATCCCAATTCCAGAAGCATCACAAGCGACTTCAAAGCATTTGGAAAAGTCAGGTAATATTAAAATTGGGGCTTCAGAAAGCTTTTGCTTAATGAGTCCAAAAGCTCGAGATGCAGTATTAGTCCAATGAAACTTATCCCTTTTTAGACACTCTGTGATAGGGCTCATAATAGTACTGAAGTCTCGAATAAAACGCTTATAGAAGGATGAGAGACCATGTAAGCTTCGGACGTCAAGAAAGGAAGTAGGTTCAGACCACTCGTGAATAGCTCGTACCTTTTCAGGGTCAGCAGACAACCCTTGTGCAGAAACAATGAATCCAAGGAAAAAAACTTGCTCTTGGAGAAAGGAGCACTTAGGCAAATTAGCATAGAACTTCTCTTGACGAAGAATGAGGAACACTTGGCGAAGATGCGTCAAATGCTCAGCTACCGACTTACTAAAGATAAGGATGTCATCAAAGTAGACAACCAAAAACTTTCCTAGGTATGGCTGAAAGAGGTGAGTCATAACACGCATGAAGGTACTTGGGGCATTGGTGAGGCCAAAAGGCATTACTAACCAATCATACAAACCATCTTGTGTCTTAAACGAAGTTTTCCATTCATCTCCAGGTCGAATCCTAATCTGTTGGTACCCACTGCGGAGGTCTATCTTAGAGAACCAACATGCTCCTGAGACTAGATCAAGCATATCTTCAAGTCTAGGTATGGGGAACCTATACTTAATTGTGATCTTATTTATAGCTCTACTATCGATACACATCCTTCAAGTTCCATCCTTTTTGGGTGTCAATAAAGCGGGTACTGCACATGGGCTAAGACTATGTTGAATATAACCCTTCTCTAATAAACTATTGACTTGTCGGTTAAGCTCTTCCCTATCCTTAGGATTCATCCTATAATCACTACAAAAAAAACGGCGCTTTCCGGCGTATACCTTCCGGCGTTTTCATCAAAAACGCCGGAAATGGCATGCCTTCCGGCGTTTTCTAAAAAACGCCTAAAAGAAACGCCGCAAAATTTGGCACGCGCTTCCCGCCTTCTTTCCTGCGCACACATACCAGCGTTTGTGGACACAAAAACGCCGGTATGTATATTTTAATCAAAAAATTTGTTATTTGCTTTTCTTTTTCTTTTTTTTTTGGAAAAAATAACACATATCGGCGTTTTTCATTCTTAAAAACGCCGGTAAGTATTAAATAATATTTTTTTGAAAAAACCATGCATACCGGCGTTTTCTGGAAATGCCGATAAGCGTAAGAAAAACGCCGGTAAGTATTAAATAATATTTTTTTGAAAAAACCATGCATACCGGCGTTTCCTGGAAATGCCGATAAGCGAAAGAAAAACGCCGGTAAGTATTAAATAATATTTTTTTAAAAAAAACATGCATACCGGCGTTTCCTAGAAATGCCGTTAAGCGTACGAAAAACGCCGGTAAGTATTAAATATTATTTTTTTTAAAAACATGCATACCGGCGTTTCCTGAAAACGCCGCTAAGCGTATGCAAAACGCCGGTAAGTATTAAATATTATTTTTTTAAAAAAAAAACATGCATACCGGCGTTTCCTGAAAACGCCGCTAAGCGTATGAAAAACGCCGGTAAGTATTAAATATTATTTTTTAAAAAAAAACATGCATATCGGCGTTTGCGAAATCGCCGGTAAAATAATAATACAATATCACTTTCCGGCGTTCCCATCATAAACGCCGGTATGCTCCACCTTCCCTATAAATAGCGATGCTCCCCCCTCATTTTCCCTTGCTCATTCGTTTCTTACTCCTTCCTACTTCTTTCTATTTGTTTCTCAGCGATCATTATAAATAGTGGTGCTCCCCCCTCATTGCACATTTGGTGGTTGCTTATTTTCATATCTCTTTTTATTTATATTTGCTTCATTTTTGTTTATTTTTATGTAATTGTTAATTTTTATATTTGATATACTTTAGTTGCTCTTATAGGTATTATTTTCTTTTAATATGTGTAATATGATTTTTCTATCATTATTATTTATTAATATTTTTTATTTATATCTATAATACTAAATTTTCGTCCCAATTTAATGTTAAATTGGGACGAAAATTATTTTTTTTAATAATTTTTAAACACTTTTCGGCGTTTCTGCAAACGCCGAAAAAGTTTATATTAAATAATAGCATACCGGCGTTTCATCAAAACGCCGGTATGTCAATTATTAAAATAATGGACATACCGGCGTTTCGGGAAACGCCGGTACGTCTGAATATTATATTATTTTCTGCATCCCGCGTTTCGGCGTTTGTGGGTATCCTACGGCGTTTGTAAAAACGCCGATGTGCTACTTTTCCACGTTTTTTTTCGGCGATTTGCAAAAACGCCGTAGAGTTGTTTCGCCGGAAAAAACGCCGGAAAGAGGCAAAAATAAACGCCGGTAAGCGGCAAGTGTTTTGTAGTGAATGCGGCAAGTTAGGGAGTTGAGATCCTGGAACTAAATCAATGGCATGTTGGATATTCCGCATTGGTGGCAAGTAATGGGGCAACTCATCAGGTACAACATCCTTAAATTCGTCCAACAATTGTGAAACCTCCTTGGGTAAGTTTGAAGCATTAGACGTAGAGGAGGTGTTGTCCTTTACAACATGGGCAAAAATAATATCAGTCTCCTTACTTTCTTTTACAAACTGATTCTCTGTTAGAAGGTGAAGTTTCGGGGACTTAGAGGGAAAACCCTTTGACTTTGAAGCTTCTTTTCTTTTGGGCTCAGGCATGGCTGGACGTAAAAGGATTGTTTTTCCCTCATGCTTAAACACATGATTATTTGACCGTCCATGTATGATGATGTCATGATCGTAAAGTCATGGACGTCCTAAGAGAATATGAGACACGTCTATCGGAATGACAACACAGAGAACATCTTCCTTAAAATCACCGAGATGAAGAGGTATGCGACACTGTTGAGTGATAGGAAGGGAGGTATTGTCTATCCAAGCAACACGAAAAGGTTTGGGTATAGGCTCAGTTTTTAACTCAAGTCGAACGATACCTCGACTAGAGATGACATTTCTTTCACTTTCGTTATCAATAATGAGTTTGTATGACTTATCACCGTATTTCACATTTGTGTGAAATATGCTGTGACGTTTCCACGAATCATCTAGCGAAGGAACAGTTAAAAGACATTGCATTACTCCAAGGTGCTCAGGTGGAATATCATCTACGATTATTTCTTCATCTACATCAGAGGGGCTATCGACAGGGTCGATGGTACATCAGGACTGTCCTCGTTATAGTCTTGGTACTCAAGAAGTAGATTGCGCTGGGACACTTCGAAGCAATGTGACCCTTAGTGTGACACTTGAAGCATTCAATGCTTGATCCATTAGGTCGTAAGCTAGAGCCTATGGATTCATTAATCGGCTTAGTGCCCGATGCTTGTCCAGATTGAGAAGACTTGGATGATGGTCCTACAATTCTCTCAGTAGGAAGGAAACTACGAGTTTGTCTAAACCCTGCCTTGTGAAGTAGCTCGTCGAAAGTTAGAGTACTTCGACAAAGCTTCTATTTCTTGTGCCTTATGATAGGCATCCTCAAGGGTTTCAGGAAAATTTAACCTAAGATCCCTCTGTACGTCTGGCCGAAGGCCATCAACAAACCTACTTAATAATGACAAAGAATCTTCTTTTAGTCCACATCTTAGCCTAAGTTCATCAAAACGGGCTATGTAGTCAGCAACAGTAGAGATTTGACTTATATTATTGAGCTTACTGAATAACTGACACTTATACCGAGGTGACACATATTTCTCCTTCAACTTCATCTTCATCCTAGCCCATGTAGTCACAGGTGGTTGGCCTTGTTACTCAAGGGTGACTTCTACCGTGTGCCAGTAAGTTCGCGCGGCCCCCACAAGTCTCATCTTTGTAAACCTTATTCGTTGGGTGTCATTCATATCATACCGATCGAAATAGTCCTCCATGTTAGCAAGCCAATCTAGAAAGTATGTGGGGTCTAACCTCCCATCAAATTGAGGGGCATCTACTTTAATTTTCTTAGTAATATCGTCCTCATAGCCATGTCTAGTGTTTCCTTTATTATGTCTAGGAGGATACAAATTGTTCTTATAACCACGCCTAGGGTTGCCTTTATTATGTCTAGGGGAAGATATTTCGTCCTCATAGTCATGTCTAGGGTTGCCTCTGTTATGTCTAGGGGGAGATATTTCGTCCTCGTAATCACGTCTAGGGTTTCCTCTGTTATGTCTAAGGGGAGATATTTCGTCCTCATAATTACGTCTAGGGTTGCCTCTGTTATATCTAGGGGAAGATCTCTCATACCTAAAGTGGTGTCCATTATGGAAATTCCAAGGATCATCTTCTTCACCTAAAAATGGCTCATTAGGTCTACGTGCAAATGACTTATCATTGTTGTTACCATTAACTAAGGAAAGATAATGACTATCTATATAGGACGTCTGACCTTGGGGAATCTTAAAATTTGAGAAGCTTGACCTCTGATCATTGTTAGGGTTTGGGAGTAAACCCTCAGGAACATGTAATGGTGTGGTCTCTGGCTTGTTCTCTACTTGTGATGTTATAGGCTCGATGTTTTTCCCCATACTAAGTTGCCCTAAGTGACGGATAGCAGACATAACTTCTTCCAACTTAGTGTCAAGTCTAGATCGATAGCATCAATCCTACTATTGGTTTCATCAAACCTAGCATGAGTTGAATCGCTTATTGCTCTGTCAATATATTCATAAATAGCTCTTTCACGATTTCCAAGGTCAGACATGGTAGCTTTGATTTCTGTAATATCTTGTGCAAATTGGTCTTGAGTATTAAGGACACGTCGAAGAGTCGTGTAAAGAAAATTTCTAATGTGAATGGTTTGAGGTGGTCTTACTAAAACCTAAAAAGGCTCCCAAGTTGCCTCCACCAAAAAAGGTGAAAACCCTATTTAACAAGTTTAACCTTCATGGACAAGCCTTAGAGGTTACCCTTGCCAAATAAGTTACAACCTGAGCGAGATCTTCATAGTAGCCTCATATGCAAAGCTTTCAGGGAAACCGTTAGAAATCTCTTCTAACCTATGGTAGAATAGGACCCGGGTGTAGGCCCAAGTGTGTGAGGATATGTGTCGTCCTAGGGTTGTGAATTAAATGTTGAGCTAAACGGAAAAGAAAACAATAATGATAAATATAAATTAAAAGAGTGCTCAAAAAGTGAACTAAATGTATGAAAAAGAAGATCACTTTTTTTGGCCTTTTCTTTTCTTTTCTTTTTTTTTTTGGCTTTTTTTTGTTCTTTTTTTTTGCCTTTTTTTTCTTTTTTTTTTTTGCTTTCTTTCTTTCTTTCTTTCTTTTTTTTGCCCTTTTTTTTGCTAACTCACAAGATAATGAAAACTAGAAACGGAAAAGGAAGAGGGAAAATAATTTGCAAGAAATCAAGAAACATAGAATGAAAAAAGGAAGAAATTATGAAGATCTAAAGTTATTAGCAACTACCTCTTTCTATGACAACTAGTACAGATTTAAAGTTGAAAGATCAAATGTTACCTAATAACTTTTGGAGCCAAAAGTTATAACTTCCCCAAATTTTCTGCTTGACGGCCTTGACAAACGGTAGTTAGTTGACGGCGATAAGGGAGTTTGAGCAACGGAAAGGATGTGAAGGCTCTGGTACCAATTGATGCAGTGTGGGTGTGAGAATAGAGAATGTGTGTGAGAATTAGAGAAATAAGGTAGAATAAGAAGAGAGAATAGAGAGGCAGAATAAGAAGAGAGAAGAGTGAGAGAAGAGAGAATTTAGAAGAAAGAGAGAACAAGAAAAGAGAGAGCAAGAGGAGAAGACAACACAATATTATGCTTATTATTCAAATCATCAAAGTTTACATAGCAAATAGTTGAGAGGCTATATATGGGCCTCAACATAACCCTAAATATTAATGATAGAAAACTCTAGAATATTAATCATACTTAAGCTAGCTAATTGATAACAATAAATGCAAAATTAAAATAGAACAATCTAGAAATAATAATTGATGATAATCAAATCCTAACATGATAATCTTCAAATCTCTTTGGAAACTTTCTGATTCTTTTGTGATTCGCATCACAAACTTAATGAATCAAAAAATAGACGTGAGGTATACATAAAACGCTGAAAGTATACTTTTTCATCAATAACTGGAAGTTAAAGTTCGCGAAAGTGTTATTACTGACCGAGTTCCGTAATCGCAGGAAGCTTTGTAATTTGCTTCTTCTTGCAAGCAACAGGCCTATAAAGTAACATAAAAACAAACAATGAAATAACCAATTACATGGTTAGGTAATCTAATCTCATAAATGCTACTTATTACCACCAAATTCAGTAAACGTAGAAAACATATATACGGGCACGAGATTGGTTGCCAACTTTTCCATCATATCTGTTCTTTAGCGCGTAATAAAAATGCAATTCGTTCCATCCTTTTGCGAAATATTGAAATTTGAATTGTGTTATCTTTAGCGCGTAATAAAAATGCAATTCCAAAGTGAACTTGTATAAATTAAACATTCAACGTGTTTCCAAGAAAAAGTTTTTTAAACATTGCCTAATCAATCTATATATAGTCTCTCTCCTCATTTTTCAATACTCTATTATATACTCTTCCATCCCAATATATGAGGCCAGCCTTTTTAACCGAATTGCGGTTCTTAAAAAGTAATTTAAAGTTTCCGACCAAAAGAGGTAATTTAAAGTTAAGTTAGTTAATAATAATTATTTTTAAGGAAATGTACTCCTTTTTCTAAAGTGCCCTTATTTATAAGGGAAAAACTTACATCAAGTTCATTTCTCAAGTTCTCAAGTTCTCAAGTTCTCAAGTTCTTTTAATATAGGAGTGACATGTGTCCATTTATAACAACCACTCATTCAATCTAATGGTCAATAATTGGAGAAATGGAGAACTTGGATGGATGAATTTGACCTAAGTAAGGTCCTATTTATAATAAGTGAAATTTTGCAAGTAAATTTTTTTTTCAAAAAAAATACACATGTATTCTTGACAAGGGTCACTCAACATCAAATATTTTTGTGATAAAAAATACACATAAATGTTCATAAGTCAAAACTATACATCCGTTCTTATATTAGGTTCAAAGATACACATCGATACACACCGATTATGTGTATCTTTGAACCCAATATGAAAACTCAATGTGAATTTTTCCATTAACCCCAAAAAAATATATAGTGTTGTATAACCTTCAGGTTAAAATATGTGCATGATTATTTTTCACCCTTAACTCAAAGGTGAAAGAAAATACGTGCGAGAGATGTATGTATAATTAAAATGGGGAAAAGGGAATTTAATTCTTAAACAATGTCAAATAAGACCTTCTATAATGGGACAATTTATTTAAAAAAATAGACCTTATATTTTGGGACAAAGACAGGGTGTCTAAACTTTCATATTCTCTATATTCCTCTCATGATAAATAAGATCAAACCTATATTTTTTTTATATATTTGTTATTTTTAACTTATTTCTTAAGGTGCGTAGTTTGATTTGAACCTTATAAAAATCATCGAGCTAGTAATACCTACTACTTCCTTCAATTCTATATATTAATAACCTTTATAAATATGCTCTTATTGTTAAGAGATGCTAATAAATTTCTGAAAATTTTTGTTTTTACACAATATAGTTGTTTAATCTCATTTAGTTATCTACTTACTCAACCTGTCATATCAATTGTTTATAGGCTATAGAAGTGATAAACACAATAAAAATACAATTTTGATGGTCCATAATCCATTTGAAGTTTCTTACTAATACTTTTTTTTTCAGAAAATTCATTTATTTCTTTAGCAAGCTAAGTGACAATAAAGAGATTATCTTGATGACCAGCCCAATTCCAAACTGAATCCCCTTCTCTAAATAAGGGTAGTTTAAAACTTTAAGAAATAAGTTATACTGCCCAAGGGGCGTAGACCAGCTTGTAAGAAAGGGGAAGGTAATAAGACACTGCGTACCCACCAGGTCATGAGTTCGAACCCTTGGGAAGTCGTCACCCCCAAAATGGGGAATCCCGGCGGCGACTTCGGATTAGTCGGTCCCCGAAAGGGGCCGGACACCGAAGGCTCTAAGCAAAAGAAATAAGTTATACTCATATATATTGCACTTAAGTAATTTTAATCAATTTTATTATAATCAATAAATTCAGTTGTTGGTGTTTATATTATGAAAGTCCGTGGCTATAAATCATCAAATTGAAAGAAGGGTGAATTCTAAGGGTACCTTTGGTAGCAAGAATTCAAAGAAATAGGGTTGTAAATAATTAGAAAGTTAAGGGGTAATATGGTCATCTACATATATCTCGGGGCCCACAAGTTTTCTCTCTCCATCTCACACTTATTGTTGGGCCCACAAACTTTACTCTTTCATCATTACCCCTACTTTCCATCTCTTACCCTTTCCATTTCTAATTCTTTACTTTCTTTCACACAACCAAACATAATCGAAGTGTTCACCTACAAAATTTAAAAACCCTCAGTACGGATCAATTCAATCAAAATGTAATGATATTTTCTCATATGATTGTAATTAAAAACTATTTTTAAATTTTACCTTCCGGATATTTTCGAAAAATAAAACACCTATATCCTACTAATCACCCAACAAAAAGGGACAAAAAGAGAATAGAAACCTAGACATACATGCACACATAAAAATCTAGGTTCTAGGCTTTTTTCATGTTTTTCCCTTGCTGCGCTCATAATCGTCCAATAATCTTGCAAAATTTAAAAATAAGTAAATAAAACTATAGGGTTGGCAAAAAAAAAAGTAAATTAAACTAAAGGAAGAGTCTGGTTAGGATTTGATATGTTTAATGGCACACAACGAGAAAAGTATGAAATGTAAGGATGTGAAAACTTATTTCTTTCACAATTCACCAATTACAAGCTTGTTTAAATTATATATATCTTTTGATAAATAAAAGTAATAAACACATAAAAAATAAACAATAAATTAAACTTCCACTACTACTGCAGGCTTTCACGAACCAATTTAATTAACAAGCCATTAATTAATAACTAAATTAAAATCACGCTCTCTTGTTCTTGCTCCCCAACAACAAAATGAAGTAAAACAAAATCCTGAAGAAGAAACCCCAAGCCACAGTAACCCACAAGCAATTCCACTTGCTCAAATCCAACACACTATTCTGATGCAATATGTCCGAACCAGTGGTCAAACATGTCGAGCTAGTTATGTTCAAACCTAACGTCTCACTCATACTCTTCAACAGCTTCTCCTTCATCATCTCAGGCACCGACATCAACGGAGTATTATCAAATATCTGAACACCCTTCACAAAACACTTCACTGGGTCATCAAACTCATTCTGAAGAACAGCTTGGAATGGATACTTCACCAGAGATATATAATGAAACCATATCCAAAACGCCGGAATCCGATCCCTGTTAATGAAAAACCCACTGAACAAAAGAAAGTATGCTAAAATGGCAACCACTATGGTGTATCCCAACATCACATGTGGTACTAGACCAGAGAGGAATGTGACAAACGAGTTTCCAGCCCAGAAGGAGGCGAGAATGATAGCGAAATAGAAGGCAAAACCGGAGAATCGTCCGTCGAGCCCAACCGCCCAGAAGGTGGTAACGGCAAAGGCCAAGGAGAGGAATATCAAGGGAGGAAAAGAGACCAAAGCATGAGAGATGAGATAGGAAGATCTCCTGTAAGCATTGTGGGACGTTTCTCTCATGAAGATGTGTCTCTCTTGGAGGAACACAGGAAGTGCATCAGCTGTTGTGTAGAAAGTGGTGGACATAGCAAAAGCGAAGAAACCGAGTCTTTCTTGTACACCTTTGGGAGAATTATCTAAATGCCAGAACACAGTGGCCAAAAGAAATCCAGTGACCATGACTGTGCCTAGGCGCATCGCGAAAAGCTCAGGCATGCGGCGAGAGTTCGTGAAGGAACGTTTGGAAAGTGTGGCAAGTTCAATCCAAAAGGGGTTGGCATAAGTTGGAACCAATGATGATGAGGTTGATGAGTTTGTTGCTGTGTTAGCATTGGCAGTGCCTGACACTAGTTTCCCCTTGGAAATGCTTGCACTTATGGCTTCTTTCAAAGATGCACTACTACTATTTCCACTGCTTGTGCTGTTGTTCTCAATCATATGCTTCTTGCTCTGCCATGACTTGTTAAACTCAACCAAACTCTTAGTCCCACCAGGTGACCCTTCCAGCTCTCGAATCAGATCGAGAGCGAATTCGGTTCGGTTTTCGTTTTCCGGTATAGGATGGCCAAACTCGGAGAAAAACGTGGGAAGTTGCATGGGAGATCCACTATAAACAGTTTTCCCTCTCGAGAGAAAGATCATCCTGTCTAGCAACCCAAGGATTCTGTAGCTAGGCTGATGAATTGACATAATAACAATACTCCCAGTTTGAGCAATCCTCTGAAGAACCTTCACAACCATGTATGCACTAGTGGAATCCAACCCTGAGGTTGGCTCATCAAGGAAGAGAACAATAGGGTCATGAATGATGTCAATGCCAATGGACACGCGCCGTCGTTCACCACCGGAGACACCGCGGTGGCTCTCGTCACCGATGACAGTGTTAACGGCGTTATGGAGGCCAAGTTGGTCAACCAAAGCTTGGACTCTCATTCTCTTCTTGGACTTAGAAAGTGTCCTCGGCAAGCGAAACTCCGCGGCGAACATAAGAGTTTCGTGGACGGTAAGCATAGGGAATAACAGATCGTCTTGCATGACATAAGCTGAGATGGTTTTCAACAGCCGTGAGTTAACGGCCTCGCCGTTTAACGCCACCGTTCCTTTTAAGCTTCCTTTTGCTATACGGTTGGCCAACGCGTCTATGAGAGTTGACTTTCCTGACCCACTTGCACCCATAACGGCCATGATCTCGCCGTCACGGGCCTCGCCGGAGATGTCGTCGAGGAGGGTCTTGGTTCTCGAGGACAAGCCCTCCTCGACGGAGAGGTGGTTTTGTGGCGGTGGCCGGCGACGTAAGATGGCGGAAGGGCGGAGTTTGCGGCGGACTTTGACGTTGTAAGTGAGGTTGTTGAAGGAGAGGGTGAAGGGGATGGAGCGAGGGATGAGGGCGGCGCCGTCGTCGGAGGAGATGACGTGGAGGGTGTGATGGAGGGGCGTGACGTTGCCGTCGCCGGTGGCTTCCTTGCGGACGTCTCCCACGTGCATGAGGAGTTGGCCAAGCGTGGGAGAAGAAGGGTGGTTTACATTTGTGTGGAGTTCTAGGGAGGTGAGATACGACGTCGTATCTAAGGTATCAGGGTCTGCGACTATGCGAGAGGACATGGTTAGGGAGAGATGAGATGAGAGGAGAGGAGAGGCCAATGGGCAATGGGCAATGGGGGAGGGAGGATGTAATAATAATAAGAGTTAAGTAGGGAAGATCATGTAGTTGGGAGTAATAATTAAATTGGATTGGGTTGGAGTAGATGTCAGGAGACTAGGAGAGTGTATTTATATGAATATGGAAGGTTAGGATGGTTTGTGTGTATGGAAGGAAGAAGATGTGGGGGGAGAGATGGGGTTTTGACTGTAATGTAGTTGAGGTAGCTGTGAGAGAGGTCACCCACAGCTCCTAATTGTTGTTCACTTCTTTGTCTGTTAGTACTATTTCTCTCTCTCTTCTCTCTCAAGTTTTAATGGACGGGTTTTTTTGTTGTTGCAGAATTTATGGTTAGTAGATAACGAGTTATTGGATAGCCTGTTGGATTGCCCCTGCCTTCAATTTTTCTTAAAGGTTACCGGATATGGATGCAAGCTTTTCTTAAAAGATACTCCCTCCGGTCCCTAATGTAAGAGCCCAAAATTTGAATAGTTTTGGTCTCTAATGTAACAGCTCACCCTATATTCTCTCCTCATTTAATGCATTTTTTCCTACTTTACCCCTAACTCTCTTTCATATTTATTAATGCTTATGTATTTCTCTCTCTTAAAAGTACCATAATAAATATGGGCAATTTTGGAAAATAAGCATTAACTCCAGACACCCAACTAACATTCACATGTTTTCTTAAGAAGCGTTTTTTGACGGCTAGCTCTTACATTAGGGACCGGAGGGAGTATAAGATTTTTTCCCTATTTTTTAATATTTTTTAAAAGCATCTCTGATGGGTAATAATGTTCTCTTTCGTTTATATTATTATAGGTACTCAAACTTTTAAATCATCCCGCTAAAAAAAAGTTTAAATCATTTAGTACAGGTAGGTTTAATTTAATAAGTTTTTTTCCAATTTTAGCCCTATCATTTACTCACTGTGTTCCTATATGTAAGAGACTTTTTTTGAACCATTTTATCCCCAAATAGTACTCTATAATTCCCTCTCTATATACACACCATCATAATTAAATACTGGCAAAATCAGAAAAATAAAATTATTGTAGACATATTTATTTCTCTCAATAACTTCCTTAATATGTGTGGTTTTACCCAAAAATCTCTTATATATAGGGATAGAGTCTCTGGTACTTATTATAAGACACCAACTAATAAGTTCATTTGGTTCATTTTATAAGTCACTTGTTAGTTGTTTCTAAAAAGCATTCATTATGTTTTTCCATTCATGCTCATGTTTATTAATGGGAGTGGAAGAGAGTAATATAATTAATATGATATTTGAGATTAATTAGTGTAATTAATATGGACAACATGGGAAATCACATGACTTTAAAAGACAGATTTAATGTTTTTAACCAATTTTATTGATATGTAAGATTTGTTAGTTGGTGCTTTATAAAAAGGGGGAGCACATACAACACTTCTTTTCCATCCCATCTTGCATTATAATATATAAGGGCATAAATGGAAATATGCATTTATAACTTTGACTTTTGTATGTTACCTTTTATATTTTGGACAGAAATTTTTTTTCGTGTTACTATGTATGTCCCTTCCTGATTTTAAGACTTCTTAGAAATTTTTGGAGAATACATATTTAAGGTTAATCATTTTGAATTGTATATAGTTATTTTTCCTCAAAACTAATTTATTCTATATATTTATAAACTAATTATTTATATTCTAATTATATGTGACAACTAATATTATTATTTAGTGGTCTAATCTGCTTCGTTAATTCTTTCTTTGGCTGAAAATCTGCTTCCTTTACTTCCAAAAAAAAAAAAAGACAAAGAAGTCATATATTTTAGAATGAGGTACTAACTTCTCAATGTACTCCTTTATAATAAATAATTAAGGGATTGAGGTAGGCGTAACAGAATCTAATTAAGATGTTCAAGTAATATTATGATTTTGTTTAAATTTCAAAATGACATATGTGCAGCAAATTATTCTAAGATATTTATACGTACACTTGAAAAACTATTTAAGAGTATATGGACATTAACTTTTTTCAATATTTCTTTTTTAACCTTGAGACTATTAGGCGTTGGGATCGGTATCACGTAGGATTGTTTTTGGCCTGTCGGAAGCGTAAATATCAGGCTGTTGGAGGCAGTAACCAACGTGATCTATCATAAATTGTTTATTTGGCACGCTGGCATAGTGGCATCACGCTTGATACGTACGTATATTAATTTTAGCTTGTCAACTTGTCTTAAATTGAATCACCAAAACTTCCGTAAAAAAATCACCAGAATTTCAGTCAAAAAAGGTTTGTTAGGTTTTACTTTTTTAAAATGATTTGCTAGAATTTAAAATGATTTCAAAAAAAAAATGCTAGAATTTAAAATGCCAATAATAAGTGGAGTAAAATACATTGACCCCTCATTTGTTTTTTTTTTTACGGAACCCCCTCATTTGTTTTATTGCACTTATCTCTCCTCTATTTTGAAAAATGCATTCCAATTATTAACACCGTTAGGAGTATTCTAAAAATATTATAAAAAAATTATAATTTATTTACCATTTTAACCTTCATTCTATTAAAACTCTAAATTCTACTATGAATAACAATATATTTGAAATATTCTTCCACTAATCTTTGAAAATTAAAATGAATAATTTTTTTTTAAAGATGAATCAAAAAATTAACATCTATAAGATATATTCTAAAATCTCAAGATTTGAATAATAATTAAAAAAAACATCTATAAGATATATTAGATATTTAAAAAATATATGTGACCACATTTGAAAAAAAAATGTGAGAATACATTTATTTTATATATAATAATTTTTTATTAATATAAATTTGGGGGAATTAATTTGAGTCCCGTGGAAGACACATAATAAATATAAAGTCCCACTAAATAACCAAATTAAAGTAGACTCCGGCATATATTATATTAATGTCAATTTACAATTTTGCCCTAATAACCTTCAACCACCCATCTTCCTTCTTCTCTTTCCGATTTTTTCAGCCATAAGCCGGCCAAGACGCCAGAGAAGACTTCTTTCTCCCACACTTGTAGTCTTCTCATTTGTTACTTGAAGGAGAGCTTTGGTGATCTTTCCCTCAATACAAAGTGCACCTCTGACTCGACATGAATTCAAATTTCTTCTCTCTGATTCCGAATAAAAGAAATTTGTTGCTACTCTTTATACTTGGTTCCTTTGAAAATCAATTTGTAGGAACTGTTTGGACATGTATTGTGAATCTTCTTGTTTACTTCTTAGTTCTTACTTTCCCCTTCGTTTGAGTTTCTCCCCTCTTTCTGCATGCTTCCTTTTTCCTCGTTTATTGCCCACACATGAGCCTGTATTCTAAGTTTTCCTCTACAATTTTCCTATTTTGTAAATCAAATTCTCGGGAGATCTAGCTATATGTTGCATATGGGTTTTCAATTAATGCATATTTGAGTTTCTTTACTTCAGAGTCAGCGAAGAAAGATAGAAGAAGAAAGATGGTGTGTAAAAATAATAAGGTAATGTTGTAACTTGACATTCCCACGTAATATAATCTAATTCCTAAGGGACTTACTTTAATTTTGTGATTTAGTGGGACTTTATTTTCGTTATGTATCTTCCATGGAATCTCAAATTAATTCTCTTGTAAATATCTAAATAATTATAATCTTAAAATGAGTATTTTAGTCTAAACAAAGTTTGAAAGTCCAACTTAACAATCAAGTAATGGTTTGGGTGGATGGAAATAAAATTTCAAAAGTAGGATGGAGGTTTGTGTAACATATATTAAAATTTTAAGTCAAGTATAAGTATATTTTCAAAATAGAGGGGTTGTTTGTGTAATAATGGAAAATAGAGGAATTGAGTGTATTTTACTCTGAATAATTTTATAGGAAATGTTTTATATATTCAATGTGGGACTATTTGTTGGCCAAAATTAAAAACAAAACGTTGGACTATTTGGGTTTGTCAACATTCACTACTTTATTTGCTTCTCTAATTTTTTTCGCCTGGGTCATACTCCTTTTATGGTCGGTCCTTCATGTCTGTTTGGGTCGTACTCCCTCCTCTGGCGCCACCGCCTCCCTCCGGCGCCGAGGGGGGGCGGCGGCCGGAAATTATATATGCATTTCCGACGCCGGAGGGAGGGGGGTGGGTGGTTGTGATGAAGAAGAAGAGGAAGAGGAAGAAGGGGGAGGGGAGAGAGGAGAGAGGGAATATAATATTATTAACTGTGGGACCCACATTTCTAAAATAATTAAAGTAGAGTCCCTTAATGTAGGACTCTACCTTAATTATTCAAGTTTTTGGGACTTTTCCAGTATTATGTCCCTTGCCAGGGACTTATATTTACTTTTGGTTAATTTAGTTAAATTTAAATAATATCATTGAGTATTTGATCTAATGGTTGTAGAAGGGAAATGGAGGGAGAAGGAGAGGGAGGGAAAGGAGAGAATCCAAGTAATATGGTGGTGATTTTAGTTTAAAGAAGGAAGAAGTAGGGACGGCAGTGGTCCAGCGCCTCCGTCAGGCCTCCTGCTGCGCGACTGAAGGTAGAGAAGAATATGAACAGTAGCGGCTCCCTCTTTTACTCCTCTATGTCCACGTGTCGGCATTTCTAATCGAGATGAAAAGGTTTAAAATAAAATATTTTGACTACTTTTGGTTTTGTTTGAATCAAGTTTTAAAACAATATTAAAATCTCATTGGAGGCACAAAAGTATATTTGGGAGAATGACAACTAAGTCTCAATGAAGATAATTAATTACAATTACGTGTCAAATAGTCATTAAATCACATGAAAGTTATATGAATGATATTGAATGTATGTGTTGGAAGTGATCGATCTATCCAGGTTAATACGTTGTTATTGACAAGTCTTTAAGAATCTAGTCCTTATTGATAACTCAATCAGCTCGTGACTTTAACGCTTTAATGTCACACAAGTTTCTAGCTAAGGGTTTCAATGCGATTTAATAATTTTTTTGGACTTGATTGTGAATAATTCTTATATTGGACCTAGAAATTATATTTCTCCCAATACGTTTTTCACAATAAACTCTTGTAGAAAGTTAAGACTTCTAATTTTTTGTTGATGTATGTTACATGTATTCATTGTTTAATCCAAAACATAGAAATGGTTACCTGTTACGAAGTTACGTTTTATTATTTTTAAAGCTAAATTAAACAGTGTAATATGTGTGTGCGCGTGTGATATATGGTATACCTAATTTATTCATGGGATATTTGCAGTTTAGTCCCTGATAAGGGAAATTAATACTGGAAGGTCCCAATACATTCCAAAATAATTATAAAGTCCCAGGGGTCCTTTCCTGCAATTGTTTGCTTAACTTCAATGACTATTTTGCCCTCATTAAAGATGATTGTCATCTCACTGGTCCCTACAGGGGGACTATGCTTTCATCTTATGAGGGCAAAATGGTCATTGAAGATAAGCAAACAATTGCAGGAAAGGGCTCTTGGGACTTTATAATTATTTTGGAATGTATTGGGACGTTCCAGTATTAATTTCCCTTACCAGAGACTAAACTGCAAATCCCACTTTATTCATTTATGTATGTATAGGCTATCATGTTTTAAAAAGTGCATTTTTATTTATCTTTTGTTAACAATATGCCATCATAGCTCATAAAGTTGTTCGAACAAATCTAAATAGTAATTCTGTGGTTATCTGTTGACAAAATATCATCTAACTTTAATTTTTTAGTAAAATCATTTTATATTTTAAAAATAAGGCATTGTTATCCAAATTTAATACTATAATGTTACCAAACTATAGATTTGTTGAGGCATTATTTTCTATTAAGTAAAACTACTACTGTTATTTAAAAATGACTAAAAGTGTATTTTTTGAAATTAATGGACTAAAATTATCATATCCGATGTAAAAAATAAGGGTTAAGGTGCATTTCTAGTACTCCACAATATGGCAAAGTGCACTTACAGTAATACACAATTTCGGGGTGCATTTGTGGTAAGCAAGAATAAATATCGTTGCCCCTCCAGCGCCCCCCTCCCCTCCACCCTCCCCCTCCCCCGCCACCCTCCCCCTCCAGCGCCCCCACCCCCACCCTCCCCTCCACGCCCCCACCCCCACTCTTCCTCGCGATCTGATGAGAGAGAGAGAGAGAGAGAGAGAGATCCGATGAACTCGCAAGGGGGTGGGGGGCGCTGGAGGAGGAGGGTGGCGGGGGAGGGTGGGGGTGGGGGGCGCTGGAGGGGGAGGGTGGCGGGTGGGGGGGAGGGTGGAGGGGAGGGTGGGGGTGGGGGGCGCTGGAGGGGGAGGGTGGCGGGGGAGGGGGAGGGTGGAGGGGAGGGGCGCTGGAGGGGGAGGGTGGAGGGGAGGGTGGAGGGGGAGGGTGGCGGGGGAGGGGGAGGGTGGGGCTGGAGGGGGAGGGTGGAGGGGGAGGGTGGGGCTGGAGGGGGAGGGTGGCGGGGGAGGGGGGCAGGTGAGGGAGGAGGGTGGGGGAGAAAGGTGGGGGTAGGGGGGAGGAGGGACCCTACATTAATATTTTTAACTTTTGGGACTTTTCCAATATTAACTCCTTTGTGGGGGACCTCTAATTAATTTTCCCTTTTTTTTTCAATTTAATTTGGCCTGACAACTTAATCCAGTCAGCATGCATTGCCACATGTCCGTCCAGTCATTGCCACGTCATTAATAATTCCTCCCCATGTCACCTTTTAACAGTCAAATGTTACTCTTGACGGTCAAAGATGACTTATTTAACAGAGTTATTATAGGGGCAATGATATTTATTCTTGCTTACCACAAATGCACCCCGAAATTGTGTATTACTGTAAGTGCACTTTGCCATATTGTGGAGTACTAGAAATGCACCTTAACCCTAAAAAATAATGGACTAAAAATATACTGTGTCTTTAACTTAAAATATGGAAGAAGCTATGAGTTGAAGTTTTTTATAATAACAAATTTTGTAATTATATCCTAGGTCACATAAAGAACATGAAAATTATAAAATCTCAAATCAGATTGAATGTCTTGAGCAATGCTTAAAAAGCCGAACAAGAAGGGAAGCCAGACAGGGCTTCGAGTCATAGTTCAACATGGTTGGATCGCTTAGAGGCCGGATCGACAGTCAAACTAATAACCGTTGAGTCAAAATATGAAGCGGTCAATTTTATGTCATATTTTATGTCAATTAGAATGGTTTTGTGTCATATTTTATGTCATATAAAGGGGAGCACGAAAACATCTCTTAGTTGCTTTTCCAATCAATCTTTTTTCAATTTTAGAAAACTTTTCCTTCTTTTAGACATTTTTTATATGTCGCAGCCTAGGGGCGCGACAAACACATATTAAAATATGTATGTATGTATGTATGTCACGCCACAACTACACGACATACATATATAATAGATATGACTGGTGTGACATACATATATTAAAATACAAAAAAAGGCAAGGCCCTTGTCACAACTACACGACATACATATATACATATTTTTTTTTTAAAAAAAAAGAGGTCCCATGCGCGACATGGGGCCTCAACTTTTTTTAATCAGAAGAGGTCCCTTGTAGCCCTCAAGGGCAACATGAGTTCTCATGTTTTTTTTAAAGAAATAGAGACCCCATGTCGCGCCCCAAGGCGTATTGCTATGTCACAATTAGGCTTAAAACCATTACATTTTCTTCGTTATAATGCGTATTGCTATGCGCAACATTTGGGGCACGATTACCTACCTTTTTCTTGTAGTGGCTAGGGGCCGAGATTTTTCAAATTCAAGAGGGGGTCTAATAAGGCATTTCAGAAATGTAAGAGGCTCTAAGGCTTATTTCTTTTCATATATTATCATGAGTTCAAACTACAATTCAAAGATGAATATATATGATAAAACCATGAGATAATTAGGACAAAATTTTTAATTTTAGGACTTATACAAAAGTGACACATGCATACTGAAGAGTGAAGAGTAAATCTTCATTAGTTTTAAGCTTTTGATTTTTACATATATATTAGATTATCTCATTTCAATTTTTATATTCTAAAGAAGTTTTCCTACATACAATTGCAACCGGAAGGACTACCTATCATCTATCATTATAAAATTTTAATTTCAGTATGGAAAAATTATTGAAGTGGATTCAATGAGCATGTCAATTGATTTTTTTAAAATTTGTTTAGGAAAAGTATTCATTTTATCCTGAAAGTTTCACAAAATTTGCGACTTATGCGGAGTTTTGCCTCGGGCTGTAAAAAATGATTGAGGGAAACACACATTTTGGGTGCTGTGGCATGTCAAATCAAAAGGCAAAAATCGGGCACATGGACGAGTTAAATGAGACTCAAATATATGAAATTATAAGGGGCCGAGTTGCATTGTGAACTCGGTGATGGTAAAAAAAGTTGTGAACTCGCTCAAACTACAAGAATAAATAATCATTTTACCCAAAAATCTTTTACTCAAATTACAAAAATTACCCGAAGTAGCCTTTTTATGAATCTTCTTTAACTTCTCATTTTTTTATAAGATTAACTCCTTAATTTTATGAATCGAAATAACCTTTTGATCTAAGCAAATCATTATAAAATAATTTGCAATAATCTATATATTATATTAATAATGATATGTATCATCAACATATGTGCTCTTATCATATAAATAACTCTCCCATTTGTTCATATACATATGACCTATATATTTGGGGAGGTATATTTATTCTTAAATATAAGATATCTTTCTATTTTTTCTAATATTTTCCTTTAATTATCCATATTGAGATTCCTCAATAATAAAAAAAATTAGAGCGTTGGTAGGAATAAAAGCATGTGTTTAGGGGTGTTTTGATGATATAATATGATTTATTTTAATTGAATTTACTAACATATTTAATCTCATTAAATTATGTAAATATGTTAGATGTTTAGGAACATATAGGGTGTATCATCGGAATAATAATATGTACATACATCGATAGATGGTTGTACTTTTTATCTTCCATATTTTAAGAGAGACTGGTTTCTAACTCTCTTTTTCCTATATATATGATACTAGTTTAAAAAGAAAATGTACGAAACTCATATTAATTATCAGTATTTTAGTAAAAAATAGTCCAAGTTAACTTAGTTATCATTCAAAAAAAAACGTTAACATAGTTATCCTGGCAGCCATCTTGCCTTGTTGGGTTTCACTTACCAGCAATAAATAATACTCCCTCCGTTCCTAAATATAGGAGCTAGATGACTTTTTTGAAAAATCCTAAAAAAACAAAAAAATAAGTTAATTATAAATTGATTTACCTAATTTTTTCTCTTAGACTAGTTTATGTTACCTATAAGCTAATGGATAATTTAAAAAGATATCAAATATGTCATGATTTAATAACCTATTTCGCAACCTTAATCTTTCCAAAAAAAAAGTTATCTAGGTCTTATATTTAGGAACGGAGGTAGTAATAGTTTATAATTGAACCACAATAATATTAATAACAGCATTATATGAGTAATATTAGTAGTGATTTGTAATCAAAATATCACTTTCAGGATTTATTAGTTGAGATGTCATTCTAATAATTGTTCAAAATATTTACTACACGTACACAACTCACAAGCGCCAACACATTGGACAAAAAATTGAATAAAAGATCCTTTCTTTGCAATGGTTGATCCAATTATTAAAACCGTTTCTTGCTATCATATAAATCACATTATTAATCAGATTAACAAAACTTATATACTCCCTCCAGTCATAGATATAAGACCTAGTTGACTTTCTTGTAGAATCCTATAAAAAAGCAAAATAAGTTAATTATAAATTGATTTACCTAATTTTTTCCCCATAAAATAGTTTATTTTACCTATAAACTAATGTATAATCTAAAAATATATCAAATATGTCATTATTTAATAGTCTATTTCGCAACCCTAACCTCTCCAAAAAAAAGTCAATTAGGTCTTATATTTAGGACCAGACGTAATAATATTTAAATTTTCCCATATATACGGGCATATCCAGTTATTACCTACTTCTTCTAAGTCCCTTAACATTATTATATTACGTTAAGTAATCAATAAGGGTTGGTTCAAGTAATTTAACACTTTACTCAGACAAGCTTTGGGCTAAAGTCTTGCAAAGAAATAAAAAACCTTAGTGTTAAATTTTCATATTTTTGCAGTTTAACTCAACTTGATATGATTAGTTGGGTCTTACCAATACAAATTTCGAAAACTGAAATGGCGTATAAACAATAACCTTAACATTTAATACCTAATATAATAAACTACCTCTAAATTTTAAAGTTTGTGCGCGGATAATCCGAAACTACAAATAATTATATATCCTAAACTTTATTTTAGTGTATATATAGCCTCACAAATTAAAATTTGAGTTATATGCAGCTATTGTTCTTAAACATGTATCTATGAGCAGATGAAATAATGAAAACAAATAGTAATAAGTGAGTTATTAGCATAAAGCTAATATAGTTTGGAGGTTTACGTTTATAGTAATGTTTTGAAAATGAGGGAATTGTTCATAATTTTTTTTAAAAAAGAATATTAGTAATTTGCAAGCATATTCAAGTTCATAACTAGCTAGTATAATCCCAATACCACTCATCTTTGCAAATCAATCACTCCATCTGTTGAATGCTCAGTTTTGTTTTCTTACCTTAATATAATTTTTGAAATTGAATAGCGTGTAATAACAGTTTACAAGGGAAAAAATAAGTCCAAGTATTCAAGATTAGAGAAAGATCAATGACACAAATAACGATAGAGCGAAAAATCTTGAGGATTCCCTTCATTGTAAAGCTTCTTATTGAGATGTGATTGTATGCTATTTAATTGTCAGATTCATTCCAGTCGGCAATATGTTTTCTATTACGAAAACCTTTGTTCATCCAATTATATTGCAGTTATATACACATCCGCACCTGTTGAGTTTATGTTTGCACTTTAGTTGAATACAATTGTTAGTTGCCTACTCAATGCACTCCAATATGTGTACCCGGTGTTAATTTATGGTAGCAATGGTTAAATGTGGTTATTTAAAGGCAAAATAGGATAATTACCTGTGTATGTATGTAGGTATGTGTTTGTGTGTGTGTATGTATGTATATGTATACATATGGTAATGACCAAGGTTGTCAAACTCGTGAGTTTAAGTAAACTCGTGGAGATAAGGTAAACTCGGATCGGTAGACTCGTATCGTAAACTAGTAAGAGTTTACATTTATAAAAAAATATGTATGTCTTTTATATAATTAAATAATTAATGCAAAAATAATAATAAAATAATTAAAATTATTTTAAATACAGATAGTAGATTAAAAAATATCAATATTCATATTATATCAATCTCAATAGATAAATTTCTATGAAATTCATATTTAAATTCATTGAATTTTGAAAATTAAAAATAATGAAAATTATTTTAATAGCAAGTTAACACAATTTCTGTAAGGTAGAAACTTAAAAACGGTGAATTCACAATGTAAACACGTAAGTTTCTACCGAATTTTCAAAGACTGAAAATTTAGATGACTCGTGACACATTTTGTTTAGGTAGTGTCGTAAAAACGGTAAAATCGGAGAGTCAACTCGCGAGTTTGACAACAATGGTAATGACCTTCTTCTCTTTCTTTTATTCTTTCATTCTTGAATTATGTGCACTGTTTTCTTTTTAACACTTTATTCATTCTTTTCAACTCTTATTTAGTCTTTTTTCCCTTTCTTTTCATAGCATCAACTTTCACATGCCAAAATGGATTCAAAAGATTTGAATGGCAAAAACTACATATCAAATAAAATAGTGCATAACAACCTCAATAAATGGGCTCAAAGGGGTGACAAAATGGTGAATTTTGAAAGGGTAAGTGTTTGGTACAAAGGGTTTAGAAAGATGGTCTTAAATCATATCCAATCCATGTGACTAATACGGCTTCAACCAAGAATTGAGTCAAGTTGTAGAGATTGACACATTCAAGCAAACATGCACTCATGTATATGGAAATTGAAATAGGCCAAGAATTACCTCACGAAAGGCTAAAGCTCACATAATACGGTTTTTTTACTGATATGCTATATGACAAAAAACATTTACCAATATGCTACCGCAAAAAACATGTTTACCAATATGCTACATAATAGGAAGTCGATCTTGGTAAGAACAACTGCCAAGAACGACTTTAGAAGTCGTTCTTCCCAAGAATGACTTCTATATATCCCTTCGCATATCCCCATGCATCAACAAAAATGTTACTCCCATCGGTCCTTATTATAAGTCACCAACTAATTTTTCTCACATACTTATAATATTGGTTAAATGCATTTAGTTTGTTTTAAAATTCAAGCAATTTCCAATACTACTCCCAATTATTACACTTATTTCCAAAACTATTAACTATTACTCTCCCCTGTTACTTCTATTAAATATGAGTATATATGGAAAAAAAATTAATGCACATTGGAAACCATGAAGTGAATGAGTCACCTTGGTTTGATTTAAATATGTCAAACTCTCACCTAAATGATATCGTTCAATATCAACAAAACGACATAGAAGAACAATGTCCACCACGCTCACAACGTAAGAGGAGAGGAACTCGATGTGATACAGATAATCACTATTTATTGGGTACACTAATTTATTTTTTATAAATTTGGTTATTAGTTTTTAATTTATATGCTCTTTAAATTTAAACTAATTTACACTTTTTTAAATAAATGTGTCATTATTTTTTTATATGACATTAATTTTTCTAAGATAGTAACGAAACTGGCGAAAATTAAAGAAGATATATTTTTAATATGCTTAATTCTAATCAAACTACATAAATATGATAAGATAGTTTGAGGTTAAATAATACTCTCTTTGGTCCTATATATAAGTCACCAACTACCAATTTTTCTTGAGTCATTTCGTGGTTTCCAATGTCCATAATTATTTTTTTTTCATATATACTCATGTTTAAAAGAAATAACAGCAGAGAGTAATACTCCCTCCGGTCCCTAATGTAAGAGCCCAAAATTTGAATGGTTTTGGTCCCTAATGTAAGAGCTCACCCCACATTCTCTCCTCATTTAATGCATTTTTTCCTACTTTACCCCTAACTCTCTTTCATATTTATTGATGTTTATATATTTCTCTCTCTTAAAAGTACCATAATAAATATGGGCAATTTTGGAAAAGAAGCATTAACTTCAGACATCCAACTAACATTCACATGTTTTCTTAAGAAGCGTTTTTTGGCGGCTAACTCTTACATTAGGGACCGGAGGGAGTAGTTAATAGTTTTGAAAATAAGTGTAATAATTGGAGATGGTATTGGAAATTACTTAAATTTTCGGACAAAATAAATACATTTAACCAATTTTATTGGTATGTGAGAAAAAATTAGTTGGTGACTTATAATAAGGACCAGATAACATTTTTGCTCATGCGTGAGAATACGCGTTGGGATATATTGAAGTCTTTCTTGGGAGGAACGACTTTAGAAGTCGTTCTTCCCAAGAACGATTTTCTATTATGTAGTATATTGGTAAATATGTTTTTTGCTATAATATATTGGTAAATTTGTTTTGTTATATATCATATCTGTAAAAATACCCACATAATATCATTCAATAAATGATTGACCCAGAATCAATTCACAAAATATAGCTTAAACATCTCCTACATCCAACTCTTGAAAATTGAAAAGAAAAGGCCAAGAGCATTGCTCACCTATCCTAAATTCAAGATAACAAACAATCCAAGATAAATCTTACTTGCACAAGTTTTGAAAAAGTGGGATGAACTAGGTTTTTCTAAAACATTTTTAAAAGGGTAAAGGAGCAAATCTGGCCCCCAAGTAACCACCAAGGAGCGCTGAGTACCCTAAACTAACCACAGGCCCGGATCTGTACCCCAAGTAACCAAGATGTTAAAAAACTACTCCGGTTGGACGGTCAACAACGTTTGACCGTTACTTTGCCTGTGTGGATGCCACACGAGCACCTGCTTTGCCACTTGGCGCCTTGTCATTGCCACGTAGGATAAGTTATGTGGGTCCCACATTAAATAAAAAAAATTCTCCCTCCTTCATCAACAATCACCCCCTCCCCAGCCCCCCCTCCCCCACCACCACCACCACCAACCACCCCCTTCACCTCCAGCCCCCCCATCACCACCACCACCAGCCCCCTTCACCTCCAGCCCCCCCCCACCACCACCACCCTCCCCCTTCACATCCAGCCCCCCCCACCACCACTACCTCCCTCCCCCTTCACATCCAGCCCCCCCACCACCACCACCACCCTCCCCCTTCACATCCAGCCCCCCACCACCACCACCACCACCCTCCCCCTTCACATCCAGCCCCCCCACCACCACCACCTCCCACCCCCTTCACATCCAGCCCCCCACCACCACCACCTCCCTCCCCCTTCAGAGAAGAACGTAGTGATATTCAGCAAGAGCTCGTGTTGTTTGTGCTACGCGGTGAAGATACTGTTCCAAGAACTGCAGGCAAACCCTAAGGTTCATGAAATAGACCAAGAGGCAGATGGTCGTGATATGGAGAAAGCCCTAATGAGGCTTGGATGTCCGGCGCCGGTGCCGACCGTTTTCATTGGAGGGAAGCTTGTGGGATCCACCAACGAAGTTATGTCCCTCCACCTAAGTGGCCAGCTTGCTCAACTCCTCAAAACGAAGGGGGAGGGTGGTGGTGGTGGTGGGGGGGCTGGATGTGAAGGGGGAGGGTGGTGGTGGTGGGGGGGGGCTGGATGTGAAGGGGGAGGGAGGTGGTGGTGGTGGGGGGGCTGGATGTGAAGGGGGAGGGTGGTGGTGGTGGTGAGGGGGGGGCTGGAGGTGAAGGGGGCAGGTGGTGGTGGTGGTGGGGGGGCTGGAGGTGAAGGGGGCGGGTGGTGGTGGTGATGGGGGAGGGGGGGCTGGGGAGGGGGTGATTGTTGATGAAGGAGGGAGAATTTTTTTATTTAATGTGGGACCCACATAACTTATCCTACGTGGCAATGACAAGGCGCCAAGTGGCAAAGCAGGTGCTCGTGTGACATCCACACAGGCAAAGTAACGGTCAAACGTTGTTGACCGTCCAACCGAGGTAGTTTTTTAACATCTTGGTTACTTGGGGTACAGATCCGGGCCTATGGTTAGTTTAGGGTACTCAGCGCTCTTTAGTGGTTACTTGGGGGCCAGATTTGCTCCTTTACCCTTTTTAAAAGCACTTGAATTTACTCTTAACAAACCCATGATAACAAATGTGACCCTTTTCATCACAGCCAATATTTTGAAAAACCAGTTAAAAAAAACAATCAAAGTTATCCTAAAACCATTAATCATAAGAGTTTATAAAAAAAAATCATTAACCATAAGAAATATGCAAGTCAAACCACCAATCCTATCCAAAAGTTGACACACACACCTCTCACTTAAACTACACATTGTCTTCAATGTAATATATATCCAATAAGCACAAACAATGTCAAAAATCATAGCAACCGTCTTAACCTGACTCAATAAAAATAAATCAATATGTATACTTGGGGAAGCTTTCATATGTGTACTCTCAATATCTTGTGACTTATTGGAATAAAAATCATTCTCATTCTTATCTACAATGCAATTGTCATTCTTAATAATTTCGTGCTCATGAATCCCAACACTCTCAACACTAGTAGATGCATCATTCTCAATAACAGAATCATTCAATGTGTTCAATGTTTGCTTTTTAAATTCACAAGTGTTTCTTTTCCTTATAGAAATGCAGAATTTCAAATTCCATACATGAACAAGATTTTATCACATTCAACTCAACAACATCATCATCATGACTTGTAATAATTAGGAAAGAATCATGTTCATCACAAGTAGAATCAATAACATCACAATTCACTTTCACAATTGAACTACTACTACTTGAAGCACAACATAGAGCATATTCATCAACAAATCGATGAGGAAATTCACAAATGAATTCCTCATCCACTACATCACCAGCCATATGATTAGTATTATTTCCAATCAATGAATCAACCAATGAAGGATTAATCTTCACAAATGTAGGAGTATCACCTAGTGAAATGTACAATCCCCCTTGTGGTTGGAGTAGCATTCTTTAGCTTCATCTTGTGTAAGAAAGTCACTCAAAGACTTAGCCATTCTTGTTACCGAATCCTCAATATTAGTACATCTTGTCTCTGTTTGCTCAGTTATTTTCTCCAATTATTTCATTCTAGCCTCATTCCTTGTCTCATAGTGTTGTATGAGCCATAATGTGGCTATGAAAATTCTGGAAACATTAATGGATAGCTTGTGATATAACATTAGAAAGCTCATCTTGATTCACAATTGTATTTCTTACAAAGAATGAGAATACTTGAGTGGATCATGATTGTAAATAAAATTTCTCTAATTCCAGTACATGAGAATCAATGATTTAGTTCATAGGAATCAAGAAATTAAATGTGAGCACAAGATCAAGAACAATATTTTTGGGTTTTTCTCAATTTTATCAATGGAAAGATGTAACAAAAAACTATATAAAATCCTAAATGCAACTATATGAACGAAATGCAACCTAAAAACTCCTAACTCATTGTCAATAGGACAATTGACAATTAGCGAACCTAGAGAGTAAAAATGACTCTCCAGCAACGGCGCCATTAATTTGAGCCTTTGTCTTTATACCTTAGGGTTCAAATGCAAAATTATTTACCAAGGATAGTAGCAAGTGTGTTATCTCGGATCGTCTCTCTATGAAGTCCTTAACTAACTACCTAAACTAAGTGAACGTAATAAAAATGCAATTAAACCTGAGTTTGTGTAATTATCTAGGTTCCTAAAACTAAACTGCTATATTTTTGTGATTTGTTATTTATATGAAATCAAGTAAAAATGATTGATGAATGTGGTGATGATACTTGGATGCTCTCTTGAACTAGGGATAACATTCAATAAACATATCTTTCACAATTTTAGGGAATTAAGAGGTAAATGGAAAACTCATACAAATAAACACAATTGGTACTTTCAAAGGAATAGTTTAATGAAAATATTACTCAACCTCAAATAAACCAATTAGTCACTTATAGAATTCAATCTACTTACACTCATGCATATAGGTTAGGTAATTGTATACTTCTTTAGGTAAGTTCAATTAATGGAATTAACTAACGCTATGAAAACTCAACATCAATAAACTCAAACTCACACATCAATCCTTGAACAACACAATTACATGAAGCGCAATGGATGCTTAATCACCCAACAAACATGATAGACAATAAAATAAATAAAAATTTGACATACATGGTAATTTGGGAAGATGAATAGAACTAAATTAAAATCATATCAATACGTGCAATAAAAAACAGGGTTAAGAGTCATATTTGCCCTTAAAGTATGCGCAGAGGATCATATATGCCTTAGAAGTATTCTTTTCCCTTTACAGTCCACCTACCTTGGGGCCCGGCGCCCTCGCTGGCACATCGACCCGAGTCTGGCTCTGATACCATCTGATTGTTACGTCCAACATCGGCTGGTGAGGAGAACGAAAGACACCATATGAGGGTTTGGATACTTCTTCACCTGAACGTTTAAAAACGTTGCGAAATTGCATATTGACGCCATATATTATTCTTATTTATACTTTAGTCCCTCTAGTTTGCTTCAATTTTCGTTTTAATCCCTATAGTTTAAAACAAAAGGTTTAGGTACTCAAATTTGATTCCATTGGTATAGTTAGTCCCTATAGTTTAAAAATATAAATTTTTAATGTTAGAAATGTTAAAAAAGTTTTATTTTATTTAGTCACATCAATCTCCTAGTCACCGAGTCATGTCATCATAGTTAACATTGTCAGCGAAATGCCAGCAAATTATGGTCATTACCCTTATTATACGATCTAACTTAGCTTCACGTACGTGCACGCGGCAGTAGATGAGGTATGAGCAACTTTCATTGATTTTTATTTAGCAGAAAATGAAAAGATTTTGAAAGAAGAGAATTTAGTTTTGATATAGTTTGATATTCGGTCTTTGTGCTAGTCTCCCGATAAGGTTATTGGGGCCTTTTCAGGGAGAGTCTAGTTTAAAAATCGTTTTTGAAATATTTTTCCAAAGTACAAAAAATGAAAATATATTTTTATAGGAAAGGAAGGCAAAAAAGTATATTTTCTTGATAAAAATACAAATTCCCTTTGTTGAAAAAGTGTTTATTTTTTTATGTCATTGAGGCTTTCACAACCTCCCGATAATGTTACGAGATGTCTTTTCAAGAAGTTCAGATAAAATTCCTTTGAAATATTTTCTCTCATAAATATAACACTCAAAGCTTGTTTTTAAATAAAAACACTAACTAAATTGAAAATTATTTTTAATGAATATGTAGGCTCTAGGGTTTTATTCTAGCTCAAGTTCATCTTTTAAAAACATATGTAATTATTTTTTAAATATTTAGTTTAGTAAATATAATCGATCCAATGACATTTTTGAATAGTTATAATATTTAACATTCAAACTATTTTAAAATAATTAAGGGTAACTGTTCTCTAAAACAGATGTTATGGGATGCCTAATACTTCCACATGCATAACCGACTCCCTCTTTTTATGAATTTTTTTTTTCAAAATTACACATGATTTTCAAAATTTTGGTGACAACTCCTCTTTTCATACACCTTGTCGGGCGCTACAAGTATAACTGTTTGTTCTCATTTCAACATGTATTGAATTGTTATTTTTTTATCTAATTGTTTATTTTATTCAACCTCTTAAAAAAAAGTTTATGACACTTCCCAATGATATAATATTTTTTGGTAAGATTGCGTTGATATCCAAAGGCTAATAATAATAATGTGCTTCTTCTGGAGTTCTTGTCTGTAATATAAAAGTCTATTTTATCTAAGGGCGAAGGCTCAAAAATGATACTTAACTATTGGGGAAGGAACAAAAATAGTACGTAACTATTTCAAGGTACAAAAATGATACCAAACTTTTACCGTGGGACCAAAAATGATATTTTCACTAATAAGACAATAATATTTTACATGAAATGTCCAAAATGCCCTTATAATTAAATAAACTTTTACTGGGCTGTGATTAATTTATAAGAGCATTTTGGACTTTTCATGTCTAATATTATTGTCATATTAATGAAAATATCATTTTTGATTCATGGTAAAAGTTGAGTATCATTTTTGTACCTTGAAATAGTTATGTATTATTTTTGTTACTTGGCCAATAGTTGTGTATCATTTTTGGGCCTTCACCTTTTATCTAAATATAAGAGTCTATGTTCTCTCATAATTTAATATGTTTTTCTTACTTTGACCATAATTCTCTTTCATATTAAATAGTGCTTAAATATTTCTCTCTCTTAATAGTATCATAATAAATATTGGTAAAACTAAAAAAATGAATTAATTTTAGACACCAAATAAAATTTACATGATTTCTTAAGAAAAATATTTTGGAACGGGTTGAAGTGGCTCCAATTATTGAAAAATTGGTAGAAAATCGTTTGAAGTGGTTTGGTCATATTTAAAGAAAGCCAATAAATGCGCTATTCAGGAGGTTGATGAAACAAGTTTGAGTCCAATTAAAAGAGGAGAGGGAGACTAAGGCAAACACTCAGTAAACTAATAGAATGAGATCTATTGGTGAATAATATACCAAAAGAGTTGGTAAGTAATAGAGCACATTGGCACCATATGATCCATGTAGCCGACCCCACGTAGTGGGATAAGGCTTTGTTGTCGTTGTTGTCTTAAGAAAAGTATTTTGACCATTAAACTTCCATATTAGGATTTTGCAATTACCTTTGAGGCTTGGCCAACCCCAATAAATTTTGATTCGCTATACTTGAATATTCAACTAATCAAATAATCTCGATTACCATTTTTGATCCAAGTAATAATTATTTATATTTTTTTTTCATACTCAACTTTATTTTCTTAAAAGAATAATTTCTTTATGTTCTACGTTTAACTTAGCTTTTAATCAGATACGTGTTTATGCTCTATTTAGTTGACTATAAATATGTGAACTCTAAAGCCTATCTAATTATCTCCATCTTATTAATTGATTTTACCTATCTTACTTAAGTGTTATCTTACAGAACAAACTTCTTTATTAGATTTCTTATAATTAAAATGCCCATTTTAAACAAAAGACTAAATTTTCCCTTATATGTACTTCGACATTTTTACCAGCGAGAAACATACCCCAATTGAAAAATACGCACCCAACCATCAAATCAATGGTGACACTTTGACAAAATAAATTGTGGAATATACATAATCTGGTATAATCATAAGGCTAAAATAGTTTAATTATATTATGGGCTGAAATTGTAAATAAATCATTCATTTATTTATACGGAATATTGACATGTGTTTTCATGATTTAAGAAGATATTTTAAAAAATTAAAGATATTGTTTCTTTTTTTTTTTACAAATAAAGATATTGTTTCTTTTTGACTTTATTATAGTAAATTCTAGGAAAGTAAGAGGAGACCCATATTCTTCTTGAAAATTCAAACTTTCCCAAATTATACAACAGAGTATGGGTTTTTGCTTTTTTCTGACTTTCATTTTGTCGTATGAAATAAAGTCAAACATGCACCAAAAAAGAAAGTCAAGCTTGCGATGAATTTGGACCAAGAAAAAGCTTGTGATGAATGAGTTCACACTCTAAGAGAAAATTTTTACCGTTAATTTCTGATATTAATAATTGAATATACATACACTTAAAAATAACTTGATAATAAGAGCATGTATTTAAATATAAAAGTGAAATAAGGATAACTACGACATTACTTTACACATGTATGTTAGATAGGAGAACTACATAATAAAGTGTGTGAATTTCGTATTTTAATAAAATATTTTTTCAAAAATAGCAATTGCAAAAGTCATTCTAAAAATAAATAAAAGAAGAAACAAATTTTTGAAATCTTAGGAGCATTTTTCACAACATTTGTTTACATTCTCAAAGGTCTATATGTATCCCGACTGATGAAAGAAGATCACAACATTAGATTGTAGAGAATACTTGAGCAGCAAGTTTTTTCCTCGGACTTCGAATCTTCATATTTTATTTCTCTGAACTTCTATAATCTTAATTGATTATCATATACTTTGAGCATTTGTCAAATATTTCAATACTCAAACTTTTTTTCTTATTTATTCTTGAAAATTGAGTTTGAACTTCACGATTTGGATTGAAACGCCCAACTCACCCCATTTTGTGTAATTTTACTACCTAACATGTGAAAAGTAATGGTTTAAGTACTAAGGAAACCATTTTGATAACTACGTGGTCACTTTTGAGCCAAAAACGAGTTTGCAGTTTTGGGTGCACTCTATTACCAAATATCATAGGTATTTTTGCACCTTATATTTGTCTGAAATTTGAAAAAAGGTAATTTTGTTAGTGTATATATTGACTGCATGGCATTTTAACCAAATTTTATGACTACGTGAGGATTTTTGGACAAAAAACTTCACGGTTTTAGGGTACACCTTAAACCAAATTATATGAGCATGCATTTTTTACACTACCAAATTTTCGAGTACATTTAGCACATTAAGTTAAAAAAAATTACTTTACGTGGATACATATGAAAAACTAATCTCGAGTGTGGGTGCAATACAAAATACTTTGATCCATCCCCTCAGTCGACAAGTGAGAGACTAATGGCCCGCTGATTTGTAGGCACCTCAAAGGGTGAGACAGCTGGCCTGAGAGATTTAATGCTTCTCCATACCCAACGCCAGAGATCGAACCCCAGACAATTGATTAAGGGTGAATGAGTCCTTGTCACTCAACCACACACCCCAAGTTACAATACAAAATACTTTGAGGTGCTAGATGCATATGAAACTATTTGAAGGTATTGAATGTATCATAAACCTAATTGAAATAAAATATCTAAAAAATGCCCATTTCTGTAAAAGGCAAGGGAGTATTAATTAATTGAAATTGAGATGAGGCTTCATCACATGATTTTAAATTTTTTCATGTGCTGTGTCCATTATGCATGAAAACAACTTAATGAGAAGGTGATGAGTTATTTGCACAAAAATGAAATAATATCTTTCCGTATGTGTGTGAGAGGGGGTGGTGGGGAGGGGGAGATGGATAAAGAAAGGTAGTTAATGCAGATGGGCTACCAGGGCAGCGACACCGACTTAGAAAGCTAACTCAAAATGAAACGACAAAGTCAAAACACAACTAACTCGATTAAGTTTGCCTTTTTAATACAGAGCATTTCATCACCATGTGCTCCTTCCTATCTTCATCACTCTTTCTTTGCTTCACTCAAATATTCTTTGTTCGGCCTTCCTGTTATCTGTCTCTGTCACTTGTCTGCCTCTATTTATCACCTTAATTTCTGCCCCATTTCCCTCTTACTTTCTACTCATTTGTTTTACTTTTAGAAGTTATTCAACAAACAATAGAAATTAATAATTTTTTAGAAGGAGGGGTGGAGCCAGAAAGTAGAAATAAAGAGTGAGATTAAAAGATGCTACTAATTTATTAAAAAAGTTTAAACGAATCTTAGAGCTGAGAACACAAAATATGCGTTTTGTATGACAGTCCCTCTTGTCATGAATATATGACTTAAATAACTACTTTTTACAGATTAAGCTATTTAATTAAGTTTTTGATCGCAAAGGAAGTGTGGTGGTTTCCCAAAAATACTCATTTTGGCCATTTGCAATAGAATTACATGCCCAAAGATACCACTTTAATGTGTAATATTCAATTGGGAATGTTTAGGAAAATAATTATAGATTTAGTGGACAACAGCAGATATTAATGGATAAATACCAAAAATATTTTTTTTATTACAATAAAATCCCAAAAGGGCAAAAGTGTTGATCTAATAATTAACTATTTTACTTTGGGCAAAAATAATATATGACTGTTTCGCGGTGCAAAAATAATAAAACCGGTACTAAATGTTAATTTGTAGTTTTGTGGAACCTATTATTTTCTAAAGTAAAAGTACCTTTTTACCCCCTCACAATTAAAACTTAACCCTTCTTTCTTCCGCCATTCATCTTCTCATGCTAACTAGTATCAACAATGTTTTAATTGGGCGGGACAAAAATATATTTTTCACTGTGAAAATAATATCAGAAAGGTTCCACATAACTAAAAATTAACATTCAGCACCGGATTTATCATTTTTGCACCGGGTCACAAAGATATTATTTATGCACCGCGAAATAGTCATTTATTAGTTTTGTCCAAACTGAAGTAGTTAATTATTAGATCAACGTTTTTGCCCATCCCAAAAATATATTTACCTTTTCGCTTACATTCTTCCTCTATAGGCATCAAAATCATAGAATAAACTTCTTCCAATCTAGGGTTGCAAAATTAAACTTTTAATTGGTTATACAAGAAATAATTAAAAGTTTTTGATATAATCTTCTCTTTAACTTAATTTATTATAATTGCTTATCTTTAGTTCACTTTTTTGATAACTTTCAAACCTTTTCACGTTAATTTATTACTCCCTCCAATTTGTAGTCTAAAATTTGAATGATTTTTGTCTTAAATATAAGAGTTTAACTTACATTGTCTTATCATTAAATGATCTACTATGATTTTTGTCTTAAATATGCTTGAAGCTCTCTTTCATATTTATTAATCCTTATATATTTCTCTCTCTCTCTCTCAATAAAAGGTCATACCAGTTCTAATCCTCACTTGGTGAAGATGTTGGGGAAGGGAATATACTAGACAACCTAACCTCTACATTTTGCAGAATGGCTGATTTGAACACACGGTCTCAGACCTCACGACAAGTGAACTTACTGTTGAGCTAAGTCTGCTCTTCAATTCTCTCTCTTAATAGTGTTACAATAAATAAGGGCAAAATTGATAAAAAAATATAAGTGTGGTCATTTCGGTGTAGGTCAATCCTGACACTTCCTTTTTATTTACTTTTTTGTCCAATCCAATGTATGCTTTCTTTCCCATTTTTTAATTGGCCTCAAGGTCAATATATGAACTAAAATATATTAAGAAAGATTGATGCGGCTAGAAAATATAATCTAACTTATGATTCAAATCACTTTCATCACCTCTACTCTAGTAACGTTCTCATTTAGTAAAATATAATTTTCAAATTGATTAAATTTATTATTTTTGTCAGATGTTATAACAATGGATACGATCCCATTTCTGTTACTATAGGCCAATTTTAGTTATTCTGGCCAACCTTCCACCGAATTCACACAACTATTCACGTCAAAAACATCAACTTCATTAATGAATCAATATCAATGTCAAACACGACATCAATACTATCTGCAATCCATCCATCGATAGTTGACAAAATTTTGTACTACTTTCTCCTATTAATTTCAGTAGATATAAATAACTGAAATATATATAGACGAAGGACTTCGGGAAAATGCCATTTAAATCCCTCCGAATATACAAAAGGACAATTCAGGAACTCAAACTTCCAAAAGTACCATGAAGGAACTCGGACCTAGTTGACATTTCAAATTTGTGTGAAGGGACAAAATTGCCCCCACCATTAAACAACATTTACACCGCACCTGTTAACAATTGAACTTTGGGCATTAACAACTGAACTTTAGGCATTGACATTTTGAACTTAAGAATTAACTTCTTCGTTAACAAGATAACATTGGTGTTAACATTTACACCACACCTGTTAACAATTGAACTTTGGGCATTAACAACGGAACTTTAGGCATTGACATTTTGAACTTAAGAATTAACTTCTTCGTTAACAAGATAACATTGGTATTAACATTTACACCAATGTTATCTTGTTAACGAAGAAGTTAATTCTTAAGTTCAAAATGTCAATGCCTAAAGTTCAGTTGTTAATGCCCAAAGTTCAATTGTTAACAGGTGCGGTGTAAATGTTTTGTTTAATGATGAGGGTAATTTTGTCCTTTCACACAAATTTGAAATGTCAACTAAGTCCGAGTTCCTTCATGGTCCTTTTGGAAGTTTGAGTTCCTGAATTATCCTTTTGTACATTCAGAGGGATTTAAATGACATTTTCCCAAGGACTTCTTTGCTTTGAATGAAATCATTTACATTCAAGGTGAATGAAAATGAATTTTATCATAATTTTAGGGGTCAATCTATTTTATCAAAGCTTGTCAAAATATAGATGACTTTATACTATTTGACTTTCATCATAACATTGGTTTTTAAAAGTGAAATGAGATAAAAGTAACTTTTGTAATTGCTAATTTAAACAAGTTCTAAAAATTCATTTTTTTATTAGAATCTAAGAAGTTGATTAGAATTGATTAATGGCAATATATGTATAAGTAACTTTTATCAAATATCACTATAAAAAAACTCGTTGGTTAGCATCATTTACTTTCCAGCGTTTTTCCAAAACAAGACTAAAATGTGATATAGAGGCAGTAACAAACAAACATGGCAAAGTGCTATGAGAATAACTTAGTGGCAGCACTTAGCCATGATTATGATGGTGCAACTGTCTTAAAAATGGCGCGAAATGCACACCAAATTTGTCATGATTACTTTATTGCAGTTAAGTCAATATAAGCAAATGAAATTATTAAGTTACATAAAAAATATGGAAAAACATGGCGGCAGTTTTTAAACACCACAATGTATTACTTAGATTAGGTTTTTTAAAGAAAAAGTAGATATCTAGTTTTGGAAGTGGCAATTACAAATTATCCCTTATAAAAATGAAGTTGTGAAGGATTGCAGTGGAAATTGAAGAATAGTAAAGTAACTCTAGAGATTATCGTGATGCTCTAATTGCCTTTACTTGCTACCCTTCTTCATTGGCCGATGTGCTCATTTAATATTACAAATATGGAGGGCCCAAATTTCCCGAACCTCAGAAACATCAATGACGCCTAATCAAATATGCTGCCTGCTTGAATACTATAAGGAATTGCATCCTTCATGACTTACAAAAGACTAGTGAAGCTAAAGTTTTCCCAAAAATAGATATTTAGAGCATATAGCAGACAAATCAAAAATAAAACTAGCACAATCTTGAACGGAAGAGATAGAAACTATACAAATACGGAAACATGCAGGTGCGTCCTGAATGGGGAAAATATGTATTGAGCATGACATCCCACACGATGAATTAATCCTCAAGACCTTGAATGAACATTATCACAATGTCAACATCGAGTACATCTAATAAAACCATATCATTGGGCTTCAGAAACAAGGGAGCACTAGCAACTACCTTATTTCTTGATAGTCTATCATATAATATTGCAAAATGCGAACTGCAAAACCGATAACTCAGCACTGATGTGTCAATGCAGCTAGAAGACAAGATGCTTAAATCCTGTCGCATGGCCTCTCACTGCTCTACATAGTTCACTGAAAGGTCCCAGTAGTGACCAACACCGGCATCAGAAAAAATTTTACGTGCGGCTGCTTCAGTCATGCATTCATGGACAAAAAATCTATTGAAACTTGGTTTGGCGACGCTCCCTTGCCACACTAAAACACACTTATTGTCAGGCTTCTCATCATCTGATTCTTCATTTTCTTCATCCTCTTTAGAAAACTCACTCCAATTTATGCGTCGAAGCATAAGTTTCCCATACCTCTTAATTGGCTTGTTCCCACCTTCAACCACAACAACAGTCATACTATCAGTAATCACTGCACAGCCAGTCAATCGGTTCTCTTGAGCATTGACATCAACTCTGAAGCGAGCTTTAGGATGTGAAAGGTCATTGATCTTGTAAACTGAGACAAGTGTCTCCAAAGTATTAGGATCATCAAAAAGCTTCTTCTCCTTCTTTTCCCTGCGCTCAGCAGGAGTAAGCTTCCGAGCAATATTCCTGTCTATGTGAGCCTGCTCACGCTCAGCTGCAGCACTACGTATTTCCTTTTCGAGTCTGGTAGGATCCTGAGTTGCCTCCGAACCGAGAACTTTCATTAAATTGCTGATCTTCACTTTTGGCTTGGGGGTTCTATGACACCCTGTCTTATCATCTCTTGCCGCTCTTTCTCCTTAGCCAAACGCCTCTGTGTACGGAGTTTCTTTTGTTCCTTCTTCGTTAACTTCAAAGGTTGTGGTGGGGGTGGAGCAGGCTCAACAGGTGGTTCAATTGGACGAGGATGCTCAACATATATAGTGATTTTTTCCATCTTTATCATCTCCTCACTTATGGTTCCATCAGCAATGTCATCATAATTTCCAGAACGCAAGAGAATTGTATCCCTAATCAACATAAAGAAGAGAAGTTAATAACATGTAAAATAGAAAGAAACAACAATAAAAAATTCTTATTTTTATCAATTACAATCAAATATTCCAATCACAATTGTTGTTTATATTTTAGCATCGAGTGCACATATTACTCCCTCTAAGGATCAGCAGAAAAGAAGACGAGGCTCTCATAGCAATAATTAATTTTGCCAATAGTTACTGGTGTCATTGCTAGCGATCAAGTTAGACATGCAAGCCTTCACAGTTGTTCTCATGATTTCTTTTGAGCAACAAGTTTCCAATTGGGTTTTTTGGCCCCCTTTTAAACTCAATTTTAATCCATTGATGCCAGAGGCATAAGGCACTCTCCTTAATACCGATGATGCTTAACAAATTATACCATTCCAGCACCTATTTTTTTTTTCATGAATGTTAGGAAAGGGGTTTGGTTCACCCACAATCCAAGGGCAGGTCTCCTAACTCATGATCCACTGGGATCTGTCCAATGGGCTCTACAACAAACAAGCAAACCATCTAATTTTGTCTACACATTTAGGTCCCAAGCGCTGCGATTGGAACCACAACTAAGTGGTACTCCCTAGGAATCAAACACTAGCCAAGATAGTCAAATGCCCAACCATTTCGACAACAAACCAGCAGAAGATAGGTAGGTAGTCCAGCACCAATTTACACCATAAGAGGTGCTTCCTCCCATGTCCAAGGCCTGTGCAGGCATGCACATTAGAGAATCTATAACACTACAAGCAACAAAAGCCTATGGGTTCAATCCAATAGAATAAAATAGTTATAAGGTAACCTATCTTGGGAGACCAATGCTAACCCCAACCTAGTCTCTAGTTAAAATCCTGTTTTAGACCAATTAATGTCATCTTCCCATATCTAAATCAAATTACATTTCAAAAGGTACATATCTATCTTAAATTACATAGCATATTTTTCCTTTCTTGAGCACACAGTAAGTACTAATTGGTCATGCAATTTCTCAATGCTTCTATATGCATTAGTGGTGGCAGTTACTAAAGGAGCCATTCAAGGTCCCAACTTCATCAAATCAAATTAGTGAACAACTCATGATGTCAAAGGTGCTTTCTCCAGCTCAAATGTGCTAAAGTGAGGTGGCAGGAGGCTACTACACCTCTGTTAGTGAAGAAATCACTGCATGCTACATACTGCAATTTTTTAATATTCTAGATAACCATTATGTTGTGGGGTGAAGATGCAAAAATACCTTCATCGTAAATTACCAGATGTGCATCCAGCATCATTGTAAAATCTCAGGTATATAAATAATTATCATAATTTAAAAAGGTGCAAAATTGTTTTTTCTGTTAAAATGCATTAACAGTAAACTCATTTGGTGAAAAATGTGGGACCCATATTTCAACCTAACTGCCATTAATCCATTTTAACGGCAAATACAATTTTGCCCCATTTTAAATTTATGATACGTATTTATGCCCCCGAAGTTTTATTATGGTGCTAAATGCACATTTCACAATTTACCATAGGCATTATTGCACCTTCACCCTTGTGTTGGGTTACATGTTGTAATTACATCAACTTGCTGCTAAATGTCTACATTCAGTGTAATTTGTGCCTCTCACAACTTATAATTTGTGTGGTGAATATAAAAGGCAATTTTAAGCTATACTTGTTAGTGGGCTCCAAACTGGATATGTAGTTCAAACTATTTTTTCAATAATCCTATTCATGTGAGTGTGGAGTTTGGAATAAGCCCTCTAGCATCATAAGATCAAAGAAAAGAGAAAATGAAAGAGTAGTCCTGTTTTCTTGGATGGAGAAAAGAATTGAAGAAAATGATAAGAGAATCTAAATAACCAAGAAACACAATCATCTCACCGACAGGACCTCCTGAAGAATATGCTTTTAGCTCATCTCTTATGCCTGATAAACCTAACAGCACATTACATTTTTTTTTGGTTAATCACCGCCCGGTTTAATCCGGACTTGAGGGGTAGGAGTGTTACCCACATAGGCAAGGTTGTCCCCTCTCCCAATGGAAGCGCTTCTTGGGATTCAAACACGCGTTCTCATCAATACACAAGCCACAATGATAAATCGAAAATGCCCTTATCTTTTCTCTTTCCCAACACATCACACACACTAATGTAATTTTTAATAATTTACACATAAAAAGTCATTCTCAAAACAATAATCCAAACCCTCTAATTTTATCAAGTCTTTTCACACAAAACCTATTATCCCCAAAATCTGTTATTTAAAGCACTCTACAGTTTTTTTTTTTCTCATTAGCTATTCTCCAAAAGCTAATCCAAACAGGCTCAATTTTTATGCTTTTGCACAAAGTACAAGGTAAAAATATCATCATCACACATGTCATATTATTAAACAACCAAAAACAACCCTAATGTCTTTCCCCAACACATTAACTTATGCCCTTTTTAGTAATTTACAGAGACTTTGATAACAAACCATCTAAACATTCTCATTTCATCAAAAGCCTTTTCCTCAAAAACCAATTATCTAAAAGCACTTTTACACCTTTTTTCTTGGAAGCTACTCTCTAAAAACTAATCCATATAAGTTCTAGCTTTTAAGTATGATTTCAATTGCAAACCAATTGGCTAGAGGTACTTTTGAAGGTAAAAGTCATAATAACAAACTACACATACATTCAATGGTTTTCCGTCAATCACATTATTGCACTAAATGCCATCAACGCAAACATCATGCTTTCACATGCAGGTATATATAAAAACAGATAGTTAAATTATCCATCAACTTACCACCACTCAGTCTCAGGAATTTGCTCCTTGGGTTTTTCCTTGATTACAACTCTTTCCGTAATTTCAATTAAATTTGGATTTATATCAGGTGCTGCTTTAGCCTTGGCCAACTGTGCTTGCTTTGCTTTATGCTCTTTTGCTTGAGCTTCTCCAAATTTACTCTGCAAAAGTCATATTAAAAGGATCTCACTCATATGTCATAGCAAAAACATAAAAGAGAAAAATTTCCAACAGATATAAAAGGGATGGTGAAACAGAAAAAGAAAAGGTACCCTCAATTTTATTGTTTCAGCGTCTTTTGACCATTTCCCTTCCTCTACAAACTGAAAAGACATCCTCTTGGGCCTCAAGAGCTTTGTTTTGTTGATGCCCATTCTTTCATCAAAATGGGGATTAGATTCAGGATCAACATCCAACACAGGTTTAAGTATTTGGAATGAATCTTTCTTCTGTTTGTTGATGTTGACCTGAAATGTTCAAAATCATCCTAACATTAACACGTGAATCCAACCAAAGCGGGCAACCACTCTGATTTTGTAAAAAAACCACACACCTTTAATGTGCTAAGGTTGCTGGGCTTGGACACATTGACAACATTTCCATGTTCGTCTATTTCCCTGCCCTGAGCATCAAGACGAAGAACAGGGGCCTTGGTGGGTTTCTGTGGGACAGCAGTATCTGTTACAACCTGCCCAGGAAACATGTTTATGAGAGGAGCAAATTGTGGATCCTGGCGAAAACCCATTCTGGCAGCCAGCTCCTGGGCACGTCTAACAGCTTCATAGTTCTGCAGATTACCAATACCAGCAGGAGCACCAGAAGTAACACTTGGCAGCTGTGCTGCAGCTGCAGCTTCAGAAAAATTAGAAATATTTGGAATAGGCCCTGCAGAAGCTGGTGTGGCAGTCTTAGTTGCCACTCCAGCACCAACAAAAGACATCTTAGAATCATCCTGAGAACCAGATTGTGTGCTTCCTTCCACCTTGATAGAACTCTTGTTCAACTACACAACCAAAAGCATACTAATTAATGCATTCAGAGAAAGTAAAACTAATCCCAAAGAGTAAGATAGTGTATAACAGGCAAATATTAAATTAAAAGCAGATAATAATGACAGAAGATTTCAGATAATCACCACATTACCTGTGGAATTTTCTTTAACTTCTCTGACAACTCCTTCTGCATTTGCAAAGCTTTCTTAGCTTTAGCTAAGGCATCGAGAGAGATGTTTCCACTTTTTCCAGTAGTTGAAGATGACCCATCTGTACTAGATTTTCCAGTAACCTCATGAGATCTGATAATACTAACGCCCTTATTTTCATTTGTGGTAGAAATCGTAGATACCTTGATAGAAGGGGAAGGACTATGACCCATAGATGCTTCAGGCACACTCCTTGAAGTGCTTGCATGAGATCCCAGAGTAAACCCCTGAAAAATGAACTATATTAAGTAGTTGATGGATATTTCAAAAGGAAAAAGAGCAAACTGTAATTTTAGGGGGCTAGCGAAAATGGCATTCAAATCCAAAAACATGTCTGCAAAAATGACAGCCAACCACCCAACAAAGAAGTGATTAAGGAGTAATCCAACTACTTAAGTTAAAGGAGTAAACCAATTACAAAAACTTCATCAAATAATTGTTTGTGCCATCTATAATAGCATTGTCATATAACTCAATCAGGCAAGTAAAATATAAACACAGTAAGGCAATACAAACTCTCATGCATTTAACAAGCACTTCACATTTTCCCATCTATCATGACAACAACAAAAGCCTTATCCCACTATGTGAGGTCGGCTACATGGATCATACGGTGCCATTGTGAACTCTTTAAAAATACTATTCACTGATAGATCTCGTTCTATAAGTTCACTGAGCTTTACATCAACTACTTAATGTAGTTCATTTCCCCAGCTATTATGATATAAAAATATAAACAAAGCCATATCCATAGTATAAATCTCAAACATCAAAGCCAACAAGCAGGGGCATCATAGCATTTTGCATAATACTAAGGTCATGCAACAAAACACAGAAGCTCATACATAACCATCGAAAAAATATCCATTCAATCATCCCCAACACTTTGCAACAAAATATTGCTAAGATTTATCAACCAACCATAAAAATAATAAAAAGAAAGAAAACTCACACTTCCATTAACAGACCCAAACTTCTCATCACTGAGTTCCTCTTCCTTCACTCTCACCTCATTAACCTTCATCTCTTCCCCATTTTCACTAACATGTAAATCACTCTCCTTCTTCACTTGTGCATCTTCCAAATCCTCTTCCTTCTTCACCTTATCCCCAAACCTCCTCCTCTCCCTCTTTCCTTCACCATTCCTCTCCTTCCTCTCTTCCAAAACCCTACCTCTCTTTTCCTCCCTATCCTCTCCATCATCCTCCCTCTCCTTCCTCTTCTGCCCTCTCTCCACTTCCTCCTCATACTCCCAATCCCTCTCCTCGGCCTTCGTTCTATGCTTCGCCCTCTCTCTCTCTCTTTCTCTGCTGCCTTCTCGCTCATCCCTGGATTTGTGGTGGCGCAGGCGATCGGAGTCGCGGTGGCGTCTTTCGTCGTCGCCGTCGCCGTCGCCGTCGTCGTGGCGGCGGCTGCGGTGCTTGTGGTCTCTGTGGTCGCGTTCCTTGTGGCGATGGTCTCTCTCGTCTCGAGTTCTCTTGCTGGTTTTGTCCTTCTCTACGTGTGCGTCCATTTTCTAGGGTTTCGAGATCCTTTCGCTCTCTCTCTCTCTCTCTCTCTCTCTCTCACTCGCTCGCTCGCTCGCTCTGCAGTGAAGGCCGTTGGAGATGAAGATGAAGACCAATTAGGGTTGGATTCCCTTCATTTTTCTGTTTATTCTTTTTTTTTTCCCTTTTTATTTCTGCAAAGGATGGAGATGGAGGAGTGGTGGAGGACTCCTAAATTCTATGTGAATTGCTTTTTTTTCATGGCCATAAAGACATGGGTAAAAGTGTAAATATGTGTATGACAATTTATAAACGGTGCTCCCAAAAGGTAAAGGGAAATTTAATTAGAGGTCCCTCACAAGGGAGTTAATACTGGAAAAATCTCAAAAGTTGAAAATATTAATGTAGGGTCCCAAGGGACCTCACATTAATATATTTGAAAAGTGAAAAGACAGTTTTGCCCCTAGCCTTAAAAAAAATTTACCCCTCCCTCCTCCTCCCTCACCCACCCCACCCTCCCCCCTCCTCCTCCCTCTCCCACCCCCCTCCCCCTCCAGCAGCCACCCACCTCCCACCCCCAGCCCTCTGCCCCGCCCCCTCCCCCCACCCCCAACCTCCTCCCACCCCCCCTCCCTTCATCGCCCCCAACCCCCCAGCCCCCTCCCTCCATCGCCCCCCTCCCCAGCCCCCTCCCTCCATTGCCCCCCCTCCCCACCCCCCTCCCTCCATCGCCCCCCTCCCCAGCCCCCTCCCTCCATCGCCCCCCCTCCCCAGGCGCCTCCCTCCAGCGGCCCCCCTCCCCAGCCCCCTCCCTTCATCGCCCCCCTCCCCAGCCCCCTCCCTCCAGCGGCCCCCCTCCCCAGCCCCCTCCCTCCAACGTGCCCCCTCCCCACCCCCTCCCTCCATCGCCCCCCTCCCCACCCCCTCCCTCCATCGCCCCCCCACCCCCCTCCCTCCAGCGGCCCCCCTCCCCAGCCCCCTCCCTCCATCGGCCCCCCACCCCCCTCCCTCCATCGCCCCCCACCCTGGGGGCTGGGGGGGCGATGGAGGGAGGAGGGTGGGGAGGGGGGGCCGATGGAGGGAGGGGGGTGGGAGGGGGGGCAATGGAGGGAGGGGGCTGGGGAGGGGGGCGATGGAGGGAGGGGGCTGGGGGGGTGGGGGCGATGGAGGGAGGGGGGGTGGGAGGAGGGGGCGGGGCAGGGGGCTGGCTGCTGGAGGGGGAGGGGGGTGGGAGAGGGAGGAGGAGGGGGGAGGGTGGGGGTGGGTGAGGGAGGGGTAAATTTTTTTTATGGCTAGGGGCAAAACTGTCTTTTCACTTTTCAAATATATTAATGTGAGGTCCCTTGGGACCCCACATTAATATTTTCAACTTTTGGGATTTTTCCAGTATTAACTCCCTTGTGTGGGACCTCTAATTAATTATCCCAAAGGTAAACTTAACAAAAATTAATTAAAAAAATATTCACTTGGAAACAGGTGAACAAAATTTTGATCATGCTAAGGCTTATCATGCATTTTACTTTTAATAAAAACTTTAGGAAAAGGGATAACATTAAGATATACTTCTCTACCGTTTTGTTGGTTGATGATGGTGAATTTAAGCCTTTAGTAGCAATCTCCTTCAGAAGCGGTGGTGTCTCCACTTGAGATCAAGGTTTATCAGTAGCAATAGTTCCTTGTTTAGTGGATTTATCGTGATTGTTATGAAGATATTTCTTCCCCTTAGTATCAAATGAGAGATTGCCTCCAAATTTTTCTTGGAGGAATCTTTTTCGGGCCAGGTGGGATTCGAGATATTCCATGTTGGGGCTTTGAAATAAAGGTTTTCTTTTATGGCGCTTGAGGAGTTCATAGATAGCTTTTCTATTCTCACAAGGTTTCCTCAACTATTGATCAACATTAGATTTGTTGAGGATTTCACACTCAATCTCCTCATCCTCTGGCTCTTCATGCTCCTCAATAGGGTCCTTGAATCGAACATGTTTCCCACTTCTTAAGGATATGACATTGATGGATTGGGTATCATGCATATTAGTCTCACCTTGGGGAGAAGAAAGACCTTGTTGTTGGGTTGTGAATAGAGTAAAGGTACCAATGAACTTGAAGATGCAAGACGCAAGTTGAGATATTTTTCATTGTTGGCTTTTTTCTCTCGATCTCATGAAGTTTGGAAATCTCATCACTCCTTGACTCATAATTGGGAGTTACATGGTTCATAGTGAATACTTCTTATAGCGGCTAAGGCACCCACTTTAAATATGTAGTTCAGATCCATGAAAATGATACCATTATCAAATCAAACAATAGGGGCGGCTCTCTTGAGTTAGCTCTATCCTGTCTCCCCCTCCTCTCAAATTTTTTGGGTGGTGGTGGGATCACTTTTCTCGTCGTTGTACGAGTTTTTTCATCGGCGTCTCCTTCTCCGGTTCATGCCGGGGAAGGAGACGTCTGTCACTTTCATTGGTCTGCTTTTATGTTTCCTTCATTTTCGAATAAATTGGTGTAGGAGTTTCGATGACAAGAGGAATTTCTTCTACCCAATCTTCATCTTATGTATTAGTTTTGTGGGTATGTTTGTTTCCGTGAGATCTACTCAATGAGCTTCTTTGAAAACCAAATTGATTGGTTTATTGTCGATAAGAGGTGTGGATCCTTTGGGATGGTTCTTTGAACAACCACTACTCAATGACTTTTCTACCGGTGAAGGTTCTTTTCTACCCACAAATTCTCATGAAGGAAAGATGAAGAAGATGATAGGGTTTTTGTGATGGTGGCGGCTCACTTGTAATACCCAACAAAATAATATCCAATTTATGATCAAAATTATATTTACACTCTATTTTTAAAACAAAAACAAAGTAAAGCATTAAAGGTTGAGGTCATTGACAAAATAAATATAAAACAAAAGTTCTTACTCCTCAAGTTTCTTCCCTTGCTTATTATTAGATCCTTCACCTAAAAATTGTTAATGATGAGGTGAGATCGACATCTCAGTAACTACTGAACTCTCCTAACATACACAAGCAAATTACATGTAATTACAATACAAAAGTCATTCTCATATTCGTCTGTACAAATCAACTCTTTATCCATCTCAATTGACCTCTTAATTCAAAAATGATTCCTTCATATTAATATTCTTTAATCATGCATAAATGCAGTATGCCTCCCTTATATCACCTCCACCCTTATGCTGACAGGAGCCATAGGCTAACATATAGTATAAACAGAAATAAATCCAAATAACTAGATTATTCCAAGCTCACCATTATATGAGATATACCCTGCCAAAGGTATAGAGCTCAAGCATGGACTATGGCTCCCCTCCTTAAAGAACAAATATAAGGAGGTGTCACATGTCCCATAACTTCCATGCAATCCCTGACAAAGGATGACACAGAAGAAAGGGCCTTGACAAGTACCACTACCACCACTGTGCACCGAGTGGTGGCATACCACGTGGTAATAAAATTCACCATACAATTTCTCCTCATTCTCCTCCTCTAATCTCTATCCCATCACAAATGCTCATGTAATGACAGATATATACATCCACTAACAATTAAATATTCTTTGAATTTACAATATCACGATACATTCTCTAACACAATATAATATCATCATATAAGCAAACATGCTTGAAAAGGATCAAAGTACTTATCATTCACATATTACATATCAAAACAGTTAACGACAAGCATGCTTGAAAAGGAACAAACTAATTTAACAACAAGCATGCCTGAAAAGGAACAAACTAATCATAACTGTTAGAATCTTAAGTTTTGATGAAGACTAAAATATGAAAGAATGAATTAAGTACTTAGAAAGCAATAGGTTAACATAGAATCCCAAGTAAGAGTGCAACCGGATGAGGACTTACTTCCGGATGGACTAGGACTAGCGCTCGCGGATGAATGACTCATCCCCCAGCGACAGCAGGTAATCCACTAAGGAAATAACTTAGTCCAGAGGCACTAGATATACAAAACCTTAAGACTAAGCTAGGATTCAATCGGAAGTGGAATTGCTTCCGATATCTTAGTGACTAGCGCTGGCTGTTGGTATAGATAACACTGAGCGTCAGTGAACATGAGCCACGTCTAGTGGAATTGCTTCCGATAGCTTAGTGACTAGCGCTGGCTGTTGGTATAGATAACACTGAGCGTCAGTGAACATGAGCCACGTCTAGTAGAATTGCTTCCGATTGCTTAGTAACTAGCGCTGACTGTTGGAATGAAGGACACTGAGCGAGAGTGAGTAAAAGTGAATATAACCCTTCATCCAGTAGTAGTGCTTCCGGATGTAGAAGTGCTTCCGGATCCAAGGAAGCCATCTTAGACTAAGTAAACACCCACTGTATGTGACTATGTGCTTATATTGCTAAACTAACGTTCAAGTGCAGCACACTAAGTAGAGTTGCTTCCGGATGAGAATCTGCTTCCGCAAGCAATCAAAATGTCAGAACGTTCAGAAGTGCAGTGTCAGAATGCTTTTGTCAGAGCAGAGTTGTCAGGACTACTTTTCAGAGATAAAGCAGGTCAACCCTGCTATGCATTGATGAAGCATTTATTGGGCAAACGGTAACATGGGAAAAACGGCCATATTCAAACGGCTAACCCACCTACCAAGAGGGAGAATGTTTTGAAGACTATATAAAGGAGCTCAACTTCATTTATGAAGACAATTCATTATCTTTGACATTCTTGAAAGAAGCTAGAGAGAGAAATCGAAAAATCCTTCAAGCATTCAAAGCTGCCCAGAAAAGAGAAAGAGCATTTAACTCATTGAGTGATCTCTTCATCTACATATCTCGTACTCTTTGTAGTTAAGTCTCTTCTTGTTATAAGAGCATTAATTATACTTAAGTGTGTATCACTATCTGTTCTTTGAGAGAACTTAGTTAGAAAATCCTTTATTTGTAAAGGTTGAACCCTTGCTGGTTGTAAGGGGGAGCTAGTTAGAAAGGTTGCAAGTGAGCCTTAAGTAAAACTTGTGATTGTAAGGTTGCAAGTGATCCCGTTCAAAACTTGTGGTTGTAAAGGTTCCAGGTGCACCCGTTGTAAAACCTGGGGATAGTGGAACTCGGCCTGGGTGGTTGAGAACTGGACGTAGGTCAGGTAGACCGAACCAGTATAAACTCTGGTGTTGATTTTATTTGAGCTTTTATTTTGTAGCACAATTCACCCCCCCTCTTGTGCATCCATTACCTTCATTTGGTATCAGAGCGGGTCTTTCTGACTTGATTCCCACGAATCTAGAAAGTAAAGATCCAGTAATGGATACAGACAATTCCCTGCCAGATGTCTCTATGCAACCCAACAAGCCTCCAGGCTTTGATGGGTATAACTATCCATTCTGGAAATTCCGAATGGAGACCTACAGACAATCCAGCGACATCCGACTCTGGGATGTGATTCAATATGGGAATCACACCCCTCTGGATGAAGATGGCTTTGCAAAGCAGCGATCCAGATACACTAACGAGGACTATGCTCTAGTCCAGCTAAACTTCAGGGCCATGCATTACATTCAATGCGCCCTCAGTCCTGAGGAGTTTCACAGGATCTGCCACCACAAAAGTGCTAAGGAAATGTGGGAGGCTCTTGAGGCTGCTCACTCTGGAACCAAGGGAGTGAAAGCAAGACGAGTTGAGATGCTGGTGGAAGAATTTCACAAGTTCGCCATGCTTAGTCCAACTGAGCCAATCAGAGAGCTGGAGCTCAGATTCACTCACCTCATCAACAATTTGGCCTCGCTGGGTAAGAACATTCCTGAAAGAGAGCAAGTTAGCAAGATCCTAAAGGTCTTGAAAGGTGACTGGATCACCAAAGTAACCATCTTGCAGGAAGTCCAAGGAGAATCAACCAGCTCCATCACTGCACTATTTGGCTCTCTAGCTGAATATGAACCTACCCTGCTGACTCAGAGAGCTCCTCAAGCCTCATCCAAAACCAAGAATCTTGCCCTTGTTGCTCCCAGCAAGGAGATCGATGATGATGATGAGGATGATGAGGAGGAAATGGATGATGAGAAGATGACTATGATGGTGAGAAAGTTCAGAAAGTTCTTCAGAAAGAAAGGAGGCTTTCAGAAAGGTGACTCCAGCCAGAAGAGGGGATACAAGAAGGAAAAGGCCCCTGTGTGCTTTGAATGTAAGAAGCCTGGTCACTTCAAGGCTGAGTGTCTCAGTCTGCAGAAGTCAAAAGGCAAAGACAAAAGAAAGGCCTTCGTATCCTCTATCTGGGTCAATAGCTCAGATGACGAAGCAAGTGATGAAGAAGAAGTTGCCAACCTCTGCCTAGTAGCCAGAGAAGATGATGAGGAAGCATCTTCAGATTTTGACCTCACCCACGAAGACAATGAGGTAACTTTCTTTGAATTGCAAGAGGCTTACAATGAGGTTCATGAAGAATTCTCTCGATTATGTAAAGCCTACAAAGTGTTAAAAACTAAAAAGGAATCGCTTGAGTCCAAGGTGGACTCACTAAGTGAAGAGCTAGCGGAAGCCAGAAAGCTTCTGGTAGCGGATGGCAAGGGTTCTCCCCAAGCAGAACCCAATGCCCCAACAGTTGAGAGCTGCCCTAATTGCAGCAAAATCTCAGCTGAGAAAGACAAGCTGCAAAATGCCCCGCAGAAGTTTACAAATGGGTCAGAAATGTTAAATATAATTTTAATGAATCGAAGGGCATATAGGGATAGGACTGGCTTAGGATATACTCCTAGAGAGAAAAAGTGGGTGGAACCAAAAGTGAAGCCCTACTTAAAATTCTTCCACAAAGCCACTAGTCACAGCTCCTCACCCTTCAGCTTCTGTAACTATTGCAACAGGAAAGGACACTCCACGTCCACCTGTAATGCCAAGAAGCATGGAGCAAGTAGCTCTTACAAATGGGTCCCTAAAGGAACCAAGGCTACAAAGGATCCTCCCCCTGTAAAGGAAACTAAGGGAGGACAGGGATCCCGAGCCTGGAAACAATCCACAGGGAAAACCCAAAAGCCTAAAGCCAGCACTAGGCCAGAGGCACTGAATGATCATAAGCCCAAGGTCAAGGCTAACACTAGACCAAGGGCACTGAAAACTAATGACAGAGGACCCAAGAAAGGTTGGGTACCTAAGCTTACTTGATTTTTCCAGGTGTGTCTCAAAGCATCCAAGAACAGAAAATGGTATATTGAAAGCGGATGCTCGAGACATATGACTGGAGACAGAGACAAGTTCAAATCTCTGGTGATCAAAGACGGAGCCACAGTAACCTTTGGAGGAAATCAAAGTGGAAAGATTACTGGAGTTGGAGAAGTCGGACCAGTAAAAGACGTCTATCTGGTGGACAGTCTCTGTCACAACCTGCTGAGCGTGAGCTAGAGCACTGACAAAGGAAATTGGGTAATCTTCGATTCACATGAGTGCATAATAGTTGATAAGCAGGATCTGAATTTAGATAAGGCCAATTTAAAATGCAAACTTAAGGCAAACAGAAATGGAAACCTATATACTCTAGACTTATGTCAACAACTGGAAGAAAAATGTTTAATATCTAGTGATGAGAACAGTTGGCTTTGGCATAAGAGGTTAGCTCATGTTAATTTTACTCAACTTGATATGCTAATTAAAAGGAGCTAGCTATAGGTATTCCATCCTTTAAGGTAAAACATGATTTTATTTGTGAATCCTGCCAACGAGGGAAGCAAACAAAGTCCTCGTTTAAAACCAAGAAGAGAGTCTCCACCAGCAGGCCCTTGGAACTAATCCATATGGATTTGGTTGGGCCAGCTAGAGTGAAGAGCTTGGGTGGAAACCTGTATGCTCTAGTGGTGGTGGATGACTATTCAAGGTTCACTTGGACTATGTTTCTTGCCTCTAAGCAAGATGCTTTTGATGCTTTTGTTGTCCTGGCTAAGAAAGTGCACAATGAGAGAGAGCTCAAAATCACAGCCATAAGGACAGACCATGGAGGAGAGTTTGAGAACCATAGCTTCTCTAAGCTATGTAAGCAAAATGGTATTGAACACAACTTCTCAGCTCCTAGAACTCCTCAGCAAAACGGAGTGGTCGAGAGAAAGAACAGGGTTCTGACTGAGATGGCTAGAAGCATGCTCAACGAGAAAGAGGTTTCTCAAGTGTTCTGGGCGGACGCTATGAGCACTGCTTGCTATATCTCTAACAGAGCCTATGTTCGCAAGGGCTTGGACAAGACTCCCTATGAGTTGTACAAAAGGAGGAAGCCCAACATCAGCCACCTCAGAATCTTTGGATCAAAATGCTATGTGCATAACAATGGAAAGATAAATCTGGGTAAGTTTGATCCAAAAGCTGATGTAGGTATATTCATAGGATATTCCCTTAGGAGTAAAGCATATAGAATATACAACATGAGAACTAGAATTGTGGAAGAGTCAATGCATGTTGTATTTGATGAAACTCCTACATGGGGACAATCCACAGAAGATGATGAAATGCTTAATCTTCCAAAACCACCATCATCTTCTTCACCACCAAAAGAAACACCAGCAAGCAATCTCAAAGAAGAAGATGAACCCAGTGATGAACCTAGAGTGCAGACCGTGCCTGATGAGACACAGTTGCCAACAGCTAGGAGACATCACAGGGATCATCCTCTTGATCAAGTGCTTGGTGATGTTTCTTCTGGTGTCAGAACCAGAAGGCAAGTTCAAAATGAAGTTGAGTTTGGAGCATTTCTATCTCAAATCGAACCAACTTCAGTTGAACAAGCTCTTGAGGACTGCGACTGGATTATTGCCATGCAGGAAGAGCTAAATCAATTTGAGAGAAGCCAAGTCTGGGAACTAGTCCCAAGGCCGTCTCATCAATCCATAGTGGGGACCAAGTGGGTCTTCAAAAACAAAGTGGATGAGACAGGTCAAATTACAAGAAACAAAGTCAGATTAGTAGCCAAAGGATATAACCAAGAAGAAGGCATTGACTATGAAGAGACTTTTGCTCCAGTCGCTAGACTTGAGGCAATAAGAATTCTTCTAGCCTTTGCTTCCATGAAAGGCTTTAGATTATATCAAATGGATGTAAAGAGTGTTTTTCTTAATGGTTATATTAAAGAAGAGGTATATGTAGAACAACCTCCTGGCTTTGAGGATCACAAGCATCCCAAACATGTGTATAGACTAAAGAAAGCTTTATATGGCCTGAAACAAGCTCCTCGAGCTTGGTATGAGAGACTCAGCAGCTTCCTGCTGGGCAAGGGTTTCTCAAGGGGCAAACTAGATAATACACTGTTTATCCTTCACAAAGATAGAGATATGTTAATTGTCCAAATTTATGTTGATGATATTATTTTTGGGGCAACTAATGAAAAGCTTTGTGAAGATTTCTCTAAGACTATGCAGGGTGAGTTTGAAATGTCAATGATGGGAGAACTAACGTTCTTCCTAGGTCTGCAAATTAAACAGAAGAAGAATGGAATCTTCATCTCCCAAGCTAAGTACTGCAGAGAGCTACTCAAAAAGTTTGGGATGGATGAATGCAAGGAGTATGACACTCCCATGAGCACCACTGCCGCACTCGACGCTGACGCAAAGGGTAAATCTGTCAGCCTGCCCATGTACAGGGGAATGATAGGTTCCCTCCTATACTTAACGGCAAGCAGGCCTGACATTCAATTTAGTGTAGGCATGTGTGCTAGGTTTCAAGCCAACCCCAAGGAGTCACACTTAACATGTGTTAAACGTATTCTGAGATACCTTGAGGGAACACAAGAACTTGGTCTTTGGTATCCCAGAGGTAACCAAGAGTTCTTGTGGGCTTACTCTGACTCTGACCATGCAGGTTATAAAACAGATAGGAAGAGCACCAGTGGACAATGCGCCTTCCTTGGTGGTTGTCTGGTGTCTTGGGCTAGCAAGAAGCAAACCTGCGTGTCTTTGTCATCCACTGAGGCAGAATACATTGCTGCTGCAAGCTGTTGTGCTCAAGTGTTGTGGCTGAAGAACCAACTGAGAGACCTTGGCTTGGAGTTCCCTGAGGCACCCATCCTCTGTGACAACACAAGCACAATCAGCCTCGCCAAGAATCCAGTTCAGCACACAAGGACAAAGCACATTGATGTCAGACATCACTTCATAAGAGACCATGTTCAAAAGAAGGATGTCAAAGTACAATTTGTCCCAACTCAACAACAGCTTGCTGATATCTTCACCAAGCCTCTGGGGGTTGACCAATTTACTTTCATAAGAGGTGATTTGGGAATGGTAAACCCAAATGAGGTGTAATTTTTCAATTATTATACTTGATTGTTTAAAACCTACAACAATACTAACTTAGGCATCGGAGTGCCAATACTTGTTTTGCAGGTCCCCAATGTTAAATCTTAAGCAATTGCAACCGGAAGCAAAACCACTTCCGGATGATCAGTCGCTGACACTTGATGTTGGAACTAAGAGAGCGCCAGTGCCAGACCAAGGGACACATCACTTCAGAAAACGCTTCATCTCCCTCCATGAGAAGTTGTGCCTTCTCTGATAAGTTGAAGCGACACATGTCATAAGGTGCGCCGTTTCAATTAAAATGTTTACGTTACCAAATGTGCAAACATACGTTTTCATCTGAAGAGTCATGCCCATTTTACCCTCAGTAACTTTGCATATAAATAGGGTGTCACTTTCACTTTCACTTTTTACTTGCACAAATTTTTCTTACCCACATATTCTCTGCATACATTCTTCATTTCTTCATCTGTGTTCTTCATCTTCTTCATATTCTTCTTCGCATCTCTCACCACAATCATACAAACCCACACAAAAATGGCCGGCTCACATGAAACAAACCCAATTACCAAGAAATCTACCTCATCCAAGAAATCTAAGTCCAAATCTGGAAAATCTGGGCATAAGCACACTGGGAAATCTGGGCAATCTGATGAACATCTTGAAGGTCGCCATGGACTTTCTGGGCAGACACAAGGGGTGAATGAACAAGTCCATGAACAGCCTGGACATTCTGGGAGAGTGGAAGAACAGCCAGAGGAAACTGGGCATGAACAAGTGCAAGCCAAGAGGAAAGGGACGAAGAAGGTTCAGTTCGTTGAAGAGCCTTCTTCCAAAAGACAGAGGGTTGAAGAGGATGACCCTTCGATTTACAGAGATGGGGCTTTGGAGGCCGTTTCCTCCAAGTTTGAGACAATCAAACCCTACTTCAACAACGGCTTGTTCATCGATCTGGACAAGATAGATGACCTAGGGTTTCCACATCTACGCCCCTATCTGGAAAAGTACATGCCCTGGCTGGGAATCAAGCAAGACTACAACATCAACGTCCTGCGAGTCTTCTGTGAATCCCTCTCTGGAAAGGTTAGCTACAAGAAGGTAGATGGGAAGGAGCAGATCCGCAGACTCACTTTCACTGCCACAGTAAGGGGGAGAACCTTCAGTTTCACCTGGAGGACACTCAATGAGTTAATGGGGATCACAGAAGAGGGCATGAATGAGTGGCTGTACCCTGAGTCACTCAAATACAACAAGGAGGAACTCGAGAAGTTGTATGGCACCCTAGGAAAGAAGGTGTCCAAGATGTCTGACTCCAACAGACTTCTGTACTACATCTACTCCCGAATGATGACACACAAGGGGGGTAACTTCAACGAGTTCACTCTGCTGGACAATCCATGGTTCCCCAGACTTCTCTCCCACCAGCCAATCAACCCCGGACAGTTGATCAGCCTTGAGCTTCAGAGATGGTTGGTTAATGACAAGGCTGGATATCTTCCCTACCCCAACATCCTTGCCTTCCTCCTTGAGAAGAAGTTGATCAAGGCTACATCCGATGTGGAGGAAGAGAATATAAAGTGTGCTCCTGTTGGGGCAACTAACATCAGCAAGATGGGCATCAGATACCTGAAGCCTGCGAAGCCCACTCGCTCAGGATCACAGGCAGGCAGTGCCTCTCAGACCTCAGTCCCCTCTGCATCTGGTGCAGGGGATCAAGAAGTTGACTCCCATCCCGGACCAAGCCGTGCTGCGAGGGTGCCAGCCACTGTGAAGGCATTTGCTCAGGAGATGAAGGAAGAGATTCTCCTTCAACTTTCTGCATCTTTGGTGGCCCCTCTGAGGAATGACTGTGATGCTGGGTTCCAGCAGCAAGGGGAGCGCATCCAGCGACTTGAGGACAGAGTAGGCCAGGTTGAGACTCAGCTTGCCAGGGTGGATGCCAAGCTAGATCTTATTCTCCAACACCACCAGATTCCCCAACCACAACAAGGTAACCTACCACCACCTCCTCCTCCTCCCCAAAACCCACCTCCTCCTCCTTCTAGTCACTCTCAACTTCCCCCTCCTCCTCCTCCTAACACTCAACAACCACAGCCACCTCCACAAAATGACCATCAACCCCCACCATCACCAAACAATGACCACCAATCCCAGCCTTCACCTAACCATGACCAGCAACCCCAAGACTCACCCCAACAATCTCCTCGCCAATCACCTCTAAACTCCCCATCTCCACTTAACTCCCCCACTCGCACACCACCCAACGCCCCTACTCGCTCACCACTCAACCCCTCTGCCGGACCATCCCATCCTAACCCTACCAACCCCAACTCTAGACCCAGATCCAACCCATTGGCCGAGCACCTTGGCTTCTAAACTGCCATTCACCCCCTCAGCAACATATATCTGAGAGATTACCCCCGCCTTCAGCGAATCTCTGAGGATCACTTACCTTTTACCCCACACTCTTCCACTGCCTTCACTGAATATTCTTCCACCTATCCGTTCGAAGGTCTATTCGTAGATCCCACTTGGTTCCCCAATCCTCCCAGATCCCCAGAAACTACCTTACCTACATCCTCCTCAGAACCTTCACCCCCAAAAAGATTTGGCCCTGAACCTCTACCCTCCTCTTCATCCACTCCATCCCTGGCACTCGCCCTTGTTGATGATGACAAAAGGGGGAGAAATGTGATGTCCGCCCTTCGCCTGACCATGGACACAAGGGATATGCTCAGCCAACCATCCCTCTGGCTTGATGAAGACATCACGGCTGCCCTCCGTCGTGCCATGGAATCCCAAAGACTGGGTGGTGCTGAGAACCTAATTAGAGGAGAAGCTATCCGGTTCATGCAGCAGCAAAGGTTGGATGAGCAAGGATAAAAATGGGACATGGTGGTGTTTGAGCAGGATGAGCAATCCTCACAGCCTGAGTCATCTTCATCAGAGCCTTCTTCAACTAAGAAGAGTAAAAACATTGTTGAAGAAATCATGATGAAGTGGGGGTTGAAGAAGATCAACCATCCTCCCATTGTGATCGCCAAGCCAATCCCTACATCCTCTGGGCAAACGTCTGAGATCCCTACTTCTGAGCAATCATCTGCCCCTCCTCCTCCATCTGAGCCAGCAGTTACATTCAGTGAGTCTAGGAAGAAGGTCGTTGCTAGAAAGCGTGCCAAGAAGGTTATTGCCTCCACTGAACCTGCTGAGAATGAGGAAGAGACCCCATCTGACCAACCTGAGCAAGAAACTTCGTCTGCTCAAGTTGAGCAAGAGATCCCATCTGTACAAGCAGTTCCAATTCTGAGGGAAGTCAAGTTGGAGATAGAGGACATGACTCCTGAGGAATTCGAAAAGTATGGGTACACAGACAGACTATCCTTTGGTCAGATGGCTTGCCTGGATGCTGAGAGAGCAAGTGCCAAATCTACTCAGCCAATAAGCAAGAGCAAAGGAAAGGGTAAAGGCAAGGGGAAGAGGAAAGCCCAGGAAGTTGAGGAGGATCCCAACTTCCCTGTATGGAATGTGAAGATTCGGGCTGTCCACTTTCCTAATGGCGAGGTCACCCACTTCTCAGATGCAACAGGATTCCCAGGCTATGAGGAAGTAGAAAATATGAAGAGAGCCTTCGAGGAGTCTGTTGAGTCTGAGAGACTTAGAAGGGAAAGGGATGAAGAAGAGCTTCAACAGATCATTGCTCAGATTGACCGGAATGTGCATGAAGCCGAATTAGCCAAACTCCAGAAAGAGAATGAAGAGAGACAGAAAGAGAGGGAGAGGAAAAAGAAACACCAAATCTAAACCCCCATTCCAACCCTTTTAACTTAGAAATTTTCTTTGTTTTTCCATGCATATTTCATTCTTGCTTAGTGTAGATTACTTGTATATGTTATTTGCTTGTATACTCTAACTTGTAATCCCTGTTTATCAATGAATTATTTCTAAGTTACTTGTGCCTAATCTATTGCTTTTATCCCTCTACTAATCCTTTCATATGAACTTAATCGATAAAACTAAGTTTGTCATCATCAAAAAGGGGGAGAATGTTAGAATCTTAAATTTTGATGAAGACTAAAATATGAAAGAATGAATTAAGTACTTAGAAAGCAATAGGTTAACATAGAATCTCAAGTAAGAGTGCAACCGGATGAGGACTTACTTGCGGATGGACTAGGACTAGCGCTCGCGGATGAATGACTCATCCCCCAGCGACAGCAGGTAATCCACTAAGGAAATAACTTAGTCCAGAGGCACTAGATATACAAAACCTTAAGACTAAGCTAGGATTCAACAGGAAGTGGAATTGCTTCCGATAGCTTAGTGACTAGCGCTGGCTGTTGGTATAGATAACACTGAGCGTCAGTGAACATGAGCCACGTCTAGTGGAATTGCTTCCGATAGCTTAATGACTAGCGCTGGCTGTTGGTATAGATAACACTGAGCGTCAGTGAACATGAGCCACGTCTAGTAGAATTGCTTCCGATTGCTTAGTAACTAGCGCTGACTGTTGGAATGAAGGACACTGAGCGAGAGTGAGTAAAAGTGAATATAACCCTTCATCCAGTAGTAGTGCTTCCGGATGTAGAAGTGCTTCCGGATCCAAGGAAGCCATCTTAGACTAAGTAAACACCCACTGTATGTGACTATGTGCTTATATTGCTAAACTAACGTTCAAGTGCAGCACACTAAGTAGAGTTGCTTCCGGATGAGAATCTGCTTCCGCAAGCAATCAGAATGTCAGAACGTTCAGAAGTGCAGTGTCAGAATGCTTTTGTCAGAGCAGAGTTGTCAGGACTACTTTTCAGAGATAAAGCAGGTCAACCCTGCTATGCATTGATGAAGCATTTATTGGGCAAACGGTAACATGGGAAAAACGGCCATATTCAAACGGCTAACCCACCTACCAAGAGGGAGAATGTTTTGAAGACTATATAAAGGAGCTCAACTTCATTTATGAAGACAATTCATTATCTTTGACATTCTTGAAAGTAGCTAGAGAGAGAAATCGAAAAATCCTTCAAGCATTCAAAGCTGCCCAGAAAAGAGAAAGAGCATTTAACTCATTGAGTGATCTCTTCATCTACATATCTCGTACTCTTTGTAGTTAAGTCTCTTCTTGTTATAAGAGCATTAATTATACTTAAGTGTGTATCACTATCTGTTCTTTGAGAGAACTTAGTTAGAAAATCCTTTATTTGTAAAGGTTGAACCCTTGCTGGTTGTAAGGGGGAGCTAGTTAGAAAGGTTGCAAGTGAGCCTTAAGTAAAACTTGTGATTGTAAGGTTGCAAGTGATCCCGTTCAAAACTTGTGGTTGTAAAGGTTCCAGGTGCACCCGTTGTAAAACCTGGGGATAGTGGAACTCGGCCTGGGTGGTTGAGAACTGGACGTAGGTCAGGTAGACCGAACCAGTATAAACTCTGGTGTTGATTTTATTTGAGCTTTTATTTTGTAGCACAATTCACCCCCCTCTTGTGCATCCATTACCTTCAATAACAGCGCACATTTTTAAATTAAGAGGTAATCAGTAATCGATCAGATTATAATTATACATAACTTACAAGCATACGAAAGAATCATTCAGAGGTACTCGTTGATCCAGCTCACAGGTAATCACATAAAGGTAATCTGACAAAGTTAAACTGAAGCTCTTAACAAAACTCTACAGCAACACCCATATAATTCATACTTAGAAGTTTCCATAAAATATGAGAAGGAGTAAAATATAGAGTTTTGACAGTGAAATATATATTTTTGCTATACCCAGAAAAATGAAAATAAAAATTTGATATGATGCCTTTATTCTAAGTGGTGATTATGGGTAATAAGAAGTACAAGAAAAAAAAGATGGGTGAAAAGATAAATGGAGTTTAAGCACTGGAAATCTCATTATGCATACCCAGAATATTGTACTAGTGCTTTGAAAAATGATGGTAAAAAAATGAAATACAAAATAGGTTCAGTAAATATATTTATAAGAGATGTGCATCCTGCAAACCCACAAATAGGAGTTTTAATACATAAATTATATACACACACATACGGTTTACAATAATAATATTTGAATAAAATGATTGAAAAATAGTACAATATACATTCACATCCACGCATGGCTGGAAAAAGGCTTTTCGGATATGTTATTGAATATGTGAACCCAACAAACAAAATTCAAGAAAGGACGAATGAAAGAAGGGTCATGAAAAAAATGATTATTAAAAATACATCCTAACCCATACATATATATATTGAAAATTTGATAAAGAAAATAATGACAAAGCATGTGAAAGAAAAATACATATATAAAATATTATATATGTACAAACGAGGATGTGGAGGCTACCATGTGAGTATGAACATGTGAGTATGAAGGAATGCCAAAAAGTGAACATGAGAAGGGAAAAAAAATTAAATAGAAAGAGTCTAGGTTTCTACAAATGGGCTTTCTACAATTAGGCCCAATAAACTTGAAAAGAAAATACAACATATTTTTATATATTTATATTTTAATTCTTTTCTTTATAATTGCTTTTCTAGTATATAAAAGTCATCCACATGATAAGATTTACATATTTATTTATTTATTTTTTGTTTTAACACAAATTTATTACTTCTTAAAAGCGCTATTCTCAAATAAAAATTTTAAAATGTCACAAAGTGCTAACAAAATATGAGATGTTACATCACTCCTATTTACCTTTTTGAGTTTTTTATGTATTATCATTTGAATTTTCTTTTTTGCAGACCTATTTTGTATTCTAATTTTCTAGTTTAATAAAAAAATTTCTACTTCCTAATCAAAACAAAAGAAGATCCATGAAAATGATAACATAGTATCATCAACTCTCTACTTGGTGGACTCACAAGTGAAAAATGTGTAAATCTATCAATTCTAGTATAAAGTACCTTTAGTTCCTTCATAAGGCAATCTAGCTTCGGTATACGTAAGGGAGTGAGTTCAACCTTGTCTAAAACCTTGATGGACTAACTAGAGGTGTGGTACTTAGAAATAGCAAGTTTCTGAATTATACTTCATGCATCATCGGAATGCAATCTAGAAAATATCCTTGAGTGGCTGACTCTAACAAGTCTTGATACTTTTCCAACAAACCATCATAGAAGGTATGCCGTATGCACAATTTGTAAAATCTTAGCTTTTTATAACTCTATTTATAGCCTTCTAATCAATTTATAACCACTTTCTAATGTTAGAAGCCCAAAAATATGAATAAATTAAAACTTTTATATTTCAAAAACTAGATTAAAAGAATTTCCTGCATAAACTTGGGCTTCTAAACAATTTATGAAATTGTAACCGTTTCTTGAAAACTGCAGCGGATTATAAATTCATTAAATAGCTACATTAGTAGCCACTACTTAATTTTATTTTATACACCTATAGTATCTAATGTAACTAAATACTAAACATATTTGAGTCTAACTATTACAATGTTATATAAATATAATTCGGCTATCGCAGGTGATAGCTTATACCTATATACACCACAAGCTATGAACTTGTATAGAAATACAATAACTAACATATATAACAAATATATTTCACTATGAGCTTCGGGCCTAACAAGCATCCCTCCTACCTTCCACTAGAGCTTCCCACAGAATCTACTTCTCCCTGCTTATCTGTAAAAACATTTTGGAAAACAGTGAGATTCAAAGAATCCCAATAACAGTTTATTTCAATAGTTTACCTTTAAATCATGATAATATTTTCCTTTTTCCAACCTCTTGTTGGAACCTGCCTATTTCCAATCTCTTATTGGAACTTGCCTCACTATACCAACCACTATTAACGATATATTTGTCAAATGATGGAGGTATTCTGTACCTGCAGGGTTTCTGAAAATGTTTGGCATAGGGGGAGCGACCCACCTGATGCCTAGAGTACTCTACTTTCTTATTTATCTATCTGAGATAAATATCCTTCCTCTTCTTAGGATCAACATTATCATGTTTTTGAAAAATAATCATGCGCGCTTATAACTATTGAATTAAACTGTTACCTGTCCTTCACTTTACTGATACTCCTCATTTTCTTCTTGCTGCCTCCAAGTACTTGTCTCCTAACTTCTCCTATTATTACATAAAGTAATAATGGCTATAAGTAAGTATTCTACATAACAAGCAAAACGTCTCTCTCGAACCTATACTACTACCCAATTCCCTTTCTCATTTACACTATCTTATGGAATATTTTCATTCTTGTTTAGCCTAGATATCTTTAACAATCATAATGAAAAGAATATACAAACCAATTTTCAGCTTAATAATCACAAGGACATCCAATTGCTTATCATACACATACTTCACACATCAATCATATCATCCCAAATGACATTTATACTGACATTTCATGGAATCAAAGTTAAGAGTAAACATATGAAAATCAATGAAACAGTAAAACAAAAACATTAAAGTACATATTCAATTATACAACCACATAACTTCATAAATATTATCATTATTATTTACAATATTAATTAAACAAAATAAGGGAACCAAAATCAGTTGTAGTAGCTTTTATATTCTCCCAACATTACTCTACATTTAAGTCTTTTACAATGGTGCTTCTTTTATTAGCCTATTTGTACTTCTTCCAACTTTACATATTGCAATTAAATGAAAACTTTTAAATAGATACCAACAATAATTCATACATCTATAGTATAGGCATTCACAATGTTCTTTATAGTTTAAAACATTTGATGTAATAAACACAAGAGAGTTTAATTAAACATAACTTACGTATTTTAAAACATCAACCATGAACTTTGGGTTCTATTACCTTTATCACCATCAAAACACATACATGCAGATCCCATACTAATCAACTTCATATTAAATCCTCCGTATTTGACATACAATCAGCCCATATATCCACCATAGAGAGCATTAGTTCAGCAATTTATTTACATATATTCCAATCAAGTTTTTGATTCACTAATCAATTAACAACCTTGTTAGACCTTTGAAATTTTATCCATTTCATCCAACAAGTTCTTTAGCATATTCAACTCTAATACAAACTGTTGCGACATAATTCAGTTCAGTGAAGGAAGCCCATTAAGCCCAAAAAGAAAATAAGTCTGAAGGGGCCCAAAGCGCCAGAAGGTCGACAAGTGCATCATTGCTGGTCAAAGATACTTTGTAACCGCCGATTAATTTCCATATTTATGAAAATCAAAACGGAAATACCCATAAGTATGGGAATTGATTATTCCAACGGGAAGGAAATTTGTAGCCTATATATAGAAACACAATCCATGTAAAGAGGGCATCCAATATTCTCTGAATCTTCTACTTTCTATTTCACTCTTTTGTTAGTCGACTAAAATCTAGGCGACTGAACTCTTGTATTATCATAGTGGTTCGTCCACCCATTTTGAATAAAGTCATTATTCTTCGATTTGGTATATTCGTGTATCAACATTTGGCGCCGTCTGTGGGGACGATAGTCTTTTCATATAAGCTACCGTCTTTTTGGCAAATCATTTACAATGGAACAACCCAACCATGGTGATCAGTTCTCTCAAATTCTAGCAAAGTTGACTGAACAATCTGAAAGGATGTCTAGGCAGGAGCAATTTGTCACACAGCAGAGCGAAGCCATTGCCATTCAAACTGAAACTCTGGAACGATTGCAGAAGGAAAATCAAGAGTTACACCAAAAAATAAATGTCATCGCTGATAAGCATCCTGAGAATGAAGAAGAACGCGAGGATGATATTCCTCACGATTCTGAAGGTGGAGGTAAGAAAGATACTGAGCATAACAATTCTGGTCATGATGCAGGATCTGAAGAAGAAGAATCCACAAAAGCATCCACTTATACAGGTGACACACGTGCCACTGAAACGGAGTTTTTGAAGAAGAAAGTGCAAACTCTCGAAAGAACGGTGTTGCAAATCCCAGGAATCAGAAAACCATTTGAGTCTGCCAGATTGGGAAATTATTCATATAGCCCATTTGTCGATCAAATTGCTTTAATTGACTTACCTGAACGTTTTGTGTTTCCTGTTTTGCCGAAATATAGTGGAAAAACAGATCCTGATGAGCAAATGGCACAGTATAGACAAATTATGATGGCTGCCGTCATACCTGCCGGAAAACGTCAAGCTGCGATGTGTCGTGGTTTTGGCATTAGCCTAATAGGTCCAGCATTGTCATGGTGGACAAATTTCATGCCAGGTAGTATTAATTTGTTTAGTCAACTAACTGAAATGTTTGTGCAGCAATTTGCTAGTAGTCGTAATTTGATCAAAACATCTGATGATTTATATAGAATATTACAAAGACCTAATGAAACTACTAGGGAAATATTAACCAGGTTTACTCAAGAAATGGTAAGTATTCCAAATTGTGACGAATTTATAGCTGTGCAAGCTTTTCGTAGATGTTTGCTTCCAGGTTCACAGCTTTATAAAGAGCTCACTATGCATCAAGTTAAGACATGGGTGGAAGTACAAGCTTATGCTTGGGCTCAGATAAGGTGGGAGGAAGATGATGCAAAATTTAGATTAGAGTTAGCTGAGCGACAGAAAAATACACAGCAAGGTGGTTACGTCGATAGGCGATCTCAGAAATCTCGAGGTAAGAATTGGAGATCTGAACCTTATTCCACAGGTAATCGAGGAGGATCGCATGGAGATGACTCCAAAAAGCCGCCCGTGCCCAAATTGAGTGAGCATAATTTTTCAGTAAGCCCGGCGGAATTAGTGAACACATTGCAGAAGCTAGGCGATTCCGTTAGGTGGCTCAATAAGCTTAAACGTGAGCCAGAAAAGCGTAACCCGGATAAATGGTGTCATTTTCATGACGACCATGGACATAGAACGGAAGATTGTATTCAACTGAGAAAAGAAGTGGTGGAATTGATGAAGAAAGGTATGTTAAAAGATATTATAAAAAGTAATAAAAATACATCTCGTGCAGGTGATGCACAACAAAAGCCGGTCCATTCGTCGACTACACCACAGAATGCTCGTACCATTCATATGATAATAGGTGGGTCCGAGGTAAGTGGAAGTACATATTCTGCAGCAAAGAGACATGCTCGCTCTTTGTTTAATTATGATTCATCGACTAGATATTTAGGCGACGTTATGTCGACTAGTAATATTAATGAACAAATAACTTTTAAGAGTAGTGAAATTCAAATGTTTTCTTATCATGACGATGCTTTGGTAATAACTTTAATGATAGCTAATTGCAATGTCAAACGAGTTTTAATCGATGCAGGTAGTTCTGTTAATATAATTTATTTGCAAACAGCTAAAGAGATAAATTTAGAATCTCAAATTGTACAAGCACCTACAATATTGGTCTTCGAAAATGGAGCACCAGATAGGACGGTAGGGGAAATTTCTTTTGTCACCCAGGTTGTGGGTGTCAATCAACTAATCAAATTTCAGGTGATGGATTGCCCGTCAGCATATAATGTGTTGTTAGGTCGACCATGGATTCATCAAATGAGGTCTGTACCATCTACTTTGCATCAATCCATCAAGTTTCATACTCCTTGGGGGGTAAGGGAAATTAAAGGAGAACAAAGAATTGCAAGAGAATGCTATCAAACTGCTTTAAAAGGAACTTCAAAAAGTCTTGAGCCCGTATAGCAATTACAGAATCTGTCTCCCACGGATAAGGGGGGCTTAGGTGACGAATTAGAGAAAATTTCTTTGATTCCTGAAAAACCTGAGAGGACTTTATCCATTGGAGCAGATTTGAGTAAAGAAATTAGGGAAGAATTAATTGCATTTTTATCTAACAATTTGGATTGTTTTGCTTGGTCTCATGAGGATATGACAGGAATTAGCTCAGAGGTAATAGTTCATCGGTTGAATGTGAATTCATCGTTTAAACCAGTTAGGCAAAAAAGAAGGAAATTCGCACCTGAAAGAAATAAAATTATAAATGATGAAGTTGACAAATTATTGAACATTGGTTCAGTAAGGGAGGTACAGTATCCAGATTGGTTAGCTAATGTGGTAGTAGTACCTAAAAAGAATGGTAAGCATAGAGTGTGTATTGATTTTACAGATTTAAACAAAGCATGTCCAAAAGATTCTTTTCCATTGCCTCATATAGATACATTAGTTGACGCTACTTCAGGTCATGAGTTGTTAAGTTTTATGGATGCTTTTTCTGGGTATAATCAAATTTTAATGCATAGTGATGATCAAGAGAAAACATCTTTCATAACAGAAAGAGGCACTTATTGTTATAAAGTCATGCCATTTGGTTTGAAAAATGCAGGAGCAACTTATCAACGGTTAGTGAATAAAATGTTTTATCAACATCTAGGAAAAACTATGGAAGTCTATATAGACGACATGTTAGTTAAGTCTTTAAAAGCAGTAGATCACGTTAGTCATTTGAAGCAAGCTTTTGATTTGTTAAGAGAGTATAATATGAAATTGAATCCTGAAAAATGTTCTTTTGAGGTAAAATCAGGAAAGTTTTTAGGGTATCTTGTTTCAAAAAGGGGGATTGAAGCTAATCCAGCACAAATTAAAGCAGTAATGGAAATTCCTTCTCCTCAAAATGTTAAGGATGTTCAGAAACTAACAGGGCGTCTAGCTGCTTTGACTCGTTTTATTTCCAGGTCATTTGAGAAGTGTCAACCATTTTTTGAAGCTTTGAGAAAATGCAAAGATTTCCAATGGAATGATAAAGCAGAAGGAGCTCTGCAATGTCTAAAAAGTTATTTAAGTAGTCCACCTTTGTTAATGAAACCTGAAGCAGGTGAAGTGTTGTATTTGTACTTAGCTATGGCAGAAAGTGCAGTAAGTGCGGTGTTGATAAAAGAAATTGGAAAGAAGCAAAATCCAGTCTACTACGTGAGTAAGGAGTTACTTGACACGGAGACCAGGTATTCTTTAATGGAAAAATTAGCTTTGGCTTTGGTATCAGCTTCTAAGAAGTTGAGGCCTTATTTTCAATGTCATCCTATAGTGGTAGTAACTAATTATCCTTTAAGGAATGTTTTGCATAAACCCGATTTATCTGGTCGACTAGTAAAATGGGCAATAGAGCTTAGTGAATTTGATATTTCGTATTTGCCTAGAACATCAATTAAATCTCAAGCATTAGCTGATTTTGTAGCTGAGTTTAGCCCTAATTTGCAGCAAGAAATAAATAAAAGTACATTAGGCGAGAGTCGACAAAGTACTGGACAAGCTCCATGGGAGTTGCATGTCGATGGTTCCACCCATTCTAAAGGAACAGGGGTAGGAATTGTTTTACAGAACATACATGGAGACAAAATAGAACAAGCTATAAAATGTGGATTTAAAGCAACTAATAATGAGGTAGAATATGAGGCTCTAATTGCTGGTTTAAAATTAGCTCTAAGTTTAGGAATAGCATCCTTGATAGTCTGTAGTGATTCACAGTTAGTTTCAAAGCAAGTTGAAAAAAGTTATCAAACAAAGGATGATAGAATGAAAAAATACTTAGGTATTATGGAAGGTTTAGTAGACAAATTCGAGAATTTTGAATTAAAACAGATTAGTCGATGATTGGACCAAATTTCATACCTTTAAGCATGTGCATTTGAGCTTAATTAGTGTGGTTTATTTGTTATATTTGATCATTATTGGTACATTTTTATGCGCATGCTTATGTATAAATATTTGAAGAATAACAGCCATATTACTTGCATTTTATGAAACCAAGGGTATTTTGGTCATTTTGACTATGTGATGTGTTCCTTATGTAGGGGGGTCCCAAGTGGGCCCCATACACCCTTGGTGGAGCTTCAGTGGAGATAACTTGGCAAGAAGGAAGGCTAGATGACAAGCACTCAGGTTCACATCCGGAAGTGGATTTACATCCGGAAGTGGATTTATATCCGGAAGCAAACGTGCTGGCGCTGGCGGACAAAGAGTTGCATCAGGGAGTGGATTCTCATCCAGTGGATTCTCATCCGGAAGTGAATGTGCTCGCGCTTGTAGTATGAAGTCCTGCATCCGGAAGCCAAAGTCCATCAGTCAGCGAGTGCAAGAGTCAGACTGCACAATGATCAGAAATGTCAACTACTTTTCAGAAGTCTTTGGTGCAGAGTTAATTTAAGGCAAAGTCAACCCTGCAGCTTGAAGTTACTTGGGGAGCATCTTTCCAAATGAGGCAAAATTGGCGCCAAGGTCAAATTCAAGTCTGGAGGGCTCATTAAGGGCAAAAAGGGAAGCACAATCACTTGAGGAAAAAGGAGGAACCTTTGAAAATGCATGGAGATGAGATCTAGTCCACATTCATCCTAACTTTTACCAAATACCAAAAATACCCTTTGGGCGATAATCCCAAAGCTACTCACCACTATAAAACCCCAAAACGTAACTAACTTACACACACCTGAACTTCACTGACTTCACTTTCACTTTCTCTCTCTCCTCTAACAAACTCTCTCAACTCCATCTTCATCTTCTTCATCTCTTTCACCTAGCAACCTCCGCCATGCCCAGAATCTCACAACTACCTTCATCCGCCTTCATCTCCATGTCAGGCTAGATCGCCTATCCTTCTTCTCCAAGGAAATGTGCTTGTAGACTTAACCTATGGCTTCATATGCTTGTAATTTTCTCTTTTAGGTTTCAAGCTAGATGTAAATTTTTGCCTATGTATGACCTTGATTAGGCGTGTATAGGTTAGACATCTAGTTTTAGGTGTTCTACTTTATGTTAGCTTGAAAACCTCTCTTGATTGTTAAGGACATGAAAACCGAGGCTTAATTCTTGTAGTTTCATATATGTATGTGTGTGCGATTAGCTCCTCTTACATTTGTGGAATGAATTTGTTTCTTAAGTGCTATAGATTTGGTACTTAATGTTGCTTAGGTATGTTCTTGGCTTGAAAGAGCTTAAGCCTTAATTAAATTAGTTAAACTCTTGTAGACTTCTTTGATTAAAGAGATCTTGAGAATTTAACTAGTTTATATTAAGAAGAACAAGTATATGAAGTCCGATTAAACATAAGCACGGAGTACTTGGAGAAGGAGGTACATCTCATCCATACTTTCACTCATTCACTTTTGATTCTATTAGTTGTAGTTTAGATTAGTTTTAATTAGTCTTACATACAAAACCTGCACACAACCTGTTTGATAATTTGCTTAACTTGTAATTAATTGACCTAAGCAAGAGATAAAACCGAACTGTGAATTGACCTAGGACTTGCTGCTAACTATTGTAGTTTAATTCTAGTTTTATTTGCTTTAGCTCTTTTTAGACGACGAAAAAGAGTTAAATCAAATTGGCGCCGTTGCCGGTTTGGTTGAATTCTTTCTTGTCTTAGGTTTTTAGTTACATTTTCTTAGTTTTTGTTGTAGGTGATTTTTAGTTGTAGGACTTTGCTGTGATTTTTACTGGTGTTTTTGTCTGTCATTTTTCTGGATTTTCTGGATTTTGCTGCATATTCTGCTGGTATTGGTGTTTGTCTTGCTGATTTGTTTTGCAGAGACTAATTGCTTGGCTGTTTAGTTTCCACTGCATATAGTTGCACTTAGTGAATTGCATGAACCCTACCACATCACTAGTGCCATTGGATAGAGAGATTAATAAGACTCTTAGAGACCTTAAGAAAAAGAAAAAGCACGAGAAGCAAGCTAGTAAGCAATCTGTAGGATCCACATCAAAGCCACACAATTCATCTGTCGCTTCTAATACCACAATCCTAGACCAGCATTTTATTATGGCAGAAAGGAGAGAGGACCATAGAGAACATCAGAGAGAGGCAAGAGAACATGAACATGAGCGTGAGCGACGTGAAAGGAGAGAGCAAGAGGATGAACATCATTTTGAGGGGGGTAGGCAATTACATGATGATGATAGACCTATGCGTGAATTCACACAGTCATATGCATCATTTGCACCACAAGGTTTTTATGCTAACCCCGCTAACTTTGAGATCAAAGGATCTCTTCTTGCTCATCTGCCTAAGTTTACAGGTTTTCCGCATGAGGATGCTCACACACACCTCCTTGGCCTCTATCATACTTGTTCCTCCATGAAGCCACCTAATGCAGACCTGGATGACGTTCTGTTGCGAGTGTTCCAGTTTTCCTTGGAAGGAAAAGCCAAGGAGTGGCTCTTGAACCTGCCTACTCATTATGCCACTCTTTCTTGGGAGCAACTTAAGAAGGTGTTCTTAGACCGCTATTTTCCACTCTCCAAGATATCAAAGTTGCGGAAAGACATCACAGGTGTTCAGCAATTCTCTCAGGAGACATTCTATGAATATTGGAGCCGGTTCAACACCTTGGTGAACTCGTGCCCCAATCACAACATCTCCAAAGGCAATTTGGTCCAGTACTTTTATGATGGCCTGGTGCCACAGCTCAAGATGAGTGTGGATGCTGCTTCTAATGGCTCACTTTTCAACTTATCAGCCAATGAAGGATGGAACTTATTTTCAACCATGGCCTCTAATCACCAGAATTTTTATGGACGTGATGCTTTGTATGGTGCTGCGCCAAAGGTTGCCTCTGTGAGTAGTGATGACAAGCTGTACAACTCTATTGAGAGGCTGACTGAGAGCCTCAGTCGGATGGATGGACGCTTTGTTCAGCCTACTCCTTGTGTTGATGATTCTATGGCCTTGGTGGCCTCATCCTGTGATCACTGTGGCTCGTCCATGCACCTACCCTCAGACTGTCCATCCCAAGCGGAAGTGGCGGCCATGTATAACAATGCTAGGCCTCCAGCCAAATATGATCCTTACTCTTCCACGTACAATCCGGGATGGAGGGACCACCCGAACTTTAAGTGGGGGGGAGGTTCAAACCAAGCCACAAATTTCAGCTCTTTCCAGCCACAGCAACAGCCTAAGTGGGGGGGAGGTAACTACCAAACTGCTAATGCCTATCCCTCACAACAAGGCTATGGTTCATATCAAGGGAGGCCTAACTCTAATGATCAAAGGTACAGGCCGAATCAACAAGCTAATGTTCCTCCTCCATTTATGAAGAATAATGATCCAGCTCATGCTCCTCCATCTAGTTCTTCGACATCTCAACAAGATACTATGTACCAGATGATGTCAAGTTTAATGGAAAAATTTGGAGAAGGTCTAAAGAAAGATGTAACTACCTTAGTTTCTCAAATGTTTAATGAAAAAGCTGAGCAGGAAGCAAAGAAAGGTGGATTGCCGTCTAATGTGGTGATTAATCCTCAAAACATTCATTCTATGCACCTAAGAAGTGGACGGAAATATGGTGATGCATATGAATATGAGGAGGAAGAGGAGCAAACACAACTACCTTTTGAGGCTGAGCAGAGTCAGTTGAATGAGGGAGGTCACTCTAGCCTCCAGAATGATTTTGTTGGTGATCAGATGCATGAAGAGGCTGTACTGAGTCCTCCTCTTGATAAACCACTCGATGAGGCTGAGAGTCTGACTAAGAAGAGTGAGGAAGCTGAGACCTCACAAGAGGAGAAGAGGAAGGAGATTGCAGAGGGAAAGCGCAAAGTTGGAGAATCTTCTTCGCAAGAACAACCTACTCAGCAAGGAGATGAGTCTCCTAAAGGTAAGTCTGTTGACCCTAAATATTTACCTTTTCCTAACTCGTATGCTTTAGTTAAGAAACAACATGATGATGAGTTAGAAAAGGAAATGCTCAATTTATTCTCTAAGCTTGAAGTGAATGTACCTATACTTGTACTGTTGAAACAAATGCCTAAATGTGCAAAGTTTTTAAAGGATCTGTGTACTAACAAGAGAGTTGGTAATGTAAGTAACAAGGTCCAATTAAGGACTAATGTTTCGTCTCTCTTAAAAGGGCACCTGCCCTCAAAGTGCAAAGATCCTGGATCTTTCACTATCCCTTGTCAGATAGGGAAACTTAGTTTTGGGAAAACACTTCTTGATTTAGGGGCAGCCATTAACGTCATGCCTAAGGCCACCTACTTTGCACTAGGATTGAAGAACCTGAGTGAAACCAGTGTTGTAGTTCAACTGGCTGATAGGTCCATAAAGAAACCCTTTGGCTTTATAGAAGACATTCTAGTGAAGGTTAGGGAACTAGTTTTCCCCGTGGACTTTTATGTACTAGATATGACCAGTGACACTAGTATGGATGATTCTTTGATCCTAGGAAGGCCATTTATGAAAACTGCCAAGATGGTGATAAGTTTAGAAGGGGGATTTGTTACAATGCAAGTGGGGAATCAAATAATAAGATTTGATGTAGGAGAAGCCATGAGACACCCCCACGAGGATTATTCTCTCCTAGGGCAGAGTGTGGTTGATTCATTGATGCATGTGATTTATGATGAGCATGTGAATTCCTTTAAGATGAACATGTTTGATAAAATTGATGCTCATATGTGCTGTAATGATTCTTGTGCTAGATTGATTTCTAATACATGCTTGCATGATGTTTTTAATGATTCATCTAGTATAGGAAGTACAGTAACTGAATTCATGGATTCCATGTATGTGAACTATAATTTTGATGATGATTGCACTTCTATATCTTCTTTGTCAAGCTACAACCCCTTGGAAGAGGGAAGTTTGCTCACTTTTGTAGGACAAACGAAGGATGGAGGTTGTGAATTCACAAAGGAAATTGAGGAGTCTAGTTCACAAAGGTTTGATATTGAAGAGTATGAAGCTTTAAGGAGAAGCCGCTTACACAAGCTGAGAGAGAAGCTTTATCTGAAAGAGCATGCGCTCGCTGACGGTCCACATGTTTCTACCCTGAGCGACAGTGGTGATGCAGACTCAAATAAGAGTGCTGAGGCCTCAGACTCTAAGAGGCCGAATTGTTGTGAAGATCTGAGGCAGCCAATGACTCTTTCTGATTACTTTGATGAGCTGCCACAATTTGATGATGATTTCTATGAGCCTAAAGTGTTGCAAGTTGAGATGCACACTTTGGTACCTTCTATTATTGAGCCACCTACTCTGGAGCTGAAACCTTTGCCACCTAATCTCAAGTATGCCTACTTGATTGAAAATGAGAAGCTGCCGGTGATTATCTCTACTACTCTTTCTTCTCTTGAGGAAGAGAAGTTACTGGATGTATTAAGAAGATACAAGAGGGCCATTGGGTGGACTCTAGCTGATCTTCCTGGCATGAGTCCTACCACCTGCATGCACCGGATCTTGCTTACTGACGATGCTAAACCAGTGAGGGAACCACAGAGAAGGCTCAATCCCTTAATTCTTGATGTTGTGAAAAAGGAGGTAGAAAAGCTATTAAGTGCTGGAATTATCTACCCGATAAGCGATAGTGAATGGGTGAGTCCCATCCATGTGGTGCCAAAGAAGAGTGGGCTGACCGTGGTAAAGAATGACAAGGATGAGCTAGTGCCTACACGAGTTCAGAATTCTTGGAGGGTATGCATTGATTACAGGAAGTTGAATGACTCCACGAGAAAAGACCACTTTCCCTTGCCATTTATCGACCAAATGTTGGAAAGACTGGCAGGCAAGTCACACTATTGTTTTCTGGATGGTTTCTCCGGGTACTTCCAGGTTCCCATAGCACCAGAGGACCAAGAGAAAACAACCTTTACTTGCCCATTTGGAACCTTCGCATATAGAAAAATGCCTTTTGGTCTGTGCAATGCTCCAGGAACCTTTCAACGTTGTATGATGAGCATTTTTAATGACTTGCTGGAGGATGGCATAGAGGTGTTTATGGATGATTTCTCCCTCTATGGAGATAGTTTTGATGCTTGCTTGGTCAATCTTGAGAAAGCATTGGTCAGATGTGTGGAGAAGGGTTTGGTGCTCAATTATGAGAAATGCCATTTCATGGTGGACAAGGGAATAGTTTTGGGACACTTAGTCTCAAAGGAGGGCATTCAGGTTGACAAAGCCAAGGTTGAGGTAATTTCTTCTCTACCCTTCCCTACTTGCTTGAAGGAGTTGAGGTCCTTTTTAGGACATGTGGGATTTTATCGAAGATTTATCAAGGGCTTCAGCCAAATTGCTGCTCCTTTATCTCATCTACTTCAAAAAGAAGCCGAGTTTGACTTTTCTAATTCTTGTAAGGAAGCCTTTGTTGAGTTGAAGTCAAGGCTTATTTCTCCTCCTATCTTGGTTGCACCTAATTGGGAGCTTCCTTTTGAGCTATCATGTGATGCTTCCAACGAAGCGTTGGGAGCTATGCTCGGCCAGAGGCATGATTCTTTGCCAAGGGTGATTGCTTATGCGTCTAAGACTTTGGATAGAGCCCAAAGGAATTATACAACCACTGAGAAGGAATTATTTGCCATTGTCTTCGGTCTAGATAAATTTCGGCAATACTTACTTCATTCCAAAGTAACTGTATTCACAGATCATGCAGCTGTTCGTTATTTACTGTCCAAGCCACAAACAAAGCCCAGGCTCTTGCGATGGGTGTTGCTGTTACAAGAATTTGAGTTGGAGATCAAAGACAGAACTGGAAAAGAGAACTTGGTAGCTGATCATTTGAGCCGTTTGCCAAAGGATGTGGAAGGTGTTGATGATTCTTCTCTTATTTGTGATATCTTCCCAGATGCCTTATTATGTGCCTTAAATGCAAAGAAAGATCCTTGGTATGCTCATCTTGTGAACTACCTTGTTGCCGAAGTCACTTCACCATCTCTGAACAAGCATCAAGTCCAAAAGTTGAAGAGGGATGCTAGCTACTATATTTGGGATGAGCCGCACTTGTGGAGGCTATGTAATGATCAAATAATCAGAAAGTGTGTGCAAGATGAGGAAGTTCCATCAATCCTAGAGTTTTGTCATTCACTAGCTTGTGGAGGACACTTTGGTGCTAAAAAGACTTCAAGGAAGATTCTGGAGGCCGGTTTCTATTGGCCTACTCTGTTTAAAGACGCATTTGAGTATTGCAAGTCTTGTGACAAATGCCAAAGGTTTGGAAGTATTGGGAAGAGACAAGAGATGCCTCAAGTGCCAATGCTATACTGTGACCCTTTTGATGTTTGGGGTATAGATTTTATGGGACCTTTTCCACCATCTAACGGCTACACATATATTCTGCTGGCAGTGGACTACCTATCTAGGTGGGTGGAAGCTGTGCCAACCAGAGCCAATGATGCGAGGGCTGTGTTGAAATTTTTGAAGTCTAATATCTTTTGCCGGTTTGGAGTTCCTAAGGCTTTGGTGAGTGATCAAGGGTCTCATTTCTGTAACAAGCTTATGTCTTCATTGCTCAGTCAATTTGGGGTGAATCACAAGGTTTCTACACCCTACCATCCCCAAACCAATGGAGAAGCTGAGGTGAGCAATAGGCAAATTAAAAACATCCTTGAGCGAATTGTGAAGCCAAGTAGGAAGGATTGGAGTTTGAGACTTGAAGAAGCTCTCTGGGCGTATAGGACTTCATTCAAGACTCCTATTGGCATGTCTCCTTATCGGCTCATATATGGAAAGGCTTGTCATCTACCAGTTGAGCTGCAGCACAAGTCTTATTGGGCAGTTAAATCTTGTATTGAGGATATGGATGCTGCTGCTCAAGAAAGGCAGTTGACTCTGAGTGAGCTTGAGGAGCTGAGGAATGAAGCTTTTGAGAACTCAAGGATCCTGAAAGAGAAGACTAAGGCCATTCATGATAGTGGCATTCTGAGGAAGCAGTTCAAGGAGGGAGATCTTGTCTTGTGCTATCGCGTGAGATTCAAATTTTGTGGAGGAGGCAAGCTTAAAGACAAGTGGCAAGGACCTTATGAAGTGCTCAAGTCTCATGACTTTGGGATGGTTGAGATCAAGAATCTCAAGGATGGCCGTGTGTACAAGGTCAATGGCCACTTGCTCAAATTGTATAAGGAGAATTTCAAGCCTCCCTAAAGGTCGTTTCTTTCCTTTCCTCACTTATTCTTTTATTGCAAATTCTTAAGTGTGGGGGAAGATGTTAGAATTAGAAAAAAATTAGGATTATGTTTAAATTTAGGATTTTGTTTAGGTTTGTTAGGTTGTTTAAATACGAAAAATTTCATTAGTGCTGGGGGATGCCTATTTGTGTCAGGAAGTGTCATTGAGGAAATAGAGGATTTTGCATTCGGAAGTGCTTTTGCTTCCGGAAGCTCTCACTTAGACTTTGCTACTTAGGATCAGATTGTGTTCACTTTGCTTCCGCTAGGGGATGAAGTTCATTGTGCACAAGCGTCGATGCATCCGGAAGCAATTTTGCTTCCGGTAGCATGTTTGCTTCCGCTAGGGGTGAGATTAGAATCTGAACCTAGAGTGACTTCCTATAGCAGTTCTACTTCCGGTAGCATTTTTGCTTCCGGAAGCCTAGCAGCTTGAGTCTGAATTCAGTTAGGCTTCCTGAGCGTCAGTGAGTAAAAAAAAAAAAAAAAAAATTTTAGGTTGTGTTTAGTGTAGTCTTGTTAATAATACATGCATATGAGCCATTTGTTTGTTGGAACTGCCCTGCCTTTTATTTTGCTGCTTTGCCTTTCAAATACATCTTCCTACTTGATTTGATTGGTCCATTGAGGACAATGTATGCTTTAAGTGTGGGGGAGGTGTATTATGTGCTTAAAAGTGGTCTGATTCAAAGCTTTCACACTTGGTTTTTGGATTTATTTGGCATGATTTTTCTTGAAAATTTGACTTGATTATGGCTCTTGAAAGCAAATGGAGTTGTCCTCTAGTATGTGAGTAGAATTTTTGGAATGACTACTTAGGGCATTGCTTGGGGCACTTTTAAGGTATAAAGAGGGTGTTAGATTCTCATTTAACTTTTCTTGAGGAGGAAGTGACTGATTAGAGTAAGCTATAAATGTGAGAAGCCTCCAACCGAATTGAGTGGGCCAATAGTTACTTGACCTCCTAGAACTTGTCCTAGCTCTTGTTCAAAATCACAATGCATGGTATGATTGAAAATGAAAGGGGCGTTTCTTTCTAAACCCTCATGACCCAAACACTAAGCCAACCAAAAATATTATCCTTTGATTTAACCCCTTTGGGCCATTCACTATTCTTTTCTATCACCTTGACCGATGTTTGAATGAGTGACTATAGCATATGCTTGCATTTATATTAGCTTTGTATTGTTGTATCTGGTGTAAAGCATGCTACATTGTGAGAAATAAAAGAGGCCGAGAGCCCTTGAGTGAAAAAGAAGAAAAGAGAGGTGGCCAAAGGCCAAGAAAAAGCAAAAGAAAAGGAAAAAAAAAATATAAGGCCGAAGGCCTAAGTAAAAAAAAAAAAGAAAGAAAAGCACAAAGTGCTTATGTATGCCAAAGGCATTTGAGTTAAAAGAAAAATTGAGAGAAGCACAAAGTGCTTGAAAAAAGAGATGTAGCATGCTTAGTGGAATTGTATTCATTGTATTGCATGCATATGTGGTGGTAACTTGTTTATATCATTGGTCATTGACTATTTTCCATCATTCACCATTCATTATTAGCCTTCCATTTAAACCACAAAGTCCCCTAGATTTGGTTGTGCCATGCATAATAATGGGTGGAGAATTTAGAGCTATTACAAGCTTATGGTGATGGTCAAGTGCATTGAGCCAAAGAGTGATCACAAGTCCCTAGTTAGGCATTTTTCCTAACTTGAGTGAATGAGTTTAAACACTTTATCCGGTGAGGAAAAATCTCAATTGGCACTCCTCCTTAAGCCTAGTTGCTTGTTAAACTTGCATTCGCTTTGTATTCTTAGATTTGGCCTATGCGAAGTTCTAGGGAAAGGTTCAAGAAGATCTACTTGTATTCTATGATAATTCCAATTGCCTTCACTATGCTTAATGATTAAGTTAATCTTTTATATGACTTTGCCCGGAGTGCAAAGATTAAGTGTGGGGGATTTGATTGGACCAAATTTCATACCTTTAAGCATGTGCATTTGAGCTTAATTAGTGTGGTTTATTTGTTATATTTGATCATTATTGGTACATTTTTATGCGCATGCTTATGTATAAATATTTGAAGAATAACAGCCATATTACTTGCATTTTATGAAACCAAGGGTATTTTGGTCATTTTGACTATGTGATGTGTTCCTTATGTAGGGGGGTCCCAAGTGGGCCCCATACACCCTTGGTGGAGCTTCAGTGGAGATAACTTGGCAAGAAGGAAGGCTAGATGACAAGCACTCAGGTTCACATCCGGAAGTGGATTTACATCCGGAAGTGGATTTATATCCGGAAGCAAACGTGCTGGCGCTGGCGGACAAAGAGTTGCATCAGGGAGTGGATTCTCATCCAGTGGATTCTCATCCGGAAGTGAATGTGCTCGCGCTTGTAGTATGAAGTCCTGCATCCGGAAGCCAAAGTCCATCAGTCAGCGAGTGCAAGAGTCAGACTGCACAATGATCAGAAATGTCAACTACTTTTCAGAAGTCTTTGGTGCAGAGTTAATTTAAGGCAAAGTCAACCCTGCAGCTTGAAGTTACTTGGGGAGCATCTTTCCAAATGAGGCAAAATTGGCGCCAAGGTCAAATTCAAGTCTGGAGGGCTCATTAAGGGCAAAAAGGGAAGCACAATCACTTGAGGAAAAAGGAGGAACCTTTGAAAATGCATGGAGATGAGATCTAGTCCACATTCATCCTAACTTTTACCAAATACCAAAAATACCCTTTGGGCGATAATCCCAAAGCTACTCACCACTATAAAACCCCAAAACGTAACTAACTTACACACACCTGAACTTCACTGACTTCACTTTCACTTTCTCTCTCTCCTCTAACAAACTCTCTCAACTCCATCTTCATCTTCTTCATCTCTTTCACCTAGCAACCTCCGCCATGCCCAGAATCTCACAACTACCTTCATCCGCCTTCATCTCCATGTCAGGCTAGATCGCCTATCCTTCTTCTCCAAGGAAATGTGCTTGTAGACTTAACCTATGGCTTCATATGCTTGTAATTTTCTCTTTTAGGTTTCAAGCTAGATGTAAATTTTTGCCTATGTATGACCTTGATTAGGCGTGTATAGGTTAGACATCTAGTTTTAGGTGTTCTACTTTATGTTAGCTTGAAAACCTCTCTTGATTGTTAAGGACATGAAAACCGAGGCTTAATTCTTGTAGTTTCATATATGTATGTGTGTGCGATTAGCTCCTCTTACATTTGTGGAATGAATTTGTTTCTTAAGTGCTATAGATTTGGTACTTAATGTTGCTTAGGTATGTTCTTGGCTTGAAAGAGCTTAAGCCTTAATTAAATTAGTTAAACTCTTGTAGACTTCTTTGATTAAAGAGATCTTGAGAATTTAACTAGTTTATATTAAGAAGAACAAGTATATGAAGTCCGATTAAACATAAGCACGGAGTACTTGGAGAAGGAGGTACATCTCATCCATACTTTCACTCATTCACTTTTGATTCTATTAGTTGTAGTTTAGATTAGTTTTAATTAGTCTTACATACAAAACCTGCACACAACCTGTTTGATAATTTGCTTAACTTGTAATTAATTGACCTAAGCAAGAGATAAAACCGAACTGTGAATTGACCTAGGACTTGCTGCTAACTATTGTAGTTTAATTCTAGTTTTATTTGCTTTAGCTCTTTTTAGACGACGAAAAAGAGTTAAATCAGTCGAGAAGACAATCAACAAGCTGATGCATTAGCCAACTTAGGATCAACTTTAGATGCCAATCAAGATAAACATATTCCCTTATATTTTTTGACAACTTCAGCATTAGAAAGTTCCGACAAATTGATAAATAGTAATAATTTGACTTGGGATTGGAGAACACCTTTAGTCGCTTACCTAAAAGATGGTCAATTACCAAACGATAGGAAGGAAGCGCATAGAATAATTATTAGAGCAGCTAGATTTAACATATTAGGGGATGAGTTATATAAAAGATCATATGCAGGAGGTCCGTTATTAAAATGTGTGTCCCCGTCAGAATCAAATTATATCCTTAGGGAGGTTCATGAAGGAGATTGTGGGGATCATAGTGGTAGTAGAAGCCTTATGAGGAAAGTGCGTCTAGCTGGTTATTTTTGGCCCACTTTACAGAGCGACGCAATAGCATTAGTTAAGAAATGTGATAGTTGTCAAAAGTATTCCAATGTAGATAGGTTACCACCCGAAAAATTACATACCATTGCGCCTATATGGCCGTTCATGAGATGGGGGATGGATATAGTTGGGAAGTTACCAGCAGCCCCTGGGAATGTTGTGTTCTTACTAGTAGTCACAGATTACTTTACTAAGTGGATAGAAGTAACTGCATTTGCTCAAATTAGAGAGGTAGAGGTAATTAATTTTGTGTGGAAAAATATAATTTGTAGGTTTGGTCTACCAAAAGATATAATATGTGATAATGGGTCACAATTTATTGGGAAAAGTTTTAGAAAATTTTGTCAAAAATGGCATATTCACTTGAAATTTTCGACACCTAGAAATCCTCAGTCTAATGGGTAAGCTGAATCAAGTAATAAAACCATAGTTAATTCGCTAAAGAAAAGGTTAGATAAGGCTAAAGGCCAATGGGCCGAAGAATTGCCAGCTGTTTTATGGGCTTATAGGACGATGTCAAGGACGTCGACCGGCGAAACACCATTTTCATTGGTGTAAGGGACGGAGGCAATGATCCATGTAGAGGCAGGGGTGCCTTCATTAAGGTATAAGTGGTCACGAGAAGAAACTAATAATGAAGGATTACGATTAAATTTAGATTTGTTAGACGAAAGAAGAGAACAAGCATTGGTTAGGATAGCAGCTTATCAAAATAGAGCAACTAAGTTTTGGAATAAACATATTCGAGAAAGACAGTTTAAAGTAGGCGATTGGGTTCTTAGGAAAGTATTTCAGAATACTGAAGAAAATAGAGATGATAAGTTGAGTCAAACATTTGAAGGTCCTTATAAGATAGTTGAAATTACAGGACTTGGAGCATATAGATTAGTCGATAAAAATGGTAAAGAACTTTTAAGAAGTTGGAATGCCATATATTTGAAAAAATATTATTTTTAACCATGAGTTTAATATTGATGTTGAATGCAGATTGCTTGATATTAACAAAGTCGTCAAGAACTTTGGAAAATGATGAATAGCGTGCTAACAGGATCATGGTATTATGACGTTAATCTGTGGCACATAAAATTATGATCCATAGTCAAAACGAAAAAGTTTGTTTATGATTGTTGCAGGTTGCAAAGAAGTTACCTCAGATGACAGGTGACGAAAATTCAAAAACCAAGCTAAATGACTAGTCGTCAGAAATAGCTTAAGTCGACAAAATTCAAGTAATATAGTCGACCATGCTTACTCAAAACAGGATAGTCGACCAAGCATTTGAACTAGTCGATTAATTCAAAAGAGAGTAATGCTTTTTCCCAAACGAGAGTTGGCAACCAAGCATCTAAGCATGCTAGTCGTTTAACTCAAAAACGGGTGAGATAACTTGTTATGCTAAGATTCATAGCAGTTATAGAATTGCAAATGCAAATAAAACTTAACATTCATAAATATGTTTGTAATAATATCCAGGGAAAGAAAATCCAAGGAAAGAAAGCAAAGAGCAAAAGCAGCGGAAATTTGAAGCAAATTATAGCTAAAATGCAGGCTAAGCAGCTGGAGCGTCGGTGTTGCCACCTCCATCTTGGGCTGGGGGACTGCGAGGCTCGTTTTCTGGAGAAGAGACAAAAGGATCTGGGAATGTTGCATAGTATTCATTAATCACGGCCTCAGGGTCCCAGTTGACATGCTTACCCTCCTTGTACTCCAGCATTAACTCCATTTGAGTCCTCATTTCCACCTCAGCAATGGCCTCTTCTAGGTATTTCTGTCTATCCTTAAGGCCTTGTTTTCCACTAACAGCTGCATGTTTTCTTGTGATTTGCTGGAACTTTCCTTGCCCAAATCAGTATTGATTTTCTTCAGCTCGACAAATTTTTGTCGCCCCTCTTCGACACCTCTACGTAGATTGTTAATCAATTCAGTCTTTTGAATAGAGGTAGACTTTTCTTTGGCAAGCAATTGCTTCCCCTTCTCAATTTGGGCTTGAAGGTTCTCTATTTCTTTCTCCATTTTAGCAATCTTTTCTTCCTTTTTTGCCTTGAATTGGGTTAAATAATCCTGGGTGATCAAAGTTTTAACTTGTTCCCTATGCAAAGACATGAACTCCAGGGCCTGAGATAGGCAAACAAAGCATGTAAGTACTAATGTAATATTTCAACTACTTGCTAAATGAAAAGTGCGGATCATATGGATTACCAGGAAAAGGTTCCTCATTGTATTATCAATGTTCTCTGTCACCTCTAGAGATTGAAAAGTTGCCCTATCAGTAGGGGTTGGGAGTCTTTGCAGGATTTCCAGGGTCATCGCCCAAGGCTTTCTGTGGAATGCAGAAGCTTCAGCAGGAAGAGAAAGATCAACACCTTTCATTTCTTCAGGGGAGACTAAGTCTTGAGAAGCACTTTGTAAGCTCCAGTCAGAGGTTGTTTTGAGTTTTTTAGGAGACGGGGGAGCAGAATGAACTGAAGGGTCTTGGATGATAATTCCCCCTCTAGGCCTCTTGCTTCTGGTGGCAGGGGGATCAGCTATGGCAATGGTTGTTTCTTTACCTTTAACCTTAGCAGGACTAAGGCTCTCATTTGGAGGAAGGGAAGGAGGAACAACAACGGCAGGAGAAGTAGTAATGGCGGCATTCACAGAGTGTCTTTTCTTGCTCTTGATTTCAGAAGCGGCAGCATTCTTTGCTGCAGCCCTAAATTGAGCCCGTTCAGCAGCAGTCAACTTGGGAGGCATCTTTCCTACAAGGAGTATGGTAAAATTATTGTTACTTCTATACAGTTATCATTACTTCTATACAGATTCTTTCAAAGATTATTTTTAAAGTTGATAATTACCTGAGATAATAGAAGAAAAACGTCTAGATTCTTTTGGTAGAGCGAGGATCTTCTTGATCTTGTCGGTGGAGGACTTTTCAATAAGATGAGAATAACTTAGTTGCTTGTCACCTATAAATAAAAATAAAGTAAGAATAAGTGTCAAGGGATAATTTATGTATAAGAAATAAGGATAGTCGTCTTACTTAGACGACGCCACTCCTTTATGAGTTTGACGCCAGGAGGCTCTAGGCTAGCAATTGGAATAATTAAAAACCTCTCATCCCATTGTCGGTCATTAGGGCCCTTGTCGGAAGTCCAAGTCTCAAGCCCCTTGCGGTTACGGATTAAAGTGTAAATCCCTGCCCTAACCTCTCCTGAAGGAGCCTTAACTTCACTAATAGAGTAAGAGGTCAAAACATTTAGGGGGTCAAGGGGAACACCTACGTGACGCCCTAAAATGTCGGCTACTAACGCTTCCCTCCAAACATGGGGCATAAGCTGAGAAGGGGATAAATCAAAATGCATACAAAGTTGTTCAATAATAAGGGGGACAGGAAAGCAACTAGCATAGCGAAAAGCTTCTACGCTTAAAGCAATAGTGGTCTTAGAAAATGAATCAAGCCTTTCATGATTTTTGGGAATCCTAAAAGGTACTAGGGGGTTGAAAAAATACAAACTTTTTTCCTCTAATTTCTTGGATTCAATCGCTTTCAACTTAACAGGTTTTAAATCAGTTACCAAAGAAGACCTTTTGGTTTCAGTATTAACTATTTCCTCAGGTATTACCCTAACTAGCGACCTAAGGGGTGGCGATTTTGAACTCGTACCTTCAGAGGGTACATTTTGGTTACTAATGTTTTTTGGAGTTTTACTGCTCGACCCAGAATCAGACAGGTTAGGAGAATCCTCACTCGGATAACTCACATGCGATGGGTTAGAATCAGAACCAGACATGTTCTAGGTAAAAGTAAGAAGAAGAAGATACCTGGAAAGGGAACAAGGGTAGCGCTCGAGAGAAGGATGATCTAGGGCGATGGAAGTTGAAGCGAGAAACCAAGTAAGGAGAGCTTCAAATATAAAAGGAAGAGCGCCAGTTTTGCGAAAATAGCGTCAATTTCAGAAGAAATGAATCCAAGCCGTCGGACGTGAACAAGCGAAGCGTCAGATTAATCTCATCCATTAGATGTTCAAACCGCTACTTCCCAATGACTATTCGCAACGTCATCAAGAAGTGGGGGACTTAGTGTTGCGACATAATTCAGTTCAGTGAAGGAAGCCCATTAAGCCCAAAAAGAAAATAAGTCTGAAGGGGCCCAAAGCGCCAGAAGGTCGACAAGTGCATCATTGCTGGTCAAAGATACTTTGTAACCGCCCATTAATTTCCATATTTATGAGAATCAAAACGGAAATACCCATAAGTATGGGAATTGATTATTCCAACGGGAAGGAAATTTGTAGCCTATATATAGAAACACAATCCATGTAAAGAGGGCATCCAATATTCTCTGAATCTTCTACTTTCTATTTCACTCTTTTGTTAGTCGACTAAAATCTAGGCGACTGAACTCTTATATTATCATAGTGGTTCGTCCACCCATTTTGAATAAAGTCATTATTCTTCGATTTGGTTTATTCGTGTATCAACACAAACAAAACTCTTTACCACACATCAATTTCAGTCAGCCATAATAGCAAATTAGTGCAGAAAATTCTAATTACATGTGAAACAATTTGAATCAAGCCACAAGCATAATCTAGACATCCCTACATTAAAATTAATTTTGTCTCTTCATTCCTACATATCCTGAACAAAACAGAAAAACTAATAGTCCAAACAAAGATGTAGTTGCAAGCATTCCAATTACACCATAACACTTAAAAACTTCCACAAACATACCCACATCCTAACTATCAATTCGGCCAACCAAAACTATAAAAGAAAATTCCCCTTATAACATGCAACCTTAAAATGTACTTCATTTCACTTTCTCAAATCATAGACCATGTAGAATCACATTCAAATTAAAGAAAACTTCCTCTTCTTACCAAAAGTTTCTTCTAGGTATTTTAACAAACACCTTGAGTGCAATGATTTTCAAACATTAGTTTTTAACTTCCCAATTATCAACACCCTTACCAACAGTTTCAAACATCATTTAATCAACTAAAAACATCATCTTTCACCACCAATATCAAAAATAGGTTCAATCATAGAATAGGGTAAATACCCAAATTTGTACATCAACAAAACTTTAAATCAATCAAACATGCAAAGCTAGAATCAAAATCTAATGAGTTCATACATTAATTAATTAGAAATTTCGAATCCTAACACCCCAAAACTCGTTGGATTCTTAGTACCCAAATCTGGGTTTAAGAACAAACTCAACTAAACCTCTAAATAACATTCAAATCCACCTACATGCATGAAGAATTGAAGCTTAATTTATGTTTTAAACATTGTGGAAGCCTAAACCTAAGAACCCCAATTCGGATCCCTCTCAATCTCGCCAAAAACAAAGGAAAAATGGGTATAGAAATGAAGAGGGAGGTCACCCGAAGCTAAATCTGAGGTTGCATGCGAGTTTCCGGCGCCAAGCCGTCGTGAATCACCGTAAAACGTCACTAGGGAAGGGGAGAAATGGAGGACAGTGTGAGGACAAGAGGGAGCTCGTTTTTTTTAAGAAGGAAGGGTGAAAAATGATGGTGGGGAAGATGAGAGATAGCATATAAAGTATGGTTTTTGAAATGACTATTTTGCCCTTCTTTTTAAACTTTATTACTTTCTTATTTTAAATTTCTACCTTAAAACAAATTGTAAAACTATTCTACACACCAACTTACATACTTTCCCCCACCATAATTTTATTTAAGCTCTAAACTATCTTTCATAAAATTTCCAATCTAAAATTCACTTCCTAACGATTTTTCTTTGATTTCTAAATAAATATGCATATTATTTTCTCAAAAATATATTTATCCTCATTTATTTAGTTATAATAATTTTTAATTACTTAATTACATCCTAATACCTTAATTAATTCTATATTATCTCTATTTTGAAAATTGGGGTGTTACACAATTACTCTTCTATAATTTGGTAATGTGGGCATCGAGCAAGAAGGTATTGGAATTGGATTCAAAGTTCGTAGACGGACTCATCCTGATCTTGGAAGATGGAGTGATCTTTTTGCCCCTTATAGAGGTTCTTATTGCTTAATAAAACTTGTCTAGAAATGCATGTCTGAGATTTGCTCAAGAGGTGCATGCGTTCGGGATCAAGCCTAGGTTAGTTAGGCTTGTTATTCCTTCTCAAAGTTTCAATTGACATTTAGTTAACTTAGGGAGTAAAAAATGATCGACTCCCACACAATGGCGCCATTGATTTAACCTTTGCTCTAAATGTCTTTGGGTTAAATACAAGAATTATTTATATCCAAGAACTGCAATAAAAGATGTAACCTTGAGTCGTCTCTCTTGAGGATTCTCCTAACTGCCCTAAGATGAACTAAATCTAATTGAAATGAATTAGGGAGTCGAGGTTTGTTAGGCTTTTGTATGGAAAATGAAAATAAGTCTAACTACAACATTTTTTATCTTTTCTTTGATGAGGTTGAATGATTGGATGAGTTAAGTAAAGCGAACTCAATGAAATAGATCTCTTGAGTTTGGGTGATGTATGTGACAAACATTAGTTCAAATCATTTAAGGGTTCAATTCATCAAGTGTAATGTCTAGCAACCACTAGGGGTCCACTAAATGTGTGAATAATTTGTCAAAACAGTTGTGGCTCTCATGAAGTGCAACCACAACAATCATGAATGGATGCAACCAAGTAATTTCACTAACAACCACTAAAATGAGACTAATTTCATGCAACTATTGATGTAGATAAAAATTCATAACTCAAGCGTTTAAAATCCAAAATAGACACAACATATTCTATTCATGATATGATTGGGTAATTTAGATTGGATTAATGTCTTTTTCTTTTACAAAGCTTAATCGAAAGTGAAAGAATGTCCTACAAAAGAGATCTCATTTAATCACGTATACTTAACTTAATCAACATGATAAAATCATCAACACAAGGCCAAACAACTTAATATCAAGAAAAATTAATCAAATAGACATATATAATCAATGAAGTACATAATACATAGTACTATTCTAAATTATCAAAGTCAAACATCACACATACATATCTAAAATCTAAATCCAATATATAAATCCAAATATTTACAGAAGAAGTTCAAATACATAAAGTAATAAACTAAAAAAATTCCCTCATAATAAATCCATGCTTGAGCACCCATCAACTCATTCTCAAGAGATGAAGAGCCATTCAATTAATCCTAGAAAATCTCCAAGAAGAAAAACCATTTAAAAATCCATGGAAGAAGAGGGTGGAAGAAGGCAAAAGGTGAAGTTGTGAAGAAATGACGGAAAATGGTGGAAGAGATGGGATGGAAGTGGAAGAAATTGAGTGGGAATGGAAGAGAATTGAAGAACTCTATGTAGGACACTTATTTTCGTCCAAAGGTTGATTAGAAATGGGTTCGGAGGTGTTAGAAACCTTAAATGCGCCCTCAAACCCTAAAATTCGTGAATCAGAATTTGCTGTCAAAAGGGGCTCGCTACAAGTTTGCTGCTGCAAACTTACAGCGAACGTCTTTCTCTTCTAGTCCTAAGCACTCGGTTCATTGCGAGCGCGCTCTAGCAAACTTAAAGCAAAGGTCTTTCTCTCCCGGTTTTCAGCTATTGGTTTGTTGCAAGTTCGTTGCGGCAAACCTACAATGAACATCATTCGCACGTACCACCAGTCTGCACCATACTATTGGTCTCTTGAAAACTATCAAACTCTTTGAGTTGAGAGTAAATTCAGAAAGAGTTTGGCCAGGAAGTAGCCAATTCTGTGCACATAGAAATGCTTTAGTCATGCTTGGAGCTAATGAACTTCTATAGGAGTACACAACATGTCCCCCTGTGCTGAACGCTGCTTCTAAGGCTATTGAAGATACAGGGACAGCCAAGACATCACGTGTCATCTTTGAAAGAATCTTATAACTTCCAGAATGATCTTTCCACCATGCTAAAATATCAAATTAATCATCATTATCATCCATATGGATGTCATCATCAGATTAAATGAAAGATATTTATCTAATTCTGATAAAATTTTTGCTCTTGCTAGAGTCTTTTCTTTCCGAGAGGTTAACCATCTACGACTTGGATCTCTTCCTTCACGGTTAGTCACAATTGATGATGATTGCGATGTAGAAGAAGCATTACTTGAAACATTGCTTGCTTGCCCAGTAGTAGAATACTCATCAAACATACGGTACAAAAAATCTTTTATCTTCACTTTCATTGTCATATAATTATCCCTATCATGAAACAACTCTTCAAATGTATCATTCACATAAGCAAGCTTGTAGCGAGGATCCAATATCACAGCTAAAATGAGCAAGGGATTCATATTCTTTGTTTGACCCCAAAATTTTCCATACTTACTTCTCATGCTACGGGACATCTCCACTAGCAATGGATCACCACTCCTAATGTTATCTTCCAACAACTCATGAATATAAGCAATTTGGTGGAAACAAGAGTTGGAAGTCACATTAAGTGAGCTTAAAAAGATCAAGGTTATGTCAAAAAATGTCTTCAAGAATGTAAGAAACAAATTTGCCTTATCCCAATCACTAGTTGTGGGAGGGCCTTGATTCTTTGTAAAATATGTCTCATAATCATCATCACCTCCATCTTCTAATCTTTCAAAAGCCTTTTTACACTTCAAAGCAGATTCCAACATCAAGTAAGTCGTTCCACCTAGTAAAAACATCAAGAATAACAAAGATGGTGGTGTCCAACTTTTCTAATTCAGCCATTTTCTTGAACTTTAATTTAACATGCGAGCTGGTGAAGAACGAGCATATTTAACTATATTGCGAATGAAATAAAAGCTATTCTTCAACTATTTCAAGCCCTCATTGACCACCAAGTTAATAATGTGTGCGGTACAACTTACATGAATATATTTACCCCAAAAAACCATACCTTTCCAATTTCTAAACTTCCTTTTGAGGTATGATAAGGCAGTATCATTAGAAGAAGCACATTGTCCTTGGTTATAGTAAACACAGATTCAATCCCCATTCCAATAAACATTTTTGTTTTTCCAATTGTATCGCCCCTATGGTTTTCAATCAAGCGAAAATTCAATATCCTCTTCTGCAACCTCCACTCAGTATCAATGAAATGACAAGTCAAACACAAGAAATTTAAGGTTTGAGAGGATGTCCAGCAATCAATAGTTAGACATACCCAGTTTAAGGATTTCTTCAATACTTCCTTCAATATCTTGATTTCTCCCTCGTTAAGTTGCCAAACATCTCTAGCAACAGTCGTGCGGGAAGGGATTCGAAATCTTGGTTCTAACTCTTTCACAAAAACTCTAAATTTATACTTCTCAGCACTTCTGAATGGCATCTTATCACAAATAATATGTTCAACCAACACTCTTCTACATCGTTTCTGATTGAAAACATGTGTGACTAGACTCCCGCCTTGCCCATCTTATGTGACATAGTTCAACATTGATTGATTTGAATTTGTGTTAACTACATTGGGGGCATTGCGGCCTGTACATCTTTTCATGTTCCTTATCAAGGATGAATTATCATGTTGATTGGGTCACCCATATACTCTCTTGGACAGAATTTGCAACGAGCCTTAACATCACCATTTGTTTCTTCTAGAGGTAACTTCACAAAGTAATCCCAAACTTTTGACCTTTTATGTGTGTTTGTTGCACTTTCAAGAGGCTCTAATAATGGTCTCTTTTTGCCCACATATTATTCATCAACATTTTGTACAATGTTAGTAGAAGCATCAACCTGAGTAAGAGTTGGTGTAGGAGGGGGCATTTCACTTTCACCATTGTCCAATTCTTGTGTTCCTGATGGTACAATTACAATGGCATTAGAACTTTCACCCACCATCTCTAACATCAAAGAAAAACGAAATAAGTGATCACTTGGTAAAAAACAAAGAACTAAGTCAAACATTTATGAGATCAGAGACCCTAAATCATTTAAAAAATATGACCCTAAATCTTTCTACACCTTTCCAATAACACAACTGACCATAGTCTAAGCACCTTCACCATCTCATCAGTGACTTTCAATGTCATGGAGAAAAAAAGCACCAACTCTATCAACTTCCAACCAACATTTTATTATAAAAAAATACTAGCTGCATGTTAAAATAATCCATTGACTTAAAAGGACAAGAAAATTAATTTATTAGAACAAAAAATTTAACCTTTTGACTTATACAAATGATAAAATAGCAATAAAAAGCCTTAGAAGGAAGGCAGAAGAAGGTATAGTAATCATGAATCTCATACGATACACAATACCATAACTTTCATCTTTTGCAAGGGACAGAGGAAAATATTGAAGGTTGTGATGAAAACAATGAAACATATTCTTCAGGTAAAATAAATAAAAATAAAAACAAAAAAGGTGAAATCAATGTAAAAAAAGTGTTTATCGGTCGGCCTCATAGAGAAGATTAGATTATTCCACATGAATATTCAGACATGTGCTTTTCTATTTTGAATTGTCTAATCATATGGCGATAAATCTCAGGGTAATGTACACAAAAATCAAATATGGGTGGTGATATATCAGGATAGTCGGCAAGGCCAGAGAGACCAATTACGACGAACGAGACCTTAATACCAATACTAACAATCCCATTAATTCAACCAATACCCAGATAAAATAGTGAACAAAAAAAGCCCAAAAATACATTAGAGAAAGACATGCAACTGGGAACAAAAGGAACTAACATGTTGGAAGGAAGACGGCGACACTGAAGAACGGAAGACACAAACTCACAAATGATTTAACCTAATTGTCGCCTTAAAAGATTAATCAAAACAAATCAATACTCTAATCCACTAGTTGTATAGTAGAGAGTATAGGTCTTTTCCTCAATCTAGGTTAAAATCTTGCCAATCCTAAGAAATAGCCACGCAAATTAATGTTCAACTTGAGAGAGAATTGTTTACTAACAAACTACAATTATCAACTAAAATCTAAAACAAACCGAAAGTATAAGTGTGAAATCAAGAAGTGAATCATCCTCCTTCAAGCCTCAATTTGTGCTACTTGAATGATAGGCCTCATGTGACAATTTCCTCTTAATATAACTAGGTTAAATCGGTCAAATCTTCTTAAATCTAAAAAACTTTAACTAGTTTAACCTAATTAATCAAGAAACCCTAGCCTTGAACTTGGGGAAGAGAATGTGAAGGAAATGTGAAGGAAAGTGAAATGGAAGTGTAATGTGAGAGGAAGGGCAAAATGGGAAAGTAAAATGTAAGTGGGTGATTGAGGCTCCAATTTGGGGTAGATTCATCCTCCAAAGCTCCCTCCTTTTTCTCCTTTCCATTGCTTTTCCAAAGATGCCCTTTATGTTGCTTTTGGACTTGAAATTCAAATTTTGGCTCCATATTACCCCTTTTGGAAATGTGCAAATCCCTTGTTTTTGACAAAAGGGGTAACTTTTGTCTTATGCCTTTGCCCTTTGACTCCAAGTCAATTCCTTGCACTCCAAGCTATGCCAAAGGGTTGTGGGGCCCACGTGGGACCCCCTACACATGAAAACGCACAACTAGTCAAAAATGACCAAAATACCCTTGGTTACTTAAAATACAAGTAATTAAGCTAGGATTTTCCATATATCCACCTATAAGCATGTGCACATAAAATCACCAATAATGATCAAATATAACAATTAAATCTCACTAATTAAGCTCAATTGCACATGCTTAAACATATAAATTTCGGTCCAATCAAATCCCCCACACTTAATCTTTGAACTCCGGCAAAGTCATATAAAAAGACTAACTCAATCATTAATCATAGTGAAGGCACTTGGAATTGTCATAGAGTACAAGTTGATCTTTTTGAACCTTTCCCTAGAACATCACATGGGCCAAATCTAAGAATACAAAGTGAATGCAAGTTTAGCAAGCAACTAGAATTAAGGAGGAGTGCCAATTGAGATTTTTCCTCACCGGATAAAGTGTTTACACTCATTCATTCAAGTTAGGAAAAATGCCTAACTAAGGACTTGTGATCACTCTTTGGCTCAATGCACTTAACCTCACCATAAGCTTGTAGTAGCTCTAAGTTCTCCACCCACTTTTATGCATAGCACAACCAAATCTAGGGGACTTTAGGGTTATATGGAAGGCTAATATGAATGATGAATCATGGATAGTAGTCAATGACCAAACATGCAAACACTTATCTACCACATATATATGCAAAACAATAAACCTCAAATCAACATGTTGCATGTCTCACTCTCTTTTTTTTCTAAGCACTTTGTGCTTCTCTCTATATTTTTTTTCTTCTTATGCCTTTGGCATACTTGAGCGCTTTATGCTTTCTTTTCTTTTTTTTTTCTTTGGCCTTTGGCCATCTCTCTTCTCTTTTTTTTTTCTCTTTGTGGCTCACGGCCATCCTTAATATCTCACCATGCAACATGTTTTCAACACATATAACAATACAATACTATTGATATATACAAATATATGTTATAAATGCATGCTCACACATTTGGTCAAGGTGGAATAGAATGAAAGCGAAGGCCCAAAGGGGTAAATCAAAGGATAAATTTTTGGTGGCTTAGTGTTTGGGTCATGAGGGTTTAGAAAGAAATGCCCCTTTCATTTTCAATCATGCCATGCATTGTGATCTTGAACAAGAGCTAGGACAAGTTCTAGGAGGTCAAGTAGACTATTGGCCCACTCAATTCGGTTGGAGGCTTCTCACTTTTATGGCTTACTCTAATTAGTCACTTCCTCCCTAAGAAAAGTTAAATGAGAAACTAACACCCTCTTTATACCTTAAAAGTGCCCCATGCAATGCCCTAAGTAATCATTCCAAAAATTCTACTTACACACTAGAGGACAATTCCATTTACTTTCAAGAGCCATGATCAAGTTAAATTTTCAAGAAAATCATGCCAAATAAGTCCACAAATCAAGTGTGAAAACTTTGAATTAGACCACTTTTAAGCACATAATATACCCCCCCACACTTAAAGCATGCATTGTCCTCAATGGGACCAATCAAATCAAGTAGGAAGGCATAAAACATAGGCAAGGCAGCAAGTATAAGGCCGGGCAGTCCACGCATACAAATGGTCATTGCATGAATTATTCACAAAACTACACTAACCACAACCTAACACAAGTATATATATTTTTTTCTTTGTTTTTTTTAACAACCTATAACAAAATACTAGAAATTAAACCTAACACAATTCTATTTCTTTTCTAACAAATGTCTTCCCTCACACTTAAGATATTAGACTAAGCAAAACAAGTGAGGAAATGATAGAAACAACCTTATGGAGGCTTGAAATTCTCTTTGAAGAACTTATTGTTGTGCCCTTTGTGGAGGTGATCTCGGCCAACTTTATGATTGGGCACATAGGCTTCAAAATCATCATGAGAAGCATTGGCTCTTGCTTCCAATTTAGCCTCTTGGAAATTTGAGCTTTGGTCTTGTGTTTCTTGCCACTTTTCTTACTTGTTGCCTTCTTCTCGTTGGGTTTTCTAGCTCTTCCATGTGCTTGAAGTTTTGATAGCAACTTGTGCAACTTCTTAGCTAAGACATCTAGAAGTGTGGGATCACACATCTTGTCTCTCAGCTCTTGGCCTCTTTCCTCAAGATACCTCTTGAGAATGCTCAACCGCATCACAAGCTTTTGGATGTCCTCACTTGAGAGCTTGCCATTGAAGAAATCCATCTCCTCTTGTGAGACATCAAGCTCCTAGCTCCTTTTGAGATTCTCTTCGGCTATTGACAACTCCAAGCATGAATTGTCTCCCTTGTGATTCCCTACAACATTGGACAAACATCCCTCTTGCAAGGGCTTGTGTGCATGCAAAGATATACTCAAAGGAACACAAGGAGTAGCAATAAAAGAATCATAAGGCACATGCTAAGGTAGAGCATCAAAAGTGAAATGGTTCACATGCTTAGAAGAGACACTATCATGAGAATTGATAAGTAAGCAAGGCATGTTGAATTTAGCAAAAATTTGCCCCTTTAAAGCATTTGGCCAAGGGCCCCAACTCGGCCATCTCTTAAAAATTGTGGAACCACCTCTCAAAGCAAGGTGTAATTGGTCCTTATGAAGCAAAGTAGGTGCACTCAAAGCCTTGGGATGGAAATCCTCTTGTAAAGCACTCTTTCCTTGTGTATTCCTCCACCGGCTCTTCCAATCCAAGATGTATTTTGAGGTGTAGCCAAACAAGTCTTCCTCCAAAAGCAATCCCTCATCCATCATGAGAGCAAACATTCTTCCCAACCTATCCTTATCAACAAAATGGAACAAGCTTCCCTTTTCCAAGGGGTTGTGGATAGGCAAAGAAGAAATAGATGTGCAATCATCATGAATATGATAGTTCACATGCAATGAGTCTCTAATGCTTTTGGTAACCAAACTCCCTATACTAAATGAATCATCATGCATGTCATGCAAACATGTATTATCAATCAAAGTAGCACAAGAATCAAGATAGTACATAGGAGCATCAACATAATCAATCATCTCATGCATCAAAGAGTCAATGCAATGCAAGCGTAAATGAGAAAAATTCTCATTAGGATGCTTCATGGCTTGTAACACATTGAATTTTATCACTCTATTACCCACTTCCATTGTGATGTAGCCATCTTTCAAATTTATGATTGCACTTGCCATCATCAAGAAAGGTCTAGCCAAAATCAAGGAATCATCCACTCTAGTCTCACTAGTCATGTCAAGCACATAGAAGTCCACCGGAAACACCAAGTCCTTAACCCTAATTAGAATATCCTCTATGAGTCCAAAGGGTTTCTTGATTGACCTATCCGCCAATTGAACCACTACACTAGTTTCACTTATGTTCTTAAGCCCTAATGCAATGTAAGTGGCTTTAGGCATGACATTAATGGCGGCTCTTAAGTCAAGAAGTGCTTTACCAAAGCTAAGACTCCCTATTTGACAAGGATTGGTAAAGGAGCCCGGATCTCCACACTTTGGGGGCAAGTGCCCCTTCAAGAGAGATGAAACATTCGTCCCAAGTTGGACTTTGTTACTTGAATGACTAGCTCTCTTATTAGTGCAAAGATCTTTGAGGAACTTAGCATATTTAGGCATTTGCTTCACAAGCACAAGCATGGGCACATTAACCTCCAACTTAGAAAACAAGTTAAGCATTTCCTTTTCCAATTCATCATCATGTTTCTTCTTAGCTAAAGCATATGAATTAGGAAATGGTAAGTGCTTAGGGTCAAGTGAGTTACCTTTGGGGGATTCATCCCCTTGTTGAGTAGATGGTTGCTCTTGAGAAGAAGATTCTCCAACCTTAAGCTTTCCCTTTGCAATCTCCTTCCTCTTTTCCTCTAGAAAGCTCTTGGCCTTGTCATGAAGTTTATGGAGGCTCTCGGCCTCATCAATAAAATCACCATGGACATGAGGCAATCCGGCCGTGACATGCAAATCATCATCACCTAAGTCATTTTGAAAGCTAGAGTGGCCTTCCTCATGTTTGGCAACAAGAGATTGAGGCAATTTGGCCTCCTTATGCTTATTCTCATAAGCAAAGTCATTTTGAAGATTAGGGTGCTTTTCAACATGCAATTCTCCCTTCTCGGCTTCTAGATTAACTTGAGGTTCATCCTCATCCTCCTCATAGTCATAAGCTTGGCCATATTGCCTTCCACTTCTCAAGTTCATAGCATGAAGGTTTTGTGGATTAATCACCACATTAGAAGGCAATCCTCCTTTCTTTGCATCTTGCTCCGCTTTAGTGTTCAACATTTGAGACACTAAGGTGCTGACATTCTCTTGCTTCTTAAGACTCTCTTCAAACCCATCCATCTTCTCCATTAAGCTTGACATCATTTGGTATATCATGTCTTGCTGAGAATTTGAAGAGTTAGATGAAGGAACATAAGCTTGAGATCCCACCAAATTGTTTGTTGGAGCATGAGCTAGATCATCATTCTTCACAAATGGAGGAGGAATAACTTGTGTAGAATTCGGCCTATTCCCTTGTTGATAGGAATTAGGCCTCCCTTGGTAAGTACCATAACCTTGTTGAGGAGGATAAGAATTGGAAGATTGATTTTGGCCTCCCCCCCACTTAGGTTGTTGTTGTGATTGGAAGGAATTTGGAGCTTGCCCTTGATTAGAACCTCCCCCCCACTTGAAGTTAGGGTGGTCCCTCCAACCCGGATTATATATTGAGGAGTAAGGGTCATATTTAGCTTGAGGCCTAGGATTGTTGTACAAGGCCGCCACCTCCTCATAGGACGGACAATTGGAGGCTAGGTGCATAGGAGAACCACAATGATCACAAGATGTTGCTACAAGCGCCAAAGAGTCATCAACATAATGAGGAGGCTTCACATATCTCCCCTCCATCTTACTCAAGCTCTCGGTCAACCTCTCAATAGAGTTGTACAACTTGTCATCACCACTCAAAGAAGCAACCTTAGAAGCACCACCATAAACAAGATCTCGGCCATAAAAATTTTGATGGTTAGAAGCCATAGTAGAAAACAGATTACACCCCTCATTAGCCGACAAGTTGAATATGGAACCATTGGAGGCGGCATCCACACTCATCTTCAATTGTGGCACAAGACCATCATAAAAATATTGCACCAAGTTGGCCTTTGAAATGTTGTGATTAGGACAAGAGTTCACCAAAGTGTTAAACCGGCTCCAATAATCATAAAATGTCTCTTGAGAGAGTTGTTGAACACCGGTTATGTCCTTCCTCAACTTGGAGATCTTGGAAAGAGGGAAATATCTATCCAAAAACACCTTCTTAAGTTGCTCCCAAGACAAAGTAGCATAGTGAGTGGGAAGATTCAAGAGCCACTCCTTGGCTTTACCCTCCAAAGAGAATTGGAAGACCCTCAAAAGAACATCATCCAAGTTGGCATTGGGAGGCTTCATGGAGGAACAAGTATGGTATAGGCCAAGCAAATGTGTATGAGCATCTTCATGTGGCAAACCTGTAAACTTAGGCAAATGAGCAAGAAGAGATCCCTTGATCTCAAAGTTAGCGGGGTTAGCATAAAAACCTTGAGGGGCAAATGATGCATATGATTGTGTGAACTCCCTCATAGGTCTGTCATCATCATGCAATTGCCTACCCCCATCAAAATTACCCTCTTGCTCTCTCCGATCATGCCTCTCATGCTCATGTTCATGATGCTCTCTAGCCTCTCTCTCATGTTCTCTATGTGCTTCTTGCCTTTCGGCCATAATGATATGATTATCTAAAATAGTGTGATGAGAATGTAAGGGTGAAGAGTGTGGTTGTGAAGTGGATGCACTAGCTTGTTTCTTGTCCTTTCGCCTCTTAGCCCTAACTTTGCTAATGGATTTCTCAATCTCTGGGTTTAGGGGAAGTAAGGGTAGGTTAGGTCTCATGCAATGCAAGTACAATGCAAGATGTAATGCAAGGCAAGTGCACAAGCTAAATGATGACTATGGAGTGAATGGACGATGACGAATGAATGTATAATGGAATGGATGATGCAAGGCAGCCACCAAACAATTCAAGTAGAGCTTAATTGTCCCTGCAAAACAAGCAAAACCAACCAGCCAGCACAATATACCACGCAGTCCAGAATATGGGCAAAAGCAAGTATAAGAAGCACTAAAGTGAGTGCTTGGAAGAATTAATTGAGCACTGCTCAAATGAACACACAATGTCCAGCAAATTGTGTGCTAATTGTTTGAGAATCTCCTGCAATGAAAAACCAAGATATATACAGCCAGCAAAATAATCCAAGCAGCCCAGAATATTCAGCAAATCACAATTTCCAGCAAGAACAGTGCAAATCACCAAGGAACCGGTTAGAAAATAAAGGTAACTAGGGCACCTTTTTGACACAAATTCCAAACCAATTTTTCCAGAAAAACCAGGCAGATATAAAGTGCAAAGAACCAGCTTTCAAACAAACCAAACACTGCCCAAAACAGATAAGTAAAATGCAAACAGTTTTGGTTCAAAGTTGAGCAGGAAAAAGCACAATTACAGCACGTTTTTGACCTCTAGAAAACTGAATACTGCACCACAAATTCAGCACAATATATCACTCAAAAGCTTATCCAAAACTGGTTAAAATGAGCCAAAGATCATGCAAAACAGCGCAGGATAAGATCAAACAGATTGGCTTCAAAGTCAGCAGTTCTGCATGCAAATTCCAGAAAAACAGGGTAATTTCAAAAATTCACCCCGGACAGTAGAAAACGAGTTTGCTGGCAAATGATATATCAAATTAAAGCTTGAATCTTCTAGTTTTACCAGTTCAAACAGTTTCAAACAATTCGGTCTAGATTGTTCCCCGTTTTGAAAACCCTAAACCTAAAATTACAGTGTTTCCAGCGAGTGTCCAGCAAACAGGGCAGAGTTCAAAAATTAATTCCAGATAGTATAGAATGAGTCTAGCAACAAGTAATATGTCCCTGGAAAGCTTAAAATGTGTATTTGAACCACAAAAAACAGTTTGGTCAAATTCCAGCTACACAATTTACAGTTGCAACAGCAAGTAAACTGGTCACACAGTGACTTTCCAGCAAAACAGGTCAGATTCAACAATTTATTCCAGCAGTTATACAGCGAGTTTCAGGGAAGTAAAAATAGCTCTAGCAAGCTAAAATCAAGCACAAAGTCCTCCTAAAACAGTTTTTCCAGATTCAAAGTACTTAATTCACAAGAATAGGAACTAGAGCCCTAAGTAAACTAAGCACTTCACTGTTTTTCCAGCAACTTCCAATTTAGTTTCAAAATTGTATTTGGCCAACTAGAGCAGCCAATATACCAATAAATGTCCAGCCAAATGTGCACTAACAGTAGGAAAATCAAGATTTATCACAATTATACTCAAATGCACAAACAAGGAAGTAGCCGAATTGAAGCTAAATGAGCAACAAATTAAATTTGTGACTACTACACCTAAAACTAGCTAGAATTAACCTAAATCGAAAACAGCGCCACTTGATTTAACCTTTTTGTCGCCTTAAAAGATTAATCAAAACAAATCAATACTCTAATCCACTAGTTGTATAGTAGAGAGTATAGGTTTTTTCCTCAATCTAGGTTAAAATCTTGCCAATCCTAAGAAATAGCCACGCAAATTAATGTTCAACTTGAGAGAGAATTATTTACTAACAAACTACAATTATCAACTAAAATCTAAAACAAACCGAAAGTATAAGTGTGAAATCAAGAAGTGAATCCTCCTCCTTCAAGCCTCAATTTGTGCTACTTGAATGATAGGCCTCATGTGACATTTCCTCTTAATATAACTAGGTTAAATCGGTCAAAGCTTCTTAAATCTAAGAAACTTTAACTAGTTTAACCTAATTAATCAAGAAACCCTAGCCTTGAACTTGATGCATTTCCATAGGTGAGATAGAAATTAAAACTAACTTCTATATAACATACACTTCAAGAATTAACCAAAATGTAACCACATATGACCAATCTCATGAAGCTACAACAAAAATAAACCTATCACACATGAAGTTCAAGAACTAAGAGCTAGGTTTACAAGTTTGAAGGTTAAATGAAGTTTACATGGAAATCTCCACATAAAAATCTAGTCCTAACATACCTAAAAAGCTTAGACATGAAAGAAACAAGATGATTACAAAATTGAAAACCTAGAAATGGAAATTCTCACACAAGGCCGAATTGAAGCTCTCTAGCACAAATCTTGACTTGAAGGAAGGAGAAGGATGCTTAGCCAAGCATGGATGTGGAGGAGATGAAGGATTTGCGTGGAGTTATGGCCATGGAGGTGCTGGAATTTCGTGAAGATGGTGAAGGAGAAGAGAGAAAGTTGAGAGAAAATGAGATGAAGTGAGAGAAAGTGAAGTTGGTGTATGTGGTAAACATGAGATTTAGGGCTTTTATATGTGGGTTAACTTTGGGATTAACTCCCAAATGAAATGTTAATTTACCCTAAATGACATGTAAATATGGGTTTATGGAGGTGTATGGCCGAAATTGGGGAAGAGAATGTGAAGGAAATGTGAAGGAAAGTGAAATGGAAGTGTAATGTGAGAGGAAGGGCAAAATGGGAAAGTAAAATGTAAGTGGGTGATTGAGGCTCCAATTTGGGGTAGATTCATCCTCCAAAGCTCCCTCCTTTTTCTCCTTTCCATTGCTTTTCCAAAGATGCCCTTTATGTTGCTTTTGGACTTGAAATTCAAATTTTGGCTCCATATTACCCCTTTTAGAAATGTGCAAATCCCTTGTTTTTGACAAAAGGGGTAACTTTTGTCTTATGCCTTTGCCCTTTGACTCCAAGTCAATTCCTTGCACTCCACGCTATCCCAAAGGGTTGTGGGGCCCACGTGGGACCCCCCTACACATGAAAACGCACAACTAGTCAAAAATGACCAAAATACCCTTGGTTACTTAAAATGCAAGTAATTAAGCTAGGATTTTCCATATATCCACCTATAAGCATGTGCACATAAAATCACCAATAATGATCAAATATAACAATTAAATCTCACTAATTAAGCTCAATTGCACATGCTTAAACATATAAATTTCGGTCCAATCAACAAAGTGGAAAGACCTAGGTCAAATGGGATTCCTAATTTAAATTTATCCCTTGTGTCTTTTTTAACCGTAGAAGGTTGGTTCTGGGCCACATCGTGACATACCATTTTTCGTATAACACCGGGTCGGGTCGTAGCGGGCCGATCGGGCCACCGGGCTTTTATGTAGCCCTAATTACAGCTCATCTTATAAATATTGATGGGTATATTTGAGCATATTTTCCCTTTAAGAACAGATATAATATTAGATTTAAGTGTTTTGTGCTCATGACATGAGATTATAAATGTGATTCAATATATTTACATACTAGAAAGTTTTTATACTATTTGTTTTGACTTTTGGTTAATATTAGTGTTCGTTAAGCTGATAAGAACATCCAAACCAAATTTATTTCATGTTGAATTTTATATTTTTGTATATCTTAACTTTTTTAAAATTTAGAAGGACAACCATTTGATGCCTTGAGATTTATATAAATACCTAAATTTAGTACATACTTCAATGATAGAAAAATTAAATACCTAAATTATATATCTACCTATCATGGTTAGAAAAGGATAAAACAATTTTAAAACAACTTCAATGTAACTAACTCCATTCAGTACATACTTCATATATCAAGTTTCAACCACTCAGCTAAGTATATGAGTTTTACTAAAACGATCAACCATCAATATCTTCTAAATAATAAAAGTACATCAAGCATTCATAAATAAAGTTTAATATGAGGTTCCTAAAGTGGCAGTAACATATATCGGCATCTCACTTTAGTTAGTAGTCCCTGTATCCTTCCCTTGATTTTCTACTACGCTTCTCGCACCTGAAAAATGATAACAACGTGGTAGACCCAGAATCGCAACTACTACTACTTGCTTATGTGCATGTGCATGCCAGCAAGGTGGTGTTTGTCAATGTTGTGTATAGTGGTGTGTGTGTCACATACTGTTTTGCATGCACATTTATTATATATTTACAAACCGCATCAGAAAACACCACAAGGCAGCATTATTCATAATCAATAGCTAAATTAATTATTCAACTAAGCAGAATATCATACCACAGGATAAAACACTAATGATAGTCACAATTCAAGTACACCAATAATGAAATAGTTCAATAGAGACTCATAACCCTCGCTTGAACTAGTTCAACAGGGACTCACTCACCTGAACATATATTGGTTCACTAGGAACTCACAACCCTCGCTTGAACATATAAAGATTCAACAGGGACTTACAACCCTCACCTGAACATATATTGGTTCACTAGGGACTCACAACCCTCGCTTGAACATATAACGATTCAATAGGGACTCACAACCCTCGCTTGAACTGGGGGCATCTTCCCAATAATGATTTTCTCTTTATTTTTCATTTATTCATTTTAGTCCTTGTTGATCAGAGCAGCGAACCTCATTTCGAGATGGCATAATTATATAATTATTTGACTTGGTGAATAAAACAAACCAGAATTCGAACTGGAGTAATCAATAACCATCACATTAGCAGTAGTAACATGTTTATCTTCTAACCCACATGCTCTCTAACACACACATACACGCAAACAAGTAGAAATAGTTACCTGCAGCGCTTCATTTATTCTCTTTACCCTCGTGGATTCCTCCTAAGTACCTCCTTCACTATATCCTCCGAAGTTGAAACCGATCTTGTTTGAGAAAACAGGAGTCACCGTCGCCGAAAAAATTCTTAGGCCACCATCAATAGTGACAATTGATTCCCAACTCTGTTCGTCACTGTCCTTTCGCCGGAAAAGTTCCCCGCTGGTAAAATCAAAGTGATCGAATGGAGAGAAGGCAACCGACGACAGTGAAGGAGTGGAAAAGTGAGTGAAAGATGATGGTGATGTTGTGGAGATGAAGGAACGAGTTTGATGAAGATGGGTGAGAGAATGAAGTGAGGAGCTTGATGAAGTTGATGAATTTGGGGAAGGCGGGTGGCAGCCAAAGTGGGGAAGGAGAAGAGAGGTTTGAGTTTATAAAGAGTAGGTGATTACTAGGGTTTAGGGCCCAAAAGAAATTATTTTAGTACCCTCCTTTTAATTTCTCCTTTCTAGTAGGTCCCCCTAGCTTCCTTTTAAATTAAAATCTCAATAAATTTCAAAATGTAAATTTAATATCTCCTAATTCTTAAAGAGGCTCCAGATCGTGATTTAATATATATATATATATATATATATATATATATATATATATATATATATATATATATATTATTTAGGATGTTAAAATACTCATTCCTATCGTAATTATAAATAAAATAAGGAATATAGTTACATTAGTTAATATTACTTGCCATTACAAAACCTAAAATTAAATTGAAAAGATACACACTAGGACCAAAAAGTTTGAAGTATGCATAACAGTATTTTGGTAAAAGATAAACAAATATATGAGACAAAGTGAATAAGAGTCTTATTTTCTTCTCTACGAATAAGGTTCTTATACTTAGGACCAAATTGAATATTGAAAGTGATCTTATATTTAAGACTAGAGAGAGTATATTATAAACTTCAAATACATTCCACAATTCCACATATATTGATGTTTTAAAATAAGACTATAAATTGAGTCTTGAAATTGGTAAAATTATTGTATTTTTTTACAATATATATATTAGGGCTAAAGTGCAAAAAACATGTGATTATGGTCAAGGTGCAAAAATACTTATATTGAATTTTTTGAGTAAAAGTAAACATAACATTTCAAAACAGTTTGCCCCTCTTTTGAAATGTTATGAGTACTTTTACCCCTGTTTTGAAATCTTATGTTTACTTTTGCTACTTTTGCTCCAAAAAATTCAAATATGTATTTTTGCATCTTAGCCCTTTATATAGTTTATTTGGATATGTGTGTGTGTGATTATTATAAATTATTTGGATATACTGTTTACTCAAAATATTTTGGGTTGGGCTAGAAAATTCTGGTTGGTCTAGAGTGGGTGCAAATAACATCTAGACACCATTCTCACTTTAATAGACCCACACATATCAATATAACATAAAAGGGAAAATGGTGTTTTGCTATTGGGTGAATCACTATTCATTAGATGTGGCATGTCCAAGTCAGCAGGTGGGTCCTTTTTTTTGCCACGTACACACAATGTCCATTAATTTTAGAAAGTCACCACAAGAAATGGTACAAGTGGGTCCTATTTTTTTTTGCCATGTAGACTGATCAGGCCCAACTTGACTTGTGAATACACATGTGGGCTTGTTTGGTTGGTTGAAACCAAAGAAAGTGCCTTGAAAATAATTGAAAAGTTAAGGGGTAATATGGTCATTTACATATATCCCGGGGCCCACAAGTTTTCTCTCTCTATCTCACACTTTTCGTGGGGCCCACAAACTTTACTTTCTAATCATTACCTCTACTTTCCATCTCTTACCCTTTCCATTTCTAATTCTTTATTTTCCTTTCTACCAACCAAACATACTCACAGATTTGCCTAATAGAAATCCTTTCTAGGAAGACTTTTGTTGCGTGTTTCTCTTTCCATATGTGGGTCCTGTATTCAGGCAACATTTTCTCTTCATCTCCTGGGACGTGTGTATGATGAAAAGTTGATGTGATTTTTTTGAGGCTTCTTGTACAAGCCACAGTTTTACATCTCCTCTGGCAACAAAAATAAAAGTTTCAAGCATAAGACCCACTTCTCTCCATAAACCCATTTCCTCCCAGAAGCAACCTCGAAAACGTAAATCCCTGCAACCAAGAGATGATTTAATCATTATATGTGTTTTTGTTTTGATTTGTTGGTTTTTTTCGTTTTCTTTAGTTGAGATGAAGAAGCAGTTCTCTCTATCTGCAGCGGGTTTTCGAAAGGTAAACCAAACATTAATGGATTTTTTTTGCGCGTGTTGGATTTTTTTTTTTTGCCAATGAAGAGAAGGAAGTTCTTCACTGGTGACTCTGAAGATGGAATTAGTTTATTACTCTTATGTTTCACTCAAGGACATCTAAATCTTCTCCGAACATGGATGGGCTCTTCAAGAAGCTAGCCATAAACTTCCACAAGGTTACTCCTTTCTTTCATCAGGAAACACAGTTGTAGAGTCATATATCTCCTGTTATTGTTAGAATTTCAAGAGAAAAGGTGTGACCATTTGTTGTCCTGTGCCATCAAATGGTTAATAGCTTTAATTATTTTATTCAATACTCCTTTACAGTGATTCTTTTATTTTCAATCTATGGGTGAAAGCCAGGTACAGATTCCTTGAGTCATTATGACGTCAAATGGTACACATGAGCGTACCTTGAAGCTTTTGGAATCAAATTCCTACTTTGGCATGCAACCCACACAAGTGACACTTTTAAAGCAGGTATGGCTTATCTAATGGAAGTTGTAATATTTCTTTAGAATGATTTCATCAAATGGTTTTAACACAAATAACACAAATGCCTACCATCTCAACTTTTGTTTCATTTGAGACTTATTGCTTTCAGTTTTAAGCACAAACGTAAATCTAGAAGCAGCACAAAAAGTCTTCAATGGCTTGAGCTTTGATCTTTGATTTTCTCTTTCTTTCATATACACCGATGTTTCCTCCTGTTCTTTTTTCTAATGCAAGCAGCTCATGAAATGTGTTTTATGGTTTTTTTAGTGGGCCTTTCATCATGGTGAACTCATCTTCCAAGCATGGTTACACCTAATGTGAACTCATCCTTTTTCAATAATAGAACTCATGTAAGTAATCTTCCAAAATCCTTTCTTGATAGTAATTTGTCGAGAAAAATGAAAAAGATCCTGGGAGATGGTACAGGAATTAGGAACTGCTCAAGAAGGCATATGATAGAATGGAATAAAATGGGAAAACAATGAAGCAACGAGGGGAGAGGATTTATATCTGAGACACTAAGGATAAATGGGGATGGAGAACTGAATCATCAAATGAACTTAATAGATTGTAGAAATCAAAGATTATAATAAAATACCACCTTACTGTTAATTCAATATAATTTGAAACTCCTATAAATTTTTTTGTGTTAGTCCAAGTCAATATTTGCTTACTTTGCTAATTTTAATTGCAGATTGCACATGAGTTTTGCATTGCTATAATGTACATGCTTCTCTATCTGCATTATATAATTTCTGACTTGAATCTTATAATTAATTCCACAAAGATATATATATATAGTTTCATTGATGTGGATTAACCATTAGAGTTAATTTTACCGAATAGGTTGCGTGGTACGATCACTAAGCTGTGTTTATTCTTTAAGGCCATTTGTAGCAAAGTTGTTGATACCTCAATGTTGAATGGTTTGTACCAGCAGATTGTTCTCATCTTGTGTGAACTTGAAATGTACTTTCCCCCTTCTTTCTTTGACATTATGGTTCATCTTGCTTTACACCTGGTTAGGGAGGTCCAACTATGCGGTCCTATATATTTAAGATGGATGTACCCGGTTGAGCGTTTCATGAAAGTGTTAAAGGGGTATGTTAAGAATCGATATCGACCGGAGGGTTGTATAGCTGAGCGATACATTGTTGATGAAGCAAGTGATTTGTGTGCTGACTACTTATCAAGTGTTGAATCTGTTGGTATGCCAAGACCTCGTCCCGAATGCCGTTCAAAGGGAAAAGGGATTAGTGTGGGCAAATTAGTTGGCATTTCAAATGTTGATAGAGATTTAGCTCATTTACATGTTCTCCATAACACTGCCGAGGTTGAACCATTTGTTGAAGAACACAAAAATGTTCTTCGACACATATACGGTGATAGAAATGAAAGCTTAATTACAAAGGAGCATAACAAACATTTCATTGAATGGTTTGATGAACGGATCAATCAATTGGAGATAGATGACGGGTCAATTTGTGAAAAATTGTATTGGTTGTCTCGGAGACCGGGTTCAAAAGTGTTTTCATATACGAGTTATACAATCAATGGTTACACATTCTACACAAAAGCACAAGATGAAAAGAGTCTAATGCAGAATAGTGGAGTTACAGTGGTTGGTGCAGGATGGCACGTATCCAGTGCAAAAGACACAAATCCAATATATGCGGAGATGACATACTTTGGTGTGATTGACCACATCTTGGAGTTAGATTACTCCGGTTTCAGAGAACCTGTCTTCAAATGCCAATGGATCAACAACTCTGGTGGACGGCAGATCGATGAACATGGTTTTGTATCGGTTGACCTTTCTAGAGTTGGATACAAGGATGATCCTTACATTCTACCTTCTTTGGTTGCCCAAGTGTTTTACATTGCAGATCCTTGTAGGAAGAATTGGTCGATAGTGTTACAGTCCAATAAAAATTATGCTGCGCAAGTTGATGATGAGAGTACTGAAACAGATATGAGTCATTTGATTGAGAATGAAGCTTCATTCTTCACATTGATTTTGCGAGAGTTAGATTCACCAGAAAAAGGTCTTGAAGGTGAACCTGTCTATGTAAGACATGATCACAGAGAAGGCATTTGGTATAATAACCCAAAGAGAAAACGGAAGCCAATGGTCGTCGTTCGTTTTCGACAAAGGAAACGGATACGACCGTCAAGAAAATGATTGTTCTTTTGTAATGTAATTTTTTACTTACATTTGCATATCGTTATATACTTATCTAACATTTCTGCTTTATTTCTTACAGGATAATGGATGAGGAAACTGAAGGCTCCGTTTCTAGTCACTCTAAAGGGAAGGCAGCTGCGTGCAGAATAATTAAACGTGGTAGGACTGTAATAAAAAAAATAATAAGAAGGAATCTTGGTATTAAGACTCAGGTTAAATGGAACCAAAACGGGGAACCAAAACGGGGAACCAATAGAAGAAGAAGCTCATCTCTTAATCGGCTTCATTGGTGTAGTAGCTCGGAAGAATATCCCAATCACAATGAAAGATTGGAGATATGTGACTCAGCAAACACTCGATGCTGTTTGGTTGGAGATTTTGGTAAGTCTTGAAGCTACACACCTATAATTTTTCTCTTTCTTGTCTCTTTTTACTTACCATTTTATTATGATTTTTAGTATAAGTGTTATGTTTATAACTTTTTTGTTTTCCTTTGTTACAGACCGCCTTCGACTTAGATAACTATGTGGGTGCCAAAGATTTTGTGTTCAAGAAAGCGGCGGTGTTGGCCAGAGGGTGGCGCTCTTATCTGACAAAGTATTGTTTACGCAATGCAGACGGGGAAGTCATTCATACCCGTCCTTCAGAATTATGCCACATCATTACTCAAAAGCAATGGGATCAATTCGTTTCGCTGCGTGCATCAAACGAGTTTATTAAAGTCAGCAAAAAAAATAGTAAAGCGGCGGCTAGCAATCCTTATCCCTATATGCGTGGCCGAGATGGTTATGCTCAGATAGAACAAGTTTTGGTATGTTAATATTTCCTTTTTATGGATTATATGCACATATTTTTCCCTAATCAATTTATTTAAACCTTGTTTGTGGTTACAGCTAGCTAAGAATAACGTTCCAAAAGTTGGGCGAGTTGATCTGTGGTTTGAGGGGCACACAAAGAATGACGGCACAATAGTGCATGATTCTGTTAAAGTCGCTCGTGAACGGGTTGTAAGTCATGCTCTTGATCATATATTTTTGCTTATATTGGATATAGTATTTATTTTCGACATCGACTAATTATTGTTTTGTTACAGACTCAGCTGACGCAACAGGCCTCTGGAGATAACCCAACAGACGACGTGCTTGACGAAGCGCTCGGTCTCCCATTGTATTCGGGCCGTGTTAGGGCACTACAAAACACTTGCCGCTTACCGGCGTTTATTTTTGCCTCTTTCCGGCGTTTTTTCCGGCGAAACAACTCTACGGCGTTTTTGCAAATCGCCGAAAAAAAACGTGGAAAAGTAGCACATCGGCGTTTTTACAAACGCCGTAGGATACCCACAAACGCCGAAACGCGGGATGCAGAAAATAATATAATATTCAGACATACCGGCGTTTCCCGAAACGCCGGTATGTCCATTATTTTAATAATTGACATACCGGCGTTTTGATGAAACGCCGGTATGCTATTATTTAATATAAACTTTTTCGGCATTTGCAGAAACCAGAAAAGTGTTTAAAAATTATTAAAAAAAATAATTTTCGTCCCAATTTAACATTAAATTGGGACAAAAATTTAGTATTATAGATATAAATAAAAAATATTAATAAATAATAATGATAGAAAAATCATATTACACATATTAAAAGAAAATAATACCTATAAGAGCAACTAAAGTATATCAAATATAAAAATTAACAATTATATAAAAATAAACAAAAATGAAGCAAATATAAATAAAAAGAGATATGAAAATAAGCAACCACCAAATGTGCAATGAGGGGGGAGCACCACTATTTATAATGATCGCTGAGAAACAAATAGAAAGAAGTAGGAAGGAGCAAGATGATAAACGTGGCTGTCACCCAAGAGGGGGGGGTGAATTGGGTGAGAGAATAAATTAGATCTTTTGATTCTTCTTTTCGAAAGACTGCTTGTGCTTGGTGATAATATTTACGAAGTAGTGATATGCACAAGTCAGTATGTTATGTGATGCAAAATAGAATGTATGAATGTAAATTTATGCACACATAAATTTATCCTGGTTCGGTCACCCAGACCTACATCCAGTCCCCAGGCTCCACCTGAGATTTTCAATCCACTATTCTTGTTTAAACCGGGCACAAGAGAAGCCTTTACACTTTAGGTTTTACGAGCACGGGTTCACCTAACAACCCACAGGTTTTACACCGGGTTCACCTGCAAACCTTACAAATGCAAGTTTTACGGGCTAACTTGCAACCTATGGAGATTTAGACAACCTCTAAATGCTCCCCCTTACAAATTGTAAGTTTACACTATGTTCACTCTATGAACTGATTGTGCTAAACACTTAAGCTCAAAACTAACTCTCTCTAAGAGTGGATGATGTTACTCACTTAAGTACAATAAAGTTACTCTCTGAAAAATATCACAAATCTGGATCTGAGAGTAGTAGAAGATGTATAGGATGAAGAATATGATATATCAGATACTTTGCTCTGTTCTCTCTCTTTCTTCCATGTCTTCTCTTCTGAATGAATGTCTCTTTTATATTTGGCTTCATAGGCTTCGGTGGCAAGTTGAATATGAACGTTTGAATAGTGCCGTTAATCCTATGTTACCGTTGAGAAGTACATCTTCATTAATGCTTAGCAGGGTAGACTTGCTTTATCTCTGAAAAGTAGTCCTGACACCTCTGCTCTGACAAAAGCATTCTGACTTCTGAGTATGTGATGTTTACTCTTGCACTCTTGCTGACGGATGATCATCTTTCATCCGCAAGTGGTAATCTTGCTCTGCAAGTGTTAAGCTCTGAGTCCCAATGTCAAGAGTCTTTCCATCCGGAAGCTCATTTGCATCCGGAAGCGTGACCATGTTCTGCACATACTGGTTAGTCCAACATAGCAATATATATATAAGAATTGTACATGCTGTGGGAAGTTTGTTTGCTATGGGGAGTAGTTTACTTAGACTGTGTTCTGATTTGGTCTATGATGTATCTGGAAGCATTTTTACATCCGGAAGTAAAACTACTAGATGAAGGATCTTGGTTCACTATAACTCACTCTCACTTAGTGTATTTCATCTCAACACTCAGCGCTAGTCACTAAGCTATCGGAAGCACTTTTACTTGACGTAGTGAACTCAATGACGCTCAGGGTGAAATCTATTCTATCAGTCTGCGCCAGTCAAGATCTAATAGGAAGCAACTTCACTTGATGTTGCATTTCTGCTGACGCTCGGGGTTATGTCTAGTCTATCAACCTGCGCCAGTCTAAATCTAATAGGAAGTGCTTTCACTTGGCGAAGTAGACTTACTGACGCTTGGGGTAATAACTATTCTATTGCTCTGCGCCAGTCTGAGTCTAACAGGAAGCGCTTTCACTTGGGAAAGTAGACTTACTGACGCTTGGGGTAATATCTATTCTGTCGCTCTGCGCCAGTCTAATTCTAACAGGAAGCGCTTTCACTTGGGGAAGTAGACTCACTGTCGCTTGGAGTAATATCTATTCTATCGCTCTGCGCCAGTCTAAGTCTAACAGGAAGCAAACTCACTTCCGATTGAAACATAGCTTAGTCTTAAGGTTTTGTGTACCTAATTCTCATGGACTAAGTTATTTCCCAGTGATTTTACTTGCTGATGCTGGGGGATGAAAACATTCATCCGCATGCGCAAGTCCTAATCTATCCGGAAGTAGATCTTCACCCGGAAGCACTCTTACTTGGGATCCTATGTTATCCTATTGCTTCCTAGGCACTTGGTCTAATCCTCTACATTTTAGTCTTCATCAAAACTTAAGATTCTAACATTCTCCCCCTTTTTGATGATGACAAACCTAGTTCTATTAATTAAGTTCATATGAAAGGATTAGCTGAAGAATAAAAGCAATAGTTAAGAGCAGGTAACTCAGACAAATATTATTGACAAGCAGAAGTTACAAGTCAGAGTTATACAATCAAATAACATATACAAGTAAAGAATGTATACAAATAAATTTCACTAAGTATGAATGAAGATATGCATGAAAACAAAATCAACAAAAATATTTGGATTGGGGGTTAGAGTCTGTGTCTCTTTTTCTTTTCCCTCTCTTTCTGTCTCTCTTCATTTTCCTCACGCTCACTCTGGTTTATCTGGGCAATGATCTCTTGAAGCTCTTTTTCCTCTTTTTCCCTTCTGAGCCTTTCTGATTCAATGGACTCCTCGTATGCCCTTTTCATGTTCTCCACTTCTTCATACCCAGGGAAACCTGTAGCATCGTCGAAGTAGCAGACTTCTCCATTGGGATAGTGTACAGCCCGGATTCTTACATTCCATGCAGAGAAGTTGGAATCCTCTTCAACTTCTTGGGCTTTCCTTTTCCCTTTCCCTTTGCTCTTCCCTTTGCTTTTGCTAATTGGAGGAGTGGGCATGGCACTTGCTCTTTCAGCATCGAGGCAAGCCATCTGACCAAAGGATAGTTTGTCAGTGAATCCATACTTCTCAAATTCTTCAGGAGTCATGTCTTCAATTTCCAATTTGACTTCCTTCAGAATTGGAACCGCTTGGACCACTGGATTTTCTTGCACAACCTGAGCAGATGAAGTTCCTTGCTCAGGTAGGTCAGATGGAGTCTCCTCCTCAGACTCATCAGATTCAGTGGTGGCAATTAACTTTCTGGCACGTTTCCTAGCAACGGCCTTCTTTCTGGGTGCACTGAATCTGGCAGCTGGCTCAGACGATGGAGGAGGATCAGAAGATTGCTCAGATGAAGGGATCTCAGACTCTTGCCCAGAGGATGCAGGAACAGGCTTGGCTATCACAATGGGAGGATGGTTGGGTCTCTTCAGTCCCCACTTCATTATGATCTCCTCAACCATCTCTCTACTTGTTTTATTTGGAGGAGGCTCTGATGATGACTCAGATTGTGAGGATTGTTCATTCTGCCCAAACACAACCATCTCCAAATGTGATCTTTGCTCAGCTGTTCTCTTCTGCTTCAGGAAACGGAGGGCCTCTCCTCTTATAAGGCTCTCTGCACCACTCAGCCTCTGAGACTCATATGCACGACGCAGGGCGGCCGTGATATCTTCATCAATCCAGAGTGAAGGCTGGCTGAGAACATCCCTTGTGGCCATACTTAGGCGAAGAGTAGACATAACATTTCTCCCCCTTTTGTCATCATCAACAGGGGTGAGTGCCAGGGATGGAGTGGATGTGGAGGAGGATGGAGGTGGTTCAGGACCAAATTGCTTGGGAGGGGAGGGTGAGAGGGTAGAGGTGGAGGATGTGGGAGAAGATAGGTGTTCAGGAGTTTGAGGAGGGTCGGGGAAGCAGCTGGTGGTGACAAAGATATCCCCATAAGGATGAGTGGAGGAGTATTCTTTGTAGTTGGCGGAGTCAGGGGTAAAGGGTAAATGGTCATCGGAGAGTGGTTGAAGGCGGGGATACTCGCCGTATGGTTGGCTGAGGGGGTGAATGGCTGTTTCAGATCCTATGGGTCTAGGGCTTGGATGGGTAGGGTTGGAGAAGCGGAGTGGAGAGCGTGTAGGGGCACCTGGTCGTGTGGGAATGGGTGAGGATGAGGATGAGGAAGGTGAGGATGAGAAGTTTCTAGGAGAATGGCGTGGAGAGTTGTGAGGTGAGTCTTGGGTTTGGTCGTCATGGGTAGGTGAAGGTTGGGATTGTTGGTCATTGTTGGGTGATGGTGGGGCTTGTTGGTCATTTTGTGGTGGAGGCTGAGGTTGTTGAGTGTTGGGCGGAGGAGGAGGAGGGTTTTGAGGAGGAGGAGGAGGTGGTAAGTTACCTTGTGATGAGGGTTGGGGAATTTGTAGGTGCTGGAGGATGAGGTCTAATTTTGCATCCACCCTGGCAAGGTGATTCTCGAGTTGTCCTACTCTGTCCTCAAGTCGTTGGATTCGCTCCCCTTGGTGGTGGAAGCCAGCTTCACATTCAACACGGAGAGGACCCACCAAGGAATCAGTCAGTCTAAACAAAAGCTCTTCCTTTATGTCCTCTGCAAAGGCCCTAACAGAAGCTGGAACCCTTGCACTACGGCTTGGCCCAGCATGAGAGTCAACTTCCTGATCGCCTGCTCCAGATGCAGAGGGAGCTGAAGTACCAAAAGCACTACTGGCTTGTGAGCGTGAGCGAGTGAGCTTAGGAGGCTTGAAATACTTGATCCCCATCCTTGCCACATTGGTTGCTCCCACAGGCCTACACTTGACATTCTCTTCTTCCACAGCAGATGTAGCCTTGATCAGATGCTTCTCAAGAAGGAAGGCAATGATGGTGGGATAGGGAAGATACCCTGACTTGTCATTGCTTAACCAGCGCTGAAGCTCTAGGCATATCAACTGCCCAGGGTTGAAAGGCTTGAGCGAGAGGAGTCTAGGGAACCAAGGGTTGTCCAGCAGTGTGAATTCGTTGAAGTTGCCTCCCTTATGAGTCATTATCCGGGAGTAGACGTAGTACAAGAGCCTGTTAGAATCAGACATCTTGGACACCTTCTTGCTGTTGGTGCCATACAACTCCTCGAGTTCCTCCTTGCTGTACTTGTGAGACTCAGGGTAGATCCATTCATTCATATCCTCTTCTGTGATTCCCATCATCTCATTCAAGGTTCTCCAAGTGAACCTGAAGGTTCTTCCTCTTACAGTGGCAGTGAAGGAGAGTTTGTGGACTTGCTCTTTCCCATCCACCTTTCTGTACTTAGCTCTTCCTGAGAGGGATTGGCAAAAGACTCGCAGGACGTTGACGTTGTAGTCCTGGTTGATGCCCAGCCAAGGCATATACTTTTCCAAGTAAGGGCGCAGATGAGCAAACCCTAGTTCATCCAACTTGTCCAGATTGATGAACAGGCCATGGTTGAAGATGGGAATGGATGTCTCAAATTTGGCGGATACACTCTCCAAAGCCCCATCTCTATAAACTGTGGGATCATCTTCTTCCTCAACCCTCTGCCTCTTGGTGGAAGGCTCCTCAGAAAAATGAACCTTCTTCTTCTTTCCCTTTCCCTGAGCATCTCGCTCTTGTTCAGAACCCACTGTCTGTTCTATTCTACCAGAGGTTTCAGGCTGACCCTGAACGTCTTCACCCTGTCCCCGTGATTGCCCAGAACCTTCTTGGCGTTCATGATGTTCTTCATGTTGTTCTTTATGGTGCCCAGATTTACCAGAATGTCTGTGAGAGGATTTCCCAGATTTCGATTTATTTTTCTTAGAAGAAGAGGTTTTCTGGATGACTGGGTTGGGTTCATTCGTACCGGCCATTTTTTTTGTATGAATGTTGTGAAAATAAAGATGAAATGCGAGAAGTGTGTAAAAATGAAGAATGCAATGAAGAAGATGAAGCAAATTTTTCAGAGAAAAGATGCGTGTGAAAATAATGCAAGTAAAAAGTGAAGATGAAAAGTTACATCTATTTATAGGTAAAGCTTCTGAGGATAGAATGGGTATAGTCTTTCAAATTTTCACACATTTGGGTAACGTAAGTTTTTAAGTTGGAACGACACACCTGATGACACGTGTTGCTTCAGAGAAGGCACAGCGTTTCATAGAGGAAGTTGAAACGTTTTCTGAAGTGATGTGTCCCTTGATCTGACACTGGCGCTCTTGATCATATTGAATTATCATCCAGCGCTAGCCAAAGAGTATCCGGAAGTGATTTTGCTTCTGGTCGGATAGACGCTCCTGGTTGCTTAAGATTTAACATTGAGTAACTTGTTGATGTTCTCTCTTGTGCATCCACAGCGATCAAGCTTTCATAACTAAAGCCATATTTGCATCAAGTAGAGTTTGTTTGATCTTCTCAATTTCAGGAGCAGTAGCTCTCGGAGCCCAGTATGAACAACAACTCATTCAGATTTGATACATTTCTCTGATCAGGTATGATCATGAAAATTGTTGTTCCTTCGTACCTTCTTTCCTACAAAATAGCAAATGATTTCTCTTTCCCATTTTTCAGTCTCCAACCTTGGATCTGACTGGTCAGTTTGTAGGAAGTATGTGATTCTTATGCACTTAAGAATTATTCACTATGAATATAGCATTGCGAATCAACTATGACTATATGCACATGGCTTCTGATAATGATAGTCATAGATAGCATATATAGTATGAACATTGTGTGAACTATCTTATAAGCCATGTCATGTTCATGCTTATGATGCTTAATGTAAAATCTCAATAAGTCCATCTTACATTTGCATAGGAGATTTTACTGTTGCATGCTTCAACCTTAAATAATCCCTTGCTTACCCAAGGAGATCTTTTATACTTATCCTTGGCCTGAAGCACTTTCTTAGGAGAGACAGGATTCGCAGGTTTTCTCCATGTGAGTTGAGACATCCTCTCTCTTTTGTCCTTCTCAGGATAGTTGAATGGAACTCTGTGATAGCTTATCCCTGAGACAAGGTCTTTGTTCCTTGTGGTAGCGCACTGCTTCTTATGATTGAACCAGGTAGTTGCAGTAGTGACATCACCACGAGTTCTCTTCTTTGGGACAAGAGAAACTCTTGATCTTTCCTGCACAGGTAAGGCACTAGAAGAGAGTTTTGGTACCCATTTGTACTTGGGTCCTACATAGTTAGCGCTGGACCTTACTTGTCCTTTGGGGATCCATATATATTTATTTCTCACATTTAAATTTCTCTTAAAATTGCATGTGTGAGAAATATGACCAGTTCTACCACAATAATGACAGATAATGGGATGATGTTCAGAATCAGATTTCTTATCACTATTATGGTGGTCAGTTTTCTTTTCAAAGACTCTATGTTTATTAACTTTTGAAATCTCAGGGTCTTTTGAAAAGTCTTCTTTTATGATTGGGACTTTGGACTCCTTGGTTGTAGAAGAAGGAATAAGTTCCTCAAGTTCCCTATTCCTTTTTCTTAAGCCTAGAATTTCTTTTGCAAGTTTACAGAATTCAACATGTAGCTCATTATACATATCTTGCAATTCAGAAGTTTCAAGTTTATGTACCTCATTTTCTTCAGCTTCTGAATCTACTAGGCGGAGATCCACTCTCTCTTTGCTGATACTAGCTTCTACTACATCACCATCCAGTAGCTCATCAACGGTGGATTCACAAGGAGCACATAGTGAGCTTTGGACAGCCTTATCATCAAGAAATTGGTTAGAAGCATACATAGTATCAAGAGTGTTCCAAATATCTATAGCCCTAGAGCAATGTTTAATTTTCTGGTAATCATTGTCAGATAAACTTTTGTGCAAAATTTGCATTGCTCTAAGGTTTAAGTAAAATAAGCTTTTGTCCTCTTCTGTCCAATTTACTTTTGGTTTGAAATCAGAGTCCTTTTCAAAAACATCCCACATTTTGAAATCAGTGGATAGTATAAAACTTTTCATCCTTCCCTTCCATAAGTAAAAATCAGCATTTTCTAACACGGGTGGGATTGTATGATCAAAACCTTCAAAACACATTTTGTAACCCAAATCAGCCTAGGTCTTTGCACTTGAGATCGTTGGATCCTTTAAACAAGTGACCTTGCTCTGATACCAAATGATAAACGTGGCTGTCACCCAAGAGGGGGGGGTGAATTGGGTGAGAGAATAAATTAGATCTTTTGATTCTTCTTTTCGAAAGACTGCTTGTGCTTGGTGATAATATTTACGAAGTAGTGATATGCACAAGTCAGTATGTTATGTGATGCAAAATAGAATGTATGAATGTAAATTTATGCACACATAAATTTATCCTGGTTCGGTCACCCAGACCTACATCCAGTCCCCAGGCTCCACCTGAGATTTTCAATCCACTATTCTTGTTTAAACCGGGCACAAGAGAAGCCTTTACACTTTAGGTTTTACGAGCACGGGTTCACCTAACAACCCACAGGTTTTACACCGGGTTCACCTGCAAACCTTACAAATGCAAGTTTTACGGGCTAACTTGCAACCTATGGAGATTTAGACAACCTCTAAATGCTCCCCCTTACAAATTGTAAGTTTACACTATGTTCACTCTATGAACTGATTGTGCTAAACACTTAAGCTCAAAACTAACTCTCTCTAAGAGTGGATGATGTTACTCACTTAAGTACAATAAAGTTACTCTCTGAAAAATATCACAAATCTGGATCTGAGAGTAGTAGAAGATGTATAGGATGAAGAATATGATATATCAGATACTTTGCTCTGTTCTCTCTCTTTCTTCCATGTCTTCTCTTCTGAATGAATGTCTCTTTTATATTTGGCTTCATAGGCTTCGGTGGCAAGTTGAATATGAACGTTTGAATAGTGCCGTTAATCCTATGTTACCGTTGAGAAGTACATCTTCATTAATGCTTAGCAGGGTAGACTTGCTTTATCTCTGAAAAGTAGTCCTGACACCTCTGCTCTGACAAAAGCATTCTGACTTCTGAGTATGTGATGTTTACTCTTGCACTCTTGCTGACGGATGATCATCTTTCATCCGCAAGTGGTAATCTTGCTCTGCAAGTGTTAAGCTCTGAGTCCCAATGTCAAGAGTCTTTCCATCCGGAAGCTCATTTGCATCCGGAAGCGTGACCATGTTCTGCACATACTGGTTAGTCCAACATAGCAATATATATATAAGAATTGTACATGCTGTGGGAAGTTTGTTTGCTATGGGGAGTAGTTTACTTAGACTGTGTTCTGATTTGGTCTATGATGTATCTGGAAGCATTTTTACATCCGGAAGTAAAACTACTAGATGAAGGATCTTGGTTCACTATAACTCACTCTCACTTAGTGTATTTCATCTCAACACTCAGCGCTAGTCACTAAGCTATCGGAAGCACTTTTACTTGACGTAGTGAACTCAATGACGCTCAGGGTGAAATCTATTCTATCAGTCTGCGCCAGTCAAGATCTAATAGGAAGCAACTTCACTTGATGTTGCATTTCTGCTGACGCTCGGGGTTATGTCTAGTCTATCAACCTGCGCCAGTCTAAATCTAATAGGAAGTGCTTTCACTTGGCGAAGTAGACTTACTGACGCTTGGGGTAATAACTATTCTATTGCTCTGCGCCAGTCTGAGTCTAACAGGAAGCGCTTTCACTTGGGAAAGTAGACTTACTGACGCTTGGGGTAATATCTATTCTGTCGCTCTGCGCCAGTCTAATTCTAACAGGAAGCGCTTTCACTTGGGGAAGTAGACTCACTGTCGCTTGGAGTAATATCTATTCTATCGCTCTGCGCCAGTCTAAGTCTAACAGGAAGCAAACTCACTTCCGATTGAAACATAGCTTAGTCTTAAGGTTTTGTGTACCTAATTCTCATGGACTAAGTTATTTCCCAGTGATTTTACTTGCTGATGCTGGGGGATGAAAACATTCATCCGCATGCGCAAGTCCTAATCTATCCGGAAGTAGATCTTCACCCGGAAGCACTCTTACTTGGGATCCTATGTTATCCTATTGCTTCCTAGGCACTTGGTCTAATCCTCTACATTTTAGTCTTCATCAAAACTTAAGATTCTAACACAAGAAACAAATGAGCAAGGGAAAATGAGGGGGAAGCATCGCTATTTATAGGGAAGGTGGAGCATATCGGCGTTTATGATGGGAACGCCGGAAAGTGATATTGTACTATTATTTTACCGGCAATTTCGCAAACGCCGATATGCATGGTTTGTTTAAAAAAATATTATTTAGTACTTACCGGCGTTTTTCTTACACTTATCGGCATTTCCAGGAAACGCCGGTATGCATGTTTTTTTAAAAAAATAATATTTAATACTTACCGGCGTTTTTCATACGCTTATCGGCGTTTCCAGGAAACGCCGGTATGCATGTTTTTTTAAAAAAATATTATTTAATACTTACCGGCGTTTTTCGTACGCTTATCGGCATTTCCAGGAAACGCCGGTATGCATGGTTTTTTCAAAAAAATATTATTTAATACTTACCGGCGTTTTTAAGAATGAAAAAAGCCGATATGTGTTATTTTTTTCCAAAAAAAAAAGAAAAAGAAAAGCAAATAACAAATTTTTTGATTAAAATATACATACCGGCGTTTTTGTGTCCACAAACACCGGTATGTGTGCGCGGGAAAGAAGGCGGGAAGCGCGCGCCAAATTTTGCTGCGTTTCTTTTAGGCGTTTTTTAGAAAACGCCGGAAGGCATGCCATTTCCAGCGTTTTTGATGAAAACGCCGGAAGGTATACGCCGGAAAGCGCCGTTTTTTTTGTAGTGGGGCCGGCGGCTTCGGGGCCACTCCCACTGTTTTTTTCGGAAAAAGGCCTACCGATCGTCGGAAGCCCAAAGAGAAACCGATGACCGAAAGAGAAGAACAAATGTGGTCCTTGATCAAATCATTGCAAGAACAAGTGGCTCAACTCCAGCCACAACAATCAGGGCAACAATCTCATGCTCCGCCGCTTGCTGAAAGTCCGAGTATTGAATGTAATATGCCGATGGTCGACATCCCAGAGGTATTTAATGTGTATCCCTTATATAAATGTTTAATGTTACTATTACGTTTTCGTTTCATAACTAAAATAGAACATTCTTTTGTAGGGTGAGTCTGACTGCAAGTTATTTATCGATGATAACCACAGTACAGTTGTTGCTCTTGCTCTAGTATTCAATGACATGAGAAGCATACTACACAGCTCGCCCCTCCCAGAAAACACCCTCAGGGTGTCCATCCATACACCTCTGATAAATGATGCGCCATTGCCATATCCCATTGAGGAGGCGAGTGTGGTTTTTGATGCAGCCCATACTTTTGTTGCCTGGCCCAAACGATGGATCGCCCCGTTACCAAAGCCGGTATACTTTATTAATTGTTTATAATTACTCTATGATAGCCAATGACCTAATTAATACATGTCTAATTGATTATTTTATAATTTGTAGTACCAAAAAGATGCAACAAAAGAGGAAAAGGGCAAATACGTCCAGCAAGACAAGCCTAAGCCGGTATACTTTATTAATTGTTTATAATTACTCTATGATAGCCAATGACCTAATTAATACATGTCTAATTGATTATTTTATATTTTGTAGTCCCAAAAAGATGCAACAAAAAAGGAAAAGGGCAAAAACGTCCAGCAAGACAAGCCTGCTTCTAAGATTATTCCTACAAAAAAGAGAAGGAGTGTTTCGAAGGTATTTATCTACTAATTAATTAATTTACATGACAGAGTTTTGCGTGATTGAAAACTGTAACATTTTCATTTACATTAATTCAAGAAGCCAGTAAAGCCTAGTGGACATGATCAGGCTGGTCCTTCAAGCAGTATTGATATCAACTCAACCGGTGTTGATTCCTTTCGGTTCAAGTTGAAGGCTTTGGCCAAAAAAATGACTAATGAAGACTTGGTGCATGTCAACATTACAAGAACCATATATTACTCTGAAGTAACTGAGATGCTTGACAATGAAGTGCTTTTGGAAGTAATTAATCATCAATGGATCGGCTCTTCAGTAATCAACATGTGGATCCAGTATGTCATCCAATTTTAATTTTCATTATGGTTTCTATATTGCCATAAGAAATTCTCAAGGCCTTTGTTTGTGTAGGCACCTACATGATGAAGTCATTGTTCCGGGAGAAAATGCTTCATTTGCCTTCATCAATCCGAATTCAACATCGGTGATTAATGGAAAACCCATGTGGAACAAGGAAGATATCAAATGTAGAATGCGAACATGTGCTACAGAAAGGACGTTGTTTTTAGCTCCAATGAATGTGGGGTAAGTCAACATTGGTCATCAAATTAATCTTCATTTTTCCAAACTAGACAGAAAATTTATATAATCTAACTTTTTAACAACATTTCAGGAATCACTGGGTTTTGATTGCCTTCAATCCTATGGTAAAGGATGTAAAGGATATTGTAGTCTATTACTTGGATCCAATTGAGACTGCTCTTCCAAGTAATAGGCCTAACTATATGTGTTTCATTAATAGGTAAGATTTTTATGTTGTGATTTGTTTTTATCCTTAATCTTATTTTTATTGCATTTTTAACCTTCATTTTTTTCTTCTATAGTTTGATAACAGCTTTTAGGGCAAATTGTAAGAATAAAAATTTGGCCTACTCAAAATCAACTGATCAAACACAATCCTATCCATGGTTGAAAATTCAGGTTGTACTTGTTTTATAAGCAATTGAAATCATGAATTTTTAAAGTGTATAAAAGTCTTTTGACTAACGTGTTTGTGTTTTTTCTTGTTGCAGTGCCCTTTCCAACCCAACGACAATGATTGTGGTTACTATGTGATGAAATTTATTAAGGACATAGTAACACATGACCAATTGGAGGTGCCTGAATTTGTAAGTTTATTATTGCACATGACATATATAGTCTTAACTTACAAAATTGTTGTTGACTTGTTATTTAAAGTGAATTGTCACATAAATATGTTTATTATGTCCATTAACTCAGTATTATGAAGATTGTCGATCATCAAAGTTATCTATGGAGGAGGTGGATGATCTCATTGAAGAGTGGTGCAAGTATGTTTTCCCTATTGCTCATCCTATTATTCAAAATTTACATCCTTCTTAGAGTTTCATACATCTAAGGAGGAAGTGGGAGTATGACACTTTTGATAGATGAACTAGTTGGTTATTTAATCTAAATGTCTTTTGTTGGTACAACTTTGATGTGTATTTTGGCTGGTACAAATTAGATGACTTTTGGTGCTACAAATTAGATGTAAATTCTGATTGGGATATGTGGATGACTTTTATATTACATGTAAAGTAGTTCTTGATATATATAAAGGATTTTGGTTATTCTGGCTGGTTGGGTATATTATATTGTGCAGGTAGCAATTTAACTGCCAAAAAGTAGGAAAAAGAATTATGACAAATGAAAAAAAAATAACTTATACATGCGCTTATGGCGCAAGCTCATAAGCGCATGTAATAAATATATCTTTACATGCGCTTTTAATAAAAAAGCGCGTGTGTATATATATATTTACATGCGCTTTTATTACAAAAGCGAGTGTATATATATATTTACATGCGCTTTTATTACAAAAGCGCGTGTATATATATATATATATATATATATATATATATATATATATATATATATATATATATATATATATATACCATAACGGACAGCCTGCTATCAATACTTAAGAAGATCATCCAGGATTTGACCAGAAATGATCCGGGTTATAGAAGATCAATCCTTGTCCTCTTTCATACAAGGAATAACAAGACTTCTCACAGAGGAAGTCATCAACAGATCTTCTCCCTTCAGATCACCCCAGCACAGTCTTCCTTCGTTTCCTACTGGAGACGTAACTGGATGGTTTTCTTAAGTATTCAAAGCAGTATGTTTTATGAAATCATATTCCCAGGTTAAATAATACTACTACCCTTAATCCTCGATAAGAGTTTAGTTACTCATACCTTAATTGTAGACGATTTCAAAAATTGTTTCTGAACTGTAAATGGAGAAGGAATAGCAAAAAGAAATTTTATTTAATATGAGAGATTACAAGAGAGGTTTGGGATTCTATAGCAGATTTCTTTCTATGCTTTCGATGCCCTTACTTATGCTAGATACATGGTTTATATAGAGAGGCATTCCTCTCAATTTACATCATTCCTTGCGTCATCTTCTATGATTGATTATCTCCTTCTTATCTTCTATGTCTGCCACTTCCTTGTCGTTTTCCTGAGTGCTTCTTATCTTATCTTCCTTCTTTTTATCTTGTCTGCCATTTTTTGTCCGCCAATTCTTTTTCTTTTTCCTTGTCTGCCACTTCTTTTGTCTTCTTCTTTTCAGATTATACTCATGTCCATTATTGGATCTTCAAAATCTCTTCTTTCTGGACTTCTTTCATCGCAATAATTACATTTGTGGGTAGCATATTCAGCTAATAACTGACATATCCTTTTCTTAGTATCTGTGCTATTTTCAAACTTATTATTCTTTATCTTATCATAAAATTGATTAAATTGATTGATATTCCTGGTATGCCTTCCTGATGAGTAAATTAATGTCGTTGGGCCTGAGAAATAGACCCAAGCGGCTTCATCTTCAGTGGCTAAACTCCTATTCATTTCTTGGAAAATTATATGATAATCTTGGGACCTTATTCTGGATACTGTTTCCATGAATTCTTCATCATCATTTATATCTTCCTTTGGCTCAACAGAATGCTCAAAGGGTTTCCTTGTGGTTCCTAACCTAATAAGATTAATGGGATGATAAAATTTATCTGGAGTTATTTCTGCTATTGTGGAGTAACATCTTATAAATACCATGTGTTGAGTTACTATACCAAAATAAGTCTTTACAGCCTTTTTCAGAGGTTCTGGTAACTCTGCTATTTCTTCTAGGCTTGCTGATGGATAAATAGACTGAATTAAACCATGTTGATATAGTGCTTTTACAACATTTGATGGTGTTCCTTGGTGGATAATGGCTTTATTGAAGGCATAATGGGATATATATTTGATTTTTGGAGTTTTAAAGGAAAAATGGTTAAGGTTATAGATAAGTTTCTTAAAATAAGTAAAATATTCTGCAAGCTTAAACACTGGGTTACTAGGTGGTAATTCTGCCGAGGTTTTCTTGGATTTTGCTGGTTGGTTAGAGGTAGATGGTTGGTCAGATACTGGACTTTTATGGGCTTCTTGGATTTCTTTTCCTTTTTGGTTTTCTTGGGTTTTTTCTTGGGCTTGCTCCTTTATAATTTGAAGTAAAGGGGTTATTTTCTGAGTTTTAACTCTTTCCCAACTGAATTTGGGTCTTCTATTTCCTTCATTCCTGTATTTACATATCTGTTTACTTGTTCTTCCAGTTTTCCCACTTTATCAAAAAGTGTATCCAACTGGTTAAAGATCTTTGCAAAATTTGCATTTATTGGACTGAGCATTAGATTCATATTTAGTTCCACTACTTGGAACCTCATATTAATCTGCTCTATTAAATTTCTCATTTCCTCAGAAGTCTCATTACTTGGAGTTACAGGTCTTCCTGATTCCATCTGCTCAAAAAATCAGCAATTAAATTATTCTGTCCTTTAATATATTCAATTTCATAATCATAATATGCCATATCACTTTGCCATTTAATTAACATTTTATTACTCAATTTATTAGTTTTAATTCCTTTATCTAACCAATGTTTTACTTGGGTATTATCAGTTTTTATAACAAACCTGGTATTTACTACAAATAATTCAAATTTTTCTACTGCTTTAACAATTGCTAAAAATTCTTTCCAATTTGAATGATATTTAGCTTGACAATCATTAAATTTTCCACTTGAGTATTTAGTAATTTTTTCTTTTCCTTCATTATTCTCATGATATAAAGCTGCTCCCCAATAATTATCTGATGCATCTGTATAAATGATCCATTTTACATTATTATCTGTAGGAATAGTTAATTTTGGTAAGTTTTGACATAATTTCTTAATCTGTTCTATAATTTTCTTTGTCTGGTCATTCCATATCCATATACTCTTTTCCCCTGCTAACCTAGATATTTTAGCAGTTAACTTTGATAAATTAGGTATATAATTTCTAGCTTGATTTACTAATCCTAAAAATGATTGTAATTCCTTCTTATTTCTTATTTCTGAGAATTCTAATACTTTCTTGCTAATATGTTCCTGTAATTCTATTCCTTCTGGTGAAATATATTGTCCTAAAAATCCTATTCTACTTTTTCTTAATTCTGCTTTATGTGGTGATATATTTAATCCTTTGTTTTCTATTAGTTCAATAAATTTTTCTAAATGTTCTTCATGTATTTCTTTATTTTCTGAAAATATTAAAATATCATCAATATAAATAACAGCAAAATTTCTTATTGGTAATAATAACTTAGTTACATATTCTTGAAATATACTTGGACTATTATGGAATCCCATAGGTAGTACATTCCATTCATATAGTCCTTCTGATGTACTAAATGCAGTATATTTTTTACTTTCTTCTTCTAACTTTATCTGGAAAAATCCTGATTTACAATCAAACTTACTAAAGATGCTTTTCCCTCTTATTAAATTAAATAGTAATTCTATTTTGGGTATAGGATATCTATTTCTTACAGCTAAATCATTTAGTTTTTTATAATTTATTACCATTCTTGATTTTCCTCTCTTTTCTTCACTATGTTTTATTACAATCATTGCAGGTGAAGAATATTCAGATTTACTTTCTCTAATTAAGTCATATTTTTTCATTTCATTTATATGCATTTCAAATTCTTTTTTATCCTGTTCTGTCCATGGATAGGGCTTACAATTAATTTCTCTACTATAATCTTTTAATTCTATCTTAGCTAATGGTTTTGATTTTTCCCAATGTATTAAAGGATTTTCACTATAATTTTCTATTAATCTTTGTTCTATTCCTTTTTTCATTTGTCCTTCTATTATATTAAGTCTTATAATTTCTTCAGACTCTACTTCCCTTATTACTAATGTTGATAACATATTATTTATTTCGATAGGTTTATTATTTTCTAAAAACTGTACTTCATTTTCATTATATTTCTTTTGAAATTTTTCATCCTTTCTTCTATATGGATTGGTTATTCTTATTCCCCATGCTTCATGTTTACATGGTGTAGTTAATATAATAGCTTTTTCTATTAAATGTAAAGGATAATATTGACTTAAAAAGTCTAATCCTAATATTACATCACAAGAAGGTTCATTATATTGATTTAATTCTTGTATAACTAATTCATATTCTCCTATTTGTATACTAACATTTCTTGATTCTAATTCTATCATATGTATTTCTTTTCCTGCACTTTCCATTCTTAACATTTTTTGTTTTCTTTTCCATAGTTCTGGTGGTAAGACATTATATTTTGCTACTGTTAAATTTGCTCCTGTGTCTACTAGTGCATGATATTTCCTAGATCTATATTTTTGATAGTTGAATTTTACTAATATGAAAAACAATCTTCTATTATTCATTTATGCTCCACTTAACATGTCTAATCTTTCTTTTGTTCTTACTAACATTCTTTGTTTTGCTATATAATTCCACATTACTGGAACTACCATATACCATGTTCTTCCTGCTACATAATTTAATGTTGTTGTTGGTTTTTTCATCTGTTTTCTTATCCATCTTAAGTTACTTTTAGACATCAAATTTATATTATAAGTCTTATTATTTATTCCTACTAACATTTCGGTATGATTAAAGTTTGGTGATTTATATTTATCATTATTCTGTCCTGTTGTATCCTATATGGCTTTACTGCTCTTAAAAAGTCTGATCCTAGCGTAACTTTGTGTTCATTGTCAGTATTTTCTTCTACCCAAATCTTCATACTCATTATGTCTCTTTTATTAAATCTTATATTTATATTTGTTTTAGTTCCTTCTTCATCTATTTCTAAATTATTTTCTGTATATTGTTCTTCAATAAAACTTCTATTAATTTCTTGATCAACTAATGCCTTTACTTCTTCCCATATAGCTTCTTTCTTTATTTCTAATTTTATATAATACTTTTGTTCTGTTAAATTTATTTGCCTACTTCTAGGTCTAATTTGAGCTAAACTAGTCGTTATTGGTATTTCTGCTAACATATTTGCTTCTATATCATCTTCATTACTTTCTGTCCTAACTATATTTCTTCTTCTGGATTCAGGTCTTATTGGGATATCTATGCTTCTTCTTGGCATTTCTAATCTCCTTGGGATTTCTAGACTTCTTCTTGCTGAAGTATTTATATTTATGTTTAAATCTGGTGTATTTATCCTTAGCATTCTTTGTCCTAATGTATTATTGGTTTGTATTCTTCTAGGATTTTCTATTTGGTTTATATTAGCAGTTCTATCTAATTCTATTTGTAATTGTTCAGGGATTGTTATATTTGTTGGGTCTAATGGTATTTCTTGTAATATTGGCATAAAATTTTTATCTATAGTTATTCTTCCTTGTGATCTGTTATATATCTTATGTTCATTTGTAAATACTAATCCTATCATTGCAGTTATACTTATTGTTTTTGCTCCTCTTAACATTTGTATTCCTCCTAGTTTATGGTAAACCATTATTGATTGATCTATATGTTCATCTTCTCTTGATATTGCAAAATTTGTATTTACTGTAAATTTTAATTTTTGGTATATTAGGTTTCCTGTCAATATTCCTAATACACTGTCCTGCACATTACTTATTATCCTTCCATCTGTTATTAACAATTCTATAGGTGAGTTTATTCCTTCTCTAAAATAAGCTTTTACTAATAATTGTACTCCTGCTATATAGATTTCCGTTACTTCATCTTTAAATGATAATCTTGAAATTTCATTTTCAATTAATGCTTTACTTACTAGTGGTATTCTAAGTATTCCTTCTGTTAATGTTGATTCTATAGGATGTTTTTTCTCTAAAACTACACATGCCTTCTTTTCATTCCTATTCTTTTTTATTATTTTACTCACTCTACTTATAAATCCCTTTTCACCATTAAATTCTTCTGGTCTTAAATCTAATTTTATATCTTTTATCTTATTATATTGTTTTTCATTAAATGTAATTCTTCGTTCACATATTCCTTCTTTACTGCTTATCTGCTCATTGTATTCTTCATATTCTATTTCATTATTACTACTCTGTCCTTCTTCACTAACATTCATCATGTATAACATAACATCTTCTTCTTCTTCTGATATTTCAGAAATTTCTGATTCTGATTCTGTTTCTTCACATAGAACAAGGAACATATAATGATAGAAAGGAATATATAGCAATATTAATTAGAAAATATGAAACTTTAATTAGAAATGAATTTTTAGGAAGAAGTGTAGCTTTAAATGAAACTACAATAAAGACAAGAGCAATAGAAAAATTATACCAAATAGAAATATGTTCTTTAAATCCAAAATATTTAGAACAATATATTTGTGAATTTAAGAAATATTATTATGAGGCTAGAATAGAAGATTATAATACACAAAAATTTTACTTAGAGTTATTTTATAGGAAATTGCCTAGATTAATCTCGGAAACCATAATGGAAGATTATTATAAACACATAGGAAATATAGAATTATTACCATATGTAGATACAATGGGAAGAAGAGAAGAATATTTGAGAGAATATTTATCAGATGCATGTAAAAGAGCGTGGAGAAATAAAAAATATTATAAAGCTAATAAATTATTATTAAAATGTGGAGAATTAGAAAAACCTCATAAATGGGGATGTGAAGAAAAAAGAATAAGGAGAAGAAAATATAAAAAAGGAAGAAAAAAGACTAAGTATGAATTTAAGAAATATCCAAAAGAAAAATTTTACAAAAAATTCAAACCAAGAAGAAAATATTTTAAGAAAGGGAAAAGAAAGATTAATTATAGTAAGAAACCTAAAAAGTGTAAATGTTATAATTGCGGAAAGATAGGACATATAAGTACTAATTGTCCAGAACCTAAAGAAAGGAAATTTATGAATATATTAGAACAAGCTTTTAATTGGGAATTAGAACCTTTAGAAATTAATGAACCAATTTATAGTGAATTAGAACAATCAGATGTAGAGATATATAAGTTAAAAGAAGTAGAAGAAGAAACAGAATCAGAATCAGAAATTTCTGAAATATCAGAAGAAGAAGAAGATGTTATGTTATACATGATGAATGTTAGTGAAGAAGGACAGAGTAGTAATAATGAAATAGAATATGAAGAATACAATGAGCAGATAAGCAGTAAAGAAGGAATATGTGAACGAAGAATTACATTTAATGAAAAACAATATAATAAGATAAAAGATATAAAATTAGATTTAAGACCAGAAGAATTTAATGGTGAAAAGGGATTTATAAGTAGAGTGAGTAAAATAATAAAAAAGAATAGGAATGAAAAGAAGGCATGTGTAGTTTTAGAGAAAAAACATCCTATAGAATCAACATTAACAGAAGGAATACTTAGAATACCACTAGTAAGTAAAGCATTAATTGAAAATGAAATTTCAAGATTATCATTTAAAGATGAAGTAACGGAAATCTATATAGCAGGAGTACAATTATTAGTAAAAGCTTATTTTAGAGAAGGAATAAACTCACCTATAGAATTGTTAATAACATATGGAAGGATAATAAGTAATGTGCAGGACAGTGTATTAGGAATATTGACAGGAAACCTAATATACCAAAAATTAAAATTTACAGTAAATACAAATTTTGCAATATCAAGAGCAGATGAACATATAGATCAATCAATAATGGTTTACCATAAACTAGGAGGAATACAAATGTTAAGAGGAGCAAAAACAATAAGTATAACTGCAATGATAGGATTAGTATTTACAAATGAACATAAGATATATAACAGATCACAAGGAAGAATAACTATAGATAAAAATTTTATGCCAATATTACAAGAAATACCATTAGACCCAACAAATATAACAATCCCTGAACAATTACAAATAGAATTAGATAGAACTGCTAATATAAACCAAATAGAAAATCCTAGAAGAATACAAACCAATAATACATTAGGACAAAGAATGCTAAGGATAAATACACCAGATTTAAACATAAATATAAATACTTCAGCAAGAAGAAGTCTAGAAATCCCAAGGAGATTAGAAATGCCAAGAAGAAGCATAGATATCCCAATAAGACCTGAATCCAGAAGAAGAAATATAGTTAGGACATAAAGTAATGAAGATGATATAGAAGCAAATATGTTAGCAGAAATACCAATAACGACTAGTTTAGCTCAAATTAGACCTAGAAGTAGGCAAATAAATTTAACAGAACAAAAGTATTATATAAAATTAGAAATAAAGAAAGAAGCTATATGGGAAGAAGTAAAGGCATTAGTTGATCAAGAAATTAATAGAAGTTTTATTGAAGAACAATATACAGAAAATAATTTAGAAATAGATGAAGAAGGAACTAAAACAAATATAAATATAAGATTTAATAAAAGAGACATAATGAGTATGAAGATTTGGGTAGAAGAAAATACTGACAATGAACACAAAGTTACGCTAGGATCAGACTTTTTAAGAGCAGTAAAGCCATATAGGATACAACAGGACAGAATAATGATAAATATAAATCACCAAACTTTAATCATACTGAAATGTTAGTAGGAATAAATAATAAGACTTATAATATAAATTTGATGTCTAAAAGTAACTTAAGATGGATAAGAAAACAGATGAAAAAACCAACAACAACATTAAATTATGTAGCAGGAAGAACATGGTATATGGTAGTTCCAGTAATGTGGAATTATATAGCAAAACAAAGAATGTTAGTAAGAACAAAAGAAAGATTAGACATGTTAAGTGGAGCATAAATGAATAATAGAAGATTGTTTTTCATATTAGTAAAATTCAACTATCAAAAATATAGATCTAGGAAATATCATGCACTAGTAGACACAGGAGCAAATTTAACAGTAGCAAAATATAATGTCTTACCACCAGAACTATGGAAAAGAAAACAAAAAATGTTAAGAATGGAAAGTGCAGGAAAAGAAATACATATGATAGAATTAGAATCAAGAAATGTTAGTATACAAATAGGAGAATATGAATTAGTTATACAAGAATTAAATCAATATAATGAACCTTCTTGTGATGTAATATTAGGATTAGACTTTTTAAGTCAATATTATCCTTTACATTTAATAGAAAAAGCTATTATATTAACTACACCATGTAAACATGAAGCATGGGGAATAAGAATAACCAATCCATATAGAAGAAAGGATGAAAAATTTCAAAAGAAATATAATGAAAATGAAGTACAGTTTTTAGAAAATAATAAACCTATCGAAATAAATAATATGTTATCAACATTAGTAATAAGGGAAGTAGAGTCTGAAGAAATTATAAGACTTAATATAATAGAAGGACAAATGAAAAAAGGAATAGAACAAAGATTAATAGAAAATTATAGTGAAAATCCTTTAATACATTGGGAAAAATTAAAACCATTAGCTAAGATAGAATTAAAAGATTATAGTAGAGAAATTAATTGTAAGCCCTATCCATGGACAGAACAGGATAAAAAAGAATTTGAAATGCATATAAATGAAATGAAAAAATATGACTTAATTAGAGAAAGTAAATCTGAATATTCTTCACCTGCAATGATTGTAATAAAACATAGTGAAGAAAAGAGAGGAAAATCAAGAATGGTAATAAATTATAAAAAACTAAATGATTTAGCTGTAAGAAATAGATATCCTATACCCAAAATAGAATTACTATTTAATTTAATAAGAGGGAAAAGCATCTTTAGTAAGTTTGATTGTAAATCAGGATTTTTCCAGATAAAGTTAGAAGAAGAAAGTAAAAAATATACTGCATTTAGTACATCAGAAGGACTATATGAATGGAATGTACTACCTATGGGATTCCATAATAGTCCAAGTATATTTCAAGAATATGTAACTAAGTTATTATTACCAATAAGAAATTTTGCTGTTATTTATATTGATGATATTTTAATATTTTCAGAAAATAAAGAAATACATGAAGAACATTTAGAAAAATTTATTGAACTAATAGAAAACAAAGGATTAAATATATCACCACATAAAGCAGAATTAAGAAAAAGTAGAATAGGATTTTTAGGACAATATATTTCACCAGAAGGAATAGAATTACAGGAACATATTAGCAAGAAAGTATTAGAATTCTCAGAAATAAGAAATAAGAAGGAATTACAATCATTTTTAGGATTAGTAAATCAAGCTAGAAATTATATACCTAATTTATCAAAGTTAACTGCTAAAATATCTAGGTTAGCAGGGGAAAAGAGTATATGGATATGGAATGACCAGACAAAGAAAATTATAGAACAGATTAAGAAATTATGTCAAAACTTACCAAAATTAACTATTCCTACAGATAATAATGTAAAATGGATCATTTATACAGATGCATCAGATAATTATTGGGGAGCAGCTTTATATCATGAGAATAATGAAGGAAAAGAAAAAATTACTAAATACTCAAGTGGAAAATTTAATGATTGTCAAGCTAAATATCATTCAAATTGGAAAGAATTTTTAGCAATTGTTAAAGCAGTAGAAAAATTTGAATTATTTGTAGTAAATACCAGGTTTGTTATAAAAACTGATAATACCCAAGTAAAACATTGGTTAGATAAAGGAATTAAAACTAATAAATTGAGTAATAAAATGTTAATTAAATGGCAAAGTGATATGGCATATTATGATTATGAAATTGAATATATTAAAGGACAGAATAATTTAATTGCTGATTTTTTGAGCAGATGGAATCAGGAAGACCTGTAACTCCAAGTAATGAGACTTCTGAGGAAATGAGAAATTTAATAGAGCAGATTAATATGAGGTTCCAAGTAGTGGAACTAAATATGAATCTAATGCTCAGTCCAATAAATGCAAATTTTGCAAAGATCTTTAACCAGTTGGATACACTTTTTGATAAAGTGGGAAAACTGGAAGAACAAGTAAACAGATATGTAAATACAGGAATGAAGGAAATAGAAGACCCAAATTCAGTTGGGAAAGAGTTAACTCAGAAAATAACCCCTTTACTTCAAATTATAAAGGAGCAAGCCCAAGAAAAAACCCAAGAAAACCAAAAAGGAAAAGAAATCCAAGAAGCCCATAAAAGTCCAGTATCTGACCAACCATCTACCTCTAACCAACCAGCAAAATCCAAGAAAACCTCGGCAGAATTACCACCTAGTAACCCAGTGTTTAAGCTTGCAGAATATTTTACTTATTTTAAGAAACTTATCTATAACCTTAACCATTTTTCCTTTAAAACTCCAAAAATCAAATATATATCCCATTATGCCTTCAATAAAGCCATTATCCACCAAGGAACACCATCAAATGTTGTAAAAGCACTATATCAACATGGTTTAATTCAGTCTATTTATCCATCAGCAAGCCTAGAAGAAATAGCAGAGTTACCAGAACCTCTGAAAAAGGCTGTAAAGACTTATTTTGGTATAGTAACTCAACACATGGTATTTATAAGATGTTACTCCACAATAGCAGAAATAACTCCAGATAAATTTTATCATCCCATTAATCTTATTAGGTTAGGAACCACAAGGAAACCCTTTGAGCATTCTGTTGAGCCAAAGGAAGATATAAATGATGATGAAGAATTCATGGAAACAGTATCCAGAATAAGGTCCCAAGATTATCATATAATTTTCCAAGAAATGAATAGGATTTTAGCCACTGAAGATGAAGCCGCTTGGGTCTATTTCTCAGGCCCAACGACATTAATTTACTCATCAGGAAGGCATACCAGGAATATCAATCAATTTAATCAATTTTATGATAAGATAAAGAATAATAAGTTTGAAAATAGCACAGATACTAAGAAAAGGATATGTCAGTTATTAGCTGAATATGCTACCCACAAATGTAATTATTGCGATGAAAGAAGTCCAGAAAGAAGAGATTTTGAAGATCCAATAATGGACATGAATATAATCTGAAAAGAAGAAGACAAAAGAAGTGGCAGACAAGGAAAAAGAAAAAGAATTGGCGGACAAAAAATGGCAGACAAGATAAAAAGAAGGAAGATAAGATAAGAAGCACTCAGGAAAACGACAAGGAAGTAGCAGACATAGAAGATAAGAAGGAGATAATCAATCATAGAAGATGACGCAAGGAATGATGTAAATTGAGAGGAATGCCTCTCTATATAAACCATGTATCTAGCATAAGTAAGGGCATCGAAAGCATAGAAAGAAATCTGCTATAGAATCCCAAACCTCTCTTGTAATCTCTCATATTAAATAAAATTTCTTTTTGCTATTCCTTCTCCATTTACAGTTCAGAAACAATTTTGGAAATCGTCTACAATTAAGGTATGAGTAACTAAACTCTTATCGAGGATTAAGGATAGTAGTATTATTTAACCTGGGAATATGATTTCATAAAACATACTGCTTTGAATACTTAAGAAAACCATCCAGTTACGTCTCCAGTAGGAAACGAAGGAAGACTGTGCTGGGGTGATCTGAAGGGAGAAGATCTGTTGATGACTTCCTCTGTGAGAAGTCTTGTTATTCCTTGTATGAAAGAGGACAAGGATTGATCTTCTATAACCCGGATCATTTCTGGTCAAATCCTGGATGATCTTCTTAAGTATTGATAGCAGGCTGTCCGTTATGGTAAGAAGAGAAGAATATTTGAGAGAATATTTATCAGATGCATGTAAAAGAGCGTGGAGAAATAAAAAATATTATAAAGCTAATAAATTATTATTAAAATGTGGAGAATTAGAAAAACCTCATAAATGGGGATGTGAAGAAAAAAGAATAAGGAGAAGAAAATATAAAAAAGGAAGAAAAAAGACTAAGTATGAATTTAAGAAATATCCAAAAGAAAAATTTTACAAAAAATTCAAACCAAGAAGAAAATATTTTAAGAAAGGGAAAAGAAAGATTAATTATAAACCTAAAAAGTGTAAATGTTATAATTGCGGAAAGATAGGACATATAAGTACTAATTGTCCAGAACCTAAAGAAAGGAAATTTATGAATATATTAGAACAAGCTTTTAATTGGGAATTAGAACCTTTAGAAATTAATGAACCAATTTATAGTGAATTAGAACAATCAGATGTAGAGATATATAAGTTAAAAGAAGTAGAAGAAGAAACAGAATCAGAATCAGAAATTTCTGAAATATCAGAAGAAGAAGAAGATGTTATGTTATACATGATGAATGTTAGTGAAGAAGGACAGAGTAGTAATAATGAAATAGAATATGAAGAATACAATGAGCAGATAAGCAGTAAAGAAGGAATATGTGAACGAAGAATTACATTTAATGAAAAACAATATAATAAGATAAAAGATATAAAATTAGATTTAAGACCAGAAGAATTTAATGGTGAAAAGGGATTTATAAGTAGAGTGAGTAAAATAATAAAAAAGAATAGGAATGAAAAGAAGGCATGTGTAGTTTTAGAGAAAAAACATCCTATAGAATCAACATTAACAGAAGGAATACTTAGAATACCACTAGTAAGTAAAGCATTAATTGAAAATGAAATTTCAAGATTATCATTTAAAGATGAAGTAACGGAAATCTATATAGCAGGAGTACAATTATTAGTAAAAGCTTATTTTAGAGAAGGAATAAACTCACCTATAGAATTGTTAATAACAGATGGAAGGATAATAAGTAATGTGCAGGACAGTGTATTAGGAATATTGACAGGAAACCTAATATACCAAAAATTAAAATTTACAGTAAATACAAATTTTGCAATATCAAGAGCAGATGAACATATAGATCAATCAATAATGGTTTACCATAAACTAGGAGGAATACAAATGTTAAGAGGAGCAAAAACAATAAGTATAACTGCAATGATAGGATTAGTATTTACAAATGAACATAAGATATATAACAGATCACAAGGAAGAATAACTATAGATAAAAATTTTATGCCAATATTACAAGAAATACCATTAGACCCAACAAATATAACAATCCCTGAACAATTACAAATAGAATTAGATAGAACTGCTAATATAAACCAAATAGAAAATCCTAGAAGAATACAAACCTGTAACATCCTGAAAAATTTAATTCAGGATTAGAGAGTGTTTTGAGAGATTTTGGAATTTTTAGGAATTTTTGGGATATTTTTGGAAATTTTGAGTAATTAATATGCATATAATTAATTAAGAAATGAAGAGTTTGAAATATGAGGGAATGGTAAAGTTAAAAATATTTTGAAGGTTCAAAAGATTGGAGACTGGTTTGAGTGGTTTTAAGTTAAAAAGTGTACACTATGGCAAGATTGGGCTATAAAGCATCATAAACCACCTTATTTCTCCCTAACCAAACGCGCCTTCCTCCTTCCTTCCTTTATAAATTTCAGTCGAACCTTCCCCCACCTTCGATGACTCCCTCTTCTTCCGTCTTCTTTCTCCCTCCGTCTCAGGCGAAGCAGCGGCGGCGGCAAGCCTGCCGCCATACTTCACTCCTCCTTCCCATAAAACAAAACTTGTACACACACATATATTCATCACCATCATCATCGAACTCATCTTCCCCACTCTTCTTCCTTCGTTTCTTGTCCTTTTTCCGGCGACGGACGGCGATGGACGGTGAAGGTGTTGCCGCCATCTGAAGCTTCTCCTCTTTACTTCTTTTACTAAGCTTAAGTCGATCTCTTCTCTTTTCCCTCAATCATTTTCCGGCGGGTTTCTTCGTTCTCCGGCGAAGTAACAACGGACGACGTTGGTTGAGGTAAAGCTCCGACCTTTCTAGCATATCTCGAGCTATGCTTTCATTTCAATGTTTGTTTCCTCATGTTTCCCTCTTCTTTTGGTTCTTTTCATTCGGCCAGCCCTTTAATGGCCATTTTCCGACGACGCTTGTGGCGGTTTCCGGCGACGGGAAGCTTTTATTTACACACTTAAGGCCAAAGACAAGTTTAGGTAATTTCATTCCTTTGTTGCACACTTGTTTTTCGTGTTGGCCGAGACTTTGAGAGGGGTGTACGGATGAGTTTTCAAGTTTTGGTACAATAATCAACTTAAACTGATATTTAGACATTATATTCTTAGAGTTTTGAAATGGTTGCTGAGTAGATTAAGGATTTGATGTTTTGTATGATAGCCCTAAGATTGGGCAATCCCAATCTGTCCTTGCATAACAGAACTTTAATTTCAAAATTTCTAAGTTGTTATCTTTGTAATCTGTTGTGGCTGGAAATTGATATTTAATATTGATTTTTGTTTGGATTGATGGATTCAGTGAATGTATATTCTTGTCTTTCACTAACCGAATTAGATTTTGGCGCAAGTGTCTAGAATATGGATTAACGTTGTGTAAGTACATGTTTCTCTGCACTGCTGAATTGATTTTGGAAAGAGATGGTATTGTTGCTTTTTGTATGTGATGCTAAGCTTGATAGTGATTTGTGGAGTGAGGACAAGTGTTTGTATGGTGTACTTGTCTTTGCCCTTTTGCTTTGACAGGTAGCCTGGAAGTTCATATATTTTACGTGTTTTTCTTGATCCTTTGCTACAATAAAGGATTGCAATCAGTTGAAATATAAGATTGATTGAAATATAGGTTGCATTTAAAAGCATCTGCTTTTATTGAAGTGGTTATGGTATACTTTACTGGCATTTGAATTTAAAGAAGTGCTTAGTAGGATATAAGTGATGATTGAGAATTATTTTGATTGTTAAGCATGTGGTATATTTAAAGTTGTGTTTAGACATGTATATCCTTGTTAGTGTTGTTAGAACTCAAAGATACTAGGAGAATATAGAAACTTCAGAATTGGTGCTTAATGTTCAAGAATTTTCTATGAATAGGAATGTCTAAATTGAGTACATATGTTCTGGTACAGGTTGGAAATAATCATGATATAAACTTGAGAAGAGTTTTGTGAACTTGTAGTTTGTAGCGGTTGTTAATTTAGACTCAAGCTATTGTTTATATTTTTAGTACCAAAGGGGTGTTCTTGTTGAGTATGGAAGGATTTTTATATGGTTAAGTAAGTTATTGAATATATATTTACATGCTGGTTTGTATGAATAACTATTGAAAAGGTAAATTGAGTTCCTTATGAGTATTGAGGTTGGCTCATTGATTGGTGAGATAAGTCATATTCGTATTTACCAAGTTGATTGTGATTTGTAATAATTGAATTAACTTTAAATGGTTGCTCTTTGGAATGATAAAGAATGATTATGTGATTTGCTTGTTTAAATGATTGAAATTGGTGGAATCTGAGCTTCCTTCTATATACTTGCTTTGTCTTAATGAAGTGATTTGTTTTATGTGATACTTGAATTGAACTCAACATGAGTCATCTAATGGTTAACTTTGGAAATTAGAATGACTAAACACAATTGATTATTTAAAAATCAAGGGAATATGATTTAGAAAATGGGGAAAATGGGTAGTAACATATATATGAGAGAGAGAGAGAGATGTTATTCATTATACATATATATAAGCATGGTTGTTTACCTTTATTATTACTTTATGTAATAATAGGTGAATCTAGTACGGAAGAGTAAGGAAGAGCAACAGAGTGCTAAGGGCGACAGGTAATCACTCTTAACCTTACTATAACATTGAGGGTGACGTTAGTTAGGGATTTTGTAAAATCCCTTTTCACCCTCTATATATATATATATTATCTTTAAAAGGGTATTTTTATACAAAACAGGCTATCGGGTGCCTTTCAAACACGATTATTTTCTTATAAAAGGAATTTGAAACACTACATATATATTACTCTGGCTGTGGTTGGAATTGATCTGGAATGATTGTGGAAGGTATATAGATAGGTATAGTGTTAGACAGTGACTTGAGAAATTATGGAAATAGAAAAGAGTGATAGATGTTGAGTTTGAGATTATGGTGAACTATGTTGTGGAAAACATGAAATGTGAGATTGAAATATTGAATGAGGTTGAAGTTGATGGAATATAGAATAGGGATTGTTAGTATTGCATGACACTGATTATTAGTACCGTCGGCCGATGTAACCTATCGATCTGCGCAATCGATAGGTTAATTGTACAGGTTCCTCGGATTTTAAAGGAACCAGGGACGTTTTCACTTTTTATAGTGCTCCCTTTTCAGGGACGTTTTCACTATTTAAAGTGCTCCCTTTTTATGCTTTCAGATTTGAGACTGGGCACAGTGTCAATCACGTTTATTTTTGTTGTTGAGTTTGAGATAGTGGTGAGTTAGGTTGTGGGGAATCATTTGATGTTGTTGATTAAAGTATTGACAAGTGATGTGGAATTGATGGAGGGATATTGAGAGATGAATGGAAGAAGAATTGACACGGATATATATATATTACTGGTTTTAAAATGAGGTACCCTTTAGACGCCCTCGCTACCGCACATCTCACTGTTATAGTGAGTTAAGCGGTGATTACTGGGACAAATTGTCTCATCCCACGATTACTGACATTTTTGCAGGTATTCATGCACAGACGCAAGCAGCAGGAAAGGGAATTAGGTAGTAGTAGTTATATGGACTATTTTGAATTGTATATTGCCAATTTGTATAGGCCTGCATACGTTTCCGCATATATTTATGTATTTGATATTATTGAACATTAGGTTGTCTATTTTTCTAACCATGTTAGGTGATTCTTTTCTAACATGGTTAGCTATTAATTATCCATGATAGTATTCAGGTTGTATTAGTTTATTCTTTCCTATCATGGATAAACTATAAAAGGATTAGAATAATCTTTTCTAACTATGATAGAGATATTAATATTATGGAAATTCCTTTTTCTATCATAGTTAGTAAAGAGTTTAATGAATTGAAATAAAAATTATTGGTTAATTAGATAATTAGTAACATATTGTTACAACTTGGTTATCAGTATTTGGTATACGATAACCCTGGACTGTGCTGCATTGCATATAGATTGGCAATATACATTCTATAGTTTCCCTTCCTTCTGTGCATGATACTCTGCCTTTTGAGAGGATTATCACTCATCCCGTGGTGGGGAGAGAGTGATAAGAGAAATTGAATAGGTATTGTGGAGAGATTGAGATGAACATAGAAAGGATAACGAAATAATATTGATATGTATAAAAATTTAGGAAGAATGACGAAATAAGGATGCTTCTCTGGGGTCTCGAATATAGTTATGTGCCGGCCATAATCATAGTCGAGGCATCATGAGATCCCTTATTGGGTTTAAGGGATCAAGATAATTTGAAATAACATTCAGTAATTTATACAAATGGAAATAAGGATCATTGACTTTGTTCTTGTTTGTTTTACTTGTTTATTGAATTACTGAATTAATTGATGAATTGATTGGTTTGTTTGATTGTTTTCATTCGAAATTCTTTGGAAAATTGTTTGTTTTGGTAACATCCCGCGCGGTGTGTAATTGGAGATTAATTGTGAAAATTATGTTAGTGATTGGTTTGGTTTGATGTTTCAACTATTATGGAGTGTTGATGAGATCTATGCTTTACATGTTCATTTATAGGAAGTATGGCTAAAGGGAGTGAAGAAAATGATTTAGGAAATTGTGGTTAGTGCTCTGTTTAGGAGTTTTAGATTATAAATCAAGGTGATTAAATGTAAGGAAGGATGTGTTAGGATGCTAAAATAATGAAGATAATTCGAATTGTTGATATTGAAAAAGAATGATTATTTTCATGAGGAAGTTTCTGTTTATACTTATATTATGTTTTGCAAATGATTTATAAGATGAAGTGGGTTGTTAATTTGAACTGAATATGGAATTATAATATTCTTTCCCTCTTAGTACTATGTTATTTATAATATTAAATGTTAATAGGATAAGAATAGAATAAGGATGAACATGTTGGAGTTCTATTGGAATTCGATGGATAAGCAATTATTTGAAAGATTGTTGATATTTTGTGCTTGCATGTGTACTTAGAAATTTCTGCAATTTTGTACAGCAATAGCTGAAGAGATTTAGGAAGGAAAATGCTTAGAAGTTCTGTTACAAGGTAAAGTGATAGTTATGAGATTAAGAAGGACCAATAATTTTCTGGGATAGTTCTTCGATTGATAGTGTGATAGGTTTATTGATCATTCTAATGTGATATTAAAGGATTGAGAATGTGATTTTAGATGAAAGTAATGGAAGAGGAATTAAAACATGTGACATATTGGTGATTAAGTGGAGCTGAATGAAGTTATGATGTTTTGATGTTTGAATACTACTTGAGTAGTGCTTATTACTTATTTGATTGGTTGCAAATTGTAGGCTTTCAAATAGACATTTTTTTTATTAAAGGATCAAATTGTGGTGAATTTTGTCGAAAAGGATGATTACAAAGTATAGTTTCTAGGTTGGAAAGTTGATGCGATGTGTTATATTGAACCAAAGTTATAAAAGTTTGTTGATATTAGAATTATGTCTTTTGTAGTTGAGCATTATGATGAGAACAGTGAACTCTGTTTATTTTTGTATGCTGGTGATGTTGAAAGAGAAGAGAAGAGAGATTGATGGTTTTGAAGTGATGATTATAGATTGATGACTTGGAGTCATAGTTTGGTTATGGATTGAGAATTAAGAAGGATAACTTGTTGAAATTGAGGTTTTCAATGTGGTTTGATAAGGAATAATGCTTTATTGATCATGTTTGACCTTAATGGATTGAGAAACCAGTTAAGTTTCAGGGTTATTGTTAACGCTCTATCTAATATTTCTAATGGATTTATTGGGATTGAAAACAATTAGGAAATGTAATTCGATTGAGGGTAGCTTTTGTTGCTTGTTGGGAATGAGATAAGGGATGATTATGATAACTAGAGTGTGGTTAGTTTTGAAGTTATATTGAGAGAATCTGATTTGCTTGAGCAAATGGGGAAGTATTCAATAGTTGATGGTGTGATATTAGCATAAATTTTAAGATTTATTCTCATATCTATAGAAATTGGTCTAAAGATTTGGCAATATATAAGTATTTGGAAAGGAATATTTTGGTAGTAATTCTCATTGTCTTATTAGCAAGGGAAATGACGTAAGTGAGTATGACTATGACCTGGAGTTTTCTTCTCTAATTTGAATTCTCAGGGTGTATTGAGCGAACTACCTCATGTACTATTATTTAGAGTTGCTTGACATAGTGAATTTTGATGACTATTGGACATGAATTTCTTTTAAGGTTGTTGATGGATACTTGGATTTGTGACCATGATATGATAAATGGATAAAGAAGTTAGTTGAGATAAAGGATTTAGGGTGAAGCTTTAGTGAATGTTTTAAATGGATACATTGGATTGTAAAACAAGTGAATTGAGGTATTATGGCTATTGATCTATTGTTTTGTAAGGTTGAGGATTGTATTGAAAGTTGTCAAATTGGAGTTTTGAAAAATTGGGAAAATATTTGATGACTTTAGTGAGAAATTAAGTATCGTCACATGTTTTTAGCATGATGATATGAATAGGTATATATCTTAGGTATGGGAAATTTGATAGAATTGTTAGTACACAAGGCAAAGTAGGAGGTGGATTTCAATATCTTGGTGATTTTTATGGATTAACGACTTTCATAGTTCCACTAGTTATTAATAATACATTGTGTTGATGATTTAGAGAAGTATAGTGATGTGGTGGACTATTATGATTTGTTGATAGATCAACATTAGTCTTTTATGGATGAGTGTATATTAAGTTAGAATCATGAGTTAAAGTTAGAAAAGAAATCTTATGGAATTGTTATCTAACAATTAGAAGCGAGATCTTGGATTATGATTGAAGAAACCACTAGATTCTGAAGAGGATATTGTTGTCAATTATGAAATTGGACTTTAGTATAAGTAATTTGAGGTTGTGGTGACTAGTAAATGAAGGTTAGCTAGGAGTAAGGGGATTATTATTGGTGACTATCATAGATTGAATGAGGATAAACGGGGAAGAATGATATTGAGTATATTCAGTTGTAGTGAAATTATTAGAGTAAATATGAAGAATTCAAGGTTGATCTGCGTATTTTCTGTTCGTTAGGTGTACGTCTAGTGAATTTTGGGGACAAAATTCCTAAAAAGGTGGGGTAAATTGTAACATCCTGAAAAATTTAATTCAGGATTAGAGAGTGTTTTGAGAGATTTTGGAATTTTTAGGAATTTTTGGGATATTTTTGGAAATTTTGAGTAATTAATATGCATATAATTAATTAAGAAATGAAGAGTTTGAAATATGAGGGAATGGTAAAGTTAAAAATATTTTGAAGGTTCAAAAGATTGGAGACTGGTTTGAGTGGTTTTAAGTTAAAAAGTGTACACTATGGCAAGATTGGGCTATAAAGCATCATAAACCACCTTATTTCTCCCTAACCAAACGCGCCTTCCTCCTTCCTTCCTTTATAAATTTCAGTCGAACCTTCCCCCACCTTCGATGACTCCCTCTTCTTCCGTCTTCTTTCTCCCTCCGTCTCAGGCGAAGCAGCGGCGGCGGCAAGCCTGCCGCCATACTTCACTCCTCCTTCCCATAAAACAAAACTTGTACACACACATATATTCATCACCATCATCATCGAACTCATCTTCCCCACTCTTCTTCCTTCGTTTCTTGTCCTTTTTCCGGCGACGGACGGCGATGGACGGTGAAGGTGTTGCCGCCATCTGAAGCTTCTCCTCTTTACTTCTTTTACTAAGCTTAAGTCGATCTCTTCTCTTTTCCCTCAATCATTTTCCGGCGGGTTTCTTCGTTCTCCGGCGAAGTAACAACGGACGACGTTGGTTGAGGTAAAGCTCCGACCTTTCTAGCATATCTCGAGCTATGCTTTCATTTCAATGTTTGTTTCCTCATGTTTCCCTCTTCTTTTGGTTTTTTTCATTCGGCCAGCCCTTTAATGGCCATTTTCCGACGACGCTTGTGGCGGTTTCCGGCGACGGGAAGCTTTTATTTACACACTTAAGGCCAAAGACAAGTTTAGGTAATTTCATTCCTTTGTTGCACACTTGTTTTTCGTGTTGGCCGAGACTTTGAGAGGGGTGTACGGATGAGTTTTCAAGTTTTGGTACAATAATCAACTTAAACTGATATTTAGACATTATATTCTTAGAGTTTTGAAATGGTTGCTGAGTAGATTAAGGATTTGATGTTTTGTATGATAGCCCTAAGATTGGGCAATCCCAATCTGTCCTTGCATAACAGAACTTTAATTTCAAAATTTCTAAGTTGTTATCTTTGTAATCTGTTGTGGCTGGAAATTGATATTTAATATTGATTTTTGTTTGGATTGATGGATTCAGTGAATGTATATTCTTGTCTTTCACTAACCGAATTAGATTTTGGCGCAAGTGTCTAGAATATGGATTAACGTTGTGTAAGTACATGTTTCTCTGCACTGCTGAATTGATTTTGGAAAGAGATGGTATTGTTGCTTTTTGTATGTGATGCTAAGCTTGATAGTGATTTGTGGAGTGAGGACAAGTGTTTGTATGGTGTACTTGTCTTTGCCCTTTTGCTTTGACAGGTAGCCTGGAAGTTCATATATTTTACGTGTTTTTCTTGATCCTTTGCTACAATAAAGGATTGCAATCAGTTGAAATATAAGATTGATTGAAATATAGGTTGCATTTAAAAGCATCTGCTTTTATTGAAGTGGTTATGGTATACTTTACTGGCATTTGAATTTAAAGAAGTGCTTAGTAGGATATAAGTGATGATTGAGAATTATTTTGATTGTTAAGCATGTGGTATATTTAAAGTTGTGTTTAGACATGTATATCCTTGTTAGTGTTGTTAGAACTCAAAGATACTAGGAGAATATAGAAACTTCAGAATTGGTGCTTAATGTTCAAGAATTTTCTATGAATAGGAATGTCTAAATTGAGTACATATGTTCTGGTACAGGTTGGAAATAATCATGATATAAACTTGAGAAGAGTTTTGTGAACTTGTAGTTTGTAGCGGTTGTTAATTTAGACTCAAGCTATTGTTTATATTTTTAGTACCAAAGGGGTGTTCTTGTTGAGTATGGAAGGATTTTTATATGGTTAAGTAAGTTATTGAATATATATTTACATGCTGGTTTGTATGAATAACTATTGAAAAGGTAAATTGAGTTCCTTATGAGTATTGAGGTTGGCTCATTGATTGGTGAGATAAGTCATATTCGTATTTACCAAGTTGATTGTGATTTGTAATAATTGAATTAACTTTAAATGGTTGCTCTTTGGAATGATAAAGAATGATTATGTGATTTGCTTGTTTAAATGATTGAAATTGGTGGAATCTGAGCTTCCTTCTATATACTTGCTTTGTCTTAATGAAGTGATTTGTTTTATGTGATACTTGAATTGAACTCAACATGAGTCATCTAATGGTTAACTTTGGAAATTAGAATGACTAAACACAATTGATTATTTAAAAATCAAGGGAATATGATTTAGAAAATGGGGAAAATGGGTAGTAACATATATATGAGAGAGAGAGAGAGAGATGTTATTCATTATACATATATATAAGCATGGTTGTTTACCTTTATTATTACTTTATGTAATAATAGGTGAATCTAGTACGGAAGAGTAAGGAAGAGCAACAGAGTGCTAAGGGCGACAGGTAATCACTCTTAACCTTACTATAACATTGAGGGTGACGTTAGTTAGGGATTTTGTAAAATCCCTTTTCACCCTCTATATATATATATATATTATCTTTAAAAGGGTATTTTTATACAAAACAGGCTATCGGGTGCCTTTCAAACACGATTATTTTCTTATAAAAGGAATTTGAAACACTACATATATATTACTCTGGCTGTGGTTGGAATTGATCTGGAATGATTGTGGAAGGTATATAGATAGGTATAGTGTTAGACAGTGACTTGAGAAATTATGGAAATAGAAAAGAGTGATAGATGTTGAGTTTGAGATTATGGTGAACTATGTTGTGGAAAACATGAAATGTGAGATTGAAATATTGAATGAGGTTGAAGTTGATGGAATATAGAATAGGGATTGTTAGTATTGCATGACACTGATTATTAGTACCGTCGGCCGATGTAACCTATCGATCTGCGCAATCGATAGGTTAATTGTACAGGTTCCTCGGATTTTAAAGGAACCAGGGACGTTTTCACTTTTTATAGTGCTCCCTTTTCAGGGACGTTTTCACTATTTAAAGTGCTCCCTTTTTATGCTTTCAGATTTGAGACTGGGCACAGTGTCAATCACGTTTATTTTTGTTGTTGAGTTTGAGATAGTGGTGAGTTAGGTTGTGGGGAATCATTTGATGTTGTTGATTAAAGTATTGACAAGTGATGTGGAATTGATGGAGGGATATTGAGAGATGAATGGAAGAAGAATTGACACGGATATATATATATTACTGGTTTTAAAATGAGGTACCCTTTAGACGCCCTCGCTACCGCACATCTCACTGTTATAGTGAGTTAAGCGGTGATTACTGGGACAAATTGTCTCATCCCACGATTACTGACATTTTTGCAGGTATTCATGCACAGACGCAAGCAGCAGGAAAGGGAATTAGGTAGTAGTAGTTATATGGACTATTTTGAATTGTATATTGCCAATTTGTATAGGCCTGCATACGTTTCCGCATATATTTATGTATTTGATATTATTGAACATTAGGTTGTCTATTTTTCTAACCATGTTAGGTGATTCTTTTCTAACATGGTTAGCTATTAATTATCCATGATAGTATTCAGGTTGTATTAGTTTATTCTTTCCTATCATGGATAAACTATAAAAGGATTAGAATAATCTTTTCTAACTATGATAGAGATATTAATATTATGGAAATTCCTTTTTCTATCATAGTTAGTAAAGAGTTTAATGAATTGAAATAAATATTATTGGTTAATTAGATAATTAGTAACATATTGTTACAAAACCAATAATACATTAGGACAAAGAATGCTAAGGATAAATACACCAGATTTAAACATAAATATAAATACTTCAGCAAGAAGAAGTCTAGAAATCCCAAGGAGATTAGAAATGCCAAGAAGAAGCATAGATATCCCAATAAGACCTGAATCCAGAAGAAGAAATATAGTTAGGACAGAAAGTAATGAAGATGATATAGAAGCAAATATGTTAGCAGAAATACCAATAACGACTAGTTTAGCTCAAATTAGACCTAGAAGTAGGCAAATAAATTTAACAGAACAAAAGTATTATATAAAATTAGAAATAAAGAAAGAAGCTATATGGGAAGAAGTAAAGGCATTAGTTGATCAAGAAATTAATAGAAGTTTTATTGAAGAACAATATACAGAAAATAATTTAGAAATAGATGAAGAAGGAACTAAAACAAATATAAATATAAGATTTAATAAAAGAGACATAATGAGTATGAAGATTTGGGTAGAAGAAAATACTGACAATGAACACAAAGTTACGCTAGGATCAGACTTTTTAAGAGCAGTAAAGCCATATAGGATACAACAGGACAGAATAATGATAAATATAAATCACCAAACTTTAATCATACCGAAATGTTAGTAGGAATAAATAATAAGACTTATAATATAAATTTGATGTCTAAAAGTAACTTAAGATGGATAAGAAAACAGATGAAAAAACCAACAACAACATTAAATTATGTAGCAGGAAGAACATGGTATATGGTAGTTCCAGTAATGTGGAATTATATAGCAAAACAAAGAATGTTAGTAAGAACAAAAGAAAGATTAGACATGTTAAGTGGAGCATAAATGAATAATAGAAGATTGTTTTTCATATTAGTAAAATTCAACTATCAAAAATATAGATCTAGGAAATATCATGCACTAGTAGACACAGGAGCAAATTTAACAGTAGCAAAATATAATGTCTTACCACCAGAACTATGGAAAAGAAAACAAAAAATGTTAAGAATGGAAAGTGCAGGAAAAGAAATACATATGATAGAATTAGAATCAAGAAATGTTAGTATACAAATAGGAGAATATGAATTAGTTATACAAGAATTAAATCAATATAATGAACCTTCTTGTGATGTAATATTAGGATTAGACTTTTTAAGTCAATATTATCCTTTACATTTAATAGAAAAAGCTATTATATTAACTACACCATGTAAACATGAAGCATGGGGAATAAGAATAACCAATCCATATAGAAGAAAGGATGAAAAATTTCAAAAGAAATATAATGAAAATGAAGTACAGTTTTTAGAAAATAATAAACCTATCGAAATAAATAATATGTTATCAACATTAGTAATAAGGGAAGTAGAGTCTGAAGAAATTATAAGACTTAATATAATAGAAGGACAAATGAAAAAAGGAATAGAACAAAGATTAATAGAAAATTATAGTGAAAATCCTTTAATACATTGGGAAAAATCAAAACCATTAGCTAAGATAGAATTAAAAGATTATAGTAGAGAAATTAATTGTAAGCCCTATCCATGGACAGAACAGGATAAAAAAGAATTTGAAATGCATATAAATGAAATGAAAAAATATGACTTAATTAGAGAAAGTAAATCTGAATATTCTTCACCTGCAATGATTGTAATAAAACATAGTGAAGAAAAGAGAGGAAAATCAAGAATGGTAATAAATTATAAAAAACTAAATGATTTAGCTGTAAGAAATAGATATCCTATACCCAAAATAGAATTACTATTTAATTTAATAAGAGGGAAAAGCATCTTTAGTAAGTTTGATTGTAAATCAGGATTTTTCCAGATAAAGTTAGAAGAAGAAAGTAAAAAATATACTGCATTTAGTACATCAGAAGGACTATATGAATGGAATGTACTACCTATGGGATTCCATAATAGTCCAAGTATATTTCAAGAATATGTAACTAAGTTATTATTACCAATAAGAAATTTTGCTGTTATTTATATTGATGATATTTTAATATTTTCAGAAAATAAAGAAATACATGAAGAACATTTAGAAAAATTTATTGAACTAATAGAAAACAAAGGATTAAATATATCACCACATAAAGCAGAATTAAGAAAAAGTAGAATAGGATTTTTAGGACAATATATTTCACCAGAAGGAATAGAATTACAGGAACATATTAGCAAGAAAGTATTAGAATTCTCAGAAATAAGAAATAAGAAGGAATTACAATCATTTTTAGGATTAGTAAATCAAGCTAGAAATTATATACCTAATTTATCAAAGTTAACTGCTAAAATATCTAGGTTAGCAGGGGAAAAGAGTATATGGATATGGAATGACCAGACAAAGAAAATTATAGAACAGATTAAGAAATTATGTCAAAACTTACCAAAATTAACTATTCCTACAGATAATAATGTAAAATGGATCATTTATACAGATGCATCAGATAATTATTGGGGAGCAGCTTTATATCATGAGAATAATGAAGGAAAAGAAAAAATTACTAAATACTCAAGTGGAAAATTTAATGATTGTCAAGCTAAATATCATTCAAATTGGAAAGAATTTTTAGCAATTGTTAAAGCAGTAGAAAAATTTGAATTATTTGTAGTAAATACCAGGTTTGTTATAAAAACTGATAATACCCAAGTAAAACATTGGTTAGATAAAGGAATTAAAACTAATAAATTGAGTAATAAAATGTTAATTAAATGGCAAAGTGATATGGCATATTATGATTATGAAATTGAATATATTAAAGGACAGAATAATTTAATTGCTGATTTTTTGAGCAGATGGAATCAGGAAGACCTGTAACTCCAAGTAATGAGACTTCTGAGGAAATGAGAAATTTAATAGAGCAGATTAATATGAGGTTCCAAGTAGTGGAACTAAATATGAATCTAATGCTCAGTCCAATAAATGCAAATTTTGCAAAGATCTTTAACCAGTTGGATACACTTTTTGATAAAGTGGGAAAACTGGAAGAACAAGTAAACAGATATGTAAATACAGGAATGAAGGAAATAGAAGACCCAAATTCAGTTGGGAAAGAGTTAACTCAGAAAATAACCCCTTTACTTCAAATTATAAAGGAGCAAGCCCAAGAAAAAACCCAAGAAAACCAAAAAGGAAAAGAAATCCAAGAAGCCCATAAAAGTCCAGTATCTGACCAACCATCTACCTCTAACCAACCAGCAAAATCCAAGAAAACCTCGGCAGAATTACCACCTAGTAACCCAGTGTTTAAGCTTGCAGAATATTTTACTTATTTTAAGAAACTTATCTATAACCTTAACCATTTTTCCTTTAAAACTCCAAAAATCAAATATATATCCCATTATGCCTTCAATAAAGCCATTATCCACCAAGGAACACCATCAAATGTTGTAAAAGCACTATATCAACATGGTTTAATTCAGTCTATTTATCCATCAGCAAGCCTAGAAGAAATAGCAGAGTTACCAGAACCTCTGAAAAAGGCTGTAAAGACTTATTTTGGTATAGTAACTCAACACATGGTATTTATAAGATGTTACTCCACAATAGCAGAAATAACTCCAGATAAATTTTATCATCCCATTAATCTTATTAGGTTAGGAACCACAAGGAAACCCTTTGAGCATTCTGTTGAGCCAAAGGAAGATATAAATGATGATGAAGAATTCATGGAAACAGTATCCAGAATAAGGTCCCAAGATTATCATATAATTTTCCAAGAAATGAATAGGATTTTAGCCACTGAAGATGAAGCCGCTTGGGTCTATTTCTCAGGCCCAACGACATTAATTTACTCATCAGGAAGGCATACCAGGAATATCAATCAATTTAATCAATTTTATGATAAGATAAAGAATAATAAGTTTGAAAATAGCACAGATACTAAGAAAAGGATATGTCAGTTATTAGCTGAATATGCTACCCACAAATGTAATTATTGCGATGAAAGAAGTCCAGAAAGAAGAGATTTTGAAGATCCAATAATGGACATGAGTATAATCTGAAAAGAAGAAGACAAAAGAAGTGGCAGACAAGGAAAAAGAAAAAGAATTGGCGGACAAAAAATGGCAGACAAGATAAAAAGAAGGAAGATAAGATAAGAAGCACTCAGGAAAACGACAAGGAAGTGGCAGACATAGAAGATAAGAAGGAGATAATCAATCATAGAAGATGACGCAAGGAATGATGTAAATTGAGAGGAATGCCTCTCTATATAAACCATGTATCTAGCATAAGTAAGGGCATCGAAAGCATAGAAAGAAATCTGCTATAGAATCCCAAACCTCTCTTGTAATCTCTCATATTAAATAAAATTTCTTTTTGCTATTCCTTCTCCATTTACAGTTCAGAAACAATTTTGGAAATCGTCTACAATTAAGGTATGAGTAACTAAACTCTTATCGAGGATTAAGGGTAGTAGTATTATTTAACCTGGGAATATGATTTCATAAAACATACTGCTTTGAATACTTAAGAAAACCATCCAGTTACGTCTCCAGTAGGAAACGAAGGAAGACTGTGCTGGGGTGATCTGAAGGGAGAAGATCTGTTGATGACTTCCTCTGTGAGAAGTCTTGTTATTCCTTGTATGAAAGAGGACAAGGATTGATCTTCTATAACCCGGATCATTTCTGGTCAAATCCTGGATGATCTTCTTAAGTATTGATAGCAGGCTGTCCGTTATGGTATCAGAGCCCCATGGTTTAAATAATATGAAACCTTAATCCTTGATTGTTTCTCATATTTTATCACATACTTTCAGTATTTTATTGTTATTGTTGAAATGAATTCTATAAAAGTATTAGAACCTAGAATGTATGGAATAGAAGCAGAAAAATTACCAGAAAGTTCTTTTATGAATTATGATAATAAGGAAGAAGCAAGTGATTGTATTTTTACACCATTTATAATAGGAGGAGATGGAAATTATACTTTTAATCAAATAAATTGGACTAATATGTTTATAATGAAACAATTAGGATGTTATGTTAATCCAAACATAGAAGATCTGTTACAAGTTTATAATCTAAATGATTTATTAGAAAAATTACCAGCAGAAACTAGGAATATAATAGATCAAGAACAACAGAAATATAAAGTTGACAGGTTAATAGAGTTATCCAAACCATTAGAACAAAAATTATATGATTTAAGAAAAGAAGTAGTCAATAACACTACTGAGTTAGCATATATAAAAGCAAATATAAGGCAGATAATGAAAGCTTTAGGAATAGAAAAAAGGATTGAACCTATAATCGAAAAACCCCAGATAAACATGATGAATATGGAAGAAATGTTAAAAGCTTTAGAAGAAATAGAGATAAAAGAAGTAAGTAGGAATAATATATTAAAACAATCTATGGATGAAAATATAAAACAAACTAGGATACTATCAGAAGAAATAAAGAAAGGACAAGAAGTCATAAATAGAAACATATGGGAAATATATAAAGAAATAGAAAAATTTGATATAGAAAAATATCAGGAAAAGCATGGTATGATAAATAAAGGAAAGAATAAAGAAATAAGTGAAGAAGAATTAGAAATAAAAGAATCTAATAACATAGCAGAAATATTATATCAAACAGGTTCAGAATTAGATTATTTAATGGAAATAATGAATCCAAGGAAACAAGAAAAGCAAGAGAAAGACAAGAAAAATAAGGGAATTAGTATAAATATGATGAATGTTTTAGAAAACATAGATGATGATGAAATAGAAGAAATAATGGGACAAGAAGAAGAAAAGATAGAACAAATAAGGAAGGAATTTCAATATGCTACAAAAATTAATATAAAAGAAGAAGAAAATTTTCAGATTAATATGGAAAGACAAGTAGAACCAAAAGAAGAACAAACATCGCAACAACAAGCAGATCAAGAAATGAGACAACGTAGAGAAGAGGAAGAAGAAAATAGTATATTATATCATAAACAACCAATAAATCAAAAAAGTTTTGAGTTTACATTTGAAACACCAAATAAATCTAGATTTACACCAACACCTTTAGAACAATATGAAACAAGAGCAATACCGAGTATGGGAATATGGTTAGATTTAGATTGTAATTTAGATAACGAAAAAAGATTAGAAGAATGGAGTAAATCACATTTAGTAGCTTTAATAGGAAAAAGTTTGAATCCACAATTTGTGCCAATTGTAATAGAAGCAAGTTTTCTAGGAAATGTACATAATTGGTGGAAAAGTAAAACAGATACATTTAGACAACAGACAAGACACATAGAACAAGGAACATATAATGATAGAAAGGAATATATAGCAATATTAATTAGAAAATATGAAACTTTAATTAGAAATGAATTTTTAGGAAGAAGTGTAGCTTTAAATGAAACTACAATAAAGACAAGAGCAATAGAAAAATTATACCAAATAGAAATATGTTCTTTAAATCCAAAATATTTAGAACAATATATTTGTGAATTTAAGAAATATTATTATGAGGCTAGAATAGAAGATTATAATACACAAAAATTTTACTTAGAGTTATTTTATAGGAAATTGCCTAGATTAATCTCGGAAACCATAATGGAAGATTATTATAAACACATAGGAAATATATAGAGAGGCATTCCTCTCAATTTACATCATTCCTTGCGTCATCTTCTATGATTGATTATCTCCTTCTTATCTTCTATGTCTGCCACTTCCTTGTCGTTTTCCTGAGTGCTTCTTATCTTATCTTCCTTCTTTTTATCTTGTCTGCCATTTTTTGTCCGCCAATTCTTTTTCTTTTTCCTTGTCTGCCACTTCTTTTGTCTTCTTCTTTTCAGATTATACTCATGTCCATTATTGGATCTTCAAAATCTCTTCTTTCTGGACTTCTTTCATCGCAATAATTACATTTGTGGGTAGCATATTCAGCTAATAACTGACATATCCTTTTCTTAGTATCTGTGCTATTTTCAAACTTATTATTCTTTATCTTATCATAAAATTGATTAAATTGATTGATATTCCTGGTATGCCTTCCTGATGAGTAAATTAATGTCGTTGGGCCTGAGAAATAGACCCAAGCGGCTTCATCTTCAGTGGCTAAAATCCTATTCATTTCTTGGAAAATTATATGATAATCTTGGGACCTTATTCTGGATACTGTTTCCATGAATTCTTCATCATCATTTATATCTTCCTTTGGCTCAACAGAATGCTCAAAGGGTTTCCTTGTGGTTCCTAACCTAATAAGATTAATGGGATGATAAAATTTATCTGGAGTTATTTCTGCTATTGTGGAGTAACATCTTATAAATACCATGTGTTGAGTTACTATACCAAAATAAGTCTTTACAGCCTTTTTCAGAGGTTCTGGTAACTCTGCTATTTCTTCTAGGCTTGCTGATGGATAAATAGACTGAATTAAACCATGTTGATATAGTGTTTTTACAACATTTGATGGTGTTCCTTGGTGGATAATGGCTTTATTGAAGGCATAATGGGATATATATTTGATTTTTGGAGTTTTAAAGGAAAAATGGTTAAGGTTATAGATAAGTTTCTTAAAATAAGTAAAATATTCTGCAAGCTTAAACACTGGGTTACTAGGTGGTAATTCTGCCGAGGTTTTCTTGGATTTTGCTGGTTGGTTAGAGGTAGATGGTTGGTCAGATACTGGACTTTTATGGGCTTCTTGGATTTCTTTTCCTTTTTGGTTTTCTTGGGTTTTTTCTTGGGCTTGCTCCTTTATAATTTGAAGTAAAGGGGTTATTTTCTGAGTTAACTCTTTCCCAACTGAATTTGGGTCTTCTATTTCCTTCATTCCTGTATTTACATATCTGTTTACTTGTTCTTCCAGTTTTCCCACTTTATCAAAAAGTGTATCCAACTGGTTAAAGATCTTTGCAAAATTTGCATTTATTGGACTGAGCATTAGATTCATATTTAGTTCCACTACTTGGAACCTCATATTAATCTGCTCTATTAAATTTCTCATTTCCTCAGAAGTCTCATTACTTGGAGTTACAGGTCTTCCTGATTCCATCTGCTCAAAAAATCAGCAATTAAATTATTCTGTCCTTTAATATATTCAATTTCATAATCATAATATGCCATATCACTTTGCCATTTAATTAACATTTTATTACTCAATTTATTAGTTTTAATTCCTTTATCTAACCAATGTTTTACTTGGGTATTATCAGTTTTTATAACAAACCTGGTATTTACTACAAATAATTCAAATTTTTCTACTGCTTTAACAATTGCTAAAAATTCTTTCCAATTTGAATGATATTTAGCTTGACAATCATTAAATTTTCCACTTGAGTATTTAGTAATTTTTTCTTTTCCTTCATTATTCTCATGATATAAAGCTGCTCCCCAATAATTATCTGATGCATCTGTATAAATGATCCATTTTACATTATTATCTGTAGGAATAGTTAATTTTGGTAAGTTTTGACATAATTTCTTAATCTGTTCTATAATTTTCTTTGTCTGGTCATTCCATATCCATATACTCTTTTCCCCTGCTAACCTAGATATTTTAGCAGTTAACTTTGATAAATTAGGTATATAATTTCTAGCTTGATTTACTAATCCTAAAAATGATTGTAATTCCTTCTTATTTCTTATTTCTGAGAATTCTAATACTTTCTTGCTAATATGTTCCTGTAATTCTATTCCTTCTGGTGAAATATATTGTCCTAAAAATCCTATTCTACTTTTTCTTAATTCTGCTTTATGTGGTGATATATTTAATCCTTTGTTTTCTATTAGTTCAATAAATTTTTCTAAATGTTCTTCATGTATTTCTTTATTTTCTGAAAATATTAAAATATCATCAATATAAATAACAGCAAAATTTCTTATTGGTAATAATAACTTAGTTACATATTCTTGAAATATACTTGGACTATTATGGAATCCCATAGGTAGTACATTCCATTCATATAGTCCTTCTGATGTACTAAATGCAGTATATTTTTTACTTTCTTCTTCTAACTTTATCTGGAAAAATCCTGATTTACAATCAAACTTACTAAAGATACTTTTCCCTCTTATTAAATTAAATAGTAATTCTATTTTGGGTATAGGATATCTATTTCTTACAGCTAAATCATTTAGTTTTTTATAATTTATTACCATTCTTGATTTTCCTCTCTTTTCTTCACTATGTTTTATTACAATCATTGCAGGTGAAGAATATTCAGATTTACTTTCTCTAATTAAGTCATATTTTTTCATTTCATTTATATGCATTTCAAATTCTTTTTTATCCTGTTCTGTCCATGGATAGGGCTTACAATTAATTTCTCTACTATAATCTTTTAATTCTATCTTAGCTAATGGTTTTGATTTTTCCCAATGTATTAAAGGATTTTCACTATAATTTTCTATTAATCTTTGTTCTATTCCTTTTTTCATTTGTCCTTCTATTATATTAAGTCTTATAATTTCTTCAGACTCTACTTCCCTTATTACTAATGTTGATAACATATTATTTATTTCGATAGGTTTATTATTTTCTAAAAACTGTACTTCATTTTCATTATATTTCTTTTGAAATTTTTCATCCTTTCTTCTATATGGATTGGTTATTCTTATTTCCCATGCTTCATGTTTACATGGTGTAGTTAATATAATAGCTTTTTCTATTAAATGTAAAGGATAATATTGACTTAAAAAGTCTAATCCTAATATTACATCACAAGAAGGTTCATTATATTGATTTAATTCTTGTATAACTAATTCATATTCTCCTATTTGTATACTAACATTTCTTGATTCTAATTCTATCATATGTATTTCTTTTCCTGCACTTTCCATTCTTAACATTTTTTGTTTTCTTTTCCATAGTTCTGGTGGTAAGACATTATATTTTGCTACTGTTAAATTTGCTCCTGTGTCTACTAGTGCATGATATTTCCTAGATCTATATTTTTGATAGTTGAATTTTACTAATATGAAAAACAATCTTCTATTATTCATTTATGCTCCACTTAACATGTCTAATCTTTCTTTTGTTCTTACTAACATTCTTTGTTTTGCTATATAATTCCACATTACTGGAACTACCATATACCATGTTCTTCCTGCTACATAATTTAATGTTGTTGTTGGTTTTTTCATCTGTTTTCTTATCCATCTTAAGTTACTTTTAGACATCAAATTTATATTATAAGTCTTATTATTTATTCCTACTAACATTTCGGTATGATTAAAGTTTGGTGATTTATATTTATCATTATTCTGTCCTGTTGTATCCTATATGGCTTTACTGCTCTTAAAAAGTCTGATCCTAGCGTAACTTTGTGTTCATTGTCAGTATTTTCTTCTACCCAAATCTTCATACTCATTATGTCTCTTTTATTAAATCTTATATTTATATTTGTTTTAGTTCCTTCTTCATCTATTTCTAAATTATTTTCTGTATATTGTTCTTCAATAAAACTTCTATTAATTTCTTGATCAACTAATGCCTTTACTTCTTCCCATATAGCTTCTTTCTTTATTTCTAATTTTATATAATACTTTTGTTCTGTTAAATTTATTTGCCTACTTCTAGGTCTAATTTGAGCTAAACTAGTCGTTATTGGTATTTCTGCTAACATATTTGCTTCTATATCATCTTCATTACTTTCTGTCCTAACTATATTTCTTCTTCTGGATTCAGGTCTTATTGGGATATCTATGCTTCTTCTTGGCATTTCTAATCTCCTTGGGATTTCTAGACTTCTTCTTGCTGAAGTATTTATATTTATGTTTAAATCTGGTGTATTTATCCTTAGCATTCTTTGTCCTAATGTATTATTGGTTTGTATTCTTCTAGGATTTTCTATTTGGTTTATATTAGCAGTTCTATCTAATTCTATTTGTAATTGTTCAGGGATTGTTATATTTGTTGGGTCTAATGGTATTTCTTGTAATATTGGCATAAAATTTTTATCTATAGTTATTCTTCCTTGTGATCTGTTATATATCTTATGTTCATTTGTAAATACTAATCCTATCATTGCAGTTATACTTATTGTTTTTGCTCCTCTTAACATTTGTATTCCTCCTAGTTTATGGTAAACCATTATTGATTGATCTATATGTTCATCTGCTCTTGATATTGCAAAATTTGTATTTACTGTAAATTTTAATTTTTGGTATATTAGGTTTCCTGTCAATATTCCTAATACACTGTCCTGCACATTACTTATTATCCTTCCATCTGTTATTAACAATTCTATAGGTGAGTTTATTCCTTCTCTAAAATAAGCTTTTACTAATAATTGTACTCCTGCTATATAGATTTCCGTTACTTCATCTTTAAATGATAATCTTGAAATTTCATTTTCAATTAATGCTTTACTTACTAGTGGTATTCTAAGTATTCCTTCTGTTAATGTTGATTCTATAGGATGTTTTTTCTCTAAAACTACACATGTCTTCTTTTCATTCCTATTCTTTTTTATTATTTTACTCACTCTACTTATAAATCCCTTTTCACCATTAAATTCTTCTGGTCTTAAATCTAATTTTATATCTTTTATCTTATTATATTGTTTTTCATTAAATGTAATTCTTCGTTCACATATTCCTTCTTTACTGCTTATCTGCTCATTGTATTCTTCATATTCTATTTCATTATTACTACTCTGTCCTTCTTCACTAACATTCATCATGTATAACATAACATCTTCTTCTTCTTCTGATATTTCAGAAATTTCTGATTCTGATTCTGTTTCTTCTTCTACTTCTTTTAACTTATATATCTCTACATCTGATTGTTCTAATTCACTATAAATTGGTTCATTAATTTCTAAAGGTTCTAATTCCCAATTAAAAGCTTGTTCTAATATATTCATAAATTTCCTTTCTTTAGGTTCTGGACAATTAGTACTTATATGTCCTATCTTTCTGCAATTATAACATTTACACTTTTTAGGTTTCTTACTATAATTAATCTTTCTTTTCCCTTTCTTAAAATATTTTCTTCTTGGTTTGAATTTTTTGTAAAATTTTTCTTTTGGATATTTCTTAAATTCATACTTAGTCTTTTTTCTTCCTTTTTTATATTTTCTTCTCCTTATTCTTTTTTCTTCACATCCCCATTTATGAGGTTTTTCTAATTCTCCACATTTTAATAATAATTTATTAGCTTTATAATATTTTTTATTTCTCCACGCTCTTTTACATGCATCTGATAAATATTCTCTCAAATATTCTTCTCTTCTTCCCATTGTATCTACATATGGTAATAATTCTATATTTCCTATGTGTTTATAATAATCTTCCATTATGGTTTCCGAGATTAATCTAGGCAATTTCCTATAAAATAACTCTAAGTAAAATTTTTGTGTATTATAATCTTCTATTCTAGCCTCATAATAATATTTCTTAAATTCACAAATATATTGTTCTAAATATTTTGGATTTAAAGAACATATTTCTATTTGGTATAATTTTTCTATTGCTCTTGTCTTTATTGTAGTTTCATTTAAAGCTACACTTCTTCCTAAAAATTCATTTCTAATTAAAGTTTCATATTTTCTAATTAATATTGCTATATATTCCTTTCTATCATTATATGTTCCTTGTTCTATGTGTCTTGTCTGTTGTCTAAATGTATCTGTTTTACTTTTCCACCAATTATGTACATTTCCTAGAAAACTTGCTTCTATTACAATTGGCACAAATTGTGGATTCAAACTTTTTCCTATTAAAGCTACTAAATGTGATTTACTCCATTCTTCTAATCTTTTTTCGTTATCTAAATTACAATCTAAATCTAACCATATTCCCATACTCGGTATTGCTCTTGTTTCATATTGTTCTAAAGGTGTTGGTGTAAATCTAGATTTATTTGGTGTTTCAAATGTAAACTCAAAACTTTTTTGATTTATTGGTTGTTTATGATATAATATACTATTTTCTTCTTCCTCTTCTCTACGTTGTCTCATTTCTTGATCTGCTTGTTGTTGCGATGTTTGTTCTTCTTTTGGTTCTACTTGTCTTTCCATATTTATCTGAAAATTTTCTTCTTCTTTTATATTAATTTTTGTAGCATATTGAAATTCCTTCCTTATTTGTTCTATCTTTTCTTCTTCTTGTCCCATTATTTCTTCTATTTCATCATCATCTATGTTTTCTAAAACATTCATCATGTTTATACTAATTCCCTTATTTTTCTTGTCTTTCTCTTGCTTTTCTTGTTTCCTTGGATTCATTATTTCCATTAAATAATCTAATTCTGAACCTGTTTGATATAATATTTCTGCTATGTTATTAGATTTTTTTATTTCTAATTCTTCTTCACTTATTTCTTTATTCTTTCCTTTATTTATCATACCATGCTTTTCCTGATATTTTTCTATATCAAATTTTTCTATTTCTTTATATATTTCCCATATGTTTCTATTTATGACTTCTTGTCCTTTCTTTATTTCTTCTGATAGTATCCTAGTTTGTTTTATATTTTCATCCATAGATTGTTTTAATATATTATTCCTACTTACTTCTTTTATCTCTATTTCTTCTAAAGCTTTTAACATTTCTTCCATATTCATCATGTTTATCTGGGGTTTTTCGATTATAGGTTCAATCCTTTTTTCTATTCCTAAAGCTTTCATTATCTGCCTTATATTTGCTTTTATATATGCTAACTCAGTAGTGTTATTGACTACTTCTTTTCTTAAATCATATAATTTTTGTTCTAATGGTTTGGATAACTCTATTAACCTGTCAACTTTATATTTCTGTTGTTCTTGATCTATTATATTCCTAGTTTCTGCTGGTAATTTTTCTAATAAATCATTTAGATTATAAACTTGTAACAGATCTTCTATGTTTGGATTAACATAACATCCTAATTGTTTCATTATAAACATATTAGTCCAATTTATTTGATTAAAAGTATAATCTCCATCTCCTCCTATTATAAATGGTGTAAAAATACAATCACTTGCTTCTTCCTTATTATCATAATTCATAAAAGAACTTTCTGGTAATTTTTCTGCTTCTATTCCATACATTCTAGGTTCTAATACTTTTATAGAATTCATTTCAACAATAACAATAAAATACTGAAAGTATGTGATAAAATATGAGAAACAATCAAGGATTAAGGTTTCATATTATTTAAACCATGGGGCTCTGATACCATAACTACACCATGTAAACATGAAGCATGGGGAATAAGAATAACCAATCCATATAGAAGAAAGGATGAAAAATTTCAAAAGAAATATAATGAAAATGAAGTACAGTTTTTAGAAAATAATAAACCTATCGAAATAAATAATATGTTATCAACATTAGTAATAAGGGAAGTAGAGTCTGAAGAAATTATAAGACTTAATATAATAGAAGGACAAATGAAAAAAGGAATAGAACAAAGATTAATAGAAAATTATAGTGAAAATCCTTTAATACATTGGGAAAAATCAAAACCATTAGCTAAGATAGAATTAAAAGATTATAGTAGAGAAATTAATTGTAAGCCCTATCCATGGACAGAACAGGATAAAAAAGAATTTGAAATGCATATAAATGAAATGAAAAAATATGACTTAATTAGAGAAAGTAAATCTGAATATTCTTCACCTGCAATGATTGTAATAAAACATAGTGAAGAAAAGAGAGGAAAATCAAGAATGGTAATAAATTATAAAAAACTAAATGATTTAGCTGTAAGAAATAGATATCCTATACCCAAAATAGATTTACTATTTAATTTAATAAGAGGGAAAAGCATCTTTAGTAAGTTTGATTGTAAATCAGGATTTTTCCAGATAAAGTTAGAAGAAGAAAGTAAAAAATATACTGCATTTAGTACATCAGAAGGACTATATGAATGGAATGTACTACCTTAAGAGGAGCAAAAACAATAAGTATAACTGCAATGATAGGATTAGTATTTACAAATGAACATAAGATATATAACAGATCACAAGGAAGAATAACTATAGATAAAAATTTTATGCCAATATTACAAGAAATACCATTAGACCCAACAAATATAACAATCCCTGAACAATTACAAATAGAATTAGATAGAACTGCTAATATAAACCAAATAGAAAATCCTAGAAGAATACAAACCAATAATACATTAGGACAAAGAATGCTAAGGATAAATACACCAGATTTAAACATAAATATAAATACTTCAGCAAGAAGAAGTCTAGAAATCCCAAGGAGATTAGAAATGCCAAGAAGAAGCATAGATATCCCAATAAGACCTGAATCCAGAAGAAGAAATATAGTTAGGACAGAAAGTAATGAAGATGATATAGAAGCAAATATGTTAGCAGAAATACCAATAACGACTAGTTTAGCTCAAATTAGACCTAGAAGTAGGCAAATAAATTTAACAGAACAAAAGTATTATATAAAATTAGAAATAAAGAAAGAAGCTATATGGGAAGAAGTAAAGGCATTAGTTGATCAAGAAATTAATAGAAGTTTTATTGAAGAACAATATACAGAAAATAATTTAGAAATAGATGAAGAAGGAACTAAAACAAATATAAATATAAGATTTAATAAAAGAGACATAATGAGTATGAAGATTTGGGTAGAAGAAAATACTGACAATGAACACAAAGTTACGCTAGGATCAGACTTTTTAAGAGCAGTAAAGCCATATAGGATACAACAGGACAGAATAATGATAAATATAAATCACCAAACTTTAATCATACCGAAATGTTAGTAGGAATAAATAATAAGACTTATAATATAAATTTGATGTCTAAAAGTAACTTAAGATGGATAAGAAAACAGATGAAAAAACCAACAACAACATTAAATTATGTAGCAGGAAGAACATGGTATATGGTAGTTCCAGTAATGTGGAATTATATAGCAAAACAAAGAATGTTAGTAAGAACAAAAGAAAGATTAGACATGTTAAGTGGAGCATAAATGAATAATAGAAGATTGTTTTTCATATTAGTAAAATTCAACTATCAAAAATATAGATCTAGGAAATATCATGCACTAGTAGACACAGGAGCAAATTTAACAGTAGCAAAATATAATGTCTTACCACCAGAACTATGGAAAAGAAAACAAAAAATGTTAAGAATGGAAAGTGCAGGAAAAGAAATACATATGATAGAATTAGAATCAAGAAATGTTAGTATACAAATAGGAGAATATGAATTAGTTATACAAGAATTAAATCAATATAATGAACCTTCTTGTGATGTAATATTAGGATTAGACTTTTTAAGTCAATATTATCCTTTACATTTAAATAAAATACTGAAAGTATGTGATAAAATATGAGAAACAATCAAGGATTAAGGTTTCATATTATTTAAACCATGGGGCTCTGATACCATAACGGACAGCCTGCTATCAATACTTAAGAAGATCATCCAGGATTTGACCAGAAATGATCCGGGTTATAGAAGATCAATCCTTGTCCTCTTTCATACAAGGAATAACAAGACTTCTCACAGATACCATAACGGACAGCCTGCTATCAATACTTAAGAAGATCATCCAGGATTTGACCAGAAATGATCCGGGTTATAGAAGATCAATCCTTGTCCTCTTTCATACAAGGAATAACAAGACTTCTCACAGAGGAAGTCATCAACAGATCTTCTCCCTTCAGATCACCCCAGCACAGTCTTCCTTCGTTTCCTACTGGAGACGTAACTGGATGGTTTTCTTAAGTATTCAAAGCAGTATGTTTTATGAAATCATATTCCCAGGTTAAATAATACTACTACCCTTAATCCTCGATGTAACATACCGTTACTAATTTCCTGATTAATTCAATAATATCGTTACTAACTATGATAGAAAAATGATTTCCATAATATCAATAAATCTATCATAGTTAGAAAAAGAATTTCCTAATAATAATCATTATCCATGATAGAAAAGAATAAACTAATACAACCTGAATACTATCATGGATAATTAATAGCTAACCATGTTAGAAAAGAATCACCTAACATGGTTAGAAAAATAAATAACCTAATGTTCAATAATATTAAATACATATAAATATATGCGGAAACGTATGCAGGCCTATACAAATTGGCAATATACAACTCTAAATAAATTATGAAATCTCTACTACCTAATTCCCTTTCCTGTTGCTTGCGCCTGTGCATGAATACCTGCAAAAATGTCAGTAATCGTGGGATGAGACAATTTGTCCCAGTAATCACCGCTTAACTCACTATAACAGTGAGATGTGCGGTAGCGAGGGCGTCTAAAGGGTACCTCATTTTAAACCAGTAGTATATATATATATATATCCATATCAATTCTTCTTTTATTCATCTTCCAAATCCCACCATCAATTCCACATCACTTATCAATACTTTAATCAACACATCAAATGATTCCCCACAACCTAACTCACCACTATCTCAAACTCAACAACAAAAATAAACGTGATTGACACTGTGCCCAGTCTCAAATCTGTAAGCATAAAAAGGGAGCACTTTTAAATAGTGAAAACGTCTCTGGGGAGCACTTTAAAAGTGAAAACGTCCCTGGGGAGCACTTTAAAAGTGAAAACGTCCCTGGGGAGCACTTTTTTAAAAGTGAAAACGTCCCTGGAGAGCACTTTTAAAAGTGAAAACGTCCCTGGTTCCTTTAAAATCCGAGGAACCTGTACTATTAACCTATCGATTGCGCAGATCGATAGGTTACATCGGCCGACGGTACTATCAGTGTCATGCAATGCTCACTATAACCTATCAATATCCTATCAATATCACTTCCACAATATTCAATATCTAAATCACAATTTCCATCAACTTCTCAATTTCATCCAATATCTCCATCACAACAATTCCACTCCTTCCATCAAACTAAATATCACTATCCCTGACAATATACTATACACATCTCTCACCAGTATCTGAGCATTATTACTATATTCATTCACACCATTCAAGGACAGTAACCACCACCAATCAGTATAATATATAGATAATGAGTCAAATTCCTTTATACGAAAATATTCGCGTTTAAAAGGCACCCGATAGCCTATTTCATATAAAAATAGCTTTTCAAAGATAATATATATATAGAGGGTGAGAAAGGATTTTACAAAATCCTAGCTAACATCACCCTCAATGTTATAGTAAGGTAAGTGTGATTACCTGTCGCCCTTAGCACTTTGTTGTCTTTTCCCTTTACTTTTCCTTGCCTCGAGTAATGTACGCAAATCACGTCCTTTCCTATTATTACATTATGTAATAATAGAAGGTTAATAATCATTCTACATCGTGGAGTAACTAACGTCTCTCTCTTTCTCGTTCGTATTACTACCCAATCCCTTGTTTATATATTCTTTATTCTTGAAATCTTTATTCAATCTTGGTCAAAGTTTATAAATAAATAACCAGTGACATCAAATTGTCACAACATCAACATTCACACATCTTATAGACACACATTTTTGTATCAAACAACCATTATGTTTAAATGAAAATACATATGTGCCTTCCATCACCAACAAAATTGAATTTAGAAAGAGGAAAAGAAATCCAACACCATTTCATTACTTAACCAACAGCCAGTTGCATAACCATGCCTATTACATGCTAATATGAAATCCTAATCAAATAATTTATGACAAGGCTTTCAGTCACACCAAAAATATCCATTCACAAGTTAAACTCTCAAGTATAATAATTTGGAACATCATTACTAATTAGTATCAATCATCTCATTCAACATTAGATGAGAATAATCATTCTACACAAATGCATCCTCAACAGTACAGTTATAATCATTAATTCTTAGAACTTCTGTTGAATCAGCACATGCACATACAAACAATATACATTCACTTTCGCACTAATCTAGAGCAAGAATACTCCTTACTTTCAAGCAATTGATTTGATGTTTATTAGCCTCCCTTAAAATCAAATATCCATTCAGCCAAAACCAGAATTTAAATTTCTAAAGTAAAATACCCCTGAAATCATAGTCATTCACTATTTCCTTTGATGAATCTAACAAGGCCATAGCAATACTTATCAACTATAACCAGGAAAACAACAAACTGAATTTCAGCTTTAACCTCCAAGTTTAAACTCCATTTTCAATAATCCAAAGCATCATCCATAGATGATTTTAAGGTTTATGTCACCAAGACAACCAATCTAAGCCGAGCAAGAAAGATTTAGATTCAACTTCACAAAATGAACTCAAGTTTTCTTACACATTAACACAATAATATCATTGGAAATTCCCTAAAAATATTTGAATGTCAAGCAATTATTCAGCTCATTGATCATAAATCAGATTTCTAACTCATAGTTGACACCCTCCATACATAGGCAGTAAGTAATCTCAAAGTTTTAAGCAAGATATTTTTATATAGCATATATTTATTATGATTTACAATGTCCACCTTTAAATCAGAAATAAATCAGCAATTTCAGACCAAATCATGACAGCAACCAGTGGAAGAAAACAAAGAAACAACAAATTCGTCAATCCCATGAAAGTCATACATACAACATTAATTCACCCATTCACTCAAACTTGTTTAGACTCAATTTTTAACATGCTTGTAGGTTAGACATCCATACCCTTCTAATTTACAGTCAACACAAATATGAGCTTACACAAGAGACATTAATACAACTTCCTTTGACATTTTCAATTAACACCATAACTTCACACACACAAGCTAATATAGTTCAGCCACAACCAAGATGAAAGAGAGACTTAGAAAAGCATCATTCTAACAATCAAACATGTAAAGACATATTATAACTCAAACAAGCTTGTACACCAACTAATCCAAATCTGGGTTTTCTATTCTAATCTTTTACAAACATCAAGAACTACTCAGATTAGCAATCAAACACTAGGATGTGAAGTTTATGCTACCTCTTAGAGACTCAAGAATTCCTAAACCCAAACAACCTAAACCATTTCGGATTCTCTCTGATTCTCGCCTAAAAATAAAGAAAATATAGAAAATCAAAGAAGAAAACTCACATAATATTGAAGCCTGAGATCGAAGGTAACAACGGCGGCCATCACAGCCGTGTATCGCCGCAAGTCTCGCCGGAAATCGTCGGGGTCGCCGGGAAGAAAGAGGAGGGAGGTGGATTCGCGAGGAGAAAGGAGAAGGTGGGAGAACCCACGGTGGCTTCAACCTCTGCCGTCGCCGTCGCCTATTTGGCCGGAGATCGAAGAAACCCGCCGTCACGAGGTGCTCGCCGGATTTCAGAGAGGGAGATCGAAAACGAAGGAGCTGAACGAAGATAAAGAACACGAGGGAGAGAAGTGAGGAAGGAGGAATGGTTTGATGGTGGTGGTGGTGGGGCCGGCGCCGCCGCCGGAAATCGCAGAAGAAAAAGAACGAAGAAGCAGATGGCGGAGGGAGAGGGAGTCTGGTATTTAAAGTAAAGGGGAGGGCGCGTTTGGACAGGGAGAAATAAGGGTGGATTTTGATAATTAAAGCCTAAACTTGCCATAATGTACTCATTTTGATTTAAAACCACTTAAACCAGTCTCCAATCTTCTTAAACTTCAAAATATTTTTAGCTTTACCACTCCCTCATATTTCAAACTCTTCATTTCTTAATTAATTATATGCATATTAATTACTCAAAATTTCCAACAATATCCCAAAAATTCCTAAAAATTCCAAAATCTCCCAAAACACTCTCTAATCCTGAATTAAATTTTTCAAGATGTTACAATTTGCCCCACCTTTTTAGGAATTTTGTCCCCAAAATTCACTAGACGTACACCTAACGAACAGAAAATACGCAGATCAACCTTGAATTCTTCATATTTACTCTAAAAATTTCACTACAACTGAATATACTCAATATCATTCTTCCCCGTTTATCCTCATTCAATCTATGATAGTCACCAATAATAATCCCATTACTCCTAGCTAACCTTCATTTACTAGTTACCAAAACCTCAAATCACCTATATGACAGTCCAACTTCTTAAATAGCAATACACATCCAACTATCTTTCCCATATTTAATCAAATTATTGGTTTCCCTCGACTTTAGTCCATCATCCTTCAACTATTCAGATCCCACTTCCAATCACAGTTTAAATTTCCAACTATTTATCTTAATCAACTTTAATCAAAAATCTAAACTTCTCCAATCAAACATCCCCTCTTAGTCAATTATTGTATAATCTAGTCATTAAGATCACAATTCTTCTCCTAATGTACTTTCATATATGTCAAAGCAATTCATAACAACAAACCAACTCTCTAAATTCCTCTTCACCATGATGATGTTCATCTAACAAGTCAACTCAAGATTTCTCAACGCTCACAATTTCAATTAAAATCTCTTCACAATAAATCTCCCCAAATAAAATAACTCAGAGTATCTTTACTAAATGACAACAACATCCATTTAACAACATATAAGAATAAAACCATTTCACAATTCAGCTATCACAATCACAAGAAACCAATACCATTTATAGGCCTCCATCCAACCAACCTAATGTCCTAATGCATTAACCAACCAAGCCAAAGAAAAGGCTAACAACCAACCCTTACAGAATCAAATATTACAAGTTCAAAAACTCCAATAAACCCTTAGAAATCACCAACTTCTCAGGATTGAATAACAATTTTCCAAGTCCTCAAAAATCTTAACCTACACAACTATAAAAATCCAAAAGATATCCTATGTGATCAATTTAATAAACTCAAACCTCTAATGTTCAACTTTGTTCCGAAATTCTTCCAACTTCATAATCTATAACATCTTACTAACATCCATAAACATCGAAATAACAAATTGATTTATAGTCCATGGTAATCCAACGTAACATAAATTTCTCTTCTTTTTAACTTACCACTTCTAATATCTAATCGAATCTTCTCCTAAACACCGAACCCATGCATTTCCACATTTCAATATCATCATATGACTTTAGTAATCCTCTACTAATCATCACCTAACTTAATAATCACAATAGAACAATAAATTCGCCCACAATAGCACAAAATAGTCTATAAGAATTATCCAAAACCACCATAATCCAATTTACCACAATCATTCACTATTTCATCACTTCATATTCATCTTCCAACCTCATTTCTTCATTTAACCACAACATGGTCCCTTGTAGTCACTATAACCAATAAAAGCTATTAGAATGAGTCTTTATACCAAACTCATAAGCTAGGTTCCAAACATAACTTTTGTACTTCCAATTCTTAAATCATTTATCATGACATACACAAAAAGGGAACAGAGATTCCAAACCTCCTTAATCCACAAGCAATTACCAAACATGTATCATGTCATAATTTAATCAGAATCAAATTCCAAATTTACAACACCAAACTAACCAAACCAATATGATCACAAAAATAAAACAATTCTTAACAATGAACATAACAAGTAAGAAACAAGGTCAATAATCCTTAACTCAACTCTTAGATGCTAATATTCATAGTAAAACCCTAAACACATCAATGTATTACAATTTAGCATCATCATACTCACATACCAACATCTTATTAACATAGACAAGTGAGAAATTTCATCACCAAGTCACTCAAATATCACTTTCACATCCCTAAAGTTCAATATAAATGACAAAATTTAATCGGTCATAGAACAAAGAAAAATTATAAACCTGAAATTAGGTTCATTAACTCATAATTTCATCCCCAATCAGCTTTATCTTAGATTTACTATCGAAGATTATGATGATAAACAACAAGATTTTCTAACAAATTAAGAAAATCCAGTTTAATTCATGGTTAAGACAAATACATGCACAAGTCAAATCATCAATAAATCAAGCAATTTACTGAACAAAACAAGAAACCAGATCAATACTTTCTTATTCCACCACCTAAATGTCACTATATATTGTTATTTTTGAATTTCCTTAATCCCTTAACCCAATAAGGGATCTCATGATGCCTCGACTATGATTATGGCCGGCACATAACTATACTCGAGACCCCAGAGAAGCATCCTTATTTCGCTATTTTTCCTAAATTCTTATACATATCAACATTATTTCGTTATTCTTTCTATGTTCATCTCAATCTCTCCACAGTACCTATTCAATTTCTCTTATCACTCTCTCCCCATCACGGGATGAGCGATAATCCTCTCAAAAAGACCAGAGTATCATGCACAGGAGGAAGGGAATACAAACTATGTATATTGCCAATCTATATGGAATGCAACACAGTCCAGGGTTATCGTATACCAAATACTGATAACCAAGTTGTAACATACCGTTACTAATTTCCTGATTAATTCAATAATATCGTTACTAACTATGATAGAAAAATGATTTCCATAATATCAATAAATCTATCATAGTTAGAAAAAGAATTTCCTAATAATAATCATTATCCATGATAGAAAAGAATAAACTAATACAACCTGAATACTATCATGGATAATTAATAGCTAACCATGTTAGAAAAGAATCACCTAACATGGTTAGAAAAATAAATAACCTAATGTTCAATAATATTAAATACATATAAATATATGCGGAAACGTATGCAGGCCTATACAAATTGGCAATATACAACTCTAAATAAATTATGAAATCTCTACTACCTAATTCCCTTTCCTGTTGCTTGCGCCTGTGCATGAATACCTGCAAAAATGTCAGTAATCGTGGGATGAGACAATTTGTCCCAGTAATCACCGCTTAACTCACTATAACAGTGAGATGTGCGGTAGCGAGGGCGTCTAAAGGGTACCTCATTTTAAACCAGTAGTATATATATATATATATCCATATCAATTCTTCTTTTATTCATCTTCCAAATCCCACCATCAATTCCACATCACTTATCAATACTTTAATCAACACATCAAATGATTCCCCACAACCTAACTCACCACTATCTCAAACTCAACAACAAAAATAAACGTGATTGACACTGTGCCCAGTCTCAAATCTGTAAGCATAAAAAGGGAGCACTTTTAAATAGTGAAAACGTCTCTGGGGAGCACTTTAAAAGTGAAAACGTCCCTGGGGAGCACTTTAAAAGTGAAAACGTCCCTGGGGAGCACTTTTTTAAAAGTGAAAACGTCCCTGGAGAGCACTTTTAAAAGTGAAAACGTCCCTGGTTCCTTTAAAATCCGAGGAACCTGTACTATTAACCTATCGATTGCGCAGATCGATAGGTTACATCGGCCGACGGTACTATCAGTGTCATGCAATGCTCACTATAACCTATCAATATCCTATCAATATCACTTCCACAATATTCAATATCTAAATCACAATTTCCATCAACTTCTCAATTTCATCCAATATCTCCATCACAACAATTCCACTCCTTCCATCAAACTAAATATCACTATCCCTGACAATATACTATACACATCTCTCACCAGTATCTGAGCATTATTACTATATTCATTCACACCATTCAAGGACAGTAACCACCACCAATCAGTATAATATATAGATAATGAGTCAAATTCCTTTATACGAAAATATTCGCGTTTAAAAGGCACCCGATAGCCTATTTCATATAAAAATAGCTTTTCAAAGATAATATATATATAGAGGGTGAGAAAGGATTTTACAAAATCCTAGCTAACATCACCCTCAATGTTATAGTAAGGTAAGTGTGATTACCTGTCGCCCTTAGCACTTTGTTGTCTTTTCCCTTTACTTTTCCTTGCCTCGAGTAATGTACGCAAATCACGTCCTTTCCTATTATTACATTATGTAATAATAGAAGGTTAATAATCATTCTACATCGTGGAGTAACTAACGTCTCTCTCTTTCTCGTTCGTATTACTACCCAATCCCTTGTTTATATATTCTTTATTCTTGAAATCTTTATTCAATCTTGGTCAAAGTTTATAAATAAATAACCAGTGACATCAAATTGTCACAACATCAACATTCACACATCTTATAGACACACATTTTTGTATCAAACAACCATTATGTTTAAATGAAAATACATATGTGCCTTCCATCACCAACAAAATTGAATTTAGAAAGAGGAAAAGAAATCCAACACCATTTCATTACTTAACCAACAGCCAGTTGCATAACCATGCCTATTACATGCTAATATGAAATCCTAATCAAATAATTTATGACAAGGCTTTCAGTCACACCAAAAATATCCATTCACAAGTTAAACTCTCAAGTATAATAATTTGGAACATCATTACTAATTAGTATCAATCATCTCATTCAACATTAGATGAGAATAATCATTCTACACAAATGCATCCTCAACAGTACAGTTATAATCATTAATTCTTAGAACTTCTGTTGAATCAGCACATGCACATACAAACAATATACATTCACTTTCGCACTAATCTAGAGCAAGAATACTCCTTACTTTCAAGCAATTGATTTGATGTTTATTAGCCTCCCTTAAAATCAAATATCCATTCAGCCAAAACCAGAATTTAAATTTCTAAAGTAAAATACCCCTGAAATCATAGTCATTCACTATTTCCTTTGATGAATCTAACAAGGCCATAGCAATACTTATCAACTATAACCAGGAAAACAACAAACTGAATTTCAGCTTTAACCTCCAAGTTTAAACTCCATTTTCAATAATCCAAAGCATCATCCATAGATGATTTTAAGGTTTATGTCACCAAGACAACCAATCTAAGCCGAGCAAGAAAGATTTAGATTCAACTTCACAAAATGAACTCAAGTTTTCTTACACATTAACACAATAATATCATTGGAAATTCCCTAAAAATATTTGAATGTCAAGCAATTATTCAGCTCATTGATCATAAATCAGATTTCTAACTCATAGTTGACACCCTCCATACATAGGCAGTAAGTAATCTCAAAGTTTTAAGCAAGATATTTTTATATAGCATATATTTATTATGATTTACAATGTCCACCTTTAAATCAGAAATAAATCAGCAATTTCAGACCAAATCATGACAGCAACCAGTGGAAGAAAACAAAGAAACAACAAATTCGTCAATCCCATGAAAGTCATACATACAACATTAATTCACCCATTCACTCAAACTTGTTTAGACTCAATTTTTAACATGCTTGTAGGTTAGACATCCATACCCTTCTAATTTACAGTCAACACAAATATGAGCTTACACAAGAGACATTAATACAACTTCCTTTGACATTTTCAATTAACACCATAACTTCACACACACAAGCTAATATAGTTCAGCCACAACCAAGATGAAAGAGAGACTTAGAAAAGCATCATTCTAACAATCAAACATGTAAAGACATATTATAACTCAAACAAGCTTGTACACCAACTAATCCAAATCTGGGTTTTCTATTCTAATCTTTTACAAACATCAAGAACTACTCAGATTAGCAATCAAACACTAGGATGTGAAGTTTATGCTACCTCTTAGAGACTCAAGAATTCCTAAACCCAAACAACCTAAACCATTTCGGATTCTCTCTGATTCTCGCCTAAAAATAAAGAAAATATAGAAAATCAAAGAAGAAAACTCACATAATATTGAAGCCTGAGATCGAAGGTAACAACGGCGGCCATCACAGCCGTGTATCGCCGCAAGTCTCGCCGGAAATCGTCGGGGTCGCCGGGAAGAAAGAGGAGGGAGGTGGATTCGCGAGGAGAAAGGAGAAGGTGGGAGAACCCACGGTGGCTTCAACCTCTGCCGTCGCCGTCGCCTATTTGGCCGGAGATCGAAGAAACCCGCCGTCACGAGGTGCTCGCCGGATTTCAGAGAGGGAGATCGAAAACGAAGGAGCTGAACGAAGATAAAGAACACGAGGGAGAGAAGTGAGGAAGGAGGAATGGTTTGATGGTGGTGGTGGTGGGGCCGGCGCCGCCGCCGGAAATCGCAGAAGAAAAAGAACGAAGAAGCAGATGGCGGAGGGAGAGGGAGTCTGGTATTTAAAGTAAAGGGGAGGGCGCGTTTGGACAGGGAGAAATAAGGGTGGATTTTGATAATTAAAGCCTAAACTTGCCATAATGTACTCATTTTGATTTAAAACCACTTAAACCAGTCTCCAATCTTCTTAAACTTCAAAATATTTTTAGCTTTACCACTCCCTCATATTTCAAACTCTTCATTTCTTAATTAATTATATGCATATTAATTACTCAAAATTTCCAACAATATCCCAAAAATTCCTAAAAATTCCAAAATCTCCCAAAACACTCTCTAATCCTGAATTAAATTTTTCAAGATGTTACACTCGATAAGAGTTTAGTTACTCATACCTTAATTGTAGACGATTTCCAAAATTGTTTCTGAACTGTAAATGGAGAAGGAATAGCAAAAAGAAATTTTATTTAATATGAGAGATTACAAGAGAGGTTTGGGATTCTATAGCAGATTTCTTTCTATGCTTTCGATGCCCTTACTTATGCTAGATACATGGTTTATATAGAGAGGCATTCCTCTCAATTTACATCATTCCTTGCGTCATCTTCTATGATTGATTATCTCCTTCTTATCTTCTATGTCTGCCACTTCCTTGTCGTTTTCCTGAGTGCTTCTTATCTTATCTTCCTTCTTTTTATCTTGTCTGCCATTTTTTGTCCGCCAATTCTTTTTCTTTTTCCTTGTCTGCCACTTCTTTTGTCTTCTTCTTTTCAGATTATACTCATGTCCATTATTGGATCTTCAAAATCTCTTCTTTCTGGACTTCTTTCATCGCAATAATTACATTTGTGGGTAGCATATTCAGCTAATAACTGACATATCCTTTTCTTAGTATCTGTGCTATTTTCAAACTTATTATTCTTTATCTTATCATAAAATTGATTAAATTGATTGATATTCCTGGTATGCCTTCCTGATGAGTAAATTAATGTCGTTGGGCCTGAGAAATAGACCCAAGCGGCTTCATCTTCAGTGGCTAAAATCCTATTTATTTCTTGGAAAATTATATGATAATCTTGGGACCTTATTCTGGATACTGTTTCCATGAATTCTTATATATATATATTTACATGCGCTTTTATTACAAAAGCGCGTGTATATATATATATTTACATGCGCTTTTCTGACGATAAAACGCATGTATAAGTATAGATATACATGCGCTTTTTACAAGCGCATGTAAATCCTTTCCCGGCGAGGCCATTGCCAGCGTTTTTTAAGCGCATGTAAAAGCCAAAATGAGCGCATGTAAAGGGGTTATTCTGTAGTAGTGATATTACATTACTCAAAAATAAACAAAAATAATTTACTCATGAAATTAAAGAATGTATCTTGCATGCCTCCCTTATACCTTCTCCACCCTTATTCCGCTGACAGGAGCCATAGGCTAACACATAGTCCAAACAGAAACACATTTAATTAACTAGATTGTTCCAAACTCACCATTACTTGAGATGTACCCTGCCAAAGGTACAGAGCTCAAGCATGGACTATGACTCCCCTCCTTAAAAAACGAATGTAAGGAGGTGTCACATGTCCCATAACTTTTTGAAATCCCTGACAAAGGAAATCATAGAAGAGAGGGCCCTGACAAAGTACCACTCACTGTGCACCGAGTGATGGCTTACCACGTGATAATACAATAATTTTCCAACAAATCTTCTCTAATCCTAACCCATCACCATGAATGCAAATGCGATGACAATAATAACAATATCAGAAACCAGTATATACAATTCCAACTCATTGTACCATAACTTCCTCATCACAAAATAAATAATCATTCTTCCAAAGGGTCCAACTACCAAGTTATTTATAACAATGCACATAAGCGTGCTTGAAAGAGGACAAACTAGTACATACTTCACATAATATAGATAGAAAGCAAGCATGCTTAAAAAGAGTTAAGTAATATAAAATTATAATAATACACATAAGCATGCTTGAAAAGGAACAAACTATAACACACTCCACATAGATAGAAGGCAAACATGCTTAAAAAGACTAAAGTAATATTCAATTATAATAATACACATAAGCATGCTTGAAAAGGAACAAACTATAACTCAATCCACATAGATAGAAGGCAAGCATGTTTAAAAAGACTAACGTAATATTCATACAACTAATTTAACAAATGCCTCAATATATAACACTATAATTTATCTTGCATATTTCAATCAAGTCATGATTATTTATAATACAGTTATACACAAATCACAAGTATACGGAAGAATTTTCTGGAGTTACCTGCTACCCAAAGCTTACACATAACCATAAAGAAGCTACTCCAAAGCTTTCACTCAGAGTCTACAAAGTCAAAACCATAAATATTTATATCACTCAACGTCAATTTAAGAATTACGCTAAGTATAAACTATGTCTATTTCAAAATCTATTGTGGGGCCTCTAAACTATATATCTTCAAAGATTGAAATTTCTAACAAATCTAAAATCTTGTAATATTATATTATCATAGACATTATTAGATAAAGGGTGGGAGTACAAATGGCTGAATAATATGTGAAGTGTTGCAAACATTTTTTATATATATAATGGTGTGTCTGGGAAAGGATTGATGAGGGAGTCTTATATTTATGGGGACACAGAGAGATTATATATGTGTTGAAGCTATGGTTTATGGGCTATATATAAGATAATTATAGAGTTCCTATATACACACAACTTAGAACAAAAATTCATGCATAAGGATGCTAATTCTTTATAATAAATAAATAGATTAAAAGAGATGGAATTATATACTAAAATGTGTCTACCTCACCCTCTCCCCTACGGTCAACATTGGGTTTTGAAAATTAGTCTATACCTCACAACACATCATCAGGTGGAATAAAAGGAGAGGGTATGAAGAATAACTTTTTAGTCAAGGACACTCACAAGTACGTACAGCAAATGGGAAAAGGGAGGTAGGGATATGACAATAAGGGCATATAGAGGAGGAAAGAAAGAAAAAAAATATAAAATATTATGATTAAAGGAGACAATACCGAATAAGAGAAAGAAAGGTGAGTGATAATGGAAGATACCTATGAGTGTATGACAAATAGAAATGGCGGCTACCATGTGTTTCAGAGAGGGAGATGTGTGAGAGTGTGATAAGATTATGGAGAAAAAGGGTAAATTTAAAAGGAGTTGTGTAGGGTTTACATTGTAATTGGGCTTTTGTCAAATGGGTTATCAAAGTCATCATTCTTAATCATCTTATTATCTAATTGAATAATACACCACCAACTGTTTTATTAAAATATAACTAGACAAATATATTTTTTATTAAAAGTTAAGAATATCTCATGACCCCATAATTTACTCTTTTTTTAACTCAAATTTATTACTTCTTAAAAGTCCTATTCTCAAATAAAAAAAATTTAAATGTCACAAAGGCCATTTATATATAAGTGCTAAAAATATGGGATGTTACAGAGAGTGACAACAAACTGAATGGAAGAAGAAATAGAGTGAATGAAATAAAATGGGAGAATGAAAGAAAGAGTCATGAGTGTTGCTTCACAGCTCATTTCTATAAATGAGCAATGTTTTATGTTTTTGTTGCTTTGTTACATAGTGATCACAATCTATTCTTCCTGCCTTTCCAATATACAAAGCAACATGTTGGCTTCTCTCTTATTGTATAGCTGTTATTTATTTGTCTATTTACCTTATAATAAGCTGTTATTTATTGTATAGCGTGTTGATCCACACATGCAAGGGTCTAAACAATTACGAAGGGTTTTGATGCTTTTGACTTAGGTTGGGCATCCATTTTAAAGATGGTGAAAGTTTCTAATGCCATTGGGTATTAGAGAAAAAAGTGACCTGTTATTTTTCTTCCTCCTATACATGTTGATTTACAATTGAACTATGAATTTCAATAAATATTGAGAGCAATGTGGTGCAAATATATATAAACCTTTATATCCTCTATTTCAATTCATTTTTTCTCTCTTGGATTGCTAATATATATGTCCCTTCCCCCCTTTATTTTAAGGTGGACTAGAGCTCAAATATATGCTCATGTGTGATGTTAGGGGCGCAAATATCATTTGATATAAATTTTAATATATAATATGATCATTTCAATGAAGACGATGCACATAAATTTGTATCATTTATCCTCACTAAAGAGATGATCAATAATATATATTAGATTGAATTAGTTTAAGGGAAATTTTTATCAGAATTAGCTCTACATATCATGGATGGGTGAGTTGATATTATTTCTTAGCTATTGATGTTGTTATTTTCTTTTGGGGTCTACCAGCTGAGCAATGAAACCTGAATGTATGTTAGTGAAACTTCGGAGAAACTGAATGCTGAAATGGGGGCTAAGAAATAATATAATTACTCAAAATGATGGATAAGTTAGTCTCTAAACCTGTCCATATATACTGTTAGATCTACCTAAGTCTCTGTGTTGGTCTTCAAATGCTTTTTTGTAAATATATTAATGACTTATAATTATGGAGACTTGCTATCAAACTTTGAAACTCTCTTTATCATTTATCAGTAGCTTCTCTTGTAAGGAGTAAGGATCAATGGTTTTAATATTTGTAGGCTCTCTCTATTGGAAAAGAGTTAGTTGCTGGGTTGGCCTTATAGCTTTCAGAGAAGCAGCTTCTTGTGGTGAAGGTTGATTAGCTTTTGGAGAAATACTTGAACCTGGTGAACATGATAAGGAGGTCAACTATTCCAATCATAGTGAAGCATAATGGAGAAGTAATCCTCCTTTACTTAACTATTTGATTAAGCTCTTGAAGTCAATTGACACCAAGAAGGTTTATCAAATTTGGTAATTGAAGGTGTAATTGAAGATTGAAGATTGAAGAATGATAAAGCAAAAGGGTTTTTGAGAAACTTCATTTTTTAGGTTTACTTCTTTTTATAGGTAACTAACTGCTTTTTGGGAATAAATGATTTTGGCAGAGGTTGAGAAAGGATTGTTATTTGGCCAGTTCTCTATATCACATCAAGTATATTTGATTTTTGACCTATAGACACCAAAGGGAAGCATAAACAGTTAAACATAGTTCTCTATATCACACTCATATACTTACTATACTATACTGATAAGCATGACTAATTTCTGAAAGTGGGTTGTAGCATAAACTTCTGTGGGTGCATGAATGGAACTTTTATAAATTGGAGATAGGAACAGAGGCTAGGAAGCTAGAATGAGAAAGTCTTTGGCTTTGATTACTAGCTTAAGCTAAAGAGGGACGATGATGATGATATGTGTGTGATGATATTTTTTAATAAAAGAAAGACACACTAACCACTGCCAACTGCTTCTTTTCTCCTCAAAGATTTACTCCATGTAAAATTTGGGTTAATTAATAATTATGCCTTTCTCTTTTTTTCAAACTGGAGGAGGGTGCTAGGATCGGAGGGTGCTAGGATCATTTGGACAGGGGATCATAGTAAAGTTGCCTTCATTAGTCTTCTGCTCTTCTGTAGTTTTTGAATGTGGTTTTGGGAAACGCTGAAATTGTGTGTGTGTGTGTGTAAAAGCCATATGCTTCCTATGCTCATTGAATTTGATGAAATCTTACATATTTTTATTGTTACTTCAGGACTTGTGATGGCTCTAATCGGCTCTTTACTCAGTATACCTGTGGTGAGCATATGTTTCTATTAAATTTTGAATTAAATAAGTTTCATGGTCAATAGAGAAATATGATTTTCCTAGAGTGTTTAAGGAAAACTAAGGTTTACATCTCATTGTAACTTCATACATTTGATGAGTTCATGTGTAAAATCTACCATCCCTGTGGTTGTTTTTTTTCACTGCAGTGGGTCTGAACATATATACATTTTCAAAAATTAATGGGTCACAAAAGCAATATATTTTATGATTTGCTTTAAAGAATTGCTCTTCGGAATGGTTGTATATGTTGTTGGCCTCTATGATCTTCTCCCCGTGCAAACCCACGGGAGAACTTGCTCGTTGTTATAAAAAAGTGTGTTAAGTTTTTTTTTTTTTTTTGATAAAAGTGTGTTAAGTTATTTTGACAGTTGTAACACCTTTGTTCTCATTTTATTTTCTGTCTTGCACCTCTGAAAAGCATACCCTGTTTAACGAACTTTGGGATAAATTTAATAGGCGCCATTAAATTTTTACCCTTATAAAATTAATTGTGCAAAGAAAGATTTCTCGAAGATTCCCTTGACAAATGTCAGCAATGCATTAGTTATTTTTTTTATCAGAAATGCATTAGTTATGATTAACTAATCATAAAGTTTAATTGTATAAAATGGAAAAAAGAAAAACAAATACTTTTTATGAACTGAAATGGAAAATAAATAATATATATCCTAGATATTATGAAATTGAATTTATATTTTGTTCTAAGTCACACAGAGGAAATGATGATTCATTCTGTGGAGTAAGAGCGTACGTGAGAAAGTTGCACAGGGTTGGGCTTATCTTTTTTTTTTTTTTTGGATTAATGAACAATAATTAGTATCTGCATGAAAGTTGTTCAAAAAATCTTCGCTTTTGCCCTTTGATTTATATGGCTATAAAATTTTTATTTTTGCTTAGAGTCTTCGGTGTCTGGCCCCCTTCGGGAAACTGACTAATCCGAAGTCGTCGCTGGGATTCCCCATTTTTGGGATTACGACTTCCCAAGGGTTTGAACCCATGACCTGGGGGTACACGGTGTCTTACCTTCCCCTTTCTTACCAGCTGGTCTACGTCCCCTTGGGCGGCTATAAAAAGTTGATGGTGGGTAATCCTAACTACTATTGTTGACATAGCTAGCAATGTTCATGTTTGGTGGTAAATAATTTACTTCATCGGTTTTTTCCAAGGAGCTAAATTTATTATATAAATAATAAATCATTAATCAGAAAAAGGTTTCCTGTAATACTCTAATGAACATATTAATGAGAGGTAAGTAATAAAACTAAATATAAGTTTTATAATAGTTAAAGCAGCAGCCTAGGGGGTTTGACATACTGGTTGAAAGGGGAGAGTAAGACACTGTGTACCTGTAAAGTTTTGCATTCAAATCCTGGGAAGTCTCAAACTAAGAGGCGACTCCGTATTAGTTTGCAGCCAAATAGGTGTAGAACACCAAGGGTTCAAAGTAAAAAAAAAAAGTAGCAATAAGATTGTCACACGTAAACGAAGATCATATCACAACAAACAGCCCACAGAAATGGCATATGGAAATAAGTAGAACAAAGCCCACTTAAGAACCTTTGTCCTCATCACCGCCCAATGATTAACAGAATAACATTGAACTATGTAGAGCTGCAGCTGATACGCAAATCAGCATTAATAAACCATAAACGCTCGCACAACAAAAATTAGAGACTTTTCTTATATAATTCACCAATTAAATATATTTCATATATTAATCAGCTTCGTACAGATTGTAAGTCAATGACACGAAATTCTTCCCTTCAATGTTGTTAGGGGTGCTGGGCAAACAAAAACGGGGCCAAAAAATTATGTTAAGGTTGAAATTGTTTATGAAGTTTGACCCATCTTCCTCCGAGTGGTTTTCAGTGCAAAATTGTAATTTTAACCCTTTTAAGTTACTATGAGTGCGTGATTTGTCACCTGAAAAATTATTCCATCATTCCTTAAATATAAGAGCTGAAATTTTGAATTTTTTGTCCCTTTTTATAAGAATCTGTTTAGATTTGTCAAAACATTTAATGAGTTCTTCCCACTTTACAAGTCATTTGTTTTCTCTATTCACATTCTCTTTTATGCTTATCTATAACACTATTATCATATTTCTATCTTTTATATATACTCGCTCAAAAATAAGGATAGAATTGAGAAAACAAAAAAATATTTTAGACATGTTAGTCACTTTGTTAATTGATTTGTGTGATTTTAAAAAATTAATTGAGAAGGTGGAGGGTTTTCTTTTAAAAAAAATTAATTGTTTTTAATTATATATTTATAATTTGTTTTGGGGAAATGACAAAAAAATGACACTTGAATTTGAGTTAGACAAAATGGGTTATCCAATTCTAACTTGGACAAATATGGGATAGTCCTCAATTTGTCCTAAATGAAATTTGTGACTTTGTGCCAAAGAGTAGTGAATGACATATTCTTAAGTAGTTAACATTGATACTTGAGTAGTTAACAGTGATACTTGAGTAGTTAACCATTAACTACTTAAGTATCGCTATTAACTACTCAAGTACCGCTCTTAACTACCATTCGCAATAACTACTCAACTATCGCTGTTAACTACTTTAGAATATGTCATTCACTACTTTTTTGGCACAAAGTCACAAATTTCATTTAAGACAAATTGGGGACTATCCCTTATTTGTCCAAGTTGGAATTGGAGACCCCATTTTGTCCAACTTAAATTCAAGTGTCATTTTTTTGTCATTTTCCCTTTGTTTTTCCACGTAAGTAAGCTTGTCTATTCATCTAGCCACATAATCGCAAGTAACGCTGACATGTCAACTAACTAACTACAGGACCATTTGTTTAAACAAAATGAAACTTGAAAGACCAAAATCTCTACTTTGAAAGTATAAGGACTAAAACCAAAATTGATGTAAACTATAAGGACTAAAACCTCCACTTTTAAACTACAGGGACAAAAACACAAATCACACCAAACTATAGGGACCAAAAGTCGGTTTAACCCAAAAAAAATTAATATAACAATTTATTTACTATAGGTTACTATTGGATCTGTGTAGCCCAAAAAGACCAACGTACAGCGCGTATACTTCAAAATATATAACGATGTTTTTTGTTTGTTTTTATTAATTTAGAAGGGCTTGTGTTTTTTATAAAAAAGAATAGAAGGGCCTATGTTAATGACATGATGAGGTTAAAAGAAGATTCGGAGGTCTTAGGAGGCTCCATTTTCTAGTTGAAAGGAAAGTTTTTGGTGAAAAATCTGAAATGCGTGGCTGTCACCCAAGAGGGGGGGTGAATTGGGTGGCAGAATAAAGCTTATAAAAATTCTCCCTTTTTAAAACACTAGTCCTTGTGCTTGATGAGAGTGACGATGCATCACCCCAAGCACAAGTAAGTATCTAGTGGTGTGGTGCTTGATGTGTAGATTAAACAAACAGAATAAGCACACACAAATTTATCCTGGTTTGGTCACTTCCAGACCTACATCCAGTCCCCAGGCTCCACCTGAGATTTTCAATCCACTAAACCTCTTGTTTGAATCAGGCACAAGAGAGCCTTTACACTTTAGGTTTTACGAGCACGGGTTCACCTAACAACCCACAGGTTTTGCAGCGGGATCACCTGCTAACCTTTACAACCACAAGTTTTGCGGGCTAACTTGCAACCTATGGAGATTTAGAAAAACCTCTAAATGCTCCCCCTCACTTTTGTAAGATAATAATTCTGTTCTTCAAGCACAAGCTTTAGAACAGCCTCTATCAATTAGAGGATTTGATAATGTGTTCACTCTATGAACTGATTGTGATAAACACTTAAGTACAGATGAATTACTCTCTAAGAATGTTACAACTCTAAGATTAGAGAGTAGAAGATGAAAGGAATGTAGAATACAATATCTCAGACAATAGGCTCTATCCTTCCAACTTCTCTTTCGAATGTAGATGTTCCTTTTATACTCGTCCTCAAAGCATTCAGGCTTGGGTGGCAGATGGAATATGTCCGTTTGAATATAGCCGTTAATCTCATGTTACCGTTGAGAAGTACATCTTCATTAATGCTTAGCAGGGTTGACTTGCTTTATCTCTGAAGAGCAACTCTGACAACTCTGCTCTGACAAAAGCATTCTGACTTCTGAGTATGTGACGTTGACTCTTGTACTCTTGCTGACGGATGATCATCGTTCATCCGGAAGTGGCAATCTTGCTCTGCAAGTGTTAATCTCTGAATTCCAGTGCCAAGAGTATTTGCATCCGGAAGCTCATTTGCATCCGGAAGCAAAACTAAGTTCTGTACATATTTGTTAGTCCAACAGAGTAATATATATAATCAAGTATACTAAGAACTATACATGCTGTGGGAAGCTTGTTTGCTTATGGGAAGCAATCTTACTTAGACTATGTTCTGACTTAGTGTATTGTCTACTTAGAATGTTAGTCTTAGCAATAATAGCGCATACTCACATACAGTGGGTGTTTACTTAGTCTAAGATGACTTCCTTGGATCCGGAAGCACTTCTACATCCGGAAGCACTACTATTGGATGAAGGGTTATATTCACTTTTACTCACTCTCGCTCAGTGTCCTTCATTCCAACAGTCAGCGCTAGTCACTAAGCTATCGGAAGCAATTCCACTAGACGTGGCTCATGTTCACTGACGCTCAGTGTTATATATACCAACAGCCAGCGCTAGTCACTAAGCTATCGGAAGCAATTCCACTAGACGTGGCTCATGTTCACTGACGCTCAGTGTTATCTATACCAACAGTCAGCGCTAGTCACTAAGCTATCGGAAGCAATTCCACTTCCGGTTGAATCCTAGCTTAGTCTTAAGGTTTTGTATATCTAGTGCCTCTGGACTAGGTTATTTCCTTAGTGGATTACCTGCTGTCGCTGGGGGATGAGTCATTCATCCGCGAGCGTTAGTCCTAGTCCATCCGGAAGTAAGTCCTCATCCGGTTGCACTCTTACTTGGGATTCTATGTTAACCTATTGCTTTCTAAGTACTTAATTCATTCTTTCATATTTTAGTCTTCATCAAAACTTAAGATTCTAACAAAATCTAATGGTTTGGTATGAGAATTGATAATTACGTTTTATGATAATAGTAAAACTCCCTCTAATCCTAAATATAAGATTATTTTGGGGAATAAGTTTGATTTGAAATACTATAATTTTTTTTCTGATTTTTCCCTAGTTTCCCCAAATGAACTCCTTCTTTTCATTACACTCTCTAAATTAACTCTAACAATGTAATCAATAGTAAATAAGAGAGGGAGGATGGAGATAAAGGTAGATAGTTAGAGTAAGTTGATAATTTCATGTTATTTATTAATTTAATTAACATTATTAATCTACTTAAATTTGATTAATACATCTTATATTATTTAGGACAAGAGTCACGCAATATTAGTTGGGAAATTTGCATTCTAGTCCCTGGGAAGGGAAATTATTACTGGAAGGTCCCTACACATTCCAAAATAATTATCAAGTCCCTTGGGCCTTTCCTGCAATTATTTGCTTAGCTGAAATGACCATTTTGCCCCTAGTTAAAATATGACATACCACATTCATTCTCTTCATTCCTTTTCATTCTCTTGCTACCGCAGGTGCTCCCACTTGCTACCGCAGGCATGTGGACTTGCTACTGCGAGTTTAAGTGACCAACATTCCTTCTCTAGTGAGTTTAACTTCTAAGGGCCCCTTATAAAGCCAGTGACCACTTGTTATCATTCCCTTCACATATGCCCTACCATGTTTTTCAAAAACCATTTTATTCACATGGGATGGGAGGGACTAGTCAGGGACTTGCTACCGCGGGTGTACCTACTTGCTACCGCACGCTTGGGGACTTGCTACGGAGACGTTAAGTGACCAACATTCCCTCTCAAGTGTCATTCATATCTGAGGGCCCTTTAATAAAGCCAGTGACCACTTTTTGTCATTCCCTTGACATGTGTGCCCAGCCTTGGAAGTTATAAGGGGCCCTTAGAAGTTAAACCCACTAGGGAGGGAATGTTGGTCACTTAAACTCGCAGTAGCAAGTCCACATGCCTGCGGTAACAAGTGGGAGCACCTGCGGTAGCAAGGGAATGAAAAGGAATGAAGAGAATGAATGTGGTATGTCATATTTTAACTAGGGGCAAAATGGTCATTTCAGCTAAGCAAATAATTGCAGGAAAGGCCCAAGGGACTTGATAATTATTTTGGAATGTGTAGGGACCTTCCAGTAATAATTTCCCTTCCCAGGGACTAGAATGCAAATTTCCCATATTAGTTTATCTAACTCGCATGCACGTTCTGGTCTCTACCTAACTCCGAAATATAAAAAAAAATTTTGAATCCAATACCTTGAATAATGAATAGTATAGTGGGTCATTTATCCGTTCGAAAAGATAGGGATCATCGTTTATATTTTCTTTAGAACAAAACTGATTTCTTTTAAAAGATATAAAAGTTGAAAGAGACACAAATCAGGAATAATCCACTTCATCAGTATTCGTTGGAGGGGAATCGTTCTTGCCAGTGGCCCCTTCTCATATAAAGAAATGAAATATATTTTTTTCTTAATTAGGGAGCACCCAATTGTATGCAATTGAAATATATAAATTGATATAAAAACCCTACACTTTCAATAAATTCTTAATAATGTCAACCTGACAGGTTGGGGTGAGTGGTAAGTACTCTCGTCCCTTAAGCAAGTGGTTGGGGGTTCGATCCCTAACTCTTGCGAATGGAGCAAACTCACAGGCCAGCTTTCTACCCCCTATATAGAACTTCAGAACAGCGAGGGATTACTCTCACTTGACACGCGGGTGGGGATACCCTTGAGTAACCAAAAAAAAAAATATCCTTAATAATGTCATAAATCTACTTAGCCAGTTTACCCCTTTTTCTCTATCCATATCTACATCATAATCCCTTTTTCTTCCCCATCATTTTTACCAAATGTTGTAAAATTCGGACCAGAAAGCGAGCTGGAAAAAATTTCGGGTAATAGTTAGTTCAACACGGTCGAACCGCTCAAACTGATGGTTAGGCCGAATAACCGTTCAAACGAAACGTGAAGCGGTTGACAATTGGACCAGTTCAACCGTCCGGTATGATCCAGTTCGTACAACATTGATTTTTATGGCGTATCAAATATTATCATTAAGGGTAAGGTGTAAACATATCCATTTAATTATGGTCAAGGTGTAAAAATACCGATGTGATTATTTTGAAGCAAAAGTAACATACATATAAGTATCTATAACATTTCAAAGTAGAGGTCAAAGTGCCCATTGCCCCTGTTTTGAAATGTATGCTTAGTGTTGCTCCAAAAAGACCACATGAGTATTTTACACCTTGATCACAATTACATAAGTATTTTTCATCTTAACCTTTATAATTATAAGGCGTATTTTTAAATTAGGAAAATAAATTATTTTTTATAAAAAAAAATTTTTTGCCACGACACTTATCATAGAACCTATGACTTTTTCTTGTCCTTCAAGGTGGTCGGGTTTGGCCATGTCCTAATTGTTATCATTTTGAGTCAACTTGTCCCAAAACTAAATTGGATATGGATTGGGTCACTCGACTACCTGATTTTTAAGTATCTCTAATTTTTACTATGTCTCTTATCACATTGAAGACATCCTACCCTCCTCCTAATGAAAAAAAACTTGAGACTTTCAAATATAATTGATGGCCATTTAGGCAAAGTCATAAATTTGATGAAGTTCCATAATAATTGTTAATCATAACTATATACAATGGCCATCAATTGAAGTCGTCATTATCACTTTAGAAAAATTATACGGCGTTCTATCATTGAGGAGTCAAGAAATTATAATTCTTCCTTTATGAGTAAACCTTCCCAATGTATGACTTGTGACAAAGCTCCCTCGAAAGCCAACATCCCGATAGCTCCACTCTACAACACTTACATATATAGTGCTTCCCTCAACCTCTTTGTCGGTCAACCCCTCCGATCTAAACCTTTGTAGATAGCCCTTTTTGGTCAATTGATTAAGGCATGCAACATCTCGCCGACTCCACTTTACGACATTTCGCTCAATGGTTCACTCAACCTCTTTATTGGTCAGCCCCTCCGATCAGAACCTTTCATAGGTAGCCCTTTCCATTTGATGGTCTCTCAAAGAAAGCATTATTGTATCGAGTACAAGTCTTTGGGAGAACGACACCCCAAAAGTTAACTATTAGGGTTAAGGATCTAAAAACTTATAAGGCATCACTTATGATGAAATTTCCCCTATGTGGGACTTGTGATACGTGCAAAGTCGGCCTAACATCATAACCAATTGGAAAAGCATAAAAAAACAATATAACTGCTAGAACATATGGGCCAACTCCATATATGGTTAAATCAGATCAATCTTATTTTTTTGTTGGGTTCCAAACGATGTGAACATCTAATAATAGAACTTAGATATTGAAGGAATTACCCGGCCCACGAGATTTCCCGGACCCCGGAGCTTCGAACCCGCACCCGAACCCGAATTCGGACAGAGTTCCTGCTAGAACAAGAACAAACAAATGCCGTGATAAAAACCTTACACCCGGAGCCAAGAATCCCGAAGGATTCAGCTCACGCAGAACCAGGTTACTAGAACCCGGGTTTGATTCGCACAGCGAATCACCCTCTCAGAAAAAACCGTGAGAAGGAAAGCCAGAGTGGCTGAGGTGTCTAAGCACGCACACTCGGTTACCGACAAATGAACGAGACACCTCTATTTATAGTGACAGGAGTGTCACTAAAAAAGGTAGAAATATCATCGTCATTATTGCAGTCATTATGACACCAATCAACAATAATAACTGATTTGATTCTCTAATCAAATCAATCACATATTAATGTTGATTTGTTGACTGATTTGATTCTAATCAAATCAATCAGCATCAATCACATATTAATGCTGATTTGTCAACTTTCTGCTTTCCTAAAGGTCGTCGGATTTAGCAATAAGATGATCCGGTCCATCGAGGGCGGATCCAATTAAATATTTCCAACAGATATAAATGAGCATCATAAGAAAAATCTTACATAACAATACTATGAGCATCATTGATGATTCTTCATAGTTAATTAGATTTTACATATATATATTTGGGTAGATGAGGGGAGACGTTGATGCAAAAAAATTATAGGAATTTAATTGATATTTTGATATTAATATCAAGTTGGTGCATAATTTAGGAGGTGTTATGTTTTCAATTGAAAGGAATTAATTTAATATTAGGTAAAAAAGCATTTAAGAAAAAAACACTATTGCACCATCATTATTATTTAGTTTGGCAGCATCATTCCTCTCTTTTTGTCACTAACAGGTGGCCCGTGAAGCCCATTGAAGTAGCACCTAATTTGAAAGAGGTGGACCCAATCCAATGACACCGTTGAGCCAGACAAAATGAAAGGAGACCCGAAAAAAGGAAGCATGCGTTCAGTGAAGAAATATGACCATGAACCAATGGGTAGTTGGTTGAACTGGTAAGTGGGCTGCAACCCCCGTAAAGATGAGAACGCGTATTCGAATCCCGGGAAGCGCTCTCATTGGGAGAGGGAACAACCTTGCTTATGTGGGCAACACTCCTACCCCTCGAGTCCGGATTAAACCGGACGGTGATTAACAAAAAAACAAGAAATATGACCATGAGCCACACAGCACTTCCATTTTGTCAGATCTTAATCGCCTTTAGCAATTTTCGGCTGCGATAACCAGAGAAAGAGGGACCAAGAAAAAATTGGGGGGAAAGGCTTGAAGAAAATAAATGTTTGGAAATTTCAAAATCCTTTGGTGAATTTCTCTCTTTCAGTCTTATTTCTCTTTAATTTATCTTGTGTAAGAACCCTCAAATTTGATGTTGATGGGATGAATTAAGTATTAGTTATAAGGGTAAAGGAGCAAATCTGGCCCCCAAGTAACCACCAAGGAGCGCTGAGGACCCTAAACTAACCACAGGCCCGGATCTGTACCCCAAGTAACCAAGATGTTAAAAAAATACCCCGGTTGGACGGTCAACTACGTTTGACCGTTACCTTGCTTATTTGGATGCCACGCGAGCTCCTGCTGTGCCACCTCTGCATGCCACGTGGCATGTTTGTTTAGGGTACTCAGCGCTCCTTGGTGGTTACTTGGGGGCCAGATTTGCTCCTTTACCCAAATTTTAAATTTGTATCCATCAAATTCTTTTGATAAGATTCAATTAAATACTTAAATATTTAGGAAAGGTAATTAGAATTAGTTAACTTATGATTAAGTTTGGCATTAGATAATAGATATTAATTAACACTATAAATGTTATATTATGTTACAACATTCAAATTTCATTTGTACATGCTTTCAGAGGGAAAAAAATTTGAGCGAGAAATGACAAAAGAAAACTTGTTAAATTATTCTTAAAAATAGTTTTATTGCTATAAAACAAGAATTCCCACTTAGTATATCCAATCTATAGCCACTTAATATCAAACCTCATTCGAGTAATTTGAGTAATTACCTACGTTTCTCAACTAGTTATTTGAGATATATGAGTAGTTATTGGGGTTTTGAAATGTCTCAAAGTAATGGAAAATTCTAGCAATTAAAAGCGATACTCGAGTAATTACCTATGTTACTAAACTAGTTATATGCGATACATGAGTAGTGAATGGATTTTTTTCATTTTTCCTAAATTTCATTTTAGACAAATTGACGACTATATCTTATTTGTGAAATGAAAAAAATCCATTCACTACTCATGTATCGCATATAACTAGTTTAGTAACATAGGTAACTACTCGAATATCGCTTTTAATTGCTAGAATTTTCCATTACTTTGAGACATTTCAAAACCCCATTAACTACTCATATATCTCAAATAACTAGTTGAGAAACGTAGGTAATTACTCAAATTACTCGAATGAGGTTTGATATTAAGTGGCTATAGATTGGATATACTAAGTGGGAATTCTTGTTTTATAGCAATAAAACTATTTTTAAGAATAATTTAACAAGTTTTCTTTTGTCATTTCTCGCTCAAATTTTTTTCCCTACTAAAAGCATGTACAAATGAAATTTGAATGTTGTAACATAATATAACATTTATAGTGTTAATTAACATCTTTTATCTAATGCCAAATTTAATCATAAGTTAACTAATTCTAATTACCTTTCCTAAATATTTAAGTATTTAATTGAATCTTATCAAAAGAATTTGATGGATACAAATTTAAAATTTGGGTAAAGGAGCAAATCTGGCCCCCAAGTAACTACCAAGGAGCGCTGAGTACCCTAAACTAACATGCCACGTGGCATGCAGAGGTGGCACAGCAGGAACTCGCGTGGCATCCAAATAAGCAAGGTAACGGTCAAACGTAGTTGACCATCCAACCGGGGTATTTTTTTAACATCTTGGTTACTTGGGGTACAGATCCGGACCTGTGGTTAGTTTAGGGTCCTCAGCGCTCCTTGGTGGTTACTTGGGGGGCCAGATTTGCTCCTTTACCCTAGTTATAATAAGTAACTAGTTTTTGTATTAAGGTTATTTTGAATCATTGTATGGATGAAGACTTATTTAATACCTCTTTTAGTTTTTAATGATAAAATTTATGTGTGATTTTTATCTTGCTTTTCTTTTGTTCAATTGTTTGATCACCACTTGTTTAGTTGAATAGAATATGACTTCAGATGGATAAAAACATTTTTAGAGTTGAAATTTATGTTTTAAATAGATAGTTAGTTGGCAACATAGAAATATAATTACTGACCTAACATTGTGAATAAAAAGTTGGTTTTCAAGTAAAACTTGCATTAATTGTAGGGTAATTACCATAATTTGCCCTCCAAGTAACCAAGCCGAACCATTGAACACATTAAACTAACAACAGATATAATTTCACTTTTAAAGTAATCAAAATGGTCCAATTTTACCTTGACCTGATAGTCAATTACGTTTCACCGAAAAAACTTTATAAAATTGCATTTGAACCCCATATATTATTGAAGAAATTAATTCAAAATCCCTTGCATGAGATATAATGTAGGAAAAGTCTCATTTATTGAAGAAATTAAATAAGTGTTCATTGTACCCACTAATAATATTCCTTAAGGTCCGGACCCACATTTAATAATAAAAACACCACTCACCTAACTCGTCCCTCCTCTACTATGGTTGAGATTAACCCCAACTCTGAATGAATATCTCATGAACATAGATTAATCATAATTGCTAACAAGAATCTAATTCAACATCAAACTACAACAGAGTAGAAAGAAATTTCTCACTTATGAAGCTTTGAGCTTAACAACCTTGAATGATGAAAATGATGGAACTCTAAATTAAGCCACAGTCACCCAATAGAAATTCTTCTAATCAAAGAGAAAGGAGTGAATAGCTTGAAAAAGGAATAATGGGTAGAATAGTGTTGTGAGATGTGATTTCGCCTAAAAATATTTTATAATGCAGGTTAGATCTGACTGCAAATTCACCCAAAAATTAAATATTCATTTCGTTGCTAAATAAAAGAGTTAATTGTTAATTTGTGAGTCATATAAATTAGTTTAGAAAACAAATTCACAAAAATCAATTTTTATGTAATCTTTTTAGGTTTCATAAATAAAGTTACATATCTCTCATATTTAAGAACTGAGATAGCTTTGGTAAAAAAAAAAAAAACAGATAGCCTCCTAACCGATCCGTTCTTAAAAAAGAGTAAAAAACAGAGTCAACGGCAAACTAAAGTGACAGGTAAACTTGAAACGAAAAAGAGCATCTGCACTCATCTTTCAATCAACGCCAAGGTTCCGTAGTCAAACACGTGACACCCTCACCTACCACTTACCTCATCATATTACATTCAATGGAGTAAAAAATGAAATTAGGTAAGTACATTCTTTTTTTATACAAATATTAGGTACATTCTCATTTGACAAGAATCTAATATCTTTCATCATCTATAATTTTCGTCCCTAATCTGGAAAAGAAATTCGTCCTAATAAGGTAATTGGAGGTTGAATTTGATTAAGAATGTATCTATTTCAATTATTTTATCTTTCATATTTACAATTTTCTCAAATACATTATTTAACTTATAAATTAATACTCCTTGGCTTTGGTCTTATTTATAAGGAAGAGAGAGTACACTTTTGGTTTTACATATAAGTCATTTCATTAAATATTTTATGTGAATGTACAAATTTACCTTTCATTTATTACATGTTCACTTTGTTTTCATGTGACATAGTGAATATTAAATATATGGTGGAATAAGAATTTGTTGGATTTTAGTAGAAAGTTAGTGATGTTTAAAGTTTTCCTTGGTCTATATAAAACATACTAAAGGTGACTTATAAATAGGATTAATGGAATATATAGTACTCCCTCCGTGTCTAAATATAAGACCTAGATAACTTTTTTTTTTGGAAGATTAAAGTTGCGAAATAGGTTATTAAATCATGATATATTTTATATCTTTTTAGATTATCCATTAGCTTATAGGTAAAATAAACTAGTTTAAGAGAAAAAATTAGGTAAATCAATTTATAATTAACTTATTTTTTGCTTTTATTAGGATTTTTCAAAAAAGTCATCTAGGTCCTATATTTAGGAACGAAGGGAGTAGTATATAATATGATATTACATGTAGTTATTTCAAGGAGATCAATTCATATCTTATATAATCAACTAAGGTATTTAATTCATATCTTATATAATCAACTAAGTTATTTAATTTGTTTGTGTGACCTAATTACGTCACTCTTACGTTAATAATCTTGCATTTTAAGTAAGCGGAAAAGAATATCTTGAATACAAAGTTCATAATATCAGACAAAAAATCAAATTACATATAATATGATTAAAAATTAAATCAAGAAAACTATTTATAATTTAACTCGTGAATATACAAGTGGGTGGCACGGCTACGTACAAGTGCAGCCTATAGTTGACAAAAGTTTCACATACATTGATAATTCACATTCCCTTGAATCAATTTATAAGATCCAAAATTTTAGTTGATTTTGTCCTTTTTTGTAAGGTATAAATTGAACATTTCGATTTGTGATCAACACGCAGATTTAAGGTGATTTCTTCAATTTATTTTCCATTTCTAAGTTCATAGCTTGCACAGCAGCTTCATTCATATTACCTACCAAATGAAAAACTTGTTCAAGAAGACGTTGTCTAAAAATTAAATGTCTTTCTATTCATTTTATGTCTACTTAATCATTTTTAATATATTCTTTCATTATTTTGTTCGGTGGGAAATCGTTCTTCTATTTTTCTCACTATCACCAAATTCTATTTTAAATAACATATATTTAGAAAAATGTATATTGATTATCTATTAATATTTAAATTAATTTAAACATATTTCTTCAACTTAATAATTTTTTGGTTATTTGGACTTATTGAAAACGGAGGGAGTATTAAAATGAGGAATAAATATTAATTGAATATGGAAAAAAATTGATTTATTTAAAATGTTAAATTCTTCATTCCAAACAAGGCATGTGCTGTCAAATTATATACTGTCATCGTTTTTTCGGGAACAGTGAGTAATTGATGAATTAAGTTTAGTTATTCTAAATATTTTTTTTGTAAGAAATACTCTCTTCGGTGCCTAATATAAAAACTCAAAATTTGAATAGTTTTGGTTCAAAAGAAAAGAGTACATCTCACATTCTCTCCCAATTTTATGTATTTTTTTTCATATTTAATGTAATTACAACTTATACTGAGACAACTTTTTAAACTATACTCATATTTATTATCTACTATTTGAAATGAAAATAAAGTTAACATATAATAAATGAAAGATAAAAATAAAATCATATGAGAAAATTAATGAAATACACCGTAAATAAGACCAAATAAAGTATTCTCTCTATACCTTATTAATATAATCACATGAGTATAATTTGGGAGATTTTGTTTTAAATAAGACGCAAGTTATTTTTCCCATTACCTGGCAACACTTAGAAATAGGTTAAGTAAAGAGATAGTTGCTTATATTAAATTTCATAGCTTATATTTCATGCTAGTATTCTTTAATATATATATATATATATATATATATATATATATATATATATATATATATATATATATATATATATAAAGTATTGAAACCCAAAAATTAGAGAAAAATGTGTAAAACAATTAGTTTGTTAGCGGGTTCATATTGAAATCAATTTATACCCTATTTCTATTCATACTTACTACACACTAAAGACACATTAAAACATCCCTTCCACCTCCACTTTCACTCCTACCTCCACCTCCACCTCCATTTCTACTTCCACTTTTACTTCCATCAAATCAAAGGAGCCCCATAAGCCTTTGAGAATATGAAAAAACATTGGGAAATGCCCATTACAAATATAGTCATTTGACTAATGTGTTCTTATTCATTGACACTTTTTTTTATTCTTTCTTCAAAATATCTTGATATCTTTATTGAAATTCCAAAATTTAATTATACGCTCCTTTAATTTTTAATCTCCCCCATTGATACTTTAGAAGCTCAATTATAGTCATCAGGTGGGATTTTAGGTGTTAAGAGAACCATTTTGGAGACATCCTCTCAAATTTGAACAAGCGAAGATATTAAAAACTGTTTCTATAGATTAATATCGTTTGTCTTAAAGTAACAAGTAGACATATGGGGAACCATTTTGATAACTACATGGGCTTTTTTGACCTAAAAATTTATTTGTGGTACTTTTTTTAATATGAATTATTTGTGGTTTTGTGTGCATTTTAAACCAAAATAAATGGATATTTTTACACATTTTATTCTCTTAACGTTGAAAAACTTAACACGCCTATCTATGAAGAACTTAGTAATGCGAGACCAATATTGTCCACTTGTATAAGACTATAAGCTCAGCCTCTCTGCCCTCTCTTATCATCGAACCAAAACCGTCCATCTTTTCATAAAAAATGTAAAACACTAAAACTACATAATAAAATGTTCTGTATATTTAACAGAAAAAAATTGTTTTCCCATTTTTGGGCATGACACATCATTTTTTCTCTTTAAATACACACACCACCTCGATCAATGCCATCATTTTACCAACAACACTCGACAGAGTCAAATCCCTCCCTCTATCTTCCCCTCCCCATCATCATATCTCACCGTCCAAATGGCCCCACCGTCCGTCACCGCCGTCAAAGTAGAGAACGTGGAGTTTCCAGCGACGGTGAAAGCGCCGGGATCCGACAAGAGCTTCTTCCTCGGTGGGGCCGGAGAGAGAGGCCTCCAAATCCAAGACAAGTTTGTCAAGTTCACTGCCATCGGTGTCTACCTCCAGGATGACGACGCCGTTACATGTCTCGCCCCTAAATGGAAGGGCAAGACGGCGGAGGAGTTAACGGATTCCGTTGAGTTCTTCAGAGATATTGTTACAGGTAACGTACGGAAGTTTCAGTTTCTCATTCTTGTTGTTGTGTTCGTTAGTTCTTTTCTAAATATGTTTGAGAATTCAGATGTGGGATCCGTTTATGTTTCAGAGTCTTTCGTTAGAATAGCATTGAATCTGGGTATTCTCGTAATTATCTCATTTCCTAATGATTTGATCTGATTTCGACCGAACGTTTTCTGATAAAAAAAACCGAATGTTTTCTTTGTGATTCCAAGTTGTCATTAGGCTGGAAATAAGTCATTCGAGACTCTATGTTTGGTTGTGGGAAGGAAAGTGAAGAATTGGAAAGTGAAAGGGGTAAAGATGGAAAGTAGGGATAAATTAAGTAATGATGAAAAATAAAGTGTGTGGGGCCCAGAAAAAGTGTGAGATGGAGAGAGAAAACTTCTGGTCCCCAGGATATATGTAAATTACACAAAAACCTAAACTTTCTAAACTTTCTAATTCTTTAACATTTTCCCTACCAACCAAACAAGCCCTTAGCTTTGACCTTTTTTCCGTATTCAGCCATGATCTAGTGGAAAACTAGTCCATGTTTAGGCTATTAAAGATTAAAGCCTATTTTGTTAAATTATCCGGTTCGCCTATTAATTGATACTTGTCATAAATATAATATAATACCTGTCTACCTAATTTGATTAGATTAAAGATGTTAGTTAAGTCAGTTAAAGTAATATGATATTACCAATATATCCTAATTATCTACTTTTAATTTCCCCCACTGTACCTCTCTCCTTGTCTTTAATTAGGGAACATTGATAAAGATAATGTAGGGAAAAGTTGGAAAGAATCAGATATATTTAGTAGGACCAAACTAATTTTGTCAAATAAGTATTATATTTAGGAGGGGGAATAGCTTATTTGTTCTAACACGTCAACATGGTTACCTATTATATTTTATAAAATTATATAATTTCTTAATTACATGTGTCATCATGTCAATATATATATCCTGGTTGAAGAGAAAAATTCTTGGCAAAAAAAAAAGATTAAAGAGAAAATTTTACTTTTTGTGTATTGGCATCAGCTTATTTTAGGCCTGTTTATATTGCGGCATGCTTCGGCATGCTGGCCTATTTTGATAAATGAGGTATCCAGGAAATTTTTAATATTATTATTATTATTATTAAATTATTATTATTATTTGGTATTATTATTTGGAATTTTTTAGATTAGGCCTGAAAAAAATTGTTTTGGGTGCCGATCTAACTTTTGGGCTTGGCTCAACTGTGGTTCAACTCAATCATAAACAAGAGTTTTTATTATAAATCATTTCAAAAGCGAATTTCCCATTAATCAATCTAATTATCTAGCCAAATTGTTTAAACATCGGATTCAAGTTCAAAGGCATGTCCTGTAACTATCATAATCTAGGTTTATGTAGTTTTTAATCATTGGGTTCAAATTCAAAAGTAAAAGCTATCATTGAATCATTACTATTAAAAAGATTATTCTTCTTATACACAGGTGCATTTGAGAAATTCACACGGGTGACCATGATATTGCCATTGACTGGGCAACAATATTCAGAGAAAGTATCAGAAAATTGTGTGGCCATTTGGAAAGCTCTTGGACTTTACACAGAAGCAGAAGAAAAGGCAATTGAAAAGTTTGTTTCAACCTTCAAAGATGAAACATTCCCACCAGGCTCCTCTATTCTCTTCACTCAATCTCCTAAAGGATCTCTCACGGTTAGTGATCTTACCTAAATATAATGAGAACAAATTGCGAAATTAAAACGAAATTAAAATAAACCAAACAGTCGATTGTGTGTTTTACTTCATAAAAAATTCAAGCTAAATTGCACATAACATGGAATTTGTACCACAAACTGATGATATTTCTCTCATTTAAATTTAAATCTTTAGAATAAGCCACCAAAACTTCTCTGTATGTGCCCATAGTCTAAATGATATATTCCCTTGATTCTAAATATAAGACTTTATTACTTAATATATATGAATAGATTAGTGCTGTTATTTAAGTTAGTTCAAATCACATAATATTACCAGTAGATTATCACCTTCTATCTTTATGTCCACCTTCCCTCTCTTATTTATTTATTATTAAGGAACATCAATAGTGATAATTTGGGAAAATTCGAACAAATTATAAAGAAATTTCATATTTAGGATCGAAGCTACCTTTCTAAATAGTTCTTAATTATATTTAGGACAAAGAACGAGCACCTCTTAACTTTGCTTTCATATACATATATAATTCCCAAAAACGTAAGCGTGTGGACACAGGCCGAGATATAATTGAGCTTTATGCCACATGACGATAAATAATAAAGACGGGTTGTGTGTAATAAAAAAAAATAAAGACGGGTTGTTATGTATGTATATGACGAAAAAAATTGGCTAGTTGAGTATGACTTAACCTGATATTTATAACAAGAAAAACCAAACTTTTTCGTTAACAACCAAATGACTGAATGTTTTCCCTTTTTTTTTTTGAAAATTCCACTAGTTTTAACCTGATATTTAACATGATTTTGAAATTTTTTGATATTTTCTCTATTAGTTTTATTGTCTGCCTTTGATTTCATACTCTAGTTTTGATAAATGATAACAATTATTATTTTTTTTTCATCTTAAATAGTGTCTCTTCTCCTAAATATAATATCCTTTGACATTTCTTTTTTTGAATTAAGGAAGTAAGTTAGACTAGTAAATTATAGCATATGTCATATATGTTTAGATTATAAGTTAGTTTATAAGTAAAATAAATTAGTTATGAGGGAAAAAATAATTATAGAAATTTAAAGGGATTAAATTTGTAACCTTAATTTCTCCAAAAAATCAAAATGGTTTTAGAATTAGGAACAACGGAGTATAAAACTTATTTATTTAGTTTGATCAAATTAAAAATTTCAATTAAATTGGTTAAAATCACTGTAACAGTTAACTCTTACTTTTACTTATGAAGAGTATCAATAGCTCGTATGGGGGAGAAAAATAGAAATAAGCCATTCATTTAGGAACAGCTTTGCATCTTATTCCATATTTAGGAAAAGATGGATTTAAACTGTGGTAGTAAAATAATAATTTTTGAATCTTATCTCAAAATTCTAAAAGAAGTTCATCATTCACCTATATCTTCTGTGTTTCATATTTTTGTCTTTTATGGTTTAGAAATGGAGGACGTGAATGGTAGGTAGATCATGTTGGTTATGTACATTCAAATTTCAATTAAAAAATTGATGATTATACGTTTGAAAAGCATATATTGGTTGGGTAGAACAAAAGTCAATATATAGGCCGGTGAAGAAAGTCACTTATATCAGGCCATCATTAATATATCTACACTACTCTATTATTTAAAATTAGCTAGAGCTGCTCTCACAAAATTAAAGTATAATTGTTCAAATACTTCATTTAAGCCAGTTTAATTTCAAAAATTTTGTGTGTTTTCATTGACAATAGATAATAGAAATCATGAATAAAGGAAATATTAATATAATATCCTTTTATATGGATCTTGTGTTTAATTTGGTAGATGTATGCTCTTAATTTTAGGTGAGCATGCACGTGCCATCTTAATTATAGGCCCTAATTATCCAAAATTTAGTTTATTCAATAAAACTTATAAGCTACTTCCTTTGCTCTTTTTGGAGGGGCTGCATCATTAATTTGTGTAAATTAAAGAAATTAATTAATTCTTTATGTTTGAGATTTTTATTGAACCCCCTCCCACCGCAAATACCATCTTTGATAATTTACGAATTCAAAATATCTATTGATGAATATATTTTTAAAATATAAAATCATGTAGATAGTTTGAAAAAACAATTTAAATTTAGGAGACAAAATATGTTGAGATAACATATTTAAGACCATAGACAACATTTAACTCTTTTCTTTATGTAAAAATTGGCGATTGTTTCAAACTAGGTGTCTTGCCTTTAGTAATTGACCAAATTCATGGAAAAACTGAACTAGAAACAAATAAAGTTGGAGTCCAAAATTATGTGTATGGAGCATTTTCAATATTTGAAGTCATGTGCGGTAATTTTTATAATTTTTGAAATCTCTAATTCATCTCTTTAAACTTTTTTTATTATGCAAATAAATACCCTGTTTTGTTTGTCTTTCATTTTATTCAAATAATATGAAATGACATGGAATAACAATTTTGTGAAATTATTCAAAGTTCAATAAAGTTATTAAGTTCAAAACCTTTGTATATATTGAGTTTCGAAAATTAAGAGTTGATGTGTATGGTTCAAAGTTAAAGAAAGTAAGTTTACTCCTCAATGTTCTTTTTATAATATACAAATAATTGCATTTGAAAGACAGAAAGTTGGGTAAAATTGGTCAAATGCAACTGAAATGTAAAACTAAAATTTATTTTTCGAAATGCAAAACTTATATTATGAAAAAGAAAGATCATATTAAATATAGCCAATTTCGTGAAATGACACTATTTAATAAATAATTGGAAAAATAAAAAATGATACGAACTTTTTTTTATAATTTATTATAATCTCTTGTAAATAAGAATATGCTATCCCAAAAAATTAATCTCCTTTATAAGACTAGAGCCTAGAGGTGTTTATTTATCTGGAGCTTTGTTAATTTATTTTTAAAAAAAATTATTGAATAAGAAGATTTGGTTAACATTATATATCTAAATATTTGATTATTGATACAACATAACAATGTTGTGTATTTCATATAGCTCACCGCCCTAGAGGGATAAAGTTGCTGCTACTTGTCATTGTTGTTTCATCTCTAAACCATGAACATGTAATAACATCTCTTTGCCTCTATTGATATTGATGAACAGATAACTTTCTCAAAAGATGGATCCATACTAGAAGCTGGTGGTGTAGTTATAGAAAACAAGTTACTTTCAGAGGCGGTGTTGGAGTCCATCATTGGGAAGAACGGTGTTTCTCCTGCTGCAAGAAAAAATGTGGCCACCAGATTATTTGACTTGTTCAATCAATCTGAAAACGGCTCATCCTAAATTGATTCTCTCAAGTGATGAGCTACCGATGCTATTGTCTGTACCTTTTTCAATAATGCATGACTCTTCTCTTTAAATTATAGTTGTTTGTGGTTTGATGTGAGTGAGATACAGACTCGTGTTTAAAACCACATATATTAAATATATGTGGTTTAGTTTACTATTGGTCATATCCAGATTTACTTTAAGTGAAGCTATACTTCATTGTATTAATTTTCTTTGAAGTATATTTTGTGGAGTATTCTTGGAAAATATTTTTCTTTTCAAACTAATGCGTAAGATACATCCAATTAACAAAATATACACCAAGGAAGAAATGAACCTAGAAATCTAACAGTTAATACTAATACAGGTTATACAATAATAAAACAAATATTTATAATAAGAGTAAAATACTCAAACGTTCCTTCTATTTTACTTTAATTATGTAGACCTCTCATATAATCCGTAAACATATAATCTAGTGCTACAACTGAGATCCTTAGAGAGTATTTTAAAAATATCCCAGACAAATATTTTTTGAATTCAAAATTATATTATAATAAATATAATCTTCTTTACTAATTTACTTATACTGTTTTAATTCTTTCACTTTAATTTATATTTCAATAATTTACTTGATGCTAATGTATGCTTTAGGTTCTTTATATTTGCAATAAGTTTCATTTCAATCTAAGTTTGAAAAGTTGACTTTTAGTCTTTCTTGGCTAAACACCATTAGTCTCATTTGACCGATAAAAAATGACTCAAACTTGAACGGTGATCCTATGATTAAATATTGACAAAATATGCTTGAATTCAAATTTTACAATAAAATTAATTTTTATGTTTCAATCAGACGCGATTCAACTCCGGTTATGTTTATAGCTAGTTCGAAGTCTGAACAAAGGAGAAGAGTTGTATTTTGCCCCGACAGTCAATGTAAAATCTTGTCTAATCTCATGAACATGGATCAATGAAAAAATTATGTGAATCCTAAGATATTGCTTGTACTTAACGTGCTGCTTTCCTTGAGTACAGTGAGAAGAGACTAAGAGCCACTGTATCCTATCATTAATGTAGAGTTAAGAGAGCAAGGGCAAAGGGAAAGGTCAATATTTGATTTTAAGTGTTGTTCGACTCAAAATACAGTGATAAGAGATCAAGAGTAAATGATTATTTACCAGAATATGGTGTTAAATGAGCAAGGGATACCACACTCTAATGGAAAGAAGTGGCTAAATAAGCTAGTTCATGAGAATAAGATCAGATTTGGTTCTTGAACATTGAGACACTAAAGATTTATAAGGTTGCAAAAAATAAAGAGAGAGAATGAAGAGTTTTGAATTAAGTAAGATGCATAAAAAATAAGGGTGAAGGTATAAAAATGATACTAAACTTTATCCAAAGTTGCATTTCTAATACTAAAGTTTCGCGAGGAGCAAAAATAGTACCAAACTTGGGGTCCGGGTGCAAATATAATATTTTCACTTTAGGGAAATAAAATTTAGATACAAAAAGACTCTTATGCCCTTCATTATATGAAAATTTGATGAAGGAGGAATAAGGGCATATGAGTCTTTTCATATCTAAATTTTTTCTCTCAAGTGAAAATATTATATTTGCACCTGAACATCAAGTTGGGTACTCTTTTTGCACCTCGCGAAACTTTAGTATTAGAAATGCAATTTTAGGTAAAGTTTAGTATCATTTTTGCACCTTCGCCCAAAAAATAAAGTATGTAATGTTTTAGTCACTAATGAGATATTAAGAATATATGGGAAAAATACTTTTATAAGTTATTCAATGATGGATATGAAGGTTCTCGTTGTGAGTTATAGGATTTGACATGAGTTAATGATGCAAGCTTAATAGGCCATTTTATCTAAGAATTAGAGTTTGATAGGTCAAGGAATATCTTAGCAAAATCGAGAATGATAAAGCTTTTGAACTGGCATATACCAATTGAAGTTTATAATTGTTTGGGTGAAGAGTGTATGTTATGGTTATCTAAGTTGCTTAATGTGATTTCACAGTCCAAGAAGATTCATAGTATGATTGGAGAAAAAATACTTTAGTTCCTATCTATAAAGATAAAGGAGATATACATAATTGTGTAAATTATAAGAGAATAGAACTTGAGTTACACAATGAAAATAAGGGGAAATTTGATTGAACATGAGTTGAGATTGGAGACTAGTAGACGATTTAAGTTTATGCCATAAAGATCTACAACAGAGACGATTTATTTAAGAAAAGGGATGATGGAATAATATCAAAGTAGAAGAAAAGAATTATATATGGTCTTCATTGACTAATAAAAGGCGTATGACTGTGAATCAAGAGATGTGCTTTATGAAGCTTGGAAATGAAAGGATTGGGTGTTGCCTATATTTAAGTTATACAATATATGTATGACTGGGTATTTACTAAGGTTAGAACACCCGAAGGTGAAATAAATTTTTTTTTATAAAAATTAGCCTATATGAGGGAGCATATTTAAACAATATTTGTTTAACTTAGGGTTAGATGTTACAACCGAGATGACAAATCACAAGGTTTGTATTAATTTTTCTTGCCAAAATGAAGTTTTAAACATGTAGAAGATGCAAGATTGGCCGATTCATGAGAGTATCAAATAAGAAGTACTTATGTGCATGTTTTTTGCTGATGAAAAGGAATTTTTGGTGGAATCAAGTTAAGAGATTATTGTTAAATTAGAGACATAGAGAAACACTTTGAAGTTGAAGGGCTCCACTTAAATACGATTAAGACAGAATTTGTGCATTAATATTGCGCAAATAGACCATTTAAAGGCAACATTAATGCTAAACTAAGAGATCAAACAATTCCTCAAGTGACAAAGTTTAAATACTTGAAACCCATTATACAACATGATAAAATTAATGACGATGTCAATCGCAGAATTCATGTTGAGCAATAGTTGCGCTTCTTAGTGATAGGAACATAACCCTAATATAAAAGGGAGCTTTTAATGCATTGTTATAAACCATCAATACTATATTACCATGAATCTAGGGTATAAAGAAACAACATGAATATAAAATGAGGGTAGTTGAAATGATGAATTGAAGATATTGAGATGGATGTGAAATGACATAAGAAAATATGAGATCCAAAATGACCATATACGAGAACGAGTTGGAGTGACTCCTATTAGTGAGAATAACAGTAGAAAATCATTTAAGGTGGTTTGAAACTATGTGAAAAGAAGGCCTTTAGATGTTCCTGTAAGGAGGGTACCAAAAAGTTTGTAGTCCAAATTTTTTCGTAATTTAATTTAATTTTTTCTCAATAAGTAAAACTCATTAAAAATTAGAAATTTAACAACTTATCTAATAAAAAAAAAAGAAATTTAACAACTTAAACAAGATCCCAAATAAGAATATGTAATATATAAACTAGAAACATAATATAATAGTTTTAGGAAATATAAAATACAAACAAAATAAAAGTATTCAACATTATTACATTTCAAAAAAGCATAATAAAAATTTAAAAAACTTAATATTGATGAATGATACATGACATATCGTTTATTAAATTAAAATAAGAAAAACAAAGCAGATTTTTATGTTTTAAATTTTAGCATATCAAGAGAAAAATATTTTTTAAATTTCTTTAATATTCCTGTTATTCGGTTTCAGAATTATTTTTTAAAAAACCGAAAAATGAATTTTAAATTTAAATATATATTGAAAACGGAAGTGACTGAGACGGAATAATCAAATTTAATTCGGATCGGTTCGGTTTTCGGTTTGATTTGCTCACTCTAATTATTGATAGAGTGTAATGACATCGTATGATATATCCATGTAGTTGACCCCAAGTAGTGGGATAAGACATTATTATTGTTGTTGTAACTAATCGTGATTATAATGTGAGGATTAGTGGTTAATAAAAGGATTTGGAAAACCAATGTTAGTCCTCCGATTTTTAATATAACCTCTGCTTTATCATCAAATAGATCCTATACATTAAGTAGAGAATTGCGTTCTAGTCAATCCATCTCACCCCGAAAAAAATTATTATTCACTAGGAAGTTTTCTAACAAAGGGATTCCAAGTGGAGATGTAATACAACATCATCACATACTCATATCTTTATCTTGTGCAGTTGGTTGTGACTGCTCAGAAACTCTGACCCATAATTTTCTTCACTGTCCATTCTCACGTGCTCTGTAGTGGGGTTTCCTAAACATCAAAATCATATGGCATGACTTTGGTGATTTCAAAATTTGGCTCATGGATATCCTTCACAATTTACATCAGGAAGAGTATGATGATATTGTCAAAAAATCATCATACTACTTAATCACCCATGGAATAAAGGAAATCAAACTATTCATCAAGGAACTTAAGTCACTCCTCTTTATCGATAAAAAGGGCCTTGCTCATGAGTTTTCCTTTAACTCATTCCTGACTATTCAGGGAAGCAACAAAGTATCTAATACACAATCTGCTTCAACATCTTCAAAGCGACATCCTACGTCCAATCTGCCTTCCTTATAACCAGATATTTATATGCACTGGACTCATACATTAAGAAAAAGAAAAACAGGAGAGGATCTAGCTAATGCAGTCTAAATCTTCCATGGGCAACAGGAAATCCAAGCTTTTCAATGGCAAGATGCCTCACAGCCCCCTTCATTTAAGGAGAAATGTCTCAGAGCTGGCCTAATAACTTGGATTATGTAACATATTGTTACTAATTACCTAATTAAGAATTCATTAAGCTCTTTACTAACTATGATAGAAAAAGGAATTTCCATAATATTAATATCTCTATCATAGTTAGAAAAGATTATTCTAATCCTTTTATAGTTTATCCATGATAGGAAAGAATAAACTAATACAACCTGAATACTATCATGGATAATTAATAGCTAACCATGTTAGAAAAGAATCCCCTAACATGGTTAGAAAAATAAACAACCTAATGTTCAATAATATCAAATACATATAAATATATGCGGAAACGTATGCAGGCCTATACAAATTGGCAATATACAATTCAAAATACTATACCAACTCTACTACCTAATTCCCTTTCCTGATGCTTGCACCTGTACATGAATACCTGCAAAAATGTCAGTAATCGTGGGATGAGACAATTTGTCCCAGTAATCACCGCTTAACTCACTATAACAGTGAGATGTGCGGTAGCAAGGGCGTCTAAAGGGTACCACATTTAAAACCAATACTATATATATATATATCAAGTCTTTCATTCATCATTCAAGTCCCTCCTTCTAAATCAATTCAAATTCATCATCACTATTTCCCACATATCACTCAAATCCCTCAGTCAGTTCCAAATCAACTCAACAAACGAAAATAAACGTGATTGACACTGTGCCCAGTCTCAAATCTGAAAGCATAAAAAGGGAGCACTTTAAATAGTGAAAACGTCCCTGAAAAGGGAGCACTATAAAAAGTGAAAACGTCTCTGGTTCCTTTAAAATCCGAGGAACCTGTACAATTAACCTATCGATTGCGCAGATCGATAGGTTACATTGGCCGACGGTACTAATAATCAGTGTCATGCAATACTAACAATCCCTATTCTATATTCCATCAACTTCAACCTCATTCAATATTTCAATCTCACATTTCATGTTTTCCACAACATAGCTCACCATAATCTCAAACTCAACATCTATCACTCTTTTCTATTTCCATAATTTCTCAAGTCACTGTCTAACACTATACCTATCTATATACCTTGCACAATCATTCCAGATCAATACCAACCACAGCCAGAGTAATATATATGTAGTGTTTCAAATTTCTTTATATGAAAAATAATCGTGTTTGAAAGGCACCCGATAGCCTGTTTGTATAAAAATACCATTTTAAAGATAATATATATATATATAGAGGGTGAGAAGGGATTTTTACAAAATCCCTAACTAACGTCACCCTCAATGTTATAGCAAGGTTAAGTGTGATTACCTGTCGCCCTTAGCACTTTGTTGCTCTTCCTTACCGTTTCCTCATAGCTTTTCCTTCAAGTATCATCACTATGTATATTCCTATAATGATATGATATGCAATGATAAATTAATATCATTCTCACTTCATATTATTTAAACGTCTCTCGCGTATTTTATATTACTACCCATGCATTCCCCTTACATGTACTTTTCTCAAAGTTATTTGAATTCAATCAATGCAAGCCACTTTCATTAAAAGAAATCGCATAAACAAATAAGCACTTACTTACAATACTATATTCTATACTCATATATTAACCTTTTTGCAACCACAAGTTCTTTCACTTTAGGAATCAAACAACCAGTAACGATAATCATCAACCATTACACACATACACATTTTCCTAAAAGCATTGTAATTGTAATATATAATAAGGTTAGAATTTATCAACAACATCATAACCATAACATAGTAATAATTCCAATGACAAATCATAGTTAATATTACTCTTCCCAAATATTCTTGAACTCTTAACACCCTTCCATCACCATTTACAGGTAGATTCAATCATCGACTTCAAGAGTAATTTTGCAAACAAGCATCAATAGTCCAAACAACACATTCCCAACAGTGTAGAAATCAGAAATAGTTTCACACACCACATAAACATTCACCTAAAATCTTAGTTTAACAGCATGTGAAATCAGTTTCCAGCCTTCCTACAACACTTTTAATCAAAGATTGAAGTACTCATAATCCAAGCATTTAATAGTTCCTTTAGACTAGTATCACACATTCACATGTTATTGCCAACTTACACTACTTCACAATCCACAACAACAATTCAATATAATATCAAAGAAGCCAAGTCATTACTACATGCTTATTAATAAAACAACATGATCAACAACAAGGAATTCAAAGTTTTCCAACCTTTTACACTTCTTATAATATAAATCACAAGATACAGCCAAGCAAACAATGCCAGTAATAAACAATGTGATTCAGCCAAAACATGCTTATTCATCAATACAACTATCTTTATTAATCATCCTGCAGGTTCAAAGCTTGATTTCAGACCTTTAAGTAAGGCACACCTTGAAGCATCAAAATTTCTTTTCAATTATTACTTAAACCACGAGACCAGATTTTTCATGCTTTCTATTCAGTTAGAACCGAATGGGAACTAACATCAATTTGAAATTACAAGAGAGACATTTCCCCTTTCAAGAATGACATTTACTTCACATATATGCAAACATCCATCAAGTAACTAAGTCCAAACAACAAACATAAAACTTCATACACGCATAAATCATCCACAAAACATCATCAACTCTATGTTCTCATTATCATCACCAAAGAGACAAGGATACCACAATTACCCTTACATATACACATACACCATTATGTTTAAGGCACCTGCATCATAATTAATAACACACAAACGTGTATACATAGCGAACATTACCACTGGTCAAAACAGAATCTTCCTATATCAAACAAGAAACCAATATGGCTCAAGACTAGAATTTTTTTTTTAGGTCAGCTTACCAAGTGTGCTTCAAAAGAAATTTTATCTTTCACTACATACATTTCCTTTTTATGTTAAAGTCAAAACAGAAGCATAAGCCCTAATAAGAGCCACAAAACAGAGAAATAATAAGTTTTCATGTCTTCGTAAATCCTTTCAATTATTACTGTAGAGATAGCAGAGAATTTGCAACCCATTCAGCTTAATCTATACATTAATCACAAATTCACAAGACATACAAATCTACACTTTAAATTGATGGACTTAGTTCCTCTAAATCAAAATCCATTTGGATATGAAAATCCTCAAAACTCAACAAAACAACCATGCAAGATTTTAGATTCAGCTCAAGGAAACTACCACAATGATAGATTTAAAAGTTTAATACTCAAGGTAACTCTAAATCTTCATATTTCTTGAATACCAAAAATCTAGGGTTTTGAACATATGAACACAACTCATTAACTTTCAAACAAAACCTCAAATCCTCTTGTAAATATCAAAAATCAGAGTTTTATACTCCCCATAACCAATTTTTAACTTAGAAACTCCTAGTAATTTTCCGGTTCATTCTCACATCTCACCCACATCGCAGCAAAGAAAGGGGAAACGGAACAAAAATGGTCACCTGAATTCGAAGCTGAGCTTGCCGGCGTCAAAGGCGCTCACCGTCGCCGGAAATGGCACCAGCCGTCACCGGAAATCGGCCACCTAGGTGGCTGGCCGAGATTGCAACCAAGGAAAAACAAAGAAGTGAGAACATGAAGTTGGAATGGGGTTTAGTTCGAAAAACAACCAAAACAAACAAACTCACCATGCATCGCCACCTAACTCGCCGGAAAACGTCGGGGTCGCCGGAAAGAAGGAGGAACGAAGAAGGCGAAGGGAAGAGGGAGTAACAGATTTGATGATGATGACGGTGAAAGGAAAGAGAGAGACCGCGAGTGGGGGACTCGCCGACCGCCGCCGATTTGTCTGTGGGCCTCGCCGGAGACGCAAGGCCGAGAGCACAAAAGGGAGGAGCTAGAGGGAGGCGAGAAATCGGGTGAGAGGGGGAGGAAGAAGACGAAGGAAGCCACAAAGCTTCCTTCTCCGTCGTCGCTGTCGACAGCGGCGGCGGCCTCCTTGGCAGCCGGCGAGAATAGAAAAGGGGAAGGAGAACGAAGAAGAAGGCGGAGGGAGGAGGGAGCGTTTTTGGTGAGAGGGAGGAGGGAGGCCGACTTTTAAAGGAAAAATGAGGAAGGGGTGTGTTTGGTTAGGGAGAAATAAGGGTGGTTTTTGATAATTAAAGCCTAAACTCGCCATAGGGTACTCATTTTGATTTAAAACCACTTAAACCAGCCTCCAATCTTCTTAAACTTCAAAATATTTTTAGCTTTATCATTCCCTCATATTTCAAACTCTTCATTTCTTAATTAATTATATGCACATTTACTGCTCACAATTTTCAAAATGTCCCCAAAAATCACCAAAAAATCCTAAAAATTCCAAAATTTCTCAAAACACTCTCTAATCCTGAATTAAATTTTTCAGGATGTTACAATTTACCTCACCTTTTAGGAATTTTGTCCCCAAAATTCGCTAAAATTAACCTCTAAAAGCGAAAAATATACAATTCAACTCTAACTATTTGAAAAGTTCTAACTATTAAACCATAATTTGATGTTTGCTACACCATCCTTCATCCTGCATCTTCATTCAATTTGTAGGTCATTCATCAATTCCTTCTCCCACTTTTCTAGTTATCCTCCATTTACTAGTCATCTAAACCTCAAATCACCCCAAACTCATCCATAACAGTCTAGTGATAACCTATCACTCCGTCATAATAGTTTACAACATCAACATACACTCTAAGTCATCAATCCACAGTGTATCCTCAAGTGGTCACCCTAACCATAATTCAAGGCGTAATTTCTTAAATTCCATTCTTTAAGCCAATTTCCGGTTACTAATCAGTTCATATCCATAATATAGTGTTTTAAATCCTTAAAGTCAAAACTCCCCTTAGTTATTTCTATTTCAATCCATTCAAGCTCGACAATCATGATTTTCCCATAATTTTCCTACATTTCTCAAATCATAAATTCCTACTGTTTGATTCCAACTAAGTAAAGAATCGATGAAAATATCTCAATCCTTCTAATACCTTGATTTGAAACATGAAAATCATCACATAACCTTATGTCCCACCGAATTCTCATCTTACATACATCGTTCTCAATAAAGGATCATTTTGCCCAATACACAAGAGAAAACAATAGTATTTCTATCTTAACACTCCTTTACATACTAACCTATGTAACTACAACTCTCATCACATCTAAACATTCTTCAACAAAACTTTTTCACATTATCACAACGCCATATTACTCTATACATATATATAAAACAAAATTTGAAATTGTCAACAACTTGCAAGAAGAAATGTCAGAGATTCAAAACAAAGCATTAATAGTCAATCATTCCATAAAGTTTAACAAAAGACTGATGACATTATCAAACAGAATCTTTAATAATAAAGGCCCAAAGAACAAGCTGGAATAATTTTACCTATATAACCAGTTCAGCCATGACCGAAGAGAAAAAGAAACTTTGGAAGCCATCCTTTGAAGCATAGAACTAACACACATATCCAATGCACCTCCATAAAATTATAACCATAGATTATCAGCTATACTAAGTCTTAATCAATTTATTGGCTCTTAAACACTCCTCTTTCATCCATTACTTCATTTAACCACACATGAATTGCATCTTCATATCTCATTTATCTCAATCAAATCCCTATTACATCACACTTTCCAATTCAAAATGTGATTCAAGAGCTTTCACCAACCATACTACTCTAAATGACCTTATATAGCATATTCTTCTTTATCTAATTCAAAATCCAATACAAACCATCTTTAACTTATATTCAAATATCATTTCATTTATCTATTACAAGCATCCACATTTAGAAATCAATACAAAAGACAAAACAGATTTTGATTCCCTTTAAGGCAAAACTTGCAACTAAACAAATCAACTCCAAAACCTTCTAAACAAAACCCATGCTTCATTCTATAGATTTAAAATTTCCTAAACCCCAACAACCTAAGTCATTTAGAATTCTCTCTCATTTAACTTACCAAAATCCACAACAAAACATCCAACTATCACTTATTTGCAGTTCACACACAAAAAGATATTAAATAGGCCAGTATCAACCACCTTTAAACCCACCATACAAGTATATGTTGCATTATAAATCAAACTTCAATTATACATTCATGCAAAATCACATGTATTAGCAAATCTCAAAGTATAGGAAAATAACCACAATCAATTTACAATTTCACTTGATGAACATCATAGCATTCCATTATACCTTTCACTAAATGTCCAAATAACACTCGATAAAAATTTACCTCAATTAGGTTCTCTTTATATTTGTAACTCAACTTGGATGCTATTATTCATTGTAAAACACCAAACACATCAATGTATTACAATTTAGTATCATCATACTCACATACCAACATCTTAATAACATATAGACAAGTGAGAAATTTCATCATCAAGTATTCATATATCACTTTTAAATCCCTAAGGTTCAATATCAATGACAGAATTTAATCAGTTATAGAACAAAAGAGAAATCTCAAAACCTGAAATTTGTTTCACTAATTCGTAGATTCATCTCCACTCAGCTTTATCTTAGATTTAATATCAAAGATTATGATGATAAACAACAAGATTTGCTACCTAATTAAGAAAATCCAGTTTAATTCATGGTTAAGACAAATACATGCACAAGTCAAATCATCAATAAATCAAACAATTTACTGAACAAAACAAGAAACCAGATCAATACTTTATTATTCCACCACCTAAATGTCACTATATATTGTTATTTTTGAATTTCCTTAATCCCTTAACCCAATAAGGGATCTCATGATGCCTCGACTATGATTATGGCCGGCACATAACTATACTCGAGACCCCAGAGAAACATCCTTATTTCGTCATTTTTCCTAAATTCTTATACATATCAATATTATTTCGTTATTCTTTCTATGTTCATCTCAATCTCTCCACGGTACCTATTCAATTGCTCTTATCACTCTCTCCCCACCACGGGACGAGCGATAATCCTCTCAAAAAGGCCAGATATTCATGCACAGAAGGAAGGGAATACTAAAAATGTATATTGCCAATCTATATGCAATGCAGCACAGTCCTAGGTTATCGTATACCAAATACTGATAACCAAGTTGTAACATATTGTTACTAATTACCTAATTAAGAATTCATTAAGCTCTTTACTAACTATGATAGAAAAAGGAATTTCCATAATATTAATATCTCTATCATAGTTAGAAAAGATTATTCTAATCCTTTTATAGTTTATCCATGATAGGAAAGAATAAACTAATACAACCTGAATACTATCATGGATAATTAATAGCTAACCATGTTAGAAAAGAATCCCCTAACATGGTTAGAAAAATAAACAACCTAATGTTCAATAATATCAAATACATATAAATATATGCGGAAACGTATGCAGGCCTATACAAATTGGCAATATACAATTCAAAATACTATACCAACTCTACTACCTAATTCCCTTTCCTGATGCTTGCGCCTGTACATGAATACCTGCAAAAATGTCAGTAATCGTGGGATGAGACAATTTGTCCCAGTAATCTCCGCTTAACTCACTATAACAGTGAGATGTGCGGTAGCAAGGGCGTCTAAAGGGTACCACATTTAAAACCAATACTATATATATATATATCAAGTCTTTCATTCATCATTCAAGTCCCTCCTTCTAAATCAATTCAAATTCATCATCACTATTTCCCACATATCACTCAAATCCCTCAGTCAGTTCCAAATCAACTCAACAAACGAAAATAAACGTGATTGACACTGTGCCCAGTCTCAAATCTGAAAGCATAAAAAGGGAGCACTTTAAATAGTGAAAACGTCCCTGAAAAGGGAGCACTATAAAAAGTGAAAACGTCCCTGGTTCCTTTAAAATCCGAGGAACCTGTACAATTAACCTATCGATTGCGCAGATCGATAGGTTACATTGGCCGACGGTACTAATAATCAGTGTCATGCAATACTAACAATCCCTATTCTATATTCCATCAACTTCAACCTCATTCAATATTTCAATCTCACATTTCATGTTTTCCACAACATAGCTCACCATAATCTCAAACTCAACATCTATCACTCTTTTCTATTTCCATAATTTCTCAAGTCACTGTCTAACACTATACCTATCTATATACCTTCCACAATCATTCCAGATCAATACCAACCACAGCCAGAGTAATATATATGTAGTGTTTCAAATTTCTTTATATGAAAAATAATCGTGTTTGAAAGGCACCCGATAGCCTGTTTGTATAAAAATACCATTTTAAAGATAATATATATATATATAGAGGGTGAGAAGGGATTTTTACAAAATCCCTAACTAACGTCACCCTCAATGTTATAGCAAGGTTAAGTGTGATTACCTGTCGCCCTTAGCACTTTGTTGCTCTTCCTTACCGTTTCCTCATAGCTTTTCCTTCAAGTATCATCACTATGTATATTCCTATAATGATATGATATGCAATGATAAATTAATATCATTCTCACTTCATATTATTTAAACGTCTCTCGCGTATTTTATATTACTACCCATGCATTCCCCTTACATGTACTTTTCTCAAAGTTATTTGAATTCAATCAATGCAAGCCACTTTCATTAAAAGAAATCGCATAAACAAATAAGCACTTACTTACAATACTATATTCTATACTCATATATTAACCTTTTTGCAACCACAAGTTCTTTCACTTTAGGAATCAAACAACCAGTAACGATAATCATCAACCATTACACACATACACATTTTCCTAAAAGCATTGTAATTGTAATATATAATAAGGTTAGAATTTATCAACAACATCATAACCATAACATAGTAATAATTCCAATGACAAATCATAGTTAATATTACTCTTCCCAAATATTCTTGAACTCTTAACACCCTTCCATCACCATTTACAGGTAGATTCAATCATCGACTTCAAGAGTAATTTTGCAAACAAGCATCAATAGTCCAAACAACACATTCCCAACAGTGTAGAAATCAGAAATAGTTTCACACACCACATAAACATTCACCTAAAATCTTAGTTTAACAGCATGTGAAATCAGTTTCCAGCCTTCCTACAACACTTTTAATCAAAGACTGAAGTACTCATAATCCAAGCATTTAATAGTTCCTTTAGACTAATATCACACATTCACATGTTATTGCCAACTTACACTACTTCACAATCCACAACAACAATTCAATATAATATCAAAGAAGCCAAGTCATTACTACATGCTCATTAATAAAACAACATGATCAACAACAAGGAATTCAAAGTTTTCCAACCTTTTACACTTCTTATAATATAAATCACAAGATACAGCCAAGCAAACAATGCCAGTAATAAACAATGTGATTCAGCCAAAACATGCTTATTCATCAATACAACTATCTTTATTAATCATCCTGCAGGTTCAAAGCTTGATTTCAGACCTTTAAGTAAGGCACACCTTGAAGCATCAAAATTTCTTTTCAATTATTACTTAAACCACGAGACCAGATTTTTCATGCTTTCTATTCAGTTAGAACCGAATGGGAACTAACATCAATTTGAAATTACAAGAGAGACATTTCCCCTTTCAAGAATGACATTTACTTCACATATATGCAAACATCCATCAAGTAACTAAGTCCAAACAACAAACATAAAACTTCATACACGCATAAATCATCCACAAAACATCATCAACTCTATGTTCTCATTATCATCACCAAAGAGACAAGGATACCACAATTACCCTTACATATACACATACACCATTATGTTTAAGGCACCTGCATCATAATTAATAACACACAAACGTGTATACATAGCGAACATTACCACTGGTCAAAACAGAATCTTCCTATATCAAACAAGAAACCAATATGGCTCAAGACTAGAATTTTTTTTTTAGGTCAGCTTACCAAGTGTGCTTCAAAAGAAATTTTATCTTTCACTACATACATTTCCTTTTTATGTTAAAGTCAAAACAGAAGCATAAGCCCTAATAAGAGCCACAAAACAGAGAAATAATAAGTTTTCATGTCTTCGTAAATCCTTTCAATTATTACTGTAGAGATAGCAGAGAATTTGCAACCCATTCAGCTTAATCTATACATTAATCACAAATTCACAAGACATACAAATCTACACTTTAAATTGATGGACTTAGTTCCTCTAAATCAAAATCCATTTGGATATGAAAATCCTCAAAACTCAACAAAACAACCATGCAAGATTTTAGATTCAGCTCAAGGAAACTACCACAATGATAGATTTAAAAGTTTAATACTCAAGGTAACTCTAAATCTTCATATTTCTTGAATACCAAAAATCTAGGGTTTTGAACATATGAACACAACTCATTAACTTTCAAACAAAACCTCAAATCCTCTTGTAAATATCAAAAATCAGAGTTTTATACTCCCCATAACCAATTTTTAACTTAGAAACTCCTAGTAATTTTCCGGTTCATTCTCACATCTCACCCACATCGCAGCAAAGAAAGGGGAAACGGAACAAAAATGGTCACCTGAATTCGAAGCTGAGCTTGCCGGCGTCAAAGGCGCTCACCGTCGCCGGAAATGGCACCAGCCGTCACCGGAAATCGGCCACCTAGGTGGCTGGCCGAGATTGCAACCAAGGAGAAACAAAGAAGTGAGAACATGAAGTTGGAATGGGGTTTAGTTCGAAAAACAACCAAAACAAACAAACTCACCATGCACCGCCACCTAACTCGCCGGAAAACGTCGGGGTCGCCGGAAAGAAGGAGGAACGAAGAAGGCGAAGAAAAGAGGGAGTAACAGATTTGATGATGATGACGGTGAAAGGAAAGAGAGAGACCGCGAGTGGGGGACTCGCCGACCGCCGCTGATTTGTCTGTGGGCCTCGCCGGAGACGCAAGGCCGAGAGCACAAAAGGGAGGAGTTAGAGGGAGGCGAGAAATCGGGTGAGAGGGGGAGGAAGAAGACGAAGGAAGCCACAAAGCTTCCTTCTCCGTCGTTGAAACATACCTCCTAATAACACCTTATTAACCTACTCACTTCCACCTAATAAAACACATACTCAAAATAATCCAACCAAATGGTGTCTAACCATGTTAGTAAAAGTATATCTAACATGGTTAGAAAAAGAAATCAAGCAAACAACATAAAAGTTAACCATATTAGAGCGGGGCCCATCTAACATGGTTATATAAAGAAATCACATTAAATCAATCACGTCGTCAATATTTTATATAACCATGTTAGGAAAAGGATTTCCTGAACGTGGTTACTCCGAAACACTTGTACAAATAATTATATCAAAAACAAACATTTGATTTAAACATGTCAGCATCGCAAGGCACAATCATCTGTTACATATGTATCAGAAAAACAAGTATTGCCTTTCCATTAACATGCAGTTGAAATAGAGATTGCCTTTCCAATATCAGGCAAATCTCTTGTACCAATAATCCTGTACGAACATTTCTGCATCATAACCCTATTCATCAAACCAATATCTCATTTTCTCCATAAACAACCATTACACCAAATAGAATACGAAGCATAGCTACAACTATGACATCTGTCATAGTTACACCTTAACTATCAGTAATCAAACAACAAACCAGCAAAAACAGCTAATACAATCATCCAGCAAATCAATCATTCACAATAATACAAACAAATGTGGAAGCTGATGCAGCCTAATAAATGGCAATATATATTCCTTATAAATCACCTCCGGCCTACTCGTGTGGGCCGGCCGATCCCTTTCCCTTCCTCTCTGCTTCCCTCTCTGGGCATGATCACCTGTAAAAATAAAGGGAATGGGGTGAGACAAAACTATGTCTCAGTAATCACTACTTAACTCACTGTGAGACTCAGAAGTGGGGTAGCGGAGTGTCTACAGGGTACCACAGTTTTCAAAACCTGCATAACCATATAACATATACACATATATACAGAACAGTTACAACCATCTCTCAATAGACAAAAATAAACGTGATTGACACTGTGCCCAGTCTCAAGTCTGAAAGCATGAAAAGGGAGCACTTTAAATAGTGAAAACGTCCCTGAAAAAGGGAGCACTATAAAAAGTGTACACATCCCTGGTTCCTTTACAATCCGAGGAACCTGTACAATTAACCTATCGATTTGCGCACTTTAAATAGTGAAAACGTCCCTGAAAAAGGGAGCACTATAAAAAGTGTACACATCCCTGGTTCCTTTACAATCCGAGGAACCTGTACAATTAACCTATCGATTTGCGCAAATCGATAGGTTACATCGGCCGACGGTACTAATAACCAGTGTCATGCAACATACAAAAGAATATATATAAATATGAATTTATATAAAGTACAGTTCAGTTGAATGGTACCCTATAGCCCACGTTTAAGTATAACATAATCTGAATTCATTTTATTTATATATATAAATAAGTAGAAGAGGATGTTAGAAAATCCTCAACTACCATCACCCTCAGTATCACAGTCAGTTAAGCGTGATTACCTGTTCAAGCTCCAAAACAGCACTATATATATGTATATTCTCAGTCATTGCCTTCTGCGAGCTCCACCTGAAGTTTTGCCGACTACAATCGCACCATGAGCTGTTGATGGTCAAGACACAGGATCAATGACTTAAACCTACCATTCAAACTAATTCTAAACCAATTATGGAAGAAACAAATTACTTAAATCCACAATTTTCTATATTCTATTGTACCCCACAATTCCCTTAATTTATATATTTGTAACTCCCAAAGTATTAAACTTCCATTTCTCATACTCTTACAAAACTAACCCAACAAACTAATCCCCATCGGAACAAGCCATTGATATTAAATTGGCCACTTAAAGTTGTTAGAATCTTAAGTTTTGATGAAGACTAAAATATAAAGGATTAGACCAAGTGCCTAGGAAGCAATAGGATAACTCAGGATCCCAAGTAAGAGTACTTCCGGATGAAGATTTACTTCCGGTTAGATTAGGACTTGCGCATGCGGATGAATGTTTTCATCCCCCAGCGTCAGCAAGTAAATCACTAGGGATTTAACTTAGTCCATGAACATTAGGTACACAAACCCTAAGACTAAGCTATGTTTCAATCGGAAGCGAAGTTGCTTCCTGTTAGACTTAGACTGGCGCAGAGCAATAGAATAGATATTACCCCAAGCGTCAGTGAGTCTACTTCGCCAAGTGAAAGCACTTCCTGTTAGACTTAGACTGGCGCAGAGCAATAGAATAGATATTACCCCAAGCGTCAGTGAGTCTACTTCGCCAAGTGAAAGCACTTCCTGTTAGATTTAGACTGGCGCAGGTTGATAGACTAGATATAACCCCGAGCGTCAGCGGAAATGCAACATCAAGTGAAGTTGCTTCCTATTAGATCTTGACTGGCGCAGACTGATAGAATAGATTTCACCCTAAGCGTCAGTGAATTCACCACGTCAAGTAAAAGTGCTTCCGATAGCTCAGTGACTAGCGCTGAGTGGTGGAATGAAATAGACTAAGCAAGAGCGAGTCATGGTGAACTAGATCCTTCATCGAGTAAAATTACTTCCGGATGTAGAAGTGCTTCCGGATACACCTTAGACTTAGGGAACCCCCACTGCATGAGACTATATGATTATATTGCTAAACTAACGTTCAAGTGCAGCACACTCAGTAAGGTTGCTTCCGGATGAGAAGTTACTTCCGCAAGCAAAAAGAATGTCTGAACGTTCAAAGAGATGCAGTGTCAGGATGCTTATGTCAGAGCAGAGGTGTCAGGACTACTTTTCAGAAATAAAGCAAGTCAACCCTGCTATGCATTGATGAAGCATTAAATGGGCGAACGGTAACAAGGGAAAAACGGACATATTCAAACGGCTAGCCCACCTACCAAGATTTCAAAATGCTTGAAGACTATATAAGGAAGCTCAACTTCATTTATGAAGAGGTTAATGATCTTCAAATATTCTTGAGCAAGAAAATCTTTATTCATTCAAGCTGCCCAGAAAAGCGAAGAGCATTTAACACTTTGAGTGATTTTTCATCTACTTATTCTGTACTCACAGTAGTTAAGTCTCTTTCTGTTAAAAGAGCATTTATTGAACTTAAGTGTGTAACATCATTTGTTCTGTAAGAGAACTTAGTCAGAAAAGCCTTCAAGTGTAAACTTCAAACCCTTGCTTGGTGTGAGGGGGAGACAGTTAGATAGGTTACAAGTGAGCCAGTGTAAAACTTGTTGTAAGGTTGCAAGTGAGCCCGTAAAACTTGCGGTTGTAAGGTTTCAGGTGAACCCGATTTAAAACCTGAGTTATAGTGAAACTCTCGGCCTGGGTGGTTGAGGACTGGACGTAGGTCAGGTAGACCGAACCAGTATAAATCTTGTGTCGTTTACTTTGAGCATTAATTTTTTGAAGCACAATTCACCCCCCCCTCTTGTGCATCCATTACGTTCATTTGGTATCAGAGCGGGTCTTTCTCACTCGATTCCAACGAATCCGGAAAGCAAAGATCTAAGTAATGGATACGGATTATGGTCTGCCAGATGTTGCTGTACAACCCAACAAGCCCCCAGGCTTCGATGGGCACAACTATACATTCTGGAAGTTCAGAATGGAAACTTATATCAAGTCAAGCGATATCAGACTATGGGACGTGATCGAACATGGGGATCAAACTCCCTTAGATGAGGATGGATTTGCTAAGGCAAAAGCCAGATATACTGCTGAGGACTATGCTCTAGTCCAACTCAACCATAGGGCTATGCACTACATCCAGTGTGCTCTCAGCTACAAAGAGTTTCACAGGATCAGCCACCACAAAAATGCAAAGGATATGTGGGAGGCTCTTGAGGCTGCACACTCCGGAACCAGGGGAGTAAAAGCAAGACGTGTTGAGATGCTGGTGGAAGAATTCCACAAATTCGCCATGATAAGCCCCACCGAGCCTATCAGAGATCTAGAGCTCAGATTCACCCATCTCATCAATAATCTAGCCTCGCTTGGTAAGGATATCCCTGAAAGAGAGCAGGTGAGCAAGATTCTGAAAATCTTGAAGGGTGACTGGATCACCAAAGTAACTATCCTGCAAGAAGTGCAAGGAGAATCAACCAGCTCCGTCACCGCTCTTTTTGGCTCCCTTGCTGAATATGAGCCTACCTTGCTGGCTATGAGAGCTCCTCAAACCTCATCCAAGAGTAAGAACCTTGCTCTCGTTGCTCCCAGCAAAGAGATCAAGGACAATGATGAGGATGACGACGATGAGATGGACGATGAGGAGATGGCCCTGATGGTGAGGAAGTTCAGGAAATTCCTCAGGAAGAAGGAAGGCTATCAGAAAGGTGACACCAGCCTGAAGAGGGGATACAAGAAAGAGAAGGTCCCTGTGTGCTTTGAATGCAACAAGCCTGGTCACTTCAAGGCTGAGTGTCCCAGCCTGCAGAGGTCCAAAGGCAAGGAGAAGAGAAAGGCTCTTGTTTCCTCCATTTGGGTAAACAGCTCAGATGAGGAAGCAAGTGATGATGAAGAAGTTGCCAACCTCTGCCTGGTAGCTAGAGAAGAGGATGATGAAGCATCTTCAGATCTTGACCTCACCAACGAAGAACATGAGGTAACTCTTCCTGAACTACAAGAGGCTTACAATGAGATTCATGAAGAATTCTCTAAACTATGTAAAGCCTATAAATTCTTGAAAACCAAAAAGGAGTCACTTGAGTCCAAAGTGGACTCACTCAGTGAGGAACTAGCGGAAGCTAGAAGATCTCCAATGGTGGATGGACAGGGTTCTCCTCAAGCAGAACCCAACATCCCAACACCTGAGAGCTGTCCAAATTGCAGCAAAATCTCAGAAGAAAATAACAAGCTGCAAAATGCCCTGCAGAAATTCACCAATGGTTCAGAAATGCTGAATATACTTTTAATGAACCAAAGGGCATATAGGGATAGGACTGGCTTGGGATATACCCCCAGGAAGAAAACGTGGGAAGAACCAAAAGTAAAGCCTTACTTAAAGTTCTTCCATAAAGCCACCAGTCATAGCTCCTCACCTTTTAGCTTCTGTAATTAATGCAACAGGAAAGGACACTCGATGTCCACCTGTAATGCTAAGAAGCATGGAGCTAACAGCTCTTACAAGTGGGTCCCTAAAGGAACCAAGGCTACAAAGGATCCTCCACCTGCAAAGGAAATCAAGAGAGGACAAGGATCCCAAGCCTGGAATCATCCCACTGGGAGAACCCAGGAGTCTAGAGCCAACACTAGGCCAAAGGCTCCAAATGTTTATAGGCACAAGGATAAGCCCAAAGCTAGGCCAAGGGTCCTAGACACTAATGACAAAGGACCCAAGAGAGGTTGGGTACCTAAAATTGCTTGATTGTTTCAGGTGTGTCTCAAGGCATCCAAGAACAAAAAATGGTACATCGATAGCGGATGCTCGAGACATATGACTGGAGACAGAGACAAGTTCAAATCTCTGGTGATCAAAGATGGAGCCACAGTGACCTTTGGAGGAAATCAAAGTGGCAAGATCACTGGAGTTGGAGAAGTCGGACCAGTCAAAGATGTATATCTAGTGGACGGTCTCTGTCACAACTTGCTAAGCGTAAGTCAAAGCACGGACAAAGGTAACTGGGTAATATTTGATTCAAATGAGTGCTTAATAGTCGATAAGCAGGATCTGAATATAGATAAGGCCAACTTAAAATGCAAAATTAAGGCAATTAGAAATGGGAATCTATATACCTTAGATTTATGTCAACAGCTAGAAGAAAAATGTCTAATATCTAGTGACGAGAATAGCTGGCTTTGGCATAAGAGACTAGCTCATGTTAACTTTACTCAATTGGACATGCTAATTAGAAATGAGCTAGCTGTAGGTATTCCCTCTTTTAAGGCTAAGCATGATTTTATCTGTGAATCCTGCCAACGAGGAAAGCAAACAAAATCCTCGTTTAAAACCAAGAAGAGAGTCTCCACCAGCAGGCCCTTGGAACTAATCCACATGGATTTGGTTGGGCCAGCAAGAGTAAAAAGCTTGGGTGGAAACCTATATGCTTTAGTGGTGGTGGATGACTATTCAAGGTTCACGTGGACTATGTTTCTTGCCTCCAAGCAAGATGCTTTTGATGCTTTTGTTGTCCTGGCTAAGAAAGTGCAGAATGAGAAGGATCTCAAAATCACAGCCATAAGGACAGACCATGGAGGAGAGTTTGAGAACCATAGCTTCACTGAGCTATGTGAGCAAAACGGCATTGAACATAACTTCTCAGCTCCAAGGACTCCTCAACAAAATGGAGTGGTCGAAAGGAAGAACAGGGTTCTGACAGAGATGGCTAGAAGCATGCTCAATGAGAAAGAGGTTTCTCAAATGTTCTGGGCAGACGCTATGAGCACTGCTTGCTACATCTCCAACAGAGCCTATGTTCGCAAGGGCTTGGATAAGACTCCATACGAGTTATACAAAGGGAGAAAGCCCAACATCAGCCATCTCAGAATATTCGGATCAAAATGCTACGTGCACAACAATGGGAAGGTAAATTTGGGTAAGTTTGATCCAAAGGCTGATGTAGGTATATTTATAGGATATTCCCTTAGGAGCAAAGCTTATAGGATATACAACATGAGAACTAAAACTGTAGAAGAGTCCATGCATGTTGTATTTGATGAAACTCCTACATGGGGACAATCCACAGAAGATGATGAAGCACTTAATCTTCCAAATCTTTCATCATCTTCCTCACCACCAAAAGAAACAACAACAAGCTATCCCAAAGAAGAAGGTGAACCCAGTGATGTACCTAGAGGGCAACCCATGCCTGAGGAGGCACAGCTGCCAATAGCTAGGAGACATCACAGGGATCATCCTCTTGATCAAGTGCTTGGTGATGTTTCTTCTGGTGTCAGAACTAGAAGACAAGTTCAAAATGAAGTTGAGTTTGGAGCATTCCTATCTCAAATCGAACCAACTTCAGTTGAACAAGCTCTTGAGGACTGCGACTGGATTATTGCCATGCAGGAAGAGCTGAATCAATTTGAAAGAAGTCAAGTGTGGGAACTAGTCCCAAGGCCGTCTCATCAATCCATAGTGGGGACCAAGTGGGTCTTTAAAAACAAACTGGATGAGACAGGTCAAATCACCAGAAACAAAGCCAGACTAGTAGCTAAAGGATACAACCAAGAAGAAGGCATTGACTATGAAGAAACCTTTGCTCCAGTCGCTAGACTTGAAGCAATAAGGATACTTCTAGCCTTTGCATCCATGAAAGGTTTCAGATTATATCAAATGGATGTAAAGAGTGCATTTCTTAATGGTTATATTAAAGAAGAGGTATATGTAGAACAACCTCCTGGCTTTGAAGACCATAAGCACCCCAAACATGTGTATAGATTAAAGAAAGCTTTATATGGCCTGAAACAAGCCCCTCGAGCTTGGTATGAGAGACTCAGCAGCTTCTTGCTGGGCAAGGGTTTCTCAAGAGGCAAATTAGATAATACACTGTTTATCCTTCACAAAGAAAGAGATATGCTAATTGTCCAAATTTATGTTGATGATATTATATTTGGGGCAACTAACGAAAAACTTTGTGAAGATTTCTCTAAGACTATGCAGGGTGAATTTGAGATGTCAATGATGGGAGAACTAACGTTCTTCCTAGGCCTGCAAATTAGACAAAAGAAGAACGGAATCTTCATCTCCCAAACCAAGTACTGCAGAGAACTACTCAAAAAGTTTGGGATGGATGAATGCAAGGAGTATGACACTCCTATGAGCACCTCCGCCGCACTTGACGCTGACGCAAAGGGTAAAACTGTCAGCCTGCCCATGTACAGGGGAATGATAGGTTCCCTCTTATACTTAACAGCCAGCAGGCCTGATATTCAATTTAGTGTAGGCATGTGCGCTAGGTTTCAAGCCAACCCCAAGGAATCACACGTAACATGTGTTAAACGTATTCTGAGATACCTTGAGGGAACACAAGAACTTGGTCTTTGGTATCCCAGAGGTAACCAAGAGTTCTTGTGGGCTTATTCTGACTCTGACCACGCAGGTTATAAAACAGATAGAAAGAGCACCAGTGGACAATGCGCCTTCCTTGGTGATTGTCTGGTGTCTTGGGCCAGCAAGAAGCAAACCTGCGTGTCCTTGTCATCCACTGAGGCAGAATACATTGCTGCTGCAAGTTGTTGTGCACAAGTGCTATGGCTGAAAAACCAGTTGAGAGATCTTGGCTTGGAGTTCCCTGAGGCGCCCATCCTCTGTGATAACACAAGCACAATTAGCCTCGCCAAGAATCCAGTTCAGCACACAAGGACGAAGCACATTGACGTCCGACATCACTTCATCAGAGACCATGTTCAAAAGAAGGATGTCAAGGTGCAGTTTGTTCCCACACAACAACAGCTTGCGGATATCTTCACCAAGCCTCTGGGGACTGACCAGTTTATTTTCATTAGAGGTGATTTGGGAATGGTAAACCCAAATGAAGTGTAAATTTTTTTTTATATATTTGATTATTTATCACTTACAACAATACTGACTTAGGCATCGGAGTGCCAATATATGTCGTTGCAGGTATTCAATGTTAAATCTTAAGTAAGTGCAACCGGAAGCACAACCACTTCCGAATGATTACACACTGACGCTGGATGATCAAACCAAGAGAGCACCAGCACAAGTCCAAGAAGACACGTCACTTCAGAAAACACTTCAACTTCCAAATGAGACGTTTCGACTTCTCTGATAATATGCAGCTACACGTGTCATCAGGTGTGTCGTTCCAACTTAAGTCGTTTACACTACCCAATGTGTGATAATGTGAAGAAGCATGACCTTTTTGCCCTTAGTGACTTTACCTATAAAAAGGACATCTCATTTCACACATTCTTCATTTTCATCTATGCTCTTCATTCTCTTCATATAAACATCTCATCAACCCCACAAAAATGGCCGAACCCTCTGAAGCAAACCCAGTTTCGAGGAAACCCTCCTCATCTAAGAAACACAAGTCCAAATCTGGGAAATCAAGACATCAACATTCTGGAAAATCTGGGCATCGTGAAGAACATCAAGAACATCATGAAGTTTCTCGGCAAATTGCTCTAGGGCAGGATGAAAATATTCAAGGTCAGCCTGAAACTTCTGGTAGAATGGCAGAACTGTTAGTGGGCTCTAAGAAGAGGAAGTCCATCCCTAAGGAGGAGGCTGCGGCGATCAAATATGGAAAACCCTCTTTGATGATGCCAAAAGGGGGAGAGATACATTGACCACTAGCCTTGCTATCCTGGAAGGATGCATTGACCACTAGCCTTGCTACCCTGGGAGTTCCTTAATGAAGAAGAGCTTCAGCGAGAGGGAGAGAAAGAAGAAACAAAAAGAAACAACCCCCAGCCCAAAAATTTTTTTTGTTTACTTAGAAATGTTCATCTTTTCATGCATGTTCTCATATCTGCCTACTATATGCTCGTTGCCTGTAAATGTTATCTGATTATATGCTCTGACTTGTAACCTATGCTTATCAATAATATTTGTCTAAGTTACTTATTCTGAACTATTGCTTTTATTCTTCAGCTAATCCTTTCATATGAACTTAATCGATAAAGCTAAGTTTGTCATCATCAAAAAGGGGGAGAATGTTAGAATCTTAAGTTTTGATGAAGACTAAAATATAATGGATTAGACCAAGTGCCTAGGAAGCAATAGGATAACTCAGGATCCCAAGTAAGAGTACTTCCGGATGAAGATTTACTTCCGGTTAGATTAGGACTTGCGTATGCGGATGAATGTTTTCATCCCCCAGCGTCAGCAAGTAAATCACTAGGGATTTAACTTAGTCCATGAACATTAGGTACACAAACCCTAAGACTAAGCTATGTTTCAATCGGAAGCGAAGTTGCTTCCTGTTAGACTTAGACTGGCGCAGAGCAATAGAATAGATATTACCCCAAGCGTCAGTGAGTCTACTTCGCCAAGTGAAAGCACTTCCTGTTAGACTTAGACTGGCGCAGAGCAATAGAATAGATATTACCCCAAGCGTCAGTGAGTCTACTTCGCCAAGTGAAAGCACTTCCTGTTAGATTTAGACTGGCGCAGGTTGATAGACTAGATATAACCCCGAGCGTCAGCGGAAATGCAACATCAAGTGAAGTTGCTTCCTATTAGATCTTGACTGGCGCAGACTGATAGAATAGATTTCACCCTAAGCGTCAGTGAATTCACCACGTCAAGTAAAAGTGCTTCCGATAGCTCAGTGACTAGCGCTGAGTGGTGGAATGAAATAGACTAAGCAAGAGCGAGTCATGGTGAACTAGATCCTTCATCGAGTAAAATTACTTCCGGATGTAGAAGTGCTTCCGGATACACCTTAGACTTAGGGAACCCCCACTACATGAGACTATATGATTATATTGCTAAACTAACGTTTAAGTGCAGCACACTCAGTAAGGTTGCTTCCGGATGAGAAGTTACTTCCGCAAGCAAAAAGAATGTCTGAACGTTCAAAGAGATGCAGTGTCAGGATGCTTATGTCAGAGCAGAGGTGTCAGGACTACTTTTCAGAAATAAAGCAAGTCAACCCTGCTATGCATTGATGAAGCATTAAATGGGCGAACGGTAACAAGGGAAAAACGGACATATTCAAACGGCTAGCCCACCTACCAAGATTTCAAAATGCTTGAAGACTATATAAGGAAGCTCAACTTCATTTATGAAGAGGTTAATGATCTTCAAATATTCTTGAGCAAGAAAATCTTTATTCATTCAAGCTGCCCAGAAAAGCGAAGAGCATTTAACACTTTGAGTGATTTTTCATCTACTTATTTTGTACTCACAGTAGTTAAGTCTCTTTCTGTTAAAAGAGCATTTATTGAACTTAAGTGTGTAACATCATTTGTTCTGTAAGAGAACTTAGTCAGAAAAGCCTTCAAGTGTAAACTTCAAACCCTTGCTTGGTGTGAGGGGGAGACAGTTAGATAGGTTACAAGTGAGCCAGTGTAAAACTTGTTGTAAGGTTGCAAGTGAGCCCGTAAAACTTGCGGTTGTAAGGTTTCAGGTGAACCCGATTTAAAACCTGAGTTATAGTGAAACTCTCGGCCTGGGTGGTTGAGGACTGGACGTAGGTCAGGTAGACCGAACCAGTATAAATCTTGTGTCGTTTACTTTGAGTATTAATTTTTTGAAGCACAATTCACCCCCCCCCCTCTTGTGCATCCATTACGTTCAAAAGTGACCTCCATAAGTCACAAACATTCACTACCTTCCTTACATACCATTCCTTAATAAATTTCTTTTCAATCCAACACTTTATTTCCCAATTCCTTCTCAAACACCATTTCAAACAATTTTCACCACTCCAACACCTTCACATTACTTACACTAACATTTCTTAAGCTCCAATTTAATCCATATAGCCCACATAAACAAACCTCAACATTAAAGAAAACACAACTGTCCATAAAACTGCAAGACAATCATTATCCACCAAACAACCATATTAATATTAAATTTACAACTCAAAGTAACTTCCTAACTTCACAAACTTTCCATCAACTCCCAACATATCTTTAATTAGTCAAATCCTCTTACATCCAACACTTTGAGTACCAACTTCTTACCAAACACCAATTCAACCAAAACCAACATTCCAACATCCTAAAATAACCTTAATAAACATTTATTAACCACCATTTCATTCGAATCATCATTCATTAACAAAATCCCTAAAAATTGTCCCATTTATTATGTCTCTTTAGCATTCCTATCAAAAATTATGTCACACTTCCAAAACTTACCCAACTAACCTCATTAATATTAATTGGACACTAAGGAGGTCTCTTGGCCTCAAACACTTTCTTTACATTTCATGATTTCCTTTATCCATTTGCTTTTGACTACAAAAGAATTAACTTTAAAAGTTTCCCTAGCTTTTGCCAAATCACCAAAACTGGTACAACTTACTTAAATCACTTCATTTACAATCATTTGGCATCAAAAACAGCTCCCTAACCTCCCAAATGCTCCACCACCTTTCAAACACACCTTTATCTTATCAAAATCCATTTTAACCAAAACTTTAACTTCCAACTTTCCTTGCAACCACCAATCCATCATAAGCCAATATTCTAATATCCTAAACTACCCTTAACAAGCATTTATAAGTCACTACTTCATTCAAAACATTTTCCATTAACTCAATCCCCAACTCAAAGAATGCCTAAAATATTCCTCAAAAATTCCTAAGGTAATCTCCCACTTTAAGAACCATAAAATACTCTCCCCAAACTTCAATTAACCACTAAATAAGCACTATTGTAGCTTGTAAATCCTAAAGTCCCAATTTTCCACTAAACCCTAACTATTAAAAGACAATATTATCTCAAAATCAACATCACAAGAGGTTGGGAAAGCTTACATGATCCAAGAATGAGAGGGGAGAGTGACACCGCCGCCGGCCACCGTAGGACTCGCCGGAAATCGGCCTCTAAAAGAGCTGGCCGAGCTGAACCAAAGGGAAGGGAAAAAATGAGGAGAAATGAAGTTGAATAAGAGGAAAGCTCAAGAAAATGACAGAACAGGGGCCCCCATACCGCTTGCCGCCGTCGTTCGCCGGAAAACTGCCCACTGCCGCCGGAGAGAACAAAAACGCGACGGATACACACACACAAACACACGGATCGAACTGGAAGAGAATGAGGAGTTTAGGAAAAGGTGCTATAAAGTAGAAAAGGAAGAACAACATAAGGAAATTCAAGAAAAATCGGACCTTTCTTTTGACTCCAAATGCTTCACGTCGCCGGAAAGTTGCGCCGCCGGAAACCACCGCCAGCCACCACTCGAACTCGCCTTCAACGGACCCGAGAAGGAGAGAAGATTCACAACGAAGATGAGGAAGCTTTTGGAGTGGAAAAATGGAGAAAATGGTGAAGGGGGGTGTCCGACGCAATTTCAAGAAGGGAGGGGAGTGGTATCGGTTTTGTTGATAAGGAAAGGAGGGAGGGTGTGTTTGGTTGAGGGGAAATAAGGTGGTTTTTGATGATTTGTAGCCCAAGCTTGCCATAGTATACTCTTTTTAACTTAAAACCACTTAAACCAGCCTCCAATCTTTCAAATTTTCAAAATATTTTTGGTTTCATCATTCCCTCTTATTTCAAATTCTTCAATTACTTATTTAATTATTTGGGCGCTTAATACTCAAAATTCCCAAAATATTCTAAAAATCACCAAAAATTCCTAAAAAGTCCTAAATTTCCAATTTCTCCATTTATTATTTCCTAAAACACTCCCTAATCCTGTATTAAATTTTCAGGATGTTACAATTCTCCCCACCTTTTAAGAATTTTGCCCTCAAAATTCACCATGTCAAACAATTTTGATAAATACTACATAAGGTAGTTTACTCAATGTACTCCTAAGAGCTTGAAATAGTTACGAAAATCCCCCAACTTTCAGTCAGAATCGCAAATCATTACTCTAGCTTTCTAAATTTTAAGTCATCATTCTAACCTTTCTACACCTTAATTGTCTAATTTCTTTGACATATAAGACAATGATAGTACATCTTTACTCACCTACTAAATATTGCACCTCAAATAATTATACATTGCCAGATACTTGGACCAAATTCTATGGTAAGATCCCATATTTAGAGACAATTCTATCACTTTGGAAATCACTATCAGTTAACCAACCGATGGCTCACCAATCTAAATCAATATTTAAGGCTTTTTCAACTCAATCCCAACAAGAATAATAATTTTGACCATTTTTTTTTATCCACTTCAAAGTCTTGAGGTTGCTCCTTAAACGGTTTTCACTATTCAAAAGTGCCATTTAATTCAGAGTTCTACTACCATTACTATTATCCTGAATCTATATCTAGTTTCTTGAATTTATTCTATTCCATCGCTTCTTGATGGCCAATTAATGGTTCCCTTAGAAATTCATTCCCTACATGCATCATAACTCTAACTTAACAGGTTCTACCATATCTAAATCACTTAATTGTATTAAATTTTAATGAATCCCTTGAGAGTGCACTAAAGTTCCCTTATCTATTTAACTCACCCATGATCCCAATTCCAAAATCTGACACAAGCTTGATTTGTCTTAATTTCCTCAACATAATCAACATACTTATCATAGAAATCACTCTTCCACCTAGTATCTCAATAAATCACCATTTTGCGAATGCTAAATTTTGTTTAGTAGTATCCAATTCAATCTTTTGTCTTGATACTTATAATGAAATGTCATTTATTTCCATGACTCTGGAATTCATATTAACTCGATTTTAATCACTTTATACACATTATCCCCAATATCATATATAGTTACCTAAGTTATGTCTACAAGCCTAGGCAGTACTCCATATCCAACAGTTTCTTCAAAACAAAATTTCATCAAGTCTCAAATCATCCAAATCCAATAATTCTCGATTTCCTCAAAATTTTAGTGTAAGCCCTCCTTAAACAACGGTAAAACCTAATATTTCAATAGATTATTCGGCTTAGTCAGTAATCCCTAATCCATCTACACTCTCCAAGTCATCAAAACATAGTTTATTCTCAAGTAATCACTCAAATCTTAACTTAGCATACGTTTCTAAAATTCACTCTCAAGCAAAATTTTAATTTCTTCTAAAGTCACAAACCTTCTGAAACAATCTATCTTATCTATCTTAATCAATAAAAAAAAAGGTCATCAAAACTTAATCTCATTATTTCATCTATATCAAATCCAATCATCTGTACCAATTGACTGCTTTATTAATATTACTATCAATATGCCAGGAAATCGAGAAAGCCTTAAAATTCCCTAAATTTTCAACTTATATGCATATTCATATCATTTACACATTTTTTTAGCCTTTTCACAATATCTTCTAAATCAACATCAACAAACTTCTCTCACTAATGTCACTCTCTTTCATGCTAACTCGAAATACCTTTAATTACTAGGAAACTTCCCTTCAACGCTCGGTAACCAACCAAAATTTAACTATTTGTCTCATTTATTCCACAGATGTTAGCATCCTTTTCTAATCATCAACTCGAACTACGGGAGCTTTTTCAACTTCTACAAGTCACCTCATCACCTATGGGTTTAAATCACTACTATTCATGTTTATTATTTCATTACATCCTAATCATCAATTCGCAAAATTTCATATTTCGGATTCCCAAATTTAATAATAATGATCCTTGATTATTTTTATCCATTATTCCCTATCACTTCTATTGGCTTCTCCTCCCTAGAAAGACCCTCTCTTATAATTCTTATCTCACAAGGTCATCAACCATATCTTGCTCAAAAACTATCCACTTGATTAAACCCAGACAACCATACATAACTTTCAATATAAGCTAACTTAAAGTAATTAAAACTTTCGCTTATCAAAAGTCCACCTTAAAGCCATTCATATTTAAATCAACCAGATCCCACATAAGGTTAGATTCTAGCAAACTATATAATTAAAAATTTTAATCAATCTCATAACATGAACACTAACCCATAAATCAGTTCGACAACTCACTAAATTCCTAATCCTACAATTCCTTAAAAATTTATATAATTACTCAATTCTCAAAGTTCAACCTTTGAACCACCAATGTCGGAATCTGACTAGAATGTTTCCATTCTCCAATTCATATGTTTCTCAATTCAAAACAAAGCCCATAAATCATTCTAAAATCCATACTTTACGACCAACTTCACATCCTACATAGTCAAAGATTTACCTAATTGAATTAAAACGTACTCTCAAATGTTTCCATAAAGCACAATTACATTTCCCTCTCAACTTATAAGTTCTAATATGTACTCAAACCTCCCATAACCTTATGAGTCAAAATTCTCTTCAATAATATTCAAAACCACTCAAATGTCTCTATTGATTCACATTCAATATCTTCTATATTCAATGAAACAAACTTGCAACATTCTATCTCTTTTAACCAAGTAAAGTCTCTCATGATGCCTCGACTATGATTATGGCCGGCTCATAATTATAATTGAGACCCCCGAGAAGAATCTTTATTCAGTTAACTTCCTAATTCCTTATCAATCTCTCAATATATTGAATCTCTACCCTTACTTAGTCAAATAAATCCTTATATCTACATCACTATCAGCACAGTTTCCTAAATTTATGTTGTCTTTGGTTTCATACCTTCCCTACGCTATGTCAGTCTCACTCAAACCATTACACAATTCAGCAATGTTACTAACCAAACACATGATAATCGATTCAATCCTCACCATAAGATTTAACTTTTTTCTATTAATTGGTAAACAACTTGTTGCAATAATATTTTTTAAAGTACACAACATCTCTTTTTAATTCAAACAAGATAATCAACTAAATCCACTTAACCTCTAAATCAATCTCAACATTTCTATTCATTTTAATTACTTCCAAATCAATTTTCTACTTCAAACATTTCAATTCCCACAACAATCATAGTACACTTAAAACTTAACCTAATTTAGAAATTTCTGTCCCGCTCATAAGCTTTAACTGAAAAGCTTATATCCAGCAATACCAATTCTCCCCACCATAGGAATTTTGACCACAAAATTCACTGCTCATATTCTCAAAGCAAAGGTTAGTGATCATGCACATTAGGAAGGGAAAAGGAATATATATTGTCATTCTATATGCAATGCAACAGGCAGGGTATCGTTTACCATAAAACTGATACCAAGTTGAAACATACCTCCTAATAACACCTTATTAACCTACTCACTTCCACCTAATAAAACACATACTCAAAATAATCCAACCAAATGGTGTCTAACCATGTTAGTAAAAGTATATCTAACATGGTTAGAAAAAGAAATCAAGCAAACAACATAAAAGTTAACCATATTAGAGCGGGGCCCATCTAACATGGTTATATAAAGAAATCACATTAAATCAATCACGTCGTCAATATTTTATATAACCATGTTAGGAAAAGGATTTCCTGAACGTGGTTACTCCGAAACACTTGTACAAATAATTATATCAAAAACAAACATTTGATTTAAACATGTCAGCATCGCAAGGCACAATCATCTGTTACATATGTATCAGAAAAACAAGTATTGCCTTTCCATTAACATGCAGTTGAAATAGAGATTGCCTTTCCAATATCAGGCAAATCTCTTGTACCAATAATCCTGTACGAACATTTCTGCATCATAACCCTATTCATCAAACCAATATCTCATTTTCTCCATAAACAACCATTACACCAAATAGAATACGAAGCATAGCTACAACTATGACATCTGTCATAGTTACACCTTAACTATCAGTAATCAAACAACAAACCAGCAAAAACAGCTAATACAATCATCCAGCAAATCAATCATTCACAATAATACAAACAAATGCGGAAGCTGATGCAGCCTAATAAATGGAAATATATATTCCTTATAAATCACCTCCGGCCTACTCGTGTGGGCCGGCCGATCCCTTTCCCTTCCTCTCTGCTTCCCTCTCTGGGCATGATCACCTGTAAAAATAAAGGGAATGGGGTGAGACAAAACTATGTCTCAGTAATCACTACTTAACTCACTGTGAGACTCAGAAGTGGGGTAGCGGAGTGTCTACAGGGTACCACAGTTTTCAAAACCTGCATAACCATATAACATATACACATATATACAGAACAGTTACAACCATCTCTCAATAGACAAAAATAAACGTGATTGACACTGTGCCCAGTCTCAAGTCTGAAAGCATGAAAAGGGAGCACTTTAAATAGTGAAAACGTCCCTGAAAAAGGGAACACTATAAAAAGTGTACACATCCCTGGTTCCTTTACAATCCGAGGAACCTGTACAATTAACCTATCGATTTGCGCAAATCGATAGGTTACATCGGCCGACGGTACTAATAACCAGTGTCATGCAACATACAAAAGAATATATATAAATATGAATTTATATAAAGTACAGTTCAGTTGAATGGTACCCTATAGCCCACGTTTAAGTATAACATAATCTGAATTCATTTTATTTATATATATAAATAAGTAGAAGAGGATGTTAGAAAATCCTCAACTACCATCACCCTTGATAAACGTGGCTGTCACCCAAGAGGGGGGGGGTGAATTGGGTGAGGGAATAAATTAAATCTTTTGAATCTTGTTTTCGAAAGACTGCTTGTGCTTGGTGATAATATTTACGAAGTAGTGATATGCACAAGTCAGTATGTTATGTGATGCAAAATAGAATGTTTGAATGTAAATTTATGCACACATAAATTTATCCTGGTTCGGTCACCCAGACCTACATCCAGTCCCCAGGCTCCACCTGAGATTTTCAATCCACTATTCTTGTTTAAACCGGGCACAAGAGAAGCCTTTACACTTTAGGTTTTACGAGCACGGGTTCACCTAACAACCCACAGGTTTTACACCGGGTTCACCTGCAAACCTTACAAATGCAAGTTTTACGGGCTAACTTGCAACCTATGGAGATTTAGACAACCTCTAAATGCTCCCCCTTACAAATTGTAAGTTTACACTATGTTCACTCTATGAACTGATTGTGCTAAACACTTAAGCTCAAAACTAACTCTCTCTAAGAGTGGATGATGTTACTCACTTAAGTACAATAAAATTACTCTCTGAAAAATATCACAAATCTGGATCTGAGAGTAGTAGAAGATGTGTAGAATGAAGAGTATGATATATCAGATACTTTGTTCTGTTCTCTCTTTTTCTTCCATCATTCTTCTCTTCTGAATGAGTGTCTCTTTTATATTCGGCTTCATAGGCTTAGGTGGCAAGTTGAATATGAACGTTTGAATAGTGCCGTTAATCCTATGTTACCGTTGAGAAGTACATCTTCATTAATGCTTAGCAGGGTTGACTTGCTTTATCTCTGAAAAGTAGTCCTGACACCTCTGCTCTGACAAAAGCATTCTGACTTCTGAGTATGTGATTTTTACTCTTGCACTCTTGCTGACGGATGATCATCTTTCATCCGCAAGTGGTAATCTTGCTCTGCAAGTGTTAAGCTCTGAGTCCCAATGTCAAGAGTCTTTCCATCCGGAAGCTCATTTGCATCCGGAAGCGTGACCATGTTCTGCACATACTGGTTAGTCCAACATAGCAATATATATATAAGAATTATACATGCTGTGGGAAGTTTGTTTGCTATGGGGAGTAGTTTACTTAGACTGTGTTCTGATTTGGTCTATGATGTATCCGGAAGCATTTTTACATCCGGAAGTAAAACTACTAGATGAAGGATCTTGGTTCACTATAACTCACTCTCACTTAGTGTATTTCATCCCAACACTCAGCGCTAGTCACTAAGCTATCGGAAGCACTTTTACTTGACGTAGTGAACTCACTGACGTTTAGGGTGAAATCTATTCTATCAGTCTGCGCCAGTCAAGATCTAACAGGAAGCAACTTCACTTGATGTTGCATTTCCACTGACGCTCGGGGTGAAATCTATTCTATCAGTCTGCGCCAGTCAAGATCTAACAGGAAGCAACTTCACTTGATGTTGCATTTCCGCTGACGCTCGGGGTTATATCTAGTTTATCAACCTGCGCCAGTCTAAATCTAATAGGAAGTGCTTTCACTTGGCGAAGTAGACTCACTGACGCTTGGGGTAATATCTATTCTGTCGCTCTGCGCCAGTCTAAGTCTAACAGGAAGCAACTTCGCTTCCGATTGAAACATAGCTTAGTCTTAGGGTTTGTGTACCTAATGTTCATGGACTAAGTTAAATCCCTAGTGATTTACTTGCTGACGCTGGGGGATGAAAACATTCATCCGCATGCGCAAGTCCTAATCTAACCGGAAGTAAATCTTCATCCGGAAGCACTCTTACTTGGGATCCTTTGTTATCCTATTGCTTCCTAGGCACTTGGTCTAATCCTCTACATTTTAGTCTTCATCAAAACTTAAGATTCTAACATTCTCCCCCTTTTTGATGATGACAAACCTAGTTCTATTAATTAAGTTCATATGAAAGGATTAGCTGAAGAATAAAAGCAATAGTTAAGAGCAAGTAACTCAGACAAATATTATTGACAAGCAGAAGTTACAAGTCAGAGTTATACAATCAAATAACATATACAAGTAAAGAATGTATACAAATAAATTTCACTAAGTATGAATGAAGATATGCATGAAAACAAAATCAACAAAAATATTTGGATTGGGGGTTAGAGTCTGTGTCTCTTTTTCTTTTCCCTCTCTTTCTGTCTCTCTTCATTTTCCTCACGCTCACTCTGGTTTATCTGGGCAATGATCTCTTGAAGCTCTTTTTCCTCTTTTTCCCTTCTGAGCCTTTCTGATTCAATGGACTCCTCGTATGCCCTTTTCATGTTCTCCACTTCTTCATACCCAGGGAAACCTGTAGCATCGTCGAAGTAGGAGACCTCTCCATTGGGATAGTGTACAGCCCTGATTCTCACATTCCATGCAGAGAAGTTGGGATCCTCCTCAACTTCCTGGGCTTTCCTTTTCCCTTTCCCTTTGCTTTTCCCTTTGCTCTTGTTGATTGGAAGAGTGGGCATGGCACTTGCTCTTTCAGCATCGAGGCAAGCCATCTGACCAAAGGATAGCTTGTCAGTGAATCCATACTTCTCAAATTCTTCAGGAGTCATGTCTTCAATTTCCAATTTGACTTCCTTCAGAATTGGAACCGCTTGGACCACTGGATTTTCTTGCACAACCTGAGCAGATGAAGTTCCTTGCTCAGGTAGGTCAGATGGAGTCTCTTCCTCAGACTCATCAGATTCAGTGGTGGCAATTAACTTTCTGGCACGTTTCCTAGCAACGGCCTTCTTTCTGGGTGCACTGAATCTGGCAGCTGGCTCAGACGAGGGAGGAGGATCAGAAGATTGCTCAGATGAAGGGATCTCAGACTCTTGCCCAGAGGATGCAGGAACAGGCTTGGCTATCACAATGGGAGGATGGTTGGGTCTCTTCAGTCCCCACTTCATTATGATCTCCTCAACCATCTCTCTACTTGTTTTATTTGGAGGAGGCTCTGATGATGACTCAGATTGTGAGGATTGTTCATTCTGCCCAAACACAACCATCTCCAAATGTGATCTTTGCTCAGCTGTTCTCTTCTGCTCCATGAAACGGAGGGCCTCTCCTCTTATAAGGCTCTCTGCACCACTCAGCCTCTGAGACTCATATGCACGACGCAGGGCGGCCGTGATATCTTCATCAATCCAGAGTGAAGGCTGGCTGAGAACATCCCTTGTGGCCATACTTAGGCGAAGAGTAGACATAACATTTCTCCCCCTTTTGTCATCATCAACAGGGGTGAGTGCCAGGGATGGAGTGGATGTGGAGGAGGATGGAGGTGGTTCAGGACCAAATTTCTTGGGAGGGGAGGGTGAGAGGGTAGAGGTGGAGGATGTGGGAGAAGATAGGTGTTCAGGAGTTTGAGGAGGGTCGGGGAAGCAGCTGGTGGTGACAAAGATATCCCCATAAGGATGAGTGGAGGAGTATTCTTTGTAGTTGGCGGAGTCAGGGGTAAAGGGTAAATGGTCATCGGAGAGTGGTTGAAGGCGGGGATATTCGCCGTATGGTTGGCTGAGGGGGTGAATGGCTGTTTCAGATCCTATGGGTCTAGGGCTTTGATGGGTTGGGTTGGAGAAGCGGAGTGGAGAGCGTGTAGGGGCACCTGGTCGTGTGGGAATGGGTGAGGATGAGGATGAGGAAGGTGAGGATGAGAAGTTTCTAGGAGAATGGCGTGGAGAGTTGTGAGTTGAGTCTTGGGTTTGGTGGTCATGGGTAGGTGAGGGTTGGGATTGTTGGTCATTGTTGGGTGATGGTGGAGCTTGTTGGTCATTTTGTGGTGGAGGCTGAGGTTGTTAAGTGTTGGGCGGAGGAGGAGGTGGTAGTTGAGGGTGATTAGGAGGAGGAGGAGGGTTTTGAGGAGGAGGAGGAGGTGAAGGTGGTAAGTTACCTTGTGATGAAGGTTGGGGAATTTGTAGGTGCTGGAGGATGAGGTCTAATTTTGCATCCACCCTGGCAAGGTGATTCTCGAGTTGTCCTACTCTGTCCTCAAGCCGCTGAATTCGCTCCCCTTGGTGGTGGAAGCCAGCTTCACATTCAACACGGAGAGGACCCACCAAGGAATCAGTCAGTCTCAACAGAAGCTCTTCCTTTATGTCCTCTGCAAAGGCCCTAACAGAAGCTGGAACCCTTGCACTACGGCTTGGCCCAGCATGAGAGTCAACTTCCTGATCGCCTGCTCCAGATGCAGAGGGAGCTGAAGTACCAGAAGCACTACTGGCTTGTGAGTGTGAGCGAGTGGGCTTAGGAGGCTTGAAATACTTGATCCCCATCCTTGCCACATTGGTTGCTCCCACAGGCCTACACTGGACATTCTCTTCTTCCACAGCAGATGTAGCCTTGATCAGATGCTTCTCAAGGAGGAAGGCAATGATGGTGGGATAGGGAAGATAACCTGACTTGTCATTGTTTAACCAGCGCTGAAGCTCTAGGCATATCAACTGCCCAGGGTTGAAAGGCTTGCGCGAGAGGAGTCTAGGGAACCAAGGGTTGTCCAGCAGTGTGAACTCGTTGAAGTTGCCTCCCTTATGAGTCATTATCCGGGAGTAGACGTAGTACAAGAGCCTGTTAGAATCAGACATCTTTGACACCTTCTTGCTGTTGGTGCCATACAACTCCTCGAGTTCCTCCTTGCTGTACTTGTGAGACTCAGGGTAGATCCATTCATTCATATCCTCTTCTGTGATTCCCATCATCTCATTCAGGGTTCTCCAAGTGAACCTGAAGGTTCTTCCTCTTACAGTGGCAGTGAAGGAGAGTTTGTGGACTTGCTCTTTCCCATCCACCTTCCTGTACTTAGCTCTGCCTGAGAGGGATTGGCAAAAGACTCGCAGGACGTTGACGTTGTAGTCCTGGTTGATGCCCAGCCAAGGCATATACTTTTCCAAGTAAGGGCGCAGATGAGCAAACCCTAGTTCATCCAACTTGTCCAGATTGATGAACAGGCCATGATTGAAGATGGGAATGGATGTCTTAAATTTGGCGGATACACTCTCCAAAGCCCCATCTCTATAAACTGTGAGATCATCTTCTTCCTCAACCCTCTGCCTCTTGGAGGAAGGCTCCTCAGAAAAATGAACCTTCTTCTTCTTTCCCTTTCCCTGAGCATCCCGCTCTTGTTCAGAACCCACTGCCTGTTCTATTCTACCAGAGGTTTCAGGCTGACCCTGAACGTCTTCACCCTGTCCCCGTGATTGCCCAGAACCTTCTTGGCGTTCATGATGTTCTTCATGTTGTTCTTCATGGTGCCCAGATTTACCAGAATGTCTGTGAGAGGATTTCCCAGATTTCGATTTATTTTTCTTAGAAGAAGAGGTTTTCTGGATGACTGGGTTGGGTTCATTCGTACCGGCCAATTTTTGTATGAATGTTGTGAAAATAAAGATGAAATGCGAGAAGTGTGTAAAAATGAAGAACGCAATGAAGAAGATGAAGTAAATTTTTCAGAGAAAAGATGCGAGTGAAAATAATGCAAGTAAAAAGTGAAGGTAAAAAGTTACATCTATTTATAGGTAAAGCTTCTGAGGATAGAATGGGTATAGTCTTTCAAATTTTCACACATTGGGTAACGTAAGTTTTTAAGTTGGAACGACACACCTGATGACACGTGTTGCTTCAGAGAAGGCACAACGTTTCATAGAGGAAGTTGAAACGTTTTCTGAAGTGGTGTGTCCCTTGGTCTGACACTGGCGCTCTTGATCATATTGAATTATCATCCAGCGCTAGCAAAAGAGCATCCGGAAGTGATTTTGCTTCCGGTTGGACAGACGCTCCTGGTTGCCTTGAGTAGTCATTCAGCGTCAGCACGAGAGCATCCGGAAGTAGTTTTGCTTCTGATGGTACTTACTTAAGATTTAACATTGAGTGACTCGTTGATGTTCTCTCTTGTGCATCCACAGCGATCAAGCTTACATAACTAAAGCCATATTTGCGTCAAGTAGAGTTTGTTTGATCTTCTCAATTTCAGGAGCAGTAGCTCTCGGAGCCCAGTATGAACAACAACTCATTCAGATTTGATACATTGCTCTGATCAGGTATGATCATGAAAATTGTTGTTCCTTCGTACCTTCTTTCCTACAGAATAGCAAATGATTTCTCTTTCCCATTTTTCAGTCTCCAAACTTGGATCTGACTGGTCAGTTTGTAGGAAGTATGTGATTCTTATGCACTTAAGAATTATTCACTATGAATATAGCATTGCGAATCAACTATGACTATATGCACATGGCTTCTGATAATGATAGTCATAGATAGCATGTAGAGTATGAACATTGTGTGAAAAATCTTATAAGCCATATCATGTTCATGCTTATGATGCTTAATGTAAAATCTCAATAAGTCCATCTTACATTTGCATAGGAGATTTTACTGTTGCATGCTTCAACCTTAAATAATCCCTTGCTTACCCAAGGAGATCTTTTATACTTATCCTTGGCCTGAAGCACTTTCTTAGGAGAGACAGGATTCGCAGGTTTTCTCCATGTGAGTTGAGACATCCTCTCTCTTTTGTCCTTCTCAGGATAGTTGAATGGGACTCTGTGATAGCTTATCCCTGAGACAAGGTCTTTGTTCCTTGTGGTAGCGCACTGCTTCTTATGATTGAACCAGGTAGTTGCAGTAGTGACATCACCACGAGTTCTCTTCTTTGGGACAAGAGGAACTCTAGATCTTCCCTGCACAGGTAAGGCACTAGAAGGGAGTTTTGGTACCCATTTGTACTTGGGTCCTACATAGTTAGCGCTGGACCTTACTTGTCCTTTGGGGATCCATATATATTTATTTCTCACATTTAAATTTCTCTTAAAATTGCATGTGTGAGAAATATGACCAGTTCTACCACAATAATGACAGATAATGGGATGATGTTCAGAATCAGATTTCTTATCACTAGTATGGTGGTCAGTTTTCTTTTCAAAGACTTTATGTTTATTAACTTTTGAAATCTCAGGGTCTTTCGAAAAATCTTCTTTTATGAGTGGGACTTTGGACTCCTTGGTTGTAGAAGAAGGAATAAGTTCCTCAAGTTCCCTATTCCTTTTTCTTAAGCCTAGAATTTCTTTTGCAAGTTTACAGAATTCAACATGTAGCTCATTATACATATCTTGCAATTCAGAAGTTTCAAGTTTAGGTACCTCATTTTCTTCAGCTTCTGAATCTTCTAGGCGGAGATCCACTCTCTCTTTGCTGATACTAGCTTCTACTACATCACCATCCAGTAGCTCATCAACGGTGGATTCACAAGGAGCACATAGTGAGCTTTGGACAGCCTTAACATCCAGAGATTGGTTAGAAGCATACATAGTATCAAGAGTGTTCCAAATATCTATAGCCCTAGAGCAATGTTTAATTTTCTGGTAATCATTGTCAGATAAACTTTTGTGCAAAATTTGCATTGCTCTAAGGTTTAAGTAAAATAAGCTTTTGTCCTCTTCTGTCCAATTTACTTTTGGTTTGAAATCAGAGTCCTTTTCAAAAACATCCCACATTTTGAAATCAGTGGATAGTATAAAACTTTTCATCCTTCCCTTCCATAAGTAAAAATCAGCATTTTCTAACACGGGTGGAATTGTATGATCAAAACCTTCAAAACACATTTTGTAACCCAAATCAGCCTAGGTCTTTGCACTTGAGATCGTTGGATCCTTTAAACAAGTGACCTTGCTCTGATACCAAATGATAAACGTGGCTGTCACCCAAGAGGGGGGGGGGTGAATTGGGTGAGGGAATAAATTAAATCTTTTGAATCTTGTTTTCGAAAGACTGCTTGTGCTTGGTGATAATATTTACGAAGTAGTGATATGCACAAGTCAGTATGTTATGTGATGCAAAATAGAATGTTTGAATGTAAATTTATGCACACATAAATTTATCCTGGTTCGGTCACCCAGACCTACATCCAGTCCCCAGGCTCCACCTGAGATTTTCAATCCACTATTCTTGTTTAAACCGGGCACAAGAGAAGCCTTTACACTTTAGGTTTTACGAGCACGGGTTCACCTAACAACCCACAGGTTTTACACCGGGTTCACCTGCAAACCTTACAAATGCAAGTTTTACGGGCTAACTTGCAACCTATGGAGATTTAGACAACCTCTAAATGCTCCCCCTTACAAATTGTAAGTTTACACTATGTTCACTCTATGAACTGATTGTGCTAAACACTTAAGCTCAAAACTAACTCTCTCTAAGAGTGGATGATGTTACTCACTTAAGTACAATAAAATTACTCTCTGAAAAATATCACAAATCTGGATCTGAGAGTAGTAGAAGATGTGTAGAATGAAGAGTATGATATATCAGATACTTTGTTCTGTTCTCTCTTTTTCTTCCATCATTCTTCTCTTCTGAATGAGTGTCTCTTTTATATTCGGCTTCATAGGCTTAGGTGGCAAGTTGAATATGAACGTTTGAATAGTGCCGTTAATCCTATGTTACCGTTGAGAAGTACATCTTCATTAATGCTTAGCAGGGTTGACTTGCTTTATCTCTGAAAAGTAGTCCTGACACCTCTGCTCTGACAAAAGCATTCTGACTTCTGAGTATGTGATTTTTACTCTTGCACTCTTGCTGACGGATGATCATCTTTCATCCGCAAGTGGTAATCTTGCTCTGCAAGTGTTAAGCTCTGAGTCCCAATGTCAAGAGTCTTTCCATCCGGAAGCTCATTTGCATCCGGAAGCGTGACCATGTTCTGCACATACTGGTTAGTCCAACATAGCAATATATATATAAGAATTATACATGCTGTGGGAAGTTTGTTTGCTATGGGGAGTAGTTTACTTAGACTGTGTTCTGATTTGGTCTATGATGTATCCGGAAGCATTTTTACATCCGGAAGTAAAACTACTAGATGAAGGATCTTGGTTCACTATAACTCACTCTCACTTAGTGTATTTCATCCCAACACTCAGCGCTAGTCACTAAGCTATCGGAAGCACTTTTACTTGACGTAGTGAACTCACTGACGTTTAGGGTGAAATCTATTCTATCAGTCTGCGCCAGTCAAGATCTAACAGGAAGCAACTTCACTTGATGTTGCATTTCCACTGACGCTCGGGGTGAAATCTATTCTATCAGTCTGCGCCAGTCAAGATCTAACAGGAAGCAACTTCACTTGATGTTGCATTTCCGCTGACGCTCGGGGTTATATCTAGTTTATCAACCTGCGCCAGTCTAAATCTAATAGGAAGTGCTTTCACTTGGCGAAGTAGACTCACTGACGCTTGGGGTAATATCTATTCTGTCGCTCTGCGCCAGTCTAAGTCTAACAGGAAGCAACTTCGCTTCCGATTGAAACATAGCTTAGTCTTAGGGTTTGTGTACCTAATGTTCATGGACTAAGTTAAATCCCTAGTGATTTACTTGCTGACGCTGGGGGATGAAAACATTCATCCGCATGCGCAAGTCCTAATCTAACCGGAAGTAAATCTTCATCCGGAAGCACTCTTACTTGGGATCCTTTGTTATCCTATTGCTTCCTAGGCACTTGGTCTAATCCTCTACATTTTAGTCTTCATCAAAACTTAAGATTCTAACAACCCTCAGTATCACAGTCAGTTAAGCGTGATTACCTGTTCAAGCTCCAAAACAGCACTATATATATGTATATTCTCAGTCATTGCCTTCTGCGAGCTCCACCCGAAGTTTTGCCGACTACAATCGCACCATGAGCTGTTGATGGTCAAGACACAGGATCAATGACTTAAACCTACCATTCAAACTAATTCTAAACCAATTATGGAAGAAACAAATTACTTAAATCCACAATTTTCTATATTCTATTGTACCCCACAATTCCCTTAATTTATATATTTGTAACTCCCAAAGTATTAAACTTCCATTTCTCATACTCTTACAAAACTAACCCAACAAACTAATCCCCATCGGAACAAGCCATTGATATTAAATTGGCCACTTAAAGTGACCTCCATAAGTCACAAACATTCACTACCTTCCTTACATACCATTCCTTAATAAATTTCTTTTCAATCCAACACTTTATTTCCCAATTCCTTCTCAAACACCATTTCAAACAATTTTCACCACTCCAACACCTTCACATTACTTACACTAACATTTCTTAAGCTCCAATTTAATCCATATAGCCCACATAAACAAACCTCAACATTAAAGAAAACACAACTGTCCATAAAACTGCAAGACAATCATTATCCACCAAACAACCATATTAATATTAAATTTACAACTCAAAGTAACTTCCTAACTTCACAAACTTTCCATCAACTCCCAACATATCTTTAATTAGTCAAATCCTCTTACATCCAACACTTTGAGTACCAACTTCTTACCAAACACCAATTCAACCAAAACCAACATTCCAACATCCTAAAATAACCTTAATAAACATTTATTAACCACCATTTCATTCGAATCATCATTCATTAACAAAATCCCTAAAAATTGTCCCATTTATTATGTCTCTTTAGCATTCCTATCAAAAATTATGTCACACTTCCAAAACTTACCCAACTAACCTCATTAATATTAATTGGACACTAAGGAGGTCTCTTGGCCTCAAACACTTTCTTTACATTTCATGATTTCCTTTATCCATTTGCTTTTGACTACAAAAGAATTAACTTTAAAAGTTTCCCTAGCTTTTGCCAAATCACCAAAACTGGTACAACTTACTTAAATCACTTCATTTACAATCATTTGGCATCAAAAACAGCTCCCTAACCTCCCAAATGCTCCACCACCTTTCAAACACACCTTTATCTTATCAAAATCCATTTTAACCAAAACTTTAACTTCCAACTTTCCTTGCAACCACCAATCCATCATAAGCCAATATTCTAATATCCTAAACTACCCTTAACAAGCATTTATAAGTCACTACTTCATTCAAAACATTTTCCATTAACTCAATCCCCAACTCAAAGAATGCCTAAAATATTCCTCAAAAATTCCTAAGGTAATCTCCCACTTTAAGAACCATAAAATACTCTCCCCAAACTTCAATTAACCACTAAATAAGCACTATTGTAGCTTGTAAATCCTAAAGTCCCAATTTTCCACTAAACCCTAACTATTAAAAGACAATATTATCTCAAAATCAACATCACAAGAGGTTGGGAAAGCTTACATGATCCAAGAATGAGAGGGGAGAGTGACACCGCCGCCGGCCACCGTAGGACTCGCCGGAAATCGGCCTCTAAAAGAGCTGGCCGAGCTGAACCAAAGGGAAGGGAAAAAATGAGGAGAAATGAAGTTGAATAAGAGGAAAGCTCAAGAAAATGACAGAACAGGGGCCCCCATACCGCTTGCCGCCGTCGTTCGCCGGAAAACTGCCCACTGCCGCCGGAGAGAACAAAAACGCGACGGATACACACACAAACACACGTATCGAACTGGAAGAGAATGAGGAGTTTAGGAAAAGGTGCTATAAAGTAGAAAAGGAAGAACAACATAAGGAAATTCAAGAAAAATCGGACCTTTCTTTTGACTCCAAATGCTTCACGTCGCCGGAAAGTTGCGCCGCCGGAAACCACCGCCAGCCACCACTCGAACTCGCCTTCAACGGACCCGAGAAGGAGAGAAGATTCACAACGAAGATGAGGAAGCTTTTGGAGTGGAAAAATGGAGAAAATGGTGAAGGGGGGGTGTCCGACGCAATTTCAAGAAGGGAGGGGAGTGGTATCGGTTTTGTTGATAAGGAAAGGAGGGAGGGTGTGTTTGGTTGAGGGGAAATAAGGTGGTTTTTGATGATTTGTAGCCCAAGCTTGCCATAGTGTACTCTTTTTAACTTAAAACCACTTAAACCAGCCTCCAATCTTTCAAATTTTCAAAATATTTTTGGTTTCATCATTCCCTCTTATTTCAAATTCTTCAATTACTTATTTAATTATTTGGGCGCTTAATACTCAAAATTCCCAAAATATTCTAAAAATCACCAAAAATTCCTAAAAAGTCCTAAATTTCCAATTTCTCCATTTATTATTTCCTAAAACACTCCCTAATCCTGTATTAAATTTTCAGGATGTTACAGTCGTCGCTGTCGACAGCGGCGGCGGCCTCCTTGGCAGCCGGCGAGAATAGAAAAGGGGAAGGAGAACGAAGAAGAAGGCGGAGGGAGGAGGGAGCGTTTTTGGTGAGAGGGAGGAGGGAGGCTGACTTTTAAAGGAAAAATGAGGAAGGGGTGTGTTTGGTTAGGGAGAAATAAGGGTGGTTTTTGATAATTAAAGCCTAAACTCGCCATAGGGTACTCATTTTGATTTAAAACCACTTAAACCAGCCTCCAATCTTCTTAAACTTCAAAATATTTTTAGCTTTATCATTCCCTCATATTTCAAACTCTTCATTTCTTAATTAATTATATGCACATTTACTGCTCACAATTTTCAAAATGTCCCCAAAAATCACCAAAAATTCCTAAAAATTCCAAAATTTCTCAAAACACTCTCTAATCCTGAATTAAATTTTTCAAGATGTTACAGATTACATCTTCACCTTTTCATCAGTCAGATCATTATATGACCCTTTTGACAGTCAAACCGCCAACATTCATAAAACAAGTAAATGCTAATAACTGTGTCATCTTACAAGACATATGTAGCTTGCTACAGCTCTTCAGTACTTTTTTCAAGCACCTCTCAATGTTGACGCGATGATGCATCTCAACACCAAGTGTTATGGAGTCAATTCATCCTGCTCCACTTTTTTAGTTCTTTTTATTTTTTCCTCTTTTAATGTCTCATTTTGTTATCATTTACTCATTTACTATTGCATTACTTGTTTATAATATAATTGTCTTTTCATAAAAAAGTAGAGAATTGAGTTAAAGAGTAATAAAGGATAACATTTCGAGCAAAAAATTAACTCTCGGGAAATTTATTGGTAAATGAAATTCATCTTCAGAATACACAATAGTACAATACAATTATTATTAAAACAAAAACAATACACGAATAACATTATTAAGAACTGGCTACATTTTATTAGTACAACAATCAACAAAAGCCATACTCAGGGCAATTTTAAGGTGATACTTCATATCCAACTTCATCAACGAACTTCAATTCAAAACGATCAAGTGACTGAAATTGAGCTCCTGATACTCAATTTTGATCATTGACATCGACCTCTTTGAATAATGAAGCTAATCTAGAAGCCAAACTGAGTTTCAAAGCAGGAGAAACTGCATGCTCTCCAATCATAGTCTCCAATACAGTCTCTGAAAGTGCTTTGTTTTCTATTACTCCTGCTACAGTTTCTGGGACTGTTCCGTCATCTGAAAAACTAATCTATAATTTCATAACAAACAAACAAAAGTCATTTACATAAGATAGAGTTATTTTAAGTACTACCTCTGCAAATTAATATGGGAGTTAATATCTAGATTTATTTTGATTTAAAATCTAAAATATTAGTCCATATTGTCTCTCAAATTTATTTATTTCTTTGCAAAACTTAACTAATACATACTCATATACATTAGTGTCATCAGTAATCTAAATCGTGCATTTTGGCCTGAAGGGAGCATATAATAACAACTAAAGCCATTAATTTAACAAGTTTCATATAGATATATATACTACTGGGTTAAGGGTAAAAAACAAACATGTTTTACTCCGAGGGTCACCCAATATTATATATTGTTTTTGGGAGTCAAAACTACACGTGTTTTACTCCAAGGGTCTCTCAATACCAAATAATTTTTTTGGGGTACAAATACACATGTGTTCTTTTCGAATGATCACCCAGCACCAAACATTTCACTACAAAGATCACCTAGCACCAAACATTTGGTCAAATACACATGTGACCCTTAGTTTAAAATACATGTATATTTCTTATAACACATGTATAATATTTGGTACTAGGCATCAGAGATGTTACAGAACTCATTAAGTCTTTTAATTTATAGTTATTATAGGATCACTTTCTATTACTCAGTATAATAGATTAATTTCTGCCTTTTCTTTTATGAATGTTATAAAACTCATGTAACCCTCCTATTATTAATATCATTTTGCTTTTTATTCATAAAATGGAGTAAAACACTTGTATATTTTGACTCAAAAAAATATATGATATGACCCTTAGAGTAAAATATATGTATTTTTGGCTCTAAAGTCATTTTTGTAATGGACAGATTGGAAGGTGAACTAAAGAAGGCTTTGGGTCACGATTTTACACAGTTGGATCATTCAGACAGACAATCGAACAGATTGCCGTTGAGCCGATATGTGAAACGGTCGATGATTAGATTGTCCAGTTTGGTACAGTTCTTATAACACTACCCAAAACCATATCATGGTATATAACTTTATATTTAAATTTTCAATAAGGACATCTCACCAAACCTTAATTATTTGACTAATAAGTTTTATTTATTCATATTTTAATAAAGAATATCATCTTGGTTTAATTTTCTTTTGTATAAAATGATTTTTTCGGGAAAATTGATTTCAGGTCTCACCCAAGACACATAATATAGGAAAAGTTCCACAAATTGGCCAAATTAAAGTAGGATCCCTAGCTACCTTACTTTAATGATCTCCTAATTAAAAAAACAAGTCGAAGGGAAAACAGTCTTTTTCTCTTAGGAGATAACTAAAGTAAGGTTCGTAGGGACTCTACTATAATTTGACCAATTAGTGGGACTTTTCTTATATTATGTGTCTTAGATGTGATCTAAAACTAATTATCCCATTTTATTCCATAGCTGTCCAATATTCAACCAATATCACCAAAATATTATATAGGTTAAAAATGTTGATTTAATAATTAACTATTTCACTTCTGCTATAAATAATAAATGACTATTTCGCGGTGCAGAAACAATTTTCAATTTTCTGACTCATGCAAAAATGATAAAGCCGACGCTAAATGTTAATTTGTAATTTTCAAGAACCTTATTGATATTATTTTCCAAAGTAAAAATACCATTTTATTCCTCTCAATTAAAACCCAAACTTTCTTCCTCCCCTTCCTATTCCCCTTTTCAAATGAAGAAGGTTTGAGTTTTAATTGAGTGGGGTAAAAGAGTAATTTCATTTTGAAAAATAATATCAGTAAGGTTCTATATAACTACAAATTAACATCTAGTACCGTTTTTATTATTTTTTGCACTGGGTGAGAAAGTCGAATATTATTTCTGCACCACAAAATAGTCATTTATTATTTATGTCAGAAGTCAAATAATTAGTTATTAGATCAACTCTTTTATCCTAATATATAACATCAATATTGTCATCACTTCCCTCTATTTTCGTCTTATATAGTGTTTTTTAATTTTAGTCACACATTAGATAAGAAAAATAAATAAATATTACTATGTCCCAATCATATCATTTTGCAAAACTTGCGCATTAATTAATCCATTATCAATTACAAAATTTTATAAAAGATATTTTATTCTATTGCACTTAATGCTAATAATAGTTCTGTACTCTTGTTCTGTCTTAATTGTTCATGATAAAATTACTAAGGGAAATAAGCGCACCAAGTTTTTTCTATATAATATTAGAATTTAGTTGACTGTTTTTTTTTAGAGAAATTAAAAATTAAATATGTTTCTTATAAATTGATTTGCTAGAAATATTTCTCTAAAATAATTTGTTCGACTTACACACACCCTCATTTTCTCTAATACACTATATATATATATATATATATATATATATATATATATATATATATATATATATATATATATATATATATTATGCTTTAGTAACTTATTTATTTTCTTTAATCTATTAAAAAACTAAATTATACCCTATATAAAGAAACAAGAAGTATTAAATTCAAGAGAGTGTGTTACATGTAATTTTGGCAAAATAAAATGAATAGCTAACCGTTAGAATTCCCTCAGGGGATTGCAAGTAGAAAACAGAGGAACCAGGTGTGAAGTTGTGAGGCTTGAAGATTTGGATGAACTGTTCAATGGCTTTAGCCTCTGCATCGCCGTAAGTGCCTATGGATTTCATATGACTCACACAGCTTTCCGAAACCCTCTTTGCATACTGTTCTCCTGTCAATGGCAATATCTTCGACCCTCTTATAAATTTCTCATATGGTCCTGCAATTTTCATATGTAACTTAAATTACTCAAATGAAATGAAACGCAATAATTTATGCCTTTTTGTTTTTTTAAAATGAAAAATAGAAGGTTCTTTGGTAATTGATATTCTGTTATGTGGGTTTTTGAAAGCAAACAGCAATATATTTTTTTAAAAAAAAAAGCTAAACCAAACATTTTTCTTGCAATCCTTATTACTAGTAGTTTCTGAAAATTGAGAAGTCCATTCCTCCCTACTTGAAGGCTTGATTGACAATGGACATATGTTGTCACGTGTCCTCAACTGCTAGTCTGCTTGTCTCATACCAACCATTAATGTCTCGACCAAAAAAAAAATACCAACCATTAATGACCCTCACCACTAAAGGATTATTAACCTAGTGACATATTGCGACGGAATTAAATACCATATGTTATTGACTTTGTAACTTTTAGTGTAAAAGTGCACAATGTATAGTGGACTAAAAAAATTGTGCAGCTTTACCTACATACTACTACAAAAAGTACACCCAGCACAATTGACTACAAAAAGTATAGAACTACCAATCAACATTTTATTTAAGGGCATATTTATTAATACCGTCTATTTTGAGGTAACAGTTGTTAGTTGCGCCCACACACCCAACACACTATCTTTTGTCCCCATCTCCACACCCACAAGAGCTCAAAGTCGCGTCCCCAACCCCACACATTGCTAAGTCGCATTGCCAACTCCAAACCCACAGTAACTCAAAGTTGTGCCCACAACACCTCACCCATAGGAGCTCGAAGTTGAGTCCCCAACCCCACATCTAACCCACATGAACTCAAAGTCACATCCCCAAATCCAGCCCTAGATCCAAAAAATCAAAGAATACCAAGAGACCTTAATGATGTATGTCTTCATCATCCTCAGTGGATAGCAGAGCGATAGAACGATCTGAACGCAGAAGTGTGGTATTCCTCTAAGAGCATGTAGCCCCAAGGATTTGTTTGAACCACCATCTTTAAAATACTCCTCTTTATATCTGGTGTCTGGTTTAATTTAAGGTTTACCAACTCTCAAAAACGAACCATCACATATCTTGGTTTGCAAATTAGGGCTCAAAGGTTCATGAACCATCACACACCATTGTTACTTTTATTAATTATTAATATGTGCATAGACATTAATAAATGAGTAAACTCTCCAATTCATTTAAAATTTAATAGTCAATATGGGTAAAATATACACAATATTAGTAAATCTACCCCTCCATAAAATGTTGGTTAGTAATAGCTAGTTTGTTAGTTTACACAACTATTAGTCAATTGTGTAGTTGTACGTCTGGTAATAATCTATTGATTAATGTGCACTTTAAACCTAATTTTTTAAGTGGATATAGCAAATAATCGACACTATTTGATCCACAGAAAAAGGATATGTATACTAAACTGGAATAAGGTTTTCTTACTTATTGTATCAATGCATTAAGGTATTAAATGTTAAAAATAAATTTAATATCAATTATATAATTAAGCGAATCTATGACTTTTTTTTATCAACCATGTTTAAGAAAAATGAAGAAATAAATGATAATGATATTAATTTTTAATTTTTTTTTTGAAAAAAAACTTATAAAATGGTTTTGGGAAAAAAATTAAAATGGAAACCACAAAGCATTAAATTTCTCTTCTTTTATACGAACCAAATTGCTATTAATTAAAACAAGATTATTTACATTAGTACATGAATTCGAACTAGACATAACTACATCTGAAATCAATGATGAAAAAGAGTCATTCAGGTTTATGAAATATGCCAGTTGGCTCAAAATTCCCTTAAATCTTAAAAGGTTCTCGTCTTTTTTTAAATGGAGGAACTCATTTTTCAATCGTATTTTTCAACCTAAAATCTTCAACTAATGTAAATACAATTGCTGGAATTGAATTGTTTATGATGATTATGATCCAAAAATGGTACTACCTCCGGTCCTAAATATAGGACCTAGATAACTTTTTTTTGGAGAGGTTAAAGTTGCAAAATAGTCTATTAAATCATAATATATTTGATATATTTTTAGATTAGTCATTAGTTTATAAGTAAAATAAACTAGTTTAAGGGAAAAAATTAGGTAAATCAATTTATAATTAACTTATTTTTCTTTTTTTTAGAATTTTTCAAAAAAGTCAATTAGGTCTTATATTTAGGATCGGAGGGAGTATTTGATTTCCATTGAAAAGATTAAACCATATAAAAAAGATCCATTTTTAAATAAATGGTGGAAAGTTCATTTTTCAATCGTAGTTTTCAACATCAAATCTTCAATTAGTGTAAATACAACAGCCGACATAGAAAGGATTGAAGTGTTTACAACTACTACTAACCAAGAAAAATGCATTTAATTTCTATAGAAAAGATTAAAACTAAATAAAAAAACCCATTAACACTCTACATTAATTAATATCTTAACCTATAAAAATTATGTTCTACTCATATATATGTTGGGAATGGGTTAGGTCAGGTCAGACCGGGCTTTTGTAGTAAAAAAATGGCCTGAGTCTAGACTGTGAGATATTACAAGTCATTTTTAAACTTGAGTCTTTGTTGTTAAGATACCTCGCATGTTAAGAAATCTTTTATATTATGTAACTCTCTTTAATGGAAAAAAATAATTATTATAATCATTATTACACAATTTGTTTCCATCATATAAAAGCATTTTTTATAAGGGTTAAGGGTCAAATCTAGCACTCTACTATTGCCAAAAGTTCACCCAACATAAACAAGAATTTGATGGCTCAAATTTAGCGCACATCTTTTCAAAAATGGCTCAAATCTAACATTTCCGTCAACTTTAACGGGTTTGACCGTTAAGTTTGACTTGAGCATGCCACGTCACCCAGTTTTGCCATGTGGTCTGCCACGTCACCTGCCACATCACCCAATAATGGACAATAAGTGGGCCCATTGGGTGACGTGGCAGGCCACGTGACAAAGCTAGGTGACGTGGCGGGTGACGTGGCATGATAACGTCAAACTTAACGGTCAAACCCGTTACAGTTGACGGAAATGCTAGATTTGAGCCTGTTAGAATCTTAAGTTTTGATGAAGACTAAAATATAGAAGAATAGACTAAGTACTTAGAGAGCAATAGGATAACATAGGATCCCAAGTAAGAGTGCAACCGGATGTGGATTTACTTCCGGATAGACTAGGACTCGCGCACGCGGATGAATGATTTATCCCCCAGCGGCAGCGAGTAACTCACTAGGGAAATAACTTAGCCCATGAGCATTAGGAACACAACCTTAAGACTAGGTTATGATTCAACCGGAAGTGAAAGTGCTTCCTGTTAGATTTAGACTGACGAAGGCTGATAAAATAGAATAACCCCAAGCGTCAGTAAAAATGCAACATCAAGTAAAATAGCTTCCTGTTAAACTTAGACTAACGCAGACTGATAAGATAGATATTACCCCAAGAGTCAGTAAGCTCACTTCGTCAAGTAAGAATGCTTCCTGTTAAACTTAGACTGACACAGGCTGATAAAATAGAATAACCCCAAGAGTCAGTGAAAAAGCCACGTCAAGTGAAATAGCTTCCTGATAAACTTTGACTGGCGCAGACGGATAGAATAGATATAACCCTAAGCGTCAGTAAGTTTACCTCGTCAAGTGAAAGTGTTTCCGATAGCGTAGTGACTAGCGCTGACTGTTGGATTGAGGGACACTGAGCGAGAGTGAGTATTAGTAAACAAAATCCTTCATCCAGTAGTTTTACTTCCGGATGTAAGAGTGCTTCTGGATACATCATAGACTAAGAGGACTAACGTTCAAAGTAAACAATACAGAACATAGTCTAAGTAAGACTACTCCTCATAGCAAACAAGCTTCCTACAGCATGTATAGTTCTTATATATATATTGCTATGTTGGACTAACCGGTATGTACAGAACTTGGTCACATTTCCGGATGCAAATGAGCTTCAGGATGGAAAGACTCTTAGCGTTGAGATTCAGAGATTAACACTTGCAGAGCAAGATTACCACTTGCGAATGACTGAAGATCATCCGTCAGCAAGAGTACAAGAGTAAACATCACATACTCAGAAGTCAGAATGCTTTTGTCAGAGCAGAAATGTCAGGACTACTTTTCAGAGATAAAGCAAGTCAACCCTGCTAAGCATTAATGAAGATGTACTTCTCAACGGTAACATGGGATTAACGGCTATATTCAAACGTTCATATTCAACCTGCCGCCCAAGAAGCCGAGTATAAAAAGGAACATCTACATTCAGAAGAAAGGGGATGAATAGAATATATTATCTGATATATCATCTTCTACATTCCTCTCATCTTCTACTCTCAGATCTGAAGTTGTAACATTCTTAGAGAGTCATTCAGTTGTACTTAAGTGAGTAACATCATCTACTCTTAGAGAGAGTCGTTTGTACTTAAGTGTTTATCACAATCAGTTCATAGAGTGAACATATTTTAAATCCTCTAATTTATAGAGGCTGTTCTAAAGCTTGTGCTTGAAGAACAGGATTATCATTTTGTAAAAGTGAGGGGGAGCATTTAGAGTTTGTCTAAATCTCCATAGGTTGCAAGTTAGCCCGCAAAACTTGTGGTTGTAAAGGTTTGCAGGTGAACCCGTTGTAAAACCTGTGGGTTGTTAGGTGAACCCGTGTTCGTAAAACCTAAAGTGTAAAGGCTTCTCTTGTGCCCGGTTTAAACAAGAATAGTGGATTGGAAATCTCAGGTGTAGCCTGGGGACTGGATGTAGGTCTGGGTGACCGAACCAGGATAAATTTATGTGTGCATAAATTTACATTTAAACATACTACTTTGCATCACATAACATACTGACTTGTGCATACTATAACTTATTATAATCATCATCAAGCACAAGCAGTCTTTGTAAAAGAGTTAAGTTTTTATTCCCTCACCCAATTCACCCCCCCTCTTGGGTGACAGCCACGCATTTCATTTGGTATCAGAGCCAGGTCACTTGTTTAAAGGATCCAACGATCTCAAGTGCAAAGACCTAGGCTGACTTGGGTTACAAAATGTGTTTTGAAGGTTTTGACCATACTATCCCACCCATGTTAGAAAATGCTAATTTTCACTTATGGAAGGGAAGGATGAAAAGTTTTATACTATCCACGGATTTCAAAATGTGGGATGTCTTTGAAAAGGATTCTGATTTCAAACCAAAAGTAAATTGGACTGAAGAGGAGAAAAATTTATTTTACTTAAACCTTAGAGCAATACAAATTTTACACAAAAGTTTATCTGACAATGATTACCAGAAAATTAAACATTGCTCTAGGGCTATAGATATTTGGAACACTCTTGATACTATGTATGCTTCTAATCAATTTTTTGAAGTTAAGGCTGTCCAAAGCTCATTATGTGTTCCATGTGAATCCACCTTTAATGAGCTACTGGATGGTAATGTAGTGGAAGCTAGCATCAGTGAAGAGAGTGTCAATCCATGCCTAGAAGAATCAGAAACTGAAGGAAATGAGGTACCTGAACCTGAACCTTCTAAATTGCAAGACATTTATAATGAGTTACATATTGAATTCTGAAAACTTGCAAAAGAAGTTCTAGGCTTGAGAAATAGGAATAGGGAACTTGAGGAACTTATTCTTTCTACAATCAAGGAGTCCAAAGTTTCATTCTTAAAAGAAGACTTTTCAAAAGATTCTGAGATTTCAAAAGTTGACAAACAATGTGTCTTTGAAAAGAAAACTGACCAACACAATAATGACAAGAAATCCTATTCTGAACATCATCCTATTGTCTGTTATTATTGTGGTAGAACAGGTCATATTTCTCATACGTGCAATTTTAAAAGAAATATAAATGTGAGGAACAATTATGTATGGATCCCCAAAGGACAAGTAAGGTCCAGTGCTAACCATGTAGGACCCAAGTACAAATGGGTACCAAAACCCCCTTCTAGTGCCTTACTTGTGCAGGAAAGATCAAGAGTTCCTCTTGCCCCAAAGAAGGGAGCTTGTTGTGATGTCACTGCTGCAACCACCAGGTACAATCATAAGAAGCAGTGCGCCACCATTAGGAACAAAGGTTCTATCTCAAGGATAAGCTATCACAGAGTCCCATTCAACTATTCTGAGAAGAACAAGAGAGAGAGGATGTCCCAACCAACATGGAGAAAACATATGAATCCTGTTTCTCCTAAGAAAGTGCTTCAGACCAAAGATAGGTATAAAAGATTCCCTTGGGTAAGCAAGGGATCACTTAAGGTTGAAGCATGCAATAGTAAAATCTCCTATGCAAATGTTAGATGGACTTACTGAGATTTTACATCAAGCATCATGTATATGAACATTATATGCCTTATAAAAGTTTACCACAATGTTCATAGTTTACATGCTATCTGTGACTATCATTATCAAACCATGTATAACCATGTGCATATAGTCATAGTTGATTTGCGATGCCATATTCATAGTGAATAATCTTCAGGTGCATGTGAATCACATATTTCCTACAAACTGACAAGTCAGATCCAAGTCTGGATACTGAAAAAGAGAAAAAGAGAGTTATTTGAAATATTGTAGGAAAGAAGACTGGAAGCAACAAGGAGGGAAAGAAAGAATTGACATTCATCACAAAACAAATGATGCTTAGTCATACTAAATCAATCAATGGAAGAGACTCTCTTGACTTCCAACGACAAGGATGATGATGGAGAAGAAAGATAACTCTCAACACTGTTGCTTCTTCTCCTGACACTAATGTTGAAGCTGTGAGGAAGTACAAAAAGGCAAAGTAAATTTAATGGGCTGAGAGCAGATGTGTGGCATGGAGTTGATACAACTCAAATGAAGTTTAAACATCTCTGTTTAATTGCTAAGACCTGCTAACTGTACTAACTTAGGCACCGAAGTGTCAATCCTTAGTTTTGCAGGTTCCTCACAATGTTAAATCTTAAGTGAGCCCAACCGGAACCAAAATCACTTCCGGATACTCTTTTGCTGGCGCTGGATGATAACTCAATGTGATCAAGAGCACCACTCCAACCGGAAGCAAAACTACTTCCGGATGATCACTCACTGACACTGGATGATCAAGTCAAGAGAGCACCAGTGCCAGACCAAGGGACACATCACTTCAGAAAACGTTTCAACTTCTTCTATGAAACGTTGTGTCTTCTCTGACTAATTGAAGCAACACGTGTCATCAGGTGTGTCGTTCCAACTTAAAAACTTACGTTACCCAATGTATGAAAATTTGAAAGAAGATGCCCATTCTATCCTCAGAAGTTTTACCTATAAATAGATGTCAATTTTCACTTTCACTTTTCACGTTTACTTACAAATTCTCTGCATATAAAAACTCTTCATCTTCTTCTATGTTCTTCATTTTCTTCATACATCCCTTGGCGTTTTACCACAAACCCACACAAAAATGGCCGGATCCCATGAATCTAACCCAGTTACCCAGAAAATCTCTTCATCCAAGAAACACAAATCGAAATCTGGGAAATCAAGTCACAAGCACTCTGGTAAATCTGGGCATCATGAAGAACATCGCGATGAACATCATGAACATCGTGAAGCTTCTGGGCAAACACCAGGGCAGGATGAAAACGTTCAGGGTCAGCCTGGAACTTCTGGTCGAGTAGAACAGGTAGTGGTTTCTGAACAAGAGAGGGATGCTCAGAGAAAAGGAAAGAAGAAGAAGGTTCAATTTGCTGAGGAGCCTTCCTCCAAGAGGCAGAGGGTTGAAGAAGAAGATGATCCCACAGTATATAGAGATGGGGCATTGGAAAGTGTGGCCGCCAAATTTGAGACATCCACTCCCATCTTCAACCATGGCCTGTTCATCGATCTGGACAAGATGGATGAACTAGGGTTTCCCCATCTGCGCTCTTACTTGGAGAAGTATATGCCTTGGCTGGGCATCAACCAGGACTACAACGTCAACGTCCTGCGAGTCTTTTGCCAATCCCTCTCTGGCAGGGCCAAGTACAGGAAGGTTGATGGGAAAGAGCAAATCCACAAACTCTCCTTCTCCGCCACAGTAAGGGGGAGAACCTTCAGGTTCACGTGGAAGGCGCTGAATGAACTAATGGGGATAACGGATGAAAGCATGAATGAGTGGCTATATCCAGAGGCGCACAAGTACAGCAAGGAGGACCTTGTGACACTATATGGCACCGAAGACAAAAAGGTGTCCAAAATGTCTGATTCATACAGACTGCTGTACTATGTTTACTCCCGGATGATGACTCACAAAGGGGGTAACTTCAATGAATTCGCCAACATTGACAACCCTTGGTTCCCCAGACTTCTCAAACAACAACCTATCAATCCTGGCCAGTTGATCTGCTTAGAGCTTCAGAGATGGTTGACCAATGACAAGTCTGTCCATCTTCCCTATCCTACCATCATTGCCTTCCTCCTTGAGAAGCATCTGATCAAGGCTACATCTACTGTGGAGGAAGAAAATGTCAAGTGTAAGCCTGTGGGAGCAACCAATATTGGGAAGATGGGCATCAAGTACTTCAAGCCTCCTAAGCCCACTCGCTCAGGCTCACAAGCCAGTAGTGCTTCAGGCACTTCAGCCCCCTCTGCATCTGGAGCAGGGGATCAGGAAGTTGACTCACATGCTGGGCCAAGCCGAATTGCAAGAGTGCCAGCCTCTGTTAGAGCTTTTGCCGAGGAAGTAAAGGAAGAGCTTCTTTTTAGGCTGCCTGAAACCTTGGTGGGTCCTCTCCGTGTTGAGTGTGAAGCTGGCTTCCAGCACCAAGGGGAGCGGATCTAGCGGCTCGAGGACAGAGTAGGACAGATCGAGAATCACCTTGCCAGGGTGGATGCAAAATTGGATCTCATCCTCCAGCACCTACAAATTCCCAACCCATCTCAAGGTAACCTACCACCTCCTCCTCCTCCTCAAAACCCTCCTCCACCTCCTCCTCCTCCTCAACTTCCCCCTCCTCCTCCACCTAACACTCAACAACCTCAACCACCACCACAAAATGACCAGCAACACCCACCATCACCAAACGATGACCACCAATCCCAACCTTCCCCTACCCATGATCAAGAAACCCAAGACTCTCCTCAACACTCCCCTCAACACTCTCCTCAACACTCCCCACGCCATTCTCCTAGAAACTCCTCATCCTCACCTTCCTCATCCTCATCCTCACCCATTCTCTCACGCCCTGGCGCTCCTACACGCTCTCCACTCCGCTTCTCCAACCCTACCAATCCAAGCCCTAGACCCATAGGATCTGACACAGCCATTCACCCCCTCAGCCAACCATACAGCGAGTATCCCCGTCTTCAACCACTCACGGATGACCATTTACCATTTAACCCAGTCTCCAACTACCAAGAATACTCCTCCACTCATCCTTATGAGGGCCTCTTTGTCCGCCCCGGTTGGTTCCCCAACCCTCCTCAAACTCCAGAACACTTATCCTCTCCCACATCCTCTACCTCTACCTTCTCACCCTCCCCTCCTAAGAGATTTGGCCCTAAGCCACCACCATCCTCCCCTTCATCCACTCCATCCCTGGCACTCACCCTTGTTGATGATGACAAAAGGGGGAGAAATGTTATGTCTACTCTTCGTCTAAGTATGGCCACAAGGGATGTTCTCAGCCAGCCATCACTCTGGATTGATGAAGACATCACGGCCGCCCTGCGTCGTGCATTTGAGTCCCAAAGGCTGGGTGGTGCTGAGAACCTTATAAGGGGAGAAGCCATCCGGTTCATGAAGCAGAAGAGAGCGGCTGAGCAAGGACCACAATGGGATATGGTTGTGTATGGGCAGAATGAACAATCCTCACAACCTGAGTCATCATCAGAGCCTCCTCCAACTAAAACAGGTAGAAAGATGGTTGAGGAAATCATGATGAAGTGGGGACTCGAGAGACCCAACCATCCTCCCATTGTGATAGCCAAGCCTGTTCCTGCATCCTCTGGGCAAGAGTCTGAGATCCTTTCATCTGAGCAATCTTCTGATCCTCCTCCCTCGTCTGAGCCAGCAGCCAGATTCAGTGAACCCAGGAAGAAGGCCGTTGCTAGGAAACGTGCCAGGAAGTTAATTGCCACCACTGAATCTGATGAGTCTGAGGAAGAGACTCCATCTGACCTACCTGAGCAAGGAACTTCATCTGCCCAGGTTGAGCAAGAAAATCCAGTGGTTCAAGCGGTTCCAATTCTGAAGGAAGTCAAATTGGAAATTGAAGACATGACTCCTGAGGAATTTGAGAAGTTTGGATTCACAGACAAGCTAACCTTTGGTCAGATGGCGTGCCTCGATGCTGACAGAGCAAGCGCCTTGCCCACTCCTCCAATGAGCAAAAGTAAAGGCAAGAGCAAAGGGAAAGGGAAAAGGAAAGCCCAGGAAGTTGAGGAGGATCCCAACTTCCCTGTATGGAATGTGAAAATCCGGGCTGTTCACTATCCCAATGGAGAGGTCTCCTACTTCGACGATGCTACAGGGTTCCCTGGGTATGAAGAAGTGGAGAACATGAAAAGGGCAGTCGAGGAGTCTATTGAGTCAGAAAGGCTCAGAAGGGAAAAAGATGAAAAAGAGCTTCAAGAGATCATTGCCCAGATAAACCAGAGTGAGCGTGAGGCCGAGTTAGCCCAACTACAAAAGGAGAATGAGGAGAGACAGAAGGAGAGGGAGAGGAAAAAGAAGCACAAACACTAAAAACCCAATCCAAAATTCCTTTTTAACTTAGAAATTTTTCTTTTGAATTGATTTCATACATATTTTCCTACTTGCTTAGTAAAATTTATTTGTATACATTCTTTACTTGTATATGTCGTTTGATTGTATACTCTGACTTGTGACTTCTACTTATCAATGATATCTGTCTAAGTTACTTGTTCTTATCCATTGCTTTTATTCCTTTGCTAATCCTTACTTATAAACTTAATCGATAAAACTAGGTTTGTCATCATCAAAAAGGGGGAGAATGTTAGAATCTTAAGTTTTGATGAAGACTAAAATATAGAAGAATAGACTAAGTACTTAGAGAGCAATAGGATAACATAGGATCCCAAGTAAGAGTGCAACCGGATGTGGATTTACTTCCGGATAGACTAGGACTCGCGCACGCGGATGAATGATTTATCCCCCAGCGGCAGCGAGTAACTCACTAGGGAAATAACTTAGCCCATGAGCATTAGGAACACAACCTTAAGACTAGGTTATGATTCAACCGGAAGTGAAAGTGCTTCCTGTTAGATTTAGACTGACGAAGGCTGATAAAATAGAATAACCCCAAGCGTCAGTAAAAATGCAACATCAAGTAAAATAGCTTCCTGTTAAACTTAGACTAACGCAGACTGATAAGATAGATATTACCCCAAGAGTCAGTAAGCTCACTTCGTCAAGTAAGAATGCTTCCTGTTAAACTTAGACTGACACAGGCTGATAAAATAGAATAACCCCAAGCGTCAGTGAAAAAGCCACGTCAAGTGAAATAGCTTCCTGATAAACTTTGACTGGCGCAGACGGATAGAATAGATATAACCCTAAGCGTCAGTAAGTTTACCTCGTCAAGTGAAAGTGTTTCCGATAGCGTAGTGACTAGCGCTGACTGTTGGATTGAGGAACACTGAGCGAGAGTGAGTATTAGTAAACAAAATCCTTCATCCAGTAGTTTTAATTCCGGATGTAAGAGTGCTTCCGGATACATCATAGACTAAGAGGACTAACGTTCAAAGTAAACAATACAGAACATAGTCTAAGTAAGACTACTCCTCATAGCAAACAAGCTTCCTACAGCATGTATAGTTCTTATATATATATTGCTATGTTGGACTAACCGGTATGTACAGAACTTGGTCACATTTCCGGATGCAAATGAGCTTCAGGATGGAAAGACTCTTAGCGTTGAGATTCAGAGATTAACACTTGCAGAGCAAGATTACCACTTGCGAATGACTGAAGATCATCCGTCAGCAAGAGTACAAGAGTAAACATCACATACTCAGAAGTCAGAATGCTTTTGTCAGAGCAGAAATGTCAGGACTACTTTTCAGAGATAAAGCAAGTCAACCCTGCTAAGCATTAATGAAGATGTACTTCTCAACGGTAACATGGGATTAACGGCTATATTCAAACGTTCATATTCAACCTGCCGCCCAAGAAGCCGAGTATAAAAAGGAACATCTACATTCAGAAGAAAGGGGATGAATAGAATATATTATCTGATATATCATCTTCTACATTCCTCTCATCTTCTACTCTCAGATCTGAAGTTGTAACATTCTTAGAGAGTCATTCAGTTGTACTTAAGTGAGTAACATCATCTACTCTTAGAGAGAGTCGTTTGTACTTAAGTGTTTATCACAATCAGTTCATAGAGTGAACATATTTTAAATCCTCTAATTTATAGAGGCTGTTCTAAAGCTTGTGCTTGAAGAACAGGATTATCATTTTGTAAAAGTGAGGGGGAGCATTTAGAGTTTGTCTAAATCTCCATAGGTTGCAAGTTAGCCCGCAAAACTTGTGGTTGTAAAGGTTTGCAGGTGAACCCGTTGTAAAACCTGTGGGTTGTTAGGTGAACCCGTGTTCGTAAAACCTAAAGTGTAAAGGCTTCTCTTGTGCCCGGTTTAAACAAGAATAGTGGATTGGAAATCTCAGGTGTAGCCTGGGGACTGGATGTAGGTCTGGGTGACCGAACCAGGATAAATTTATGTGTGCATAAATTTACATTTAAACATACTACTTTGCATCACATAACATACTGACTTGTGCATACTATAACTTATTATAATCATCATCAAGCACAAGCAGTCTTTGTAAAAGAGTTAAGTTTTTATTCCCTCACCCAATTCACCCCCCCCCCCCCTCTTGGGTGACAGCCACGCATTTCAGAGCCATTTTTTAAAAGATGTGTGCTACATTTGATCCATCAAATTCTGTTTATGTTGGGTGAACTTTTGGCAATAGTAGAGTGCTAGATTTGACCCTTAACCCTTTTTATAATTATTGTATCAAAATGGTTTTATAACTAAATACATAAATATATTATATTTATGAAATAAAAATAAATGTAAAATATAAAAGTGAATAATATAATAAAATATACATTAAACAAATATATACTTATTTCTTAACAGGTTAGTGTAACATGCTTTTTTATACTTTGAATCAGGCCTATTAAGCATAATAGACTAAGAAGAAAGCATTAACATACATTTTTTATAGTATGAGTCTGACTTATTAAGCATAATATATAGAAAAAAAAGAGAGCATGAGCCTAAGTCTAACATGAAAACAAACAGGTCAGGCCATGCTTTAAAAGGCCAGGTCACAGGCCTTTGAAAGCAGCCTATCTATTAGTGATTATTAAAAGGAAAAAAAATGAAATGCATAATATAATATTACCTTTGACAATATTTCTAAAGAAATCAATGGAATTCAGTAATTCATCTTGGGTCTTGCCCGTCCACTGAGAGGCTAGAGACGGGATTGCCCTATCTTCCAAGTAAACTCCAATGCCCGTGAATTTTATGAATTGTCCCTCTATGGTCAACCCTCTTACACCTGCCCACAACCAAATTTAATATCTTCAAATTATGTACTTTTTGTCAAAGCAAAATATTCAGTTTTTTATAATATATTGAAAACATGTGTGCCTTTGCATATCCTAATACATGGTGAATGGATTGTTGATCTTACATTAGATGAGTACATAACAAGAACCAAATCAAATTTGCTAGTAATTAAAACAATGAAAAAAAAAACCATGACTAATGAATGAGCTTGACAATTTATTTCCGACCTATAAAAAAATGGATTAGCATGACAATTTTCGTATAATGATGATTTCGTGTAATGATGAGACTATGTAAACCAATTCTCTACTAGAATCATTTTGACTATCAAAAAAACTAGAGCACGTACCACCAGGGAGATAGAGAAAAGCCGGTAATATGGGCTAGTTAATTGGATTCAGGTTGTGCCCGAAAACAGTATGAAAAATGGGTCAGGCCCACAAACAACGTTGTTCATGTTTCGAGCCATCCCATATTAAACCCATTTTTAACTAATTTTTCCCCTTTTTCGATAGAGTTTCTCCCTTATTTACAATAAAATTATAATTGAAAAAGTAGGGTTTGTTATTGGTTTTAGGGTTAAGGGTCAAATCTAGTACTCTACTATTGTCAAAAGTTCACCGAACATAAAAAAGAATTTGATGACTCAAATGTAGCACACATCTATTCAAAATGCTTCAAATCTAGCATTTATGTCATGTTTAACGGGCCTAACCGTTAAGGTTGACATGATCATGCCACGTCATCCGCCACATCACCCAGTTATGTCACGTCACCTGCCATGTCACCCAATGGGCCCACTTACTATCCATGATTAGGTGATGTGGCGGATGTCGTGGCATGATCGAGTCAAACTTAACGGTCAAACCCGTTAAACATGACGGAAATGCTAGATTTGACCCATTTTGTAATAGATGTGTGCTACATTTGAGCCATCAAATTCTTGTTTATGTTCCGTGAACTTTTGTCAATAGTAGAGTGCTAGATTTGACCCTTAACCCTTCGTATAAAAGGGTGAAGAGGCAAATTTGCCAATAACAATTACCCAAAGGGAGAATCTAACACAAATTAAAGAAACATTTTAAAGGAGCAAATTTACTAATTGACTTTTTACGGTGTAAACATGTAAATATTGTTATTAAACTGGAGCAGACCCAAAACTAACGTTAATTGGTGTACATGTGGCACCACATGTGATAGTCAACGAACATGTTGGCATATGACTTGGATAATAAAAAAGGACGAGGGTGCAAATTCGCTAATGGCAATTACCAAAAGCGGCAGCTGGCATAAGAAAACATTTTCAAGCAACAAATTTACCAATAAACCTTTTTTATGGTGCAAAAATGCTAGTTGGTAAATTTAGATAAAAGGCGTACACGTTGGCATCCTTCCCTCACTAGAAACCCTCACTTGATCACCACCACCATTATTGCTGCCTACTGATCTGCCCTTCGAGTTCAGGGTCGCCGCAAACCCCTCCACCAAACCTCTACCCTTCTCTTACTCACAAATTACCACATTTGTGTTTCCCCTCTCCATCAGTAAACCCCAAAACAACACCCTTTGCGCCATTGAACCAAACTTCTCCACCCACCATATTTCTTCCACAACCCACTCCAAGCACCGCCATTTTTGACTTGCTCTTCACCCTATTTAAACCCTAATGCCAATTTTTGGGTTCCATCTTCCCCTTCAAATCTTTTGTTAACTTTCTTTAATGTAGGTATTCCTCTTTTCTCAATTTAATTCCTTTTTAGTTTAGGTTAGATTAGAATAATGTAGTGTAGATTAGTGGGGTTGGGCATGATTGATTAGAAAAGAACAAGGGTGCCTAGTTCTTATTTTTTTGTTAAACACTGCCCGGTAATCCAGCGCCTATTGATAACCGACTAATCCGGACTCGAGGGGTAGAAGTGTTGCCCAAATAGCTAGGCAGACAAGGTTGTCTCCTATCCCAGTGAGAGTGCTTCCCGGGATTCGAACACGCATCTTCATCCTTAAAGGGGCTGTAGCCCACTTACCAGCTCAACCAACTACCCATTGGTAAAGGATCACTAGTTCTTTGAACAAAGAAATTGATAATTTGTAATTTTGAATATGACTTTTAATGAGCCACACTAATTGTGTGCGACTGATTTGAACAAGGATGCTAATCGGTGCTAGATGCCCCCTTTTTTTGTAGTTGTCATAGGCAAATTTGCTCCTGGAAAATGTTTTTTTATGCTACATGCTCCTTTCGGTAATTATTGTCATTGGCATATATTTGCATCTTCACACTTTCTTTCCATTAAGATGCTAATTTGTTTGTTGACTGTCCAAAGTGGCACCACATATTCGCCCGTCTGTCTATGGGCTACTTTATTAGCTAGTTTGCTAACGACGTTGTCAATTTTGCACCTTAAAAAAGTCAATTGGTAAATTTGTTCCTCGAAAATGTTTTTTGTGCCAGATGCCCCTTTTAATAATTTTCATTAGCAAAATTGCACCTTCGCTCTTTAAAAAAAAGATTGAAATGGAGAAATCAGGTTTGAGTTGCCCCATAGGTATGACATGTTAACCCATCATGGGCTCAGGCTCTTGTCGGAAAGACTTATTTTAAATATGACCCAAAGTTATTTGAGTCTATGCATAACCATATTTTTACGGGTTTTAGTTTTAGTTTGGCCCACGGGCTTCAACCCAAATTTTACCTGTTCTTAAGAAAGTAGAATTAAAGATATATTAATAAGATAATTATAAAAAACAATTGTAATTATAAAAAAACAATTATATTTTAATATTCTGTAATTTTGGATCAATTGATTCTTTCAATCATTTTATCACTATTTTTAGAAATTATTTATTCTTGCAGGAATGTTATGACCGAACTATAAAGTTTATGAGCCAATAAATTGAATAGTTATAAACATGAGAGATTTTTTAACCCTCATAACATTAAAGGTTGATTTGAAACAAATAAAACGTAAGAAATTGAGTTGATATTGAATGAAATTATTAAGAATATAAACAATAATTATTTTGTTAACGTTTCGGAAATAACATGGTCAACGTCTGTGATATAATACTCCCTCTGGTCCTAAATATAAGACCTAGTTGACTTTTTTAGAAAAATCCTCTAAAAAGCCAAATAAGTTAATTATAAATTGATTTACCTAATTTTTTCCCTTAGACTAGTTTATTTTACCTATAAACTAATGTATAATCTAAAAATATATCAAATATGTCATGATTTAATAGCCTATTTCGCAACTTTAATCTCTTCAAAAAAAGTCAATTAGGTCTTATATTTAGGACCGGAGGTAGTAGTAAACATCCATCTTCTCAGTTCATTTTTCTCTTTGTTTTGGTGGCCATAGACACTTCACAAAACTAATTAATTCAAATTAAAATAACTCAACCCAAAACTTCTGCACATGCCCATCAAAATCAGACAACATAAAAGCAACACAGTGCATAAGAAAAAGAGGTAGAGAAATAAACCTGCACCACCAAGATAATATGACTTGCCGGAGCGGGCTGGAGGCGTCACAATGGCTGGGTACTCGAGGAACTCAACCGTCAATCCGGTGAGGGATGCCAGTCTCATTGCTATATATGACAAACGTTGAAAAGCTAGAAGAATAAGAATAATGTGATTTGCTGAAGATTTGTACGCAATGGATGTATTTTGAGAAATGAAGGCTTTGATTGGTGATATATATAGGAAACAAACTTTACCCCACTTTTTTTTTTAATATTTGGTTAAAAAAGAAGTTGCATTTAACTGGCCTGAAAAACAAATAGAAAAGTGTCACTGTCAAGGGTTTCAAACGTAATGGTTTCCCATATACGTTTAGGTCAAATGTATGACATTTCTTAATGAAACAAATGTAACACAGTCAAAAGAAAAATTTATTATTCTAAAAAGTAAATATAACTTTCAAGAAATTTTACTTATTCACACGTAAGGATATTGACAAATAGTTTAAATCATATTTCAATTGTTTACGTATGCCTTTAATTTTCTAATACATTTAAGTAAGGGGAAGAGAAAGGATTGAAGAAAGCTTTTTCTTTCTTCAATCCTGTACGCCCCTTCCTCTCAACATCAAAAGAGAAAGCTTTGTGAATTGGAGAAAGGATTGAAGAAGGTGGTTCTAAATGGTTTAGTAAGGGGAAGAGGAAGAGGAAGAGGAAGAGGAAGAGGAGGGGTGAGGTTGGTTTAATAATTTTTTATTTTAAAAGTGAGACTCACATCTTCAAAAATTATATTAATTAAGTCATGGAGAGTATTTTAGTATTTTCCAATAGCTCAGTAGCCAAATGAACCATTTTTATTGTTCATAGGCCAGAATAAGTCCATTTATTATTTGTAAGCCAAATTAATACTTTAGAAATAGTTCATAGGCCATAATGATCTTTAACCCTATTATATACCCCCAATGTTTTGTGGACCAGTGTGGTATAAAATTTTTCAAAAAATATAAAAACCACCCCAACAGTTTGCTTGACTGTGAGTATTTTTTATAAAAAGAAGGGAAATAATACATCCCAACAGTCATATAACTGTCGGGGTGTATATAATTTTTTTTAAATAAATATATATACCCCAACGGTTACTGGACTATTGGGGTATAATTTTTTTTTTGAAAAAAAATTAAAAACACACCAATGTTATATGACCGTTGGGGTGTTTTTTATTAAAAAAATGTAATAAATACCAATACCAGCGGTTCTGGAACCGTTGGTAGGCTGGCAAAAAATTTAGAACTGCTGCTAAGCTAATAAAGCTTAAAAGTTTCTGTTGACTCATACTTTTTTCCCGTGGTTCACTGTTAACCGTGTGAATGTGTGTACATCCCAACGGGTTTCCTTGAACCGTTGGAATGTAAGTGTCGTTGTGCAGACAATTTTTTGTAATGTATCTGATAGTAATTAAAGAGGAAGGATTTAGGAATACCTGGATGCAATGTGAGATGTGTGTGTATGCACACACGCGTGTGCTTATCATAGTAGGAATCACAAGATTATGGACTCTTTATATATTTTAGAAGCACTTGAAAAAAGAAAACTCAAAGCAGAGAGGTCTAAGAGAAAAGTCTGGGAGAGACGGTAGACTCTGTGTTTTTGTTTCCATTATTAGACTCTCCCTGATTCCTTAAATAGACTTTTTATCAAACTTTAGATACCTTTAAAGGAAAAGACACAATCTTTTCATTTAATTTTAAATTAAATAAAAATGGGTAAATTACACTTAATAACTCAATAGTGTTGAATAATTATATTCAGACCTTAAGTACTCATTTGAACTCAAATTGAAATTTACCAAGGATGAACTAGTCCTGGCCTATTTTCTTGTATCTGAGAATTGAGAAATTGAATAAGAGAGATAAAATGGAGAACCTTGAGTGAAGTGAAATAAAGATTATGAAGACTAATGGAATATAACCAATAAAGTGGAAAACATGACAAAATTTTCTGGAGCTTTTAATTTCGTAAAAAGTTTTATATTTCTTTTTTTACAAAACACTTAACTAGTTTACCATTAAACAAGTTTTTAGGTTTTTAAGAAAAAACATATTGTTACAAAAACCATAAATCAAACAATACCTAAGACGCTATCTGTTTTCCACTTAATCTTTTTTTTTAAAAAAATGATAGTCTCATGATTTTTATCAACTTTCTAATAATATTTAATAAAAGTCTAACTTAATAGATAATACTAATTACTAAGACATTTGATATTTTTTATATAACATTTGTTTTTAAATATGACAATCTATTCAAAATCGACCTCAAATTTAGGCTAATATACATCGCACATGTAAGCATCTATCTTTGGTATATTTCAAGATCCTTAAAATATAAATATATGTTATTATAATTTTCAAAACCCATTTAGTCCTATAGGATGACCTAAGGATATTGTAAATCTCTATTGTGGGTAGTTAGGTGGTGTTCATCAACACTTACCACAAATTGTATATCCAACATCAAAGTTTATTTCAGATTGACTATATAATGCACTTGTAGAAAAATGAAAGTAGAGCCGAGACGTATCAATCCTGCCCGCTGAGTTCAACTCAACCCGCTATAAAAAAGCGGGTTGGACCGAAGAAATTTGAGCCCACTTATATTGAGTCGAGTCAACCCTGTAGCCCGATTATTTTGGGTTGGGTCGGGCTACCCATAGGGTTGGTGAGTTAGACCGCTTAATTTTTTTTTTTAAAAAACTATCTGCCTTTTCTTCCATTCTTTCACGTCTTCTTCTTTCTTTTCATGTTTAATTTGAATTTGTTTTTAGGTTTTGTTTTGAAGTGTGTGAGGTTTCAGATTTTTGTTTTGAAGTGTATGTAACATAAATATGTGAGTTTAAGTATATATTAAGCTTATGAGGAAGGAATTATCGTCAAGGTCATGGATATATATGTTCTTAAATATGAGGTTTCCCACTTGGGATTGAAAAAGGACTGCAAAGAAGTCCTTTGACATTGTAATATATTATAGATATTTTTAGCTTTGTTGTTGGGCATGTTGGCATCTGCTCTCAAGTCCTCAAATAATTCCATAGACATCTTCTACATCCTCTTCAAAGATAATACTCTCCAAAGCTAATATATTCACCCAATAACTATATTTGCAAACAATGAAAACGGACTGCTGCACGTAAAAATAAACTATTGATCTGAGTCGCTTCCCTTATGGAACTCTGTCCTTTAAAGGTATTTCGGGACCTCCAGCAAGCTTCAGACGCGGCTCTCCCCAGGATTAAACAGACACTCCCTGCTAAAATAGCAAGACCAACAGAACAGTGAAAGTAAATAGTAATTCACAGAATTATTAAATTAGAAAATTATAATATCAAATAGGTTTGCAAAAAAATACATAGAAAACATAAAAAGATAAACATGGATAGGCCAGAAATGAGTCGGCGCCGTCGCAAAAACCCTATCATCTTCTTCATCTTTTTTTCATGAGAATTTGTGGGTAGAAAATAACCGTCACCGGTAGAAAAGCCATTGAGTAGTGGTTGTTCAAAGAACCATCCCAAAAGATCCACACCTCTTATCAGCAATAAACCAATCAAATTGGTTTTCAAAGAAGCTCCATGAGTAGATCTCACAGAAATAAATATACCCACAAAACTAATACATAAGATGACGATTGAGTAGAAGAAATTTCTCTTGTCGTCGAAACTCTTAGACCAATTTATTTGAAAATGAAAGAAACACAGACCAATGAAAGTGACAGACGTCTCATTCCCCGGCATGAACCAGAGAAGGAGACGCCGATGAAAAAACTCGTACGACGACGAAAGAAGAGATCCCACCACCATCCAAAAAGTTTGAGAGGAGGGGGAGAGAAAATATTTAGTGATACCATATATAAACACCAAAGTATCTGAACGTTACTACCCTCACAAAGCCAATGAATCTTACGTTACTAAACTACAATGAAAATGAGTAAAACCTTTTAACTTGATTTAACCTTTTTGTCGCCTTAAAAATTAATCAAAACAAATCAATACTCTAATCCACTAGTTGTATAGTAGAGAGTATAGGTCTTTTCCTCAATCTAGGTTAAAATCTTGCCAATCCTAAGAAATAGTCACGCAAATTAATGTTCAACTTGAGAGAGAATTGTTTACTAACAAACTACAATTATCAACTAAAAATCTAAAACAAACCGAAAATATAAGTGTGAAATCAAGAAGTGAATCCTCCTCCTTCAAGCCTCAATTTGTGCTACTTGAATGATAGGCCTCATGTGACAATTTCCTCTTAATATAACTAGGTTAAATCGACCTAAGCTTCTTAAATCTAAGAAACTTAAGTTAATTTAAACTAATTAATCAAGAAACCCTAGCTTAACCTTCATGCATTTTCATAGGCAACATAGAACCTAAATCTAGATTCTAATTATATGATTCACTTAAAGAAACAACCACAATGTAATCACATATAATTGTTCTCATAAAGCTACAAAAAGTATAAGCCTAACACACATGAAAATCAAGTTTCCTAGAAGTTAGGTTACAAGTTTGAAGAATAAATGAACTCCACATGGAAATCTCCAAATAGAATCCTAGTTCTAACATACCTAAAGACTTAGACATGAAAGAACTAAGATGAATACAAACTTGAAAACCTAGAAGTAGAAATTCTCACACAAGGCCAAATCCATGAAGCTCATAGCACAAATCTTGACTTGAAGGAAGGAGAGGAGAGCTTAGCCAAGCTTGGAGATGGAAATGATGATGAATTTGCGTGGAGGAGCCATGGATTTGAGGTGGAGGCCGAGAGTTTTGGTGAGAATGGTGAAAAGGATGAGAGAAAAGTGAGAGAAAATGAGATGAAGAGAGAGAAAGGTATGTGGTAGTTGTCACAAATGAGAGGTTGGGGTTTTATTTAATGAAGTGAAGTTTGGGTTAATGAGAGTGATTAGGAGTTGATGAGTTGTCAAGTGGTGTAAATGGGTTGTCAAAAAGATATTTTTATGGTTATGGAGGGAGGTAGGCCAAATTGATGAGAGGTTAGGGAAGGAAGGGTATTTTTGGAATGTGGTGAGAAATGAGGATGAATGTGGTCATGAATTGGTCTAAATGCATTTCCAAAGCTTCCACCTTTTTCTCCAATTGATTGTGCTCCCAAAAATGCCCTTAATGAGGCCTTCAACTTTGAATTTGAATTTTTGGCTCCATATTACCCCTTTTGGAAATGTGCAAATCCCTTGTTTTTGACAAAAGGGGTAACTTTTGTCTTATGCCTTTGTCTTTCCCTCCAAGCCAATTCCTTGCACTCCAAGCTATCCCAAAGGGTTGTGGGGCCCACGTGGGACCCCCCTACACATGAAAACACACAACTAGTCAAAAATGACCAAAATACCCTTGGTTACTTAAAATGCAAGTAATTAAGCTAGGATTTTGCATATAATCACCTATAAGCATGTGCACATAAAATCACCAATAATGATCAAATATAACAATTAAACCTCACTAATTAAGCTCAAATGCACATGCTTAAACATATAAATTTTGGTCCAATCAAACCCCCCACACTTAATCTTTGAACTCCGGGCAAAGTCATGCAAAAAGACTAAGTTAATCATTAAGCATAGTGAAGGCAATTGGAATTGTCATAGAGTACAAGTTGATCTTTTTGAACCTTTCCCTAGACCATCACATGGGCCAAATCTAAGAATACAAAGTGGAAACAAGTTTAACAAGTAACTAGAATTAGGAGGGAATGCTAAAAGAGATTTTCCTCACCGGATTTAAGTGCTTGCACTCAATCTCTCAAGTTAGGAATAATGCCTAACTAGGGTCTTTGTGATCACTCTTTGGCTCAATGCATTCCACCTCACCATAGGCTTGTAATAGTTCTTAGTTCTCCACCCATTAGTATGCATGGCACAATCAAATCTAGGGGACTTTGGGGGTTGAATGGAAGGCTAATAATGAATGGTGAATGATGGATAGTAGTCAATGACCAATAATATGAACAAGTAGCTACCACATATACTTGCAATACAATAAATCCAATTCCCACAAAGTATGCTACATCTCTCTCTTTTTTTTTTCCAAGCACTTTGTGCTTCTCTCATTTTTTTTCTTTTCACTCTTATGCCTTTGGCATACTCAAGCACTTTGTACTTTCATTTTTTTTTCTTTTAGGCCTTCGGCCTTATTATTTTTTTCTTCTTTTTCTCTTATTTTTCTTGGCCTTTGGCCACTTTTCTTTTCTTTTTCCACTCTAGTACCTCTCGGCCATATAGGCTTTTCACTCATGTAGCAAGTTTTTAACAAGATACAACAATACAACACTAATATAAATGCAAGCATATGCTATAGTCACTTATTCACACATTGGTCAAGGTGATAGAGAAGAAAAGTGAATGGCCCAAAGGGGTTAAATCAAAAGATAATATTTGGTTGGCTTGTGTTTGGGTCAAGAGGGTTTAGAAATGAAATGCCCCTTTCCTCTTAAATTGTACCATGCATTGTGATCTTGAACAAGAACTATGACAAATTCTAGGAGGTGGAATAACTATTGGCCCACTCAATTTGGTTGAAGGCTTCTCACTTTATGGCTTACTCTAATTAGTCTCTTCCTCCTTAAGAAAAGTTAAGTGAGAAACTAGCTTCCTCTTTGTACATTAAAAGTGCCCCAAGCAATGCCCTAAGTAGTCATTCCAAAAATTCTACTTACACACTAGAGGATAATTCCATTTACTTTCAAGAGCCATGATCAAGTTAAACTTCCTACACAATCATGCCAAATAAGTCCACAAATCAAGTGTGAAAGCTTTGAATTAGACCACTTTTAAGCACATAATACACCCCCCACACTTAAAGCATGCATTGTCCTCAATGGGACCAATCAAATCAAGTAGGAAGGCATAAAACATAGGCAAGGCAGCAAGTAATAAGGCCGGGCAGTCCAAGCATGCAAATGACCATCATGAATTATTCACAAAAACAAACACTAAACACAACCTAAACACATGTTTATAATTTTGTTTTTCTAACCACCTATAACAAAATACTAGAAATTAAACCTAACACAATTCTATATTTTCTTCTAACAAATGTCTTCCCCCACACTTGAGATATTAGACTAAGCAAAACAAGTGAGGAAAGGATAGAAACAACCTTTAGGGAGGCTTGAAATTATCCTTGAAGAATAGGAACTTGTGGCCATGAATTTGGTGAATTCGGCCAATTGGAAGCTTCTTCATTATGCTTTTACCAAAAGCATCGCATGTGGCTTGGAGCTTCCTAGTAAGTTCCCTTGCGGCCTTAATGAACTCCCAATATTCCTTGTGCATCCGAAAAGTGCCTACAACATGAAACAAACTTCCCTTGTGCAAGGGGTTGTAGACATGCAAATAGGGCATAGAAATGGTGGTATCATGACAAGGAATAGGGAAATGGGTAGGGGTAGCATCAACAGAATCAAGGCATGTATGCTTAGGAAAATCATGAGACATGCTCTCAAGCTTAACACTTTCATCCAAATGATCAATCATGCAAACATTATCATATACAAAAGAGCAAGAATCAAGAATTGGCAATCTTGAAGGAACAAGATTATTCCCATGCATACTCAAAGCTCTAACATGTTGGCTTACCCACTCATCCATCAAGCCTTCAATAAAGTTTAAACCAAGCAAGGAATACCTCTCAAATGGATGCTTCATAGCTTCGTAGACATTGAATTTGAACAATTGATCATCCACTTTCATTGTCAAGAAGCCCTCATTTAAATGGAGAAGTATGCTTGCGTCAACTTGTTTCCCTTTTAGATTTGAACTTCCACTAACTTGTGAGAGGCTAGAGCTCCCCTTTAAACCATCTTGATCAAGTAGAAGTTCTTCATTAAAACCTTGGGAATTAGGGTGCTTTGCATTATTCAATGCAACCCAATTGTCGACCTCATCCATTGGAGCATCACTCAAGACAACATCATCGCCATTGGTTGTAACTAATTCAAGTGTTTCTTTGGATTCCATGTCAACAACCAAATGACTAGAAACATCATCATCAACAAATTCTAAAAATTCATGAGTTAATGCACATGTATGGTTCGGCAAAGATGGTGTAGGAACATGCTTGACATCATGTAGAAACAAGTGATCATGATAAGGCAAAGTATCAAGCTCAAGTGAATCAATAGGTATGTGCTTATCAAGAGTTAATGCATCATCAATCAAAGAATTAGACATGATCAAAGAATCTTCAAGTAATGGCACATCAAACTCATGAAAGCATGCATCCTTTTTAGGTTTAGGATTCACATTATCTTTTGTCCCACCGTTGGCACTCAAAGAATTAGATCCAACACTTTTATAACGACGCCATGCATAGCAAACCACACACATGCTCAACTCATCACATTCACAAATAGGATTAGAAATATCAACACTAACATCATCAACAATGTCATGCCTAGTCTCATGCAAAGGGGCATGCAAAGGAGTGGAATCCTCACAAACAATATGAGTATCCAAATCACAACTAGGAGAATCACTAGGCAAAACAACATTAGACTCAAGGATGCTAGGTGATTCCACAACTATTTCCTCATCAACCTCATCATCACTTAAAGAACAAGATTCATCTATGGGGAAATGAGGTATAGATGTGGGTGAAGGGTGTGGAGTCTCAACTTCTACCAAAATTGGTGTATCATGTACCCTAGGATCGGCCTCATGGATCAATGGGAGTGCATCAACCGTCTCTTTACTAAATGAATTGGCCAATGAATCAAGAGAGGCATCCATTCTATCCATCGTATCTAACATGACCTTCAACTTGGCTATCATATCCTCACTCCTACTAAAAGAAGAAGAAGCTTGAGGAGCTTCATATAGTATAGAGGAATGGGGTGGTGGTTCATAGGGTGGGTGATATATAGGAAAGGATGGTTCATGAAGGGGAAATGAGTTATATGGTCCATCATCATCATGAGGGGGAAATGGAGGAAGTGGTTCATGATAATGTGGAGGAGATGATGTTGGTTCATAGGGTGGGTATGTTAATGATGGTTCATGGGGTGGGGTATAATCATGATGTGGAAATGAAGGATATGGTTCAACATAATTATGAGGTGGACATGGATGGAGTGGTCCCTCATAATGGTAGTTGGGAAAATTATGATGAGGGTGAAATGAGGGGTTAAATGGAGGATGTGGTTCATCATAAGAAATGGAAGGAGAATATGTGGAATAGGATGGGGGATATTCATAATCATGATGGTAAGGTTGAGGTGGAGGACACCCTAAGAACTCATCCTCTTGACAAGAGCTATATGAATGTGAAGGTATATTATGAGGTAATCCATAAGAATCATGATATGATGCATGATATGCATTAGGAGAAAATTGAGAATGCATGGAAGGATGTTGTGCAAAATCATGATATGTGTCATTCCAATCCATGTTTCCTTCCTATATGCACATGACAAGTACAACTTTGTCACCAAAACAACCCATGTTCTTGATGAATGATGTGTAAAAATGAATGCAATGAATGAGTGCACAATGTAGGCAAAAATTGCTCAAAGTCTGAGCACACTTCCAGCCAAGTCAGACACCTAAAATCCCTGCAAAACAAACCACCAAAACTAGCCAGCAAAAATACCAAACAATCCAGCACAGTCCAGAAAAATCAAGTCTAAGAAGCACTAAAGTGAGTGCTTTCAAAAATGAGTTGAGCACTGCTCAAATTTAATCCCTGCAAAAGAAAACCACAAGAACAGCCAGCAGCAAACCAGTAAAATAAGTCCAGAATAGGTAATCATATCCAGAAATGGAGCACAAGAAAATGCTTCCAATGTGCTTAACAATTGTGCGCAAAACAAGCTTGCAAAAGTCCAAAGATATGGACACAAGACAGCCAATAGCAAGGCCCCAGAATAGCCTCAAAGATGCTTAAAAAGTCCCTGCAAAGTGTTAGAAAAACCTGCACAAAGGCCAGCAAAACAAACCACAAAACAGTGCAAATATCACAAAGTTCCGGTTAGAAAATGAAGGCAATTAGAGCACCTTTTTCACAGTAATTTCTAACCAAAATTTCCAGAATAACCAGGCAGATATAAATAACAATGAATCAGCTTTCAAACAGACCAAACACTGCTCAAAACAGATTAGTACAACACAAACAGTTTTGGTTCAAAGTCAGCAGTGCAGACTACAAATCCAGAAACACAGGGCAGTTTCAAAAATTCACCCCGGACAGTATACAACGAAGTTTTGAGCAAATGATATACCAAAATAAAGCTCTAATCCTGTAGTTTCAGCAGTTAAAACAGTTTCATAAAATTCTTTGTACGTTGTTCCCAGTTTTGAAAAAAAGTTCTCTGAAATGTCAGTGTTGTCCAGCCAGTGTCAGCAAACAGGGCAGATTTGAAAAATTAATTCCAGAAAGTAGAGAACGAATTTTGAAACAAGTAATATATCCCTGGAAAGCTTAAGATGTGTAGTATAACCACAAGAAACAGTTTTGACAAAATCGAGCTACACAATTAAAAGTTGCAAAAGTAAGCAAACTGGTCACACAGTGAACTTCCGGCTAACAGTCCAGTTTCAATGATTTGTTCCAGACAGCACAGAAGGAGTTTAGGTGCACACAATATATCACTAGAAAGCTTATAACCTGTAGTTTAAGCACCTAAAACAGTTTAGCCAGATTCTGGACAGATTGTTCCCAGTTTTCACAACAAGAAATCTGACCAAACAGGACTTCCAGACAGATTTTCCAGCAAACATGCAAGTAACTTCTTAAAACTTCCTAGGCTAACTAGAGCAGCCTAAAACACTTCAAATCAGTCACAAATGTCCAGAATACAAGTGAGCAATGTCCAGAATTCACAAAATCAGAATAATGCTCAAAATCACCAAAGTAACCGAATGGTAAACTAAACTACAACAAATTAAAATGTGACAACCTAAACCTAAAATTAGCAAGATTAATCCTAAATTGGCAACGGCGCCACTTGATTTAACCTTTTTGTCGCCTTAAAAGATTAATCAAAACAAATCAATACTCTAATCCACTAGTTGTATAGTAGAGAGTATAGGTCTTTTCCTCAATCTAGGTTAAAATCTTGCCAATCCTAAGAAATAGTCACGCAAATTAATGTTCAACTTGAGAGAGAATTGTTTACTAACAAACTACAATTATCAACTAAAAATCTAAAACAAACCGAAAATATAAGTGTGAAATCAAGAAGTGAATCCTCCTCCTTCAAGCCTCAATTTGTGCTACTTGAATGATAGGCCTCATGTGACAATTTCCTCTTAATATAACTAGGTTAAATCGACCTAAGCTTCTTAAATCTAAGAAACTTAAGTTAATTTAAACTAATTAATCAAGAAACCCTAGCTTAACCTTCATGCATTTTCATAGGCAACATAGAACCTAAATCTAGATTCTAATTATATGATTCACTTAAAGAAACAACCACAATGTAATCACATATAATTGTTCTCATAAAGCTACAAAAAGTATAAGCCTAACACACATGAAAATCAAGTTTCCTAGAAGTTAGGTTACAAGTTTGAAGAATAAATGAACTCCACATGGAAATCTCCAAATAGAATCCTAGTTCTAACATACCTAAAGACTTAGACATGAAAGAACTAAGATGAATACAAACTTGAAAACCTAGAAGTAGAAATTCTCACACAAGGCCAAATCCATGAAGCTCATAGCACAAATCTTGACTTGAAGGAAGGAGAGGAGAGCTTAGCCAAGCTTGGAGATGGAAATGATGATGAATTTGCGTGGAGGAGCCATGGATTTGAGGTGGAGGCCGAGAGTTTTGGTGAGAATGGTGAAAAGGATGAGAGAAAAGTGAGAGAAAATGAGATGAAGAGAGAGAAAGGTATGTGGTAGTTGTCACAAATGAGAGGTTGGGGTTTTATTTAATGAAGTGAAGTTTGGGTTAATGAGAGTGATTAGGAGTTGATGAGTTGTCAAGTGGTGTAAATGGGTTGTCAAAAAGATATTTTTATGGTTATGGAGGGAGGTAGGCCAAATTGATGAGAGGTTAGGGAAGGAAGGGTATTTTTGGAATGTGGTGAGAAATGAGGATGAATGTGGTCATGAATTGGTCTAAATGCATTTCCAAAGCTTCCACCTTTTTCTCCAATTGATTGTGCTCCCAAAAATGCCCTTAATGAGGCCTTCAACTTTGAATTTGAATTTTTGGCTCCATATTACCCCTTTTGGAAATGTGCAAATCCCTTGTTTTTGACAAAAGGGGTAACTTTTGTCTTATGCCTTTGCCTTTCCCTCCAAGCCAATTCCTTGCACTCCAAGCTATCCCAAAGGGTTGTGGGGCCCACGTGGGACCCCCCTACACATGAAAACACACAACTAGTCAAAAATGACCAAAATACCCTTGGTTACTTAAAATGCAAGTAATTAAGCTAGGATTTTGCATATAATCACCTATAAGCATGTGCACATAAAATCACCAATAATGATCAAATATAACAATTAAACCTCACTAATTAAGCTCAAATGCACATGCTTAAACATATAAATTTTGGTCCAATCAACGTGATAATTGCATATGCTAGAAGGAATTGAAAGGTTATAAAATCTTTTGAATCAGTTACAAAATAAAGATCATTTTAATGTTATGATGTGCAATTATTTTGATTCATTAAAAGGCTAAAGTTCAGGAAGGAATAAAGGCTAAAACAATACTACCTCCGGTCCTAAATATAGGACCTAATTAACTTTTTTTTTTGTGAGATTAAGGTTGCGAAATAGGTTATTAAATGATGACATATGTGATATATTTTTAAATTATCCATTAGTTTATAGGTAAAATAGAGAAATTCTTAGGTGCACCTGGTGCACCAGCACATTTGTGGTCTGGCCAATTATAACTTGACATGTCAATTAAAATAAATCCTAATAAGCTTGCTGATGTGGCATAATATTGAATTAAAAACTTCACAATTAATCTATAATCTTTTCTCTCACTTCTCCTATTTTCATGGACCCACAACTGCTTCTTCTTTCGAAAAAAACAACTGCTTCTTCTTCCCCAAATTCAGTTATCCTTGTTTCTGTTCTCCTTACACGCACGCAAGAGCCATAAATTTTGCAGGGACCCCAAGTGTACATTTATACTTTATTCTTTCGATCTTGCCCAAAGTTTCAATTTTTTCCATCACCCATTTCCAAAGATTGAATTTTTCCCATTACACATTTCCTAAAATGAATTCAAACTATGGCAAATCAGAACCAGCAGAAAGGTTCTTCAACCTCTTTGAACAACTTCAATTTCGACTATCAGATTGAATTGACCAAATTTCTCAACGATAGAAAACCCAACTTCATCCAATTCAAATTTCAACCATTTTCAAAGTTTAGAAACGGCCAACTCACATAACAAAAACGACGAAGAAGAGTCGTCCAGTGGACAAGGAGATCAGAAACTGGTGATTTTGGGGAAGAAGCAGTTGTGGATCCACAAAAATAGGCACTAAAGGGAGAGAAGAAATTAGAAATTAATTGATAAGTTTTTAATTCAGTATTATGCCACATCAGCAAGCTTATTAGGATTTATTTTAATTGACATGTCAAGTTATAATTGGTCAAACCACAAATGTGCTGGTGCACCAGGTTCACCTAAGAATCTCTCGGTAAAATAAACTAGTTTAAGAGAAAAAATTAGGTAGATCAATTTTTAATTGACTTATTTTGCTTTTTTAAGGATTTTTTAGAAAAATTCAATTAGGTCTTATATTTAGGACTGGAGGGAGTATATTTTTATGTCAGCAGTAGTACTCATTTTTTTATCAGGAAACAGAATTTTTTTTTAATTTAGAAAATTAGAATACAAAATAGGTCTGCAAAAAGAAAATTCAAATGATAATACATAAAAAACCTAAAAAGGTAAACATGGATAAGAGTGAGCCGCCGCCATCGCAAAAACCCTACCATATTCTTCATCTTTCCTTCATGAGAATTTGTGGGTAGAAAAGAACCGTCACCGGTAGAAAAGCCATTGAGTAGTGGTTGTTCAAAGAACCATCCCAAAGGATCCACACATCTTATCGGCAATAAACCAATCAATTTGGTTTTCAAAGAAGCTCCATGAGTAGATCTCACGGAAACAAATATACCCACAAAACTAATACATAAGTTGAAGATTGAGTAGAAGAAATTCCTCTTGTCGTCAAAACTCCTAGACCAATCTATCTATATATAATAACAAGATCACTAGGAGCCCCTCTATTTGACATTTGTCATGTCTAACTAAGTGACAAGTGTCCCTTTTAATTCTCGCTTCTCTCCCTCTTTTTTAAACTTCCTATCCCACTTTTCCCTCTTCTCTTTTTAAAATCCTTTCCAATTCAATTTGACTTTACTTATTTCTCATATTCCCTCTCTCTTCACCCACGTTTTTGTTGGGAAGTTTTTTTCGCTTCGCATATAACTTCATGTCATTCTCTCTCTCTCAATGTGTTTTTATTTCTTTAGTGGAAGTTATATCTGGACATTTCAAGATTATGGTTTCAGTGTATTTATTCTTCACCATCGTGCCTTTCTCTGATTTTCGACGCAAAAGATAAATAGATGGACAGAAGTATATCTTTATTCTTCCTATCTGCGGGGCCAAACACGAGTGAGCAAGGTTGTCTTCATCTGATTTGTCTAACAACCCCATCTTAGCGCACAAATCACAATTTCAACACAATGGGCTATAAGAAAGGAGGATTTCTATATATGTTTTGGATTTATACTCTCCCATCATTATTTTGATTGTAAGTGTAAATAGCTTATTTTATTGGCTTACCCGTTCTCCGCCATTGTTTTTGATCATGGTAATTGAAAAACGAAGATCCAATTTTCACCCAAAAACGAATCACCCCCTCAAGAAAAACCGTGAGAAGGAAAGTCAGAGTGGTTGAGGTGTCTAAGCACACACTGCAAATGAACAAGACACCTCTATTTATAGTGACAGGAGTGTCAATAAGAAAGGTAGAAATATCACCGTCATTATTACAGTTATTATGACACCAATCAACAATTATGATTGATTTGATTCTCAATCAAATCAATCAGCATCAATCACATATTAATGCTTAATTGTCAACAGATTTGATTCTAATCAAATCAATCAGCATCAATCACATATTAATGCTGATTAGTTAACTTTCTTCTTTCCTAAAGGCCGTCGGATTTAGTAACCGGACGATCCATTCCATCGAGGGCGGATCCGATTAAATATTTCCAACAGTAATATTATTCAACTTCAATAAAATGTCAAGGGTTATACGTTGAGTATGTAAAAAAATTATAATGCAGGTTAAATATCATTTTGGCTAATGACGATTTTTTAATTATTTTTCTAAAATAATTATTTTTTAAAAAATTATAATCTGATTTTTTTAAAAAATCAGATTGTCATTAATTATTTTTAAATATAAAAACAAACCCCCTGAACCACGATTTTCTGTTTATTTTTTTCCGAAATCTTTTAATTTTCTGCAAAATCCCACCAACCCACTAACTACATAAGTATTTTATTTCTTTAATTATTTTCTAAATATAAAAGCAATCCTCCCTTAACCACGATTTTCTGTTTATTTTTGTCCATAATCTTTTAATATTCTGCAAAAACCATCTAATCCACTAACTACATAACTATTTTATTTCTTTAATTATTTTTTAAATATAAAAACAATCCCCTGAACCACGATTTTCTGTTTATTTTTATCCAAAATCTTTTAAATTTCTGCAAAAACCCACTACCCCACTAACTACATAACTGTTTTATTTCTTTATTTATTTTTTAAATAGAAAAACAATCCCCTAACCGACGATTTTCTGTTTATTTTTATCCGAAATCTTTTCAGTTTCTGCAAAAACCGACCAACCCACTAACTACATAACTATTTTATTTATTTTTTAAATATCAAAACAAACCCTCTAACCCACGATTTTCTGTTTATTTTTATCAGAAATCTTTTCATTTTCTTCCCCCACCAACCTTTTATAAATCACGTTCTCTTTTTTTTTATTGGAAAGAACAAATACATCAAACTACTCTATCAGTGTGACAGAGCTTACATCGGTAGAAATAAAAGAAACATCTACATCTAAAGAACTCCTAATGAAATCAGGAGGAGTTTCATGAAATAAGTAATCTGAATGTAAACTAAGAGAATGCTTTGCTAATGTATCAGCCACAAGATTCTCATCCCTAGAACACAATTGCAACACTACTTTCCAATTCCTACGCAGCAACTCATGAAGTTCATATAACAAATGACTGTCAGGATGTGAAATTGAAATTTCTGATTGAATCAATTGAAGAACTTTACTGCTATCACATTCCACAATCAGCTGATGATAACCTCTATCCCAAGACAACCTCAAAGCCCATAAAATACCCCAAATTTCAGCTGTTATAACTGAACCCATACCAATCTTATATTGAAATGCACAAATGAAGGATCCAACATGATTTCGGAGTATACCACCACATCCACATACACCAGAATTCCCAATTCTTGCACCATCTACATTAAACTTATAAGTAGGGCTCAAAGGAGGTGACCAATGATACAGAACCATTGAGCATGATCCTTTTATCAAATCTGGTTTTCCCCATGTAAGACAAGCTTTTGCTCTAGCCAAAATGTTTTCCACGGTCCACTCACACTTATTAAAAACCCATTCATTGCGACGCAGCCAAAGAGTTCTGCATAAAATAGCAAACCACAAGCTAAATTTGAAGCCATGAACAGAATCATTTTTAGACAGACAGTAAAGGATCCATGAGGATATATCTGTAATGCTGAAAAAGTAAGATTTAAAATCCTCAGGTAAAACACGCATCCAAACTTCTGAACTAACTTGGCAATCCCTGATAGCATGCAGCAATGTCTCATGATCTAACTGGCAGATATCACACAGCCCTGTAGAAGTAAGACCACGCTGAGATCTTAATACATTTGTATAAAGTCTGTTATGACAACATAACCACAAAAATATACGGTATCTTTGTGGGACTTGGATTTTCCATATCAGCTTCCAAGTTTTTGAAGAATCAGCTAGAACTGACCCAGAAACATATTCATATGCAGATTTTAAAGAGAAAAGACCATTCGAGGACAACCTCCATATAGGAAGGTCTGCTGTATCATGGTTACCTGGATGAACCTTTCTTATAGCAAAGAGGACATCCTGAGGGAGATAACAACTAAATCTCTGCCAATTCCAACCACCAGACGGGGAAAAACAGTCTACCACCTTCCAAGATAAAATTTCACTTGGTAAAACTGTAATTGCCAAGTTCTCCAAACGATCATAATGAGGCACCCAATAATCTTGCCAAAATGAAACACTAAGACCATTTTGAACCTTCCATCCAATACCTGCAGTAACAACATCCCAACTACCTCTAATCCCTCTCCATGTAATGGATTCCACATTCTTCCGGTGAACCTTAGGAATTAAATCATTTCCAGATTTATACTTCTCGCGTATAAATTTGACCCAAGGTAAGTCTCCTCTGGTGACCAGACTCCAACCTAATTTAGCCATGTAGGCTTTATTCTGATGCTTTGCTTGACGAATACCCAGACCACCAGCTTCCTTTCTATTACAAACTTTATTCCACGCTAACATATGAGGCTTTCTAGTTGACTCATCACCTCCCCATAAGAAATTACGACAGCTTTTGTCAATCTCATTACAAGTTGAAGATAATAAAGGCACAGTTTGCATCGCATAAGCCGGGATTGTAGACAGAACTGAAGACACAAGAGTCTGGCGCGCTGCAAGAGATAGCATATTCGCTTTCCACGTGAACAATCTGCTTGTCATCTTATCTACCACAAATTTATAAGATGAGGTGGTAACCCTGTCATGTACAACTGGCATCCCAAGATATTTTCCCAAATTAGAAGTAGGAGCAAATTCCAAAAAATTGCAAATCTGATTGATTCTGACATGATTTACATTTCTAGAAAAATATATTCTGGTTTTGGAGTTATTAACCCTTTGACCTGAAACTGCACAAAAATCATCCAATATAGCCTTGACAACACCAGCTTGCTCCATGTCTGCTTTAGCAAAAAGAATTAGATCATCCGCGAAAAAGAGATGAGAGATCTTCATACCATCCTTTTTCAGTTGAAAAGGAATCCATTCACCACTATGCACAGCACCCTCAATCAAATGCCCTAACTTCTCCATTGCAAGAACAAAAAGGTAGGGAGACAAGGGGTCACCCTGCCTGACACCACAAGAGGGACTAAAATGCTTAGCCGGAATTCCATTCCACAATATTCGCATCTCTGGGGTGGAAATACATTTTTCAATCAGCATACATAAACTTTCTGGAAAATTTAACTCCCTTAAACAACTCATGAGGAAATCCCATCTTAATCGATCATAAGCTTTATCTAGATCGATTTTAATGGCCATATACCCCTGCTGTTTTCGCCAGGTGCGCATAGAGTGAACTATTTCCTGTGTCAAAATAATATTATCTGATGTCTGCCTCCCTCTGATAAAGCTGCTTTGGTTAGGAGCAACTACATCTGGCAGCAGAGATCTTAGCCTGTTGGAGATTATTTTTGTAACAACCTTATACACAACATTACAAAGGCTAATTGGCCTAAAGTCCCTGATGGTTTAGGGATGATCCACTTTGGGAATTAGGACAATATTTGTACCATTTATGCCTTGAACGGATTCAGGATTAGCAAAAATAGATTGAACTAGTTTAACAATTGAAGGGCCAACGATCTCCCACTGACTTTGATAAAAGAGAGGGTTCAAACCATCAGGACCAGGGGCTTTTAAAGGTCCCATACTCTCCCTAACTGATTGATACTCATCTCAGAAATAGGAGGATATGAAAAATCATAACTTAATGAATACCCAGAATGACTAGGTGCAGTATACAAATCTTCAAAAAACTTGGTACTTGAATTCATAATTTCATCTTCATCATAGGACCAAATACCTGATTCAAGTTGCAAAGCTGTTATACGATTCCGACGCTTACGTCCATTAGCAATTGAATGAAAATAACGGGTATTTCTATCTCCCTGAAAATACCATCTCGAACGTGAATATTGCATCTACATCACTTCCTCTTGGATCAGAAGCTTTTCTAACTCTTCCCATAACTTCTGTTGAGCATCCATCCTGCGAAACAACCTCTCTTTTGTTCTTTGAATATGACCAAAGGTGTTCCTGTTCCAAACTGAAAGGTTATCCTTAAAGGAGGAAACAGAATCATTCCAACTTACTTGTTTATTCCAATTGTCCTTCACAAAGCGAGGGAAATCCTCATGTAATACCCAGGGAGCAAAAAAGCGAAAAGGCCTTGGCTGTCTACTCCTTGATGGTCGTGAATCTGTTTTGAGGATAACAGGACAATGATCTGACTTTAGCTTAGGCATATGATTAATCACAGCATTAGTGAAGGTATCACGCCATCTTGGTGAAATCAAAAATCTATCAATCCGACTCTTACTAGTTTTATTCTCCCATGTGAAACGGGGACCATTAAAACCAATATCCACCAAATCATGTTTAGCAATCCAATTCTTGAAATTTCGATCAATACCACTAGAGCCACGTGTTCTAGAACTCCGATCCTCAGCAAAAGCAACTGCATTAAAGTCACCTGCCACAACCCATCTTTCATTTTCAGAAACACCAAGATCAGATAAGGCTGGCCATAAGTTCCTTCTACGAATAAAGTTTGGATGACCATATACTACAGTATAAAACCATTCTGTTTGGGTACCCATGTTTACCACACCATGAATAAATTGCTCATCATGCTTCAAAACTGTAAAGTTCACTGAAGCATCCCAAAATAGCCAAATCCCACCGCTGAATCCTGAAGCTTCCACTATGAATCTACCAGGCCATCCTAAACGACTAGCTATTGCTGTAGCTTTTTTACCAGCTTGACGAGGCTCAATAATAGCTAACATATTCACAATTTCCTTTCTACAAACATCATTAAGCAAACGATGAAATGAGGCACCACCGGCACCTCTAGTATTCCATGTCATAACTATCATAAAAAATTAAGACATGAAATGGAGGAACCACAAGACAACAAGAATTAAGATGAATCCATGGCAGCTAGGCCATGAATTTCACCTTCATCACATTCACATACATTGAATGATGCATCAGTAGGAGGATTTAAGTGAGAAGAGGAATCTCCATCCATCCTACACTCCTTATCACCACAACTGTCATTTGCCTTGTTCTTCAATGAAGATCTCTGAACCTTACTCAATTTTTCCTTAGATAAAGTTCCTAATTTTTGAGTAAGAGAATTAGGCAATATTCTCGAACCCTCAATCGGAGCAGGAACAATTTCAACCATTTGGTCTTCCAAAGCACAAATCGCACTTCTTGCAGCAGATGAATTCTTCTCCAAATGACTATCCCCATCTCCTTGAGACTTTAATGGACTCATATTGTTTCGGCCTGCCCCAGAATATTTTCCTAAGCCTGCCATACCATCAACTCGTTTTCTTGAACTTGCAATAACTTTGTTATTGAAAGAACTTGAATGTGCTTTATGGAAGTTGCTGACATCACCGAGGGGCTTACGCTTAATATCTACTGCTTTATCAACTTCTGGAATGGTTTCTACATCTGTAGACAATGCTGAAAAACGTGAACCATTTCCTGATCCAACTAAACCGTTACTTCCAGTAGCTTTTGAAAACCTTCCATTACCGTTTCCTCCAACTGCTGTAGAGACTTTGTTAAATCGTCGCCGACGAGGTGCCAACATCCATTCACCAAATGGCTTATCACATGATTCAGTAACATCATCCATACCAGGAACCACATTATTACTATGGCTCGAACTACCACTTGATTTATTGGTAGAATTTTGATTCAAATTCTGAGACTTGTGGAAGCATTTCTCAGTTTCATGACCATATCTTCCGCAAGCAAAACAAATCATATGTAGTCCTTCATACACTATCTTCTTCTCAACCCCATTAATCAAAATGGCTGGCAAAAGAGGTTTATTCAGATCAACCTCCACGCAGATTCTTGCAAAGCGCCCTTTGGATTGTCTCAGGGTGTTTGAATCAACCTTCAATACTTTCCCAATCTGACTTCCCACTACATACAAAATTCCTTTGTCATAATAATCAACAGGAAACTTTGGAATTCTAACCCAAGCAGATAGGGTAGAAATCTTATCCTCATCGGGATCAAAATCTGGCTTCCATGGTTGTACTGCTAGATAATGTTCCATTATCATCCAAGGCCCACCAGTAAGAGCAAATTCATAATCTTCCTTGTTATCCAGACGTACTAAGAAGTAGCCAGACCCAATTTCCATAGTTTCAACATTACCATTGGTACCCCACATGCGTTGCAATCTGGTGCTTAAATAGTCTTCCCTAATTGTTTTCCCCAACAAACGAACAAAAAGAGAAGTTGACCATTTTCGAGCAAGTCGCTACTTGAATTCCGGAAGAATTATGATATTAGGACCTTTAGTCGTTTCCTCCACAGAGATTCTGGATTTCCACCCATCATCATACCACCAATCATTATCTTCCTCGTAATCCTCATCAGGACCAGGATGAGACTCATTTGCACAAGCCTCTTTGTAGGACTTCTTAGGAGAAAGATTTTCTCCTTCCTTACTAAACTCATCATCGGACATCCAGTCTTCAACTCTTGGCACATTAGAGAAATCATCACTAATGGAACCATCACCAAATCGTATCTTTTTCCTGCTACGTGCCATGACATCAGCCTCTTCAGAGGAAATCCCATCGCTTTTCGCCTTCAGAGCAGTTTCGCTTTCAGAGCGGTTATCCATCGCTTCATTATCTAAATAAATCACGTTCTCTTGCTGCCAGATTTTAGAATTCTTATTTAACCCACCCTAACCCACGTTTTCATGCCCCAAGAGATTGCATAAAAATCTCACTTTCACATGCTGATGAACCCCTCATACAAGATCTATATATCTGTATGTTTTCAAAGGTTTTCCTCATCATGACATTTTGAATCCAATTTTCTGATGGTAATGGAAATAAAATTACTATGAATATTAAATCAATGCTACTATTCATGGGTTACAAACCACCATCACCAATTCAAGCTCACACAAATTAAAAAATAATAGATAATAGATGGTTATAGAGTTGCAATATGTATGGCATTCCAATAGTCCATGTTCTTTAGCAGATGGATCAGATGTAGGGCATACAAAGTGGGAAGTAATATTCAAAGCAATTAAATAAGTGAACAACTTCAATCAAAAGTGCATCTTATCACACTTTTAATAGAAAGTTTCAATAATAATATAAAAAAACCTTCTATTTAACTTATTTATTTATGCATAACTTTTAATTTCACACAACACTATTCTAAACTAATGCACATGGTATATACTAGTTTATTTGAAAATGAAAGAAACATAAAAACAGACCAATGAAAGTGACGGACGTCTCCTTCCCCGGTTCATACCGGGGAAGGAGACACCGATGAAAAACCTCGTACGACGACGAGAGAAAAGATCCCACCACCACCCAAAAAAATTGAGAGGACGGGGAGAGAGGATAGCCTAAAATATCTGAATTAGCAGTAGTACTCATTAAAAGTATACTTTTTATAACCCAAAACTTCCAAAATAATGTGACAATCCACAATTAACTTGCACAAAAATGATGGACAATATGAGCCGGATTTCACTTTTAGTGGCTCATTATTGTGCAAGTTAATTCCTCCCCTTAACTATATAGTTTGGACCCTCACAATCCCAAACAATATGGGATTTGTTCCTTATGATACACTCACTCAATATTTCCAACAGGGATGCCATGAAAAAGATAAAATTGGAGATTAAATAATATATAATTTGTTGATTAAATAATTACATGACTTATGTTAAGGATCTTTGAAAGTTATAAACTGTTTTGAATTTATTTACTTTATAGTTTTGAAATTTAGACAGATAAAATTATTCATTTACTTTGTTGGTAAATGATTTTGTCACTAACTTTTGTGCTTACTTTACTGATTTAATGTTCAATTTTAATTTGTTTAAAATAACAGCTGAAAATTCGAGTCGGGTTATGATATTCCCAATATGTATTAGAAACGGGTTGGGTCGAGCTGGCCCACTTCTAATAGCGGTCTAGCTTGTTTGCCCTACTCTAAATTAAGGTTTAGTCATGTATAAACGGTGCAATGTAGCAGCGAAGCACTACCTTTGTTATGTAACACTATCTTGAGTGTGCAATATAGGATATACTTTATACGTTTAAATTGAATCCAAATGTAAATTGGATATAATGTAAGTAAAGGTGTAAATCTGCCCTGAAAGTTTCCAAAAAAATCGTGGATCCACCTAAAGTATTTTTAGATGAAATATTGTCTTGGAAGTAAAATATTGATGCTATATATAACCTAGCGGGTTGGTGTGCATGATAAGTACTCTCATCCCTTAAACAAGTGGTTGGAGGTTAGATTCCTAACTCTTGTGAATGAAGCATGGAGTAAAGTCACAGACAAATTGTCTATCCCCTATATGAGACTTTAGACTAGCGAAAGATTAGTCTCACTTGACATGCAAGTGTGGATACCTTAGGAAACCAAAAATATTGATGCAATGTTGCCCCAAAGTTAACTATTCAAAGGGTCAAACGTTTGTTGACCTTATTATGCCGATTTGAAATGCTTATGTGGGCCCATATTAACTATTTTCCGAGTAAAGGTGTAAATATATCTTCAAAGTTTCCAAAAAATCGCGGATCCCCCTAAAGTATTTTCAAGTGCCCTGTTTCCCTGGATGGGTTATGTGGGTATTGAAGATGTCTTCTTCTCCAGCTTTGATAATGGTTGAATTTGGTGGAAATTTGAACAAAATCCTAGTTGCTCTCGGGAGTTGAAGGTTGTCTTCTTCTCCATCATCGATTATGGAGGAGATGGCCGATGAGCTTCCCCTTTCCTTCCTTCGAATCACTAGTTGGGATGTCGCTATTGTTCGTTTGCTGTTTCTCATCGTTATTTTTGATGCCGCTTGCCATCATGATCTCTTTTTTCTATTATAATCTTTCCATAATTGGCTAAGTTCATTACCCATCTTGTTCTAATTTTTAATATTGTGATATTAATTTTTTTGGCGATTCGAAGCTGCTTTGGGATGAAGTTTGGGTAACTATTTGTGATTTTTGAAGGCACCTGGGGTGGATTTGTGCTTTAACCAGGATTGATATGTGTCACATATCAATATTTCATGTCAACATAATAAGGTCAACTTACTTTTGATCGTTTGGATAGTTAGTGATCTTTGGGCCAACATTATTGCACTAATATTTTACTTCCACAGAAACATTGGATCTAAAAATACTTCAGAGGATCCGCGAGTTCTTGGAAACTTCCAGAGTAAATTTACACCTTTACTTGATATTATATTATGAATGGTAGTGGCAAGTTTAAGGCAATGGATCAAGTTAAATAGGACTTCGAGTAGTTTTGTGCTAAAAAAATAAACTTTTTAATTTCTTTTAATAAACATAAAGTTCTAAGTAAAAAAGTAATTACCTAAGAAGTCAATGTTTTTCATAAATATATGATTTATTTTAATTTATATTACTTTCTTTTTGAAATTACCCTTTGATTTGAGAGGATGGTAGGGGAGGGGTACTTTTAGAACAAAAAAGAGGTAAATCCCTGTAAATTTTCCCTTCACTTCCTATCAAAATTTCAATTTCATTCGCATCAAAATTATCTTATCCTTTTCAAAATTTTAATATTCTAATATTACCTACATTTCGTCCCCTACTCTCCCGTTAAACCAAACACATCCTATAGAATTTAGAATATTGATGCTCCTAGAAATGATTTTCAAGATAAGAAAGGTTCTTTGATAATGGAACAATGTGCCCGTTAACTAATTTTTGCTATATGTGGTTAGGGTAAAAACCCTAAATTACATTAGTGTGTGATACACGAGTATATGTTCTAGAATATTTGAACAAAAAAGTATATGTTCTAGAATTTATGGAATGATTATATAAACAATATGTCTCTATGGCAGGTGTGTATTATCGATAGGTACAATGCACCTGGTCTTTTTGGGCTTATCATCAACTTGGGAGTCCAATATATTACTTGTCTCCACATTCCCACTCAAATGTGGCTGGAAAAAAAAGAAAGGCCCAATTTTGGCAGATCGTGTGGGCATATAGCCTATATGTATCAGAGAAGCCTTGGAGAGTCATATGTGTACTCAGGATGCATTGTCTTTTTTTTTTTTGGCCAGAAGGATGCATTGTCTGATCGTGTATGTAACGCACCATTTGCAAGTTGCTTTTGTCATGTCATCCTTTGACTTTGTTCTTGTCATCGAGTATCAGTTTCTTTTGCAAGGTTATTTCTCCACACGGTTTTGCGGAGGTTTCCATTGTGGCCTACTATATACTTTGTCCTCATTCAGGATAACTTGGGACACACTTGGCATGAGTAAGAAAATTCCATCACCCCTTGAAGACGTCATTTTAGGCCATTATAACACATGAATTCTCTTCTTATAAATGGTTTTGAAGTCAGACTTCAAACTGTAAAATCATCTAGTCTTACCATCTTTTTATCATTCCTTTTGAAAATGGGCAAATTTTTCTTTCGTTGTCATTTTATTTAACTTTTTATGGATTTATAGTTTTTTGATTCATTGGAATGGTTTTGATTCTGGTTGTTGACTTCGCTGCTCGTCAAGATTATTTTTTAAACATAAACCTGAAGAACATTGATTATTTTGTTATTGATTCTTTTTTGCCAGGCCATAAGATTGAATATTTATAGTGAATATATGGTACGATATAGGTAAAATATTATAAGAACATTTCTGTGAAGTAATTAAAAGTTTCCCATGAATTTTTTTTTGAGAAAAATACACAATCCTCAATATAATAAATAAAAATTACACAGTACATAAAATAACTAATATTTAAGAGTTCATAAGCACAACATTATTCCACAAAACAAGACTCATTACAACCTCACCATATGGAAATCAATTAAAGAGATCATAAGACCCAAATTCTCAAATTTTATAATTGATTGAACAAAGGAGCTAATCTGGAAGCCAAACTGTGTTTCAAAGCAGGAGAAACAGCATGCTCTCCAATCATTGTCTCCAACACTGTCTCTGAGAGTGCCTTGTTTTCAATTATTCCAGCTGGAGTTTCTGGTAGTGAGGCATCATCCGAGAAACTAATCTGTAGTTTAAAAAAACAAACAAAGTGTCATTTGAATGGGAAATTAATTAGAGTGCTTTTATATGTATTCTGTATTTACACAGTGACATTATACTGGTCATGGTAGTGCAAGCGTGAATGATATAACCAAAGTTAAAATGTGTCAAATCCAATAGCGCAAATTGGTTATGGACAATAATTTTTGTGTAAATTTTACATTGCTAATACTTGAGTTTGAAGTTGGTAAAACCTTTAAAGATAGTGTCATGTCATTAAGATTTATGATTCAAAGATGATATGTCACGCCTCATGTGCATATACCAACTTCTGTCTATGAGTAACTAACGTCTTGCAAATTTGCACTAAAAATATTGTCACTTGACAAATTTGCACCAAAACTATTATCCCTAAGTGAATTTGCACAAAAAATATTTTTTAGTAAATTTTCACCTCAAAATTAATTTTTATACTAGTCACACTTTCACATTTTCATGTAATTGTTTTTGACATAATTGTGCCTTGGCCATTAAAGTTATAATAATATAAATTAATATTATTAAAATATGCAATTAATAAATCACAAAAAAATTTAGGGCAAAGGTACAAATCTATTATGTATAAAAAAGATGTAAATTTGATACTAAACTTTATCTATAGGAGTGTTTCTAATACCAAGTTTCGTGAGGTGAATCAATGATACTCATCTATTGGACATAGAGCATATGTAATACTGCCATTAAATTTGGATGACTTCTGCTAAAATTTTATTAGCATGAAGTTCCTATAAATCATGTAATTTTTAGCATGTCCCAAGAGACTTGAGGCCTAAGGGTAATCAAATTTAATTAAGAAAATAACCCAAAATTAATATAAACCAAAATTGACTTTATTATTTTGTTAACTCAAAATGACACCATTTCAAGCACAATAAGTAAGATCACGTAACATTTAATCTAATTGACCCATCTAAAGCTTTTTATTCAATCGATCAAAAGACCGCTTGCCGATCCAAAGTTCTTGATTAAATAAGCCAACAGAATGGTTCGTCAATTTATTAATTTGATTTACTAAGCCCGTGTTCAGTATCTTTGAGTGTCGTTCTATAAATGATCTTGGCCTATTATACTCAATTATAACAATGCAACCATTTAATTAAATAGAATAATTTACTAACCGTTAGAGTTCCATTGGGGGACTGCAAATAGAAAACAGAGGAGCCAATAGGGAAATTGTGTGGCTTGAAGATTTGGATGAACTTATCAATGGCTTCAGCCTCTGCTTCGCCATAAATACCCACAGCTTTCATGTGACTTACACAGTTCTCTGAGACCTTCCTCACGTACTCTGCTCCTTCCAATGGCAATATCTTTGAACCCCTCACCAATTTTTCATATTGCCCTGCAACGTTTATAGGTAAATATAGTTTAAGCCCATAATAATACTCATAAAATGAATTGCACTTAAAATAGATTGGTATATATTGGCGTTAACATTGAAGGTTCATCCTTTGAAAAATTGACACAGTTGGAATGTTCAAATTTCAACTTTTGTATGTATAGAAAGTCTCTAAGAAGCGATATATCCTTGACAACTTTAGTTTTTCTCTTTTATTCTTTTGTTGCTCAACCGTATATGCATTCCGATATTAGTGATAATCTTGTTTGAAGTACATTTCATTTGTACAAAAAAATTATAGTGGGGGGTTTTACACTGGTTATTGCAAGGTACAGTATAAAAAAGTGACAAGTGACACTTACACATACAAAATGCACGACTATTGACATTCTACACTATCAAAATACACTAGTTACAAAATTAACTAGCATGGAAAATCGTTAAAGGAAAAAAATTTTATGCTAGTAATTAGATACAACCTCCGGTCCTAAATATAGAACCTAAATGACTTTTTTTGGAGAGATTAAGGTTGCGAAATAGGTTATTAAATGATGACATATTTGATATATTTTTTAGATTATCCATTAGTTTATAGGTGAACTAAATTAGTTTAAGGGAAAAAATTAGGTAAATCAATTTATAATTAACTTATTTTGCTTTTTTAAGGATTTTCTAGAAAAAGTCAATTAGGTCTTATATTTAGGACCGAAGGGAGTACTAAATATGTTAGTTTAGTTCATCATGCTACAATAGACTAGCTCATTTCTATTAAATTCAATAGCCATATTATGGATTACATACATTGTCCTATTCATTATAAGATGTTCTTTATTCATAATGTAAATGTAAATAATATATAACTGAGATGCATAATGTTTGTACCTTTGATTATATCTCTAAAGAATTCGATGGAATTCACCAATTCATCTTCACTTTTGCCCTTCCACTTGGAGGCCAGAGATGGGAATGCCTTATCTTCCAAGTAAACACCAATCCCTGTGAACTTTATGAACTTCCCCTCTATCGTTAATCCCCTTACCCCTGTCAACCAAGTTTAATAATTATAAATTTTAATTCAAACAGGAAATTAAAGACGCAATCTTATCATTTTGATTATTATATTGATGTGTGTGCATGAACATAACCAGTAGTAATTGAGAATTCATTGTGTCCACCATGCTATTGTTTCTCTTACAATCTTGATCAAACAAATATTGCACGCTATTTTTTAACACAGTGATCATCAACTATGGATCTATACAATCCAAGACATCTAAAGTATCGCACACATCCACTTCCTCGAGCAATTCATCTTCTAATTGGTTAATTAAACCGGTTAAGTTTGAAAAACATGGAAGTACATATTGCTTGTCTCATATTTTTTTCATTCACAGTTGCTTCACACATGCATATGGTATAAGGATATCTCTCTCTCCTCAGGATTTATCCGTAAATGTCTCCGTGTATTTGTGCTATTTTAATCTGGATCTTAGCTTGAAATAGTAATATGGCGAATGGTCTTTGTGTGTCACATCAAATGTGGACATATTTATTCGATTGTAGAGTTAGTGATAGTAAGATTTAACGTCTAGTTTAATTATGTGGCTCTTTCTTTTATTGAGGATCAAGAACTCTTTAACTTTGTTTATATTGCTTTTTTTCCTTTAATTTCCTTTGTCCAATTATAATTGTATCACTATTTAAGATTTTCAATGTTTTAATCTTTTTGTTTTATTTATGAAATTTGTCTTTAGATAAAAAAAACATAACCGAGAGTAGGCAATTATAATTTATTGAGAAATTTGAAATAATTAGTCATAATCTTTTTTGTTTTTTTGGACAGAGTAAGTAGTCATAATCAAAATATGTCAATAAGACAACTGTACTAGAATAATATTGAGATAATGACAGAAAATATACCTATGAGTCAGAGAATTCCAACTCAAATAGTATTTCTTATACAATGAGATGTGCATAACTGATCAAGTGTACTACATTAGTCAAACACACCTAATGCGGATTGTACAATTTTTGGATTCTTTTTGAAAATTCTCTTGTATACTTTATATCGATATCAATAGCAGCCATATTTCTAATTTTTTTAATTTTTAAATCCATAAGTAAAAACTTGATACATACTTTTCTTTGAGCGAAGGATATATATTGATTTAAACAGATTTTTATCAACTTAATTTAGTGAGGAACCCATATCCTTCTTTTAAATTTTTTTATCAACTTAATTCAAAATATTCTTATATTTATTCAAAGTAGGTATACTGTTAACTTAACCCAAAACTTTAAATATAGTCTATGCTATAATATTATTTTAAGGAAAATTAATATTTGATCCTTATACTTAAATTGTTATATATAGTTCCTAAACTTTCAATCGGAACAATTCAAACCCTATTGTTGAATCTTAATTCATTTATAAGTGAGTCCTTATAGTTGTAACAATAATAAAGATAAAAATCAATCATGAAATCAACTTTCAACCTTAAAATGTATAAATTAGATATAAACAATAGCGGGATTGTGGGTTGCGCTCGCTGCAAAATGTATCAACCAGCACAATGCCAACTCACACGCTCAGTATTATATTGATATTTGACAGATATATGCACATAATATATTACGTACTTTGACTACAAAAGTAAAATAGTCCAGTTGTATATTGATACACATGCATACCTCATCATACAATAGCTTAATACATTTAATTTTGATTATTTTATTCAAGAAAATCAATCATAGTTATCCTTTAATTTGATTATATATTATACTCCCTCCAGTCCTAAATATAAGACCTAGTTGACTTTTTTCAAAAATTCTTAAAAAAACAAAATAAATTGATTTACCTATTTTTTTTTTTGCTTAAACTAGTTTATTTAACCAATAAACTAATGACCAATTGAAAATATATCAAATATGTCATAATTTAATAACATATTTTGTAACTTTAACATAGATATAACATGTACTGACTCTTTGACTGTGTTTTCAATATTCTACATTGAAACAAAAAAGATCTAGTAGCTATCATGCTTCACAAGTAGCTGTCAATCAAAAAACTTGGCGGGTTGACGTGAGTGGTAAGTACTCTCGCCTCTTAAGCAAGTGGTTGGGGTTCGATCTCTAGCTCTTGCGAATGGAGCAAATTCACAGGCCAACTGTCTACCCTCTATATTGGACTTCTGAACAACGAGAGATTATTCTCACTTAACACGCGAGTGAGGATACCCTTGGGTAACAAAAAAAAAGGACCCAAACAACCAAAAGTTTGATGAGGGAAAAGGAAGCTTAATGAATGAGGATTAAGTAATCAAAAGAGCATAGAGAGAAAAATGTAATATAATTGGGAATTTAGGATGATTGATATATATGAAGTTCCCATGAGTCGACATGACTCCATTTAATTAAAGTTAATAGGATGTCTAGATTTGATTCTTCTTTGTAACTATTAATAAATATGAAAGAGAATTAGGGATAAATACGAAGAAATACATTAAGATGAGAGAATTTAAGAGTGAGATTTTATATTTTGTATCAAAATCATTCAAATTTTGTGCTCATATATTAGGGACTGGATGGGCATATTGGAAAGAAAGCGTTGAAAATATGTATGTAGGCAAAAAGGGTAGAAGAAGAACCTGCACCACCGAGAAAATAGGACTTGCCAGAGCTGGCCGGAGGCGTCACGGTGGCTGGGAACTCGAGGAACTCAACGGTCACTCCTGTGAGGGATGACGGAGCTGTCGCCATATATGAAAATAAAATAAATACCCACAGCTGAGCAAGAAATAGTGTGTGACTGGTGAAATAGATGTGCTTCGTGAAATGAATGACAAAGGTCGCATCATATATATAGAAAATATTTCATCCAGCTTTGAACAGAAAGTAAACGGAAATTGTGGTTTCCCATATATTTTACTTTTTTCTTCCAATTATATGAGATTATTTAATTAATAAAAACGACAAAAAATGAACAGAAAGATATTGATATTATATTGGGCATATCTCTAGTTCTTTACTTATAACTTTGTACAAATCAATCAGATATATACTAAAAAATCTAAATGAGTTTGGGCTACTTGTCGTTTATTTTATTTTAATTTTATCTCAATGATGAAACCTGAAACAGTATTCATTGTTATGACTATGAATTTAAAAAACAAATAATTCTTATTGAACGTTAAGAAAGAATTCCCAAGAAAAGGGAAAATCCTAAATAAATTCCTCCGAATACCCAAAAGGACAAGTGAAGAACCTAAACTTCCAAAAGGACCATGAAGGAACCAGCACCTATTTGTGATTTTAAAATTTTGCGAAAAGACAAAATTGTCCTCATCCTAAAACACAAATTCCTACCTCACCCTAAACCCACCCTAACACCAACCCTCTTCTCGCAATTTGTGTTTTAGGATGGGGGCAATTTTGTCTTTTCGCAAAATTTTAAAATGACAGATAGGTACTGGTTCTTTCATGGTCCTTTTTGAAGTTTAGGTTCCTCACTTGTCTTTTTGGGTATTCGGAGGGACTTATTTAAGATTTTCTCTTAAGAAAAGGTATATAGCATATTGATGTCATTTAAATAAGGTCAAAATAAGACATGCATTATGACTATATTTTACAACGTGCACCTAACTAATCTAGACATTTGTTACAGGAGTTTTACGTTTCAAGAATGTCAATGGCGTCCCAAAAAAAATCAGAGAGTCAAATGTGCCTCCTCAATAAATTAACTTAGTCGCTCCTTTCATAGAGATTTTATGACAAGAAAAATAATTTTCAAAAAACGATTTAATTTGGTCCAGTTTTTTTATTTCGGTTTGATTTATTCATTCCTAGTTGTTTGTTTTGGAACTAGAAGAATATAAAGCATCTATGTTCATTTTACCATCATTTTTTTTAATAATAAAAATTTAGATGATTTTATGTCAATAATTACTTAACTAATTTTTTTTAAAAAAAACTATAAAAAGATTTATGAAGATATCTATACTCATTGTTCTTAAAAAAAATTCACATTTCGAGATTTGAATCAATGTTCTTGTATGATATGAGGGTATCTTCATCAACTGAATGAACTTTCATTAGCTAACTTATATGCTTCTTTCGTTCCTAAATATAAAATTCAATTTTTTTAAAACAATTATGTTAAATGTGTCACGTAATCATAATGTATTCTGTGTATTATTAGTTTATAAGTCAAATAAACTAATGTAGAGAAATAATTGATGTAAATTAATTTTTAAGTAACTTATTTAACTTTCTAAGGATTTTTGAAAAAAATTCATCTAAGTCATATGTCTGTTGGTGCTGCACAAAAAAAATCAAAGTGATATGAGTCAATTCGCTTATGGCACTCTCTCCTTTAGAGGTATTTCGTGATCACCAGCAAGATAGGACGCGAGCCTTTTCATGATTAAACAAATTCTTCTTGCAAAGTAGCAAGACAACAAAACAATAAAAGGAAACAATAATTTAGATATAATATTTTCAAAGGAAGAGGAGAAAGAAGCATGCTATTAAACTCAAGAGCCAGAGTCATACTTGAACTCTACTCTGATTTCATAGGCCTTATATAGACTAATAGACCCCATTCACATGGAGGTTGGGCAACCATTAAGAAAATAATAATAATAAAACACTGATTTATTATTATTTCAAGGGCAAAGGTGCAAAAATAGTCATCATAAATTTAAAAATGTGTAACTATAACTCTGGTAAATTGAAGGGGGCAAAACTGTTCACTGTAAATAAGAATGGGGCAAAATTGGGCAAATGTGCAAAAAATAGTCATCGTAAATTTAAACGTACGTTTTCCAGACGTGGCCCGACCATCAGTAAATGATGTGTCATACATTAAAGGGTGCAATATGTTGATGAGACTTTAATTTTTTTATGAGACTTTATTTTTTCAGATGATTACGTAGAAGTAAGGTGAATTTCACATGATTTGGGGTTCTATTTAGTTTCTTATCGAAATGATTTGGGAGTTTAGAGTTCGTTTTTAGTGATTTAGGTTTAACTGGATGCATTTTAGCTTTCACGTTAGATTTTGGAATTGACATGTCATTTACTGATGGTGGAGCCCACGTCTGGAAAATGCCTGTTTAACTCTGCCTAACAGAGATGTTACTTTTGCCTCATTTTGGTTTACAATGTATGGTTTTGCCCCATTTTAATTTACAGTGTACAGTTTTGCCCCCTTCAATTTACCAGAGTTATAGTTGCCCATTTTTTAAATTTACGTTGGCTATTTTTGCACCTTTGCCCTTATTTCAAAGCCATTTAATTTATTTTTTATCATAATAGGATTGCATGAACAATTTCATATGTTGACATTAAACCATTTATATGAATAATCAATCACATTGAAATCGGGTTAATGTGCAAAGATGGGTCCAAACTATTACGCCAGGAGCACATAGGGGTAACAAGTATTTTCGGGTTCAATTCTAGGACTGAAGAATAAATATTGGTGCAATATAGGGAAAGTCGTTTATGTTGACCGACGTTGACGTTAAACGCTGACGTGACGGGGGCAATAAGATTTTTTGCTGATGTGACATGCTTATGTGTCAATATTCTTCTGAGTGTGTGGGGCCCACATAATTTAAATTAATAAAAAAAATAAAAAACCCCACCCCTACCCCCCCACCCCCACCCCCCACTTCTTCTTCTTCCTCTTCCCTGCGCCCCCCACCACCACCACAACTCATCCACACCCCCTCCGGTCGCCACCACACCCCCACCACATCCAGTCTTCCTCACTCCTCACACCACCATCGCCCTCCCCTCCCCCTCCATTCCCCACACCACCTCGGCCTCCCCCTCCAATTCTCCCTAAACCACCACCTTTCACCGTCGCCGCCCCACAAAACAACATCCACCACAATCAACACCCACCCCAACCGCCGCCTCCAATAATAGAGATCTACTTCACGCACGCCCAACCCCAGCCACCACAGTCATCTTCTTCACGCACGCACCCCCAACACACACACAGAGATCTACTCGTCAACCAACACACACACAGAGATCTACTCAACGCTAGAAACGAGGTGGTGGGGAATGGAGAGGGAGGTCGATGGTGGTGTGGGATTGGAGGTGGAGGAGAGGCCGATGGTGGTGTCGGATTGGAGGGGGAGGGGAGGCCAATGGTGGTGTGGGGAATGAAGGGGGTGTTTTTTTATTTTTTTTATTAATTTAAATCCCACACACTCAGAAAAATATTGCCACATAAGCATGCCACGTCAGCAAAAAATCTTATGTCCCCTGCCACGTCAGCGTTTAACGGTCAACGTCAGTCAACATAAACGACTTTCCCTATACTGCACCAATATTTATTCTTCAGTCTCAAAATTGAACCCGAAAATACTTGTTACCCCCTTTGTGCTCCTGGCGTAATAGTTTGGACCCATTTTTGCACATTTACCCCATTAAAATCCATTATGGATTTTGAAGATTACAGTTGAAAGCTTATCAAAGCACATGAAAGGCTTATATATTTTTCCATATGTTAAAAGTAATAAATTGTCCATATAAATTGCAACGGCAATTTTCCACAATAAAAGTTGAAACTATTTTATTTAACTTAAATTGCAACGCCAATGGAGTGGGAATAAATAGCCGAATTCGACCCCTAGCAATCCATTGTAGTGTGAGTTAACTCCTCCTCTTTACCTTTATAGTAATTCAAATTTACTTATAATTTGTACCCACAATTCTTAAGAATTCAGAACTTGTTCCTTATGACACACTTAAACAATATTTCCAACAACATCTAGGGATAGATGGAGTATATTCTACTAAGGTTAAATTTCACAAACTCCACTAAAATTTAAAATATACAAAAATAATTAAAGGAAATTATGTAAATAGTTTGTTTAAAAAATTATGGATTAGAAAGATTGAGTTATTTTGTGCTTAAAAAAAGAAAGATTGGGTTATTGATACTTTCGATGTGTGAAATCCTGCGGAGTATTGACATCTTTTTTTTTTTGAGAGTATTGACATCTAACCAATGAAGTTTATACATGTTTGGTTTATGGAAATTGAGTGCTATAATCGGAAAAATTAACGTGGGTTTCCTTTGTTGGAAACCGGTTTGACATGCCTAAAGTTTTTGGCAATCTATTTCCCACCTCCGCCAATTGTTATTTCTATCTACATACTGTAAGTTTAACAATACTTTTTTTTACCCGCCCACTATGTTTCGTAAGAACAAATTTTACTGTTTGAATAAATACTGCAATGGAGAAAACTATTGACTCAAACAATTGATTTTATCAATGAAAAAATATATTGTAAAATACAAAAAATTTAATTATTATTTAAATATTGGAAAACCTCTATGTAAACTACATTTAATGTTTTGCTTGTGCTTCTTTTTTCTTCATCTAATATTAAATCTTCAATCCACTAATTATCTTCACACGTGACAAAGCGACATACAACTGTCCATGTGAGAAAATAGGGCTTGGCAAGTATAAACCTACGGTAGACATTGATTGTCCCTGACTTTAATGGTTATTGCAAATGGAATGATAACAGTGAATTGTCGTCTTCTCATGTTGAAAGGTAACTTATTCTTTGATAGACTCATGCTCATACGATGTATAAGTACTTCATTTTCCTAACAACTTCCATTAAGAGCAATAATTCCTTAGATACAATTCTTGTCAATGCGTGTTACCCTCATTCTAGCTAGTTCCATTATAAAGGCCAACAACTTGATCAATGTTCCTTATTAGCATAATTGGAATGCCAAACTTTAGTCTGAACTTGTGATGCGTCATCCCTAAACAATTAATTGAATTAAGGAATTTTGTACTGTATAAATCATCAAAATTGTCGTCAACACCATCGCTGTCTATTATTTGATCCGAGCTCATGTACTCAACGACTTCACCTAGTATGTTGGAATATATATATATATATACACACACACACACACACACACACACACACACACACACACATACTACCTCCGGTCCTAAATATAGGACCTAATTGACTTTTTTGGAGAGGTTAAGGTTGCGAATTAGGTTATTAAATGATGACATATTTGATATATTTTTAGATTATCCATTAGTTTATAGGTAAAACAAACTAGTTTAAGGGGAAAAAATTAGGTAAATCAATTTATAATTAACTTATTTTGCTTTTTTAAGGATTTTCTAGAAAAAGTCAATTGGATTTTATAGAAAAGTTTATTTATAGAAAAGACACAATGGGATTTTATAGAAAAGACAAAATTTTTTTTTGTCCCAATGGGTTTTTCCTAGTAAGGTTTTAATGAGGCACAATAATATTTATTTATGAACATCCAAGGGGGAGTGTTATAAAAGTGGTGACCTTTGGATGTTCATAACCCCTTTATCTTTAGGATTCCTTTTCTTCATCAATGACCATTATTTCTAAAGGTTACACCTTATGCCATAATGTAGATTAACTAATGAGGCACAATATTTGTTTATAGACATCCAAGGGGGAGTGTTATAAATATTATACATATATGGATGTCCATAAACCTCTCAACTTTTAACCTTCCTCATCCTACATAACCTCCCAAATAAGGAGATGTTATTGTCATAAAGCAAATGTTACAACTTGTATACTTATGAGGATTAAACTTGTTAGAAAATAATTCATTTGCAAAATATTGCTAATCAACTGCCAGATGCATTTACTGACCTAACAAGAATTACCAAATCTCATATTCCAGCTGAAAATGCTCCTATTAGAATTCATGTCCCTGAAGGACAACCAAAAGATGCAAATGAATCTAAGCCACGTCTGAAGCGTGGTAGACCAATCGGTTCAAAAGATAAAATTCCTAGACAGAAAAAAGGAGCAAATGATCAAGATGGTCAAGTTGAGAAGGCTGATGTTCTAGGTGAAACCCAAGACATAATTAATCAAAAGACCCCAGAAGAGGTTCAGGTACCTGAAAATTATGAAGAGATCTCGATAAATTATGTCAAAAAAGGAAAAATATTGAACCGATAAAATATAGTTGTCAACAACGCATTTTCATATAATGTTGTTGTGGAGATAATTGATCAAAGTGATGATCTTGAACCTAAATCAGTTGAGGAATGTAGACAGAGAATTGATTGGCCAAAATGGAAAGATGCAATTCAAGTAGAGTTAAATTCACTCTCAAAACGAGAAGTTTTTGGACCTATCGTTCAAATACCAAAAGGTGTAATGCCCGTTGGATATAGATGGGTTTTTGTGCGAAAACGGAATGAGAAAAATGAGGTTGTTAGATACAAAGCACGACTTGTTGCACAAGGCTTTTCCCAAAAACCTGGCATTGATTATGAAGAGACCTACTCTCCTGTGGTGGATGCAATCACTTTAAGATATCTTGTTAGTTTGGCTGTAAGCAATAAACTTGATATGCATCTAATGGATGTTGTCACAACCTATTTAAATGGCTCTTTAGACACTGAGATTTATATGAAAATCCCTGAACGATTTAAGTTGCCAGAAGCATATAAAAATTCTCAAGAAAATTATGCAATTCGCTTGCATAAATCCTTATATGGATTGAAACAATATGGAAGAATGTGGTATAATCGTCTCAGTGAATACTTGTTGAAAAAGGTTATAAAAATGATTCAATTTCCCCATGTGTGTTTATTAAAAGGAATGAATTAGAGTTTGTCATAATCGCTGTATATGTGGATGATTTAAATATAATTGGAACTCCTGAAGAGCTTATCAAAGCAGTTGATTGTTTGAAGAGAGAATTTGAAATGAAAGATCTTGGGAGAACAAAGTTTTGTCTTGGATTACAAATTGAGCACTTTACAAATTTAATTCTTCTTCATCAATCAACTTATATTGAGAAAATATTAAAGCGATTTTATATGGATAAAGCTCATCCATTGACAACTCCAATGGTTGTAAGATCACTTGATACGGAAAAAGATCCCTTTCGTCCTAAAGGTGAAATAGAAAAACTTCTAGGTCCAGAAGTACCGTATCTTAGTGCTATTGGTGCACTAATGTATCTTGCAAACTCAACACGTCCTGATATTGCCTTTGCTGTAAATTTATTGGCAAGATTACGAGAAGACATTGGAATGGAATCAAACATGTATTTCGATATCTTCAAGGGACAAGTGATATGGGATTATTTTATTCTAACCAATCTATATCACAGCTGGTTGGTTATGCAGATGCAGGACTTTTATCAGATCCACATAATGGTAAATCACAAACAGGATATTTGTTTACTTGTGGAGGTACAACTTTTTCATGGCGATCAACAAAACAAACATTATCAACTACATCATCAAATCATGCAGAAATAATAACGGTTCATGAGGCAAGTCGAGAGTGTATGGTTAAGGTCAATGACTCAACATATTGAATCAATGTGTGGGTTGATTCTTGACCAAAAAGTTCTGACAATATTATATGAAGATAATACAACATGCATAGCTCAGTTGAAAGGAGGATATATCAAAGGAGATAGAACAAAGCATATTTCTCCAAAATTCTTTTTCACTCATGATCTTGTAAAAGGTGGTGATATAGTGCTTTGTATCTAACAACCTCATTTTTCTCATTCCGTTTTCGCACAAAAACCCATCTATATCCAACGGGCTTTACACCTTTTGGTATTGGAACGATAGGTCCAAAAACTTCTCGTTTTTAGAGTGAATTTAACTCCACTTGAATTGCATCTTTCCATTTTGGCCTGATCCGAGCTCATGTACTCAACGACTTCACCTAGTATGTTGGAATATATATATATATACTACCTTCGGTCCTAAATATAGGACCTAATTGACTTTTTTTCGAGAGGTTAAGGTTGCGAATTAGGTTATTAAATGATGACATATTTGATATATTTTTCCTCATTCAAATTTTATAATCACAATGCATTCAATCACGTGATATCATTAGCAAAATTGTTGACGACCACTTTATTTCTTTCGATTCCATTTGTGACATAACTTATTGAGATCTCCTTGTTTTTCTAGGTACCTATACCCCCTTTTGAGGTTTTTCAATTAGCTATGTTTTGACATTCTTCTGGAATGTCTCCCTCCCCAATATGATCATCATACTTATAAACTCCTATTTATATAAAGTATTTACATTTGGAATCGATTGATTTTATCATGCTTCAGGCATGTCACATTTATAGGAGCATTTTAGCTAGAATATGATAATCAATAATTCTCTTTTAGGCCAGCAATTATATATCTGACATACACTTTGTAATATTTCATAAATTCAAAATTTGATGAACTTCTGTTCATACACTTTGTAATATTTTAGGAATACAAAATTTGATAAACTTCTGGTTCGTACTGCTACATTGAGGATCTACATTTTATAATCACAATGCATTCAATGAGTTTTCTTCCAGCTACACATACACTATTTTTCCACTTTCTTAGGCACAATAATATATTTTTTTTATGAACATCCAAGGGGGAGTGATATAAAAATGTGGCCTTTGGATGTTCATAACTTCTTAGCCTTCTAGAATTCCTTTTCCATCAATGACAATTATTTCTTAAAGTTACAACTTATGCTATAATGTAAATTAATTCTTATGTTTATGACATTGTAACATTTGCTTTGGTATTAGCCTATAAATTCCCCCTTTGATGTCCATAACTTCTTAGCCTTCTAGAATTCCTTTTCCATCAATGACAATTATTTCTTAAGGTTACAACTTATGCCAAAATGTAAATTAATTCCTATGTTTATGACATTGTAACATTTGCTTTGGTATTAGCCTATAAATTCCCCCTTTGATGTCCATAACAAATATTATTGTGCCTCATTAAAACCTTACTAAGAAAAACCCATTGGGATAAAAACTCAGTGAAGGAAAAGGAATACACAATAATTATCAGTGTTGCCTCGTTAAAAACCTTACCAGGAAAACCAAGTGGGACAAAACCTTGGTTAAGGGAAAAAGAGTGCAACATGATATTTTCTTGGTTCAAGTAGTACACATATTTTATTTCATATTGGTTTTCAACTTTCATATTGTAGAGTATCCATAGAAGTAGCAAATGTTAATGATGAAGAAGAGAGAAAATTGGAAGAGGAATTTTGGAGAGAAATGAGAGAAATCTTTATTCATCTATGGATACATCACATGTAGTACAATATCTTTTATTTATAGGCCATCAACCTCAACTAAGTTACAAGAAAGTAAATGACAAATTCAATTCCCATAAAGTGTCAATATTGTAACCCTTGAATTAAAGACACTTCATTAGAGAGGTTATTGAGAAAAGGAAAAGCCAAGAGTTTGTGGAGGTATGGACATCCATATAGTCACAATATTTATAACACTCCCCTTGGATGTCCATAAAGAAATATTATTGTGCTTCATTAAAACCTTACTAGGAAAACCCATTGGGACAAAACCCAGTGAAGGAAAAAGAGTACACAATAATTATCAACGTTGCCTCGTTAAAAACCTTACCAGGAAAACCCAGTGGGACAAAACCTTGGTTAAGGGAAAAAGAGTACAATATGATATTATCTCCCCTTGAAAGGACCACTTTTACTTTCTTACATAACGACATCAGTTTTACTCCCCTAGTGACAACATCCCCTTTGTCTCAATTGAGTATATCAATTTTCCAATCATATTCCTGTCAATGCTATTTGAGCAGATCTTCATGTCGAATTGCATCATCATCAAATATCCTGTTAAAATATATTCCTCTAATATATCTTCATGATATATTTTACATCCATATATTTATTCAAAGTCATTGTCAATTTTTGAACCTGCAACAACTGAATTCTTCTACAAAATTGTGATATGTAATAGCAATACAATTAACAAATATTGCTATTACATAACCTTGGTTAAGGGAAAAAGAGTACAATATGATATTATCTCCCCTTGAAAGGACCACTTTTACTTTCTTACATAACGACATCAGTTTTACTCCCCTAGTGACAACATCCCCTTTGTCTCAATTGAGTATATCAATTTTCCAATCATATTCCTGCCAATGCTATTTGAGCAGATCTTCATGTCGAATTGCATCATCATCAAATATCCTGTTAAAATATATTCCTCTAATATATCTTCATGATATATTTTACATCCATATATTTATTCAAAGTCATTGTCAATTTTTGAACCTGCAACAACTGAATTCTTCTACAAAATTGTGATATGTAATAGCAATACAATTAACAAATATTTATGAGTCCTCTATTTATGACAAAAAATGATTATAGAATTTTATAACTTGATCTATATGTCTAAGTAATATGCAAAATCATATATTTTCTAAATGATAAAATATTTTATCTAAATTTCTAATATATGCTTCTGGCATTTTTCAATATATGCTTATGGCATTTTTCAATAATTCAAGAACACTCATGTAAATTCCATCATCAAGTGGGATATATAGAAATATTGATGCACTTTCTCTTTTCATATATTTTCCAGACTAATAATATTTGTAGCATACTTGTATCCACCATAAAATAATACGTCTTATCACAATCTCTATAAGCTTTGTTATAAGCTATAATTTACACAAGTATTTATATCATATAATAACTTTATACTTCTGAATTTGGAACTTTTGGGCTTCCGGCCCAAAATTTTCATATTTTGAAACATATTCAAATGTTCACCTCATTTCATTTTCTTTTGACCAATCATGTTTATGTCTACTTCTCATGACATATCTATGTATAAGATCCTCATTCAATCATGTGATATCATTATCAAAATTGTTGTCGACCACTTTATTCCTTTCGATTCTATTTGTGACATAACTTATTGAGATCTCCTTGTTTTTCTAGGTACCTATAACCCCTTTGAGGTTTTTCAATTAGTTATGTCTTGGCACTCTTCTGGAATGCCTGCCTCCTCAATATGATCATCATACTTATAAACTCCTATTTATATAAAGTATTTACATTTAGAATCGATTGATTTTATCATGCTTCAGGCATGTCACATTTGTAGGAGCATTTTTAGCTGGAATGTGAGATTCAATAATTCTCATTTAGGTCAGTAATTATATATCTCGCATACACTTTGTAATATTTCATAAATTCAAAATCTGATGAACTTCTGTTCATACACTTTGTAATATTTTAGGAATGCAAAATTTGATGAACTTCTGGTTCATACTACTACATTTCAGGATCTACATTTTATAATCATAATGCATTCAATGAATTTTCTTTCCAGCTACACAATTTCTCCCCCTCATATTTGCATAACTTTCGTTAAATGTTGTATAACAAATAATCATGTGGTATAAGTCTCCTAAATCGTTTTGTTTCTGTTTGAAACATCATTTTGTTTCATTTAGAAACATGAAGGAATCACTTATCCAACAATTTTATCAACTTTGTATAATTATCCATCTATGCACATCATGACATTGTGGTGGATTATTATGCATTTGCAGAGCACATTCAAACTCTTTAGATGGAAATTACCTGGCTCCTGACCAAAAGCCGATTTTAGTGGGAGAATTTCGTTGGCTTAAAGTTAATAAGTGCTGCAACATAACAATGAAATAAAAACAATGTTCTCATAAGCATTGATGTAGCTATTCATGGAGGCTTTAAACAACGATTTCTTGATCATATAATCTGAAAATTGTGCACTCAACATAATGTCTTATTTAGACAATGCTGCAAACTTCAAGTTGCAAGCTAATATATAATGTCACATGTAACCATCTTGTAGATGCATCTATCAAATTTATTGTATGTATACTTATTTGGTTTACATGTTATTTGGATGGACCCATCAATATGATATATTTCCAGAAATATAGATCTATTCCAAATCACAACCAATCACAACCAGTGATATTTTCAATATAAATTTTTGAGAATAAGCAGCACAACATGACTCTTTGGGAAGAATTTTCTGGTTCTTCTATGGATGTCAATATTTGATATCAATAATTTAATGGTTCATATATTTGACTTGGATGATCAAACAAGTCAAGCCAACAATAAATTTATTCAGATCAGCAAACTTCTGGTTTACTGTATCATATTTCTTAACCAACATTGAACTTTTCAACTTTCATATTGTAGAATTTGATTCTGAAGAGACCTACTCTCTTGTGGTGGATGCAATCACTTTAAGATATCTTGTTAGTTTGGCTGTAAGCAATATACTTGATATGCATCTGATGGATGTTGTCACAACCTATTTATATGACTCTTTAGACAGTGAGATTTGAAAGTAATGGATGCACAAGAGGGGGGTGTGAATTGTGCTACCAAATAAAAATCAAATAATAACAACACAAGGATTTATACTGGTTCGGTCTTCCTGACCTACGTCCAGTTCTCAACCACCCAGGTTGAGTTCCACTATCCCCAGGTTTTACAACGGGTTCACCTGGAACCTTTACAACCACAAGTTTTGGACGGGATCACTTGCAACCTTACAACCACAAGTTTTACTCAAGGCTCACTTGCAACCTTTCTAACTAGCTCCCCCTTACAACCAGCAAGAGTTCAACCTTTACAAATAAAGGATTTTCTAACTTAGTTCTCTTTAAGAACAGATAATGATACACACTTAAGTACAATGAATGCTCTTAATACAAGAAGAGACTTAACTACAAAGAGTACAAGATAAGTAGATGAAAAGATCACTCAATGAGTTAAATGCTCTTTCTCTTTTCTGGGCAGCTTTGAATGCTTGAAGGATTTCTCGGTTTCTCTCTCTAGCTTTCTTCAAGATGTCAAAGATATTGGATGTCTTCATAGATGAAGGTGAGCTCCTTTATATAGTCTTCAAATATTCTCACTCTTGGTAGGTGGGTTAGCCGTTTGAATATGACCGTTTTTCCCATGTTACCGTTTGCCCAATTAATGCTTCATTAATGCTTAGCAAGGTTGACTTGCTTTATCTCTGAAAAGCAGTTCTGACAACTCTGCTCTGCCAAAAGCATTCTGACACTGTAGTGCTCTGAACATTCTGACATTCTGATTGCTTGCGGAAGCGGATTCACATCCGGAAGCAACTTTACTTAGTGTGCTGCACTTTGAACGTTAGTCTAACAATATAAGCACATAGTCACAAGGTTTTCTTGTATTCGGAAGTAGTTCCACATCCGGAAGCACTATCACTAGACGAAGGGTTATGTTCACTTTTACTCACTCTCGCTCAGTGTCCTTCAATCCAACAGCCAGCGCTAGTCACTAAGCAATCGGAAGCAAATCTACTGGACGTTGGGTTATGTTCACTGGCGCTCGGTGTTATCTATACCAACAGCCAGCGCTAGTCTTAATGCAATCGGAAGCAAATCCACATCCGGTTGCATCTTAACTTAGTCTTAAGGTTTTGTACATCTAATGCTCCTAGACTGAGTTATTACTTAGTGGAGTACTTGCTGTCGCTGGGAGATGAGACGTTCATCTGCGAGCGTTAGTCTTAGTCCATCCGCTTCTTTCAAATTGATTTAGCTCTTCCTGCATGGCTATAATCCAGTCGCAGTCCTCAAGAGCTTGTTCAACTGAAGTTGGTTCGATTTGAGATAAAAATGCTCCAAACTCAACTTCATTTTGAACCTGCCTTCTGGTTCTGACACCAGAAGAAACATCACCAAGCACTTGATCAAGAGGATGATCCCTGTGATGTCTCCTAGCTGTTGGCAACTGTGCCTCATCAGGCACGGTCTGCACTCTAGGCTCATCACTGGGTTCATCTTCTTCTTTGGGATTGCTTGCTGGTGTTTCTTTTGGTGGTGAAGAAGATGATGATAGTTTTGGAAAGTTAATTATTTCATCATCTTCTGTGGATTGTCCCCATGTAGGAGTTTCATCAAACACAACATGCATTGATTCTTCTACAATTCTAGTTCTCATGTTGTATATTCTATATGCCTTACTCCTAAGGGAATACCCTATGAATATACCTATATCAGCTTTTGGATCAAACTTACCCAGATTTACCTTTCCATTGTTATGCACATAGCATTTTGATCCAAAGATTCTGAGGTGGCTGATGTTGGTCTTTCTGCCTTTGTACAGCTCATAGGGAGTCTTGTCCAAGCCCTTGCAAACATAGGCTCTGTTAGAGATGTAGCAGGCAGTGCTCATATCGTCCGCCCAGAACACTTGAGAAACCTCTTTCTCGTTGAGCATGCTTCTGGTCATCTCAGTCAGAACCCTGTTCTTCCTCTCGACTACACCGTTTTGCTGAGGAGTTCTAGGAGCTGAGAAGTTATGTTCAATACCATTCTGCTCACATAGCTCAGAGAAGCTATGGTTCTCAAACTCTCCTCCATGGTCTGTCCTTTTGGCTGTGATTTTGAGGTCTCTCTCATTCTGCACTTTCTTAGCCAGGACAACAAGGGCATCAAAAGCATCTTGCTTAGAGGCAAGAAACATAGTCCAAGTGAACCTAGAATAGTCATCCACCACCACTAGAGCATACAGGTTTCCACCCAAGCTCTTTACTCTTGCTGGCCCAACCAAATCCATATGGATTAGTTCCAAGGGCCTGCTGGTGGAGACTCTCTTCTTGTTCTTAAACGAGGACTTTGTTTGCTTCCCTCGTTGGCAGGATTCACAAATAAAATCATGCTTCACCTTAAAGGATGGAATACCTATAGCTAGCTCCTTTTTAATTAACATGTCAAGTTGAATAAAATTAACATGTGCTAGCCTTTTATGCCAAAGCCAACTGTTCTCATCATTAGATATTAAGCATTTTTCTTCCAATTGTTGACATAAGTCTAGAGTGTATAGGTTTCCATTTCTATTTACCTTAAGTTTGCATTTTACGTTGACCTTATCCAGATTCAGATCCTGCTTATCTACTATTATGCACTCATGTGAATCGAAGATTACCCAATTTCCTTTGTCAGTGCTCTGGCTCACGCTCAGCAGGTTGTGACAGAGACCATCCACCAGATAGACGTCTTTCACTGGTTCAACTTCTCCAACTTCGGTGATCTTTCCACTTTGATTTCCTCCAAAGGTAACTGTGGCTCCGTCTTTGATCACCAGAGATTTGAATTTGTCTCTGTCTCCAGTCATATGTCTCGAGCATCCACTGTCAATATACCATTTCCTATTCTTGGATGCTTTGAGACACACCTCATTGTCCTCCTGGGTGAGATCAAAATCTGAGGATGCTTCATCATCATCTTCTCTAGCCACCAGGCAGAGGTTGGCAACCTCTTCCTCATCACTTGCTTCATCGTCTGAGCTATTCACCCAGATAGAGGATACGAAGGCTTTGCTTTTGTCTTAAGCTTGGACACTCAGCCTTGAAGTGCCCAGGTTTTTTACACTCAAAGCACACTGGGGCCTTTTCCTTCTTATATCCCTTCCTCTGACTGGAACCACCTTTCTGAAAGCCTCCTTTCTTCTTGAAGAACTTTCTGAACTTCCTCACCATCATGGCCATCTCCTCATCGTCCAATTCCTCCTCATCATCCTCATCCTCATCATTGTCATCAATCTCCTTGCTGGGAGCAACAAGGGCAAGATTCTTAGTTTTGGATGAAGCTTGAGGAGCTCTCTGAGCCAGCAGGGTTGGTTCGTATTTAGCCAGAGAACCAAAGAGCGCAGTGATGGAGCTGGTTGACTCTCCTTGGACTTCCTGCAAGATGGTAACTTTGGTGATCCAATCACCTTTCAAGACTTTTAAGATCTTGCTGACTTGCTCTCTTTCAGGAATGTCTTTGCCCAGGGAGACCATGTTATTGATAAGGTGAGTGAACCTGAGCTCCAGCTCTCTGATTGGCTCAGTTGGACTAATCATGGCGAATTTGTGAAACTCTTCCACCAACATTTCGACTCGTCTTGCCTTCACTCCCCTGGTTCCAGAGTGAGCAGCCTCAAGAGCCTCCCACATATCCTTAGCAGTTTTGTGGTGGCTGATCCTATGAAACTCCTTAGGGCTAAGAGCACACTGAATGTAGTGCATGGCCCTGAAGTTTAGCTGGACTAGAGCATAGTCCTCATTGGTGTATCTGGATCGCTGCTTTGCAAAGCCATCATCATCTAGGGGGGTGTGATTACCTTGTTCAATCACATCCCAGAGTCGGATGTCGCTGGACTTGATGTAAGTCTCCATTCAGAATTTCCAGAATGGATATTTATGCCCATCAAAGCCTGGAGGCTTGTTGGGTTGAATAGAGACATCTGGCAAAGAATAATCTGTATCAATTACTGGATCTTTACTTTCTAGATTCGTGGGAATCAAGTTAGAAAGACCCGCTCTGATACCAAATGAAAGTAATGGATGCACAAGAGGGGGGTGAATTGTGCTACCAAATAAAAATCAAATAATAACAACACAAGGATTTATACTGGTTCGGTCTTCCTGACCTACGTCCAGTTCTCAACCACCCAGGTTGAGTTCCACTATCCCCAGGTTTTACAACGGGTTCACCTGGAACCTTTACAACCGCAAGTTTTGGACGGGATCACTTGCAACCTTACAACCACAAGTTTTACTCAAGGCTCACTTGCAACCTTTCTAACTAGCTCCCCCTTACAACCAGCAAGGGTTCAACCTTTACAAATAAAGGATTTTCTAACTTAGTTCTCTTTAAGAACAGATAATGATACACACTTAAGTACAATGAATGCTCTTAATACAAGAAGAGACTTAACTACAAAGAGTACAAGATAAGTAGATGAAAAGATCACTCAATGAGTTAAATGCTCTTTCTCTTTTCTGGGCAGCTTTGAATGCTTGAAGGATTTCTCGGTTTCTCTCTCTAGCTTTCTTCAAGATGTCAAAGATATTGGATGTCTTCATAAATGAAGGTGAGCTCCTTTATATAGTCTTCAAGTATTCTCACTCTTGGTAGGTGGGTTAGCCGTTTGAATATGGCCGTTTTTCCCATGTTACCGTTTGCCCAATTAATGCTTCGTTGATGCTTAGCAAGGTTGACTTGCTTTATCTCTGAAAAGCAGTTCTGACAACTCTGCTCTGCCAAAAGCATTCTGATACTGCATTGCTCTGAACGTTCTGACATTCTGATTGCTTGCGGAAGCGGATTCACATCCGGAAGCAACTTTACTTAGTGTGATGCACTTTGAACGTTAGTCTAACAATATAAGCACATAGTCACATGCAGTGGGAGTTCATTTAGTCTAACAAGGTTTTCTTGTATTCGGAAGCAGTTCCACATCCGGAAGCACTATCACTGGACGAAGGGTTATGTTCACTTTTACTCACTCTCGCTCAGTGTCCTTCAATCCTACAGCCAGCGCTAGTCACTAAGCAATCGGAAGCAAATCTACTGGACGTTGGGTTATGTTCACTGGCGCTCGGTGTTATCTATACCAACAGCCAGCGCTAGTCTTAATGCAATCGGAAGCAAATCACATCTGGTTGCATCTTAACTTAGTCTTAAGGTTTTGTACATCTAATGCTCCTAGACTGAGTTATTACTTAGTGGAGTACTTGTTGTCGCTGGGAGACGAGACGTTCATCCGCGAGCGCTAGTCTTAGTCCATCCGGAAGTAAATCTACATCCGGTTGTACTCTTACTTAAGGTTCTATATTAACCTAATATTTACTAAGTGTTTGGCTCGTTCTTTCATATTTTAGTCTTCATCAAAACTTAAGATTCTAACAAGATTTATATGAAAATCCCTGAAGGATTTAAGTTGCCAGAAGCATATAAAAATTCTCAAGAAAATTATGCAATTCGCTTGCATAAATCCTTATATGGATTGAAACAATCTGGAAGAATGTGGTATAATCGTCTAAGTGAATACTTGTTGAAAGAAGGTTATAAAAATGATCCAATTTCCCCATGTGTGTTTATTAAAAGGAATGGATCAGAGTTTGTCATAATCGCTGTATATGTGGATGATTTGAATATAATTGGAACTCCTGAAGAGCTTATCAAAGCAATTGATTGTTTGAAGAGAGAATTTGAAATGAAAGATTTATTCACAAGTAAACAAATACACACATTGAATCCTAGAAATAATGTTCATAATTCTTATGCATATTATGATATATAGAAATATCATAATATGTCTTATATTTAGGACCGGAGTGAGTATATATATATATATATATATATATATATATATATATATATATATATATATATAAAGTATTGGTTAACAAAACATTGGTTGTTATGAGCACATGTAACAACTTTGAGACTTGTCTAATAAAATCCAGTTAAAAACAATTTCATAAATGATTGCTTAAATTTTTGTATTTATAAAAAATACAATATTGATCGAGTATTTATAAAAACAACACGATATGGTAATACAAAAAATACAATATGGTAATACAAAAAATAAATACGGTGTTACAAAAAATACAATATGGTGGTATAACAGTTGTTTCCTTTGTTGAGCACAAAGAAAAACAATATGGTGTTATAGGCATAAGTTTTCTTTTAGCACGCAGAAATACAATATGGTGTTATAGCCAAAAAGTATCCCTTAAAATAAGTTTGGGTTGAATGTTTTTTTAAATATTAATAAATGAAATTTAGGAATTTTGTTTTTTGAAAATTATCCAAAGATGTTTTGTCGGTAATAACATGCTTTGTGAATTGTAAGAAAAGAAACATGCTTTGTGAATACAAAGAATTTTAGAATGCCTCTTTTAATAGTAGAGTAGAAGTTGGGGTTGTAGGAATATTATTTTCTTGATTTTTTATGGAATTCAGTTTATTTGAAAATTTGTTTCCCTCTCATTTATTTATATGTTTGTTGAATTTTGTGAGATTGATGAAAATTTATGTCCTCCCTCATCAATTACTTTTTTTATGGAAGTTTTTTTTTGAAAGTTTGATTCCCCATGCCATAATACATGAATCCGAAATAAATATAGGATTTTTTGTTTGTGAATGATTGTTTTGCAATGCAATTTCCCAATTAGATTAGTGATTATATTTGGTAGTTTGAATCATTTTCTTAAGTGGTTGTGTGTCATCCAATCAAAATCATTCAAAGTGGGAGTTTAGATGACATCAATTAGTTTTTTTATGGAAATTTGTTTGTTTGAAAGTTTGATTCCCTCTTATTTACATGATTCCCAAATAAATATAATCATTTTTTGTTTGTGATTGATTGTTTGATTGTTTGGCTCTTAATTTCCCAATTAGAATAATGATTTTATTGGGTAGTATGTTGAGTTTATTTAAGTGTTTGTGTATCATCCAATCAAAATCATTTAAAGTGAAAGTTTATAGGACATGTGGACCAATAGTTTTTGAGTTTACAGGTTTAGAGGTATATATTGGATGGATGGATATTACTTGTTCGGAAATATTTTCAACGTTAAAAATCTCTTATTTAAATAAATTTTATTGTCAATATTGTTTTAAATACATGACTGTTTCTGGATCCGTTGAAAGTCATACTGCTTAAGGATAAAAAATTAGACAAGGGACCAAGAAAAATGGAAGGTGGCTAGATCTAGATCTATATTGCTTTATGTTTGTTTTTTTGAACTGAACATAGTGCTTTCAAACCTAACGTTTTGATTGCTGTCTGGTCAAAATAATAATAATAATAATAATAACACCTAGGCTATGCTTACGGCGGCAACATGCCTTTATTTAGTTCAGATTTTACGGGTATTGTGTCTTAAATTTTTATCTAAATGCCTAACCAATAATAATTAAAGTGGCAAGACGTTTAATTAAATTCGTAAAGATTGCAAAAATTAGTCAATATTGTTATTTGAAAAATTATTATGCATTATTTTCTTTAAATTATTCTTGTTAATAATAATATGTCTGTAAAACTACTCTCTTGATATAAAAACTTCAAATTCAGTCAATATAAAGTGTAAGGAACAAATTATAAATTTGAGAGACCAAATTATACACAGACAACATATCTAGCAACAAAAATTTGACAAAATTATATGTTTGGTCCTCTAATTTTTTTAATATTTAGTCCTTTGATAAAAGAAAAAAATATGTTTTAAGTTTTCATCCCAAATATTAATAGTATTAAGTGAAAATTTTTTATTTTAATCATTAGTTTAAAAATCAAACTCCCTCCAATCCTAAATACAAGATTACTTTTGAGATTCAATTTGATTCTAATTATAATGTTCTTATTCACTTTATCTCATATATTCATCCATCTTTTGTCAAAATTTGTCCCTTTATGTATAATCCCTCTAGAAATATACTCCATTACCGTGTCAAATCCTCCAACTCTTCCAGCGCCTTTTTCTTCAGTATATCATATCAAACCTTTACCCTTGAGGACAATTTCAATCCCAATTCCAAGGACAGAAAAGTACACACAGAATATTATCGTCTGCATCGAATTTCTCGAAAAAAAAGTCACGAGCCACAGCTAGCAAATTAAAATCCCCAAATACATGAGCAAACCCTATCAGACATAGTTGTAATAGTTTTTCAAACGCCAAAATCAGCCCTCGATCTGAACTCGACCATGATTCAGCCACCTATTAAGAGAAGACGACAAACACTCGCTGGAAGCTATTACAATTGATAATACTACCTCTGGTCCTAAATATAAGACCTAATTGACTTTTTTTTTGGAGAGATGAAGATTGCAAAATAGGTTTTTAAATGATGACATATTTGATATATTTTTAGATTATCCATTAATTTATAGGTAAAATAAACTAGTTTAAGAGAAAAAATTAGGCAAATCAATTTATAATTAACTTATTTTGTTTTTTTAAGGATTTTCCAGAAAAAGTCAATTAGGTCTTATATTTAGGACAGTAGGGAGTACACCATAGGCAAGAAGAGGGTTTGTGGGTCCACTAATGTCCCTATTCACGTCGCTATAGTAGTCAATTACACTAGACTAAAAATGTGATATAGTGACAATATAGATCTTTCTCCGAAGGAACAATCTATGAAATCTTTTTCTCTAGAACTAGAATTAGGTAAAAAATCCAACTAAATTATAGATCTAAACTAAAATGCAAACTAATTCCTAAAAAAGCTACTAATGTATATGAATTTTTTTGAAATGAAATCTTTATGAATGCAAATGCAATATTTTGGGGTTTTATGTTTTATGAAGAAATAAAATCCTAATTCAGAAACTAATTAATAACTAAAAACTTTACTTTGATTCACATACTAAAAATGAGAACAATTCAAGAATCACATGGAATCAACTATATTCACCTAAATTAATTAATTTACTAATGGGAAATATATTGTATGAAAATTAATAAATCTAATTTCCTATGTGTTATGAAATCCCTCTAATTGTGGATGTCCCTATATTCCTCCTTGTGTTTGGGCTATTCCATATTGATGCATAATGTAACCCTAATGTTGTCCTTTATAAATAGGGGGCTCACCATTGTATATGATCAACACATTGGAATAAGATATTCTCTCTCTCTTCTTGTTTCTCTTATCTTCTCTTCTCATGTTTATATTCATAGAGCAAGAAGCAATCTTGCGTGTCTTTATCATCCACAGAGGCAGAGTACATTGCTGCCGCAAGCTGTTGTGCCCAAGTGCTGTGGCTGAAGAACCAACTGAGGGATCTTGGCCTGGAGTTTCCTGAGGCTCCCATTCTTTGTGACAACACAAGCTCCATCAGCCTTGCCAAGAATCCGGTGCAGCACACAAGAACAAAGCACATTGACGTTCGACACCACTTCATCAGAGATCATGTTCAAAAGAAGGATGTCAAGGTGCAGTTTGTTCCCACTCAGCATCAGCTTGCGGATATCTTCACCAAGCCTCTGGGGTTGATCAATTTACATTCATAAGAGGTGATTTGGGAATGGTAAACCCAAATGAAGTTTAATTCTTCAAAATAAACATGTGCTTAATTGATTAAAACCTGCAACTATACTAACTTAGGCATCGGAGTGCCAATCTTTAGTTTTGCAGGTCCCCAATGTTAAATCTTAAGTCCAACCGGAAGCAAAACCACTTCCGGATGCTCTTTTGCTGGCGCTGGGTGATGACTCTAAGCAACCGGAAGCGCCAGTGTCGGAGAAGAGAAAAGACACGTCACCTCAGAAAACGTTTCACCTTCTCCCACCAAAAACTGTGCCTCTTCTGACATTATGCAGAGACACGTGTCACAAAGGTGCGACGTTTCAATTTGAATATTTACGTTTTCCCACAAAAGGTGCATATTTTCAATGAAGAGTCATTATGAATCATCACATCGCTTATCACTTCGCATATATATAGGCCATTGTCATTCATTTTTCACTTCTCACACAACTCAAACACCCAAAACTCTCTGAAATCATTCTTCATCTTCATCGCATCCTCTTCTTCTTCTTCTACATTTCTTCTGCATTTCATTACATACATACCATACATTCCACTTAAACCCTAACCTACACAAAATGGCCGGCTCACACGAATCCAACCAAAACATTGAGATAGCCTCGGCCTCGAAGAAGTCCAAAACTAGAAAATCTGGGCATTCGCGATCTGGGAAATCTGGGAAATCACAAGAACAGCATGAACGTTCTGGGCAACATCATGAACAGTCAAAGAAAAAGGGCAAGAAGAGGGTTCAGTTTAGCGAAGAGCCCTCATCCAAAAGACAGCGAGTAGAGGAGGATGATCCACTTGAATACAAGGATGGGCCGCTGGAGGCTGTTTCCTCCACATTTGAAATTGCAAAGCCCTACTTCTCTCATGGCATGTTCATCGACCTGAAGAAACTTGAGGAACTAGGGTTTGGGCATTTGAGGGAACATCTCCAAAAGTACATGTGCTGGCTGGGGATCAACAATGAGTATAACATAAACGTACTGAGGGTGTTCTGCCAGTCGCTCAAAGCCAAAGCCAAGTACAAGAAGGTGAATGGGAAAGAAACCATCCGCAGAGTCAATTTCAAGGCCACAGTGAGAGGAAGGGATATAAGTTTCAATTGGCGAGATATTAACGCCATGCTCCGGGTCACTGAGGAAGATATGAACGAGTGGCTACACCCTGAGAAACTCTGCCAGGCAGAGCTTGAGAAAGTCTATGACACCAAGGGGAAGAAGGTGTCTGGCATGTCTGACTCCAACCGGGTCCTTCATTACATCTACTCCCGGATGATGACTCACAAAGGGGGAAACTTCAACAAGTTCACTCTTCTTGACAACCCCTGGCTCCCCAGATTCCTCACCCAGCAGCCAATTAACCCAGGGCAATTAATAAGTTTAGAGCTGCACAGGTGGATTGAAAATAAGAAGTCTGGAAATCTTCCCTACCCAACGGTCATCGCCTTCCTCTTGGAGAAATTCCTGATCAAATCCACATCCACCGAGGAAGCTGAAAATTTTAAGTGCTTGCTCGTCAGCGCAATGAACATCAGCAAGATGGGGATCAAGTACATCAAGCCACCAAAGGCTACTTGATCTGGCTCTCAGGCAGGAAGTGCCTCACATACCACGGCTCCCTCTGTATCTGGTGCAGGGGATCAAGAGGTCGATTCTCATCCTGGCCCAAGCCGTGCTCCAAGGAAGGGTATAGTAGCTGAGCTCAGAGAAGAGCTCCTGTTCAAATTGCCTGATCCCTTGATGGCCCCTCTGCGAGAAGAGTTTGGAGAGCGACTTCAGCGGCTGGAAGATCGGATCGATGAGGTGGATACCAAGCTGGACCTCATCCTTGCCATACTTGTAGCTGGCACCTCAGACCCTCTCTCATCTCATTATCCACCAAATGACCCACCTCCACCACCTCCACAAAATGACTAACCTCCACCACCTCCACCAAATGGCCAACCTCAACCTCCTCCTCAGAATAACCAACAACCTCAAACTTCACCCAGAAATGACCATCAACCATCACCTCACAACTCCCCTCAGAACTCTCCCCAACACTCCCCTCGACAATCACCCCTTAACTCTCCCTTTCCACACAACTCACCTTCACCTCATACCTCCCCAAACCGTTCACCACCCCCAAACCCCATAGGGCCCTCCAATCCACCTCCTAACACTCGCCCCACCATAGCCCAATCTCTAGGATTTACCTCTCCTGATCACCCACTTCACACCTTCTACCTCAGAGACCATCCCCCTATTCGGTGGATAGCTAACCAACCCACCTCTTACTCCTCTACCTACCCGTTCGATGGCCTATTCACCAACCCCACTTTCTTCCAAACAAACACAGCCCTCTTACCCAATCCTCCTTCTACACCCAGCCCCCCTACTTCACCAGAAAACACCTCACCCACATCCTCACCTGAAAACTCACCACCCAGACCATTTGGCCCTGAACCTCCACCCTCATCTTCACCCAATCCATCCTCCCTGGCCCTCGCCCTTATTGATGATGCCAAAAGGGGGAGAGAAATCCTAACTCAACCCTCTTTATGGCTAGATGAGGATATAGCTGCTGCCCTCCGTCGAGCCATGGATTCCCAGAGATTGGGTGGTGCTGAGCGTCTTATCCGTGGGGAAGCCATCCGCTTTATAGTACAGCAGCGTTCAGACGAGCAAAGGTCAAACTGGGCAATGATATTGGTTGAGCAACCTGATGAGATCCCACAGCCTGAGCCAGAACCTGAGCCAGAGCCTTCATCTCCTGAGCCTCCACCCTCTGTGTCTGGCCAAAATATTGTTGAAATAATCATGATGAAGTATGGGTTGAAGAGGCAAAACCATCCACCTATTGTAATAGCCAAGCCAATCCCTCCCTCTGAGCCAACCTCTGCTCCTCCTCCTTCAGTGGTCAGCTACAGCCAGTCTAGGAAAAAGCATGTTGCCAAGAAGGGTAGTGGTACATCTGAGCCTACTATGAGTAAGCAAGTGGTACCATCCGATCAAGCTGTAGTTGCGCCTGAGACTCAGTCACCCTCTCAAGAGTCATATGCCCCTCCGCCATTAACGGAAGTAAAGCTGGAAATAGAGGATATGACTGCTTAAGAGTTCGAGAGGTATGGATGGACTGACAAGATTTCGTTTGGTCAGATGGCTTGCCTAGATGCTGAAAGAGCAAGTGCCAAGCCTACCCAAGTGAAAGACAAGGGCAAAGGCAAAAGGCAAAGGGAAAAGGAAAGCCAAGGAAGTTGAGGAGGACCCCAACTTTCCTGTGTGGAATGTAAAAATAAAGGTTGTCCATTATCCCAATGGCGAGGTCATTCCCTTCTCCGATGCAACTGGGTTCCCTGGGTATGCTGAGGTTCAAGATCTGACGAGAGCCTTTGAGGAATCCGTTGAATCTGAGAGACTCAGAAGGGAAAAGGAAGAGGCAGAGCTTCAGAGTATAATTGCTCAGATTGACCAGAGCGAGAAGGATGCCCACATAGCCAAACTTCAAAGAGAGAATGATGAAAGGCAAAAAGAGAGGGAGAGGAAAAAGAGACACCACCTATAAACCCCACTCTACCCTATGCATTTAACTTAGAAATTTTTTTTCCTTCATGCATAGCTCAACTTGCACAGTTTTTATTACTTGTAAATTTTAACTGCTGTTATACATATCTGACTTGTAATCTTTTGCTCATCAATGATATTTGTCTTTAGTTCTTTGTGCCTTATCTGATTATTACCTTTGATTCTTTCATATGAACTTAATTGGATAACTTAGTTTGTCATCATCAAAAAGGGGGAGAATGTTAGAATCTTAAGTTTTGATGAAGACTAAAATATGAAAGAACAAGCTAAACACTTAGAGAGAATCAGGTTAATATAGAACCCAAAGTAAGAGTACAACCGGATGTGGATTTACTTCCGAATGGACTAGGACTAGCGCTCGCGGATGAACGTCTCATCCCCCAGCGGAAGCAAGTATAACACTAAGTCATAACTCAGTCTAAGAACTCATTAGGAATATAAAATCCTTGAGACTAAGTTAGGACACAACCGGATGCAGGAATGCTTCCGGATGGTTAGTGACTAGCGCTGCCTGTTGGGTTATCAACACCGAGCGTCAGTGAGTATATCTAAGTCATAACTCAACGTCCAGTAGAAGTGCTTCCGGATGTGGAATTGCTTCCGGAAGTAAGAGAGCTTCCTTAGACTAAATGAACTCCCACTGCATGTGACTATGTGTTTATATTGCTAGACTAACGTTCAAGTGCAGCACACTGAGTGATGTTGCTTCCGGATGTGAATTTGCTTCCGCAAGCAATCAGAATGTCAGAACGTTCAGAGCAGTGCAGTGTCAGAGTGCTTTTTGGCAGAGCAGAGTTGTCAGAACTACTTTTCAGAGATAAAGCAAAGTCAACCCTACTGAGCATTAATGGAGCATTAAATGGGCAAACGGTAACTTGGGATAAACGGCCATATTCAAACGGCTAACCCACCTACCAAGAGTGAGAATACTTGAAGACTATATATACAAGATCATCTTCATTTATGAAGATAACTTTGACATCTTGGAGAAATATAGAGCGAGAAACTGAGAATATCCTTCAAGCATTCAAAGCTGCCCAGAAAAGCTAGAGAGCATTTAACACATTGAGAGTTCTTTTCATCTACTTATCTTGTACTCTTTGTAGTTAAGTCTCTTCACTTATTAAGAGCATTAATTGTACTTAAGTGTGTAACATTATCCGTTCTTAAAGAGAACTAAGTTTAGAAAATCCTTTATTTGTAAAGGTTGAACCCTTGCAGGTTGTAAGGGGGAGAGTTAGTAAGGTTGCAAGTGAACCTGTGCAAAACTTGTGGTTGTAAGGTTGCAAGTGATCCCGGTCTAAAACTTGCGGTTGTAAAGGTTCCAGGTGAACCCATTTGTAAAACCTGGGGATAGTGGAACTCAACCTGGGTGGTTGAGAACTAGACGTAGGTCAGGTAGACCGAACCAGTATAAAATCTTGTGTTTTATTGTTTTAAGTTTTATTTGGTAGCACAATTCACCCCCCCCCCCCCTCTTGTGCATCCACCTCTTTCACATCTCATAAAAATTTGGTATAAAACCATATTTGATGGATCTGAAGTTTCATCTGATAAAAAGTTTGGTATAAAGTCATTTTTGACGGAACCTGAAGTTCCATCTCATTACGAATTGTTGCGAAGCCATATGTGAATGAAACCGTTGATTCCAATTTGTATTTATGGTTTGAAGCTGTATTTTAATGGAAGCTGTATTTTAATGGAACCTGAAGTTTCATACGCTAAAAATTTTGTTTTTATGGCACGAGGTCATACTTGATTGAACCTGCAGCTTCATCGACTAACGGCCTAAAGCCTATTTGATGGAACCTGAAGTTCCATCGCCTAAGGGCCTGGAGCATATTTGATGGAACCTAAAATTCCATTGCCTAATGACTGAAGCCTATTCGATAGAACCTGAAGTTTTATCACACAACGGCCTAAAGCCATACTTGATGGAACATGAAGTTCCATTACATAAATATATCAATTTTATGTTTAGAGCTAACAACTCGAAACAATAAATATTATACTTTTATGACCTGTAGTCATATAACATTTTTTTTAAAATGGTTAAAGCACCATGGCCTGAAGCCATGAAGATCTTATTTTTATGACTAGTAGTTATAAAAAATAAGTTTTGAAACTATAAAAGTTCGATTTTATGACCAAAAGTCATATAAATTTTATAAATGTTCTGCTTAATTGTTAAATGTGCAAAGCTGCCTGAAGCAATAAAGATTTTATTTTATGACCAGAAGTTACATAAAATAATTTTCTAATTAAGTATTATGTGGTTAGAGCCCAATGACCTATATTTATCATATACTGACCTGAAGCAATGACAATTCTATTTTTTTTATGACCAAAAGTCATATAAAGTGGCAAGAAGCCAAATACAAAATTTAATTTTATGGCCTGAAGCCATAAAAACTTTATTTTTATGACTAATAGTTATAAACACTTATATTCTACTCAAGCATTCAATGACATAAAGCCACATAAATTTATGTGCATAGCAAGTAATGAAATTGGTTCCTGAACAACTACATACATTAGATACAACGATATTAGTTCTTGAAGAACTATATGCATTAGATACAATGATATTAATTCCTGAAGAACTAATAATTTATTTGCGAGTGGAAAGTATTTTGCATGACTCAATTGAGGAGAAATTATTGGAATACATGTATGAGTTTCATTGGATGAAATTTCACTTTTATAATTTCCTAAATCTCGTATAATCTCCCTATTAAGGTCAAATTAATAATTTGGCACGATAACCAGAAGTTATCGATGATGAATTAATATTACAATAAACCTGAAGTTTATAAATGTAATGTTTGGCAATGACCGGTTGGATCATCCCGGATCATAATGATGCAAAATAACATCAATACTCACTAATGAACAAAAAGATTCAATTACTTGTTCTCAAAAGAATGAAATATGAAATATGAAACATCACTAGTTTTGATTGAAATTTACACATGTAGATGTGTATTGTATGAATTATATATGGGCCTATACAGATATCATATGGACTAAATTATACTTTATAAATATCAGATGCATCTGTGAAATGGTCACATTGGCTGTCCATGTTACATGATCAACTTGCAACCTGAAGTTTGCAAATTTGTTATAAGTACATTAGTCATATGATTATCACTGAAATCACTAGTGATTGTTAATTATGTTTTTGATGTTTATATGTCATGTGAGAGCATATCCATATCTAGCAAAGCCTCCATAAATAGTAAATAGCTAGATCAATATTTGTGAGAACAAAATTTTCAATCTTAGAGTTGAGTAAAATGTACTACAACTATAATTGCATCATGTCAATAAAAGAGAATGAATTCTCCTATTGGCACTTGGTCAGTAGCCAAATATTTTCCATCTGATGTTTTGAAATATGTATTCATATCATTCCACCACAATAATGCAAATAGATGGATATCAAATGAAATTTGGAGATAAATATTGGTGTTCCCAATATGAGGGGGAGAAATGAATAACTGGAAGAGATATATGTTGTATGCAACAAATATGTATCCTCAAATATTAGTAATGTGAACTAGAAGTTCATCAAATGTTGCAAAATATTTGCCAGACACTATCACTGACCAAATAAGGATTTTTATATCTCATGTTCCAGTTGAAGAATGCTCCAATAATTATATATGAGAATGAAACATGTTTGAAGCATGAGAAAATGATCGGTTCCAAAAGAAAATGAAAATGGAGCAAATAATTATGGTGATCATTTTGAGGAGGCTTTACTTGAGAAATAACTATTTGTAAGACCCCAGAAGTGGCTCAGGTACCTGAAAGAAATAAAAGAGAGCTCAATATGTTATGTCATAAGGAAAAGGAACCGTGAAAGGATAAATTTGTCGACAATAATATCACGTGATAAATGAGGATCCGACATATAAATATGTCATGAGTAGACATAAAATGACTAGCTAGTAGAAAACAAAAGACGCAATGTGAAATGTGACAACATGAATCTATGCACCTGAAGTGCTATTTGAATGAGAACACTAATGCGAAAAAGGGGGAGAGGTTAGAATGATTTTCGCAGTAGTTCAATATAATAATGATAGATGTTGTCTCATGGTGGAATGAACATTCATGTTTTGATTTGGTAGTCTGACAATATATGAAATTTTGAAGTGCGTCTAGATAATACGATTATAAACCATGGGTATATATTGTGAGTTGAATCCTTAAAGGATTTCAAATACTAGAAGTATTATGAAAAATGATTACATATATGTATAAATTTATATATAAACATGAAAATCCCTGAAGGATTCCAGCTGTCAGAAGCATGCACTTTGAATTCACGAGAACAATACTCGATAAGGCTAAAGTCTTTGTATAGATTAAAGCAATTTGGACGTATGTGGTACAATTGACTTAATGAATATTCTCTTGAAAGAAGGATATAAAATGATCTAATATGCCCATGTATATTCATGAAAAGATCTGGAAATGAGTTTACTATAATTTCTGTATATGTTAATGATATAAATATCATCGAAACTCCTGAAGAGTTAGATAAGGCAATAAATTGTCTGAAGAAAGAATTTGAAATGAAATGAAGCAAGCCAAGAGTGTTTTTGGCTGAGATCATCAATACATCATGTACGATGTACTTGTGGTTTATCTTCTAAAAAAATGAGCCCCATTGGTCATATACGAGGATAATACTGCATGTATTTCCCAACTCAAAGAAAGCTGCATCAAAGGAGACAGAACTAAGCACATTTCACCAAAGTTCTTCTTCACTCAAGATCTCCAGAAAGATGGTGAAATTGATAGTCACGAAATCCGGTCAAATGGAAATCTAGCAGATATGTTTACTTCCTGATGCAACACTTGAGAAGCTTACTTATGGCATTGAACTTCCCCGACTTAGAGATATCAACTGAAGTGGTCAAGAAGGAGAGATGATACACGCTGTACTCTTTTTCCCTTGTCTATGGTTTTTTCCCACTGGGTTTTCCTAGCAAGGTTTTTAATGAGGCAGCACCAATAAGTGTATCACTAAGCATTGTACTCTTTTTTCTTCCATTAAGTTTTTGTCCCATTGGGTTTTACTTAGTTGGAGTTTTTTTAATGAGGCATATGTTTAGTCTTGGACATCTAAGGGGGAGTGTTATGAAATCCCTCTAATTGTGGATGTCCCTATATTCCTCCTTGTGTTTGGGCTATTCCATATTGATGCATAATGTAACCCTAATGTTGTCCTTTATAAATAGGGGGCTCACCATTATATATGACCAACCCATTGGAATAAGATATTCTCTCACTCTCTTCTTGTTTCTCTTATCTTCTCTTCTCATGTTTATATTCATAACACTATGCATTTTATGGGAAACCCACATACAACACCTCTTTTTCCACTAGAGAACTCGTAATGGACTAAAAATTAGATAATTAAATTTATTAAGATTAACACACTTAAATTCAAATAAGTTAACTTTGGGGCAACATTGCATTAATATTTTACTTGCACGAAAATATTACACCTAAAAATACTTAAAAGGGATTCGCAATTTCTTAAAAACTTTTGAGGCAGATTTACACATTTACCTGATATTATACTATGGACGAAAGTAGCAAGTTTAAGGCAATGGATCAGGTTAAACAAGACTTTGAGTAGTTTTGTGCTAACAAATAAAATTTTAAATATCCTTTATTAATCATTAAGCACTAAATAAATAGTAATTACTTAGCTTCAAGTTTGTGAAGTTTGCATATTTCAAAGAGACAATTGTTTATGAATGGAAGAGTTTTCAAAAGAAAGTTTTCAAAAAGTTGGCTTCCTTTCCCAAACTTAAATAGGACAATGACCTCATTTCAATGAACCATCAATAGTCAGAAGAAAATCATGTGCAATATTTAAATATGCAAGCACTCAAACATAATTTTAATAGCTATCGTTAACTGCATGCATGTGACATAGAAATCATAATCATGTAATGTCACACTAAAAAACAACCACTAGCCACTAATAAAGTGTTGTGAAACACACAAGATCAAGTGTAACATGAAAAAGGAATCCGCACTTATTCCAGCAAAAATATTCAAATAAAGAAAGGTAAAGTGAAGTGAAGACTACTCCCCTTCCACTTCTTGATTCGCACTCTTAGCTCATAGTTCATTGCTACCAAGTTGACAAATCATCTAGGGTTATAAAGTCCTAGAAAATAAAAATAAAACACAATATCAAATACTTTGGTTATCTACCAAGAAGCGCTAAGTTTATAGTTTTCGGCCAAACTTTGCAAGAAAAGAAACTAATGATAAGTATCAAAAATCATGATCATCTTGTATTCATTACTCTTATGGCACAATATTTCAACAAACATTGAGACAAAAAAATGCACATTATCTATCAAAAGTGACTTTGGAATGCGTAGATTAATCGAACCAATAGAGAGTTCTGACTTAATTTTTCCACAATTCTTATTTGTGCCCCCTAAATTCTTTGAAAAATGAATGAAATAAAATTGACACATATCAGTAAGAGTCAAAACATCTCTTGGAGGATCAAGTTCATAAGATTATGGGAATTCCTCTCCTTTCTCTTGTTCAAAACAAGTAATAGGCTCTAAAAACGAAACTCCAACTAAAGCTTGATATTATTCTATCCATCATTGATTTCTAACTCACAATAATCTCCAAAATCATCACTAGTTATTGGTACTCCTTACCCTCTATGATCAATTCCTTTCCATTTGATTCAAAGCCTCAAGGTTGGAAGCAATTTCACTCATTTGAAGTGCTAGTCTTTCAAGAGATGATGTGTTCCTTTCTTGCCTAGATACATTTTCCTCATCATTATGTAGGATACGTAGAAGCATATCCTCTATTGTAAGCTTCTCCCTATAGATGGGGTTAGCTATCTTCATCTAAATGAAAAGTGGGTGATGACTCAATATGTGATGCACAAGGAGAAAGTGAATAATTAGGATACCAAAACATTGATTCTTCATGACTTTGCCGAAAGCTAAAAGTATCATTATACATGAGTTTCAGGCCTAGAGAAATCACCCTCCGCATAATTCAACGGTGATTCATAGGGACATTGTTCATCAAAATGATTACATCCACAATAATTGCAATAAAAGTACTCACATGGAGCTTTATTATAAGCAAGTGTGTCATGATGAATATTTGTATAATTATTTTGATGTCCCAATACCACCATTAATCTCATAAGTTCACCGAGGATAATCCACGAAAAAGTTTTAAATTGATCTACTACATATAAAGTCATAAAAACTAACCTAACTAACAAAAATCAAACAGAACAACTCTAGTAATGCTATCTCTAACTATACAAGTTATAAATGACACAATTCGAGCTACCAAAGGTGACAACAAAAGAGCTCAAAGTTAATCAAAATGAAAATGCAATCAATGAGCTTCTAAATGAGTCAAAACTTTGTCCTCGACAGCGGCGCCATAAACTTGTTCGCAAAATTTCCTACTGCAAGTGCACGAGTAAAGTTCAAATAGTATAGTGGAAAAGTAGAGTGTCATTCAAACCGAGACTATATTTTAAGCAAGTTCAATGAGTTCATTATGTTCTGAATCAGCAATTGGCAGAACCAAGTAGTTTAATTAAAAATAGATGATTAAAATTAACAAATAGCAAAAGGAGATTATTTACTTAAAATTCAACACAATGGGAAAGACATAGGTTTATTTATACACATTGTATTTCATGATACTTGATTAACCCTCCTCTAATGTCAATTAATGAATATCAAGTTGATATTTGAAGTTTAATAAGCATTTGGATAACTCTCTCAAGCTTACCGAAATCTAAGTTAACATATGCATTAATTCCTTACTACATATTATGACAGTGCCTTGTTAATCAACCCACTCTAAATTTACAAAAGTTGGTTAATGAATATTTCTATCTCATTAACAAACTCTCAATCCCTATTTGTAATTTCAAGACAAGTTTGAATATAACTCAGTTCTTCATTTAATTATGTTTTTCTAAGCCACAACTAAGCAAACAAGCTAAGTGTTGCACACTACTTAGTAAAAATAAAGTTTAAGTTACATTCACAACTATCACAACCATTAATCAACAAAAGAAAAGGATGTTCAAGCACCAAACTATATAAAGTTTCAAAATAATCCTAGATTAAGGAGTTTAACTGCACATAATGAAAGGAAAATAAAAATCCCAAATTTAAACATGTTCAATAACAAAGCTATACAAGACAAAGAGAAGGGGAAGGAGAAGGAGATTACAAAAAGGAATCAACAGGATATTTGCCCGAAATTCCTCAAGTTTCAAATCTTGCCCTAACTCTATTTTAAGGTGATTCTCCAGCTCCCCAATTGTCCCAAAGTGTGTTCCCTCAATTTTTCAACTAAAACCCTAAGTTATATTGCACATTTTTGTGTTTTACGAAGTAAAACGTGTAGCTATACAAGGTGTGTGTGCTACAGCATACATTTTTGTATGTTGCGGCATGTGACAGAGAGCAAAATTCCTTTATTTTCTTCATGCGCCGCAATATACAATGTTTCGCGCCACAACTTACCTCACATAATGAGTCTTCTTTCCTTGACTTACCTTAGCTCACTACTTTGCTTCTCTTTTGAACTCATTTCCTTCTGTATCTTTCTCCTACAAAATATAGAGGATTCAAGTAGTTTCCTTCAATAATAAGCTTAAGGAAATTCACTCAATTTTCACAAGTTATCATCTGAATTAGGAACATGATCAAGCATGTGTGAATATTAACAAACAAAAATCGAGTGAAATATGCTAAATTTCTAAAAACAATGTGCCCCTTTACTACTCTCTTCTATATGTGGTTAGGGTAAAAACCCTAAATTACATTAGTGTGATACACTTATATATGTTCTAGAATTTATTGAATGATTATATAAAGAATATCTCAGTCACTATGGCATGTGTGTGTATTATCTATAGGTAAAATGCACATGGGATTATTAGGCTTCTCACAAACTTGGCGGTCCAATATATTACTTGTCTCCAAATTGCCCCACAAATTAGGCTGGGAAAAACAATGAAAGGCCCAATTTTGGCAGATCCTATGGGCGTATAGCCCATACGCATTGTAGAAGCCCTGGAGAGTCATATGTGTACTCAAAAATACATTGGCACGTAATGCACTATTTACTGTGAAGGCTTCCATGCGGCCCACTATACATTGTGTCCTCATTCAAGATAACTTGGGATACCCTTGGCATGAGAAGAAAATTTCATCACCCCTTGAAGATGTAATTTTATGCCATTATAAAACATGGATGAGTACTTATAAATAGTTTTGAAGTCAGATTTCAAACTGTAAAAAATTCAATTTTACCATGTTTTTTAGAAGGGCGAAAGTACAAAAATAATACTAAATTTTGCCCCTCATTAAATGAGGGAGGTTGAAGAAGAGAATAATTTAATGAGGGGCATATGGACCTTTCAATATTCAAATTTTATTTCCCCTTAAGTTAAAATCATATAATTGCACCTGAACTATAAGTTCGATACTCTTTTTGTATATCGCAGAAACTTTAGTAATAGAAACGCTCCTTGAGACAAAGTTTAGTATCATTTTTACACTTTTTCCCTTTTTATAATTCGTTTTGATAATAGGCAAATTTTTCATTCGTTGTCAGTTCATTTCACTTTGGGCGGAGGCTCAAAATGATACATAATTATTGGCTAAGGAACAAAAATAGTATATAACTATTCCAAGGTACACAAACAATACCCAACTATTGGGCATGAGATCAAAAATGATATTTCCACTAATATGACAATAAGATTAGACATAAAAAGTCCAAAATGCCTTTATAAATCTTAATGTCATATTGGTGAAAATATCATTTTTGGTCTCATGCCGAATAGTAGGTATCATTTGTGTACTTTCGAATAGTTATGTACTATTTTTGTTCCTTGACCAATAGTTATGTATCATTTTTGGGTCTTCGCCCTTTCACTTTTTATGGATTTATATTATGTATGAAGGTGTAAAAATGATACTAACCTTTACCCACAATAATACTTAAGTTTCGCGAGGTGTAAAAAGAGTACCCAACTTGTGTTCAGGTGCAAGTATAATATTTTCACTTGAGGGAAATAAAATTTAGATATGAAAATACTTTCATACCCCCATTTCTCTCCCTCATTGAATTTTATTTGATGAGGGGTATAAAAGTCTTAAGTATTAGAAACGTTATTTTGGTTCATTGGAATGGTCTTGATTAAGGTTGTGTTGCCTTGGTTGCTCGCCAAGATTGTTTTTAAAACTTTAACCTTAATAGGGCAAAAATGCTAATATGATAATTAACTATTTCAGTTTGGGCAAAAATAATAAATGACTATTTCACGGTGCATAAATAATATCTAACTTTGTGACCTGGTGTAAAAATGATAAAATCAGTGCTGGATATTAATTTGTAGTTATATGAAACCTTGCTGGTATTATTTTCAAAGTGAAAATACCTTTTTGCCCCTCCCAATTAAAATCTTGTCGAAATTAGTTAGCATGAGAAGAGGAAGGGGAGAAGGAAGAATGGTTGAATTTTTATTGTGAGGGGTAAAAAGATATTTTTACTTTAGAAAATAATATCAGTAAGGTTTCACAAAACTACAAATTGACATTTAATAACGGTTTTATCATTTTTTTCACCGGGTCAAAAAGTTGGCTATTATTTATACACCACGAAATAGTCATTTATTATTTTTATCTAAATTCAAATAGTTAATTATTATTTGGCTTTTCCCCACCTTAATAACATTAATTGTTTTGTATTGATTCATTTTTGCCATCAAACTGATTATTTATAGTGAATAAACGGCAGCATATATGTAAATTATTATAGGGAAAATGACAAATAAATATCTCCAAATATCCAAAAGGACAAATAAGGAACTGAAATAAAAATTAACAATTAGAACATACTTACTAACAATTGGAACATAGCAATTAACAATTGTCTATTTCCTTAATTGTCCTTTTGGAATTCAGAGTTCCTTGCTTGTCATTTTGGAAGTTTGAGTTCATTACTTGTCCTTTGAATATTTGGAGGTATTTATTTGTCATTTAATTTTCCCAATATTATAAGAAGATTTCTGTGAATCATTCATTAAAATTTTCCCTGAAAATGTTTTGAGAAAAATACACAATCTTCAATATAATAAAAAAATTACACATTACATAAAATAACTTATATTTAAGAGTTGATTAATACAACATTATTCGACAAGACAAGACTCGTTACAACCTCGCCATATGGAAATCAATTAAAGAGATCATAAGTCATAACCCTCAAATTCTTAATTGTTATTATTTATTGAACAGAGGAGCTAATCTGGAAGCCAAACTCTGTTTCAAAGCAGGAGAAACAGCATTCTCTCCAATCATGGTCTCCAACACTGCCTCTGAGAGTGCTTTGTTTTCAATTATTCCAGCTGGAGTTTCTGGGAGTGAGGCATCATCCGAGAAACTAATCTATAGTATATCAAAGAAAAGCAAGCAAACCAAGAGTCATTTGCATGAGAAATTAATTAATAAAATGCTTTTATATGTATTTTTTATTCATATAGTGACACTATAGTCGTCAAGGTATTACAAGTGCCAATAATATCCATAGTTAAATTGTGCCAAATCCAATCATAGTTTGGGCGAATATGTAAATATGTCAAACACAATTACGCGAAAGTGCGAATGGCACAAACTTTTTTAGGTGCAAATTTACTTAGGAACAATATTTTTGGTGCAAATTTGTTAGGAACAACATTTTTGTGTAAATTTGACAAAGAATTTAGTTAATCACAGAAGGAAGTTAGCATATGCACATGTGGCAGGTCAAACGCTGACATAAACAATTGAATTGGTTTTCAAAATACCATGTTATCCTTAAGGGTCCCACAATTTCTCTCTGGTTCTTTTAGTTCCCTACTTATTCAATGTATCATTTGAATTTTTACACTACTAATACTTCATTTTGAAGTTGGTAAAGCCATTGAAGAAGATAATGTCATGTCAGTAAAATTTACCATTCAAAGACATATGCATATGTCAACTTCTATGTATGAGTAACTTACGTCCTGACAAATTTACAAAAAATAGTTCCTTGGTAAATTGGCACCTCAAAAATAATTTTTAATGCTAGTTGCACTTTCGTATAATTGTTTTGGGCATAATTGCACCTTTACCTTATAGTTATGATAATACTACCTCCAATTCTAAATATAGGACCTAATTGACTTTTTTTAGAGAGATTAAGGTTGCGAAATAGGTTATTAAATGATGACATATTTGATATATTTTTATATTATCCATTAGTTTATAAATAAAATAAACTAGTTTAAGAGAAAAATTAAGTAAATCAATTTATAATTAACTTATTTTGCTTTTTTAAGGATTTTCTAGAAAAAGTCAATTAGGTCTTATATTTAGGACTGGAGGGAGTATAATTTAATATAATTAAAAGATGCAATTTATATATCACAAAAAAATTAATAAACAAATTATTATAGAACAAATTTGACTTCGTTATTTTGTTAACTCAAAATGACATAATTTCATGCACAATAAGTAAGATCGGGTAAGATTTAATTTAATTGACCCATCTAAAACTTTTGATTCAATCAATCAAAAGACCGCTTATCCAAAATCTTGAATGAATAAGCAAAAAAAATGGTTCAATTTATTAATTTGATTTATTTTTTTATCGCAATTAAATTGATTTACTAAGCCCATGTTCGGTAACTTTCAGTGCAATTCTTATTTTCGATATAATAAAATTTTAGGTGAGTTGGTCCTGAGGCTCGCCAGGGCTTTAATAGACCTCCGGGTTCAAAGAACGCTTATAGAGGTACTTACATATCACTCATCAATAAGATCCTTATATCGACGGGATTTAAACCTACAGCCTTATGGTTATGAGTCAACCCCTTTACCAACTAGACCGTATCTATCTTTCAGTGTCATCCTATAAATGATCTTGGTCTATTCTACTCAGTTATAACAATGCAACCATTTTTTTTATCATAAAATGCAACCATTTAATTAAATATAATAAATAACTAACCTTTAGAGTTCCATTGGGGGACTGCAAAAAGAAAACAGAGGAGCCAATAGGGAAATTGTGAGGATTAAAGATTTTGATGAACTTATCAATGGCTTCAGCCTCTGCTTTGCCATATATACCCACAGATTTCATGTAAGTTACACTGTTCTCTGCGACCTTACTCACGTACTCTGCTCCTTTTAGTGGCAATATCATTGAAACCCTCACATATTTTTCGTATTGCCCTGCAATGTTTATAGGTAAGTATAGGTTAAGCCCATTATGATACTGATAGAATGAGTTGCACTTATATAGATTGATATATATTGGAGTTAATAGTGAAGGTTCTCGTCCTTTTTGAACAAACGACACACAGTTGGAAAGTTCAAATTTCAAATTTTGTATATATAGCAAATCTCTAAGAAGAGATATAACCTTGAGAACTTTTGTTTTTCTCTTTTATTTGTTTGTTAGGCTCAACCGTACATGCATTCTGATGTTAGAAATAATCTTGTTTGAAGTGCATTTCATTTGTACAAAAATTTATAGTGAGGCTTTTACACTAGTTATTGCAGGGGACAATATAAAAAAGTGTGACAAGTGACACGTACATATACAAGTGAAAACTGGAATACAACTGCCCTTTGACCGTTTAGGATTTTTTTTTCTGTTTTTAATTACTATTTTTATCTTTTTACCTACTGCGTGTAACATTATTATCTTTTTGATGCTAATTGTCCTTGAATAAAAAAAACATATACAAAATGGACCGTTGACATTCTACACTATCTAAATACACTAGTTGCAAAATTAATTAGCATAGAAAATCGTTGGAGGAAAAAGAATTTATGCTAGTAATTAGGTACTAAATATGTTAGTTTAGTTCATCATGTAACAATAGACTATAGCTCATTTCTATTAAGTAAAAATAGCCGTATCTTGTACACCTAACTAGGGATTACACTGTCCCATTCGATGGAATTCATATTCATAATGTAAATAAATGAGATGCATAATGTTTGTACCTTTGATTATATCTCTAAAGAATTCGATGGAATTCAACAATTCATCTTCAGTCTTGCCCTTCCACTTGGAGGCCAGAGATGGGAATGCCTTACCTTCCAAATAAACACCAATCCCCGTGACATGTGTGAATTTCCCCTCCATCGTTAATCCCCTTACACCTGTCCACCAAATTTAAAAATTATACATTTTAACTCAAACAAGAAATTAACGATGCATCCTTATAATTTTAATTATTATATTGATATGTTTGTGGATGAACATAACCATTAGTAATTGAGAATTCATTGTGTCCACCATGCTGTTGTTTCTCCTACAATCTTGATCAAACAATATTGCACGCTATTTTTTTAACAGTGGTCAACTATGAATTCATACAATCCAAGACATCTAGAGTGTCGCACACTTCCACCTCCTCAAGCAATTCATCTTCTAATTCTAATTGGTTAATTAAACTGGTTAAGTTTGAAAAAACCAAAAAGTACATATTGCTTGTCTCATATTTTTTTTTTCATTCACAGTTGATTCACACTTGCATATGGCATAAGGATATATCTCTCTCCTCAGGAATTATCCTTAAATGTCTTCAGGTCTTCCTGGTGTTTTAATCTGGATCTTAGCTTGAAATAGTAATATGGCGAATGGTCTTTGTGTATCACATCAAATTATGGACTTGTTTTTTGGCCAAAACAAATTATGGACTTGATTACTCGGTTGCAGAGTTGATGCCAATTGTGGTGACATTCTCTTGAGTGATACTAAGAGTTAACATCTAGCTAGTTTTGTGGTTGTTTCTTTTATTGATCAAGAACTCTCTAACTTTGTTTATTTTGCCTTTTTCTGTTTCTTTGTCCAATTATAATTGTGTCACTATTTGATATTTTCAATGTGTCAATCTTTTTTATTTCATTTAAGAAACTTGTCTTTAAAATATGTCAATAAGACAACTATACTCCAATAATATTAATATTGAGATAATGACAGAATATATATATACCTATGACTTAGAGAATTCCAACTCAAGTAATTCTCATACAATGAGATGTGAATAACTGATCAAGCGTAATACATTAGTTATTATAGGAAATAAATTTAATTGGGATTGTACAATTTCTAGATTCTTTTTTGGCATTTTCCTATACATTCTCTCTGATCCTAAATATAAGACATAGTTGACTTTTTGTGGAGAGATTAAGGTTACAAAATAATTTTTTAAATTATGACATATTTGATATATTTTTAGATTATCCATTATTTTATAGGTCAAATAAAATGGTTTAAAGGTAAAAATTAGGTAAATCAATTTATAATTATTAACTTATTTTATTTTTTTTAGAATTTTCCAAAACAAAATCAACTAGGTCTTATATTTAGTAATGGAGGGAGTACTTTATATTGATATCATTATCAACTATATTTTTTAATTTCTCTTAAATCCATGAATACATAAAATCTTGATACATACTTTTTCTTTGTGCGAAGGATATATATATTGATTTGAACTAATTTTCTGAAGAAAAGTGAAAAAAAATTCAACAGTATAAAACTAGATACATAAACTGAAATGAGAATCTACTATTCTATAGTTGAAGTGTTAAACTTGAAGTATTTGTAGATAGTAAAGTACCCCCATGCTTGGGGAATTGGAGGGTGTGGCATGGAGAAGCCGCGGTTTAGTGAGTTAACTTCCAAGCCACCTCCTACTTTTACGAGGTTCAATATGCATAAAATGTTTGAGAAGTATAAAGTTGATGATAATTTGGACTTATTTGCATTAAATTTAAGAGTTTACAGGAGATTTTCATTAATTAATTTTAGAATGTTAAAGATGATATTTGTATATATGGTTCAAAAATTTCCGAAAATTTTTTGTAACCTAATAATAACAAAAAATTCAGTTGCACTAATTTTCGTACTTCCTATTATTTATAAATACATAATTTTGTTCTCACAAATTAGATAACTACTAATTTGTGGATTTAAAAAAACAATTAATTACTCAAACTATGAAGTAAGGTATGATAGTTTCCCAAAAAGACTCTATTAAATATTGTTCATTGGAATTACTACTTGATGGAATATCCCTTAATTAATAAATTAAATACTAACAATGTCATTATATTTGGGGTAAAATTATAAAATTTGGAAGACAAAGTAAATTAAAATGTTATATTTATGGCCAAAGTAGATTATGTATCTATATATGGCTCTTATATTAGGGAGATGCACCAACAGTTTTATTTTAGCTGAATCAGATCTATATAAGTCTAACCCATAAAATTCAACATATAATAAACACATATATTTAATTATTTTTATATTGGAAAAAAGCTTTGATAATAATACATCATATAGGCAAAAAGGGTAGAAGAAGAACCTGCACCACCGAGAAAATAGGGCTTGCCAGCGCTGGCCGGAGGCGTTACGGTGGCTGGGAACTTGAGGAAATCAACATTCACTTCTGTGAGGCATGATGGATCTGTGGCCATATGTGAAAATAAAATAAATACAGACAACTGAGCAAGAAATAGTGCATGACTTGTGAAATAGTAGTACTATAGATGTGCTTCGTGAAATGAATGAGAAATGTTGCATCATATAGAAAATATTCCATCCAGCTTTGAACAGAAAGTCAACGGAAATTATGGTTTCCCATACTTTTTACTTTTTTCTTCCAATTATATGAGATTATTTAATTGATAAAAGGGAAAATTAATTTGAGATCCCTCACAAGGGAGTTAATACTAGAAAAGTCCCAAAAGTTGAAAATATTAATGTAGGGTCCCAAGGGACCTCACTTTAATATACTTGAAAAGTGAAAAGACAGTTTTGCCCCTCCTCCTTCTTATTAATATGTCATCATTTAATAACCTATTTCGCAACCTTAATCTTTCCAAAAAAAAAGTTATCTAGGTCTTATATTTAGGAACGAAGGTAGTACTTATTAAGCCACACTTGTATTTATGAACATTAGAATTTTTTAATTAAGAAAATAATCTTATAACTTTCAATTAATAAATCAGCAAAGATTTTCTTTAAATAATAATGGTCAAAATGAGAAAACATTTTTTTTTCATTATTAAAACTGGTTCCATAAGAGGAACTGTCATAAAGCGAACAACCAACACAATCTATATGTTACGAAACAATCATAGCATAGAGGTTACAAATAACAAGTACACTCGGAAACTACAAAACAAGTGTGGTCACAGTCCACGAGGATAAGTAATCAAGTGTGGATGAAAGCCATGAGAACAAACACATGTAGAAGACACACGAGAACAAGCGTGACAGTCAACGAGGATGAACAATCAAGCGTTGTTGAAAGCCACAAAGAGCAAGGGCTTTGTGTCATTTCTTGCAATAAAAGTATTCACAACAAATACTTTCCTTCTATTAATGACAACTTATTCTAAAAAAGTTATATTTATACATAGAGAGGTCAAAACAATAATCAAATCTATTTTTTTTATCTTTCTAGTTTCTCCTTTTTGATCGAGCACAATGGCGTTGTGTGATTCATGTAGCTGACCCCATCAGTTAGGATAAGGCTTTGTTATTGTTTGTTTGTTTGTTTTTTTCTAGTTTATCCTTAAAATGTGAAATACCCACATAGACACTTACGAAAGAAATAAATTTGAATGATGATTATTTTTTTAGAGAAAAAAAATCAAGTCTCTTCTCATTCCAACTTTGGTTTCATAAATGTAATTGTTCAAGTCTCAAATTTTTATGGCTTAGTGTTTTGTTCGTCATGAACTTTTCATATCTTAAATCATTAACTCACAATGCCAATAGTACATAGATATTTTCAAGTGTTTATTTAGCAATTTGGAAACCTCAAATCAATGATTACATTCAATCTGCATGAAATTCAAATATCAATTAAAAACTTCACTAGCTTTCTAAACTAAAGCTAAGCTCAACTAGCTTCACTATCACACACGTAAATTGCAAAAATTATTCCTCATTCTAATTTACTATAAATCAGTGTTATTAAAACCGGATCAAGCTGAAAGGCCTGACCAACAATAGCTCAGTTCATGTGGAATAATTGTTTTTGCAGTTCAATCTGTTGGCCATTTTGAGACGGCAGTCGAACAAGGATCCAGAACGTTTGGGAGAACCGGTCGTTCCATTTTTCAGCCACCAAAAAAGTGAGAAAAACAATTAAATTGAATTTTTTATAGAAAAAAGACCATATCTTGAGTCCCAAATTTTTAAGCGTTTATTCCCCTCTAATATATATTATTGTTTAGTAAAAAATATATATTACTATCATATATATTATTTATTTTACTCAAAAAATGTTATTTATTTTGATTTTTTCCATAACCATATAAAATTGATTTATTTCCTAAATTTCTAATTACTATAGGTTTCCTTGATCAATGATCTTTTATTAAAAATTAACAAATAAAATATCACAATTTATTTCTATGTTTATATGTAAGATATATTTAAAAGTAAGATACTTTTATTTAATTATTAAGTCATCAGTTCAACCATCAGTCTGACCGATCTGACAGTGCGAAACGTGACCGGAAACCCTCTCTGGTTCGCCTTCCGGTCCGACTTTTACACCACTGTTATCAATTGTATATTTTTGAATAGTTTTCCTTTATCTTTGAATTTAATTAAGATCATAAAGTCCCAATTTCCTATAATAGTATCCATGCACAAAGTTTAGAATTCAAAATATTCCAATGAGTATTCAAACCAGCACGTAATTATCCAAATTTAAGCAAAACTCACCAAGCTTATCAACTAAATCTCTAAACATACAAAATTCATAATTCATTTTTGCTCACATATCCACACTTACGGGTGTTCACGAGACGTGACAGGATCGTGACAGTCTTGTCCCGTGTCCCGTTCCGGAACAGGAACAGGACAAGGTTTCCGTCCCGTGTCCCGTGTCGTCCCGTCTCAAACTTTTTCCCCTCTGATTGAGAATGGGACATGATCGGGTTGGGACGAGAAAATCCTGAATTTTCTTTTTGTAATATATAGCACTTTTATTAGTTCAAAATAGAAATAAGTTCAATATTGCTTCTACAATACACCTTATACAACATAATGAGCTGAAAATTTTATTAGGATCATATTTTCATAAAAAATCACATATACTCATAGATGATAAATATGACACATGTATTTTTTTTTAAAAAAAAATTATATAAAAGCACTAGTGTGTGTACACACACACATGGGACGGTACGGGATCGGGATTACCCCATCCCATCTCGAAGATAAATCTTTTCTCGTTTCAAAATTTTTCGGGACGGGAATTTCCTGTTCCAAAAATTCATAAACGAGAAATATTTGCACATCCCTATCCACAATAGACTAAAACTTATTAAAATATAGTATAAACCCACCCCATCACAGAACACAATAAAGAGAAGATTTAAATTAATAAAAATCAAACCATAGAGAGGGAAAACATGAGGACCTTAAACCCACAACAAGCATAAGCAATAGCTAGAGAAAAGAAACTTGTCTAGCAGTGAGGTAAAACAATTAAAGAGAACGTAGAATTCAAACGTATATACATAACTTTGAGAATATTGAACAAATTTGAGACTTCACATAAAGAAGTATCATTCCAAGTAGAGGAAAAATGATTTCATGGATTAGTGGAAGTGATCAATAAAAACAACAAAGGCCCTTTTTTATATCCTTCCCTCCCCCTTCTTTTTTTTAGTACAGAACATTTATTTTATTGGAAATATCTTTCACCAGACAAAAGTTGAGCTATCATAAGAGTATATCAAGACTATATACATACGAACACATGATACGCAATAGGCAACAGAGGAAATATATCATTGAAGTAAAGAAAAATCAATAGCTACCATACTCTTTTGAAAAGAAATCCAATGATATGAGAGAAAAGATTAATACCTCTTTGGCAGAAAACAATAGGCAAGAATAAGAAAATAAGAGACAACATTCCACCCATCACGAAAGCAACAGAGGCTAGAGATGTATCTTTTCTTTTTGCTATCTTTTTGTTTGTTTTTTTAACTTCTAAAATCGGAAGATAATGATGATGTATCTCCACTGACCTGCTGCCCTTCATATATATCCTAGATATTGTTGATAAAATCGTGAGTTGAGATTTTGATTTTACCGCTTTTATGACTCTATTCAAGGTTGTCAAACTCGTGAGTTTAAGTAAAACTCGGAAAGAAGGTAAAATCGGATTGTAGACTCGAATCATAAACTCCTAAGAGTTACTTTTATCAATAAAATGTGTTTCTTGTAAAAATTAATAATAATTTGATTCAATATATTTAAATATAAATAGTTGATATTAAATATATCAACATTCATACTTTATGAACTTTAATGGAGAAATTTCTATTTAATTTATATAAATATTCATTGAATTTGGTCAAATAAAAATAATTAAATAATTCTATGAGCAAGATAACACAATATTTTGTAAGGTAGAAAAGTAAAGACAGTGAATTTAGCATGTAAATATGTAAGTTTCTATCGAATTTATTCCCACTTAAAATTTAAGTGACTCATGACACATTTTGGTTAGGTAGAGCCGTAAAAGCGGTAAAATCGGAGTGTCAACCCTTGAGTTTGACAACAATGACTCTACTTAACTAAACCTTATTACGAGTCACTTAATATCGGTAAAATTCGATTGACACTTATGTGTTTACATTACGTTTCTACCTTACATAAAATCGTATTAACTTGCTTTTAAACTCAATCTTATTTTTATTTGACAACATTCTCTTGTAAGGTTGATAAAGTATGAATTTTTATATATTAAATATCAACTTTTTATATTTAAAATATATTTAAGTTAAACTATTGTTATTTTTGTATTTTGATTTAGTTATATATGAGAAACATATGTTTATCAATATATGTAAACTCTTACGAGTTTATATTTGAGTCTACGACGATGTTATCCTCTTTACACGAGTTTACTTTAACTCGCGAGTTTGACAACCTTAAGCCCTGAGAAAAGAATACTTCCAGATTTTTGTTCTATGAGGTATTCACTGACTTTGAATAATGACGAGGGAAAGAATGAAAAGTCCCAGAATTTTAATTGGAATAATCTATTTATGGGAATATTTATTTTAAAAGAGTGCCCATTTAGCAATATTTCTCCTTTTTAGTTTAGTTTCACAACCTTGTATGTAACAAATTCGGTAAATATAGAAGGAATGTGAATAGCATTTATTCCAATATTTTTTTTCCCTGATCCTGTAATCAATTGAAAGGAAAGACAAAATAACCGAATACATAAATAATCGAACAAAATTTAGTTCATTCAATAGTTATAAAATATCCTTTATACTAAAAAGCATGGGCTGATTTCCGGCGTTTATTTTTGCCTCTTTCCGGCGTTTCTTTGCGGCGTTTTGACGCTACAGCGTTTTTGTGAAACGCCAGAAAAAGCACCGTCGAAAAGTGGTATACCGGAGAGTTTTATAAAACGCTGTAGAGTAGGACAAACGCCAAAATACGTCATAAAAAATATTAATGAATATCACACATACCGGCCTTTTTGAAAACGCTGATATGTATTTATATTAAAATAATACAAAACAGCGTTTGAAAAAATGCCGGTTTGTATTTTTTTTGTTAAAAAAACCTACTTACCAGCGTTTTAGAAACGTTGATAAGTGTTTCTGAATTTATAAAAAAAACTCTATTTTCCTCCCTAATTTATAAAAATTAAGACGGAAAATAGAGGGTAAAAAATAAAACACAAACTAGATAAATGATAATATTAAGAATAATTGATAACATCAACTACTAATAAAATATATGCAAATAGGCAAACGAAATAAATGATAACAAAATAATTACATATAAATTAAACCAAATTGTTATACATAAATAGATAAACAAAATATAGCCCAAAAATATATAAAAGTTGATATAGAGAGAATTATAGAAAGTAAGAAGAATGAGAGGGGAATAAGAGAGATGAATGAAAGAATAAAGTTGAACGGGTTAAAATGAGGGGAAGAAGAGGTAATTGTTTTTAAAAAATTAAATTCCCAACATTGCGGCTTTTTAAAAGTGCCGCTATGTGTTTTTATATTTTTAAAAATTAAATTTTTCCCATATCGGCGGTTTCAGAAGCGCGTAAAATGCCGCAAAAGCATTGCGGCGCTTTTAATAAAGCGTTTCAGCGCTCTAAAACCGCCGCTATGTGGTTTTTATTTTCTAAAAAATTAAATTGTCTACATATAGGCGCTTTTAGAAGCGCGTGAAACGCCGCAAAAGCATTGAGGCGCTTTTTAAAAGCGTTTTCGGCTCTTCTAAAAGCGCCGCTAACGTGGTTTTATTTTCTAAAAAATTAAAATTTCCACATATCGGCGCTTTTAGAAGCGTGTGAAACGCCGCAAAAGCATTGTGACGCTTTTTAAAAGCGTTTTTAGCGCTTTTAAAAGCGCCACTAATGTGATTTTATTTTTTAAAAATTAAATTGTCCACATATCGGTGCGTTTAGAAGCGTGTGAAACGCCGCAAAAGCATCGCTGCACTTTTTGAAGCGCTAAAAGCGTTTGCGGCGCTTTTTAAAAGCGTTTTCGTGTCCGGCGATTTTAGCGCTTCTAAAAGCGTCACAAAGCATGAAAATTAATATTAGAAACGCCGCAATGTTGGACATTTTTTAATAAAATGTAGTTTTAGTAAAAAGAAACTAAATTTTAAATGAAAATACACATAGGGGCGTTTCTACATATAGAAACACTGATAAAAAATGCGGGTATATTTGCGGGAACTGCACGCCATTTTTTCCCTTAAGCACCTACTTTCCGACGTTTGTTCCAAAAACGCTGGTATGCTAGTTATTACCCGCTTTTTTACATAAAACGCCAGAAAGCTTGCCCCGGTAAGCAACGAATTTTTTGTAGTGTTAATAGTCCAAAATCTTCATTTTAATTACTACTTTTTTTATAACAAGGAAAGAGTACTAATTTTAAATATCTGCCAAAGCACAAAGTGTTTGAGTTTGAACTCAAAATCCAATAAGGCAACAACAAACAATCAGGGTATCAATAATCTTTTATAACAACTTTTCAAACCCCTAGTGCATGCATGGATCGTGATAACAAATATGTTGCATCTAATATGATTGTTACTGAGAAGTATGATACAAAATATTTATCATCCAAAGACTAAAGAACAAAATTTTAAAAGCAATGGAATATAGTTGGAGTGGCTGTATGTAATTCACTGTAAATGATTGCATCTATCACTTTGTCATTTTTCTATTTGTCTACATGGGTTCACAAAAGTAGCAGGTGGATTTAACCTGCATTAGTTGGATTTAACCTGCATGAAAATACATGGAGTGGTCATTTTTTGAAATTTGTAATGGCACAAATAGCTAGTTAGTAATATGAAATACAATATTAGTGTTGTATCCAATTTCAAAGATAAGAGACATAACCATATTACGTAAGTGAGTTTCAATATTTTGAAAAATCTCTCTATACATCACGTTAGTGGTTACGTTAATTGGATGCTTATCTTTACCAAGTAGAAGAATTTTTAGTCCATCCACACATTTCACCCTTGACAAAACCACATATAATTGGTTGTGTGTGAAGACCCAGTTTGGGAGGTACAATCCAACGTTGTTCATAGGTTGACCTTGGTTTTTGTTGATAGTCATTGCAAATGATAAAATTACTAGAAACTGCCTCCAAGTCATTGTTAATGGAATTTTTGTCTCTGCGGATTCATGTCCTTGTGGTGTATCAAGAATTTTTGTAAAGCAATTGTCTCATTTAACGTGATTGTTTTAAGCAAATGTTTTCCTAGAAAAGTAACTATAAGCCTTGTACCATTAATAACCAACCTGGAAGGTTGGTCTATATTACACATGAACACCAACTTTAAGGCATAATCGGTGCGGGGTAGGTCCGAGCAGTTTAGTGTTAAAAAATTTAGTAAAGTAAGGCTCTTGAAATTCCACAGTATCTTGGTCCGTCACATTCACGCTGTCTGAGCTCAAATACTCAACAAAATCACCTTCTATCGGTGAACAAATTTTCTCGTACTTTCTGTGAACAATGGCACACACAACATAAGCTTAATAACAAATGTCTAGCTAAGGGGAGTTGTACATTCATATTTTCGTACAATAATAACTGACAAATCATAAGATTTGTATGATTTTATTATGTGAAAATTGAGGTTACTAACATAATGAAGATGCAATTTTGATCCCACTTATGCTTATTTTTAGAATTAAGAAAAAGGGATTTTATCTTGAACAAATCATCAAATAAATAATAGATTAAAAACTGAAAAATGGAAAATACATTACATGTTTGTTCTCCTTCACTTTAGGTTAGCAACATGTGGGCCATTGGAAGATCTTTTGATTGAATTAAACTACATGCTGTTTGGGCTTGACAAAGGAAGAAAAAGGAGAAAGAAAAGCCCAAAATTAAAGCAAAGAAAGAAAGATGTTGGGCTGGGCAAAGAGTAGCACGCAAGAAAAGGAGAAAAGAGGAATTTGAGAGGTGTGCTTGAGAGGGGCTGTCACGTTTTTGTTTGGAGGGAGCTACAGAGGCAGCGCGTACAGTAAGAAAGGGAGGGAGCTTCAGGTGTGAGGCGCCGAAAATGAAAAAGCCAGGAGGGTGCTGAACTGAACTGTGCACTTCATTCTTCTCCCATACTCATTCCCACCTCTATTCTTCAATGGATCTCCCAAACCCATCCATCTTTGGTGCTTTCTTCTTCCACATCAGCAACTAAATCCCTTTGTTCTTTGTGATGAGAATGGAAGGATGAGCTAAGTGAGCTTCACATGGGGGTAATTTGTTCTACACATTCTCTTCCTTTTATATAGTTCAAATTTCTAGGGTTCTAGGGATTAAATGTATGTATTTGGTTGTGTGGTTTATTTTTATCTCCTATGCATGTGTAGGAACAATCTTTCATTTGTTAGTTTTCTTTTGTATGAATTCTCAACATTGTGCTTATTGACTTGAATATGTTTTGATATTATGGGTTCATGATTTTAATATATGTTTTTAGTTAAAATCTTGTGCTAAGTAAGAGTTCTTATTTAGTGGATAATGGTGTTGTTTGTTCATTCTTAGAAATTGGCAAAATAAATTTAGTAAACACTTGAGTATCATTGGACTTAAACTTACTAGTTTTTATTCATTGGTTGAGGTCTCAACAATGGATTGGAGCTAGTAAGTTAATTAGGTTGCGATTTGGGGTCCCAGTCGTAGGATTAATAGCTTTAGTAAATTTAATTTGGTCATGTGCTTAATCAACTTAGATTAAGATAATTAATGTTAGGGGTTCCGACATTAATTATATTAATCTAAGCCTAGCCTAGAGGGTTCCTCTAGGGAGTTTATTGATTTGACCATTTTACCCCCAAATATTTTATATAATCTATGATTCTTGAATTTCCCAATCACTAAGAACATTTAATTATCCATTTATCTAAAATCTTATTTCTAATCTACTTGTTATTTTATCATACAAAATATTTTCCAAATTTAATACAAAAAAAAAAGAAAGAAATTAATTAAAATGATTTTTCCTTATTCAAAAAAGTTTCACACTAGTTCTAGTTCTAGGTTCATTTACATTTGTAGGCTCCTCTAAGAGAACGATACCCGGGGATAACTTCCACTTATCCCGAGGTCCAAATTATCTTGAAGGAGTGGTCCCGAGGTACTACACCGACCCGCTAATCAGGCATCCTTCAATAACATTCAATGGAATCAAATCGGTTAATCAATTAAAATAGGTATTATGCAAACTCAAAGTTGAAGCATTGAATTAGGTATAAGATTTACATTTAAAGTAGGTTAAAGTATATTGCACAAACTCAAAGTGTTTAGGAAAGTGTTGCTTCAACTTTGTGGCTGACTGTTTGAATTATATTGCACTGTTTTGAGAAGTTTTTGGTCCATTGAAAATTTTTTTACTTGCTCCATTTTATTGTGCATTGGACTGGAATGTTTGGCTTAGAAATTCAATTGAAAAGGTGCTCTAGTTGCCTTTGAATTTTGCAATCGGCTAAGTGCATTTTTGGACTGTTTTTGTGAGTTTGGTTGATATTCAAGTTGGCCACTCTTTAGACACATTTCTTGATTATTTGACATACTCTTTAGTGCCTTACATTGCTCTGGAGCTGTTGGATATAGTGTCTACTTGGTTGCATACAAATTGGTGTAGCTAGAACTTGCTTTAGGTGCACCATTCTTTGTGTTTTGTGGCTATTTTGTGCGGGGCAATTCTTGACTCTTGGGAAGACTTTTGCAGGGCATTATTAAATCATTGTTTGGCTGCTTTTAGTCCTCATAAACAGGGCCAATCTTGAGTCCAAATCTTGGGACTCTTACTGAATTAATTGGAAGAGAACTTGGTTTGAATTGGAAGCATAACTCTGGTGTTTTCTTGCTGAAACTTTTCTGGATTGTGCTGGACTGTTTGGTATTTTTTCTGGCTGGTTTTGGTGGTTTGTTTTGCAAGGATTTAGGTGTCTAACTTGGCTGGAAGTGTGCTCGAACTTTGAGCAATTTTCGCCTACACTGTACACTCATTCATTGCATACATTTTCACACATCATCCATTTAGAAAAGGGGTTGTTTTGGAAGCATTTGCATGACCGAATGCTTCTAGGCAACAAAAAGGGATTCGAATGACACATATTATAATTTTGCACAACATCCATCCATGCATTCTCAACCTTCTCCTAATTCATATCATGCATCGTATCATGATCCTTATGGATTGCCTCATAACATAACTCCACATTCATATAGGTCTTGTCAAGAGGATGAGTTCCTAGGGTGTCCTCCACAATCACACACATCTTCCTATCTACAATCATTTCATGCATACCATTCACCTCCACCTCAACCTTACCATCATGATTATGAGTATTCTTCATCCTATTCTACATATTCACCTTCCACTTCTTATGATGAACCACATGCTCCATTACCCATCATTTCACCCTCATCATAATTTTCCCAACTACCATTATGAGGAACCACTCCCTCCATTTTTCACCTCATGATTATAATGGACCATATATTTCATTTTCACCTCATGATTATTCCCCACCCTATGATCCATCATTTCCTATAGATCACTCACCCTATGAACCACCATATCATTCATCTTTATCTCATGAGCCTAACTCCTTAACTTTTGATTCTCCCCTTACCTTAAATGATAAATTGAATATGTTTGAGTTAATAAGGGAGGAGATCAAAGGCCTTAAGCCGCAAATGGGAGAACTTAAAATCAAAATGCAACAAGAGAATATCCAAATTGTGTCTCAATTGGTCAATTCATGGAGTGAAGAGGAGGTTGATGAACCTACTATGATCAATGAGGGCGATCCTAGGGTACATGATACACCACTTTTGGTAGAAGTTGAGTCTTCACACCCTTAACCCACATCTTTACCTCTTTTCCTCTCAAGTGAATCTTGTTCTTTAAGTTATGATGAGGTTGATGAGGAAATAGTTGTGGAATCACCTAGCATCATTGAGTCTCATGGTGTCTTGCATAGTGATTCTCCTAGTTGTAATTTGGATACTTACATTGTTTGTGATACTTCCACTCTTTTGTATGCTCCTTTGCATGAGACTAGGCATGAAATTGATGATGATGTTAGTTTTGATATTACTAATCCTATGACTTGTGAATGTGATGAGTTTAGCATGTGTGTGGTTTGCTATGCATGGCGTCGTCAGAGCTAATTCTTTGAGTGCCAAGAGTGGGAAAAAAGAGAATGTAAATACTAGTCCTAAAAAGAATGCATGCTTTCATGAGTTTAATGTTCCATTACTTGAAGAATCTTTGATCATGTCTAATTCTTTGATTGATGATGCATTAACTCATGTCAAGCATATACCTATTGATTCACTTGAGCTTGATACTTTGCCTTATCATGATCACATGTTGCTAAATGATGTCAAGCATGTTCCTACTCCCTTTTTTCCGAATGAAGGACACCGATTTAGCGGTCGATGTAGTGTGTCTTGGGCCTAGTCCTTCCAGAAAGTTTAGGACCTCAAGGTAAGCGAAAGTTACCCCGGGTATCGTTCTCAAGGAGCCTTATTTAATTCAACTATCCTAGTAAATTAAATGCAATGCATGATTAAATTTGGATAAAGAAAATATATTTTTGTTGATTTTTAAATATGAGAATGAAGAGTGCAAAACAAATAAATATTTTTGGTATTTTTGGATAAAAGGGTGGAATGAAAGTGAAATGTATAATATTATTCTTGATGGATGGATGCTTAAGAAATGATGTCAAGCATGTTCCTACTCCCTTTTTCCGAATGAAGGACACCGATTTAGCGGTCAATGTAGTGTGTCTTGGGCCTAGTCCTTCCAGAAAGTTTAGGACCTCAAGGTAAGCGAAAGTTACCCCGGGTATCGTTCTCAAGGAGCCTTATTTAATTCAATTATCCTAGTAAATTAAATGCAATGCATGATTAAATTTGGATAAAGAAAATATATTTTTGTTGATTTTTAAATATGAGAATGAAGAGTGCAAAACAAATAAATATTTTTGGTATTTTTGGATAAAAGGGTGGAATGAAAGTGAAATGTATAATATTATTCTTGATGGATGGATGCTTAAGAAATCCTCACTTCAAAATATTTTTCGGGGGCATTTTAATGTTGTTGGCTCCCAAATTAGACCCTAGAGGGACCCTCTAGGCTAGGCTTAGATTAAATTAATTAATGTCGAAACCCCAAACATTAGTTAAATTAATCTAAGTTGATTAAGCTCTAAGCCAAAGGATTAATTAATTATGAAGGACTTATAATCCACAACTTGGGTCACCCCACAATTGCTCTAAATTAACCTTATAGCTTCAATTTATTAATGGCCACCCAAATAATAAATTGAAGCTAGTCAAGGTTTATGTCCAATGCCACAACATAATCAATAAATCCTATTATCATCTCATGAATGCAAATAACTTGACTCACAATTCCACTAGCCAAGCCACCTTGTACTAGCCCAAAATATTCACCAAGAGAAAACAAAATCATGAACCCATAAATTTCATTAATCTCAAAGTTAAATAGCACCAAGTCAAGTATTTAACAAGAACAAAATGACAATAACAACATAAAAGTAGTTTCAATCCCTAATACAACATAGACCATATGAAGTATTCAACCAAACATCACAAGTATACTCCTAGAACCCTATAAAAGCATAAATGTAAAAAAGTAAGAGGGATTAGAATTACAACTCCCCTAATGAAGATTCAAGCTCCTTCTTTGTTTGCTCCCACCATCAAGAATTAAGGAGTTTAGATGCTCATATGTAAGGAAGGATGGAGGAATTTGAGGGGAAATGAGAAAGGAATGAGTGAAATCAAAGAAAATAAAGAGAAGAGGGGGGTCTGTTTAACCGCCGCCCCCTCCCTTTATTTCTTCCTTCTACTTCTTCGCGTGTCCTGCCTCCTCAGCCTTCACTTCTTTTCTTTTTTATTCATTCTCTTTTCTTCCTCCTGCCTGTGATCTCCTCACTTCCCTTTGTCTTTATCCAGCAGCTCCACTTTTAATTCCTATTCTTTTCTTTTGTTCCTTTTTCGCCCCTGCAGCTTCTATTTTCATTTCTTCTTCTTTTTATTACATTATATTATTTAGTTGCCAAAGCTCAAAAGCCTAAAACATGATACCATGATAAAAGCTGCAGAAAATTTCCAACAATTGGATCACTAAATCTCAACAATTCTCTATAATTTTGTATAATGACTCCCAAATATGACAATATATATATATATATATATATATATATATATATATATATATATATATATATATATATATATATATATATATATATATATATATATATATATATATATATATATATATATCAAATATAATCCACAATGAGGAGCTATTATGGAAATATTACATCTTAATCATGTCAATTGCTTCAAATTTAGTACTCCCTCCGTTCCTAAATATAGGACCTAGATGACTTTTTTTTGGGGAGATTAAGGAAGGATTAATTTTAAATTTCTTTCCAATAATACCCCTCCTTAATTAATTTGAGCATAAACATTGAGCATCTTATCGATCCCTCCGTCGCCGTTCGATTCTCATTCTCTCTCTCCTTCCTCCTTTTTTCCTCACTCGCCAGTTCTCCATCGATTCCTCTGATTCACATTCTTCTCTCATTCCCTTTTTCTTCTTCCATTCTTTCGTTCGTTTCTTGATTTCTTGGATTTGTAGGTGGTAAAAAGAAGGTTGAAGATGTAATGCCTATTGCTACTGGTCATGAGCGTGAGGAGCTTGAAGCCGAGCTTGAGGTGAGACTTTCGTTTCTTTCTTTCTTTTTTTGAAATTATGCCTCTGTTTATTGTTTCCTTGCTTGATAATTAGGATTTCTCTGTAGCACTGGTTGTGATTTATAGTTTTATGAAATTAGTTTTGGTGGTTGAACTTTTTCTTTTTTGAAATTAGGTCTCTATTTCTTGTTTTTCTTGCTTGATAATTAGGATTTGACTCGAGCTTTGGTTGTGATTTCTAGGTTTATGAAATTAGTTTTGGTCGTTGAACTTTTTCTTTTTGAAATTAGGTCTCTGTTTATTGTTTTCTGGCTTGATAATTAGGATTTGGTTCATTTGAGCGAAAACTTGCAATTCTGAGAGGAAAGCAAGCACTCTGGAAGTAAGTGATCTGCATAGGAGTTACGTTATTGAATGGAAGTCTTCTAATTTTGTCTGATCTGAAAGCAAGTGTTTGCTGTTTACATATTACTTGATGGAGAATGAAGTATCATCATATAGTTATTGTGCTTAGAAGCTTTGGTCAAGCTTAACATTCGCATAGTAAGAGATTATCTAATTTTGTGATCATGAGATAATATCGCTCCTACTAATTTTTTTTATCTTTTACTTTGACTTATTGTGATCAAAGTGATGAACTATGTTGGTTTTTAATTGTTAGTGTTAGCAATATCCTGCTTAAACTGTAAGATTATGTTATGGAATTGAATGTTGTCAAGGTTTCCGCAGAGTGTGAATGAACTATGTTGTTACTTTACTTGTTTCTATTTTCATGGAATTGAATTCCCTTGAAGTGAGGAGGTGGGTAGAATCATTGAAAATTTTTAAAAACTTTAATGGGATTTTGTTATGGTATATGAATTTAGATGCTTTGTCTTGAAGTAGTTATTCATGTGCTTTTTCCATTTTAGGATCATCTATCTGCAATGATTGCTGGTACTTACCTCTTGTATCTCTTTTTCATTTTCTTTTGTCTTTTTCTGTACTAATATGGTTATTTGGCTGTAGGATGGGATCCAATTTTGAAAAGTATTTTTGCAGATGGCGTTGAATACATTTTTTTTTTGTGGTTGATTGAAACATGGCTTTGAATGAATGAATAAACTAAACCAAGATATATTAAGTAGACTAGTGTGCATACTTTTTTATTATCCTTGGACTACAAATCTTTCATCTTACCTTTACGGTAGATCTTCTGGTAATAAGTAGCTTAGCCTTGTTTTATGTCAACTTTAATGGTCAGATTCCTTTTTTGGTTGTGATGGTTTTGTAGAGCGTCGAGTATACTTATGTGGAGTTAGTATTGACTTTTTTATATGAGGAATAATTGTTTAAGGGCATCCATCTATACATGCATATTATCTGTAAGATTAGTTAAGCAGAAGCAACAAATGTGGTTTCTTGATATCAACACCATAATCACCAGAAATATGTTTTTTCTCCATCCAAAGAGAACATAAACTTTTCTTGTATACCTTCTATACATGTATCTTGCACTCTCATTATAAATTTTTAATTTGAGTACAATAAAATTTAATTTAATAAAGATCAATATCATAAACATGAAAAGGATATTTTGCAGCTCAATCCTCACTGTCTCTTATTATTGACATGTCATGGTATGGCTTTCTTGTCAACATCACTTATATAGCTCATCAAATCAAGATTTGTCATGCAGTTGGTTTTGTATTATATAGCTCTTGTTTATATGACTTCCTATTGTATGTTTATCTTGCTTTGAAATTAGATGAGCAATACCATTGAGCATTACTCTTTTTGCAGCATGTGTCAATCTGGTTTATGAGTGTGTTATATCTTCAAATTCTCTAGGTTTCTAAGCTCATATGGAATGTCAGTGCTTGTTGGTTTATGTACTTGATTTACTTTTTTGTTTGGGTTTCGAACCTTGTACATTTTCTAGTTTATTCCTGAACTATATGTGATAAGTGCAGCTATCAAAGTGAGTTGAGAACCACGTTTACTTTATTTAAGTTTATAAGAATTGTCATATGGTGACTTAAAAGACTTGAAATAACACTTGTGAGAGTGACTACCCTTGCATATGCTGTAAATGATAATTGTTGAAATATGGTGACTTTTTTTATTTTGTTCATTCATGGGTTTCTTGTATTTTCTTTTGCTCTATGTAGGTTCTATCTCTATCACTCTATCTCCCCTTTTTGTTACTCATGTAAAGTTTGTTACTTTCATGTCTTTGTGTGTGTTGTGCTTTGATAATGATATTGGTTTGTCATGGTGGAGTTTAGATTGATGTTGTTTTAGGGTTTTGGTGATGTGTTGCGAGTAACTGAGTTTGGAATTGTTATTTCTTTGTGCCGTTTACTTGATTTGACTACTTGGTAGTATGGAATAGAAAGTTAGAATAGAATGCTTGATTAGGTTTGGCTCTGATGAATTGTGGTTATCTCAATGAATTGGTCAATTTATTGTCTTTTGAGAAAAGGTTTTGACTCTTTAGTCAAATTCTGGTCATGATTGGTTCTTACCTTAACTTCTCATGAATGAGCAGCTGACCTTTAATGATCTAGGTAGTTCAATCCTGCAATGTTTCTAGTGTAATGGTTTTATGTGTGTAGAATAGATCATTTGTCGAGTTATACGATTAGATTAACTTTAAGCTTTGTCTGATTTATTATTTTTTGTTTTGCATTAAACTGTTTCTTGCACCAGAACATTATTTGTCAGTGTTAGTTTTTGTGTCTTGCTATCAATGATAGGCAATACCATAGTTCATTATATTGAACAATGAACATCTCCATGCATGGAAATTTAATGGGAATTGGCAGTTTCGTTTGAACTGCTTTTGTTTAAGTTAACTTTCACTATGTCACTCAGTGAAATCATCCCTTTGCTCTTGCTGTTGTTTGATGACATTGTTGTTGTGGGAGCATTATTCACTGTGGCTTCTCCCTTACTTTGGCTTGAAAAGGTGGAGTTTATTAGTTTGCTCTTTAATTTAATTTTGATCCTGTCATTTGTTCTCTATACTATTTGTGTGGGACTGTGGGTATGCTCAGGTTTTCTCCTTTCTTCTGCTGCATTGCTGTGTAGTATGTCCTCCAAGCTTCTTCCGTTTTCATATGTTTGTGGCTATAGATTAGGTTTGGTTAGTTACTTTCATCTTCTTTAACCTGCCATAGCTATATTGTATACATCTATATACACTTGTTTATGATTATGTTCTTTAATGCAGGTCATCTTAAGATGGTAACTGGAATATAATGTCTGAGGATGCTAGCCCAATCTATATTGTGATTCAATTCCATATATTGCTCAAAGATTCAGCACTCATGATGCCCTTCATGTATAGCTTTGTGTCATGGCAGAATGCTATCTCTAAACATGGAAAATAGGACTTTCAATTATGTGAAAGATGGGTGATTCATATATAGCTACATGTCTATTCCACATTGTTTTGTAAACATATGATTTTTTAGTACAATGAGATGTTAGTTTGTATAGTAGATTTTTAATAGATTTGAAGATTTTTTAGTACAATCAGATGTTAGTTTGTATGGTAGATTTTTTTTTTTGACAAAAGTTACTTTAATTTTGAGGATACATGAATTATAATTTTAATTTTTCAAGCATAGGTGAAATAATAATTATGGTGATAAATAATTTTAAGTGTATTATGTTACACGTATCCTGTTGATAAAAAATGTTGGGTGTATTATGTTGATTAAAAAAGCTAGGTGTATTCAGTTAGGCATTACATAAGAGTAAAATTATTTACTTATCCTGAAAAAAGAAAGATTTGTATTGCTAATTTGTTTGGTCATTTTCGTTGAAACAATAATTATGGTGATAGATAATTAGATAAAACACTTTTTGAAAAAAAAAATATTAACATTGAATTTGATGTGTAAGTAATAGTTAATGTTGTATGTGTTATGAAATTAATTATATTTGAGGAAATAGTAATAGGGGTAATTTAGGAAAAATAATAAGATTACTTAAAGTTATTGGGATATGAAAAAAAGTGAATTGATGCACATGTGATATAATGAGGTGCAAAAGTTTCAATTTTTAACTTTTTATTGTGTTTATTTATTAATTAAGGAGTTGTTAAGAAGAAGAAGGGTAATTTAGGAAAAAATGTGGCCAAAAATGTATCTAGGTCTTATATTTAGGAACAAAATAAACTATCTATCTAGGTCCTATATTTAGAAACGGAGGGAGTATATAAAAACATGTAAATCCAAGGATTTGTCACCAAACCCTACATGTGCATTCACTCATGAATTTTTAGATTTCATTGATGATGATGTTTCTAGTCATTTGGTTGTTGACATGGAATCTAAAGAAACACTTGAGTTTGTTACAACCAATGACGATGATATTGTCTTTTGTGATGCTCCAATGGATGAGGCCAAAAATAGGGTTGCATTGAATGATGAAAAACACCCTAATTCCCAAGGTGTTTATGAACAACTTCTTATTGGTCAAGATGATTTAAAGGGGAGCTCTAACCTCTCACAAGTTAGTGGAAGTTCAAAGCAAAATAGGAAGAAAATTGAAGCAAGCATACTTCTCCACTTAAATGAGGGCTTCATGACAATGAAAGTGGATGATCAATTGTTCAAATTCCATGTTTATGAAGCCATTAAGCATCCATTTGAGAGATATCCCTTGCTTGATTTGAACTTTATTGATGGATTGATGGATGATTGGGTAAGCCAACATGTTAGAGCTTTGAGTATGTATGGAAATAATCTTGTCACTTCGAGATTGCCAACTCTTGATTCTTGCTCTCTTGTGCATGATAATGTTTGCATGATTGATCATTTGCATGAAAGTGTTAAGCTTGAGAGCATGTATCATGATTTTCCTAAGCACATATTCCTTAATTGTTTTGATGCTAACCCTAACCATTTTTCTATTCCTTGTCATGAAGCCACCGTTTCTATGCCCTATTTGCATGCCTACAATCCCTTGCAAAATGGAAGTTTGTTTCATGTTGTAGGCTCTTTTAGGATGCACAAGGAATATTGGGAGTTCATTAAGGCCGGAAGGGAACTTGCTAAGAAGCTTAAAGCCACATGTGGTGCTTTTTGTATAAGCATTAAGAAGAAGCTTCAAGTTGGTAGCATTCACCAAATTCATGGCCACAAGTTCCTATTCTTCAGGGATAATTTCAAGCCTCCATAAGAGGTTGTCTCTTTCCTTTCCTCACTTATTCTTTTATTGTCAATTCTTAAGTGTGGGGGAAGGGTGTTAGTTTTAGAAAAAATTAGGATTGTGTTTTATTTGTTTGTTTTGTGTGTTATGCAGTTTTTGTGTTAGTGTTGTGAATAAGCATATGGCCAAATTGCATTCATGGATATGCCCTTTTTGATTGCTTGCTGCCTTGCCAAGAAATGCACCTCTTGCTTGATTTTATTGGTCCCATTGAGGACAATGTGTTGAATGAGTGTGGGGGGTTGCATGTTGATGCTTAATTGTGGTCTTGTCAAAGTTTTCACACTTAGTATTTGTAATATCATGGCATGACTTTGTAGGAGGATTAACTTGAATATGACTCTTGAATCCCTTCGAAATTTGTTTAGAATGCAAGTTGAATCATTTGAAATAGTACTTGAAGCATTGTATGGGACATTTTAACTATAAAGTGATTTTTAGTTTCTCATGCAACTCTTTTTGTGGGGAATTTACCATATGAGTAAGCTACCAAAAGTGAGATAAGACCTTCAACCGATTATGAGTGAGCCAATTACTTTCTTACCTCCTAGATTGTCTTAACTCTTGTTTGAGACCACATAGCATAGCATATTTAAAGATGATAGGGGCATTCATTTCTAAACCCTATGACCCAAACACTTAACCAACAAATATATCCTTTGTTTCACCCCTTTGGGTCATTCTTTTTCTTTTCTTCCACCTCGACCAATTTGGAAACATGCATTCATAACATATATTTGCATTTCTATTGATCTTGTATTGTTATATGTTGTGAAAAGGCATGTTACATGGTGAGAAAAGAGAGATAGCCAAATGGAAAGAAGAAAAAAATGAAAGCACAAAGTTCTAATGTATGCCAAAGGCATAGTGTGAAAATAAAAAGAGAGGAAGCAAAAGGTGCTTGAAAAAAAAATGAGAAAAAAAAGAGAGAGAGTGACATGTAACATGCTAGTATGAAATTGTTATGACTTGAGTTACCATTTGTTGTATTGCATTTATATGTGGTGGATAATTGTTTACATAATTAGTTATTGACTTTATTCCATTATTCATCATTCACTATTAGCCTTTCCATATACCCTCAAAGTGCCTTTGATTTAGGTATGTTATGCATTTAATAGGTGGAGAACTTAGAGGGATTACAAGCCTATGGTAAAGTAGGGAGAATTGAGCCAAAGAGTGAATTGACAAGTCCCTAATTAGGCATCATTCCTAATTTGAGTGATAGAGTAGTGTAAAAACTTGTAGGGTGAAGGCCCAAAAATGATACATAACTATTGACCAAGGAACAGAAATAGTACATAACTATTTCGAGGTACAAAAATGATACCCAACTTTTACATGTGATCAAAAATGATATTTTCACTAATATGACAATAATATTAGATATGAAATGTCCAAAATGCCCTTATTATTAAATAAATTTTTACCGGCCGGCGATTAATATAGGGCGAAGGCCCAAAAATGATACAAAACTATTGGCCAAGGTACAAAAATGATACATAACTATTGCAAGGTACACCAAAGGTACCCAACTTTTAACATGAGATCAAAAATGATATTTTCACTAATATGACAATAAGATTACACATGAAAAGTCCAAAATGCGCTTATAAATTAAATAAATTTTCTTCCTCACCCTCTCCTTCCTTAGCCTCTTTCTTCTACCAACCCTTAGCTTCTGTCAAAAAATGTGACTACCTACCCTTTTTAAGCGTGACTAGAGGACACATTTTTTTGTAGTGGATGAGAGAGATGAGGATGCAGAGCAATATGTGAGGTTTGGATTTGGTTGTCTTCGGGTGATAGGAGAGAAGAAAAAAGAGAGTCGAGGAGAGGGAGAGGGAGAGGGTGAGGAAGAAAATTTATTTAATTTATAAGCGCATTTTGGACTTTTCATGTGTAATCTTATTGTCATATTAGTGAAAATATCATTTTTGATCTCATGTTAAAATTTGGGTAACATTGGTGTACCTTGCAATAGTTATGTATCATTTTTGTTCATTGGCCAATAGTTATGTATCATTTTTGGGCCTTCGCCCTAAATTAATCGTCGGCTGGTAAAAGTATATTTAATAATAAGGGCATTTTGGACATTTCATGTCTAATATTATTGTCATATTAGTGAAAATATCATTTTTGATCACATGTAAAAGTTGGGTATCATTTTTGTACCTCGAAATAGTTATGTACTATTTCTGTTCCTTGGCCAATAGTTATGTATCATATTTGAGCCTTCTCCCAAACTTATATCCGGTGAGGAAATCTCATTTGGCAATTTAACCTAACTCTAGTTGCATGTTAAACTCTCACCCACTTTATACGCTTGAATTCGACCTATGTGATGTGTAGGGGAAAAATTTAAATGTTCAACTTGTAGTCTAGGCCTATTTCAATTGGATTCACTATGTCATATGAAAGTTTTAATCTTCTTGCATGACTTTGCCCGGAGTTCAAAGATTAAATGTGGGGGATTTGATTAGACATATATTTACAAAGCTTAACATGTACATTTGAGCTTAAATTGTGAGATTTAGTTGATATTTTTATTCATTATAGAGGATTATAAATGTGCATGCTCTTTTGAAAAGAATTGGAAAGTATTAAGCTTAGTTACTTGCATTACAAGCTACTAGGGGCATTTTGGTCGTTTCACTTGCTTTACAAGCTACTAGGGGGATTTAGCTGAGTGGACATATATTATAAATGTGCATGCTCGCTTGAAAAGAAAAGGAAATGGCTTGGAGGGAAGGCAAAGGTTAGGAGACAAAAATTACCCTTTTTTGTCAAACACATGGGATTTGCTCATTACCAAAAGGGGTAATTTGGAGCCAATTTTCAAAATACAAGTTCAAATGCTTCAAGAAGAGTACCAATGGAAAGAGGAAGAAATGCAAAATGAGAAAAGCAAAAGGAGGAATGAATTTACCTAAGATTGGAGCCACGTACATCCACTTCTTTCTCTCCAATTCATACAATTCCTTACACTTTCTCACTTTGCCCTTTTTGGCCACAATACACATTTTCCCTTACCTTGATCTCTTTGGCCGAACTCTCTCTCTCTCATTTTAACACATCACACTTCATTTATATCATCTAGTAGCTCATTTTCTCTCATTCTTCCACCACACACTTTCTTCTTCATCTCATTTTCTCTCAATCTCTCTCCATGGCCGAATTTCAAACCTCACATTCCACCTCCATTTGTTCATCTCCCATGGCTTCATCTTCACAAATCTACTTCCTTTCATCCTTCTCCATGTTCGGCTAGGCTTCATAATTCCTTCTCCAATGTGAACTTGCATAAGAGAAGTCCAAATTCGGCCATCTATATATATGTTAATGTAGTCCTAGGGTTTGCAAGCTTAGACTCATCTTGTATTTTCTATTTTCCTAGGTGTTAGGTGTAAAGGAGATTCGGAAATCTAGTATTTATCTAGGTTTTCTACTTCATTGTAAGCTTGTGAATTCCTTCTCTTATATTTGTATATTTGAAAACCTAGTCATATTCTTGTGTAGCATCTCGGATTACATATTATATGGATGTGTATACGTGATTTTGGATGTGAATGACTCAAATAGCTTGGTTTAGGTATGTGTATGGATATATGGATATAAGAGAAGCATAGCTTGGTTGATTTGCTTAAACTCTCCTAGGTTTCTTGATCTAAAGGTTCCTAAGAGGGTTTAATCAAATCATACCAAAATAAACATACATGTATGGCCAATTTACCAAAGTGTGCAAGAGAAGCGTTGGAGGAGGAGGTTTCTCCACTTGATTTTTACCACCTTCATTTCGGTTACTTTAGTATTTTTAGGTTTAATTGTAGTTGTTAATTGTTTTCTTAGGTTTTAATTGTAGTTTGTAGTTAAAAATCATCTCTCATATCTTTTATTTGTAATTTGCGTGACATTTCTATCCTAGGATAAACAAGATTGTGAAATCAAATTGTGAGACCCTTACTCATCACTTTACTTAAAGTGAGTTTGAGTATTGTATTCATTTGATAAGTCTAAGGGCGACATTAGGTTTAATCAGTGCATATTGTAAAAAAGACCTATCTCATGGTGCTAAAGGTTCAAGCACTAGTCATCTTAGGAGGCATTTACTGAGATATGATAAGCGTAAGTCGGCTATTAAACACCGAGAAAAGCAAAGTACCATTCAATTTCCACGATTAAGTGAATTAGGGTGTAATCCTTTTATTATTCCTGGTACTAAATACTCAAATGAAAAGATGAGAGAGATCCTAGCCACTGCTCTTATGGTGCATGAGCGTCCTTTTAGCATGCCTAAAGATGAAGTGTTGAATGTGGGCCTTTGAATATGTAAATCCAGATTTTAAAAGGGTTTCACAGAAGACAACAAGAAGTGATTGTCTCAAATTATAGGAAGCTGAGAAAAGTGCATTAAAAAAGTTTATTGACACAAGTGAGTAAGGTTAGTAATACAACAGATATGTGGAAGTCAACCCATCAAGCAGCTGAATATATGGTTGTTACTGGCCACTTTGTTGATACTACTTGGAAGCTTCAAAAGAGAGTTCTAAACTTTATCAAAGTGCCTCCTCCAAAGACGAGGAGTAGATATAGCAAATGCAATCTTCAAGTGTTTGAGATCATGGGGTATTGAAAATAAAGTGTTCTCAGTTTTAATTGATAACGCTAGTTACAATGACACTTGCTTTAAATCTTTGAAGGAGAATTTATCCTTGAGCAACAAGTTGATACTGAACGGGAAGTTATTTCATGTTCGATGTTGTGCTCATATTATAAAATTGTTGGTGCAAGATGGACTAAGCACCATCAAAGACATCATTCACAAAGTTCTGGAAAGTGTCAAGTTTATCGATGTCTTAGATGCAAGACTGAAATCTTTTGGTGAAGTTGTGGCATTAAAGGGTATGAAGGAAAGAAAATTGATTCTTGATTGTCCTACAAGGTGGAACTCTACATTCTTGATGTTGACAACTGCGCTTAAATTTGAACATGCATTTTCAGCATATAATGAAAAAGAGCCACACTATACCTATGCACCTGATCAAGAGAATTGTAGTAAGATTGAAAACTTTTGTAGTCTCTTAATAATTTCAATGATGTTACTCATGTTTTCTCAGGTTTTGAATATTCTACTGCTAATTTATATCTTGCTGAAGTTTATAGAGTAAAGCAATTGATTGATGAGGCGATAGAGTCCCCTGATTTATTTATGCATAAGATGGCGATGCCTATGAAATATAAATTTGATAAAGGCCTAAATTCGAAGTAGGCCTTTAAAAGGCCTACATTGTAGGTAGGCTTTTATAAAGGCTTTCAGGCCTTCACTATTTTTTGCAGACTTAGGCTTTTTCTAAAAAAAACCTACATCAAGGCTCAAGCATAGACCTATGTTTTCTTATTGTATTACAGGCCTAGGCTTATTTAAGCAAAGTCTGGCTCGGCCCGGCTCATTTCCACCCTTAGCTACTATATTTTAAAACCTGCACTATATATATATATGTGTGTATGTGTGTGTGTGTGTGTGTATTTTCAAAAGTACATGAACACAAAACTAAACAACTTATCTCCAAACATTCAAAATAAACATGTATTCTTTTGATCAAAAAAAAAAAACATGTATGAAATAGTGCCTCTGTCTACAATCAGCAGACATATTTTTCCCTATCTTCAATTAGAAAGGAAATAATACGGTATTCGTTTACAATCGGAATACCTATGGGTCCCTGTCTACAATCAGTAAGACCAATAAAAATAATCGTTGATTGACCTATTTTATATAAAAATTAACTTATACTCCCTCCGTTCCTAAATATAAGATCACTTTTGGGATGTGGATAAGTTCCTAAATATAAGATCACTTTCTATTTTGTCACAGTTTTTGCCCAAATTACCCCTCTACACCTTTTACATGTAGACATAAGGTGCAGGCTTACAATTTCTCGTGTAGGCCAAACATGACTTAAGAATTTCAAGGGTATTAACGCGTGGAAGGAGGAAACGGCGGTGTGTGTACACGTGTGTGTAGATACATACACATGTGATTGTTAAAGCTTTGAATTTTCCCGAGAAAATCAAGAGGCGATTCAATTTTCTGGATAAAGGAGAAGGGGAAAACTGAAATGAGGGCTATTCACAGTAACAGAGGTTTCAAATCGAAGCGAAGAAGGTGAAGCGAAGTGATGAGCTGATGTGGACAGATTAATTTGTGTCTCCTTCGCCATCTACTCCGTCGACCTCCTCCACGACCAGCTCATCGGCACCATCCACTTCCTCGTCGGAAACATCACTCGCTTCGCCGGCAAGTCGTCGTTCTCCGCTGTGCAAGAAGAAGCAGGCGGAGAAATCTAAGTGTACGGACGTTAGAAGACTGAAACGACACGAGGGACTGACATGGAATAAGAGAAATTTTTGGAGGGTATTTTGGGAAGATCACGTAATTTAAATGTCTTCCTTAATCTCTCCAAATTAGCTAAAGTGATCTTATATTTAGGAACGGAGGGAGTATAACTTTATACATACATAGATAGAAAAGATTTGCAAATCTCAACTAACACACACTCAACATTATAGTAAGATAACTGTGATTACCTGCGGCACTTAGCGCTTTGTTGTTCTTCCCTTTTCTTATATATATATATATATATATATCTCACAATCCTTTCCTATTATTACACCATGTAATAATAGTAAGTTAATAACCATTCTAAGTTATAGATTAAACAACGTCTCTCTCCATGGCCTATGTTGCTACACCTTCCAAACTCATATTTGTTATCCTAATATAGGGGTGTTCACTGGACGGGACAGGATCGGGACACCCTTGTCCCGTGTCCCATCCCAAAAAATGGCTCGGGACAGAGTTTCTGTCCCGTGTCCCGTCCCGTCCCGATCGGGACGGGACGGGACATTCCCGAATTTTTTTTATTTTTTTTGTCAGATGCTAATTGTGACAATGGTGCCAAAAAATTTAACAAATGGTAGCATGAACCAAATCTAAGAGATGTAACAAATGCACAACATCCTTCAAATCCAGAAAAAAGGTGATGAAAGGAACAAAAATCGGAACCCATGTCTGAAATGAACAAACCCATTTCATAAAACAAGAAGCAAAGAAGATCTCTACTGTTCAAAAAATAAGCACAAAAATCGGAATCCCATGTCCGGAATGAACAAGCCCAGTTCATAAAACATGAGGAAGATGAAGATGACGAGGAAGGAGAAGAAGATGATGTTGGAGAAGAAGAAGAAGGCTTGAGGTGAGAGAAAGAAACAGATTCTGGTTTGGAAGTGTGGGATTGAGAGAGAGTGAGAGACAGGACAGGCACGGGACTACCCTGTCCCGAGTCCAGTCCCGTCCCGAAGGCATTTTTGTCCCGTTATGAAAAATTTCAGGACAAAAATTTCCCGTCCCGAAAGGCCACGGGACGGGACGGGACAGGAAATTTCTGAACACCCCTATCCTAATATCACACGTCCAGTTCAAATCATGTAATTCATTCAACATTCACAACATTACATTCATATAATAATTATGCCACAATTCACGTGCTACCCTCTCTACAAAAGCTTAATATTTAATCCTCTACCCAAATTCAGAAATAGTCATAATTTTCAATAATACTTCCTAAGCTTCAGGATCATTCCTCAATATCCTTCCCATCTTTACACATCCTTCAATTTTACAACAGGCTTAACAAAGAAACAATAACAGGCTTAACTAGTTGAAACCCCATAACTTTTAGATTCAACTTTAGACTACTTAAACCAAATATACAAACAATAACCAGTACCATGTGCATTTAGGGGCGCAAGGAGTTATGCTAGTAGAAACGGTGTGCAAGTGCGTTTAGGGGCTGTTCAATATTATGGGAAATTTGTTGACATACTTGTGCTCAACTATAATGGTGAATTTCCCGTTCCGCTATCCAAGTGCGATTGGGCAGACACCAAGGAAAAAAGAGGCAAGAAGGTTGACATTCTCGGTATCACGTCAGTGAATTTCTCGAGACTCTTCCACACAGGGGCATTACCTAACGACGAGCCACACATCGTTGCTGATGAAGCGCACTAGGGGAAAAATCTACTAGTCTTCCTCGTCAGAGGATAGTGGAGAGCATTGGTGTCGGCGACGGTGTCGTGATAAGGAGACCTCTAGTGGCGCTTCATTTCCGTACGCCAATCTGAAATCTCCACTTAGCTTGGGCCGCTTGCCGCTCCTCTCGACAGGCTTCACGCTCGCGAGCTAGCATGTCCTCTTCTGCCCTTAGTCAGGCTTCTCACTCTTCAAGATCTGCTCGCGTGCCCGAATCCTCTCTTCTTGCTGCTGGGCCTCATAAGATTGGGTCACCCCAGAGGATAAACCGCCATGCTCGTAGGTGATGCAGCCGCTCCCATGGCTAGCGCGACTTCCAAAAGGAGGGAAGAGCTGAGTAGGTCTGGATCCAATACCAAGACCTGGAACGCGTCTGGCAAGCTCCGGAGTCCCGAGCTGCGTGCGGAGAGTAGTGACCTCGGTAGAGGGGCTCATGCTCTTCCCCTCCTGAGACTCAGGGGTCCCCCTCGCTTCGACTTCCGCTTGTACCTGAGCAATTTATAAAAAAATTTTAAAAACACCGGACTGCATTTTATTTTTATTTTTAAAATTAAAAAAAAAATTTATTAGTTTTTTTATTTTTTCAAAAAAATAAAAATACATACCGGCCTTTTTAAAAAGCGCCGGTATGTATTTCTATTTTTTTTAAAAAATAAAAATTGTTTTCTTACTTTTTTTTTTTAAAAAATAAATACATAGCAACGCTTCTAGAAGCGACTGAAACACTTCTAAAAGCGCCGCAATGCTTTTGCGGCGCTTCACGCGCTTTTAAAAGCGCCGATATGTAGAAAATTTAATTTTTTAAAAAAAATAAAGACATAGTGGCGCTTTTAGAAGCGCCTTAAATGTTTCTAAAAGCACTGCAATACTTTTGCGGGCCATATTTTGTTTATCTTTTTATATATAGCAATTTTGTTTAATATATATGTAATTATTTTGTTATCATTTATTTCGTTTGCCTATTTACATATATTTTATTAGTAGTTGATGTTATCCATTATTCTTAATATTATCATTTGTCTAGTTTGTGTTTTATTTTTTACCCTCTATTTTCCGCCTTAATTTTTATAAAATAGGGCAGAAATAGAGTTTTTTTATACATTCAGAAACACTTATCGGCGTTTCTAAAACGCCGCCGGTAAGTAGTTTTTTTTAAAAAAAATACAAACCGACATGTGATCAAACGCCAGTTTGTATTATTTTAATATAAATACATATCGGCGTTTTTAAAAACGCCGATATGTGTGTTATTAATTAATATTTTTTATGAAGCATTTGGCGTTTGTCCTACTCTACGGCGTTTTATAAAACGCTGGTGTGCCACTTTCCCACAGCACTTTTTCCGGCGTTTTAAAAAAACGTTGTAGCGTTGTTTCACCGGAAAAAAACGCCGGAAAGTGGCAAAAAAAACGCTTGTAAGCAGCTCATGTTTTATAGTGCGGGTCGATTGGGAAGCGATGAAAGTCCTTGCCGAGCATGCTGCAATAGTGGTGAAAAAGGACGCCGCAATCCTTGGTTGGCTGCTCGGTGGTGTCGAAAAATGGCAGTTCAACCTTCTCGTTCGCCGAAGGAATATGCATCAGCTTTGGCGTCAGCCTCCTTGTGGTAACAACGCCATTAGTATCTGTAGGGACAAAAAATATTAGAAAATTAATCTAAATAGATTACATAATATATAGCAGAAATTAAACTTATAACTATTAATATCAAATTTACCTCTAACGGTCACCAAAAAGCCACTCAATTGAGTCTGCGGCACGTCCTGTGGTCCCAGGTTGTCCTCCTGGTCACCACCCCTACCACCAGCATTGTCGTCGCTAGTGCTCTGCTCTCCCTGATCGGGGACACGGGCCCTGTCATCATCCTGATGAGGGCTCCAGTCATCACCATTATCCATAAACCGGCGCATCTTGTCGTAGGTGATGTCCACGTTCCATAAATCTCTCCACAGCACGTCATGTGGGACATCTTCCTCGTCTACAGGAAAGTCGTGCGGCGGAGTCCATGGGATATTGGGAAGAAGGCTAGCGTTCTGTAGTACTTCCACAGGAATAGGTCGCTCCTCTGCTTCTTTCCGAAGTTTTTCTATGCGCCGGGCCTTTGCTTCGTCTCGCAAACACTGCCACTCTACCTCGTCAATCAGAGCTTTACCAGAACGACGAGACATATCAGATAATGAATATATATATATATATATATATAGTAGAAAAAAAGAGAGAAAATATTTGGTGAGACCCTTCCGTTTTTTAAAAACCGTGAAATGATTTCCGTCGCATGTTTATATACTGTTACGATTTCCGGTGTTTGAAAAATTGCTCTCCGGCGTTTTGCAAAACGCCGAAATGTGGCATATTAAATAGCAATAAATGAATCTACGCTTTTCGGCGTTTTTAAAACGCCGGAATGTTTTTTTATTTTTTTAAAAAAATTAAACCGTGTTCCGGTGCTTTACTAAAACACCGATATGTGTTTTTTAATAATAAAATAATAGCAGTCACTCATATAGGGAGGAAGATTTTTTAAAAAAAAAAATGATCAATGTTCAATAATTTTTAATTATAATTTATAATTTATTTTTCTATAGAAACTTGCCAGTCATCCTACCACATCATCACAACTAATAATAACATGTCAGCTTATTTAATACTAGTAAGTCCTTATCAAACTATAAGGACCATTTGTTTGAACAAAATGAAATTCGAAGGACCAAAATCTAATCTTTGAAAGTATAGGGACTAAAATCAAACTTGTTGTAAATTATAAGGACCAAAACCTTCACTTTTAAACTCTAGGGACTAAAACTCAAATCACACCAAACTATAGGAACCAAAAGTTTGTTTAACCCTATTTAAAAAAAACAATACAAATGAGGAGTTAAAAAGCATAGCAAGATAAGTAAAACATATCATAGTCAAAAATTTGATGCAGAGAACATAAATAAAGCAAGGAAGATGCAAGGGAACACACCTGGATGGGAAAAGAAGAGTACAAAGAACACTTTGTTGTCTAAAGAGAGACTATAAATATGATATAGAATGGAGGACAGAGGCGGGGAATTTTGAATTTCAAGCTCAAATTCAAATTCAAACAAAAGAGATAATTAAAAAAAATCAAAAAGGGGAATTTCCTGGTGAACAGTAATCTGAGTGTGGGAGGGTGCAATTCACTAAAATCGAGGAGGAAAATGAGGGAGAGATTGGGCGGGAGGTTTGGCTATTATTTTATATATGATATATGATATGAACAAGATTGAAATGGAATGGTGAAGTGAAATGAAAGTCAGTAATGATGAAAATAATTTTCCTTGAGTTTCCACAAGATTCCTTCCTTGCCTCTTAAGAATTAGAGTCTATCTTTGATTCAGACCACATCCATTTGACTAATTAAATAGATTGTTAACTAAGCAAAAGCAAAAAGCAACGTAACATGTTAATCAAAGGCAAACTCACAAATATTTGAATTTCAACAGTCCAAACAAGTATCATCTCAACTAGAAACACTTAGAATCACACTTAGAATCATTCATTCAACTCATGTATTTCAAACAACTAGATGAAAATTTCATGAATTGAATTACAAAGTGGGGAAAGTTAGAGAGAAAGGCCCTACCTTCTCTCTAGAATGATTTCCTTTCTCTACTGTGTAAGAGCTACATCACTTCGTTTCATGAGTGCGAGGAAATCACTCCTTAGTGAGTGTTTAATTATCTCATTTCTTCATTCCCCTTTTCATTTATTTTCTCCATTCCTCATGATTATCGCATTTCTCTAATCCTATTTTCATTTCCCCCTCGTTATCAATGTTCTATTTCGTTTTATTTCGCCTCTATTCTTAATCTAATAGTCTTATTACATAATTTATGTTTCAATTTCATGTCTCTTTCGTTTTTATCTATTATTAGCTTGAATTTGTTTGTGAGGGTTATCTTATTGAGGATTATTAATTTTTTGGTGCCCTAAACTTGTGGTGGTAGAAAAATGGAAGTGGATATGGATGCTAGTAGCTGTGTTCTTGACTGAGATGATGAAGAATGTCAGAGGGGGTTTTGCTTTGATCGGAAAATATCCCCCAAGCAGGTCAATGTGGCTACATTTCGCAAGATGATTGTTCGAATTTGTAATTTGAAAGAAAAGATTTAAATTAGTGATTCTAAGGGAATGTGTTTGTGTTTCATTTAAATAAGGAAGAGTATACCAATGAGTAATTGATTGAGCTAGTAAGTAGGTTACAACCCCTATAAGGATGAGAACACGTGTTCGAATCCCGTGAGGGGACAACCATGTCTATGTTGGCAACACTTTTACCCCTCGATCTGGATTAAATCCGGTGGTAACTAGGAAAAAAAGTGCATGATTTAATATTTTTTCATATCCTAGCTAGTTTAAATCAAAGGGGTTATATGGTCGGTATAGTGAGTAATTAAAGGATTGATAAAACAAATATTATAGTTTTCAGTTTACATTATTGGACATATTGGATCCCATACTTGTTTCCATTGGCCTTCTTTTCGATGGAGGGAGTTGCGCGAGGGAGATTGAAGTGGGTAAAACCGTAAAAGTGATTTTTTTTCTTTAAAATATACTCCCTCCCATGCTAAATATAATACACAAATAACTTTTTTTTTTGGAGAGATTTAGGTTGCAAAAAAAGTTATTAAACCTTAACATGATCGATATATTTTTAGATTATCCATTATTTTATAGGTCAAATAAATTAGGTTCTTATAGGATGACTTCCAATTAATTTACTTTTTCATGAGACTTATTTTAACAAATATCTTCTTTGATTTGTGAACTGTTCTTTTACTTTCAATATTTTCCCTTATCTTATGTGAAAAACTGGAACCTGTAATAAAAAAATATCCCCTCACCATACTTGTATATATAACACACATATTTATATAATTTGATTTGATTATATATGCTAGTTAAATTAGTTAAAATACATGAAATCACCAATTCACTTTTATTTTTATCTTATATACGAGTATCTTGTTTATTTATTATTGATTAGGATAATTTGAGAAAAATTAAGAAAAATTAGACAAACATTGTAGGCAAAATCCCAAATAAATCCCTCTCAATACGGAAAAGGACAAATGAGGAACTTAAACTTTCAAAAGGACTACGAAGAAACCAACACCTACCTGTCATTTTAAAATTTTGAGAAAAGACAAAATTGCCCACGTCCTAAAACAAAATTTACTACCCCACCCTAAATCCACCCTAACACCCACTCTCTTCTCGCAATTTGTGTTTTAGGATGGGGGCAATTTTGTCTTTTCGCAAAATTTTAAAATGACAGATAAGTGCTGGTTCCTTCATAATCCTTTTGGAAGTTTAGGTTCCTCACTTGTCCTTTTGGTATCGGGAGGGATTTATTTGAGACACAACTTGTTGCAAACTCCACAAGGCAAAACGACGTCGCTGAAAGGAGAGAGAGAGAGGGAGAAACGTTTATTTTCTGCGCGCTGACTCCTTCATCATCCTCTTCATCCTTCTTTACTTCTTCCTCAATCCCAAACACAAGCTCATACCTACATACATATACATATACATTACAATTACATACTCTTCCATTTCCATTTCAAAACTTCTTCCTCCTTCATTATCAACCAACCTCTCATCCTCTTCTCGCGCTCTCTCTTCCTTCATTCTCAGAGAAAGCCACGTGGCACCTCCCTAGCAAGCCATGTCTTGGCTGAGATCTGCGGTGAACAAAGCCGTTGAGGTTGGGAACAAGAACAACCTCACTCGCACCGTTAAAAACTATGCCGACTCCGTCGTTCACCACGCCGGCCAAGCCGTCGCTGAGGGCGCCAAGATTCTTCAACATCGCATTGTTAGTTACTTTTTCCAATTAGGGTTACGCCACTTTTGCATAATTACCTTTTTGCCCCCGTTTCACTTTATGCTTCTCCATTTCTACTGGAAATGCACTACATTTACTGTGAAATTAAACGTGAAAGGGATGAAATTGGAGTTTGCCTTGCTGTGTTAGGGTTTTGTGGCTTCACTTTTACTGTGAAATTAAACAGAAGGAGCTCATCGTGGCTTCGTATTGGTTATAATGTGATTTTTCAAATGCTTTGACCGTTTATTAGCTGCTAGTTACAATCAAAATGTTCTTTTGTTGTATGAGTATTGTGTTTGGAAAGTGGTGTTTATTTTGAGATGTTGAGAATTGAGATGAAAAGGTGATACTACTTCCCTTCCTTGATAAATATATAGGACCTATTTGAGGAGGTGAACTGAATCTACATATATATCACCTCCATTACTTTTTTTGCCACATTTTCTCTTAATTATTATTATTACTATTATAATAAACAAGAGAAGGAGAGTAGGAATATTGTCTAAAGGGGTGATTAGGATGTTTTGGTAATATCATATGATTTTTACTAACTTTACTATCATGCTTAATCTTGTAAATAGGTCTTATAGTAGTATTAAATTTAGGAATGGAGGGAATAGTATTTATGTTTCTGGTGAGTTGATTTTGTATCTTGTCTACATTTATAGGCTGCTCGAAATTTCAGAAGTGCTGTTCAGACGGCTAAAAGACTGGAAGAAGCTGCTATTTCCTTGAGGGGCCCGGAAAGAGTAATGTTGCTCAGAAGATGGTTGGTTGTCCTCAAAGAGACTGAGAAATTATCTGGAGCTTTGGCTGAAGGTAAAGAGAAGGCTTTGGAGCAACTAGTTGCTAGTGATGAAGCAAATGAGAATCCAAGGAAACCATCTATGGTATGTAATTTTTTGCATACCATTCTTTTAATATCTTAAGTTTATTTCGATTGATTTTTGGCTTCTTAATTCCCAATTTTCTGGGAATTCGGTTATAATTTTAATGATTGGTATTGCCTCTTGAAATGTCTGTGCTTCTATTATAATTTCAACTAAACAAGTTCCTGCTAAGAATATAGGCTATTTGTTTTTCCTTGTGATACTTTTGATATTAGAAAAACTCCATGGCATGCCTATTTTGCAGACGATATTTGGATTTTTGGGTTGTTTGCTTCTTTATTTTTCTTCAACTATATTATGGAGGAAAAGTTTGTCATTTGTTCTGTTATATGGGCAGAAATGTTGTATTCATTAGTGGTTATGATCTTTCTGTAGTATTTCATCAGTAGGGATCAGTTTATGTTTAGAGTTCATGAACATTATTCTGTGAAGGATGTTGTTTGCTGTAACTTGAACTTAATTTTTCAGTGTATGAAACCATTAATTGTTCATATCAAACATCTACGCATCCCTTTTTTTTAAAATGCTTGCACTGTTGTGCTGTGGTGATTTGTCAGGTTCTTTATTACGATACTGACGTTGGAGGTGAACCAATAAACTTTCGTGAAGTTTTTCTTCGAAGTCAGGCTTTGGAGGGAATAACAATATCAATGGTATGTTTAAACATGACAGTTATGATTGTAGAGTTATGTAAGCTTATTTTTGCCAATACATGTACAAGTACCATTTCGTATGTTATTGTGTTCAGATGTAATATTAGGCTACACAATTGTATAGTGTTCCCCATTGCCTGATCTATCATTTTAGTTGAAAAACAATATTAATGGTATTTTTAATCATGAAAGTTATGATTGTAGTGTATTATTGTTACATCGTGAAGGCCTATACATTTTAACATTAATGTGGCTTAATAATGTTAGTAACAAAGCTGGTGTTTCCAACAAATTATGAGATGTACTGGATGATTTGGCTTATGTTTTCCAAATAGTGTGTCATGTAAACTTTTAATCACATAAACCCCAAAACATTTGCATTTACTCTTAGCATCTTCATTAATAATTGCGCAGTTTTAGAGGAAATTTTTTTCGTTTGTAACTTTGTTAATGGTCCAGTCTGAAAATCTGTTTAGAGGAGCTTGTTAATGGCCAAAGCTATGCATAACATGCATCCTTCCAAATTCCCAATCAGCCTAATGCTTTGACATAGATTATAAAGGATGCGGTAAATTCATCATCATGAACATAAAATGTTTTTCTCCAGGAATTAAAAAATAGGATAGGGAATTAAGGATCATGGTTTGTTGATAATAGAAAACTTGGAATTGGATGAAAGCATATGAATGAGAAATGGTCAATGAAAGAGGTTCCGAGAAAACGGCTTTCATTTGGCATGGGATGACAAAGAGGGCCAACCCAGTTCTAGTCCCCACTTGGTGAGGGTATTAGGGAAGGGAATATACTAGGCAGCCTAACCTATGCTTTTTGCACAGTGGCTGATTCGAATCCGCGACCTCATACCCATACGGCAAGCGAGCTTACCATTGAGCTAAGCCGGCCCTTTTGGCATGGGATGACAAATTAGCTTTATTTTGATTGAGCCATAATCTGTCCCAGGAATTAGGCATTTATCAGCAGTTTAAAACTTCTGAATCAAAAATAATGTCCAATGTTACCGCTGAAAGAGGAAGCTACAACATACTTATAGGAAACATACCAAATTTCATGTTCAATGTGAGATGTAATTTTTATAGTGTTTTTATTTGGTCTTGTGAAACCATGAAGGTGTAAAAAAATAGATTAGGGTAAAGGTGCACCGACTACATGATAATTTTTGAGGGTGCATCTAGCAGCATGATAATTTTGATGGTGTATCCAGCAGCATGGTAACTTAAAGGTGCACCTAGCATTGTGGTGGCAAGCACACATTTATTGAAGTTAAGTTTGACCATTTTTCTACTAGGAAGGAGACCACATCTCAATTAACGGGCGTTTGCGACCATGATGCTAGGTGCACCCTTTAAGTTACCATGCTGGGTGCACTCTCAAAATTACCATGCTACTTGGTGCACCTTTCTGAAATTACCATGCTACTGGGTGAACCTTTACCCAAATAAAATATAATAGAATTCCTATTTTTATGTGAGAATTTTCACCTTCTATGATTTTATCGATCACACATGGCTTTATGCTATTGATTCACGGGTTCCAAATAGAAATAATATCATAATAAGTATTCTCACAGGGCTTGAATTTTTATGTCATATTTATTGATATAGAAGGGCTGACTTAGCTCAATGGTAAGATCGCTTGCCGTGGGGTCTGAGTTTGTGGGTTCAAATCAGCCTTTCTGCATAAATCAGAGGTAAAACTGCTTAGTATGTTCCCTTCTCCAACACTCTCACCAAGTGAGGACTAGAACTAGATTGACCTTTTTTTATTTATTGATATACTTGTTATTGGAAATTATGATACTTGCATTTATGGTGACTGATTCTTCATTTCAACTTATATTACCAAAAAGGTTTCTCTATAAATGAAATATTGAAACAGGACATATATTTTTTATCAATGATTTATTTCCAAGCACGACTATTGATTGAACACAATGGCATCGTGTGTGTGATCCATGTAGCCGACTCCACCTAGTGGGATATGACTTTGTTGTTATTGCTTAAGTGAGGCTGAGTACATATATGAATAGAGAAGAGGGTGAGAGATTGCATACAACTCTTCAAAAGAGGAAAAAGTATAACAGATGTTAAACTTAAAATCTTTAACATACTAATCAGATCAATTCTATAACAGATGTTATTTTGATAAGGTTATATCCATTGGGGGGTTGTAACTTGTAAATGCAATGGATATAAATAAGTCCTTAGTCTTATTGTGTTCATTAGACTAATGATTTAACATGGAATAGAATTGTATGTTCAGTTTCTCTCACGTTTCTCTTTCACTCTCCCTTTCCTCGCTTTCTCTTTCTTACTTCAATTCCATGACATAATATGATAAACTAGGGTTATTTTCTCAATGGCCCAACTAGGGTTATTTTCTCAATGGCCCAAAGACATATAAGGTCGTTTCTCTCTGTTTTGCTCTCCCTTTCCTCGCTTTCTCGTTCTTCCTTCAATTCCATGACATAATATGATAAACTAGGGTTATTTTCTCATTGGCCCATAGAAACATAAGGTCACTTCAAGTGCCATTTTCATTTCTAACCATCTAATGATCGTGCATTGTTTTGTATTTGAATTACTCCCTCCATCCCACAATATAAACATCACTTTTAGGAGAGGGTCTATCCCATAATATAAGCATTAGTTTCTTTTGTCTGAGCATTTATTGTAATTTTTCCACTTTTACCCTTTCTAGACAACACTCCCTCTTCTTCCCCATACACACACTCTCTCATTTTTTCTCATCCAATCATCATCCCACTTATCCTCTTTATAAATATAGTCAAAGTTGAAAAAAAATATGTTCCTAACATATTGATTGCTGTCAACCAATTTTTACAGTTTTTTCGAATAGATCGAGTTCGTTATTTGATGCTTTTATTATGGTACAGAGAGAGTATATATATTTATGAATGGACATGAGTTTATGGCCTTGTTTGATTTCTTGTTTTAAAAACTGTTTTTTGTTTTGAAAACGAAAATAAAAATACTTGTTTGGTAATCTTGTTTTTAATTAGCGGTTTTCATTAATGAAAAGAAATATATTTTTAAAAACTAAAAAGAAATAGATTTTTTTCCAGCATTTTTATTGTGAAAAAATTGAGAAAGCCTTCCTCGCTTGACAGTGGTTTCAACATTGGAGGACTTGAGTTCTCATACAAACTTCATCCTTCAGTTTCATATTTATTTTCAAAAGTATTTTTTAGAACAACTATCGAAACAGATTATTTTTTCCAAAACCTTTTTTGAAGCAGTTTTACAACACCATTTTCAAATTAAAATATTGTAAACAGAAACAAGAAAGGCATAATTCTATAAATGGGAAAAGTTAAAATGCTTGAGGATGTAAATACAGGAATGTCTATGATTCCTGGGATTCTTCTGATGACCTAGGAATGATTTTGACTGTGGCTGTAATGCTTCCTCTTATACATGTTAAACACAATTCATAAAAAGAATATCAGATGCAATAGATTCTGTAACTATTTGTACATGGTCGTTTTAATGGTCTTTTGATCTGAACCAGAAGAAAAAGGTTGATAAGGTTTGTTTTATTTGAAAGTTTCGATAAATCAATACATTTTACTTGCTTGTATGTTAATTGCTTGGAATTGAACCAAAAATAAGCGTGCGACTATCATAATTTCAAACGGTTGGTGGAAGCTTTACAATTTTTTGGTGGTAGTGAAATATTTTAGAATCTGAGCATCTAATGTCATGATTAGAAATAATAATCAGTTTACAATCAAGGGATTAATGTTAGAGATCTGACCAGACATAAATAGAAACAATAATCAAGGAATTATTCTTCTGAATCATGTCATTAAATGCTCAGATTCTGACACAATAGAACTGGGAACAACATTTGTTTTGTGAAAACTTCATTGGACTAGAGACCTTTGGTGTTGCAGTGAGAAATTTGGGCATATCCAGGGGGAAGGAAAAAAGCATGAGACAATGGAGAAGTGAGTTTTATAAGGAGATGAGTCTAGAGTAAATTCTAGCCATGTGTGCCTAGATTGATATGTTGTGAGAAATAAGAAATGAGGGTGGATTTGTATGTTACTTCTCTTTGATGGTTTGTTGAAGGGAAGATAGAGGTCCTTTAATTTACTTCCTCTGGTCCTAATAATAAGACCACTTTCACTTTTTTGGAGAAATTAAGGAAGTTTGTTAAATTAGTTAATATTAACTGCTATTCCAAATAAACCCTTAAATAAATTTAAAATATAGGGGCCTTTTGGACATACTGTGGGAAATTATGTAAATAATATTATTTCCAATTTATATTAGTAGAATCTTAGTCATAATTATCAATTTTAGTATTAGGAAATTAAGTTATTAGGGAATTATATTAGTAAAACTTATAGAAGGTGTTGTTGAACAATGAAGATTTGTGAGCAAGTTGGATATGGTAAATACCCATGGTCCAACTTGAGTGGGAGTGTGGGAAATTATGTAAATAATGTTGTTATTTCCTAATATGTATTAGTAGAATTTTAGTCATAATTATCAAATAATGTAGTAGGAAATTAAGTTATTAGGGAATCATATTAGGTAAACTTGTATGAGAAGTTTATTATCTTTTAGGAAGCTTTTGTATTATAAATTTGATATTATATCAATGAAATATTTATTGGACTATTCAATTATTTGTTTCCTCACATACTAATTTATTTGTAAATGGAGTGTACATAGAGGTAGGTATACTTTGGGAAAATATGGATAAATATGAGACAGTGGATAAGGGTCTTGTAATTAGGATCAAATTCTCAATAGTGGTCTTATTTTTGGGAGTTAGGACCAGAGGGATTAAATGAATAAGAGATAGGGAGGCTTCTTAAGTAGTATACCTAGATCTTGTGAGAATGTGTCTTCTCCTTCCAAGATGTTATGATATTCTTATTTTACACTTCCATTTTTTGCTGCATCATCATCTAAGTTCCGTTGATGCCATTGATGAATTGTGAGTGTAGTGTTGTGGTTAAATTGAACTTTGGGGGTATACCTTTAAAGAAAAATAACTATGGGCGCTGATTGCAAAGATTTGAAGTATATGTACCAAATTGAAATTGTGTGTTAATTATAACGGATGATTTATTATATTCTCTATCTTTTAATTGCTGATTTTGGAGGTCAACCATTGGCTTAACTTTTTTTATGCCTTAGATTCTTGAAGCTCCTAATGACGAAGAGGTCTCTCTTCTCCTGGAGATGTTTGGGTGAGTCACCTAGCCTTTGCATTTTCTGAATGTCTGATTGTGATATGAAACATGCTATGTGTATGTGGTATTGCATGTTTCGTTAGAGTACGTGTATTTATCTTGCTTGTGAATGTAATGTTTTCTGTAGGTCTAATGAAGACTAGTTTCTGATCTTGATAGTTCCTGAGTTTCTGCAATATTGTGGGAATCTATTCAAATTCATTTACCATTGAACCTTTATGTTAATCCCATCATGGACCTAAATATTTTATTACCATCATTGATCTACAGTATCTGTCTTTCTGGCGGAAAAGAAGTTCATAATGCCATAGTAAGCAGCATACAAGATCTGTCAACGGCCATTTCAAATTATCAAGATGAAGTATTGGTATGTACGACTCCAATGATGTTTTCTTATTTTTTGATTGTTTTTAAGTTGTATCTTTTTGGGATCTTTGGAAGTTGGTTGATTGTTAATATTTATATTCAACTTGAGTGTCAATTTTTCAATTTAACGCAATTTTAACTTCTGGAGTAATTATTACTGAGTATTGCATGTATGATAACACAAGCTTTGTGTGCTAAAGTATTTAAATAAAAGAAATTCCTACTAAGTATTGCCCTATGAATAATCAGATTTTTGAAATTTTGAAGGTCTACAGTGTAGATTATGTAAATTGTTACACCTTCCAACTAAGAACAAATTCATAGCAATAAAACTTCTTTAAAAGCATAGTGGTTTTAGAAGCACTATTAGATTTCCATTACATCTGTGAGCATATATAGCTTTGTAGCTGGCAGCTGTTTTTTCCTATTTCGTCATATGAGAGTGTTATTATGCAAAATTTACTGTTACTTCAGGTGAAGCGAGAGGAATTGCTTCAGTTTGCTCAGGGCGCTGTAACAGGGTTGAAAATAAATTCTGAGCTTGGAAGGTCAGTTTTACGCAAGTTCTAGCTGTTATTATCTGGGGTGAGAAATGGTAGAGTGGAGCTATAGATATCGCACCTGGTACTCAAATCTCAACAATGGGAGTTAAGTTTACTGAGTAAATACGGAATGTATTAATTATGCATACAACTGAAACTGATGCATATTCTCAGAATTTGGATAAAATGAAAAAGAAATAATCACACGCAATCTACTCACAATTAACAGACAGATACATAATTGACTGTGTACTTATCTTTACCTTCTTGGTTCTTCATACTTTATTTTCTCAAAGACTCTAGTTTAGATGTTGATGTGGAAGTTATGTCGCGATACTTGTGTATTGAAAAGTCTGTACGTCATTCCAATAAGTTTTTTGTCATTTTCCCACTGTTAAGTAAAATTTTTCTTAGATTGTGAAAATTTACAAGGGTATTTTCCCCACAAAGGCTTCTTCCGTAAGCTTTTTGGGATCTGAATGACGCTTGGCTTTCAAATTATAACGCTGTTTGTCATATTGCTGTGCTGGGAGCTAAACAGAAAATGTTCATTTTGTATTATTCCCTCTGATTTGTAATCCTAGATTATCAGTCTCCATTAAGGACCGATTGTATATTCTTGTGTATATATACATACAAGAAATGAATAAAATTAAGGCAGTACCTTCAAGTATTCATCAGTTGTCAAACTTCCCCTAATTTCTCCTGTCTTCATCTCCCTCAACTATATCTTCGCTGTTTTCTATATTTTTATTACAGTACGTTTTAAATTTCCTCACATAATTTCTTGTCTCTTTCTGACCTCAGAATAGATGCTGAAGCTTCTAGTCTAAAGAGAAAACTCAATGAGTTGACAACATCTCAGAAGCCTTTGAAAGAAGGTGATGATAAATCAGCTGAAGAAACAACAGCAATAATAGAGGTCTGTGTGTTTGTAGTCTCGTTTTTATTATTTTGTTCAAAAAGGAATTATGGCAAAATGAAAACATTTGAATGGAAAAGTGATAGTTATTTGAACTTATGTCAATGGTTAAGAAACAAGGACATTATGGATAAAATCATGCCACATGATTTGAGCACTTTGTACGAACCATTTGCTTCATATATAGATTTGGGTAATCATGGGTTTTACAGACACCCGAATATATACTTGGAGTAGTGCTCCATTTTTTCTGTTTCGTGGGAATGGGTGCTGTTTCTTGTTCTTAGATGATGACATTTTTGATGTTTTGAACATATAAAACAGAATATAATCTACTAACCATAATGTAGGCTTTAAAAGAAGCCCTAGCAGAGATTCGAATTTGCTCCAGGCTGGAAGCACTATTGTTGAAGAAAAAACATTTGAACAGTGGAGATTCTCCTGAGGTTCATGCGCAAAAGGTACAATCCATTCTTTCCATATAACTTCTTGGAGGAAGGTGAAAATTCTGGCTTATTCGTAGCTTTTTTACAGTGCTAATAAGAATAAAGGTGAAAATGAGGACAACCACGTTACGTTTTCGAGTACATAAATCTTTCCAGATCTTCAACCAAAGTTTTAAGTACATAAATCTTTCATTCATATAACACTAATTTGCTGCAAAGCAATTTGATCCAAAACAAAAGGCATAATATCTCAAGCATTTACCATTTATGTTAGCACAGCACATCAAGTGAACAATGAATGAGATATCTGGATAGAAAACAAAACCTGCAAAACTGGAACACCAGAAAAGCTGTTGGAACCAAATCCAGACTTCTTCCTCTCCTGTAAATCAAAAGCACTCATAGGCATCACTAAATAGCTCATGTATCCGACTATTTAGTTAAATTTTCCAGTTCACAGCCATCACATTTTCAACAAGACTATTGTATGAAAAATGGATGCAAAGGTCCACTAGAAAAGATATGGCCTGCTAACTAGTTCAATCAACCTCTCATAGCTGGAATTGGTGAAACCCATAGTTTTTAAATTAATTTACTTCTAATTCACATGGATGGGAATAAACTCAGCATAGGGGCATTGGGTAGAAATGGCCAAACAACATACATCTTATTGATTAGAATATGTCCTTCGGAAATAGATAACTGGTAAACAAGGTCTCATTGGTCATTGTAATCTGATATTTTACTAATTTTGTCATGTCTAGGTTGACAAGTTGAAGGTCTTGATAGATTCTCTTGCCAACTCTGCAATAAAAGCTGAAAAGCGAGTTGCAGACAACAGGTAGAAAGATATTTCATGAAATTTTGTTTTTTACTCTCTTAACTAAAATAACCTGTCCTCTAAATTATTTTGTTTCATAATTGACTTATGTTTTGGTTTTGATGACTTGTTTAGTTTCATTCTTAGGTGGACCTTGAATAGGCAGAAGGAACTTTGCCTCTTAAAAAAAACTTCTTTGCTTGAATTTAAGTATTATTGGCATAATTTGATAGAGGTAGCATACAAAATATACTAGAAAACAACTAAGAGCACTCTATATTCTGGATAAAATTCCTGGCACTTTGATCAGATTACTTGCATACATGAATTCACAAAGTGGACAATGATTAACACTGCTAGTAATACAGTTTCTCATTTTCTTCTCAATTTTCTTGTAATATTACATTAAGTGTATCTATTCTTTCCTCAATTTGGCAGATCACAAAAGGAGGAAGCACTGAAAGTTCGTTTGACTAAAACTGGTGAAGCTAGTGAAAAAGAAAAGGTAAAGATAATTAACAGCATTGCCCAATTCGCGCTGACCAGATCAGATTGATAGCTTAGACTTCATGGTTGAAATTTGAAAATGTTTACATGGGTATTTTTGTACTTTCATGACAATTACATGGGCATATTTGCACTTAAGCTCTTGATATAATTATAGAACAATAACAAAGAAGGGCCAGCTTGGCTCAACGGTAAGCTCGCTTGCTGTGGGTTTCTTGGTTCACAAGAGCTAAAATCTACATGTTATGCTTAAACAATGAATGTGTGCTTGGTATTCTGTCTGTTGCAAAGAGATTAAATTTATGTTTTGTTTGTTGTATTCCTTTATTTTCAGGAATTGATAACTGAGATATCAGAACTTCAACGAAAAAAGGATGATCTCTTAGCTGAATTGAGCAAGGTATTTTTCCTATGTACTTATTTATGGATTTTCTCGGTTTGTTTATTCGTTTTTTATTTTTATCTGTTTTAATGTGGGGTGGGGGTGGAGAGCTTAAGGGACCATATAGTCCTTGAGTTCTAACAATCATGCCATTTGATTCTGCTAGTGGCATTTACATGAAGTTACTTTTTTTTTGTGTCTTTTATTCTTTAATTGTATTCTGGCATACAAATTTGTTTTAGATTCTTTTGGCGATTCATGGTTGGGCTTCATCTTTTCTTTGTTTGAGTTATATGTGTCTCTAGGGATTGTTTGGTGATGAATTTTAGGTGTGAATATCATATGTTTTAAGGATTTAATATTAGTGGCTTTTGTGCTGTTAAATACGATGGTTATGGTATGAATAAAACGCAATATGATAACCATGTTTTTTTGGTAGAATAACTCCGCCTATCTTGAACCTCATGTCTATCTTATGTCATAGCCGGTCTCAAGCCCGGGTAAAGGAGGAGTGTTGTGTTTGGCCTTGATAGCCAACATAAAAATTTGTCAAATCTTATAATCATAGACCTACAAAGATATTGTGTTAATGCTAGGTTGCCCATATGTAACGCATTGTATTGCTCGAGTACAGTGAGAAGAGAGCAAGAGCCGCAGTCTTAGCTCGAAAGCAGTGTTAAGAGAGCATGGGCAAAATATTAGGTTGTTACCTGGTTGTAACGCGTTGTATGACATGAGTACAGTGATAACTAAGCTAGAGTCACTGCATCCTCACTCGAATGTAGTGTTAAATAGGCAAGGGCTACCACATTTTAATGGAAAAGGGCGGCTAAAGAAGCTAGTCTATGAGAGTAAGGTTAGACTTGGTTCTTGATATTAGAGTCATTTAAGATATTTTTGAGAGGGTAATGATAAGTGTTAGAACGCTTCGAGGAGAAATGTTATAGAAATAACTATTTTGCTATGATGATAAAGAAAGAACAGTAAAGGAGAATGATTTTAGAGGGTTGAAGACAAGAAATAGAGAACAAAGGGGTCAAAGAGAGAAGAGGCCGTCGGCCATAAGAGACAAAGAGAGGCACCGGCCGTCGGCCGTCAAATACAAATTCAATTCATAATTCAAAGACAAGACTACAACAAATGAAACCCTAAGTCAAGTTATATAGCCTTGACACTAATAAAACATAATAATAAAATAATAAAAACTAATAACAAACACAAACCCTAATTACCTAATCAATCTAATTAATTGACCCAATCAATCCGTTAATGATTGACTAAATCAATCAATTAAATCAAATCACTAATTTATTTCTAAAATAACATAACAATACTTCCCCCCTTAAAAAGATCCTTGCCCTCAAGGATCAAGTAAAAACAAAATACTAAAATTCTAAAAAATAAAAATTCTCCTAATCATATCATAGCTTGAATATTTTTGCACAAGTTGCTTCTTTTCTTTTCTACTCAAAGAGCAAAATCCTCCCATAAGCATGGTAATTAATTCTCCTTTAAACCATTGTAGAATCAAAACTCTTGTGGGAGAAAAATGAAGAAAAACCCATGTAAAAAGATAATCTTGCACGCACTTTTCAGAAAACCATGACTTCAACCATTTTAGGCCAATTGCTTGAAAGAAGTCGTCCTTATGGGAAGGTATTATGAAATCCACTAGGCCTAATTCTTGATTTTGCCATACAGAAAGAAAGCATTCTAGCTGTAAAAAGGGTTTTTCCTTTTCAAGCTCCACATCCTCTAAGCATGTGAGATCTGAAACTTCTTCCTGCCACGTATCTTCTTCCTCCCTTACTAATTGACACGCCACTCCTTCCTTCCTTGAATCAGCTATATTGATCCTAAAAATCACTTTCTTGGAGCTTGATAGATTATGTGGAATAAGAGATGCCTCTAGACAGAAAGATAATGGCAATGATGAAGAACCCAGAGAATGTTTCCCCCCATCCGAAGATGTCGATGCCAATAAAGCTCCTGCTGACGAGTTCGTCGTTAAAGAATCAGCTTCAAAAATTGCTGAAGCGGTGTGACAAAAACAGGGGAAGGCTTCAAATTTTTACTCTTTTTGGCTGCATCTGATATAATTTGAACTTCATCTTCTTTCTTGGTTTCTCCCTCAAGAATTTTGGGTTCAAAGTTTTCTACAGCAACTTCTTTGGAGCTGGACTGGTTTTTGGTGCCGGTAGAGAAATTTTTGGAATGCCCCAACATGAATTTCTCCCCACTCAATGTTGTGGCTGTCAATGAAGCTTCCATAGACAAATTCAGAGTTGAGGAATTGGCAGAATTGGAATTTGGTGGCTGATCACATGAAATAATGGTGTTTTTGTAATTGGCCAAAGGCTTTGATTTAGTGAATAGAGAAGACAAAGGAGAAGAACATGTTTTTAAATGGCTCCTTTGTTTTTCTAAAACATTCTCTTGCATGTGTGCTAATCTCCTCGCCTCCGCTAGCGTCATTGGATTGAATATACGGACGACCCTTTCAATCTCACTCTTTAGGGCAGAGAGATACACATCCACCATATAATGTGCAGTAAGTAAATCCCATGTAAAGTGAAAATCTTCTAGCGAGCCTATTTGGTGGATATAGGTAAAATCATACCGATGCCTTTTTTTTCTTTTCTCAAGCCGATCAAAGAAGGCGTCAAGTTTCCCATATGACATTTTTTCCCTAAACATGCAGCGGGGGACCAAGGAAAGAAAGGCTCTGATACCACTGTTATAGAAATAACTATTTTGCTATGATGATAAAGAAAGAACAGTAAAGGAGAATGATTTTAGAGGGTTGAAGACAAGAAATAGAGAACAAAGGGGTCAAAGAGAGAAGTGGCCGTCGGCCATAAGAGACAAAGAGAGACACCGGCCGTCGGCCGTCAAATACAAATTCAATTCATAATTCAAAGACAAGACTACAACAAATGAAACCCTAAGTCAAGTTATATAGCCTTGACACTAATAAAACATAATAATAAAATAATAAAAACTAATAACAAACACAAACCCTAATTACCTAATCAATCTAATTAATTGACCCAATCAATCCGTTAATGATTGACTAAATCAATCAATTAAATCAAATCACTAATTTATTTCTAAAATAACATAACAAGAAACAACTTCTTTTCCAATAAAATTGGATTGCATCAAGGTTCAGTACTGAGCCCATATTTGTACAACATAATTTTGGTTGTCTTAAATGTAAGTATCCGATAAGATATTCTTAAATGCATGCTTCTCATTGATGATATAGTCCTGTTAGGGGACTCGAAAAAAAAGATTTGCATATGATTATTATTGATCTAGAAAAATCATAAGACTGCGTGCCATGGGATTAGTTTGGAAAGCTTTAGAAAAGAAAGGCGTTTGAATTGGGTAAAAGCTACTTGGGTTATTTGTGATTGTAATCTCCAAGATAAGATAAAATGGGAAGTTTTATCGGACAACCATTAAACTAGCAATGTTATATTGTGGAGAATGTTGTTCTCTTAAATGACAATACAAACATGAGATGGGGGTGGCAGAGATGAGAATGTCAAGGTGAATGAGTGGTCTACAATAAAAGATAGGATCCGCAATAATTTTATTCAATAAAGAGTTGGGGTAGCATCGATTGTGGAGAAAATGGTGAAATGTTGCTTGAGGTGGCTTGAGCATGTTTAAAGAAGACAATAGGATGTGCCAGTAAGATAACTGATCAGATGGTGTGGAGTCCTCCTAAAAGATGAAGAATGAGACCAAAGAGAACTCCTAGAGAAATTATCCAACAAGATTTTTTGGTCGATAATATATCGCCAAACATGACTATTGATAGAGCAGAATGACGTCTTGTGATCCATGTAGTTGACCTCACCTAGTGGGCATTTGGCTTTGTTGTTATATTGTTTATATTGTTTGGTTGTCCTTTTGGAGCTTTTTTTCATCATCTTTTGTTCTAGTAAATAAGCAAAATGTGATCTGAGTTGTAGGTCACTACATCCATGGCTGCTGCTGAAGGGCGAGTACGGATTGCACGTGAAGAGCGTGATCAGTTTGAGGAAGCAAACAATCAGATGGTTGAACATTTGAAGGCAAAGGTAATTTTTTTTCTCACTTATTTAATTGTCTTTATCAACTCAACTCATAATTATTTTCAAGATTTGTTTTATCTACATAGCTTTTACCACTAAGTCCTCTAGAATAATGATTTCGCTGTTATTGACAGGAAGAAGAACTTTCAAATTCAATCACCTCGTGTAAGAAAGAATCAGATGTTATCAAAACCTGGATTAACTTTCTGGAAGATACCTGGGTGCTCCAGCAATCAAATGCCGACATCAATGAGAAGGAGATCAAGTATGCAATCAAACTTGCTGAACTTGAGCACGTGTATTGATGAATCTTATGACACACACACACGCACACACACACAGACACACACACAGAGTTAAACGAAGACTGCCATTGTCTCTGTTAACTCATGAGTTCTTATTCTTTTTTTATAGCGATGAATTGGAGAAACATGAGCAGTATTTTGTTAACTTGGCCACCCAGCTACTTTCTAGTTATAAGGTATTGTTTACTTGTTTTGATAATACTTGTAAATTGATGAACCTGGCATTTCTCAGTTGAGGTATTTAATTTAACTTTCGTATTTGGATAGTACTTGTATGATGATATATATAAATATATATATTATGCGCAGAAAGGGTTGGAGCCTTCTATAAATCGTATTGGAACATTTGTGGAGAATCTCAAAAATTTAAGTCAGGGGTAATGATTTTTTTGTTATTATTCTGACCTGTTCTATTGTTGTCTTATTGGTTGCTATTACTTATTTGTCTTGTGATAGTCAGTTGTAAAGTTTCTTTTGTGTGCACACTAATTTGCAGTTTAAATACAAATTTTTGGTTGAGTGTGTATATATGAAACTCATACACGTGAACTTCTTTGCTTGAGGATACAGGTCACCGGTGTCATCCAATAAAAACACTGAGGACTCAGAAACATTAAACCTAAGGAAAAATCTTGAGGAGGAATACTTGGCCTATGAAGCCAAGGTATTGATGCAACTTAAAGAAATATGAAATGAATAATTGTATTTTGATGAATGATCATCCTTGCATATATCCTCTCTGAGAAAAGTATTCCGCCTTAGCTTTGGTGAATAGTGACTAATCTGAAATGCTGCTGCATATGCAACCATATTATTTGATAGACGTAACTGATTTAGGGTTTTTACACTAACAGTTTGTTTGAAACGCCTCTGTTGTGTGTTTATTTGTCCCATGTACCAAAAGGAAATAGTAGGTCATGCTCTTGTACTAATAATAAGTTGTTTCTGTTCCAGATTATAGCCACCTTCAGTGTTGTGGATAACATGAAACAGCAGTTTTATGCTCAACAGGGGAAAATTTCCAGGTTTGTGATTTCTTGGTTTGACTTCAATTTGCGTTTCTTTTCTCAAGCTCTTATGGGTTTTGTTTTTGCTTTGCCAACTTCATGATTAGTGAAGAATTTGTGATATGTACATTGAGTTGTAGTCTGAAATTTTAAATTATCAGTATGTACTGAAAGTTCTGAGAAATTGCCATATAATTTATTTTTCACTTGGTTTGCTGATAAGTTATACTTTGGGTTTTTCATCTAGGAAAAATGAAGAAAAGGTTATAGAGCTGTTTGATGCAATCAGTAAGTTAAAAGAACAGTTCGAGTCTATCGAGAGGCCAAATCTTGAAATAGAGAACCCGGAACCAAAGACGGAGACACCACCCGCTGACAAACAGCATGATGATGCTACATCTGCTCCTGCTGAAGGCGCCGAACCTTCAAAAGCTCAGACAGGCAAAAAGCCAAAGTCACCTACTACCAAGTCAGATCAGGCCTTGGACCATGAAGCAGAATTGGCAAAGCTCGAATCCGAGTTTGGTGGAGTCGGTCAAGAATACTCCACAGAGGAAATTGGTGATTGGGAATTTGATGAACTAGAAAGGGAGTTGACATCTGGTAATGCAACTGCAACCCAGTAAGGTAATGCACACAATCCTGTGATATTAATACTAGCTGTTGTAATGTTATAATAATGTGCAAGTATGATATATGGATATGTATGTATATTGGCAGGCTATATCATGTGGCGTTATTGTAGCTGCACCTTGTATGAAGCTGCCTTTAAATATTCAACTGTGAAGAGTATGATTTCTTCATTCTTGTGTAAATTACGTGATCTGTAACATGCCGATACCAAATCGTTTTTAACTTGGAAGGCAGTTTGTATGTAAATGTGATGCTATACAACGTATTTTTTTCATGAATTTCTTGAAGAATAAAAATGAACCCCGACCTCCACTGTCAGATTATTTATTTATGAAGAATGATTGGATGGTTTGTGTCCTATTGTTTTTTTTTTGGACTGAAGTGCGATTAACTTAAGGTTTGTGTATGAAGATGACGAATGATCTTCGCAATACTTTTTGAATTATTATTATTTTTTTTTGAATTGCTTCCCCGTGTCCCACACCCTTATTTTTTTTTGAATTATTATTATTAAAGGTATTACAAATGGATGTGAAACTTAATATTATTTAATGTTATAAAAAAACTATATGTCTAAAATTACTAAATTAACACCTGTAACGATTGATTTGTATAAAAGTTTGAAGAAGCCTTACTTACATGCTAATTACTAATAAGGATAAAGGTAAAAAAATAATCATATAGTTTGGCTCTGGGACTCTTAACGCCCTATAGTTTTTTAGAGACAAATGTGATATATTGTTAATATTCATTTAATATTGCTACTTTCAACATTTACTTTAGCAATTTTTTAAACAAATTGTCAAAAATACCCTCCTCCTTGTCTCTTTCTCCAGCTTATTCTTCTTCCTCTTCCTCCTCCACCGTTAATGCTCACCCACCCCACCTTCCAAACCCATTTTCTTCTCTGGTCCTTATAAGTATATAAAAGAACTAATTGTTAAGGTTTTGTTTTTGGTATCTTTCAATTGAAATGGATGCGGTAGGATGCTAAACATGAGCCCTCTATTCGTCGTGTTGTGGTGGATTATTAAACACTTTCATTGAACACAGCTATCATTGTTGGTTAGTTAGTATCACTGATATTTTTTAAAGGCATTACTAATTTGGTATTGAAACTTTGACAAAATAGTTTTTTTGTTAAGTACTCCCTCCATTCATAAATATAATATCAATTCCCCAAATTTAATTAGATTAATAATGTTAGTTAAATTAGTTATTAGCAAATGATATTATTAATCTACCCTAACCATATATCTTGTCCCTACTCTCCCTCTCTTGTTTATAGATAAGCATTATTAAACTATTTGAGGAAAGTTTGGAAAAGAGAATTTTTTTTATATTTAAGAACAAATTGAAATTTAAAAGTGATTTTATATTTTGGAATTGAGGAAATACCCAAATTTTGTTAATTTTTTAGTATAATTCTGGTTCTTAATACCGTTTATTATGGAGTCCTTCCTCCATGCTGACGTGGCAGCTGGATGGGGTGAAGGGCCTTTAAGAGGGAGTGATTTAAGAGTAGGATGGGAGTGATGGTGGCGGAGGTATTGAGGCTTTATTGGTACTCTGGATGTGGTATAGGCTAGAGAAGAAAATGTGATTTGGATGAAGGTGGGCTGGGTGGCCATTTCTTTAAAATGGAGGAGTATGTTCTTGATTATTTCTTTAAAAACTTACTTAGGTGATTGTTGAGGTGTCAATCATGTGTCCAAAATAAGTATGGATGTAGCACCCTAACCTTGGAAGACAATTGTGTTAAATGAATATAAAGTCACTTTTGCCCCACTTTGATAACCACAGGTCACTTTTGTCTCTGTAAAACGCGATGGGGTTTTGGTATACCTTGAGCCAAACCTCAGGGCCATTTTTGTTCCTACACCCTTACTAATAATTGAGGATACTAAAACATTTTAATCTCTTTTTTATTGCCTTAATTACAATAATACCCTCCTTTCTATTGAACTAGAAAAATGATATTAGTCTTCCGAACATCTTTATACTCCTGCAGCCTGAATGATGTCACCCTGATGCAGAATAAGGTTTTTCAATATCTTTTTGTCTTCACTTCTAACCGATACAAGACCTGCATTCAACAAAAAGTTCCTAAATAAAAAAGTTTAACTTCAACCTATATCCATCAAAGATCTCTCCGTTTGCAGTGATTGCAATGCCACCATAATAACATGTATCAGCGAAATTGATCGATGTAGCATCCAATAAGGGAGATAACCAAGCTTAACCATTTCGCAATGGCGTTTTTCTTTTAAAATAAATCTTTTTTATTGATTTAGTCTTACTCCTATAAGACTAAATCTCTCGTCTATATTTCAACAATTCATTCAATAATTGCTAATTTTATCAGCTTAATTTTGAACATTGTGGATATCATTTGCAAGTGAGCGATTTAGACAAAATCGAAATTTTGATGAACAGAGTAAAAAGAATTTCAGAATACTTTACCTACAAAAATAATAACAATTGGATCAATAGTTTTATAGTTTACCTCACTTTTCATCTTTGGAGTTTTATTTATTATTTTTTAAGGTTTAAGGTGTAATAAGTACCCTTGAGTATTTTATAGTACAATAAGCATGTCAATCTGATTTTTGGGGCACAGTTAATAGTATTCTAGTGGTAATAATCAAATTCTTGTATTCTCTGTTGATTTCCTCACTTTTGACGAAAAGAAGAATGCCATGTAGGTGAAAAGTGATGGCAAACTAACATTTGTGATTCTATTAGTGAGGTCAGTTCAAAAAAAATTTCTATTAGTTTGGTAAAATTATCTCACTTTTAATATTTGAAGGAAGCTAATAAAATTTTTTGTTGCTCCCCACATAATAGTTTGGGTATTAATTGCACATTAACCCTTAATTTTATAAAATTTTATGGACCTAATAGAATTTCAATTTTCATTTAACACTAGGAATTTTTGGAAATGGAATTTTATAAAGGCCATAAGTTTAAATTCTTAGATCAAACAATAATGATACAATTCAACGTTAAACAAAATAAACAATAGAAACCAACTCAAAATTGAGATAAACTAGCAAATTCGAAATCAAACAACATAAAACTATTGGAACTTGATTCGAAATTGAGAAAGTATAACAATGAATTATTTTCATAGTAGTAGTTAAAATATTAAGCGACTCCATTCAAACAGAATTGAACGGACTGTTAATATTGGATTCAATCAATAATTGAGACTAATTAATACTGCCAAGCTAATAAGATAATTCAAATTTCCAACAGAATTTCAGTCTGCATCAAAATTTTCTCAAGAATTGACGTGGCCTTTGTCTTTTGAAAGAGATTATGAGCTATGGAAAGAAACTGGAAGATAACAGAGATTTTGATATCAAGAAGGCGTTGTAGATATGGAAGCATGGATTTGTCTTATCTTTTGAAGAGCAATATGATTAAGAAGGGCCTGTGTGCCTCAAGTTCAAGGCTACATATCATAGTGGGATTCAATTTTTTCTAAGCAAAAATCTTATCCAAAGCAATTTAGTGTGGTGACTAGTGAGAGAGGTTGTTCGTTGATGTTTTTTTTTTTGGGGTATGTTTTTCTTGTTTTCTTTGTTGTTTGACTTGTTTCTGACACACCCAGCACTAAAGTTCTTACTTTGATAATTTTTCTTTCCAAATATCTCCAACTAAGCTCTCCTCTCAGCCTTAATTTAATTTGTGGATGGTGGGTCTCTGAGATTATAACACTTATGGTCATATTGTTTCTCCATGTTTCATTCATTACAGCACGCCTTTAGTTTTGATGTTAATTTACTGAATTTATGTAAATCTTTTGCCATTTTTATATTTATATAACATGATAAAAAAAATTCTAGCACTCCTCCTTCCTCTAGTCCCATATGTTCAAAGTTTTTCTAATAAAAAATATAATATCTTCTTATATACAAGAGACAATTATCGCTTTTATTTGAAATTTTCAGTATATTTCGTTTTCGACCAAGTTAATTATTGGTTGGTCTCATTGCATTTTGTAGTATTATTTATCCACCCATTTTTTGATAAAATTTATCCACCCTTTTTTCCTACCTATATAATGAGGGCCTAATCGCAACATAGATTACCCTCACATACTCACGCACACCGAGTTGAGTGCAAAATAAAAATGATATTATTAGAAGAATTACTTTTAATGAAACCAAATAATATTTCAATCGAATGTTATAGAACTGAATTATAAAGTAGTTTGTACAAAATAATATGTAACAACTCAGTGTGCAAAGCACTAGAAATGGCAAGAGTCTAAATCACAAGGTAAAGTCAAAAGATGATTGAGTTATTGTACTTTGTTATGAGTTTGTAAAGAAATTAAACATAATAATGGGAGACAATAGGGTCATATTTAAATATAAAAGTAGAGGAGGCCATGTGGGAATGTTGTGCGTGTGACTTCAAATAATTAACGTTTAAGAAAGTAAACCCCAAATGTAAGGACTGTATTAAAAGAAATGGCACACCAAATTCTTCAACGTTGACAACATAAGGTGGCTTCTATTTCTCTATCCCACCATTTCTTGTCTCCTATTCAATTCTTTCGTCTTTCAATTTTTAAGGCACTTCTTCCACTTAACTTTTTTTTATATTGAATCACTAAGTGGCTACCACAAAAACTAAGTTGATCACGGCGCGACACCATGCTTGTATTACTATCAACCATCTTATCTATCAAACCCTTTTTTTAAAATGATATTTTTTTTTTATTTGCATGACTCTTATAAATTCTATTAGTATTTGTTTTTTTCCTAGAGAATCGAAATTAAAGAGTAACTTGTATTAATTGGGTTAAAGCGCAAAAATGACCATGTAATTGTCACGAAAGTGCAAAAATGACCATGTAAAATTTTTTGGAGTAAAACTGTCAATCAAATTTCAAAACTCGGGCAAAAATGGTCATCACAGTTAATTTTTTGATTTTTTCACTCATCATCCCTGTCGCATCATCATCACACAAGGTCAAATAAATACAAAAGTATGTCACATATTTTAGTGAGAGACGAATCGGCAGAACAAAATGCGTAAAAAAGTTAAAAATTACTGTGCTGACCATTTTTTTCCCAACTATGAAATTCGATTGCTAATTTTGCTCCAAAAAATTATATTTTACATGGTCAATTTTGTACTTTAGTGACAATTATATGGTCATTTTTGCACTTTCACCCTTGTTAATTCAGTCTTTTTAGTTGCGTTCTTTTATTTTTATTGGATCTTTATGGTTTCCTCAATCATAGGTATTGGTTTTTATACTCCTAATTTGTTTGTTCGTAAGAGGAACGACATTAGAAGCTTTTGATGTGACTTTCATTGTTTATGCAGCAGAATTAATTTTGGGAAAATTAATTTGAGGTCCCCCACAAGGGACTTAATACTAAAAAAGTCCCAAAAGTTGAAAAAATTAATGTAGGGTCCCAAGGGAATATATTTGAAAAGTGAAAAGACAGTTTTGCCCCTAGCCTTAAAAAAAATACCCCACTCACCCCCTTCTCTCTCCTCTTCCTCTCCCCTTCTTCACCAGTCCCCACCCCTCCCCCTCCCCCACCTGCCCCCCTCCCCCCTCCACCCCCACGTCATCATCCCCCACCCCCACGCTGGTGGGGGAGGGGGAGGGGTGGGGACCGGTGAAGAAGGGGAGAGAAAGAGGAGAGAGAAGGGGGTGGTGGGGGTATTTTTTTTAAGGCTAGGGGCAAAACTGTTTTTTCACTTTTCAAATATATTAAAGTGAGGTCCCTTGGGACCCTACATTAATTTTTTCAACTTTTGGGACTTTTCTAGTATTAAGTCCCTTGTGGGGGACCTCAAATTAATTTTCCCATTAATTTTGACATTTGGATCAAATAAAGTCAAAATCAATCAAACAATAGATTTCATATGGATGCAAGGAAACTAGTACGAGGAAAACAATTTTTTTATTATGTAAAAATAATAAATTTGTTTTCTTCCATTCTTTTATTTTTTGCAAAAAAAAAAACTCTTCATCTTTTGTGATTTGTGCCAAGTTATATTCATCTTAGTGAGCATTCACATCAATTCTAATTGAGCGAAAGGTGAAAACAAATACAGAATCTTTTTCCACATGTGCGTCAAATATCATAAACTTTGTTAGGACGCAAAAATACACTTGTTCTCTAAATTGGGTAAAAATGTAGGGAAATTAATTTGGGGTCCAATGGGGTAGACATAATATTGAAAAATCTCATTAAATGCTCAAATTAAAGTAGGATCTCAAGGAACCTTTTTCTATTATCTTCCAATCCAAATGACAATTTCTATTATCTTCCAAGTCCAATGGGGTCATGACCGTTGAGGTGTGATTATTTTAAAAAAAATTAAATAATTGAGGTATGAATATTAAAGTATATTAACATAAACTTTAAAATAGATTTTTAAAAAAATAAAATCACCTCAACGATCATGCCCGCTGTGGAATGATTATAAAAAAATATTAACATAACATTAAAATAGTTTTTTAAATAAATATATTCACTTCAGCGGTCATGACAGCTGAGGTGTGATTATTTTTTTAAAAAAAGAATTAAATAATAGAGGTGTGATTATTAAAAAATATAACATAAACTTGAAAATAGATTTTAGAAAATATAAAATCACCTCAAATGTCATGCCCGCTAAGGTGTGATTATTTAAAAAAATATTTCAAATAATCACACCTCAACGGTCATGCCCGCTGAGGTGTGATTATTTTGAAAAAAATATTTTAAATAATCACACCTCAACGGCCATGACCGCAGAGGTGGTTTTTAATACTTTTTTACAATGTTTACATTTGACCGCTGGTGTGTGATTTTTATTGAAGCAAAAAATTGTTTTGACCATTCCTTATGTGTCAGTGGCCGGCTCTTCATGTTCGCCGGTATGTGGCCACATCCTAGCGGATTTTGGCCAACCGCTGAGATGTTGTCGCCATAATTTAGCATTTTTCTAATATTATGTCTACTCCATAAGACCCCAAATTAATTCACCCAATAATGAGATACCACCATTGACTTATATGGACTTCCTTCGGTTGTTGACATGGTAACATTACAGTATTACACTATTCACTCTTCCAACTGATGTGTTCTTCATCCTCTACTCCCCTAAAATACATAATGTTCTCTTCTACTCCCTATATTATTTAATTTATACATTAATAATATTAAGTTAATCATCCAGTTTCCCCACCTCTTAAGTGATTCTATTTCTCACATGTCTCACTATAAATGAAAACTCCATTATAGCAAGTAAAAGTCTTGAGAGAATTTCATAGAAAAAGTTAGCGATTGAGGTTAGAAAACCCAATGCCTTGTAACGCCTCTCTTTCTTGATAGCCCGTACCATGACATAGACTCATGCCAATCATGATAGCTAATGGCTATACCAACACATTTAAATAATGTCAACATATTAAAATTTTAATTTTACTCATTTAAATTAACAGAATACATGAAAGGTCGACTTAACTGAACGATAAGTACACTTGTCATGGGTCTATGGTCATGAGTTCGACTCAACCTCTCTACATAAAAGCTTTTAGTAAAATTTTTTAAAATCATCGCTAAATGAGACAACCACGGTTTTTCAGAGCAAACCGTGGCATAGTAAAGGGGAATTAATTAGTGGGGTAACTTTGCCATGGTTAATGGACCAAAAACGTCTCACATTTGGTGTCAAGTTCGTACCAAATTTGTGGCGGTATCTTTGCAACGGTTTGTTAACACAAAACTGTTGAAATGACTTTAATTTCTTAATTAAAAATGGAATAAATTAGCAATAGTTGTGATCAAAGTTGTCAAACTCGTGAGTTTAAGTGAACTCGTGGAAAGAAGGTAAACTCGAATTATAGACTCGAATCATAAACCGTGAGAGTTTACGACTATTAATAAACTTGTGTTTCTTGTATATAATTAAATAAAAATACAATAATAATAATTTGATTTTAATGTATTTTAAATATAGATAGTAGATTTAAATATATCAATATATATATATATATAGACACACACACACATTCATTGAATTTGGTCAATTAAAAATAGTTAGAATGAATTTAGTAGCAAGTTAACACAATTTTCTGTAAGGTAGAAATGTAAAAACGGTGAATTAACAATATAAAGACGTGAGTTTCTATCAAGTTTTCAACAACTGAAAATTTAAGTGACTCGTGACACGTGACACGTTTTGGTTAGATAGTGTCATGCATAAAACGGTAAAATCAGAGTGTCAACTCGTGAGTTTAATAACAATGGTTGTGACATATTTTAATTTTTTAGAAAAAATAAAACATACCCACGATTTTAAAAGGTGTCAACGTCTTTAACTATTTATTATCAGTTATTTGAAACTTACCCATGGTTAAATCCGACACAATGTTATTCACTTTTAAAAAAGGAAATACATAGTTATACATAGCCACGGTTCTAACTGCAGCTATGCTGAAAAATTAAATTTACATTTTAAAAACGTAGCATTAGTTATATGTTAGATGAGATCTAATGGTGTTGACGATTTTGACCCTTTTTAAAAATTTTGTTGGTATATTAGAAGTCATTTATTAATATATGTGATGGGTCATATTTAGACTATAGTTTATAGGACAAAATGATCATTTACCTATTCAAAACTAAATGACATGACGTAAATTAAATGGCGTGACTTATGATCTGTCACCACATGTCACCTAAGGCTGTTAGAATAGATCTAATTGTGCAGGCAAGTTTGATCCTTTTTAAAAGTTTGTTAATATATAAAAGACAATTTATTTATTATTATATGTGCTAGATGATACATCACATATATATAGTTCATAGGCAAAAATGATCATTTACGCTTTAAATAATGTCTACAATGCATCATATGTTCTACCACATCTAACTCTTAATATATATATATGGGCAATGACCCTATTTTATACCCAAAGTAACCACCCTGGACCAACCACCACCATAAACTAACAGGTGGTACAATATTACACCCAAAGTAATCAAAGTGGTCCAAAAATACCCTCAACTGACGGTCTTCAACATTTGACCGTTAGTTGGATGATTTGGTTCCCACGTGTTATATTTTTTCCACACGGCACCTGTGCAAATGCCACCTGGGCAATGACCCTATTTTATACCCAAAGTAACCACCCTGGACCACCCACCACCATAAACTAATAGGTGGTACAATATTACACCCAAAGTAACTAAAGTGGTCCAAAAATACCCTCTACCGACGGTCTTCAACGTTTGACCGTTAGTTGGATGATTTGGCGCCCACGTGTTATATTTTTTCCACGCGGCACCTGCGCAAGAATCACCTGGATGCCCACCTGTGCAAAGAACATGTCATGGGGAGTAAGGGAAACAGTAGTGGTCCTGGTGTAGGTGGGCATCTTTGGGTATAGAAAGTTTTAAAGCTGGTGAACAAGAAGGGGGAAATGGGGCTGCTGGTGTTAATGAAGAACCGAATTCAGAAGGCACAGTGAAGAGGTGGTTAATTTAGAAGGTGATGGTGAAGAGGGTGCTGCTAGTGGTAATGAAGAACCTAATTTAGAAGGACATTGAAGAAAAGGTGGTGATTTTAGAAGGTTATGATGAATCCATGGGAGTATTGCTAAGAAGACTTGAAACCCTCCCTTCTTTTATCCCAAATCGAAAACCCTAGGCTCTGCCATCAACACAAGGGAAAAAACATGGGAAATATAACACGTGGGCATCCAGGTGATATTTGCACAGGTGCCGCGTGGAAAAAATATAACACGTGGACGCCAAATCATCCAACTAACGGTCAAACGTTGAAGACCGTCGGTTGAGGGTATTTTTGGACCACTTTAGTTACTTCTGGTGTAATATTGTACCACCTGTTAGTTTATGGTGGTGGGTGGTCCAGAGTGGTTACTTTAGATATAAAATAGGGTCATTGCTCATCCAGGTGGCATTTGCACAGGTGCCGCGTGGAAAAAATATAACACGTGGGCGCCAAGTCATCCAACTAACGGTCAAACGTTGAAGACCGTCGGTTGAGGGTATTTTTGGACCACTTTGGTTACTTTGGGTGTAATATTGTATCACCTGTTAGTTTATGGTGGTGGGTGGTCCAGGGTGGTTACTTTGGGTATAAAATAGGGTCATTGCCCTATATATATATATATATAAGAGTTAGTTAACTAATTTAGAGCCAGGTTTAATATGTTGTTGAATATTTTAAAAAGTTAATGCTCGTAATAATTATTCCACAAACAACAAGAATAATAAATGACTTTCATAATATTCTAATCAAATCAATTTCGTAAGAAGTAAATTATTATATATTGTTTAGTGATTTAACTCTTTTTCGTCGTCTAAAAAGAGCTAAAGCAAATAAAACTAAGAATTAAACTATAGTAGTTAGCAGCAAGTCCTAGGTCAATTCACAGTTTGGTTTTATCTCTTGCTTAGGTCAATTAATCACAAGTTAAGCAAATTATCAAACAGGTTGTGTGCAGGTTTTATATGTAAGACTAAGTAAAACTAATTAAAACTACAACTAACAGAATTAAAAGTAAATGAGTGAAAGAATGGATGAGATGTACCTCCTTCTCCAAGTACTCCGTGCTTATGTTTAATCGGACTTCATATACTTGTTCTTCTTAATATAAACTAGTTAAATTCTCGAGATCTCTTCAATCAAAGAAGTCTACAAGAGTTTAACTAATTTAATTAAGGCTTAAGCTCTTTCAAGCCAAGAACATACCAAAAGCAACACTAAACACTAAATCTAGCATTTAGGAAACAAATTCATTCCACAAATGTAAGAGGAGCTAATCGCACACACATACATGTATGAAACTACAAGAATTAAGCCTCGGTTTTCATGTCCTCAACAATCAAGAGAGGTTTTCAAGCTAACATAAAGTAGAACACCTAAAACTAGATGTCTAACCTATACACGCCTACATCAAGGTCATACATAGGCAAAAATTTACATCTAGCATGAAACCTAAAAGAGACAATTACAAGCATATGAAGCCATAGGTTGATTCTACAAGCACATTTCCTTGGAGAAGATGGCTAGGCGATCTAGCCTGACATGGAGATGAAGGCGGATGAAGGTAGTTGTGAAGTTCTGGACATGGCGGAGGTTTCGAAGTGAAGAAGGTGAAAAAGATGAAGATGGAGTTGAGAGAGTTTGTTAGAGGAGAGAGAAAGTGAAAGTGAAGTGAGAGGTTTTTTTTTTTGAAAGTTAGTTACGTTTGGGGTTTTATAGTGATGAGTAGCTTTGGGATTATCGCCCAAAGGGTATTTTTGGTATTTGGTAAAGGTTAGGATGAATGTGGACTGGATCTCATCTCCATGCATTTCTAAAGGTTCCTCCTTTTTCTCCAAGTGATTGTGCTTCCCTTTTTGCCCTTAATGAAGCCTCCAGACTTGAATTTGCCTTGGCGCCAATTTTGCCTCATTTGGAAAGATGCTCCCCAAGTACCTTCAAGCTGCAGGGCTGACTTTGCCTTAAATTAACTCTGCACCAAAGACTTCTGAAAAGTAGTTGACATTTCTGATCATTGTGCAGTCTGACTCTTGTACTCGCTGACTGATGGACTTAAGCTTCCGCATGTCAAGACTGTCCGCCAGCACCAGCACGTTTACTTCCGGATGGAAGTCCGCTTCTTCAAGTAGCTCAGCTTCCGGATGTGACTTCGCTTCCGGATGTGAACTTGCATCCCGATATGAGTACTCTTCCAGATGTGAATATGCTTCCGGATGTGAACCTGCATCCGGATGTGACTTTGAGTACTTGTCATCTAGCCTTCCTTCTTGCCAAGTTATCCCCACTGAAGCTCCACCAAGGGTGTGTGGGGCCCACTTGGGACCCCCCTATATAAAAACACATCTCATAGTCAAAATGACCAAAATACCCTTAGTTCCATAAAATGCAAGTAATAAGGCTATTATTCTTCAAATATTTATACATAAGCATGTGCATGAAAATGTATCAATAATGATCAAATATGACAAATAAACCACACTAATTAACCTCAAATGCACATGCTTAATGGTATGAAATTTAGTCCAATCAAATCCCCCACACTTAATCTTTGCACTCCGGGCAAAGTCATATAAAAGATTAACTCAATCATTAAGCATAGTGAAGGCAATTGGAATTATCATAGAATACAAGTTGACTTTTTGAACCTTTCCCTAGAGCTTCGCATGGGCCAAATCTAAGAACACAAAGTGAATGCAAGTTTAATCAATCAACTAAAATTAAGGAGGAGTGCCAATTGAGGTTTTTTCTCACCGGATAAAGTGTTTAACTCATTCACTCAAGTTAGGAAAAACGCCTAACTAGGGACTTGTGATCACTCTTTGACTCAATGCACTTGACCATCACCATAGGCTTGTAATAGCTCTAAGTTCTCCACCCATTAATATGCATAGCATAACCAAATCTAGGGGACTTATGGGTTGAATGGAAGGCTAATAATGAATGATGAATGATGGAAAGTAGTCAATGACCAATGACATGAACAAGTAATCACCACATATGCATGCAATACAATGAAATCAATCTTCACAAAGCATGCTACATCTCCCTTTTCTTTTTCAATCTTATGCCTTTGGCATACTTAAGCACTTTGTGCTTTCTTCCTTTTTCTCTTTTGATAGGCCTTTGGCCTTATTATTTTTTTTTTCTTTTCTTTTCTTTGGCCTTTGGCCATTTTCTGTTCTTCACTCATATAGCTTGCTTCCCACAAGATACAACAATACAATACTAATATGAATGCAAGCATATGCTATAATCACTTATTCACACTTTGGTCAAGGTGGTAGAAAAGAAAAGTGAATGGCCCAAAGGGGTTAATCAAAGGATAATATTTGGTTGGCTTAGTGTTTGGGTCATGAGGGTTTAGAAAGAAATGCCCCTTTCATTTTCAATCATGCCATGCATTGTGATCTCGAACAAGAGCTAGGACAAGTTCTAGGAGGTCAAGTAACTATTGGCCCACTCAATTCGGTTGGAGGCTTCTCACATTTATAGCTTACTCTAATCAGTCACTTCCTCCCTAAGAAAAGTTAAGTGAGAAACTTACATCCTTTTTATACCTTAAAAGTGCCCCATGCAATGCCCTAAGTAATCATTCCAAAAATTCTACTTACACACTAGAGGACAATTCCATTTGCTTTCAAGAGCCATAATCAAGTCAAATTTTCAAGAAAAATCATGCCAAATAAGTCCAAAAATCAAGTGTGAAAGCTTCGAATCAGACCACTTTTAAGCACATAATACACCTCCCCCACACTTAAAGCATGCATTGTCCTCAATGGACTAATCAAATCAAGTAGGAAGATGCATTTTAAAGGCAAAGCAGCAACATAAAGGGCAGTGCAGTTCCAACAAACAAATGGCTCATATGCATGTATTATTAACAAGACTACACTAAACACAACCTAAAATATTATTATTTTTATATATTTTTTTACTCACTGACGCTCAGGAAGCCTAACTGAATTCAGACTCAAGCTGCTAGGCTTCCGGAAGCAAAAATGCTACCGGAAGCAGAACTGCTATAGGAAGTCACTCTGGTTCAGATTCTAAGTCTCATCCCTAGCGGAAGCAAATATGCTACCGGAAGCAAAAATGCTTCCGGATGCACTGGCACTTGTGAAAGCAAAAACTCATCCCCTAGCGGAAGCAAGGTGAACTCAATCTGATCCTGAGTAGCAAAGTCTAAATGAGAGCTTCCGGAAGCAAAAATGCTTCCGGATGCAAGATCCTCTATTTCCTCAATGACACTTCCTGAAACAAATAGGCATCCCCCAGCACTAGTGAAATATTTTTCATATTATTTAAACAACCTAACAAACCTAAACAAAATCCTAAACATATAAACATAATCCTAATTTTTTCTAATACTAACACCCTCCCCCACACTTAAGAATATGCAATAAAAGAATAAGTGAGGAAAGGAAAGAAACGACCTTTAGGGAGGCTTGAAATTCTCCTTATACAATTTGAGCAAGTGGCCATTGACCTTGTACACACGGCCATCCTTGAGATTCTTGATCTCAACCATCCCAAAGTCATGAGACTTGAGCACTTCATAAGGTCCTTGCCACTTGTCTTTAAGCTTGCCGCCTCCACAAAATTTGAATCTCACACGATAGCACAAGACAAGATCTCCCTCCTTGAACTGCTTCCTCAAAATGCCACTGTCATGAATGGCCTTTGTCTTTTCTTTCAAAATCCTTGAGTTCTCAAAAGCTTCATTCCTCAGCTCCTCAAGCTCACTCAGAGTCAACTGCCTCTCTTGAGCAGCAGCATCCATATCCTCAATACAAGATTTAACTGCCCAATAAGACTTGTGCTGCAGCTCAACTGGTAAATGACAAGCCTTTCCATATATGAGCCGATAAGGAGACATGCCAATAGGAGTCTTAAAGGAAGTCCTATATGCCCAGAGAGCTTCTTCAAGTCTCAAGCTCCAATCCTTCCTACTTGGCTTCACAATTCGCTCAAGGATGTTTTTGATTTGTCTATTGCTCACCTCAGCTTCTCCATTGGTTTGGGGGTGGTAGGGTGTAGAAACCTTGTGATTCACCCCAAATTGACTGAGCAATGAAGACATAAGCTTGTTACAGAAATGAGACCCTTGATCACTCACCAAAGCCTTAGGAACTCCAAATCGGCAAAAGATATTAGACTTCAGAAATTTCAACACAGCCCTCGCATCATTGGCTCTGGTTGGCACAGCTTCCACCCACCTAGATAGGTAGTCCACTGCCAGAAGAATATATGTGTAGCCGTTAGATGGTGGAAAAGGTCCCATAAAATCTATACCCCAGACATCGAAAGGGTCACAGTATAGCATTGGCACTTGAGGCATCTCCTGTCTCTTTCCCATACTTCCAAACCTTTGGCATTTGTCACAAGACTTGCAATACTCAAACGCGTCCTTAAACAGAGTAGGCCAATAGAAACCGGCCTCCAGAATCTTCCTTGAAGTCTTTTTAGCACCGAAGTGTCCTCCACAAGCTAGTGAATGACAAAACTCTAGGATTGATGGGACTTCATCATCTTGCACACACTTTCTGATTATTTGATCATTACATAGCCTCCACAAGTGTGGTTCATCCCAAACATAATAACCAGCATCCCTCTTCAACTTTTGGACTTGATGCTTGTTCAGAGATGGTGAAGTGACTTCGGCAACAAGGTAGTTCACTAGATGAGCATACCAAGGATCTTTCTTTGCATTTAAGGCACACAATAAGGCATCTGGGAAGGTGTCACAAACAAGAGAAGAATCATCAACACCTTCCACATTCATTGGCAAATGACTCAAATGATCAGCTACCAAGTTCTCTCTTCCAGTTCTGTCTTTGATCTCTAACTCAAATTCTTGTAACAGCAACACCCATCGCAAGAGCCTGGGCTTTGTTTGTGGCTTAGACAGCAAATAACGAACAGCTGCATGATCCGTGAATACAATTACTTTGGAATGAAGTAAGTATTGCCGAAATTTGTCTAACCCGAAGACAATGGCAAACAACTCCTTTTCAGTTGTTGTATAATTCCTTTGAGCTCTATCCAAAGTCTTAGATGCATAAGCAATCACCCTCGGCAATGAATCATTCCTCTGGCCGAGCATAGCTCCCAACGCCTCGTTGGAAGCATCACATGATAGCTCAAAAGGAAGCTCCCAATTAGGTGCAACCAAGATAGGAGGAGAAATAAGCCTTGACTTCAACTCAACAAAGGCTTCCTTACAAGCATTAGAGAAGTTAAACTCGGCCTCTTTTTGAAGTAGATGAGATAAAGGAGCAGCAATTTGGCTGAAGCCCTTGATAAATCTTCGATAAAATCCCACATGCCCTAAAAAGGACCTCAACTCCTTCAAGCAGGTAGGGAAGGGTAGAGAAGAGATTACTTCAACCTTGGCCTTGTCAACCTGAATACCCTCCTTTGAGACTAAGTGTCCCAAAACTATGCCCTTATCCACCATGAAATGACACTTCTCATAGTTGAGTACCAAGCCCTTCTCCACGCATCTTACCAATGCTTTCTCAAGATTGATTAAGCAAGCATCAAAACTATCTCCATAGAGGGAGAAATCATCCATAAACACCTCTATGCCCTCCTCCAGCAAGTCATTGAAAATGCTCATCATACAACGTTGAAAGGTTCCTGGAGCATTGCACAGACCAAAAGGCATTCTCCTGTATGCGAAGGTTCCAAATGGGCAAGTAAAGGTTGTTTTCTCTTGGTCCTCTGGTGCTATGGGAACCTGGAAGTACCCGGAGAAACCATCCAGAAAACAGTAGTGTGACTTGCCAGCTAGTCTTTCCAGCATCTGATCAATAAATGGCAACGGGAAGTGGTCTTTTCTCGTGTAGTCATTCAACCTCCTATAATCAATGCATACCCTCCAAGAGTTCTGAACCCGTGTAGGCACTAGCTCATCTTTTTCATTCTTTACCACTGTCAGCCCACTCTTCTTTGGCACCACATGGATGGGACTCACCCATTCGCTATCACTTATCGGGTAAATGATTCCAGCACTTAGTAGCTTTTCTACCTCCTTTTTCACAACATCAAGTATTAAGGGATTGAGCCTCCTTTGGGGTTGACGCACAGGCTTAGCATCATCAGTAAGCAAGATCAGGTGCATGCAGGTGGTAGGACTCATGCCAGGAAGATCGGCTAGAGTCCACCCAATGGCCCCCTTATATCGTCTGAGTACCTCAAGCAGCTTCCCTTCCTCAAGAGAAGACAGAGCGTTAGAAACAATCACTGGAAGCTTCCCTTCATCAAGCAAGTAGGCATACTTAAGATTGGGTGGTAAAGGTTTCAGCTCCAGCGTAGGTGGCTCAATGATAGAAGGTACCAAAGTGTGCATCTCAACTTGCAGCACTTGAGGCTCATAGAAATCATCATCAAACTGCGGCAGCTCATCAAAGTGATTAGAAAAAGTCAATGGCTGCTTCAGATCATCACAACAATTCGGCCTCTTAGAGTTTGAGGCCTCAGCACTCTTATTTAAGTCTACATCACCACTGCCGCTCAGGGTAGAAACATGTGGACTGTCAGCGAGCGCATGCTCTTTCAGATAAAGCTTCTCTCTCAGCTTGTGTAAGCGGCTTCTCCTTAAAGCTTCATACTCTTCAATATCAAACCCTTGTGAACTAGACTCTTCAATTTCCTTTGTGAATTCACAACCTCCATCCTTCGTTTGTCCTACAAAAGTGAGCAAACTTCCCTCTTTCAAGGGGTTGTAGCTTGACAAAGAAGATATAGAAGTGCAATCATCATCAAAATCATAGTTCATATACATGGAATCCATGAATTCAGTTACTGTACTTCCTATGCTAGATGAATCATTAAAAACATCATGCAAGCATGTATTAGAAATCAAACTAGCACAAGAATCATGACAGCACATATGAGCATCAATTTTATCAAACATGTTCAGCTTAAAGGAATTAGCATGCTCATCATAAATCACATGCATCAATGAATCAACCACACTCAGCCCTAGGAGAGAATAATCCTCGTGAGGATGTCTCATGGCTTCTCCTACATCAAACCTTATTATTTGATTCCCCACTTGCATTGTAACAAATCCCCCTTCTAAGCTTATCACCATCTTGGCAGTTTTCATAAATGGCCTTCCTAGGATCAAAGAATCATCCATACTAGTGTCACTGGTCATATCAAGTACATAAAAGTCCACGGGGAAAACTAGTTCCCTAACCTTCACTAGAATGTCTTCTATAAAGCCAAAGGGTTTCTTAATGGACCTATCAGCCAGTTGAACTACAACACTGGTTTCACTCAAGTTCTTCAACCCTAGTGCAAAGTAGGTGGCCTTAGGCATTACATTAATAGCGGCCCCTAAATCCAGAAGTGCCTTCCCAAAGCTAAGTTTCCCTATCTGACAAGGAATGGTGAAAGATCCAGGATCTCTGCACTTTGAGGGCAAGTACCCTTTCAAGAGAGACGAAACATTAGTCCTTAATTGGACCTTGCTACTAGAATTACCAACTCTTTTGTTAGTACACAGATCCTTTAAAAACTTGGCACATTTAGGCATTTGCTTCAACAGTACAAGCATAGGTACATTCACTTCAAGCTTAGAGAATAAATTGAGCATTTCCTTTTCTAACTCATCATCATGTTGTTTCTTAACTAAAGCATACGAGTTAGGAAAAGGAAGATGTTTAGGGTCAACAGACTTACCTCTAGGAGACCCATCTCTTTGCTGAGTAGGTTGTTCTTGCGAAGAAGATTCTCCAACTTTGCGCTTTCCCTCTGCAATCTCCTTCCTCTTCTCCTCTTGTGAGGTCTCAGCTTCATCACTCTTCTTAGTCAGACTCTCAGCCTCATCAAGTGGTTCATCAAGAGGAGGGTTCAGTATAGCCTCTCCATGCACATAGTCATTAACAAAGTCATTTTGAAGGCTAGTATAACCTTCCTCATTTGATATACTCTTCTCGGCCTCACAAGGTATTTGTCTTTCCTCCTCTTCTTCCTCATATTCATAAGCATCACCATATTTCCGTCCACTTCTTAGGTGCATAGAATGAATGTTTTGTGGATTAATCACCACATTAGACGGCAATCCACCTTTCTTTGCGTCCTGCTCAGCTTTATCATTAAACATTTGAGAAACTAAGGTAGTTACATCTTTCTTTAGACCTTCTCCAAACTTTTCCATTAAACTTGACATCATCTGGTACATAGTATCTTGTTGAGATGTCGAAGAACTAGATGGAGGAGCATGAGCTGGATCATTATTCTTAATAAAAGGAGGAGGAACATTGGCTTGTTGATTCGGCCTGTACCTTTGATCATTAGAGTTAGGCCTCCCTTGATATGAACCATAGCCTTGTTGTGAGGGATAGGCATTAGCAGCTTGGTAGTTACCTCCCCCCCACTTAGGCTGTTGCTGTGGTTGGAAAGAGCTGGAATTTGTGGTTTGGTTTGAACCTCCCCCCCACTTGAAGTTCGGGTGGTCCCTCCATCCCGGATTGTACGTGGAAGAGTAAGGATCATATTTGGCTTGAGGCCGAGCATTGGTATACATAGCCGCCACTTCCGCTTGGGATGGACAATCTGAGGAGAGGTGCATGGCCGAGCCACAGTGATCACAGGATGAGGCCACCAAGGCCATAGAATCATCAACACAAGGAGTAGGCTGAACAAAGCGTCCGTCCATCCGACTGAGGCTCTCGGTCAGCCTCTCAATAGAGTTGTACAGCTTGTCATCACTACTCACTGAGGCAACCTTTGGCGCACCACCATACAGAGCATCACGTCCATAAAAATTCTGGTGATTAGAGGCCATGGTTGAAAATAAGTTCCATCCTTCATTGGCTGATAAGTTGAAAAGTGAGCCATTAGAAGCAGCATCCACACTCATCTTGAGCTGTGGCACCAGGCCATCATAAAAGTATTGGACCAAGTTGCCCTTGGAGATGTTGTGGTTAGGGCACGAGTTCACCAAGGTGTTGAACCGGCTCCAATATTCATAAAATGTCTCCTGAGAGAATTGTTGAACACCTGTGATGTCTTTCCGCAACTTAGATATCTTGGAGACTGGAAAATAGCGGTCTAAAAACACCTTCTTAAGTTGCTCCCATGAAAGAGTGGCATAATGAGTAGGAAGGTTCAAAAGCCACTCCTTGGCCTTGCCTTCTAAGGAGAATTGGAACACTCTCAACAGAACGTCATCCAGGTCTGCATTGGGAGGCTTCATGGAGGAGCAAGTGTGGTAGAGGCCAAGCAAGTGCGTGTGAGCATCCTCATGGGGAAATCCTGTAAACTTAGGCAAATGAGCAAGTAGAGATCCTTTGATCTCAAAGTTAGCGGGGTTAGCATAAAAACCTTGAGGTGCAAATGATGCATATGATTGTTTGAACTCACGCATAGGTCTATCATCATCATGTAATTGCCTACCCCCCTCAAAATGATGTTCATCCTCTTGCTCTCGCCTTTCACGTCGCTCACGCTCATGTTCATGCTCTCTTGCCTCCCTCTCATGTTCTCTATGGTCCTCTCGCCTTTCTGCCATAATGAAATGCTGGTCTAGGAATGTATTATTAGAAGCTACAGATGAATTTTGTGGATTTGATGTGGAACCTACAGGTTGCTTACTAGCTTGCTTCTCGTGCTTTTTCTTTTTCTTAAGGTCTCTAAGAGTCTTATTAATCTCTCTATCCAATGGCACTAGCGATGTGGTAGGGTTCATGCAACTTACTAAGTGCAACTATATGCAATGGAAACAAAACAGCCAAGCAATTAGTCTCTGCAAAACAAATCAGCAAGACAAACACCAATACCAGCAGAATGTGCAGCAAAATCCTGAAAATCCAGCAAAATCAAAGACAAAACCACCAGTACAAACAGAATATATCCAGTCCAGAACAATTCAAGCAAAAATCCAGTACAGCAAACAAAATTTCCAGCAAAACTCTGAACAATTTCACAATTTCCGAACAACAGTTTGGCTAACTAGAGCAGCCAATTAAGCAACAAACAGCGCAGATATGTTCAGAACAAATCAGAAGTATGTTCAAAACCTACATCTAAAAATCACCTACAACAAAAACTAAGAAAATGTAACTAAAAACCTAAGACAAGAAAGAATTCAACCAAACCGGCAACGGCGCCAATTTGATTTAACTCTTTTTCGTCGTCTAAAAAGAGCTAAAGCAAATAAAACTAAGAATTAAACTACAGTAGTTAGCAGCAAGTCCTAGGTCAATTCACAGTTTGGTTTTATCTCTTGCTTAGGTCAATTAATCACAAGTTAAGCAAATTATCAAACAGGTTGTGTGCAGGTTTTATATGTAAGACTAAGTAAAACTAATTAAAACTACAACTAACAGAATTAAAAGTAAATGAGTGAAAGAATGGATGAGATGTACCTCCTTCTCCAAGTACTCCGTGCTTATGTTTAATCGGACTTCATATACTTGTTCTTCTTAATATAAACTAGTTAAATTCTCGAGATCTCTTCAATCAAAGAAGTCTACAAGAGTTTAACTAATTTAATTAAGGCTTAAGCTCTTTCAAGCCAAGAACATACCAAAAGCAACACTAAACACTAAATCTAGCATTTAGGAAACAAATTCATTCCACAAATGTAAGAGGAGCTAATCGCACACACATACATGTATGAAACTACAAGAATTAAGCCTCGGTTTTCATGTCCTCAACAATCAAGAGAGGTTTTCAAGCTAACATAAAGTAGAACACCTAAAACTAGATGTCTAACCTATACACGCCTACATCAAGGTCATACATAGGCAAAAATTTACATCTAGCTTGAAACCTAAAAGAGACAATTACAAGCATATGAAGCCATAGGTTGATTCTACAAGCACATTTCCTTGGAGAAGATGGCTAGGCGATCTAGCCTGACATGGAGATGAAGGCGGATGAAGGTAGTTGTGAAGTTCTGGACATGGCGGAGGTTTCGAAGTGAAGAAGGTGAAAAAGATGAAGATGGAGTTGAGAGAGTTTGTTAGAGGAGAGAGAAAGTGAAAGTGAAGTGAGAGGTTTTTTTTTTTGAAAGTTAGTTACGTTTGGGGTTTTATAGTGGTGAGTAGCTTTGGGATTATCGCCCAAAGGGTATTTTTGGTATTTGGTAAAGGTTAGGATGAATGTGGACTGGATCTCATCTCCATGCATTTCTAAAGGTTCCTCCTTTTTCTCCAAGTGATTGTGCTTCCCTTTTTGCCCTTAATGAGGCCTCCAGACTTGAATTTGCCTTGGCGCCAATTTTGCCTCATTTGGAAAGATGCTCCCCAAGTACCTTCAAGCTGCAGGGCTGACTTTGCCTTAAATTAACTCTGCACCAAAGACTTCTGAAAAGTAGTTGACATTTCTGATCATTGTGCAGTCTGACTCTTGTACTCGCTGACTGATGGACTTAAGCTTCCGCATGTCAAGACTGTCCGCCAGCACCAGCACGTTTACTTCCGGATGAAAATCCACCTCCGGATGGAAGTCCGCTTCTTCAAGTAGCTCAGCTTCCGGATGTGACTTCGCTTCCGGATGTGAACTTGCATCCCGATATGAGTACTCTTCCAGATGTGAATATGCTTCCGGATGTGAACCTGCATCCGGATGTGACTTTGAGTACTTGTCATCTAGCCTTCCTTCTTGCCAAGTTATCCCCACTGAAGCTCCACCAAGGGTGTGTGGGGCCCACTTGGGACCCCCCCTATATAAAAACACATCTCATAGTCAAAATGACCAAAATACCCTTAGTTCCATAAAATGCAAGTAATAAGGCTATTATTCTTCAAATATTTATACATAAGCATGTGCATGAAAATGTATCAATAATGATCAAATATGACAAATAAACCACACTAATTAACCTCAAATGCACATGCTTAATGGTATGAAATTTAGTCCAATCATTTAGTTGCTTCAAATTTTGTAGCCTTCACTATACTGCACCATTATTATTAGCGTCATGTGTCTACGATATGTAACAAGCTAAGTTGTTTTCTAGTCTTGTGATCTATCCCATTATATAAACTCTCGTCTGTTCGTTTTATTTAGTCGGGATACATTATCCTACCTCTTGTTGAGTTTTGTTTCTTTCATTGTTTTTCAAAATAGTAATGTGTAACAAGAAACTCTTAAATGAACCTAGTTCGCTACATTATTTGTTGTCTCCCCTAATAACAACAAAAACATAGGATATAATGTGTATTATATCTGAGTAGGAACCCTAAAAAAATTACATGTCTGATAAAAAATTTATTACTCCCTCCGGTCCTAATTATAAGTCGCCTTTGACTTTTTTGGAAAATCCTAAAAAAGAAAAATAAGTCAATTATAAATTGATTTAACTAATTCTTACCCTTAAACTAGTTTGTTTAACCTATAAACTAATGACTAATATAAAAATTTATCAAATATGTCATAATTTAATAACATATTTTGAAACCTTAACATCTCCGAAAAAAGTCAAAGGCGACTTATAATTAGGACCGGAGGGAGTATATGTTTTCTTAACTCTACAAATTGAAAAAATAAATTTATTTGAGATTTAAAGATTTTGGGATGCCTACTCAAATTGTAATATCTACATCAAATGGTATGTGTTTGGTTGTGATTGGAGGAATCACGAATGATGTGGCAAACTGGGTTCATATAATAATTTCTCCTATTTAACACTCAATATGTTTCTAAATATAAATAATTTATCTGGATATTACAATGAGCTTGATTCTAAATAAAATACATCTTTTATTTACATTTTCTATAAATTGTCTCCATTTTTGGTGGTTCTTAATAACAAATAAGTAGGAGAGGGCGAATATAAGTAAAGGTTGGTGATTAAAATATTTTAGTAATATCATGGAAGTTTAACTCACAAAATTTATATAATGAATATAATCAAATCAAATTCATATAGGTCTTAAACACACATATATATTGGAGCGGAGGGAGTACTACAATAAATTTGTATAGGTCTACAGACATTGTCCTTTCCGAAGATAAAAAAAGAAACAGATATGGCCACATGGTTATTTTAAATAAACTATTTTTTATGGCATGAATAAAAGTTAAAAAACTAAACTATGAACTTCATTAGGTGTTTCAGTTCAGAAAAAAAAAACTTCATTAAGTGTAAGTGTAACTTCATTAGTTCCCATCTTTTAATTTCCTCCTCAAACACTGAACTCTTCCTTCCTGCAGCATGGATAGATAAGGAAGAATTGCACGTTTTTTTATCAGATAAGAGAAGAAATGCACGTTTTTTTATCAGATCAAAGAAGAATTGCACTTAGTTGCAAAGGAAAATAATTAATACTTTCTCCGCTCCTAAATATATAATTCTTTTGGCGTTTATAAAAGATAAAAATGCAAATTAGATCACTAAATTATCACATATAATTAAATGATAAGTTACTTTATAAGTAGTATGAATTAGTTTTGACAAAAAAATCAACTATAATCAGTTCAATTGTGATTAATTTTTTATTTTTAACTAAAAGTGGTGTTATTATGATCGGGGATTAGAGAGAGTATCAAATAACTCACAAATACAGTGACTTGTAGTTGTAAAAGCAATGGACATTGGCCAGACCCCACACACACACACACACACAAATCTAGTTCATGGATGAGTATCCCTTTAGAATTAAAGAAGCTAGCTGGCCATTAGGCTAACATGTCTTACCCTATTGCTACACCCTAATGTTAAAGGAGTAAACAAACAAAGTAGACGTAGACCCCAAGGCACAAAGATAGATAGGCGTGGGTGCAGGTGGGTTTGTCTCTCACCAGCATCACCATCATCACCATCTTCATCATCATTTCTCTATTATATATAAAGCTGGGTTTGGCATATCAGACATTCCACATATACCAAAAATGGCAGCTAAATCACTTATCTCTACAGATGAAGATGAATTCTTCGACATGGAGGTGGCCTCCTTCTCCAATTTCCTTCTCTCTGAAGCTTCTTCTCCAAACCCTCATGATTCATCAGAATTTGAGTTCCAAAAGTCCTCTTCTTCCTCATCCTCCTCCTCCATCTTTCATCACACTGAATCTCCTTCGTCTCCAGCTGATGACCTTTTCTACAAAGGCAAGCTCCTTCCTCTTCACCTTCCTCCTCGTGTTCAAATGGTCCAACAGATCCTCAAAAATGACCAAAGTCATTCCTTACCAGTAAGCTTTCATTCTTTAAATGAATCAATCTCGGAGCGAAGCCAAAGTAAGAACCCAAAAGATTATAGCTTTGATAAGTTCTATAACATTCCCTTCATGGTTTCAGACTCAACACCAATCACAGTCACTCCATTTAGATCATGCAATAATAGCTCACCATATGAGTCGTTTCGGGTTAGTGGAAATGATAAGATATGTAACACTGAAGAGAAAGGAGATGACCAAAATCAGAAGAAGAAAAAGAAGGCATGGAATCAACACTTCTCACTAGTTTCCAAGTTGAAGACATGGTTTGGAAAGGTGAGCTCTAAATATGAATTAGCCTTCGTGGCAAAAAAAGTTGCAGATGAAGGTTCGGCTACAAAAGCTAGGGAGAGTAAATTGGATCATCATCATAAGAAGAATGGAATGGGGAAGAAATTGTACTCTTTTGGTGGACAGATTATTCAAAGATCAGACAGAGATAGATTCAGATGTTTCTCATCGAGAATCGAGTTCAGAAGAAGCATAGACATTATTGACAGAAATTTGGATGGAATATTAGTAAAGGGTGATGAAAATGGAATTAATAGAAGAATAAGATCATCATTAGATGCAAACAGCAAGTTATGTTTCAATGGCTCTTCTTCATTTTCTGGGCTTTCAAACAAGTCCTATGGATCTTGTCAAGAACTTGATCAGGTGGGGAATTTAATTATGGGAGCCATTGCATACTGCAAGCAGTCTCATCAGCAGTACTGCAATTAGAAATTAATAAAAATATTTACAAATTACTCAAATGAAATCTGTGTTGATAACAAGATCAAATAGTACTTGTGCTACTTTTGTATTTTAATTTGTACGTGCGTATTTTTGCTTTAGGGTAGTTTTTTGTTTCCAAGCTTTAGGATAGTTAGGTTTTGAGGTTTTTGTCAAACTAAATTACGAGATATCCCAAGCTATAGATCTGTATGTATATGCAATTTGTTTGCTGTATCTGATCAAAATTTGTTTTCTGTGTACATCGATCACAAAGTACTTTTTGTTATATATTGGTACGTTATGGTTTTGTACTTTTACATTAACAAAGCGACAACAAAGCAAATATCCAACATAATAATATGTACCCTGAAGTACCATATGAAATAAAAGATAAATCAAGTTCAAACAAATTAAACTAATTTCTAGTAATAGCTTGAGTTCAGTGTGACGGTGATGTCAACTATTAGTCATTTCCCTAATAACCTCGAGATGTTATTCAGCTGGAACACTCATAATACGGCGATGACATGTCCCTATTGCAATTTCGACCAAGAGGCCCATCGATTGTCATACAACACGATGTTGTGATTCATAGGTCATCGACGATTCCTTCCACCAAAACATATATATTTATATATAATATGGTTTTAAACTTTTTCAGAGATTACCGAAGACTCATCAAGTGGGATCACCAAGGACGATCGGGGACTACAACAGATATGGTAGATAACATAGTCAATTGTGGATTCGCTGAATAGTTCAAAGACTGGATACACAACTACCCAAATTCTCCCCACAATTTTGAATCTAGCAAATGACTCATCGACTATGCGTTGAGTACACGACGTACAATGTTAAAAGTTTCCACTTCCGCAGCGTTGCATGAGATGACACCCCTTTGACCCAAAATTCCAGTGTGTTTGAGGCATTTGGAACAAGGAGTTATGCTAGCTCACAGGATGTGCAAATTCTTTTAGGAGCAATTGAATATTACAGGAAGCTAGTGTACATCATCGTGCTTTGCTGAATTATAATAGTGAATTCACAATTGCTCTATTTCAAGTGCGCTTGGGTAGACATTAGGGTAAACAACACAAAATGGTGGACAACCTCAAAATCAAGCCGGTCAATTTCTCTAGATTTATCCACATAGGGGTATCACCGGATGACGAGCCATACATTATTGACTATGAGCCATCAGCGCAGTAGGTTTATTATGTTCCCGATTCTAAACACAAAAATTGACACATGGTGATTCATGTGAAGCCTCAAGACCTGTATGACATAGGGGACAAAGATTATGACTCAGCAATAGAGACCATCCAACTTGTTGTACCTCAAAACTTCGAGAATCTCATCTCGAATGGGGACGTACACATACCCGTAGTTAGGTGAGTTTTCAAATTTATACGCAACTAAAGTATATTTTACGCAATAGATATATTAAATATTAATCTTATCGTTTATTTTCTTTTGTTGGGAGGTTGAGGAAGGCAACAAATGAAACTTGATTTCTTCTATATGTGTGTGCGCGCACGTATAATATAATGTTTTCAATTTCATCATATCTCTTCCTTATTTTTGTTTGACACACTAAGTTATGATTATATCTTTTCATCTTTTTTTAACTTTCATATCATATATTAATATAGATTATGCATAATGAACCACAACTATAACTATGATATGATGAGACATAAATCTATATAGAACACATATTTAATAAATATAATTGATATTTTTTTTCCAAAACATAGAACATATAAATAAAATCTGAACAAAATAAAAGAAATAGAACATATAAATAAAATCTGAACAAAATAAAAGAACCTATATATAAACACTCTATTGGTCCTAACTCGGACGAGAGCGAAGAACGTCGGCGGCGGCGTCGTTCAGCCTACCTCTCCTACTAAATTTCCTCCTATGCCCGTCTGGCCTCTGCTTACATCTTTGCTATCTCGTCCCGGGACTTTGTGGTCTCGCGTCGAACCCTTTCAATATATTTTGAGAGGTTGATTTTATTAGCGGAACTTTTCCTCATGAATGCTCCGTTACTACACTTAGGGGTTGTTTAATTTGGTATGAATAATTTCATAGAAATGAAAAATAAATTGCCCCTACCTTTATTTAACTTCCGATATTATTTTCATAAGTCCATGTCCTCCCCTCTAAAATTGCGGGATTTGTGGACGGGGTAATATTTTGACTTGGGTGAACCACAGTATTCATGAACAGCCCATTTGATTTGGGAGCACCTAAAGCTTGCCGGCCACAATTGTGACTTATATGAACCAGCACCAACACCATGTAGTTGACTTTGGCCAATTATTCTCAGCCTACCTCCGAATGGGCATGAAAATAGAAAACAGAAATATGTATGGTGAAGGTTTTCTGTTTCTTTTTTCTCTAGTCGTAAGATGTAAAAAACAAAGCAATGGATGATGAAGAAAACTCAACATAGTTTTTTTTATTTCGTGTGTCTGATAACTTCAAGTTTTATAAGTATTTTTTCCAAAGTATATATAAAATTTATTCAGTTTTTATAGTTCTATAATTATAATTTTACATAGTAAATAATGTCACTTCAAATTATATTTATAAAATGTTTTATAAGTTCAAATGATGTAATTCACAAAAGATCAAGTTTTGATTTAAAAGAGAAAGCTGAATCATGAACCTGGTCGTAAAGCTGAAAACTATGGCAACAATTAAGCTCAATTTATGACAAAAATGCCTATTTAAAAACATACTACCTCCGGTCCTAAATATAAGACCTACATAACTTTTTTTTGGAAAGATTAAGGTTGCGAAATAGGTTATTAAATCATGACATATTTGATATCTTTTTAGATTATCCATTAGCTTATAAGTAAAATAAACTAGTTTAAGAGAAAAAATTAGGTAAATCAATTTATAATTAACTTATTTTTTTGCTTGTTTTAAGATTTTTCAAAAAAGTCATCTAGGTCCTATATTTAGGACCGGAGGGAGTACTTTTGTATCAAAATAAAAACACATCGATCTTCCCCAATCATCTTTTCCCTCAACGCAACATCTCTGTGTAAGCTCTTCTCTCCTTTTTTGTCTTCTTTTTTTGCCCGTGACCCATGGCACCTACTAAATAAGCAAAATCTTTTTAGGCATCGGTGTTCAGACTTCAGAAAAATTTGAGCTCGTAACAAAAATAGGAAAAATAATATTGGGAGTGAAGATGTCAAGAACGTAATTTGCAGTGCTGTTTAGAAACTAACGGCTGACATCTTAGTGATGGGAAGCCACACTTATGGGTTCTTGAAGATGTAGCTAGGCACAAACAATACCACCATCCACTGAATTATTCATTTGGGTTCAACAAATAATTTATTTTTTTTTAAAAAAAAACAATTGTGCTTGAGAACTTCAGGGCGCTCCTTGGAAGCGTTGGTGAATACTGTGCCAAGCATGCTAAATGTCTTGTTATAATTGTGAAGAACCTTAATGAAGAACTAGGCTCCTATGCATACTGTTTATCTTTAAAATGGATTATCTCTCTAAATGGGAATGGTGATTCTCTTAAGGGAGAATGCCACTTAAATGAAGACCTGCCGTTTTTCCTGTCTTTATGCCTTCCTCATTTTTAGCATGTCCTATGTTTATTGCGGCTCTCTTTGTGAGATCATGTATAATTAATCGAATTGTATTTTTAATTTTTTATTAAATCAGTATATGAATAATTATTTAAAAAACATAGTAATATATCAAAATAATTATATTAATATGTGTAGATAAAAATATAAGTCTATGAACTAATGTATGAGGGAATAGTAGTAAATTTGTTATTAACTCCCCTCTCATCCCCTCCCAAACCACACAAAAAGATCATTGGCTCCCTCCCCTCCTCTTTAACCAAAACAAATAAGGTAATATTAATTACCTCCCCTCCTCTCCATCCCCTCCCATTCCATCCCATCGAACCAATTAGGCCCTAAGTAGGATGAAAATCATTTATGAAAGTTGAGGTTCAAAATGTCAATCAATCAATACTTTTGCAATTAACCTTAACAATTAAGTATCATTCATTCCAATTTCCATATCTATGAAATAAAGAACTATAAAGTTTATGCATCAATTGTTCCAATCAACATTAAAAAACAACAACATAAATATCTACATTGAATTGAAATCATCATCCTATAGTCTCACAATACATACATAAATTCTAACACTATAATAAACATAAGAATAATTAAATCTAGAGAACGATTGAATGAAAACTCACTGGACTCCTTAACAACTCATATTTATTATAAAAAAAGCATCTCATGTTATATAAGAGACAACTAGATATTTTTATTTATTTTGAATGTATGAAATTAAATACATAAGAAAATTACAGGATGCATAGGGTATGTAGTAACCGGAAAAACGTGAGGAAGTGAAATGATGTGAATTTTATAAGATTTGGTCTTGATGCTTTTACAGAAAAATTAATTTGGGTCACTAATACGAATATGGAAGAAATTGGTGTGCAAGAAAGAAGCAAAATGAATATAGGGACAACAAAAGTGAGAACAATGCTCCTTAACGGGATGATACCGACTCTCATAGAGGTGCCACATGACTGTCGTCCTGTTTGGTCTCCCAATACTCTTGACGCGTGAATACAACTAATATGAATGTTGTACAATATATGAAAGTTGTGGCTATCTGGTGGAATTATATCTCGCAAGGCTGAGTCTTGACCTCAATCTTCAGGGAGATAGGAAGGTGATTTTTTTTGAGCATATATCTCCTTTTACTGGGTTACTTGTTCGTCTCAACCTTATAGGCATCATCAACGATCGACATGGTTATATTTGTTGTTTGTTTCCCGGAGTTCCTTCTCGTTGGTTAGCACTTGAGCATTTTGAACTCCTTGGGCTGTTGATCCGGGATGAAAGTTGGGTTTCTTGGGCTGAATCATGCTTTCCCCTTTCGACTTGGCGGGTAATATTCCGTTATCTAAATGACAAGATTTTTGGAAATATAGGGTCTGCTTAGATATAACTTTTGGAGGATAGATTTTGGGAAGTTAATTGGGAAATATAGGATCGGTTTGGGTTTAACTTCTAGAGAATAGTTTTTCGAAAAATAGTTTTTTTAGAATAGTTTTTTAGCAGAATAGTTTTTCTGGAAAATAGCTTTTGATAAAATGAGAGTGTTTAAATAAAATGTCAATAGAATAGCTTTTTGAATGTCAAATTACCAAACAAGACGATTTTGATTAAAAAATTATTTCAAAGATTTAAATGACCAAATTTTATCATGGTTAGCAAAAATACTACAAAATTTACAATAAAAACATAAATGATACCATAAACACAACAAATAAATTATTATTTTATAATTGATAATAAATTATTTAAAGAAAAGAAAAGAAAATGACTGAAACTGAGTTAAAATAAGAAAATAGCTCATACAAGAAAATGACCATATCTGAATGACATTTGCCTTCAAATCATTAATATCTTCATCGTCAAGAATGAAAACGCACGAATTAGTGATGAATCAGTGAAGGAGAGAGAGTGAGAAAAGGAAAAGAAGATGACAGAGTAAAGTGAGGGTATTTTTGGTGATGTGAAAAACACATAGGCACAACCAATCTAAAGTGAGAAAAAAATAGTTTCTTCAAAACCCATGGTTTTGGGTTCTGAAAATGCATTTTGGATCCAAAGTGCATTTTGAGACTTTTTTAAGTGTTTTGGTGATTTTTCAAAATGCATTTTGAAACCCATGGTTTTGCCCAAAATGCATTTTGAAAATGAGTTGCCAAACAGGCCCTGAAAAAACTCTTATTGAGAATAGATTCTGGAGAATAACTTTTGAAAAAGTGAAAAAAAAATAACTTTGGACAAAACCTAAGTTTTCTGCCCCAAGCCTAAGTTTTCATTTAAAAAATTTCTGAAAAAACTGAGCGTTTGTTTCACTTAACTGAAACCTAGTTTTGACAGAAAAAACTATTGTGAAAAAGTTGAGTGTTTGCCTATCATCATTTCAAAACATAGGTTTCAAAGTTACCCAAACAGACAAATAGGGTGAATGGGTTAGATAACCTATGGGTATTTTGAAATTTAAAAATAAATACTCCTTTGTATAAAAAAAAATAAAAATAAATACTCCCTTCGGTCGTAAATATAAGACATAGTTGACTTTTTTGGAAAATCTTAAATAAGCAATATAAGTTTTTTTTTTATTTAAACCAATATAAGTTAATTATAAATTGATTTACCTAATTTTTTCCCTTAGAGTAGTTTATTTTACCTATAAACTAATGTATAATCTAAAAATATATCAAATATGTCATGATGTAATAGCCTATTTCGCAACCTTAACCTCTAAAAAAAAAGTCAATTAGATCTTATATTTAGGACCGGAGGTAGTATTAAAAAAAGGATAATATTTGATCTCTCAAGATCCTGGAGTGTTCCATCGAACATGATAGCTTCCCACCTTATATATTGCAAAACGAGGGAAATGAAAGATCACATATTGCAAAGTCCAAGTTATTTTGATACAATTGCAAACTACAATTTTCATCTCACATTAAAAAATTTTACAATGAAAACACAAATCCTCTATCATGACGTATTCTTAACAAGCTGTGTTAGCATTATGCATGAAATATCCATCCATTTGTTGATTAGCCCCAATAAATATCTCCACTTGCATTAAATTACAGACTTTCAAAATATGTTGCCAAGAGAAATGAAAAACAGGATCATTGTTCGATTTCTCCTATATGCAAATCACAGTATCAACCCATAAATGGCATCTATTTATCCGGGCTATCAAGATTCAAGATACACTAATTGGCTATGCAACACAGAAATGGAATGAAGATCAAGCTTGACTCTAATTTTCATGGTATTATGGCAAGAGGTAAGAGGTTATGTGTACACGCAGTTTCTAAGTTCACTCTTGAAGCAGCAAAATCTGGAGTGCAAATCTAAAACACTTGACATAGTTTTCATCATGACTTGGTCTGTTACTTTATGAGAGGATAGCAAATTTGAGATTAAAGAGCATAAATCCTTTCAACCTCTGAATTGGAGAAGTCAGAATGGTGCCATGAATTAGATCCACTTCTTTTGGCATGCTTCTGCTTCCTCATTGATCGGACCCTCTTAGACTTCACCACATAATAAGTCATTGTGCCAATAACTCCAGATATTATTACACCCCCAACTACTGTAACCAGAACTGCCGCCCAAACATTTTTCTTACCAACAACAATATAAGAGGACGCTATGAATGCAACAGAAGTACAAACAGAAGCCAACCACATGAGCTTGTTAATCACCTCAACCACCCGTTTCTCGGCTTTAGTTTCCCCTCGAACCAAGGTAATTTGAACAACCACAACAGCCAAGGATGTAAAAAGCGCAATGGCATTGAAGATGAAGAAGATTTTAAAAGCCGAACCACTTGCAACCACTGCACCGCCATCATCATTATCACCACCAGGCACAGTGAAAATAGCGGCGAAAGCAACCGTCGCAAACAATACAGCCACAACAGTCACCGAGTTTGTGGCATTGTTGATTCCTTCCCTGTGGAGTTTTCTTAGCTCTTTAGAGATATTATGAACATTTTTATTGGTTTTCCTTGTTTGTTCAAGCTGGATGTGAACATCTTTCTTAATCTGAGTGACAGTTTTCCTCAGTTCATCTCTTGGTTGGTTGAGCTCATTAGCTCTTAGAGCCCCAAAGCGACATAGGCAGTCCTTGATGTCTGATGACTCTTCAGATAGCGGAAGACCTTCCGCAATGTCAAGAGCTGTTTTATGGTCTCTGGTTAATGCATTAACATTGGTATCTGGTAGACTTAACAACACATTCACTATCTGTGAAGGATAATGAGAAGAAGACATTTTGATCAAAAAAAAATGAGAAGAAGACATATATTAGAATTTTGTCTTTTGAAGAACATGCACGCTGCACACATATAGATATGTATATGCACAAAGCATCTAATGCTTAATGTGTTGCTCAAGGTGAACTTAGTCTTACCTCTGCTCGCTTTTTCCTGGTTGCTACATGTAATGCAGTGTTGCCAAACTTGTCGGGAAGCATAACAATAGCAGCGTCTGCATCAAGGAGCTGTTTTACTACATCACAACTCTGTCCTTTTACAGCCATATGCAATGCGGTCTGTCCTTTCTTGTCAGTCCTACGTGCCAATTGTGGGTCTTTACCAAGAAGTGCTTTTACAACTTCTACATGGCCCTGACGTGCAGCTAAATGCAATGCGTTTTTGCCGTTGGACCGAGAGATTTCTAACAAGCTACCATCCTTTGACAGCAGTTCATTTACCACTTCTGTGTGCCCTCTTGTTGCTGCAGATATGAGCGGAGTAGCATTTGATGGGCCAATTGTTTTGCTTAATCCAGGGTCATAATCTAGTAGAACCTGGACAATGGCTGCATACATAGAACTAATGATTACATTGATGACCAGAAAATATAGCACTTCCACTACATGACATCAACAAACAATTTATCAAAAGTTGAAGGCATAAAGGCCATGTTGTTTAAACACGTCTCATCTTTAAAAATGGATATTTTATGTTCACCCTATCAAATCCTTAAACCTTCTTCCCTAGGAACATTCTACTCAAGGAAAATAAAAGCTACTTGACAAAAACAGGTCAAGGTATCAAAAATATTTTGCTTTCTGCAATCTTGGTTAGCTACTTTGCATATGATAAGGCCATTGGCTGATAAACAAAACATTCAGTTTATACAAATTCCCATGTCATAATTTTACATGTCCCAAAGTTTCCTCCAAAAGATTAAATATGAAGCCCAATTATTTAGGTTTAGCTGGCAAATAATAAAACAACTTACATATGCAATATTTGGCATTGGCTACCTCTAGAATAACTAGAATCTAACTATACAGTAAACACACAATATTACTCCTGAAAGTCAAAATTCTATCTACCTATCCCTTTGTCCTCTACATGAGTTAGTCCCTAAAAGTTTATAACTCACCACAAGTTCGTCTCCCTATTGAACCATAGAGTGTCAAGGGACTAAATCTATTGCCTTTTTGGTATGGAAGCACCCTATATCTTGAAACCACAGATCAAACTGAACCTAAAACAACTAGTCAAACTAGCACAAACTTCTATTAGCTAAGCTATGTTATCATGGGTGGGACTATTTCTATGGCATTCTTTTTTAGAAGGTACATACTATGTAGAGCTGATTTATACAAAGTAATATAAACAAGAGCAAACATACTGATATCCTTGAATTCTATACTGAATTTAGTCCTTCAAAATAACTTGCTATTAGTTAGCCTCTCCATCAACCCAGATATAGAACATTTATTTCATGTTTCTACAACCAAATTGTACATTCACACATAACTTAATATATAAAACTACTTGGACCAATTTCGCATTTAGAGCAAAATTTTCACAATTAGAACAAAATCTGGGAGGGGCTCATGATGCACAAAAATGAAGAATGGACTGTATTGTTCATAAATAGTAAGTGTGTGTGTGTGTGTGTCCAAAAATGTATAGATCCTTATACCATGATGCCCTTGACTTGCAGCAATATGCAATGGATCAAAGCCAGAACGATTCTTCTTAGAAACCGTCTCTCTATTCGAATGCTTAAGCAATTCCTTCACAACATCAAGATGTCCTTTCTCTGCTGCAGTAAACAAAGCCGTCTCTCCCAACTCATTCTCTTCATTCACAACAGCTGCTCTCACCTCAGCTATCTCCACATTCACATCATCACCACTAAAAGTCCCCATTATCTGTGAATCAATATCCCCAAGAATCTGCTTCACGGCTGCAAGATCTCCCCGTTGAGCCGCCAAATGAAGCTCGGTATCATTGTGCCGTCCAGTCACTTGCTTCACATACTTCTTCTTCCCAGCCTGGTCCATCCTCTTACCAGAATTCGACAGAACCAAAGCCGGCGCCGTCGCAGACGACGGAGACGGCGATGGGGATATTTCAGAAACCGGGTTCGGAGTTGAACTCATCACACCCTTCTCCTTCACCCTCCTATCCTAATCAATCAGCAACACACAAACAACACAATCAAGAACTGAAATATCTAATATTCTAAAGGGCAAGAGTAGCATACATAAGTGAAACCTTCAATCAGATCATTATTACAAACAATCAGGTGGTAAAATCACTAATTCAGTCAAAAATACCAACCTCCTAATCAACTAGCAATAGAAAAACAACACAACCAAGAAATAAAATTATCTAAAATTCAAAAGGGAATAGCATACATAAGTGAAACCTTCAATCAGATCATTATTACAAACACTCAGGTGGTAAAATCACTAACTCAGTCAAAAATACCAACCTCCTAATCAACCAGCAATAGAAAACCAACAAACCCAGGAATAAAATTATCTGAAATTCAAAGGGAAATAGCATACATAAGTGAAATCTCCAATCAGACTATTATTACAAATAATTAGGCGGTATAAATACATACCCAGATGAAATCGTAAAAGGCTGAGTGGTATTCTAGCTGAGAAGAGGACGGATGATAAAGAAAGGAAGAAATTTGAGAGTTGAAATACTAAATTCTAACGAAGAAGGTAAAGAGAGTGAAGAAAAGTTAGGAGAGTTAGATGATTGGATGGTGCCGAACAAGGAAGAGGAAAGTGTGAGGAACGAGGAAGGAGAAGAGAAGACAAGTTGATATTTTTCACTAATAAGGAATAAAACTTGAAACTATGTTTATGCTGTTGTTAAAAAAAAAAAAAAAAGAAACTATGTTTATGCTCACACATACATATACACTTAACACTTGTGTTTCTTTTTTCTTATGTCTGCGGCTTTTAATGCTTCCATACTTTTCATTATTCTGTTTGTCGTTTTCCTCTATAGATTGGTCGTTGGTTACATTTCACGTTGGGGAAGAAAATTAGAAAATACTCCCTCACTTCCTCTAAATATAAGATCACTTTAACAAATTTGGAGAGATTAAGGAAGACATTCTAATGAGTTAGAATTACATGAAATTATCAAAATACTCCTCACCTAAGTTTTAAAAATATCACCTTCTTCAAACCACTATTTTTTGGGGTGAAGGGAGTATAGGGGTAATTTGGGGAAAACTTGAGTAAAATTAGAAAGTGATCTTATATTTAGAAACAAAAGTGCCTGACTTTCCGCTTTCACTCACACTTCACCTTTCAAATTTCTCATCCATTCCTGAATTCTCACTTGTGACTTGTGCTTACAATTTTTTTGTACAGATGCTTAGAAATTTTACGCAGACAAAATTGTATGAAATTTAAAAAGAAAATGACAAATAAATACCTCGCAATGTCTAGAAGAACAAGTAAGGAACTCAAACTTTCAATAGGACAAGTAACGAATTAAAATTTTCAAATAGAAAAAATAACAACTGGAGCATAGTTATTAACAACTAGAGCATAATGATTAACAATTGTCAGGTTCCTTAATTGTCCTTTTCAAATTCGGAGTTCCTTAATTGTCCTTTTGAAATTCGGAGTTCCTCATTATACTTTTGGAAGTTTGAGTTTCTTACTTGTTCTTTTGGACATCTGGAAATATTTATTTGTCATTTTCCCAAATGTAAACAGGGAAAGAAGAAAAAAAAGTTAAGTAAAGAAAACATGTTTTTTATCAAAACACTTGCACTAAACTGTACTTCATAAGGCTCCATAACGTTATAACCATTTATTGTTAATTATTTTTTGGACCAAAGATATGTTTTCATTATATTAAAAGAAAAGTAGCACATTCATGAAAGAAAACTAAGAGACATTCCCAGACTCTAAAAGCAAATCAACAAGTAAAACCACATGCTAACAAATAACACAATATTAGCCATACTCATGTGGATTAGGAGTTAGAAGACCAACTTAATGTCCATCATCATATAACAGAAGGAGAAGGCGATAGGGGATGATTGTACAAAGATATACTCTCTTGAGTTTACCATTTCAATGCAAATACTGCAAACACAGCTTTATATACACTTCTTTTATAAAATTTTTGAAAAACTCGTAGAGTTTGAAAACAAACACCGAACAAAAGATGATTATAGAGAACATAAGTAAATCTCCGACATATACAACTCTTAAAAGAAGGCAAATACCAGACAAGTAGTACATCCACATAAGAAGAAATTCATAAAAACAAAGTCAAATAACAAATAGGGATGACAAAAACTCAAGAGGTAGTACGGAAAATCCCTCAAATTATTGTAGTACCACACTATAACAATCATGGTGCTTGATTGGCTAAGCTTATAGGCTAGCCACCACCGAACAATAAAGGAGTCGTGGGTGCCGAATTAATTTCCTCCACTCCCAGATTTAGTACATTCCTTAGCATTGAGGCCTTGAGCATCTCTATCCTATGTCAAATGAACATAAACGATTTAGCCATCTTCTTTGAATCCTTAGCCCCTTCCAGATCTTGAATCAGTTAGCAATAGGAATTTCACAAGACCTATTAATCGAAGCCACCAACAACAAAGAGTCCTCCATCTCTTCCATAAATTCTCATTCAAGAACTTTGGGAGGACCTACCCATCTTCACTTTCGCTTATAATTTTAGCCTTGCTCCCTTCACAGATATGAGCTCTTGTCGTTGACCAACAAAAGCAATCTTGAAGGTAGTGAAGTCGGTTCTCTTCAGTCAAGGAGAGAAAGACCACCCAAAGGCGAGAGAAAGCACCCTAACTGCCATGGAAAAAAGCATATCTAATGGTGGCAAAAGGTGAGGTTTACAACACAATGACAGGGGATAGAGTGTATAGCTGGGTGGCAAAGGTTAGGGTGAACGACGCGGTGGCGAAATGTGGAGTAAACGACTCAGTGGCGGAGGGTGGAGTGAAAGGATTGGTGGCAGATGGTGGGGTGAGTGGGGCGGTGGCAGATGGTGGGGTGAGCGCCGCGGAGATGGGGTGGAAGACAAAAATCATGATGGTGGGATGGGCTCACCCTAGAGGTGGGAATGGAATGCTCAAACAGTAAGCATCCGCCCATAAGTTATAACCATTAAAAACATGGATAAAAAGGGTACTTTAAAAATCCATAAATTTCTAGCTTTTTGTATTTGGAATTTTACTTCAATGTCTAAATTTTAAAGATATGATCGAGAGATAGATAGATCAACCTCTGCTGAGAGGATGCAAGGATAGTCATCCTTTTTTGGATATTATAAATAATGTTAGGTTGATTCTACATATGAATTTAGATAGAGGTATTATATGTCTATATGGAACACATTCATATAGTTGATTAGTTAGCAAAGGCCTCACATAGGATGGATAACGATTTCGTTCTCCTTGATCAACAACCTCCTGATATTTATCAGGTGGGGTTTTATTACTTATTGTACTTGTTTGTTTTGTAACCTCATTATGATGTACCTCCTGATATTTACTAGTGCAAAAATATTGGTACCACCTTAATCGAGGATGTGATTGGCATTCTACCTTATCCAATCTTGTAAGTTACCACTAAAGAAATTTGAGTAATATATGGAGTTAGTCAATGAAAGTCATACTCTCTTTGCCAACACACAATCCCTAAATATATGTATTACAGACTCCTCACTATTCTACTCAAAAGAGCACTTCAAAGTTTCACTCAATCTTACTTTTTTCTAAGGAGATTTATTGGTAATCTATCATGAAAATTCTGCCACATAAAGATCTTATTGCGCTCAGGAATCGGCCACCACCACAAGTCTTGGAAAATAGAGTTTAGAGGATTTTCTTTCATGCTTAAAATCACATCAAAAGCATACTTCACACTAAAGTTCATATCAAATGACTTCCTGCACGACAAGGTTCCCTCTCCATTATCAAAGGTTGTTGCAACATTTGTATTCTTTCAATTACCCAATTCATATTCTTCTAATTCAGCTTGCGTGAGGGCCAACCTGTTCCTCTCCGCACACTTCATCAATCCATCCCCATCCTCATGGTCAGCGGTCAGATCTAATCTCCACCAATTATCCAGTGGGTCCCAACCATCCCTTGACCCTCGACCAATTCTCTCTCCTGCCCGTAATTTCCCCTCAAGTCTTCCACTGCCACGTCACCCCCACATACAACCCATCGATCTGGAAAACCAGAGAACAAGCAAGCATGCGAAATTCGAAACCCAAAGTTTTCCTGTAGATTCTCCAGTAAACAATTCTTCATAACAAGATTTCTCTTCATTCATTCTTTTTCCAAGTTCATTTTGTAATATACTGTTCAAAATTTGATTTTTTTTGTTTATATACTCCTAATTCACTAACCACTTCACAGATTTTGTATTTTTGCTTTTGCTTTTTGTTGATTTTACGGTTATGTCATGCGTTAAGCTTATTACGTGCGAAATTAGCGAATGATAAAGGGGATTTTCAGTTCTCCTTAAAACTCATCCTTTTTACTACTTTTTCATTTACAATATCCTTTGGATATTGTAAATGATGTTAGGTTGATTCTACATATGAATTGAGATAGAGGCATTATATGTCTACATGGAACAAATTCATATAGTTGATTAGTTAGCAAAGGTCTCATATAGGATAGATAGCGATTTCGTTCTCCTTGATCAACAACCTCCTGATATTTATCAGGTGGGGTTTGATTACTTATTGTACTTGTTTGTTTTGTAACCTCATTATGATGTACCTCCTGATATTTACTAGAGCAAGAATATTGGTACCCCTCTTAATCGATGATGTGATTGGCATTCTACCTTATCCAATCTTGTAAATTACCACTAAAGAAATTTGAGTAATATATGGAGTTAGTCAATGAAAGTCTTACTCTCTTTTCCAACACACAATCCCTAAATATATGTATTACAGACTCCTCACTATTATACTCAAAAGAGGACTTTGGTGTTTTACTCAATCTTACTTTTTTTCTAAGGAGATTTATTGGTAATCTATCATGAAAAGTCTGCCACAAAGATCTTAATGCGCTCAGGGATCAGCCACCGCCACAAGTCTTGGAAAATAGAGTTTAGAGGATTTTCTTTCATGCTTAAAATCACATCAAAAGCATACTTCACACTAAAGTTCCAATCAAATGACTTCCTGCAAGACATCTTAATCATAAAGCTTGAAGTTTCATGATCAACCCCAATAAAGTTTCATGATGTATGCCTAATGAATAAGATACTTAATACATATGCCTCATTGATTCTTCTTTTGTTTCAGTATGTCTCAGCCTCCCAAGGAATTAGATACATCTTACGGCCTTTAGATCCTTGGCTTTGTAAGAAATTCCAACTTAGCTTATCGTTTTCCTGAAGCACTTCTATAAGAATGATCATTATTGGCATTTGGTAAAATGATAGAGGTGACAAGACAAACATATCAATACTGTCCAGCCTACCATGTTTAAGAACCTGCCCTTCCATGATGTTAGCTTTTTGTGGCTTTAGAGATCAAAAGAGAAAATAATGCTACATAGGATTCTTAAACTCTATTTTCCCTTACTCATCCATGATTCTCATTCAAGAGCTTGGGGTACAATAGTTATGGTGACTTGGGGAAGCGATTAGAACAATTTCCTAAATTTGAGTTTTGGATTTGGGTATGAAGAGATTGGGGTACAAGAGTTACCAAAATGTTAGAAAACTAGCCTAAATTTGAAAGTGAGGATGCACAAGAGGGGGGGTGAATTGTGCTACAATAAAAAAACTTATAAAATAAAACTCTAACACAAATATTTTTATACTGGTTCGGTCTAACTCTTGACCTACGTCCAGTTCTCAATCCCTAGATTGAGTTCCACTAATCTACAGGTTTTACAACGGGTTCACCTGCAACCTTTACAACCACAAGTTTTCCGGGCTAACTTGCAACCTTTACAGCCTAACTAGCTCCCCCTTACAACTTGCAAGGGTTCAACCTTTAAACAAAGGATTTACTACTTAGTTCACTTAATGAACAGATTAGGATACACACTTAAGTACAATAAATGCTCACACTAAATGTAGAGACTTAAATACAAAGAGTACAAGATGATAACAAAAGAATAACTCTCAAGGTATTAAGTGCTCTCTTGAACTTTTTGCTTTCTGGATATTCTGAGTATGATGCTTTGAATGCTTGAATGTATTTTCTCAGTTTTTGTTCAGTAACCTCATAAATGTTGAAGTTGTTCCTTTTATAGCAGCCTCTAATACTTCAGATGTTTGAATAGCAATAAATCCGTTTGAATATGTCCGTTATTCCCATGTTACCATTGTCTTCATTAATGCCCATAAATGCTCAGCAGGGTTGACTTGCTTTATCTCTGAAAAGCAACTCTGACAACACTGCTCTGCCAAAAAGCAACTCTGACTTCTGAGCACTTGTATGTTCTGACTCTTGTACTTGCTATCGGATGTGTTTATGCTATCGGTAGTAGGAACCTTGTTTTGCAAGTGTTAGTCCGAGTCCCAGTGCTAAGAGCATTCACTATCGGAAGCTCATTTGCTATCGGAAGCGAAACTAAGTTCTGCACACAAATGTTAGTCCAACAGAGTAATATATAATCAAGTGCAATGGGAAGCATCTTTGCTATGGGAAGCATTTTTGCTATGGGAAGCAATCCTACTTAGACTAGGTTATATAGGATCAGACTTAGTTCTAAATTTACTTCCGCTATCGGTCGCGTGTTACATCCACTAGCGCTAGTCACGTTGTTTTTGCTCTAAGTCATGCGGTAGTGATTTTGCATCTGATTGTGTTCTAACTTAGGATTTAATTTTAATCTAATTCTTCCAAAGTGTTCATCCTGTTCTTTCATATTTTAGTCTTCATCAAAACTTAAGATTCTAACAAAATTTGATGAAGAGTTACTTGGGGAAGCAATTCAAACAATTTCCTAATTCTAATTGACCTAGGAAGCATTGAGAAAATCGAATTTTGTGTTTAGAAGGGAATATGAAAGAACCTAGTTGAATTTGGGTAAAAAAAACGAGCAGCAAACATACACTATTTTTTTGCGGTTTCATTCATTTCGGTTTTCTTCAACTTCATTCGATCCATTTATCTTCCTTTGCCTTTATAAATGATAAATTAAGATTAGAAATGAGGGACCTAAAGTTCAACAACAACAACAACAAAAACAACAATAAAGCCTTATCCCAACTAGATGAGGTCGGCTACATTGTGCTTGATCAATAGTCATGCTTGGAGTACGTGTGTCCATGCTCATAAGATTCGACATACTTTTACGTTTGCTTCCAAAGCCTAACACAACCCTACTCATTTATCTGAGCTTGGGACCAGCTACAAATATAGGTGGAGTATTCCTTACATGGATTCAAACAAAATCAAAACAAAAAATTTAATAGACAAAAATCAAATTAAAAATTAACTGCTTCCTAGTGAAGAAATCTGTAACTTGAACACTTGAAACTAAAAGCTTATCCCTTCAAATGACTTAAGTCCAAAGACTGTACCAATGCACAATTTTTCTTGTCTTTCTCACTTTGAGAGCAGAGCCCTCCAATAGGCATTGAAATCAATTATCCTTTGAACCAAATATGAAGTACATTTGAAACAGGGTAATAAGGATCTTCATTTTCATCTGGTTTGCCGACGAACTTGACTGGGTACCAACACGGAGTTGGATCACCGATTGGAATTTGATTACGAGATACAGCAGATGCACATGGAGGAGGAATAGAAGAGAGAAAATAACATTTCTGTATTTTCATTACGTGTTTTATTAACCTACAAGGTGCTATTATATAACATCAAATATACTGGTTTATTGCCAATATGCTTGAATTAAGATGAAAATGCAACTAGTTCCTAAGTTATGAACTCTAAACACAACCACTCTTAGTTCCCAATATAATCAAATGACATCTTAATTTCTCATTATTGATGGCATAAAACACACAAATATTATGCACAATCAGGAAGCAAGAAATGTATGTGTTGGCTATTCACCCAGGAGAGGGTGAGTTGAATGTACGATTTATAAACTTCTAAAATATTTTCATTAAATACTTTGAAAATTAATTCATTAACCAAGAATAAAATAAAATTTTGTTTAAAATACATTTATTCTGTTTTAAAAAGACTTCAAAAAAATTATGAAAACTATTGCAAGATGAAAAGGAAAGTTGTGATTAAGATAAACAAAACAATAGGAAAGAAGACATAATCAATTTATATGGGTTCGATCTAAAGGACCTACTCAAATCCCTAAGTATAATTTGGGATTTCCAAAATGTTTTACCCATCTTGTTTTAAATAGACATAAGGGTAAGCCTTCAGGATCCAAAATAAGTTTGCAGGCTAACTTGAAACCTTCAGGGTTTTACATGTACACCCAAGCAACCTGGAGTTTCGCATGCTAACTCAGAATTTCAGGTTTTACAAGCTTACTTGGAACCTCGAGTTTTATAGGCTAACTTGAAACATTAGGTTTTGAAGGCTCACCTAGAACCTTGAGTTTTATATGCTAACTCGGAACTGTTAGAATCTTAAGTTTTGATGAAGACTAAAATATGAAAGAATGAGTCAAGTACTTAGAAAGCAATAGGTTAACATTGAATCCCAAGTAAGAGTGCAACCGGATGTAGATTTACTTCCGGATAGACTAGGACTAGCGCTCGCGGATAAATGTCTCATCCCCCAGCGACAGCAGGTAATTAACTAAGGAAATAACTTAGTCCAGAAGCACTAGAAATACAAAACCTTAAGACTAAGCTAGGATTCAACCGGAAGTGGGTTTGCTTCCGATTATATTTAGACTAGCGCTGACTGTTGGTATAGATAACACTAAGCGTCAGTGAACATGAGCCACGTCTAGTGGAATTGCTTCCGATAGCTTAGTGACTAGCGCTGGCTATTGGTATCAATAACACTGAGCGTCAGTGAACATGAGCCACGTCTAGTAGAATTGCTTCCGATTGCTTAGTGACTAGCGCTGACTGTTGGAATGAAGGACACTGAGAGAGAGTGAGTAAAAGTGAATACAACCCTTCATCCAGTAGTAGTGCTTCCGGATGTAGAAGTGCTTCCGGATCCAAGGAAGTCATCTTAGACTAAGTGAACACCCACTGCATGTGACTATGTGCTTATATTATTAGACTAACGTTCAAGTGCAGCACACTAAGTAGAGTTGCTTCCGGATGTGAATCTGCTTCCGCAAGCAATCAGAGTGTCAGAACGTTCAAAAGTGCAGTATCAGAATGCTTTTGTCAGAGCAGAGTTGTCAGGACTACTTTTCAGAGATAAAGCAAGTCAACCCTGCTATGCATTGATGAAGCATTTATTGGGCAAACGGTAACATGTGAAAAACGGCCATATTCAAACGGCTAACCCACCTACCAAGAGTGAGAATGTTTGAAGAACTATATAAAGGAGCTCAACTTCATTTATGAAGACATCAATTATCTTTGACATTCTTGAAAGAAGCTAGAGAAAGAAATCGAAAAATCCTTCAAGCATTCAAAGCTGCCCAGAAAAGAGAAAGAGCATTTAACTCATTGAGTGATCTTCTCATCTACATATCTTGTACTCCTTGTAGTTAAGTCTATTCTTGTTATAAGAGCATTAATTGTACTTAAGTGTGTATCACTATCTGTTCTTAAAGAGAACTTAGTTAGAAAATCCTTTATTTGTAAAGGTTGAACCCTTGCTGGTTGTAAGGGGGAGCTAGTTAGAAAGGTTGCAAGTGAGCCTTGAGTAAAACTTGTGATTGTAAGGTTGCAAGTGATCCCGTGCAAAACTTGTGGTTGTAAAGGTTCCAGGTGCACCCGTTGTAAAACCTGGGGATAGTGGAACTTGGCCTGGGTGGTTGAGAACTGGACGTAGGTCAGGTAGACCGAACCAGTATAAACTCTTGTGTTGATTTTATTTGAGCTTTTATATTGTTGCACAATTCACCCCCCTCTTGTGCATCCATTACCTTCAGGAACCTCCCGGATTTTACAGGCTCACCTAAGAACGCTCAAGTTTCGTAGGTGCACTAAGAACCTCTCAGGTTTTATAGGCTCACTTAAGCAACTTCCCATGTTTCTTAGTACTTGGATACCACTCCCCCTTAGGATTGTATGGTTATTGCCCCGTTAAGTTCAAATAACTTTGGGATAGTTATTGTTCACTTTAACTGAATGCATTGTGCAACACACATAAGCTTAGAAATTCCTGTCCCTTATTCTAGAGAATGAGTATTGACCTAAAGCTCATGAATAATAAAGTCTTAATTGGTTAACTGACTTATGAATAAGCAACTTAGGAATAAGATCGGTGAATAAGATCGGTGAAGATGCATATTTTGTCAACAAATTCTTTCCTTGGACTTCAAATGCTTTTATGGTCCTTTCTGAAATTCTACCTGTTAAGTCTTGTACTAGTCACTATGTGACTATTGGTTGAATTTTGAAGAAATAAACAACCTAATGTTGATGACATAAGACTTTTGTCCTTGGATATTTAGGTCTTCTTTCTTCCTTAGTACATTGAGTTCTGGGTCTAACAACTCTCTTGTCACCTTTTGTTGTGTATAATGTTAACTTCCTAAATCAGATATTACATGGACACATGTATCAACATCACATTCGCCATAGGGTAAGATTGGACCACTTTGTTTACTTCAAGGTAAAATTGTACTCGGTGTTAGTTTAGGGTACCCAGTGGTCCAAGGCGGTTATTTGAAGGACAAAATAGGTTCATTACCCTTTTGATAACTAATAGTATACCTTGGTCAATTAATCATTCAAGAGGTAATGTGTATTAAGAGCACTTTCTAAATTTCTCTTATATGCCCCTAAAACTATTATTTAACTAGCTTCCCTATGATTACTGAGTCCATCCTCAAATTGTACCATATTCAGTTCATGAGGACACTAGAGCAATATGGCTTATGATCTTAACTTTATTGTAATCGTGTTTTGATCGCATAATGATTTTTCAATTCGATTCTAACTCCAATGATCATATTTATTCCTTAGACATTCTCTCATAATATTTGATTCCAAGTTCATACAAATTACATCTCTAACGTGATCATATTATCCTTGATTGATCCTTTCAGCTTATAATCCAATCATGCTTTAGACTGAGTATCATTGATTATGACTTTTGTCCTCCATTTTTTACATGGGATTTTAAAATCTAAATATCTCTTTCCCTAAGCCTAAGCTATGTTTCTTAGAATTAAAACTTATGTTAGATATTTCAAATAGCGCCATAGAGTAAAGCTAAATGGAGGAGATCTCCAGACAGATTTGTTTGAGTAGACATTGATCGATAATTCCGTGATCAAAGTCAAGAAAGTTTTGGTGGCATTCTCTATGAAAACACAGGTACAGGAATTATGGTTTCCAATTAAGACTAGTCTTTTGAATCTCCCCTGTTGTAGCAGAGCTTATGGTCATAAAGAATAACCTCATAGTTTGTAAACAAATGAGATTGGAGAAAATAAGTTATTCTCTCACTTAATGGATGCAAAAGATCTTCTTCAACAGGATACATGTCATTATCACTTAATGGCAGTAGAATTAAATGAGGTAAAACATATGATTTTCAAGGATTGAGATATAGAAATTATAAAGAACCACTTGGAAGCATTGAAGTATGATGATCTACTAGCAAGGAAGGCACATAATATAAACATTGAGCTGACTTTTGTTTGAGATCCTCTAACTTTTAGTTCAAATCAAACGTTAACAAATCTCGGTTAAGATTTGAGTTTTAGGATTTAATTGTGATGTACTTAGGTTATTCCTACAAGTAATATGCTTGTCTTTAATAGTGAAAAATGGGGCTCCAATGATCTAATAAGTAATGGGGTTGCATAATCCGAAACTCTTTCATGAAAAAAAAAGTGTTGTTGTCTCTTAATGTTCAAGGTATGAGTTGGATAAGGTTTTTTTGTTACAAAACAATTTTAATACTAACAAACATAACTTACATTTGTGCAAGAGATGAGTAGAGAGTTGAATATCTTATGATTGAATGTCCCAAGATGACCACGAGGATAGAAATCATATCATACATACTCTGTAAGGGTTATAAAGCTTGAAGGTTCAATCAATTAGGGGTATTGTGACTTATTAAGGAAATCAAACTAAAAGGAGGAATTAAGGAAACCCTAGGATACAAGAACTTAGAATAGGACCTTTTGAGAGAATACCCAAGGAATTCTAAGTTTAGGGGAAAATATGATTTGGATATCATAATAGACTGAAATATCTTAAGCAAAAATGATAAGATCAAAGAAAAGTTAAGATCATTAGTCTCGTTGTTGATTCATTCAGAGTCCTTAGGATATGTTGATAATGGATATAACTTGAGGATGGATTGATCATAAAAGTTACAAGAGATGAATCTAGGAATTTCTGAGCAAAATTGAGAAAATAGATTCAGTCTACAATAGTCTTGGAAGAAGAAGAATTGATCAATAGTGTTAGAAATATGAATATAATGAGTCATTAAAATATAATTTGGATCATATTTTAAGACTCATTAAGAATGGCCAATCAATTGGATATGACTGAAAGAGACCAAGAAAATCAAGCCTCAATGTAAATCAATCTAAAGAGTTATCTTAGTTAGCGTCAAACTAAGTGATCATGAGAAGATCCAAAGCCAATCTAGAAATGTAATTCATTATTTTTCTCTAATTAGTTTAATCAAGATATGCAGGTTTAATCAAAGCATAATCACAAAACACTCGATCAATGAGAAGAAGATACACTCAAGAGTGTATTGAAGACTTCTAGATAAAGTACAAATATTTGTTAGTTCCACTTGAGGTAGTTACCATTAGACGCACAAGAACTAAGAAAAAGAGCTATTGAAGTTGCAGATTAAATTGATAGAGAGGAGATATGAGTATCTAAGAGATAAGAGTCATATGTCATCGATGTAAAATCATCATCACTCTCCAAATTCAAACAATAATTACACAATGGTTAGTTAGAACCTCCAATGGGTAGAACTTAAAAAAACTATAAAAGCATCTTAAGCCCAAAGAAGGTGTCAAGTAAATACATATTTAACATATGGTATTCATTTATCAGTCGATTAATTAGTGTATTAAAGTCATATTCGCTCAATTAAGTAAGCCAGTCATGAGTTTGTTCTTCATACTATAAATCATCTCAATTACTCAATTGATACTATAAATCATCTCAATTACTCAATTGAGATGTACTCAATGAGCATGAATAGAATATGTACTTAAACATCATTATCCCGTTTATTGAGTAAACATTTGTCTGGGTGAGCTTAATTGTAATGTTAGTTTAAACTAGTGAACATAAATAGAGATGTGTACAAGCTTCATTATGTCTATATATAAGCTTTAGGAAACTACCCAATCTCAAGAGTCTATACTTCAAAGTATATATGTTCATCATGATAAACGTGGCTGTCACCCAAGAGGGGGGGGGGTGAATTGGGTGAGGGAATAAATTAAATCTTTTGAATCTTGTTTTCGAAAGACTGCTTGTGCTTGGTGATAATATTTACGAAGTAGTGATATGCACAAGTCAGTATGTTATGTGATGCAAAATAGAATGTTTGAATGTAAATTTATGCACACATAAATTTATCCTGGTTCGGTCACCCAGACCTACATCCAGTCCCCAGGCTCCACCTGAGATTTTCAATCCACTATTCTTGTTTAAACCGGGCACAAGAGAAGCCTTTACACTTTAGGTTTTACGAGCACGGGTTCACCTAACAACCCACAGGTTTTACACCGGGTTCACCTGCAAACCTTACAAATGCAAGTTTTACGGGCTAACTTGCAACCTATGGAGATTTAGACAACCTCTAAATGCTCCCCCTTACAAATTGTAAGTTTACACTATGTTCACTCTATGAACTGATTGTGCTAAACACTTAAGCTCAAAACTAACTCTCTCTAAGAGTGGATGATGTTACTCACTTAAGTACAATAAAATTACTCTCTGAAAAATATCACAAATCTGGATCTGAGAGTAGTAGAAGATGTGTAGAATGAAGAGTATGATATATCAGATACTTTGTTCTGTTCTCTCTTTTTCTTCCATGTCTTCTCTTCTGAATGAATGTCTCTTTTATACTCGGCTTCATAGGCTTCTGTGGCAGGTTGAATATGAACGTTTGAATAAAGCCGTTAATCCTATGTTACCGTTGAGAAGTGCATCTTCATTAATGTTTAGCAGGGTTGACTTGCTTTATCTCTGAAAAGTAGTCCTGACACCTCTGCTCTGACAAAAGCATTCTGACACTGCATCTCTTTGAACGTTCAGACATTCTGATTGCTTGCGGAAGCAACTTCTCATCCGGAAGCAACCTTACTGAGTGTGCTGCACTTGAACGTTAGTTTAGCAATATAATCATATAGTCTCATGCAGTGGGTGATCCCTAAATCTAAGGAGTATCCGGAAGCACTTCTACATCCGGAAGTAAATTCACTTGATGAGAGATTTAGTTCACCATGACTTGCTCTCGCTTAGTCTATTTCATTCCACCACTCAGCGCTAGTCACTGAGCTATCGGAAGCACTTTTACTTGACGTGGTGAATTCACTGACGCTTAGGGTGAAATCTATTCTATCAGTCTGCGCCAGTCAAGATCTAACAGGAAGCAACTTCACTTGATGTTGCATTTCCGCTGACGCTCGGGGTTATATCTAGTCTATCAACCTGCGCCAGTCTAAATCTAATAGGAAGTGCTTTCACTTGGCGAAGTAGACTTACTGACGCTTGGGGTAATAACTATTCTATTGCTCTGCGCCAGTCTAAGTATAACAGGAAGCGCTTTCACTTGGGGAAGTAGACTCACTGACGCTTGGGGTAATATCTATTCTGTCGTTCTGCGCCAGTCTAATTCTAACAGGAAGTGCTTTCACTTGGGGAAGTAGACTCACTGTCGCTTGGAGTAATATCTATTCTATCGCTCTGCGCCAGTCTAAGTCTAACAGGAAGCAAACTCACTTCCGATTGAAACATAGCTTAGTCTTAAGGTTTTGTGTACCTAATTCTCATGGACTAAGTTATTTCCCAGTGATTTACTTGCTGATGCTGGGGGATGAAAACATTCATCCGCATGCGCAAGTCCTAATCTATCCGGAAGTAGATCTTCACCCGGAAGCACTCTTACTTGGGATCCTATGTTATCCTATTGCTTCCTAGGCACTTGGTTTAATCCTCTATATTTTAGTCTTCATCAAAACTTAAGATTCTAACATTCTCCCCCTTTTTGATGATGACAAACCTAGTTTTATCGATTAAGTTCCTAAGGAAGGATTATCAAGAGAATAAAAGCAATGGATAACAACAAGTAACTCAGACAAATATTATTGACAAGCAGAGGTTACAAGTCAGAGTTATGTAATCAAATAACATATACAAGTAAAGAATGTATACAAATAAATTTCACTAAGTATGAATGAAAATATGCATGAAAACAAAATCAACAAAAATATTTGGATTGGGGGTTAGAGTTTGTGTCTCTTTTTCTTTTCCCTCTCTTTCTGTCTCTCTTCATTTTCCTCACGCTCACTCTGGTTTATCTGGGCAATGATCTCTTGAAGCTCTTTTTCCTCTTTTTCCCTCCTGAGCCTTTCTGATTCAATGGACTCCTCGTATGCCCTTTTCATGTTCTCCACTTCTTCATACCCAGGGAAACCTGTAGCATCATCGAAGTAGGAGATCTCTCCATTGGGATAGTGGACAGCCCGGATTCTCACATTCCATACAGGGAAGTTGGGATCTTCCTCAACTTCCTGGACTTTCCGTTTCCCTTTCCCTTTGCTCTTCCTTTTGCTTTTGCTAATTGGAGGAGTGGGCATGGCACTTGCTCTTTCAGCATCGAGGCAAGCCATCTGACCAAAGGATAGCTTGTCAGTGAATCCATACTTCTCAAATTCTTCAGGAGTCATGTCTTCAATTTCCAATTTGACTTCCTTCAGAATTGGAACCGCTTGGACCACTGGATTTTCTTGCACAACCTGAGCAGATGAAGTTCCTTGCTCAGGTAGGTCAGATGGAGTCTCTTCCTCAGACTCATCAGATTCAGTGGTGGCAACGAACTTCCTGGCACGTTTCCTAGCAACGGCCTTCTTTCTGGGTACACTGAATCCGGCTGCTGGTTCAGATGAGGGAGGAGGATCAGAAGATTGCTCAGATGAAGGGACCTCAGACTCTTGCTCAGATAGTGTAGGAACAGGCTTGGCTATCACAATGGGAGGATGGTTGGGTTTTTCGAGTCCCCACTTCATCCTGATCTCCTCAACAATTTCTCTACTTGTTTTAGTTGGAGGAGACTCTGATGATGTCTCAGGTTGTGAAGATTGTTCATTTTGCCCATACACAACCATATCCCATTGGGGTCCTTGCTTAGCCGCTCTCTTCTGCTGCATGAACCGGACGACCTCTCCTCTTATAAGGCTCTCTGCACCACTCAGCCTCTGAGACTCATATGCACGACGCAGGGCGGCCGTGATATCTTCATCAATCCAGAGTGATGGCTGGCTGAGGGCATCCCTTGTGGCCATGCTTAGACGAAGAGTGGACATAACATTTCTCCCCCTTTTGTCATCATCAACAGGGGTGAGTGCCAGGGATGGAGTGGATGTGGAGGAGGATGGAGGTGGTTCAGGACCAAATTTCTTGGGAGGGGAGGGTGAGAGGGTAGAGGTGGAGGATGTGGGAGAAGATAGGTGTTCAGGAGTTTGAGGAGGGTCGGGGAAGCAGCTGGTGGTGACAAGGATATCCCCATAAGGATGAGTGGAGGAGTATTCTTTGTAGTTGGCGGAGTCAGGGGTAAAGGGTAAATGGTCATCGGAGAGTGGTTGAAGGCGGGGATATTCGCCGTATGGTTGGCTGAGGGGGTGAATGGCTGTTTCAGATCCTATGCGTCTAGGGCTTTGATGGGTAGGGTTGGAGAAGCGGAGTGGAGAGCGTGTAGGGGCACCTGGTCGTGTGGGAATGGGTGAGGATGAGGATGAGGAAGGTGAGGATGAGAAGTTTCTAGGAGAATGGCGTGGAGAGTTGTGAGGTGAGTCTTGGGTTTGGTGGTCATGGGTAGGTGAAGGTTGGGATTGTTGGTCATTGTTGGGTGATGGTAGGGCTTGTTGGTCATTTTGTGGTGGAGGCTGAGGTTGTTGAGTGTTGGGCGGAGGAGGAGGTGGTAGTTGAGGGTGGTTAGGAGGAGGAGGGTTTTGAGGAGGAGGAGGAGGAGGTGGTAAGTTACCTTGTGATGAAGGTTGGGGAATTTGTAGGTGCTGGAGAATGAGGTCTAATTTTGCATCCACCCTGGCAAGGTGATTCTCGAGTTGTCCTATTCTGTCCTCAAGCCGTTGGGTTCGCTCCCCTTGGTGGTGGAAGCCAGCTTCACATTCAACACGGAGAGGACCCACCAAGGAATCAGTCAGTCTCAACAGAAGCTCTTCCTTTATGTCCTCGGCAAAGGCCCTAACAGAAGCTGGAACCCTTGCACTACGGCTTGGCCCAGCATGTGAGTCAACTTCCTGATCTCCTGCTCCAGATGCAGAGGGAGCTGAAGTACCAGAAGCACTACTGGCTTGTGAGCGTGAGCGAGTGGGCTTAGGAGGCTTGAAATACTTGATCCCCATCCTTGCCACATTGGTTGCTCCCACAGGCCTACACTGGACATTCTCTTCTTCCACAGCAGATGTAGCCTTGATCAGATGCTTCTCAAGAAGGAAGGCAATGATGGTGGGATAGGGAAGATAACCTGACTTGTCATTGCTTAACCAGCGCTGAAGCTCTAGGCATATCAACTGCCCAGGGTTGAAAGGCTTGAGCGAGAGGAGTCTAGGGAACCAAGGGTTGTCCAGCAGTGTGAACTCGTTGAAGTTGCCTCCCTTATGAGTCATTATCCGGGAGTAGATGTAGTACAAGAGCCTGTTAGAATCAGACATCTTGGACACCTTTTTGCTGTTGGTGCCATACAACTCCTCGAGTTCCTCCTTGCTGTACTTGTGAGACTCAGGGTAGATCCATTGATTCATATCCTCTTCTGTGATTCCCATCATCTCATTCAAGGTTCTCCAAGTGAACCTGAAGGTTCTTCCTCTTACAGTGGCAGTGAAGGAGAGTTTGTGGACTTGCTCTTTCCCATCCACCTTCCTGTACTTAGCTCTGCCAGAGAGGGATTGGCAAAAGACTCGCAGGACGTTGACGTTGTAGTCCTGGTTGATGCCCAGCCAAGGCATATACTTTTCCAAGTAAGGGCGTAAATGAGCAAACCCTAGTTCATTCAACTTGTCCAGATTGATGAACAGGCCATGGTTGAAGATGGGAATGGATGTCTCAAATTTGGCGGATACACTCTCCAGAGCCCCATCTCTATAAACTGTGAGATCATCTTCTTCCTCAACCCTCTGCCTCTTGGAGGAAGGCTCCTCAGAAAAATGAACCTTCTTCTTCTTTCCCTTTCCCTGAGCATCCCGCTCTTGTTCAGAACCCACTGCCTGTTCTATTCTACCAGAGGTTTCAGGCTGACCCTGAACGTCTTCACCCTGTCCTCGTGATTGCCCAGAACCTTCTTGGCGTTCATGAAGTTCTTCATGTTGTTCTTCATGGTGCCCAGATTTACCAGAATGCTTGTGAGTGGATTTCCCAGATTTCGATTTATGTTTCTTGGAAGAAGAGGTTTTCTGGATGACTGGGTTGGATTCATTCGTACCGGCCATTTTTTTTGTATGAATGTTGTGTAAATAAAGATGAAATGCAAGAAGTGTGAAAAATAAAGAACACAATGGAGAAGATGAAAAGACTTTTCAGAGAAAATGATGCGAGTGAAAAAAGATGTAGTAAAAAGTGAAAATGGAAAATGACTTCTATTTATAGGTAAAACTTCTGAGGATAGAATGGGCATACTCTTTCAAATTTTCACACATTGGGTAACGTAAGTTTTTAAGTTGGAACGACACACCTGATGACACGTGTTGCTTCAGAGAAGGCACAGCGTTTCATAGAGGAAGTTGAAACGTTTTCTGAAGTGATGTGTCCCTTGATCTGACACTGGCGCTCTTGATCATATTGAATTATCATCCAGCGCTAGCAAAAGAGTATTCGGAAGTGATTTTGCTTCCGATTGGACAGACGCTCCTGGTTGCCTTGAGTAGTCATTCAGCGTCAGCACGAGAGCATCCGGAAGTAGTTTTGCTTCCGATGGTACTTACTTAAGATTTAACTTTGAGTGACTCGTTGATGTTCTCTCTTGTGCATCCACAGCGATCAAGCTTTCATAACTAAAGCCATATTTGCGTCAAGTAGAGTTTGTTTGATCTTCTCAATTTCAGGAGCAGTAGCTCTCGGAGCCCAGTATGAACAACAACTCATTCAGATTTGATACATTGCTCTGATCAGGTATGATCATGAAAATTGTTGTTCCTTCGTACCTTCTTTCCTACAAAATAGCAAATGATTTCTCTTTCCCATTTTTCAGTCTCCAAACTTGGATCTGACTGGTCAGTTTGTAGGAAGTATGTGATTCTTATGCACTTAAGAATTATTCACTATGAATATAGCATTGTGAATCAACTATGACTATATGCACATGGCTTCTGATAATGATAGTCATAGATAGCATGTAGAGTATGAACATTGTGTGAAATATCTTATAAGCCATATCATGTTCATGCTTATGATGCTTAATGTAAAATCTCAATAAGTCCATCTTACATTTGCATAGGAGATTTTACTGTTGCATGCTTCAACCTTAAATAATCCCTTGCTTACCCAAGGAGATCTTTTATACTTATCCTTGGCCTGAAGCACTTTCTTAGGAGAGACAGGATTCGCAGGTTTTCTCCATGTGAGTTGAGACATCCTCTCTCTTTTGTCCTTCTCAGGATAGTTGAATGGAACTCTGTGATAGCTTATCCCTGAGACAAGGTCTTTGTTCCTTGTGGTAGCGCACTGCTTCTTATGATTGAACCAGGTAGTTGCAGTAGTTACATCACCACGAGTTCTCTTCTTTGGGACAAGAGGAACTCTTGATCTTTCCTGCACAGGTAAGGCACTAGAAGGGAGTTTTGGTACCCATTTGTACTTGGGTCCTACATAGTTAGCGCTGGACCTTACTTGTCCTTTGGGGATCCATATATATTTATTTCTCACATTTAAATTTCTATTAAAATTGCATGTGTGAGAAATATGACCAGTTCTACCACAATAATGACAGATAATGGGATGATGTTCAGAATCAGATTTCTTATCACTATTATGGTGGTCAGTTTTCTTTTCAAAGACTCTATGTTTATTAACTTTTGAAATTTCAGGGTCTTTCGAAAAATCTTCTTTTATGAGTGGGACTTTGGACTCCTTGGTTGTAGAAGAAGGAATAAGTTCCTCAAGTTCCCTATTCCTTTTTCTTAAGCCTAGAATTTCTTTTGCAAGTTTACAGAATTCACCATGTAGCTCATTATACATATCTTGCAATTCAGAAGTTTCAAGTTTAGGTACCTCATTTTCTTCAGCTTCTGAATCTTCTAGGCGGAGATTCACTCTCTCTTTGCTGATACTAGCTTCTACTACATCACCATCCAGTAGCTCATCAACGGTGGATTCACAAGGAGCACATAGTGAGCTTTGGACAGCCTTAACATCAAGAAATTGGTTAGAAGCATACATAGTATCAAGAGTGTTCCAAATATCTATAGCCCTAGAGCAATGTTTAATTTTCTGGTAATCATTGTCAGATAAACTTTTGTGCAAAATTTGCATTGCTCTAAGGTTTAAGTAAAATAAGCTTTTGTCCTCTTCTGTCCAATTTACTTTTGGTTTGAAATCAGAGTCCTTTTCAAAAACATCCCACATTTTGAAATCAGTGGATAGTATAAAACTTTTCATCCTTCCCTTCCATAAGTAAAAATCAGCATTTTCTAACACGGGTGGGATTGTATGATCAAAACCTTCAAAACACATTTTGTAACCCAAATCAGCCTAGGTCTTTGCACTTGAGATCGTTGGATCCTTTAAACAAGTGACCTTGCTCTGATACCAAATGATAAACGTGGCTGTCACCCAAGAGGGGGGGGGGTGAATTGGGTGAGGGAATAAATTAAATCTTTTGAATCTTGTTTTCGAAAGACTGCTTGTGCTTGGTGATAATATTTACGAAGTAGTGATATGCACAAGTCAGTATGTTATGTGATGCAAAATAGAATGTTTGAATGTAAATTTATGCACACATAAATTTATCCTGGTTCGGTCACCCAGACCTACATCCAGTCCCCAGGCTCCACCTGAGATTTTCAATCCACTATTCTTGTTTAAACCGGGCACAAGAGAAGCCTTTACACTTTAGGTTTTACGAGCACGGGTTCACCTAACAACCCACAGGTTTTACACCGGGTTCACCTGCAAACCTTACAAATGCAAGTTTTACGGGCTAACTTGCAACCTATGGAGATTTAGACAACCTCTAAATGCTCCCCCTTACAAATTGTAAGTTTACACTATGTTCACTCTATGAACTGATTGTGCTAAACACTTAAGCTCAAAACTAACTCTCTCTAAGAGTGGATGATGTTACTCACTTAAGTACAATAAAATTACTCTCTGAAAAATATCACAAATCTGGATCTGAGAGTAGTAGAAGATGTGTAGAATGAAGAGTATGATATATCAGATACTTTGTTCTGTTCTCTCTTTTTCTTCCATGTCTTCTCTTCTGAATGAATGTCTCTTTTATACTCGGCTTCATAGGCTTCTGTGGCAGGTTGAATATGAACGTTTGAATAAAGCCGTTAATCCTATGTTACCGTTGAGAAGTGCATCTTCATTAATGTTTAGCAGGGTTGACTTGCTTTATCTCTGAAAAGTAGTCCTGACACCTCTGCTCTGACAAAAGCATTCTGACACTGCATCTCTTTGAACGTTCAGACATTCTGATTGCTTGCGGAAGCAACTTCTCATCCGGAAGCAACCTTACTGAGTGTGCTGCACTTGAACGTTAGTTTAGCAATATAATCATATAGTCTCATGCAGTGGGTGATCCCTAAATCTAAGGAGTATCCGGAAGCACTTCTACATCCGGAAGTAAATTCACTTGATGAGAGATTTAGTTCACCATGACTTGCTCTCGCTTAGTCTATTTCATTCAACCACTCAGCGCTAGTCACTGAGCTATCGGAAGCACTTTTACTTGACGTGGTGAATTCACTGACGCTTAGGGTGAAATCTATTCTATCAGTCTGCGCCAGTCAAGATCTAACAGGAAGCAACTTCACTTGATGTTGCATTTCCGCTGACGCTCGGGGTTATATCTAGTCTATCAACCTGCGCCAGTCTAAATCTAATAGGAAGTGCTTTCACTTGGCGAAGTAGACTTACTGACGCTTGGGGTAATAACTATTCTATTGCTCTGCGCCAGTCTAAGTATAACAGGAAGCGCTTTCACTTGGGGAAGTAGACTCACTGACGCTTGGGGTAATATCTATTCTGTCGTTCTGCGCCAGTCTAATTCTAACAGGAAGCGCTTTCACTTGGGGAAGTAGACTCACTGTCGCTTGGAGTAATATCTATTCTATCGCTCTGCGCCAGTCTAAGTCTAACAGGAAGCAAACTCACTTCCGATTGAAACATAGCTTAGTCTTAAGGTTTTGTGTACCTAATTCTCATGGACTAAGTTATTTCCCAGTGATTTACTTGCTGATGCTGGGGGATGAAAACATTCATCCGCATGCGCAAGTCCTAATCTATCCGGAAGTAGATCTTCACCCGGAAGCACTCTTACTTGGGATCCTATGTTATCCTATTGCTTCCTAGGCACTTGGTTTAATCCTCTATATTTTAGTCTTCATCAAAACTTAAGATTCTAACACATCATAGGAAGAAAAATGTCTATACTAAACTGAGTATGACAATCTATTCAGTTGATTGAACATAAGTTAGCCCAAAGTTATTTGAACTTAAGAGGATGTAACCTTATAGTTGTAAGGAGGAGTAGCTATTCGGGTGCCCAAGAAAAGTCTTGGGAGGTTTCAAGTGAGTCCGTAAAACCTGAGGTTTCTCACGTGAGCTTGGCCAAACCTAGGAGGTGTCAAGTGAGCCTAGAAAAGTTAGGGCTCTATGTTAGCCCACAAAACTTGAGGTTACTCGGGTGCACCTGATTAATTTGTTTAGAACGCACCAAGATTAATTTGTTGTACATATGTTCTTCTTCTATGATTACCTTTACCTTTATCATTGCATTCTTCTTCTTCTTACATTACTTTGATTGCACAATATTTTTGCATAGGTTTTGAAGGTCAAATTCATTGAATTAATGAATGTTTTGATGATAATTGCTCCTAATTGGCATAGATTCTAACTATTGTACAAATTGTTAGAATTTGTCAGTTAAGGGCAATTTTGTCATATTTAGTTTGACTTATTGTTATTCATCTTTTGATGAACTTTGTGATGCTACCTCAAATATTAATCTTGTGCAGACCAATGAGAAAACATATACTCAAAGAGAAGTTAAAGAGGTGATGGAGGCACACCACAAGAAGGATGAAGCAAAGAAAGAAAGAAGACACATCAAAAATATTCAGCTTCATCTTTGAGGGTTTTGGGCCCTATTTTAGGTTCCTAACAACCCATACCTTTCTAAGCACCCAAGCTCGAAATACTCAAGTTATCTTAGGGTTTTAAATAGAGAATAACTTCTTAGAAAAGTTTTATGACTCAATAGAAAAATAAAATGCTAGACTAATTTACATGATTACATCCATGGCCACCTGATTTGACTGTTCTTGAAAGGTTATGCGAAAAGGTTTATGCAGAACTCAAGACCGTACTTACACCAAGAGCCTTTATGACTTCAAAAAAATGCGACAAATAATTAGGTGATCTGCTTTGAAAATCCCAGAAGGATGATGATTAAAGTTTGGTTCAAAGCTTTATCCGAATCAGAATGTGAAGTAGATTTGACTAGATAACCATGAAATTGATTTTACAAAGTCTTAGGCGCATACAAAACCTCAGATTTTCCTAATATCTATTTAAAACATTGTAAAGAGAAATTAATAGACTCGAGAAGGCAATACCAAGTTCATTAAAAAGTTTTACTGATTTGTTTCCTGCAACAAGCTTCGTCACGATTATCAAAACGTAGGTCTAACAAATCAAACAAAATCCCAAATATTTTCTGGTCAAATTCTCCATTTCAAAAGCAATTATATGAACAAATGGGCTATAAAAAACTTCTAGAGAAAGTTGGGGGGACTGAAAATTAGATGCTACATAAATAACAAATCAAGGGAATCATTAGGAGAAAAGCCTACTTTACACGTGAAATGATCATATAACTAGTATGGGGGCCCATAAATAGTCTTATACAGTGGAAAAATAAATTAACCTACTACAAGCCTTTTCAAATTTCCCAAGCTTAGAGCATCTTGAACTTCAAAGAACTGCATTGTCAAGATGAACTGTAGTTAGTGTAGGCACTTTAAACAGGTAATAGGCCTTCAGAACCATATGTTGATTTAAAATAAAATAATTCTGCAAAACAACAAGCAAGTATAGTTAAGTCTTCAAAGTCACCCAACATGCCTAAGTTCAAGATGTATCAAATCGAACAACAACACAAGTGATGTTGTCTGAACTTCCACGTGTGTAGGCTTGTTTAATAAGCTCTATGGATGCTGCTTCTGCATCTGTTATGTTTTGCACCAAAGACACAGCTTCCTGTATGCAAAGGGTCAAAATAAACAGATTTATTTCAGTTTATACTTTATCATAAAATACTCTCTTCTGATTAAAATATAAGACTCCATTAACTTCATTTTAGAGATTAAAGAAGCCAAATAAACTATCTTCTTAATCAAATTACATGCCACTATATTATATTTTGTCACTTTATAAGTCAGGTAAATTAGTTTGAAAAGAATTACAAATACAAATATTTTAAAATGATTTACTTAGTATCCTTAATCTTTCAAAAAAGCCAATTAGATCATTGATAAGCAGTGGAGTCCCAAAATTGTCTCATTCATAACCATGATTTGCAAATGTGTAACAGGTGTATCAAATGCCTGTCAAAGAGTTCATGCGTGTAAAACACGGATGACAAAAATAAATGGTTGCGAATAATACACTTGTTAGATTTGATTTAAAAAAAATAGGAAAGAAAACAAATCCCTGCCATTTTGCCTCTTGTATTCAGAAGCAAAACACTCAAAAGTAGCTTCTAGCAGACAATCACAGACTTCTAATACGTAAACATCCCATGAGGGAAAACTTCCATTTCTTTTTAATTAATCGTAATGTTGCTGCACTATTGAGATGATTCACAAAGAAATTCAATGTTGTCAACAAAGTTTAGCCAATTTTCTTAGTCTATGTGATAATTCAATCAAAAGTGTCTCTCATTAAAAGTATCACAAGTGGCAGAGGTAATTCACAACATCAAAATAATTCTAATTCATTTCTGGAAAATAGAAAATTTTAAAGTTCAGCTAATATCAAATTCATAAAATAAACTGACCTTGTTTGAAATGACATTCCAAAGTCCATCACTAGCTATTATTAGAAAATCTACACCATCAATCTCTTCTTCCTAAGCCACAACAATAAAGAAAAGGGCAGCAAATTAGCATATGAGAAACAATACAGGCGTAACATCAGGGATGTCAACCTCAATATTTTAGATAACCTGAATTTCTGGATCAGCAACAACAAATTGCTTAAGAAGTTTGTCACCAAATGCACGGGAAACAGCAAGAACACCACCTACCCGCCATGTGCCTATTAAGGTAAGCAGGAGAGTAAGCAACTTACTATTATCAATGCCAAGAAGTTTATGACCCACTAAATTAACCTACACAACAGACCATTCAACCAGACTGACTACAAAATCCCATATTAATTACCGAAAACTGGAAGATGAAAGACTGAGACACAGTTCAGAAAAGCACATGATAAAAAAAACCAAAAGTTAAATAAAAACGAAACAAGAGCAAATATACCTGCCCAAATAACAAATCCCCCCGCCTCTTCAATTCTCTGTCGTTCATCCGATCTATCAGGTTTATGGTCATTTGACAAAGGGATAGCTACAACAAGACAAAGAATCCCATTAAAAAGAAACAGAAAGGAAAGAGAGCTTTATTGACATTTTAACCAGATCACCACTCTAAACTTAAGAAACTGACGTCATCTAAACCCACCTTTGCAAGACAAAGCACTATGTTTCCATTGATCAATATATAATATTTTCTCCCTAATTTAAATTGACTTCTCACACACAACAAAAAAACTGAGAATGCACCAACCTGAACCAGCCCTAGAAGCAACTACTCTGGAATCACCAACATTGGCAACCACAATTCGATCCCCCACCAATACAGCTGTTGATGCAGTAGACCCAGCATCTCTATTATAACCCTTTTCCTCTTTCAGGTAATCAACATCCGTCTGTTTAAAAGCTTCAACTGCAATAAGGAAAAAATAAAATAACTCAGACATGTTTCTCTTCAAGACAGCCCAGATAGCAAAACAGCATGGAACAGAGAACCTCAACCTATCCATATAGAACATGCATTCAACGTCAAAAACACATCTAATCATTACCCTTACTAACATTAGTCAGAAGAACCAGATGATAGTAAAATCACTTAGTTATCTTTATCTTGACAAGCTCCCCTCAATACAGTAACTAACTTTGACTGTTAACTGAAAATTAATAATCCCATTTAAAAATATATTTTTGGGGGGAAGGGTAAGAGAGAGGTCCACCAGACTCTGCTAACAGACCACCCTAGTTACAGCTCACATGGTGTGCCATTTTTTACACCCTAGTGCTACCTCTCTCATTTACACTTTTTTCCTCAGCCCTCCTTTTTCTATGACTTTTTAGCATGACGTGATGCCCAACTAGGCAACTACTGAACATAATATATCAATAATGTTCATATGGTCATACCAATGGCTGTCTTTGTGTCTTTAATAAAGTCAGGATGGCTACTTATATTTGTAAAGAGATTCTTTTTCAGATATTCAGCGGTCCGAGAACCTCCATGACCTGATAAAACAAAATAGTAAGGAGAAACATAAATCTCACAAAAAGTAAACAAAAGAAAGTTAAATGAAAAAGGAAAGAACTGTGCAGAAACATGAGTAAAAGATGTAAATACAACAATCATGAGAAAGAACAACAATGGGATATCCTAATGAGTTGGTGAATGATAGAGCAAAAAGACGTTGTGTGACCCATGTAGCCAACCCCACGTAGTAGGATAAGGCGTTATTGTTGTGGTAAAAAACATTAAGCATGTAAAAAAGGGGCATTCAAAGTATAAAAAAAATAAACAGGAGCATTCAACATACCATCAAAAACAGCAAAAAAGGCAACCATCTGACCATCAACCTCAGATATCCTTGTCTCATAGAAATCCTCCATTGAAGACCTTTTACCCTTGAAACTTGAATATCCATAGCTGAAATTTCCATTTCGACTTCCAGAGAGACAGCTAATAAAAGATGGACTATTTAAATGTTTTGAGGACATAACAACATAAACAAAAAGAAATCTAAGTCTATCAAAAGGACATGTATCATTTATCAAGCAGGAGTGAGAAAAGAAATCTATCATGCCATCTTAAATGATTTTGTAGGGCTATGAAACCCAAAATTAAGGAAAACAATTCCATTTATAAGCTTGATTTCTTCTAAGCACAGATTTTTCTGTTGAGAGATTCCATCAGTGGATTAATGAGAAGAAAATTAACTATTAGGGTGGTGGTTGTATAATAATAATGATGTTCAGAAGTCAGTTGAGTGCTAGTTAGAAGATAGACAATAGAAGGCTATGGAGTTGGGCTACAGTCTAGCATATAAATAGATTCCCCCAATTGTTATTCATTAAACTCATGCATCAAATTAGCTCTATGTCTCTCGTCTCTAATTCTCCCTTCTTTGTCTCAATATTCTGTCTCTGTCTCTATGTTTTTCCTCTCTTATTCTACCAATTTCCCTATTCTCTCTCATTCTGCATTACGATAATACAACAGTGCTAATCAATAGTTCAACAAAAATCAGCCATGAAAATATAGGTTTGCAATCCTTTCATAAATTTTCAAAGGAAGCTCCTCTAAAAGGACATTTCATTGATAGCACAGCTACATATAAGCCAAGTTCCTCCTCCTTAAGGTTTCTGAGAGAAACTCTTGTTACAATTTCTAGCCTTCTGCTCCCAAAAAACTTCAGACACAGTAACCTTCCAAAAGATTTCGTATTCCTTATGACTCCCAAACTCTTGAACAAAACTTGAAAATGTCTATTTAAAACGGATGACTAATTCAAAAGTTTTAACCAAAATGTTGTTCTATAAATGCACTATCTCTACAACCTGCCTATGTGGGCAGCACTCCTACCTTCGAGTCCAGATTAGTTAGTTATCAATAAGCGCCAGATTACTAGTTGGTATTTTCCCATTAAAAAAGCACCATCTGACAGAGGAACAGGAATACAAACAAAAATTCACACATTTTACAAAAACTTCACACAAGAAAGTATTCCAGAACGTCAATTCCCTACAATCCAGTTTGGTCTATACAAAAAACATCAAACTTATTTACTCAAAATTGCAAGGATTCATGAACGTTGAAACCATCATTGAACAAATGACTCCCTTAATTTTCAATCAAGAATGACAAACCATTTGTACAACCAAATAACAAACTTAAACGAATTTCCTATAATGCAAATTAAACCACGACAAGAAACCGTCATATCAATCATATCATATTAAAAACTGCTCCCAAAATCATTGAAAATCCAACATACAAGCATATCATGAAACGAATTAAACATAATTTCATGGCAAGGATTAAGAAACTGCTGTGCACATGGCATGATATGCAAACAAGAGGCCTCATCTCAATCATTCATGATTCCCCACAACAACAAAAAGACGAAAACCCAATAATAATAATAGGAAAATGGGGAAGTGGGGCCCACCTGACGCCACCGCCGCTGAAAATGGAAGTGGAGTCCTTGATGGAGATGAGGGGTTTCAGGGAGGGGGGGAGTTGTACGGCCTCATGGGAGGAATCCGTGGGTGTGGCTGTGGCAGTAGGGGCATTTTCGGAAGAAGAGGCGGAGGAGGAAGAAGGAGTTGCGTCCGTTTCGGGTTTGATCATTCTACCATTTCTGTGTCAGACACCGTAACTACTTCCCTTTCAATTCTTTCTTTTGTCTGTCTTATGTTATGTTATGGTCTTATCGTTTTGTCTTGCTTTCTTCTTCTTGTCTTTGTTTGTTGCTTTTGTTGTTGTTGTTGTTGTTGTTGTTGGTTTCCTCGTTTATTTCGCTTATTTTGTGTTTTCTGATTTTTCCTCTCCTTTCACACTTTTACCCCGCGCAAATTACCGTAATTGCCTTTACTCACTTTCTGTTTCCTATCTTAGAGAAATTCTTAGGTGAACCTGGTGCACCACCTCATTTGTGGTCTGACCACTAAAAACTTTACATGTCATTTAAAATGGATCCTAATCATCCTGCTGATGTGGCTTACTATTAAATTAAAAACTTCCCTAAAATAAATTTATAATTGCCCCATCTTCTCCAACTTCATCCCACTTCATTGGAAAAAAAAAACTGAATCCCCTAAACTGAATCCCTACGTGCGTAGATGTTCATCAAAATCATCAAAGAGAACCCAGAAATCATCTATTGATTATAAAATAAACTGAATCCCCATCTTCTCCAACTTCATCCCTTTTCTAGAAATTTCTTTGGCTTCCTCATGCAGTCTCCTCCCTAATCCTACGGTTGATATAGCACTCTGACGGGAGAAGCAGAAGAAAATGGTATCTCTGAAACTCCAGAAACGGCTGGCCGCCAGTGTACTCAAGTGCGGAAGAGGCATTTCTTAAACACATTGTTTTTGTTCTGGGTTTTCTTTTCTTGGCATAAATTTTTCTTCTTTTTTGTATTATCACTTGGATGGATTGGAAAGTTCACATTTTTTTTCAACATGGTATTATGGCTCACAAGCCACTACTGTGTCTCCCTCTCCCTCCACTCCACCCACTAATTCCATAACACATCACAAATCTTCCCACCCTCCCTCCATCAAAATTACATCTTTCTCCATCCAAACTTTTCCCCAAAGGGTATCCAAAATTCCCTCTTTCTTCTCATTCCCAATCCAAAATCACATCTTTTTTGAAGATGCCACCTGGGTCGTTACTGAATTTCACTCTTCAGCTTTTGATGACTTGTTTTTGGCTTAAAGTTTGAGTCTTTTGAGGTTTTTGGGTCGTTTTAGTGATGATTTGGGAGGAGACTGCGTGAGGAATCGGAAGAGAAATGATACTTCTTTGCTATTGAAGGAGAAGCCTCGTCTAAGATTTTCCCCAATCCAATTTGGGGGGAGACTGGGTTTTCTTTTTGATGAACATGATGAACATGGGATTCAGTTTATTTTTCCCGATGAAGTGGGATGAAGTTGGAGAAGATGGGGCAATTATAAATTTATTTTAGGGAAGTTTTTAATTTAATAGTAAGCCACATCAGCAGGATGATTAGAATCCATTTTAAATGACGTGTCAAGTTTTTAATGGTCAGACCACAAATGAGGTGGTGCACCAGGTTCACCTAAGAATTTCTCTCTTATCTTAATTGATTTATTATTTTTTATGCTAAGTAATTGTTTGGCTTGAATTGCCGGTGTTTCAATTAGTTTGTTGTGATTGCACTTCCTTTAAGAGGATTTTGGTTTACCAATTTGTTTCTAATGCACACGGGATGATCTTAAATCTAAATACAAGCAATAGTCAATTTCAAATGGTTATTTAATTAGCTATTGATTATAATTGGATGACTCCAAGTGATTGTTCGGGAGTTTTCTATGAATCTTAGTGAAACTTTTGAATTCTCATATTTTTTGAAGAAGTACTTGCACAATCAAATCATCACCAAAGTCGTATCTCTTTAAGTAATTTTGACTTAAGCAATCTACGTTTTCTTAATAAAAAACAACCAAAAATAAACATGACTTTATTTTAGTTAATTTTACTTAATATTATCGAAAAACAAAAAAAACAAAACTCGCACGATCACACCCTTTTATGTCAATCCTCATTTACATTTAGCTACATTATAGTAGATAAACCCGTCCGGTTCACCCTTTTCGTAATCCTTGATTAGAATTATGATTTTAACTCTCAAGGCAATTAATTGGTTCATGGTTAAATTGTCCACTATTAAGAACGAATTTTATATATGGTTTTATGGATTTTAAGATTTCAAGATAATTTGATAAATCAAAAGTTTTTTTAATGAATGGATTGCAAAGCAGTGATTTTACCAATTCATATCATTGCTAGAGAGAATGTTTTTAATGACACTGTTTAACGACCAAGAAATTGGTCATTGAAAAAAAAAACATGGTGGCATAACAAGTAATTAAGTGGGCATGTGAAGGGAAACAACGACCAAACTTTTGAAAACATTAGTCATTGTTAGATTTAATAGAAACAACCACCAAAATTTTTAAAATGAAGCAATATGGAACACATAGGAGAACTGTTAAGGTAGAGGAAAGCGAAACAAGCTCTATTGGGAACAGAACTGAAGCAGCCATAAAAATAAGGGCAAAGGTGCAAAAATATGACTAAATTTTACCCTAAGTTGCATTTCTATGACTAAAGTTTCGCAAAGAGCAAAAATACCACCAAACTTGGGATCGAGGTGCAAAACTATGATTTCCGTCAACTATGACGGTGTTGACTGTTAGGTCTTCGACTTGTAGGATGCTAAGTGTGTAATAATGACTATATGGCATGCTGAATAGACTCTTTATTGGTGATATGTGGAATAAGGGGTAAATGTATTTAAAGTAAATGTACTTTGAGTGCAAATATAGGCCTATTGTTAAAATAAAATAATCATATTTTTTGCATTATTTTAAATACATTTACCCCTTATTTTACATAACACCAATAAAGAGTCTATTTAGCATGTCACATGGTCATTATTGCACACTAAGCATCCTACAAGTCGAAGACTAATGGTCCACACCGTCATAGTTGACGGAAATCATAGTTTTGCACCTCGATCCCAAGTTTAATGGTATTTTTGCTCCTTGCGAAACTTTAGTCATAGAAATGCAACTTAGGGTAAAGTTTAGTCATATTTTTGCACCTTTGCCCTAAAAATAATAGAAAATATTAATGAGGGACAATGAAGCATTTCGGGCTAACAACACAAAAGGGAGATCCACTCCACCCAATGTGAACTCACACACATAGAAGGTAAAATACGAAATACTATACTCCCTCCGGTCCTAAATATAAGACCTAGTTGACTTTTTTAGAAAATCCTATAAAAAGGCAAAATAAGTTAATTATAAATTAATTTACCTAATTTTTTCCCTTAAACTAGTTTATATTTTACCTATAAATTAATGTATAATCTAAAAATATATCAAATATGTCATGATTTAATAGTCTATTTCGCAACCTTAACCTCTCCAAAAAAAGTCAATTAGGTCTTATATTTAAGACCGGAGGTAGTATTTCATAGGGTGGAGGGATGAAAAACTTTGGCGAACCAACATTTGGGACTAGATCCATGTGTGAAAGGTAACAGGATCAAATACGACGTTTAAAGGGGTATATTGATTTCTGTGTATTTTTCTGTTATGTGGGTAGCACAATTTATTGAAAAATTAGATAATATTTTTAATAGAAGTAATTGTTTCACTCGTGGGATTACGATGAGTCTTGTTCTTTGTGTGGACATAGTGTAGAAGATTTGCAACAAGTTTTTCGAGATTGTCATGATTCTCACCTCCTCTAGCAGAAGCTAGTGCCCCAAAATAAAATAAGACTTTTTTGGTCTCTTGAATTCTCAGACTAGATATGGTGGAACATGAGGAATACTAAGGGGGTTGAAGGCACCTGGCAGCAACTTTTGCAATCACATGGTGGTTGTGGCGCCGGAGAAATCTGTTTCTGTTTGAACAGAAGAAGGTTCATAATGATGTTATTGTAACTAAAATCAGGGCTATGGTTGAATCTATGAAGTTTCAACAGGACTGAATTGCTGGTACAATGCTTGGTTGGGCTAATCCTATTGCAGTTCATGATAAATGGAGACCTCCTAAGAAGGAATGGGTAAAAATTAATGTAGACAAAGCTCACTCGAACCTCACATCAGCTTCAGCGTGTGGAGTTTTGATTCGTAAAACTATTGGAGATTTTTGTCATGGCTTCTTTCCACGACTAGAGGGAGGAGATGCTCTATGAAATTCGGGCTGTTCTATTATGTTTAAAGCTAGGGTGGGACATGGGATATCGTAAATTAGTGACTAAATCTGATTCTTCAGAAGGTTTAGATCTTATTTCAAAAGGATGAGTTTCAATCCATCATGATTATGTTTGGAGAAGCTAAGCAATTTGTGGACAGAGAATGGGAAATTTTATTCTCTAATGTTAGCTAGGAATGCAACTTTGCATATGATTTTTTTAGCTAAAAAAGGTTTGGAGGCAACACCTGACCTTCATAATTCATATGCACCTGACCTTCATATGGTGCACCAAATACTTGCCGAGTTAGAACTTCTAATGGGGAAGGATTACCATGTGATTTGTATTGCTATAGGATAGTTGTCACTTGTCAGGCATCTAATCAAATATAACCCTTAAAATCTTGTATTTGAACCTCATTACCTTTCACACAGGATCCAGTTTTTAATGTGGTTTTGCCTAAGTTTTTTATTCTCAAACCTTAGAAAATATGTTTATTAATTAACGTGAAGTCCTGAACTCCTTTGTATGCGTTCACACTTATTCCAGTTCCAATTAATTCCCATGCATTGCACCTCTCATATCAGAATGCATCTTTATCTTCTGATTAAATTAATTGCTTCGTTGTGCGTTGTATCTGTCATCCCAAGATGCACATCGATTGTGGTGAGCTCTCAAGAGTCTCTCATCCTTCCATAGTTCCATCCCTCCTATCCTTCCAAGATTTCTTCTTCTTCTTCTTCTTCTTCTCTGAGCTTCGTCGGATTAGGTCCTTTTCCGACGGCCGGTTCTTCCTCTATGGTGAGCCCATCATTTGAATCTCGGAGATGGTCCTGTGACGTCAGCCTTCGCAACACTCACAACAACTTAGCTTCTTCTTATGCTGTCCACAGTACTGTTATAGACTCCAAACAAGAACAATACAACATTCAATAAGAAGAAGAAGAAGGCGAGTGAGAAGTTGGGGTTTTGGGCAATGTGACTGAGACTAACAAAATTGGAGAAATTTTTGAGGGAGAAGAAGAACAAGAGGAGATTTCAAGACGATGGAGGACCACATAGATCTCGATTCCCAAGCTAAGAAGACAACAACAATGTCAACGATTTTGAAGGAAATTTCGGGTACTTTCTGATTTTCGGGAGGTTTTCATTTTGTATGATGATTTTTGGATCAAACCCTTTTTCCTATTTCTGATTTGTGGTAATCAACTAAAGGCGGGCTTAATACTAGTATTGACTTTTGAATCAAGAGAGCTGTAGGGTAACTATTCTGAGTCTTAAAGTAAATTATTCAAGGGTTTTAGATTTACAATGAGGTATGATATATTGAACTTCCTCTTTGTTGATATGGGGCTGACTGAGAAAGCGGAGTAAGATTTGTGAGTTCAAATATTGACCTAATCTTTGAAATTAGTACTTAGGGTTTTTCTCCTGTTGGTTTCCTTTGATATGTAGAAACCCACATGCTAGAATCTTTATTATCTTATAGTGTGTCCATTACAACGGAGAATCACTTTAAGCACCAACAAAGCCTAAGTTATATGGTAAATTTGATCAGAGAGTTTAGTTACTGCTACTCTGATTTGGTGATATATCAGGGCAAGATTTCAGTTGGTCAAGTTTTGGATTAGTTTAAAAACGGGAGATTAAAAATTATCTTTGAAAGATATCTCCGAGATCCATGGATATTGAGGTGCATGATTGATATTAGGAAATAAGAATGCTAAGAAGAGTTAAGATCTGATTTTCAAATTATTGATTGTTAAATCCTAGAGTTTCTGTAGTTTTGAAGTTGATTTTAGAGTAATATTGAGTGTTGAAAATGAGGGAAATTAAGATTGTTTTGTGGAATTGTTAATTGATAGTCTCTGTAGTTCAAGGAAAATGTGGCATTGCTGGAATTTAATTTCAAGCAGCGAATTAGAGATTGGTTGAGACAAGTGTTTGGGGTTCTAATGTGTTAAAATCAAATCGTGATTTTTTTTAGTTTCCATTCTTTAATATTGTGTGCCTCTTTTTCTTCCCTTTTTATTATAGTATCCTTATTTTCTTTTTCCACTCTCATTGATTAAAAGAAATATGATGTGTGATTTATCTAAAATTTAATGCTATTAGTGGTAATTTTTGGACGTTATCAGCGGCATAACTTCTCGATCTCCATATTTTCATATTTTTCCGCTTTTGGGTTACCATTCTTCTGTAGTCTCTTCTATACCTGACCTTTTTATATTGTTTTGCTCAGAGTTATGATTTTCTCTGGAGTATTACAGAGTATATTCCATTTTTTGTTGGTTTAGAGCATCACGAATACCATCATTTTGTTGGACGAAACTGTCAAAGCATTTTCGGTTAGTTTCCACCTACTGTGGTAACATCTATGGGACTAACGTGAAATTTCTATTGATGATTTCTATTGCAGTGACAAAGCATTGCTGAGCTTTCTAAGCAATTTTAGTTTTGTAGTGATTTGATGATTTCTATTGCAGTGATGTCATGATTTTTTTGAGAATTTCTAGGAAGGATGGAGTTTATTTGGAGCTGAATGTAATGTGAATTTGCTTATGCGTGTGGTTATGATTGTGAGACAAAGATAGAACAGCCAATTATCAAAAGAAGCCAAAGAGCTCAGGATTCTTGCAGACTCATGAAATTCTTAAACCCTTCAGGAACCTCCCCAGATAATCTATTCTCCTGCAAAGCAATGACTTCCAGATTTGGCAATCCAGAAAGCTCCAATGGTAACTCTCCACTAATATATTGGTTGCTCAATTTAAGTGTAGTTAGCTGAGTACCTTTTGTGTGAACTCTTCTTTACAAAGTTATTTCAAGAGACATCTTTTTGCAGATTTTGAAGATCTCAAACTCATATACACCCTCTTCACCATTTCCCTCTGCATCTTCTTGGTCATCTCCATTTTCTTGGTGACGGCGTAGGCAACGATAGGCGGTAGACAATGCAAACAACGGGTAGACAGTAAGCAAGAGAACTGGTCGCAATGTCCCCTTCCATATACCTCATAGAAGCCCCTTTTGTTTCCCTTTGCTTATTTCTCTGCGCTTTTTTTACCATATTTCTCTGCATTGAACCTTCTGATTTTGTAATGTGGTTTTTTCTCTAAATGTTTATTTGGTCTCAAAAGGAATTCTTATTCAATTATGTTTTCTTAAAAAATTGTTGCAGACTTTAGAATAAGTAAGGATTTCGCTTCAATATGGACTGCTTTGAGGAAAAATTAAATGTTCTATGAAGTCAAGGTAAACCAAAGTAAGTGCTTTAAATTTTTGCAGACTTGAGAATGTGAAGAGGTTGAGAAGCTTTTTGTCATGGTAAACTGAAGTTGATGATAGTGAATATATGCATTACTAATACATTTCTAATTTCCATTTAGATGGCTTTACTCTCTTCAGCTACTCATGTGAAAATGGGATCAAGGGACTCTGTTATCACCAAACAATCACACATGTACGCCATCAAGTCTTTGCAGAAGTACTAGAAATTGGAATTTGTTATATATTTGCAATGTGTTTGGTGTCAATTACATGCAACATGGTGTAGCAATGGTTTTAATGAATGTGGTTGATTCTCGATTAAGTTGAAAAAATTATATAGAATATAGATTTTTTTTTAAAAAAAATCATTGACATTAATCATAAATACGACATGGTGAAGGAAAATAAATTGGAGATATTTAAACTATTTAAATATATTAACTTTACTATTCAATATAAACGCATAAATAGGACAAAAAACAATATACATCTGAACAAGGTTTTGACCAATTTATTTGTTTCGGATAATGAAAAATTGCGAATTAATTTGGGAAAATTAGAGTAAAGGTCTTACTTACAGATATTTATATAGCATGAGGATCTAGAAATTGAAATTATTTGGAAAGATTAACCACAAAAATTATTAGTCCAAGTGAACTTTTGGATGAGGAGGTGTCTCAAGGAAATTTGATTCTTTTTTGGGGTGGGGATTTGAATGGCGGTGGTTGGGGAAGAAGTTTGACTTTTCTTTTTTTTATTACAAGACTTTTCTTTTGTTTTTATGCATGGACAAGTTTAATTATTTGCATTTAGAAATATTACATGTAATGACCCGGGGTGTGTGGTTGAGTGACAAGGACTCATTCACCCTTAACCAATTGTCTGAGGTTTGATCCTTGGAGTCGGGTATGGAGAAACGTAGTCTCTCACTTGTCGAGTGGGGATACTTGATCTTCGATAAAAAAATATTACATATAATTTAAATTGAAATTATTTAGAAAGATCAATTGCCAAAAATATTTAGTCCAAGAATATTTTCAGATGGGGAGATGTCTAAGGGAAATTTGGTGGGGAAAGTTTGAAACGTTGTTCCATTTTTCTTTTTTTTTACATGGTCAAGTTTGATTCTCCATCAATTTTAAAATTATACATTTAATATAAATTTATATTTTTTTAAAACAATTCATTTGTAATCATAAATATTGCATGAAAGTGATATTTACATAACAATGGTTTGATAACATGTTAAATATCATTTTTAGGTGTTTTAAGAAGATATATTTAGGTATGTAAAAGGTCAGTTCAAAAAAGGTATGTAAAAGGGGTATGGACTATGGAGTATTTGTTTTCATAGTATTCCCTCCGGTTGTTATTATAAGTCATCAACTAAAGTTTCTCATATACCAATAAAATTAGTTAAATGCAATTCATTTGTCATAAAATTCAAGTAATTTCTAATACTACCCAAAATAACTATATTTATTCCCAAAACTATTAACTATTACTCTCTCCTACCATCCTATTAAATATGAGTATATCTGAAAACAAATAACTAATACACATTAAAAACCATGGAATGACTTAGAAAAAAGACCAATAAAAATTGGTAGTGGTGACTTAACAAAGATCCGAGATAGTAGTTTAAATATTACACATGACATAATTCTATTTTGTTTTCTGGCACATATTGAATTGTTGTAAAAAGTGGTTTAAAATATGAATTGAGTAGCATTTTCTCTTACAAAAAATTTAGATAGTTCACAAACTTTTTCCTTAATTATGTAGATACTCTACAAACTTTTTCCTTAATTATGTAGATACTCTACAAACTTTTTCCTTACCCCATTTAACAATTTCTAAATCTATTCGTCTCCTAATATGACTTTTATTCACTTGGAATATCCAAATACCTTCATCTTCAGACGATATGTCATTTTTGATGAAAAATAAAAATATTCCCGCGTGCTTCACAACGGTAGGCCACTTGAAAATAATAACAAAGCTATCGAATTGGTTTGTTAGTTGAATACTTCACACACAAATATCATTTTTATAAAAGGAAAAAACTTACCTCAAGTACTTGACCTCAATTACATCCATTACCCAATAAGAATTTGACACATGTCCAACTAACCTCATACACAACTAACACATGGAGGAGAGAGAAAAGGAGGAGAAAGTGGTGTGGGTTAGTTGGACATGTGTCAAATTCTTATTGGCTTACTGAATGTAATTGAGGTCAAGTACTTGAGGTAAGTTTTTTCTTTTATAAAATTACCAATTGAGATTTAGGAGAATTGTGGTCACATTGTTAAAAAAATTCTAAATAATTGTATAAGAAAAAATTCAAAATAATAGCGAAATGATGAATATGGAAGAATTAGTATTGCGAGTTAAAGTAGCATTGTAATTAGTTCACAAAACAAACACAACTCATTGATAGAAACTTAGGTTTTGACATTAAAAAGGGTTACAAATAGCGTAATTGTATTACAACCCACAATTTCTCAATTGCAAATAGCGTAAACCCTAATTCCTCCGCCTTCAACAACAGTCCTGCCTTCTCCACATTGCTCAGCACCTTCCTCTTCTCCACACTGTCAATTTCTCTTTTAATGAGAAATTGTATTACATTTGAGGAGAATGATTTTAATGAGTTGGAGATTGATGATACTAATTTGAGGGTAAGAAAGAGTAATAGAAGTAACAGTAGTAATGGCGTTGAAGAAGATGAAGGAAGGTGGTGGTGTAAAAATAAAATATTAATTATTTTATAATATGATATACAATTAAAATAATTAATATTATAAAATACATTTGCCACATCAGCATCCTAATAGGTCTGCCAAGTCATCCAATTTAACACAGTCAATGCCACATAGGACAATTTAACAAAGTTTAAAGCTTCAGGGACCAATCCTTCTAAACTAAGCAAAGTTCAGGGACCAATATCATGCATTTGAAAGTTCAGGGACTAAAACCAAAATGAAGTGAAAGTTCAAGGACTAAAAGTTGGTTTAAAACCCATTTAAAAACTATTCTAAATTTGTTGTAAGTGTTTGCATGTTCTAATTTTAAAACCTAGGTTGGGCACTAAACCTAGGTTATAAAATGTATCCAAACAAGCTGTAAGTTTAATTTTCAAAACAGCTCATAGCTAATAGTGATATAATTAAAAAACCTAGAGAAAATAGATGTTAAGAATTTGTGCTTAGTTGTCCTAAAATAAATTCTCATTCCGTTTCTAAGTAAAAGAATAAGCAAACTTTTTTGTAGATGCTAAAAAAACTAAAACAAATCACTCTACAAATTTTATGTTTACTCGTATACAAACTAACTTGACTTATGAGGTATAGTATAACATGATAAAATGTTATAACTAAGTGGTTTGTCTTCTTTAATCTTCTCAAATATATTAAGAATGTGTGGATATCTCTTTCCATGCATGATACAAACTAATGTGTTTATAAGTTGAGATGTAAAACAACTAAAATCTGGGGTCCATACTAGTTGTATATAAAAAAGATATCATTTGTTATTAATGACCTTGATTGTAATCGTATTAATGACCTTGATCTCAACTTGTCAAATTCATAGAAATCCTCCTAAATAGCAGAAATAAAAAACAGTGATATGACAATCAATAAATCAAATTTGATCTTAATCTGACTGTAATACACAGGAATAGAAAATTAGGTCAACCTAGTGTTAATGGGCTTACATAGACGCAAGCCCAGATTCCAACACATTTCAAAACCATCATCATGTGCTATGTACATGTGCAATTAGTCTACCTATTGTCATTAAATTATAGGCTAAAGTATACTTTTAGTCCCTTATGTTTGCATCAAATTTCAATTTAGTCCTTTATATTTGGAAAGTACATTTTTAGTCCTTTTTTGTTAACACCGTTAGTTTAACTTAACGGAAAATGCTAACTTAACAATTTTAAATTGTTATTAAATACTGAAAAAATGTTCAGATTAAAATATTTGAGTGTAAATAATCTTATATTTTCAAAATTTATCATTTTTGGTCCAATTTCATTATAAAATAATCATTTAAAATTGTTAAGTTAGCATATTCCGTTAAATTTAACTAACATTGTTAACAAAAAATGATTAAAAGTGTACTTTCCAAACATAAAGGACTAAATTGAAACTTAATGCAAATAGACCAAAAGTATACTTTAGCCTTAAATTATAATATGTCATTCCTTTTTTTTTTGGATAACTCCTATCTTTTCTACCTTCTTTTGCAATGTACATACACAACTATAAAAACTAATATACTTTTTATTTAAATTTTTGCAACTCAAACTTATTTCTTTCTTTCCCTTCCAATGTTCTTTGTCAATTATATCTTTCATGCAACGCGCAACAAACCCTGCTTGTTTTGAAACTAACATACCAAGGTAATTATATTTTTTACCATAACATACCAAGGTAATTATAAAACTCATGGAACTTGTCATCTACACATATAATGCTAATTTATCTCAAGTGTCATTGAGCAGATAGCTCCTCGGCTGTGAACAAAACCTTCGCACGTCAGAAGTATAACACGGTACATGAACTAGTGTCAAACATCAGGAGTACATAATAGGATCCTTGGAGGATAATATTTAACAAGCCCCTTAACTTATTTAAAAAAAGTATCTGATATACTTTGGGAAGATCACAAATAAATACCTCAGAATGCCCAAAAATACAAGGAACTTAAACTTCCAAAAAAGATAAGTAAGGAATTTAAATAAAAATTAACAATTGAAATATACAACAACTGGAACATACCAATTAACAATTGACTGGTTCACCTTAATTGTCCTTGTGGAATTTGAAGTTCCTTACTTACATTTTGGATGTTTGAGTTCCTTACTTGTCCTTTTGAATATTCAGAGGTATTTATTTGTCATTTCCCTTATATCTTTCAGCAAAGAATATATTAAACCCCGAACAAAAATTAAACCCATGGGGATCCACTTCTCAGGTGTCAATCATAACTAAAAAAATGCACACATGAACTAAAAAATACACAGCACTATCACGCTGATGTAGCATTTCTATTTAGAAAAAAAAAACTCAAATTCCGATTCAAATTTAAATTAATAAGTGCACTGAGTATTTTCTGTGTTTTTGTCATGATATGTAATATAAATAAGCATAAATAAATCCAACAAAATTGATGTTCGTTCTTATCTCTTATCTATCTATTACTAACTGAAAATATAATGCACTAAAATCATAATTCCTCCGGAAACCATCAGAAAACTCTATTCTTCTTGTACAAAACTCTATTCTTCTTGGACAATGGTGCCTTTCTCGCTCACATAGATTCCGTCAAGAAACTTGCGGATATCTTTATTTTTGACATGGCACTTCTGATTAATGAGAGCTGCAGAACGCGAGACCAGCTCCACATCATTTCCATCAAGTACAAGCTCGTCCTTAACTTTCTCAGATCGAACAATAGAGACCCCTTCAAGCATGTCCACTTTCCTCACCTTGAAACAAGGTAAGCCAATACAATATCAAATACAATCACACAAACACAAAATCATATACTACCCCTTACCCTTTATATATGGTCATATTAACTAGATTGTAATATTCTAAAGGGTAAAGGACCTAATCTGCCCCCCAAGTAACCACCAAGGAGCGCTGAGCACCCTGAACTAACAACAGGCCCGTATCTAGACTCCAAGTAACCAAGGTGTTTAAAAACTACCCTGGTTGGACGGTCAACAACGTTTGACCGTTACTATGCCTATGTGGCTGCCACGCGAGCACCTGCTTTGCCACCTCTGTTTGCCACGTGTGTATTTTAAATGGACCTAATCTGCCCTCCAAGTAACCACCCAGGAGCACTGAGCACCCTGAACTAACAACAGGCCCGTATCTGCACTCAAAGTAACCAATGTGTTTAAAAACTACCCCGGGTGGACGGTCAATGACGTTTGACCGTTACTATGCCTATGTGGCCGCCACGTGAAAGCCTTGTTTTTCACTCGGCGCCTTGTCATCGCCATGTAAGATATGTTCATGTGGGTCCCACCTATAATAATAAACAATTTCTCTCTCCCTCTTCATCACTATCACCACAGCCCCCCCAACACCCACCACCTCTACCCACGCCACCCCCTCACCTCCCCAGTCCCCACTGCCTCACCTCCACAGCCCCCACCCACGCCACCTCTGCTTGCCACGTTTGAAGGGGGTGGTGTGGGTGGGGGTGGTGGGTGTTGGAGGGCTGTGGTGATGGTGATGAAGAGGGAGAGAGAAAGTGTTTATTATTATAGGTGGGACCCACATGAACATATCTTACGTGGAGATGACAAGGCGCCGGTTGACAAACAATGCCTTCACGTGGTAGCCACATAGGCATAGTAACGGTCAAACGTCAGTGACCGTCCACCCGGGGTAGTTTTTAAACACATTGGTTACTTTGAGTGCAGATATGGGCCTCTTGTTAGTTCAGGGTGCTCAGTGCTCCTGGGTGGTTACTTGGAGGGCAGATTAGGTCCATTTAAAATACACACGTGGCAAGCAGAGGTGGCAAAGCAGGTGCTCGCGTGGCAGCCACATAGGCATAGTAACGGTCAAACGTTGTTGACCGTCCAACCGGGGTTGTTTTTAAACACCTTGGTTACTTGGAGTCCAGATACGGGCCTGTTGTTAGTTCAGGGTGCTCAGCGCTCCTTGGTGGTTACTTGAGGGGCAGATTAGGTCCATTACCCTATTCTAAAACACAGTTCAACATAGTTAAAAGTAATATACGTGTAAGAGATATGATCTCCTTTCTCAAAAGTGCCCTCATTTGTAAATAGTTAAAGTAGATATAATAATAATGATACAAGTGTCGAACAAGAATGTGAAATATGAAATAAATTCTGTATAAAAAAATAAATTGAGCGTAAAATAGGAAAAATAGGAAAAGATGCATTTATTGTTGAGAGAAACTAATACCTTATAAAAAAGAAAGTAACTCATTCAAATTTTTGTACCTTGTATAGAAGGTCTGAGAGTACAATATAACAGCCCATAATAATGGAGCTAGATAACTAGTTTATGGATATATATGAAAATTCGTTCAATTACATGCAACAAATATGTGTTGCTTTTTATCCAGAATAGCTTATTTAATCATGTCCGCTAAAACTATCCATTCCTATGATGGAAACCACATGACATAAATAAACAGTCCAGACACCATGGGGTAACATTATAAATTTGGAAAAATGGATTGAATTCTACTATTAATGACCAAAGTGAATACCCAATCTCATTCCTATAGGGAGCATATAAACAGGCAGGAAGCTAAACCAAGCTTCTGTATGCTAGCTAGGAAAAGTGTGGTAGTAGAACAAAGTGATAATGTTAAGTACTGATTCATTGATTCGTGAATTAGATTACATAATTGGGCTTAAGAGCATGTATTTAAAATATAATGACAGACTTTTTATTGCCTTCTTAGTTCTCACAGCACAACAGAACAAGAAACTGAGCAGTAGATATCAAAGAGAAACTGCAATTTTCGTAAGGACTACTGCAATTATAAATATATGTATATTATCGTCAGGGCAATGACTATGGAATACAACTAGTGGACACTAAATTACAGCCATAATACCAAAAGCTCAGACAGCAACATTTACATGGCCAGAATTAAGACTAAAAATCACGATGATGAACAACTAAGAAATAGGTTCTGCTTAATTGCTCAATGAAATAGCATGAACAAATGAGCAAAAGAGCATTATTGACATATACTGAAGCAATTGCATTGTCTTCCCTACAGAACAATAACAAAATAACACTACGGGACACAGTAGAGAAAAATAAAGAACACCAATCTTTCCTCAAGATTACTGCACTTAAATAAATCTACCTCAACAAAACAGTAAGAGAAGTATTCAAGGCAATAACACCAAATAAATACAACTATCAGAATCAATATTAAAAACTTCAAACTGCAACATTCACAAAGCCAAAATCAATAAACCTAGGACAAATATAACAGGAGAGGACACAAATTTCCCATTTATAAAACAGAAACGACAGAAAAATACCTTCTGTATTACAAAATTCCAGATAAGTAATTTGCATGGAAGTGTGCTTGGATTAACTTATGGAAAAGCAACTTAAATATAAGTCAAATTGTATTATAAGATTTATGTTTGGACTAACTATAAAAAAATGAAGTGACTTATTTTCCATATAAGCTATCAACTTATTAAATACCTATTGTCAACTAGTTAAAATCTCCTATTTTAAGATACTAAAATTCAGAATATCCTACCACCAGTACTAAATATAAGATCATTTTCCCAAATTAAATTAGATTAAAGATATTAGTTAAATTAGTTATTAAGGCATGATATTACCAATTGCCTTGGAAGAGATTCATAGATTCAACAACTAAACAACGAGAATAACACATGAAATGAAACAATCTCAATTCTAAACACTAAAATCCCTTAAAAGTGGGTCCACTGAAAATAGTGAAAATGGAAATTACCTTTTTCTCCCCAAGGAAGTTACGGATCTCAATGGAGCGATTGGCATTAGTGATAGAAGCGTTGATGGGAAAATGCGCATACACAAACCTCATCTTATAGCGATACCCTTTGGTGACGCCGGTGATGAGATTGGCGACATGGCTGAGGGCAGTTCTGATGGCCGCCGACGTCTTGCGAGACCCAAACCAAGCGTCAATCTTCAGCTTCTTCTTTCCGCTCTCGTCCGCGATCAGCTCGAAGTCAAGATTCAAGTGCTTGAAATCGCGCACCAGCCTGCCACGTGGCCCCTCCACCTCGATCACCTTGGCCTGAATTTTGATGGCTACGCAGTCGGGAATATCCATGGCGTCCGAATTCAGAATGGTCTTCATCTTTAGTGCTCTACGGGTGATCACTCTGGTGGTGACGGAGACTCGTGAGAAACCCTAGAATTTGTCCTCATATATGTACACACACGCACACTCATATAGATGTCATTAGTGTTACTAATTTGTTGGGGTGGGAATAGCTCAGGCCGGCTATCAGGGGCCTATGACTTGGACCGTTAAGGCCTTGGACCGGCCTCCTTATATCCAGGTCAGGCTCATGCCCAGGCTTTTTCTTTTGAACTGTTTTGCTTAACAGGCCAGTCTCAGGCTTGAGAAAAAAGCCTATTAGCCTATCAAGCTGGCCTATTAAGAATTTAAAGAATATTTATTTAAATAAAAAATTATGTTACTATATTTTAATTGATGTTATTTTTATTAATTCTTAATATAAAATCACAATTATATCATCTTCTATTCTAGTGTGTTTATTGTCTCACATTCTCTAAGCATTCATTCAAATGATGTTACCCACCATTCATATTTCTAAACCTTTTATTGAGTATGTTTAATTAATCAGGCCTCCTAACAGGCTAATAGTCAGGTCAGTCTAGGCCCAGGCTCAGGATTAAAAAATTGTCTGTAATAGGCCACAGGTCAGGCTCAAGACGATCCATTATACCACAGGCCAGACCATTTTGTGACCAGGTCAGGCCAGGCTTGGACCATTCCCACCCCTACTGATCTGTTTGATGGACGGCCAAGATGGAAGCTGAGTGTACGACATAGAATAGATGAGACTAGATGAGGAATTGTTTTTTTAATTATTACACATTAAAGTAGAGTACTGAAGGACCTTACGTTAATATACTTCAAATTCAAATATAAAAAAGTTTACCAAATGGGTTAAAGTGCAATTTTACCAAATGGATTATTGTCAGAGTTTACCAACTGACCTTTTAAAGAGAAACATATTTACCAAAACCTTCTATTTTAGGTGAAAAAGTTTGCCCTTTAAAAGTTCGGTTGATAATTCTGCACATTTTTATTGTCAATATTGTCAGCTGCAACTCTAGCACTTCTTCATTAGTAAAAATACACTTTAACCCCTTATCATTCCATTTTCAAATTAATGATTCACAACCAATTCTAAATAGTTTTAACAAAATTGCTATGACCAACTTGAAAATTATTATGATAACGTAAATCTTAATGTGGAAGTTGTTAGTTGCTATGCTCAGTTCGCAAATCGTCATAGTAAAGTTGTGAATCCCTATGTCAAAATTTTAAAACCTTTATCTTAGATTAAGGGCAAAATTATTTTTTTAAAGAGAGTTAAATATCATTCTGATTAATAAATTATTTTAAAAATATCAATTTATCCAATGAACAACAAAAATTCTCATTTTAACTCTTTAAAAAAATTGATCCATTTTATCCAATCAACTACGGAAACATACTAAAATACTCATCTCTCCATCATCTTCAAGCCTTACAACAAAAGATTCCTCTAATTATCAAAAAAAAAAAAAGATTTCTCACCATTAAAGCTTGACTGCAAGCTTGATTTCATCTGATGAAAGATTGGAATCAAAGCTTTTTCTATCCAATCTTCAATGCTTGTTTGGCCTAACCATACCCGTCGTGTGATCATGCCTAGTGCCTCCTCTTGTACTTCAAGTGACACCTCACCACCTCCTATGATTGTAGAAAATCTCTTTGATCGTATGAGAAAAACTCCCGCGAATTAAGCTGAAATCCACGGGCTTGAATACAATGGCGTCATCTACAACATCCAAAAGGTTGTGGATTATGGTGGGTGATCTTAGATTATGATGAAGAACTCTCTTCTTCATGATCTATTGTGAGGTCACGAGAATTGAGTGATCCATCTGCTCTGTCTTTCTCTGCATCTACAACTTCATTTAGATCAAAAGCTAAACCAGAACTGATCTCCTTCCGGGTTTTTGAGGTTTGTCTTCATCTGAAAACCAATTTGGTCTACGTTTGGATTCTCTTGTCGATAGTGCTAATAACTAACCTCTCAAGAGGTAAATGGGTGGCAAGTAACAAGGTATTTACATTAAAATATAATTCAGATGAAAGTATAAATAGATATGTTTGGTTGCTAGAGGTTATAGTCAAACATATGAAATAAGTGTGATTTGGCCAACAATGTTAACTTTGTGGATTGTGACTATTAAAAATCAACATTCTAGATCATCCAAATTTTAGCATCACAGTGGTTTTAAAAGTTCATTGGTATAACATTCCAATAGTTATTCACTTATTTGTGTTGAACACATTGGTAGTTATCCATTTACAAAACGAGTTTTTCCTCCCGTGCGTTGCACGAGCTACATATGTATCATCTAAAATTTGAGTATACATTTGTACTGAAATTTAATAAAGTATGATTTTTGAGACTTAATTTTTTGAATATATTTCATATCAAGTAGCTACACCTATCATGCATTCGAGTTTTTCCTCCCGTGCTGAAATTATATTTGGCAACCACAAAGAACAAAAAATCAACCAAGACTGGTGATACATGTATAGCAAATACCAAAGTAATAATTCAAAAGTTGACAATAAGAACGTACAAACATCATGAAAGTAATAGCATAAAAAAGCAACAATAATTTGAAGAAGCCAAACTAATTCAAAACAAAATTAATGTGACAAATCTTATGCGACATTAGTGAAATAAAACATTCGTGTTTCCCACGCTTCGCATGGTTGGTTGATAATAAGGCATTTTAATATTTGAGTAGTATATGATAACTTTAATGATATAGAGTATTATGAGATAAATCATTTAAGTAATCTATCAAAATTTTAATAATTATATAGATGAAAATTGAAGAAATCATTGGAGGATAAAGCTCTTAAAATCTGCAATTCTCTAAGAAAGCTGAAAATATAATAGCTAATTCAATTAACATACACAATGAAAATTGCATATACCGTTGAGGCAAATAGAGTTTGCAAGATGCCTCAACCCTCAAGTTTTAATTAATGTACATCAATAATACCAGCTTGATAGAAAATACTATGGGAGTTATGTCAAACACTTTACAATAAGTCAGATTGTGAATTTAAAAAAATGCATAGCATGGTTTACCCGACTGGGTTAAATTCACTATTCAATATAAATGCCTACAAAGAGTCATCACTTACCGAAAACAAAATAGACATGCTCCGCAATATCCAGTAATGTCTCCAAAAACAAAGCAGGCGACAAAAGATCATGCAACCTGAAGAAAAAAATGTTACTGCACATAAGATTTTTTAATGATATATCTTGGTTACTATAGTAGAAGCTGAAATGAACATGACTGGAAATAATGTTGTATGCTCAGAATATATAGCAATTAGCATAACTGGTCTCAAAACCAACGATTAAAGTGCAGTAGGATATAAAGAAAGAAGCTCTTTACAAAATTTTACCTAAAGCAATACAGTAAAAAAACCTCAAGTTGTGACAGCACAGATGATCATGACCAACTTCAAATGACTCAAGAGCAATAGGCATACACATTGGTGAAAACTTCTCTATGTATATAGGACTTTTTGATTAAGACTGCTGCCATTCACTGTCACCCCTTCAATAACTATTGCCAATCTTTGATGTTGTGAGTCTAGTACCATTGCAAAGGCCTGCTTCCTGGTCAATGTTTCTAAGCAAGTTCCCACCTTTAGCAATGAGCATGTTTCCACCCTAGAAATAAAAACCTACAGAAAATAATTCCCTTAAGTTGAAAATTAAAATCATTAGGAAAACCTTTTCATGCTGCTCCATGATTTTACAACAGAAATAAAGACCTGCAAAAAGAAATTCATATTCAAAAATCCTAATCAAACATAATCTTGTGAAGTCTAATTGAAAGAAGGATTTATTCTACCTTATCTCCATGCTCCTAACCCTTTCTTTCTGCTGCAGGAGCAGGATCTATTCTGCCAATTCTCTCTTTGGAGATAAGGCAGCTAATGAAGCACAAGTGAAGAAACTAACAGGATCAGCAAAGAGTTCTTATTTATTGCAGCAGCCAGCAATTGGTTAAGTATGTTGATATGAAAAAATAAACCATTAATAGAAAACCTGTTCATATAGGGAATAAAAGAAAGCAAGGATAAATAGAATACCTCACGGAAGCTGAAAAACGGATTCATTAAGTCTATAGGCCAAAGTCAGAATTGTCATATCAAAGTAGCACTTGCTCGTATCTTGTTCCCCTACACAGTAGATATCGAACAAATGTAATCAACTAAGCCATAAGTAAAATTAGATGAGAGATTGAAAGTTCATCTTTATTCACATGAATTAAATTCCACTTTCAAGAATCTATATGCTCCTGATTAAGATGGCTAACTTCTCCAAACATTGTATAAATAAATATAGAAAAAGAGAATCTACTAAATGAATTCCTTTCAATGGTTTGAAACATTCTAATGGACTCCCATTCTATGGCAGTCTCATGGTAGGCAAGCAAATACATCACCTCATGTACTCAATCAAGTTTGCTAGGAAATTCAGCATTTCATAGCCAGCTGAGAGAAGAGAAAGAGAATGAAATGCAAGCTATGATCTAATAGGGGAAAAAGCCAGAGATCTAGGCATTTAAAGAATAAGTATAATAACCTCACAAAAAACAAAACATGATAAGTTAGGACTTTTCAAAACCCATGTTGCCTCTTTCTCTAAAGTCTCGGCCATGTTAGGACTTCTTAGTTATATCCATCAATGTTAATATTCATATCTTTGTAATCTCTAAAGTTAGGACTTTTAGTTACTGCGTTGCTTTCCTAGCTTTGAGTCTTCATTAGCCCATGCTTCTCAGAGAAAATTAATTATTAAACAGAAGATGGCCAACATCCACAAATTGTAGCTGGACAACAAATATCTAAGTGGTAAAAAAATGAATATGCATTCAACCAAGTCCATAACATTCCCATTAATTCATCATCGCTATCATGTGGTTGGAGTGGCCAAAACAAAGCATCTCACATGTATATTAAACTTGCAAGCTGAAATACGAAGAAAAAATGTCATAATATGACCCAAGAAAAACCCACAAATCAAAATCAAATGCATAAACCATAATATGACCCAAGAAAAAATATCTTCAATAGAAAACACACAATGAAATTTGACTCTAGAAGCATCAGCTCAAATAATCATATAGTTTGAAACTCAAATTTCATCAGAAAAAAAGGAAAAAAATAAACATGAAGAAAATGAATGGAGGACAATCATATCAGATTTAAGGAGGAAGAACAAAAAAAAAATACCATGTAAGTGTTTATAAGGATAAAATTAGAAACGGAATTACATACCATCAACCAAAGTACTATAAGTCACCACATTGGGTAAAATCTTCGTTGCAAGCATCTCAGACATGACCTGCATGGCCAAATCCATATGCCCACCTTTGCGCAGTACATCCAAAAATATATTGTGTGTAAAACCTGGCCTGCATCTCAATGTGTAGCTAATATGTCCAACAGAAATTTGAAAACCACAACAAACACCCTAACAAATTTCACTATAATACGAATGGAAAATAATCATAAGAACAACTTACCCATCATCCAAAGCAGCCACCAATGCTTCCAAAGACACGTCGGAACATGAAATCCCATCGGCGCCACCGATCGAACCCTCCCTCATGTCCTCTCGTACGAAGAAGACAGTGATCATGGTGAAGAATGCCTGATGCTGTGGAAGGGGAAGACGGAAATAGAAGGGCAAGACAGATTTTGCAAGTTGAGAGCGAGGAAGAAGAGAAAAGAGAAATCAAAGAGAAAAAAAAGGGAAGAAAGGATGAGGTCGACGCTGAAGAAGAAGAAGAAGTGAAATGTTTATAGCTGGTCCTCAAGGGAATATGAGACCAGAGAAAAGAAATTTTGAAGGAAAAGTTTGGAAGATAATTGAAGTACATGTATGCCAACCTGAAGTCAGTTAAAGCTTCCAGAGGAAGCAAAGCATGGAAGATTGTTGAACACGCTATGGCTTTATGAGTGGTGGGCCCATCGATGAAGACAGAGAAATAAACTCATGTTACCATCTCAGTAATATATGGAAGCCTCCCTCCATACACGTGGCAAATTTGCCACCGAATAAGCAAATATGTGGGTCAGCCCCAAAAAATTTGAAAAAAAAAAGCTTCATATATGAATATATGACTGTGAGGCACTTTGGAGAAATCATATGGCTTCCCCAAGAAGCCACTTAACGTGGTCCCCACGTCTGAATTTAGGTAGGTCCCCAGAGTATGTTGCTTTGAATGATATTTTTTTGCAAGAAAAACTTGGACTGGGTGTGTATTTCTTTGTGCGGGACCCACGCGGCTAATCATCCTAATGAACAGTGATCTTGAGTTGCTTAACTCCATGCTTTGCTATTTATTATATATAGATTGCACTTCAACCCTATTAAAAGAGCAAGAAACGTCAATAAACAAATTGGGTTTTTTGCATCATTCAAGATTTAAGTGAGTGAAGAGCTTAATTGTTAACATTCTTATTAATCATTATTACAAATTAATGCATTTCAGTATATAACTACACACACACACACACACACACACACTTGTCCAAGCGATGTTTTTCATCAATTCACTTTGTTATGCACAAGTTGAAGTCAACTGTAAACATGCTTTATATGATTGGACTAAATCACTATTGAAAAATTGGTGAATGGGTTGTGATTTTGATTCAACTATACCAAAAAATGATATTTACACATTACAAGATAGCATATATGATATGCAATACCTGATGCCATTCCTACTTGCATGCTTGCTTCTATTCACGCCATACTAGAAATAAATTAATATTTACAATCAAAATGCTCAGTGCCTTCATAACCATTAACTTCTTAATAGCTTAGCCAAATTCCTGGCCTCAGTCAAGGTGTTCATATAACATACTTCATTGGCCCAAATATTCGGCATGTCATGCATAATCTCCGATTTCACATCGTACTGTTTCTCTATCTGACCAACCTCCTCAGTGTTCATCACAGTAGCAGCCACATTCTGACAAATCAAATTCGAAGCTTTCTTGAGCCAAAATTAAATGAGATGAGGCCAAAAACAATGAAGAGAAATAAAAGTGAGAAGAAGCAAGATGGAAAATAACTCGATCAGAGGTGAAAGATCTCACAAAAATAACTTAATGACAAAGGTGCAGCAGATAGATTGAGAACAGTGCTTGCGCATGCGTATCTTAAAATATATTCATGAATCAACTCACCCAAAGTCGTCCAAAATATGAATAGAAGACTATGAACTAGAAAAGAGTGTTTGTGTCAATGTCACATTATTATTAGAATACTCCTTCCAGACCTAATTATAAAACCCTTTTGACTTTTTTAGAAAATTTAATCATTTTTACATTATTTATAGTTATCTTATTTTCTCAAGACTAGTTTATTCTAGTTGTAAACTAATCTATAATCTAATTTACATCATTTATATTATAGTTACATGTGATACATGCTATTATTTAGTGGTCTAATTTACTTTCTTAACGTCCGCAAAAAAAGTCAAATGAGTCTTATATTTAAGACCAGGAGTATATTAAATGTATTAACTCACCCATGGTCTACCAAAACATGAATTGAAGACTACGGACTTGAGGATGCTTTCATCAGATCTGCATAGCTCTTCACCGGAACTAGTAGAAACAACATGCTTTTGGGAAGCCAGCTTAAAACATGAGCCATAGTTTTTCACAGTAATTGTCTTGTGGTTGGTCAAAATTCGCCCCATATGAGCAACACCATTGGAAGCATTGTCCCTGATCCCTGTCAGCCTTCGTGACCAGCCACTGCTTTTAGGGAGATTCTCATGTAGTCTCAATAATGTGGTTGCACTATCACCATTAGTCCAGCAACAACACGGCGATGAGCCATCATCTATATCCGAACATGAAAAGGAAGAAACAAAATTCAAAGGCCACGGATAAAAATAACTGCCAGTCACACATGTCTTGAGTGGATAAATTTGATCAGCAAAAATTCTCACAACAAAATGAAATTAACAATTAAAGGACCCATGTATGTCAACAACATTTAAGAGCAGCACAAGCAGGAGGAAATTAAATTCCATAGATTTACCACAGTTTGAGTGGACAGGATATCTAAGAAAAGAAAATTCTATACAATAGATGACAAGAAACAGTAACAAGTCAAACCGCATTTAAGATAGAAGTTCTTGGTGGGCATTAAAAAAACAGTATTTTGTTATTCATGCTTGAACCTAAATGCTGAATCCAAATAACTTACCCAACACAAAACCAGCAAGTGGAATGTCAAAAAGAGGTATCAAATCATTGCTTTTTGCCTTCAAATCACACACAATAGTCTTCCTCTCTAGAACCAAAACAAAGACTGCAACAACCTGTTCACAACTTATATTGATAAACCTACCCCTTCTTCAAGCATCAAGACTCGTACAAATTTAAAACTTACTCTGCAACGAAGCCACATTTGCTTGCGACTCAAGCATTGGTTCAATTCAGAAATCAAAACTGAAAATGAAGGGTCTACAGATGTATCACATGTACATGGAGCTGGTCTAAATTTGGAGGGGCCGTCACTGTTTGGTTCGTGTAATATTACAGATTCTATAGCAATAAATGATACTGGCAGCAACAGGTACTCATTGTGACCCCTGCATATTAACAATCAATCATATCAAAAATGATGGCGGAGACGATGATGATATCATTCATAAAAAACTTCCCAAGATGCTCTCTCTCCTCGTTAAGGAGCATTTACTTTGCACCATCAAACATTCACAAGCCAGAGAACATTCCTAGGAAAATATCCATCTCATATTTGGTTCCTCACATGTATTTATGGCATCGAATCCATCATGAGAGTAATTGCAATGCTTGCTAGCCAAAGAAAACATTTAACAAGATTTTTTAATTGAAACATAGAATAGTTGATAGAAGTTCACAGAAAGTAATCAGAGATTATAAAAAAATGGGATAGATGATAAAAGTTCATAAACACATCACTCCACATGCAGAACTAATAACTACAAACAGAAACTAGCAGATTGCATTTAAGACTCCTCACACAAAAAAACATCTTACCATACATACACACCTCAGATCAAGAATTCGATGAAATGTTGCACATACACCAGGACCAAAACCAGTAGGAAAAGCACATGTCTTTATCGAACCACATACCTTCACCTAATAATTAAATAGAACATAACAAATAAGTTCTCAAACAAACTTATCAAATAAATATATAAAACAATTGAATTTGCATTTACAATATGTTCATCCACTGAGACATGAATGCATATACTGCTTCTAGCTCCAACAGGGCCTCTCGACTGAGGAGCATTAAGGCTTGTATAACCCAAACATGAATTGCTAAAACTAGAACCAATGTCATGACTGCCAATGACATAACCATGGAGAGAAGTCAAATTCCCCTCAGGAAACAAGCAGCTTGAAATAAAAGATTCGGATGACTGACAAAGAATAGCAGTTGCAGCTTCAGCTACCGGAGAACTGAGAACTCTTTCATCTGATATTGCAGATGTCAGGCCTTGACCTTCTGAACCCATAAAATTGTATTGCAGGAGATCTTTTAGATTTGCAGGGATGCAAAGACAAACATCTGAAGAGATACCTAATGCATTGCCATCATTGAAAAAACCCCCATTATTGCTAGGATCCTCCTTGATAAGAAATGCAAGGCTCCATATATTTTTAAAACAATCAAGAACTTTAACATTTCTACGACTTTTAGCATCATCTGAAGTGCAGAAACAATCGCTTTTATGCTTTATGATATAGAAACCACCAATCTGCAACTTACAAAAAGGTTGAAATGATTAAATACTAAAGCTAACCTTTTTTGAACTGAAAATACTAAAGCTAACATAGCAAAAGGCAGAAAATACAAAACTAGATAATGTGTACTTCAAAAGTAAATGCATCATGGAAAATGCATGACGCACCTGATAGTTCATGAAACTCTCACATGAGATTTCCAAAAATATAATTCTTCCAGTTTGTTGAAAGCCAACATCTTTATATACAGTAGAAAAGTTAAATTGCAAGATAGCTGAACTATTTATAGTCTCATGAGGAATGTTTCCAAGTGTAACCTGACAAGGTATCTGTTGAGAACTCAAATTGACAGGGTTCTGTTTCCCTGAGTTACTGAAAGAATTAGAACAAGCACTTAACCCACAGAGAGAATAGCCAACTTCATCTTTCGGCAATGAATCTCTTGATGCATCAACAAGTTTTTGCCTCTTAATGGGTACTTGCTCCTTACCATTAGTATTCCCAAAAAGGTCGACCTCTTTATTTTCATTCATAAGATCCCTTGAACACAAATTACCATTTTTACCAGTAAGTAATAAATTCCAAGGCAAAAGTATGGCTTCAAGAAAAGTACTTGATGTGCTTGACATCTGCAAGAATATATAGATGATTTGAATATTGAATGAGTTGACACAAAAATGCTGCCAATTATGTAACGGAAATAATTGTTGAAAAATATAATATGCAGCCAAATAATCAACAACAATAAAGTCTTATCCCATTAGGTAGGGTAGGCTACATGAATTGTACAGCACCATTGTCATTGATCCATGTTCAAGAGATTTGATATCATTTTGCGGCACCATTGTAATGCATTTTAATCATATTAGAATAATATGATTAAAATGAAAGTAAAAGCATTAAATGTGTTTGGCTAAAAGAGTGAACAATCCATTGAGATAAAAAAATAATTGTGGTCCTAATCTTGAAGGCATCCTTCTAATTTACAAAATGCATTACAAACATTTAAAGTGGAAATCATTTCACTAACTTCCTGAAGAAGGTAGTTATGTCCTTTGGTATCCTAATAAACAAAAGCTTGGGGGATTTTACTGAAACTTCATTTCAATGAATACCAATGGGCATAAACTCTACCAATCCTAGAAACTGATCATAAAACATTTTCACCCCCTAGCTTCTCTGTTATTCGGTTTGATCATCAAACTTGTCAGATGAATATCAATAGAAGCCCAGAATGTAATTAAACTTTACAGTTGAGATGTACCTTCAATAGTTGAGGAAACTTGTGAGATACCCTCAGCAGATGGTAGTTTCCAGGTCCAAGCATCTTAGATTCATTCTTCATGCTTGGATAGAAATGAAGGGGTGAATTTCTGCATTTTATATTCTTCCATAGAAAGTGAGCATGGATTAATAAACTTAAACCTTTTGTTTTCTGTGTCAACTTGCAGTTAAAGATGGCTCCACACGATAATGACTCAATATCATAAAATTCCAGTTGATCCACCAGTTCAGGTATGCCATCGATGATAATGTTAAATTCCATAACCTATATGTCCAAAACAACATTGTCACACAACGGCTTGAAAAAGGTGAGAAAGCAGCATGTTAAATCAAAGTTATAAGTTCAAAAGAGTATATACTGAAGGAAAGCATTTGACACAAAAAATCATAGTAACCTCATATAGTTCATTAGGATCCCATGTACATGGAAGATCAGGTATTAGGACATCAATGCTGCCGGTAGCATCAATCAACTGCAGTCTTCCGGTTGATGGAGCAATCTAAATATTCGGAGCAAGATCATGTATCACAATTTATGCTTATAGAGAAGATGCAAGCAAAATCAAAGTTTCAGAACATAAAAAGGTACCACCTCCCATACGAGAAGAACCATGGCAATTACAAACTGGATACATCCAAATAAGACAGAATCCAACGAAAAAAATAAAACAGCTTAGTAGCACATATACAATCAAACGGAAATTTGTAACCTTTAGGTACCCAAGCAAATGACAGCCAACATCTTCACTAGAAATGATCCTTCTAACAGATCGACCACAGGATTTCACTTTATAAGATAAGAATCTTGAATGATTGTCCACTGTCAGCAATTTACAGCCATTTCCCGACTTAAGTATTCTCATTATGGTAGCTCTACAGTGACAGGTGAAAGTAGACATGGGTAATACCTGCAATCACATGATTATAGTGATTATGGTTTTAACTGTCAGTGGCACAAAACTTTTCAAACATATACAAACTTAATAAAGTAATAAAAGCTGATCAAAGGTAAACACCAGTGAAATACCAGTTTCAATGAACTACAATGCATCTCTCTGCCACACCCAAATGAGTCATGTCTACACAGCCCAAGGGAAGCACCATTCTATCACGAAAATTTCAAGCAAAATAACTGATCTATCAATAATGAAACGAAATTTGCATCATGAAAGAAAAAGTTTTAAATCGGCTTTTGATATACCTGAGTCTGAAAAATAGATGAAGGTAACTGCAGCCGGGCAAACATCTGGACTAGTCCCTCTTTCTGGTAAAATATTGGATTGACCATTTATCAGATTCGAAAGAGAATGAAAAGCTTCAAGTACAATTTAACCAAGGGAAGTAAATTACATGATCTGATCCAAGAAGATCTGCGTTGGATAAGATCCCACCAAACTTTTTACGTATGCTTGAGACAAGAAATAAAACCCTACCAGCCAGCAGAACCAAATATTAGAGCAACTTGAAATTTTGAATTTTCAACTAGTTACCATCAAACCATCAGTACCAAAGTCTTGCAGCAAATGGTAATGTCTCAATGAATTTTCCAAGCATACTTGACAATTGTGGAATTATATGACACCTGCAAAGCTGAATTGAATTGTGATCACTGATGTAAAATAAGAAGAAATGAATAGGAAAAGATGCTAAATCCTCAAAAATCAACAAAAGCACACACAAATGCATCAACCGGCAACAAATCCAAATTTAACTAGAATATTATGATATGAGCTCCAATCTCTAGGAACAAAATTGTTTTTTTTAAGTCTCTCATCAAGTCCTAACTACCCAATTATATATCATAATATTCAAGCTATAATTAGCATACAATAAATTATTTACTACACCTGCATAGGACGTGCTTGGAGAGAACTAGGAATACCAAGTAAATCAAAAGAATTAAAGGAACAGCCGGCATAAAATCAATTAAGAAGCAAAATATCATTATAATGCCCATTAAAAAAAGTCACCATACACATTAAAACAAAGTTCCGAATTCAAATAGGGAAAATGATAATCATTTCAAACAACAGTAAATACATGAGAGAAAGATGAGAACATCATAGAGAACTCATGTGACGAGAATCTGAATGGAAATAAGAATTATTGTATTAGTGCATACTCAGCTTCAAAAGGTGAGAAGGATTCCACCACAATATTACTCTTGGAGCAACCACCAAGTATCAGAATTTTTGTCCATGCAAACTTGGGATCCACAAAATAGACATTTCTGACAGAAATCTACATAATAAAGCAAAGTTTGACACAGAAAGTCATCATTTTGCCACGATGTTATGTATATCATTCTACATAACAATAATTACCAGTTCAAATGAATATCAAATTACTTTACTTACAATGGCACCAACCCTTAGACTATGCGGCAACGTAAGGTTTTGGTTTGTTAAAAGAAGCCAAACATCCCGGTCCAACTCAATAACCATCCCTTGCATATAAACACCCCTAACTATACCCGTATATGTACCGAATTTACCCTTTCCCTTGGTATCCATATTCTTCAAACATGGCAGGCACTTCTTAGATAAGGGACCAACATGGATGACAGACTCATCAGTAGTCACATACATTATTCGCGACTCCTCCTTTCCCATGAAAACCATCTTCCTCTTCAAACCAGACACTACGACGACGCGATCGCCACAAAGCTTAGCAATCACAGAATGCCAAGACGATGCATTCTCAATAAAATAAAGAACCACCAATTTATTAAAACAATGCCTACTCCAATCAGCCATTAAACAAGTCAAATCAGTCAACACAGTTTTAGAACTACACAATTCACACTCACAACAAATAACCTCCACGAAAAAGCCCATCAAGTTTCGCCGCGAAGACGACGAATTCGAATTCTCACCAACACTTGCAAGCATTGTACAAGGGACGTTAGTCAAAGGGCGAACAGAATCAATGACACCAAACACACAATGCCTAGAAGAAAACCTAACACTTGGAGCGTCAAAACAAGTATTAGGCACCAAAGGATAAGAATCAACACAGTGAGGTTGATTTTTTGAAGTGGAATGTGAGAAGTGCCAGTGGATAATCTCCAGAAAGCCCTTGCCACGTCTACGAGGGATGAAATTCCAAGCGTAGACGCGAATTTGTGTCCCGATGGCATTGGCATTGAATCGGAGAAGGTCGCAGCAGACGGTACACGTGGCATCATCGGAGAACTGGAGGCAGGAGCAGCGAGAAGGTGAGGCGGAATTGAGAGATGGAAGGGTTAGGGTTCCGAGGAGAATGGCGGGGATTTTGAGAGGAGTGAGGAGTGGAGGCAGAGAATTAGGACTAGAATTAGGGCTTGTTGGAAGTGAAGAAGAAGAAGAAGAAGAAGAGTAGTGAAGGTTGAGAGAAGGTGTGGAAGTGAGAGGTTTTGCATGTTGTATGAGTTGTGATAGCTTGATAATCTTCACATCATCATCATCATGGTCTTCCATTGTAGAGTGATTACCACTTCTTCATCTCTACTTTCGAATTACATGCACTGGAAATGGAATGTTGAAGCGGCCAGGGACACCTCCTATTCCCTGGCCTCCTATTTTGTCCTATTCTCTCCATCTTCACCCTTCGTTTCTAAGGGCTCACATCTAACATATTTCCATACACCCACTCCACCATATTTCTCTCCCACTTCCCCAACATCTCTTCTCTCTCTTCACATCTCCCCCACCCCACGCCCAACCTCATTCTCTTCCACTCTCCATGCATACTCTCCCTCACCGGCGTTTTCTCTGCTCATTTTCCGCTGTGCTTTTATTTTGTGAACAAGAAAACATACACTGTTTCACCGGCGTCGGAAAACGGCGGTGGGTGGTTGGGAGTTGGCCGCCGGAAATTCGGTGGGGACGGTGGTGATTGGGAATTGGTAGTCGGAACTCCGCTTGACGACAACGGCGAAGGCGGTGGTTGGGAGTTGGCCGCCGGAAATTCGGTGGGGACGGTGGTGGTTGGGAGTTGGCCGCCGGAAATTCGGTGGGGACGGTGGTGGTTGGGAGTTGGTGGACGGAACTCCGGCGGAGGGCGGAGGGCGGAGGGAAGGCGGGGATGGGGGCAGGGGGACTATGTATGAGAGCGTGGGTGGTGGGGAGAGAAGGTGGGGAGAGAGATATGGTATGGTGGGGTGTAGGATTGTGTGTGGGGTGTGAGCCTTTGGATGAAATGAACGGTGAAGATGGAGAGAATAAGATAAAATAGGAGGTCAGGGAATAGGAAGTATCCCTGGCCGAATGTCGAAGAGAGGAAACGCTCACACTTCACAGGGGACACTTTTGTGAGGGCGGGATTTTTTTACTTTCCTTTATTTATCATTATTTATCATTAATAATATAATACTACCTCCACTCCTAAATATAAGACCTAGATGACTTTTTTTTTTGGAGAGATTAAGGTTGCAAAATAGGTTATTAAATTATGATATATTTTTAGATTATCCATTAGTTTATAGATAAAATTAATATACTAGTTTAAGGGAAAAATTAGGTAAATCATCAATTTATAATCAACTTATTTTGTTTTTTTAGGATTTTTCAAAAAAGTCAATTAGGTCTTATATTTAGGACCGAGGGAGTATAATTGCCTTTTAATAAAAAAAATGTAGCTAGCTTATTTCAATTTTTGATATGATATTTCTTGTGCGATTAATAAATCTTCGCACAATTTTTATGCAATATAACTTACAACAGAAGAATTATACTTGACATTATTTGAAAGCTTTTATTAATTTTACTAAACTGTCTAATATAGAAAATAGAGGAAAAGTTGTTATTTTCTTAAATAAAACGGGATGAGATAAAAGAATAAGTTTAATTTGAAGGTAACTAGGTATGTCAAATTTGATTGAAAAAATTATAGACAAATTTTTGTATTTAGTCCTTTTAACTTTTTTCAGAAGTTCATTTTAATCTCTCAATTTTATGAATTGTCTTTTCATTCTTTTAATGCTAGTATAGATGACAAAAAAAATCATGTTCATTGTTGATAATCATTTAAGACTGATAATGTTAAGATTAAATAACTCAGAAACAATGTAACCAAAAAAAAAGAACTCAGAAACTATGGGTCAATGTGCAAATTAGATAAGAGATGTTTTCTAAATTGAGTAAAGGTACAATTTTTACTCAATTCTGAACTTGAAAAATAAAATTATTTTCGATCTCAATTCTGAACTTGAACAAACGAGTAACGAGCCGAAAAAAGTATTTTCGATCTCAATTTTGAACTTGAAAAATAAAATTTGGTGCACTTTTATTAATGTTGTTAAATTTGACCATTAGTCTGACTAAAACGCTGACGTGTACCTGAGTAAAATTTTGGTACACATCAGCATTTTATTTAAACTAACGATCAAATTTAACAACGTCACTAAAATTGCACCAAATTTTATCAACATTTTAGTTAAACTAACAATCAAATTTAACAGTGTCACTAAAATTGCACCAAATTTTATTTTTACGCCCAACATTATTGAGAAAAAACATTATTTTTACTCCCTCCCTATCCAATTTTGAGGAGTATGCAGTATAGTATGTATCAAAAATAAGAGTAAACAAACAAAGGAAATAATTTGACTGTAGTCTACCCATGTCCTACCTTACACCCTTCACGTTTTGATAAGATTAGCCTCTCCTCTCCTCTCCTATCCTCTCCTCATCTAGTCGCCATGGATGCTTCACTCCTCACCTTCCCGACCTCCAAAGCCCCACCTTCCCACATTCTAACCCGACCCACCAACCCATTTCTCCCCTCCAAGCCCAAAACCCTCTCCTACAAATCCCGCCGCCACTTCCCTTCAATAACCGCCGCAATCTCCCGCACAAAGAAGCAAGAAACCGTGGAAACAGTGAAAGAGCACCTCCACAATTGTCACCTCCTCGCAGGCATCAACTACAAAGGCTTCACCGTTTCTCAATTCCAAGCCCTCCGGAGAAGCCTCCCCGAAACCTCAAAACTAGTGGTTGCAAAAAACACTTTGGTTTTCAAGGCCATTGAGGGGACCCAGTGGGAATCACTGAAGCCATGCATGAAGGGCATGAATGTGTGGCTTTTTGTGCACACTGAGGAAATCCCAGCTGCCATTAAACCCTATAGGGACTTCCAGAAGGAGAAGAAGCTTGAAGAGAATGACTTCACTGGAGGTGTTTTTGAAGGGAAGTTTTATGGGCCCAATGAGTTTAAGACTTTGGAGTCTTTGCCCTCTCGTGCTGAGGTTTATGCTAAATTGTTGGGCTCTTTGCAGAGCCCTGCTTCGGCTTTGGTGGGCACTTTGCAAGCGCCTGCTAGAGATATTGTCATGGTTTTGAAGGCTTATGTGAATAAGCTGGAAGAAGGGGTTGGTGCCCAGTGATGGGAGTTTGTGTGATTGGAAGTGTAATTTGGATACCCTTTTGTTTATTTGGGATTTCATGTTATAATGTGTAGATTCATGTGATTTGGTTGTCTCAGAATTTGTAGAGAAATGAGGGAACTAGGGAAGAAGAAATGTGTGGTTGTTGACAGTTCAGGTTCGATTAGGAGCTGTGTAAAACTTTTTGCCATCTTGTTTTTAATTATTATGTGGTTCCATTCCATTTGTTAGTGATTAGTTAACTTTTTTTTTTCTGCATCCAAAGAAATCCAAACAAGTTAGTGAATGTTTCAGTTTCTGAACATGTTTATGTGACTTCAAAGCAAAATTCTAATAGTACTCCCTCCGGTCCTAAATATAGGACCTAGATGACTTTTTTTGGGGAGATTAAGGAAGACTTAATTTTAGATGTCTTTCCAATAATACCCTCCTTGATAGGGAGCTTGAAGGAGATCGCGAAGATGAGAAGAAGAAGTTGTTAAGAAGAAGAAGGGTAATTTAGGAAAAAGGTGACCAAAATGTAATTAGGTCTTATATTTAGGACCAAAATGAATTCTCTATCTAGGTCCTATATTTAAGACCGGAGGGAGTATTACATAAAATACTAATCCATATATTCCTTAATATAAGAGCTAGTTGACTTATTTTGAAAATTTTTAAGAAAAGTCAACAAGCTCTTATATTTAGGAATAAAAGGGGTAAGTTATAATTAAGCAGCTCATTTAGTTTCCTTAATTCTTAAAAAAAAGTCATCTGGTCTTATGTTCAGGATATATGAAATGAGGAAGTAATTGACTCATAGACTGTTTTTTCCTTTTAACCAAAATTCATTTTGTAATTCACTGTTAGTCATTGTGTTCACTCAATGACCGAGTGATTATAGTTTTATAATTACTCTTGGTTCCACCAAGTGATAAGGCAATTGATTTGCTTAAGTTGTAGATAGATTAGTGATGAATCATGATCTTTTTATGTGGCATGGCTTAATATGAATTCTGGATTGTGGGAAGCATGGAAGTTATGTCAATGTTTCTATTTGTTAGAATTGTGGAACACTAATATGAAGTACTGGTCTAGCGCAGTCATAAACTCGCTTGCTGTGGGGTCTAAGGTCGAGGGTTTGAATTACCCTTATAAGACCCCAAACCTACTATTGGTCTAACAATTTATGCAACAGTCCTAGCGAAAGGAAAAAAGAAAAGTTGTGAGGGTAGATTAAGGTGTAGCTAGGACTAGGGGTGCGTCTGCTTTAACTCTTTTTGCTGCCATTTATATGTTGCAGTTTGTTTAGAGAATGTATCTGGGTTGCTGTAAATTTAGAAATAACTTTCTGGAGAGACCATAAATGGCAAATTTCACCTGTGGCAAGAGTTGTGCTGGGCAGGTCAGGTATCTAGTTTCCTCTGATTGATGTTTATATACCAAGAATAGAGAATCAAAGGAGTTTGCTTGAGTATAGGTAGATGCTTGCGAAAAAAATATTTGCACTTTTCATTCTAGAGCCATGAAGCATTAAAAATTATCCAAGCTAACACGATTATATAAGTTCATGTGATAGTTTTTTCCTGGTTAAAGCACTATTCTGGTTTTGCAAGCTAAGATGCCATGAAGAGGAAAAGAGTGCAGTAGCTAAGAAGACAACTACAAGCGAGTCAAAAATTATTTGTTCTTGGGGGCATGAACTGATATTCAGAGGCAGTCAAAAGCAGGGTCATATTGTAGGTGCTAACTATATCTTCAGCCGCAACAATTATAGGAACTCTGCAAATAACAGAAATTAGCGTCTCGAAGATTCATGATGAAATACTTGATTTAAGCTGGCTGCCTCCTACCTTTTTTTTTTCTACTTCATGTAAAACTATATTTTTCTATTATTTGTGTTATGAGGCTAAATTCCCAGATGCCAGAGCCCCAAAGTTAAGGATTGGGCTAAGGGTTTTTTGAAGGAAAGGGTTCATGATCAACTTGGCAAGTGCATCTGGAATTAAAGTAAAAATAGGAGATCTAAGGGTGGGGTGGTTTTTTACTCTGTTTAAAGTGCTAAGCACCTCAGAACCACATATACCAACCAGAATAGCAAGCTTCAGCTTTTGTCAAGTAAGAAGAAAAAAAATGAAAATGGAGGTGCAGCCAATCCTAATACAAGTATTATTGAGTTTGAAGAAAAACCATCAGTAAAAACAGGTTTGACTTCACATCCACATAGGCATGAAGAAAAGGCAACTCATGTTTTAGCTACTTCATTGAAGCCAACACCTGACTCTCTTGTAAAGATATCCTAATCCTAAACTCTACTTCTTACCTTGAGGCAAGGTGAATCTCTTGGGGGGAGTAATGATTAGACCCCAACATCTATTACCGGTCTAAAAACTTACCCAACAGTTCCTAGGGAAAAGAAAGATAGAAGTTGTAAGGGTAGGACTTATGTGTTTCTAGGACTAGGGTGTATCTGCTTTAACTTGGTGGGCTTTAAATCTGGTTGCTGGTTCACTGAAGAGGCACGAAGAATTCAATTGTGGTTTGGCACCTTTCGGGAGTAGAGAGTGTGCCAACCTCTCAAATGTTTGGCAATCTGTTATGTTACGTGTTGTGTTTATGTGAGTTTTTGTCTTGCTGTGAGTGCACCTCTGTATGTATTGTAGTTATGTTCAGTATTCTGTGGTACAGTAATACGAAAACTTCTTAACTGACCTTGAAGTGAGGATTGCATCATATCAGCTTTATAAGTCTTTGCCAAGTTCATTTGCTGTTATGTCTTGTTTTGAGAGAGGTTGGTAGGAAATAATTTTCCTGAAGTAAATGATGTGATCAAGGTTGAAGTTCATGAGACATTTAAAGTTTTTCATGGTAGGTTTCTTAGCGTATGCTTTAAGCATTACTCGTCTCAGTGCGCTGATTCTATCTTTTATGAAGATAAAAAAGGAAAGGGGAGGGGGCACGTGATTAAATGGAGTCTTGTTGAATTATTTTTATGATTAATAAAAATGGCTCGTTCTTAATCGAAGAATTTGGTTAAGTTTTCCATCATAATCCAACACACGGAAGTTGTTTCTAATGGAGTTTTATGTTGTAGTGTGAAACTCGTTTGTTTCGTAATAGTTCTCTCTTTGGGTAGGATCTTTATTGTGGAAGATATTTTGACTCAAGTCTGACTATGCGCTTTTACTGAAATAGAATCAAAGGTTGTTTTACAGATGTTCTGTGATCAGATTTTCAATGAAAAATGAACAAGTTTGTGGTCTTTCATCTTTGTATCTGCTTACTGCATGGCTGTGCTCTTCAGAAAAGTTGCACATTTTACATTTTCACAAGAAAATTTTATGGATGAATTTATTTTATTATTTTATTTCCTTTTTGCTCGACCATTGTCTATAGATTTTGCTCATTTAGCAGAATTTTTAAATTCCTTCCTCCGAGATTTTTTATTTTTTGCTTAAAAAATTCTCCATGTCTTGTTTCATCACATTTAAACTATTTTCTCAAGAAGCAGGTTATAAATTAAGCCTGCTAATAGAATTAGTAACCTTAGCTCGTCATGGAATATGAACGGTAGCATCTACGACAATATTAACATTATACTAGTTCTGTTCCTAACTATAAAACCACTTTGGGAAAAGTATACTATTTTTAAATATAAGATCGCTTCCCAATTTATTTCAATTTTACCTCAAATTGTCCCTATTGATCCTATATAAAAAATAAGTGAGTAAGAGGGTTGGAATAAAGGTAAGATGTAAGGGTACTTTTGTAATATCTTGAGATTTCAACGAACTTAACTAACATCTTTAATATGATCAAATTAGGTAATATAAATTATATTTAGGAACGAATGAAGCTAGTAGATGAGATTTGGAAGGTAGGGGAAGGGATATCTTTAGTCAATGGGATAAAGCCCTAAAATGTTCCAAAAGTTTTCACATAGGCAATAGATATAAACTAGTGTTTGATCATTGTTTTGTTTGCAAAACTTTTGAGAAAATGTTGATTTTGTAAATTATAAATGAAAAATGATTTAAAGTGAAAGTACTTGAAATTGGTAATTTTGTTTGTGAGTGGTTTACATGTAGATTTATTGCATTGGCGAAAGAAATAAATTGGGAAAAATAAAATTGCTAAGTAGATAGATGATTTGTAATGTCAAATTATTAGATACTAAATATGTCAATGATGATAGCGTCTGATATTTTGGAAGACTTCAAGATAAACGATGTTTTTAGTTGTGTATAGTTTTTTTCTCTTTGTCCAAAATTAGAACCCTTAAATCATCAATGGATATGACCCATGAGATAGCAACGTAGAGTTGTCCATGTGAAAAGACTGTGTTTGGTAAGTATAGACCAACGTTTGCCATATTGAAAGACAATTTTGAATCTGAGACATTTAACGTTTTTCATGGTAAATATAAGATCGCTTCCCAATTTATCTCAATTTGGGAAAACTGTATTGTTTTTAATTATAAGATCGCTTCCCAATTTATCTCAATTTGGGAAAACTGTATTGTTTTTAATTATAAGATCGCTTCCAAATTGTCCCTATTGATCCTACAATAAAAAACAAGTGAGTAAGAGGGTTGAAATAAAAGTAAGATGTGAGAGTACATGAAATTTCAACTGACATAACTAACATCATTAATATGATTAAATTAGGTAAATATAAATTATATTTAGGAACAAATGAAGTATTAAGTAAATTATGTGCCACTAAATGAGACGTGGAATGTAGGGGAACGTATATATTTAATCAAAGGGATAAGCCCCTAAAATGTTCCAAAAGTTTTCACATATGCGCAATAGATGTAAATTTTTATTGTGGCGATATCATCCCAGAAGTTACAAAAATATGACATTTTTTCCCACTCGTTGTTAATGAACTTTGATAGTCAACTTTGTTGACAATTTTAATCAGGTGTGGCTTGCTTACGTGGCATCCAACTCCTTTTTTCCATGTCATACTTTTTTGGATTTTTTTTTTTTAAAAAAAATTCTCATCTTCAGCCCTCCCTCCTCTCAACCTCCATCACTCTTCGGCCATCAACATCGTCCATCCAAAAATTTTAGACACCAAAGGCCCACAATTGAAAACTTTTGGTGCATTTTAGCCACTTTTTGAATAATCAATAAAAATATAATGAGGGGTGTGATATCAAGAGGAAAATGATATTTAAAATGGTAAATATAACTTTATAATTAATTTTTAATTATATTAAAAAAGAAGAGGAGAATGGATAAGGAGAATAAAGCTTTGAATATATTCCCTGCATGCTAAATCTCTTTGGTTAATCACCGCTCAATTTAATCCCGACTCGAGGGGTAGGAGTGTTGCCTACACAGATATATAAGGTTGTCCCCTCTCCCAATGAGAGCGCTTCTCAGAATTCAAATACACGTTGTAGCCCACTTACCAGCTCAACCAACTATCCATTGATTGCATGCTAAATCTCTGATCAGTGGTAAGTGATCCCAATAATGACTTACATGATTGATTGATGATAGGAATATTATTGACGACATTTAAAACTGTGGAATATTTCAAAAATATTTTGAGAGTGGAGGATTCGAGCTAATCTGGTTGTTTTACTTTAATTTTCTCCCATATATCATAAAACAAATCCACGGAGACTTTGTGAATCATGGAAGATCTATTGTAACTGTTTCTGTGCAAGACTTTTATTTTAAATAGTACAATACCACCAGATGTGAAGTAATATAGTAAGACTTCTATAATGCACTATAACCATCAAGTAAAACTTCTATAATTATTTATTCTAGGGCGAAGGGGCAAAAATAGCCACCGTAATTTGGGAAATGGACAACTTTGGCACCCGTAATTTCGATGGTGCAAAACTGGACATTATAAACCAAAATGGGACAAATTTAGCACCCTCAAATTGAGGTGTTAAGTTTGACCGTTAGTTGACCGGGAATGGTGATATGGCATGATGACGTGACGCAATAAGGAAAAAAAGATTAAAATAAAAAAAGATACTGTCCTGTTGTTAAAAAAAAATCCTCCACCATCTCACACAGCCACCTCCGCCGTATTCTTACTCCGCCACCGTGGCTGCTACTCCATTTTCTTGCTAAGCTTCATTTTTCCTTCAGATATGGTAAATCTCAAGGTCAATATAGAAGCATAGAAGCTTCATGAATCAACTGGAGAGCTTGTCTCTCTTACCTTCGCCGTCGTCTCCACCTCCGCCGAAGCCGCCGTAGGTCCGACCTCTAGAAAGGAGAGCTCGTCTCTCTCACCATCTCAACTACTTTCTCCAGCCCCACCGCTGCATCCATCTTAAGGGAGCCCCTCCGCCATCGTCGTTGACCCACCCTACCGCAGCTACCTTTTCATCCTCCGTCGTCGTCGCCATAGCTTTGTTCTCCTTATGGGAGAGAAGAGTGGTAGTAGGAGTAGAAGAAGAAGAAGGCAGTGAGAGAGATTAAAATAAGAGGAAGGAAATGTCGTTTGGGGCCCACCATTTTTGTTGTTAGGGTTTCATCTTCTCTCTCTCTCTTTCTAGCTGGTTTGCTTGCAGAGAAGGTGGTGAAGAAGAAGAAGAAGATGGATCCTTCTGCAAAATACTTGTGCTTCCTTCTTTGTTTTTTATTTCATATAGCTTTTTTTGTGCAAATTAGGGATTTAGTGATGTGGCAGGGCTTACCAACGTGGATTCACTTCAATTGCTAATTGTCATGCCACGTAGGTTAATGAATGTGGGCCCCACGCCAAAACACGCTTCTGTTAGCTTCAACTTAACGGCGTGGCTAGATTTGTCCCATTTTGGTTTATAATGTCCGGTTTTGCACCATCGAAATTACGGTGCCAAAATTGTCCATTTGCCAAATTACGGTGGCTATTTTTGCCCCTTCGCCCTTTATTCTATTTAGATTTTATGGTTAAATGACATTTTTTGAACAAGATAATACGATCACATATGATTTGAAAACATGATAGAGTGAATAATAATAACCAAACATAAACATTTTTCAACTTTTGTTTTCTCAAACTTCGATAGTTTGATTCACTTTGTAAAAGAATAGGCACTATGCCAACAAAGGTTGGTGCAATTGGTAAAGAGGTTGACTCATAATTCATAAGGTTGTGGATTCAAATTCCGCCAATGTCAAGACCTTATTGGTGAGTGATTTATAAGTACCTTTATCAATATTGTTTGAGTCTGGAGACCTACTGCTCTAGCCTTTGTTAGTCCGCTGGACTCGACTAAAGTTTTTTGTTAAACATATAGGAACATTTGATCCATTTTAGTAACTAGGTGAGCATTTTAGGACAAAAAAATTATTGGGTGTGGGGTGCACCTTATACTAAAGTACACAGTTATTTTTTGCGTGTTGAGGCAGAATATATGGATTCAACCATACAAAGGTGTGTTTGGTTTGTGAGTAGGGTAGGAAAGGGAAGGGGATATTTTTGAAATTTTAAATATTTAAGAGGGTAAATTCATCGAAAAAAAAATATTTAAGCGGGTAAGATAATTTTAGAGGAATAAATACAACTTTTTATAGGGAGAGAAGGGAAAATAAAAAGGGGTAATTAATTACAGATTTCTTATAAGGAACATAATGCAGGAGAGGTCTCACTAATTGAGAAATTTTGGGACCGTATCAGTATTATTTTTGAGGAGGTGGATCTCGTAGTTAATAATAAAAAATTCCGCCACCCTTTCCCTTCTCACTTCTCCCCCTTCTTCTTACTGACCACCCCAAACTCACCACGCTCCACCAACCCTCCACTACTCTCCACCCCTTCTTCTTCTTCTTCTCCTTCTTCTCCTCCTCCTCCTCCTCCTCCTCCTCCTCCTCCTCCTCCCTCTGAAGAGTTAAATTACTGGACGACCCTCCACCACTCTTCACCAACCGGTACTACGACTAATGCAAACCCTTAGGTTTCGGTTAACCCCCACATGCAGAAGACATCAGCCAAGCGTGGGCCCAAGCTCAAGTAAAGCAACAAAATTAGCAAAATCCTAATGTTGCATTATGTGGACGAGATGAATTTTTGGACGGCATGTCCGTACTATTACGTGATGTATGAGTATTCGGCGGTGTATGATGAGCTGTCAGCGGTGTAGGATGGGGTATTATGCAGCGAAGGTGAGGAAGGCGTCATCGGTGGTTGGGGGAAGGAGGGGATGATTATTATTGTAGTTGGGATTTTTCCGTTGGGGAGATTTTATGGAGATAAGTGGGGGGTGATTCGAAGTGGATTCTGTTTTCTGCGATGTTCATGTGTCCAATGAAGGGGGTTGGGAGGTGGTGGTGGAGGTGGCAGGGGAATTAGTAAAGGGAGGGCTAGGGGGCCTTGGGTTTATCATGATGATGACGTTGTTGCGACATATATTGAGCTTTCCAATCGTAGCAATGACGATTCATATGATGACCGATTGGGGGCGAGGATGAGAGGGCGTAGAAAAGATTAAGGAACAAAGTAAGAAATGGTGGTGGTGATGGTGGTGGGTGGTTGAGGGTCATCGTGTACTTAAACTCTATAGAGAGAGGAGAAGAAGAAAGGGTAGAGGGTGGGGGAGAGTTGGTGGAGGGTAGTGAGTTAGGGTGGTCGGAAAGAAAGGGAAGAGGAGAGAGAAGGGAAGGGTGGGGTAATTTTTTATTATTAACTATGGGGACACTTCCTTATAAATAATATTGATAAGGTGCAAAGAGGCTATACTTTAATTTCTCTAATTAGTGGGACATTTCCTATATTATGTCCCTTATAGTAGATTTGGAATTAATTAACCCAAGTAAAAAATTTAGGGCCTCTTTGGTTGCAAAAAAGGAAAGGAAATGAAATAGGTGAAATGGAAAGTAAAGGAAATGAAATGAGTGAAATGGAAAGTAACGAAATGATTAGATTTGACAGGTTAGAAAATGATGAATGTTTGGTTAACACAAAAGAAATGGAAAGTTTGATTTTTGAATTGATAAAAACATTTAATTTTTGAAATGTCGAAAATACCCTCCATTGTCTCACACTCGTGAGACTCACATTATGATTGTCTCACGCTCTCTCTATTTCTCTTCATTTCTGATGAGCTCCGGTGGCCACAAAGGAAGTGGCGCACGTGGTGAGAAGTTCAACAAACTACTCCCTTCGTTCCTAAATATAAGATCACTTTGGGGAAGTGGATAAGTTCCTAAATATAAGATCACTTCCTATTTTATCTCAAGTTTTGCCCAAACTACCCTTATACTCTCTCTTTTCTTTGAAAACCCCTCCCCTTTTAAAGTTAAGAAATTGAAGGGATTTTGGGAAGATCATGTAATTTTATTGTCTTCCTTAATCTCCCCAAGTTAACCAAAGTGATCTTATATTTAGGAACGGAGGGAGTATATATGTAAGCTTCATCTCTCTTGTTTACTTCGAATTCTCTTTGTTCCTCACTTACCTACGTCGTCTCTCCTCCATGAACACCCACCACCACCATCCTTGACCCCAAAGCCCTTCTTCTTCCTCCGCTTATAGCAGTCATCTAACTAAAATTTGGTAAAATCGATTGTGACTATCTAATGAAGAGGATGATTATTATTGTTGTTGGGGGTTTCTCCGTTGGGGGAGATTTTATGGAGATAAATGAGGATGATTCAAAGTGGATTCCGTTTTCTGCGATGTTCATGTGTCCAATGAAGGGGGTGGGAGGTGGAGGTGGCAGGGGAATTAGTAAGGAGAGTGCTAGGGGGCCTTGGGTTTATCATGATGATGACGTTGCTGCGACATATATTGAGCTTTCCGATCTTAGCGATGACGATTCAGATGATGGCCGATGGGGGGGCGAGAGATGAGAGGGCGCATAAAAGGTTAAGGAACAAAGTGAGAAATGCTGGCGGTGATGGGAGATGGCTTTTTGAGAGGACTAGGAGAAAGAGCCAACAAAATGTGGGAGGAGGGCAATACCGGTTGGTGGTGGGTGGTTGAGGGTCATCGAGTACTTTAACTCTATAGAGAGAGAGAAGAAGAAGAAGGGGTGGAGGGTTGGTGGAGGGTAGCGAGTTAGGGTGGTCGGGAAGATGGGGGAGAGGAGAGAGAAGGGAATGGTGGGGTAATTTTTTATTATAAACTGTGGGTTACTTCCTTATAAATATTATTGATAAGGTGCAAAGGGACTGTACTTTAATTTATCCAATTAGTGGGACATTTCCTATATTAGGTCCCTTATAAGAGAATTGCAATTAATTAACCCAAGTAAAAATTTAGGGCCTCTTTGGTTGCGAAAAATGAAAGGAAATGAAATAGGTGAAATGGAAAGTAAAGTAAATGATTAGAATTGACAGGTTAGAAAATGAAAGTTTGGTTGACATATAAAAGAAATGGAAAGTTTGATTTTTGAGTTAAGAAAACCATTTAATTTTTTATGAAGGTAGGTTTAAAATGGCAAAAATACCCTCAATCGTCTCACACTCTTTAGATTCACATTATCATCGTCTCACACTCTCTCTGTTTTCTCCATTTCTCTTCATTCACGATGAGGTCTGGTCGCCACAAAGCCAGCGGGGCACAGTGGTGAGAAGTTCAAAAAACTATGTAAGCTTCATCTCTCTTATCTACTTCGAATTCTCTTTGTTCCTCACTTACCTACGTTGTCTCTCCTCCATGAACACCCACCACCACCATCCTTGACACCAAAGCCTTTCTTCTTCCTCAGCGTATAGTAGTCATCTAACTAAAATTTGGTAAAATCGATTGTGACTGTTCGCACCGCAAGTGCACGAGTCGCGCCAAATAATAAAGTGATAAGAAAAGTATCGTTCCCACGAGGATTTGGTTCCAAAACTCGGTCAAATAAGAAAAACTATAAACAAGTGATTCTCCAACTTCAAGGGTAAATTGGGACTTAAGATTATTTATCCCTCTTGTATTTCCTAACCTTAAAACGATCTCGTCTCACAATTGCTTTTAATAGCTATATATGTGTTAACCTAGGGTTCTAAAATGCTTGTAAACGCTCCGTCGAGTCAAGAACAAGTGTTTAATCTTTATATCATATAAATCTCTTCCCAAATCACTGCTTACTAGCCTTGAAAACTTTTGCTAAACAAGACTCATCTCCCTGTTTCATTAGCCTCTAAAACACTGTTTTCTAGCTTATTGATGAGTGATGACCTTTCACATGTAGCTTTCCTCATGAATGTATGATCTGAATCGATCATTGTTCCCCAGGCTTGTCAACTGATGAGGCATCCCTTAAGCAGTCCTAAGCCGTTCTATATACTAAATAGCATAGCTTTCCTATTCTACTAACTTCCATCAATTCATCATTCTTCACAAAGTTTCCCGCCCACTAACTCCCCTTTCTTTTTTTCAATTTTGAGTTTCCCTCCTCCCTTGGAGCTTTCAGCTGCCTATAAAAGGTGTAAAAATCTATAAAACAAAACCATAACCAGTTCTGCCTTGCCATAAGCCATCGCCACTTGTACCTTGTCATGAATGAATCAAGCTCCATAGTTCCTCTTCTTACATTTCAATGCATGAATCGCCATGTTCTTTTGTTATATTTGATGTCTTGTACACTTTTCTGCCATTCAGCTTGCTGGCGTGCTGTTAACAATTGATGATCAATCTGTGATAGCACGTTTCTAAGTGTGAAGGTATGTGTAGTGTCTATGTCTTTGTCCATTAAACAAAACCATAACCACCCGATTTAATTTATTTTTTTGCTGTATCAGGTTTTTGGGACTGATTTCACCCGGCCAGAGATCAAAGAAGTAGAAGGCTTAAAGAAATGGTAATATAAACTAAAAAGCTTAAAGAAATAGATAAAGTTAAAGCCTTTAATTTCTTTTCTTTCTTCACTTGCCAGACCCCATGGAACTGAAAGACGTGTGGCAGGTGAGTAAGTAAAAAGGAGAGAGGGAGTGACAGGTTTCACATGAGAGAGAGAGAGAGAGAGTAAAAGCAAAATAGAGAGATAAAAGGGAGAGTAGTGAGATTGAGAATGCATTCAGACACATTTTTTTCTAAAAAAAAAAATATTGGTGACACAGCAGAGAGGGAGAGAAATCTAAACAAAAAGTAGAGGGAGGGATCTGAAAATCATGAAGAACCGAGGGAGGAAGAAGAAATTGATTTGATAAGAAGTTAGGGAAATTTATCTTTCAGCCACCCATACGTTTGCTCTTTCAATTTAGTCCCTATTATAATTTTAGTTTAGTCCCTCATAATTACATAGTTCCTACAATTTAATACCTACCTTAAACTAATAATTTTCTTTCATCTAAATCTGTTAATAAAATTAAATGCAGAATATTATTACTCAAAAAAATATCAATGATTAATTATAAACAAATAGTTATTTTTAATATCTATGTTCTTATATTACGTAATAAAGTATTTCACAATTTCCCCCTTTTATTGTTAAACCTCTCTAGGTTGTTGTTGCTTTATTCTATTGTTCTTTTATTGCTACATAATTTTTATAATAAAATTCTTATCAATAGCAGATAGAGGTAAGACATTGGTTCCTCTTTTCATTTTTGGATGTATAATATATGTTTATTTTGATTTTATTTCGATTTTCATTGCACCTTGTGAAGTTTATACTATTACATCTATTGAGGCATTATGATAGATGGTAATATCCAAAATCATATTCTCTAAGTGACTTAATCATATAAAATGGAAGTTGTCAATGAAGATTTTTTCCTTCTTAGGTTAAGGTCAAATTGTGATCAATTATTACGATTAATGTTAATTTTTAAGCAAAACTGCGCGAAGCGCGGGAAATACAGATAAAGCCTCTTTCTAATTACATGTATCACAATGAAGATTTGTCGATTCATAATTATTTTGTCTTAATTTTTCTTTTTCATAGTATAGTTGTTAATTTTTATAGTTTGCACACGTTCTCTTCTTTGCCTTTATGGTAAGAGACATAAGGGAAGTTTTACTCCCCATTCACAACAATGATAATCCCATTTAGTTATTATATAACCGATTTTGTTTCACATGTTTGACCTTTAGTTTAAGTAGTTGTTTTATTTCATTGTATATTTCTGCAAAATAATTCAACCGGCTATAAAATGTTTCTATAAGTTCTATTGTTTTTTAAGATAATGAAAATAATGCTCCATCACAATGCTTGGGTAAATATCGCTAGGAGATTACTATTAAGCTCTATTCTATTAACACCCTTTAGTTTATGTAGCTATTTTATTTCCATCATACATTTCCGTAAAATGCTTCAACCGATTATAAGAAATTTATGAGCCCTATTATAGATGATGAAAATAATGCTCCCGCGCAAGCGCGGGTCACACTGCTAGTTCCATTAATCATGCAATCTCTTGTCACAATTAATAAAACTCAATTTCTAAGTTTCAACCCTAATGTGGCTATGTGAGGCTAATAAGTATATGTCTATCTTATTAACAAAACCATTCATTTGTCATGCAAACTTCAAGTTCTCACACTATTTTACTCAAGTTCTACACTCAACCTAGCTCTCTCAAGTCATAAGTCAAATGAACAAATGAACTAAATGGTGATCAAACATTTAAAAGCATTAGAGCTAGAGTAAAATAAACACATATATAACATTAATCACAAAAGGAGAGGAAAATCAAGAGTTAATCCATACAAGGGTTCAAAACAAACCTAAAACAAAGTGTTTAACTACTCATGTTCAACAAACCCAAAGACAAATATACAATAATAGTCATAAACATTAAACAAAAGTAAGGGAAGGAGAATGGAGAAGAAGAACCAAGATGTGAAGCTCAAATCTCTTCAAAACTTCAAACCCCAACTCAATCTCCACCAAGATCCATGCCCTAGCACACCCACAAGGCCCCAAGGATGCCCAAGAAGTAAAGAATGCCCTTTTGAGTGTGTTTTTGGTCTATTTATATCTGATTTTTCGAGCCAAGGTGTGCTGCATTTTTGTCACTGCGTTGGCTGTAGCCAAGAAAGTCTGTTTGTTTTCTTGGCTGTAGCAAGATTCATTCTGACATGTGTCGGCTGTAGCCAACCATTTTTACCTGAGATTCTTGGCTGTAGCCAGACGCATTTTCAGCTTCCTTTAACTTCTTTTCCATTTGTATCTTTCCACTTCAAGTCTTCTCCATATGCAACTCCAATGTGGCCCCCTTGTTTAGCTCAAACAACCTACATAACAATAAAATCTATACCAAACCAAAGTTGACAAGTAGATGCTCAAAAATCACATCTAAATCAACAATTCCAAGATCTTAATCCAATTTCAACTAGATACATTTTCCTATCATATGTACATCAAAACAAGTATGAGATTATCCAAAATATGTAGGAAGTATAGGAAAATGTGCTAAAATGACATGAATTTCATGAGGTTAACAGTGACTATCTAAAATCAATTGTAACTAACTAAAATCAATTGTAAGCTTCTAAAATTCATTGTATCACGCTTCTTCCAAACCCCTTCTTCTTCCTCCGCGTATAGTAACATCAGGAAAAAAGTTGAAGACGATCTGACAACAAGTAACAACAATTTGAGCATTGTGAAGTGAGGAGTGAGGAAATTGTTAGGAGCAACGCGAGAAAAAAAATCACCATTTTCTCTTCAACATAGAACGTCTTCTCCAAAGTTAAAATAATTGTCTTCTTCTAAAGGGCTTGCTGGTCATGCTCCAGAGCCCACAGGGACAGGCCCCAGCGGATCATGAGTTAGATGCCCTGCCCTTGGATTGGGTTGAGCCTAAACCCCTTCCTAAAATTTAGTTATCAAAAAAAAAAATTGTCTTCTTCCATAAGTCGCACCACTAATGTCTGCTATTGAAGTTAAGGCGAATGACTGAGGAATTGGCTGTAGTCTTCAACTTGGAGGAGTAGAAGAGAAAAAACATGTAAGGGCCAAAATGGTCTTTAGATTTCTCGACTAGATTCTCAATACTTTTGTGGGTCTACCGGAATGAAATTCAATTACTCCCTCCTGTCCTATTTAAAATTTAGTAACCAACCGCCCAAATTGTACATACCAAGAAATGAAGGTTATTGAGAGTTGCATCATTAAATTGATCTTTTTTTTTTGTCTTCCAATGACCCACTACAAGTATCATTTTTTTTCTCTTCATTAATCCTCTATCTTTATGAGTATACAAGTATCCTTTTCATCTTCTCTCTTCTCATCTTCCAATAATGTTCATTTTCTAATGATAAAGGTATATTGAGAAAATTTCAATAAATGAGTTAGTTAATGGTAGTCGATGACTTATACTACCTTCGGTCACCTAATTGACTTTTTTTTAAAGAGATGAAGATTGTGAAATAGGTTATTATATGATGACATATTTATTTCTGATAAAAAAAATGATGAGATATTTGATATATTTTTAGATTATCCATTAGTTTATAGATAAAATAAACTATTTTAAAGGAAAACGTTAGGTAAATCAATTTATAATTAACTTATTTTGCTTTTTGAAGGATTTTTCAGAGAAAGTGAATTAGGTCTTATATTTAGGAGCGGAGGGAGTATTAAGAACCAAAATTTTAGAGGTGACTTATAATAATAACGGAGGAAAGTGTCTCATTTCCTTCTCCGAGGTTTCATTTCTTGAGACCAAACCGGTCCTTTCCGCCCTTATAGTTATATAGTCCAACCTCAAAATACCCAAAGCACTCTCGCTGTCTGCCTTCAGGTATTCCTTGTGCTCCACCACCATCATCCACCAATGGCGCCAGTGGACCCACACTCCTTCACCGACTCAGCCCAACCCTACACCACCCACATTGCCCTCTCCCTCTACCTAGACTTCCCCTCCTCCACCATCCACGGCACCGCCCTCCTCACCCTCTCCCACCCCCACACCGGCCCCTTCTCCCTCGACACGCGCGCCCTCACCATCCACTCCATCACCCACCCCCCCTCCCAATCCCCCATCCCTTTTTCCCTCTCCCCCCACGACCCAATCAAAGGCCGCCACCTGTCCCTCTCCCTCTCCCTCTCCCACCACTCCTCCCTCCTCATCTCCTTCTCCACCTCCCCCTCCTCCTCCTCCTCCTCCGCCCTCCAATGGCTCTCCCCCCACCAGACCTCCTCCAAATCCCTCCCCTTCGTCTACACCCAGTGCCAGCCCATCCACGCACGCGCCGTCTTCCCCTGCCAGGACACCCCGGCCGTAAGGATACGCTACTCGGCGCGTGTCAACGTCCCCGATGACCTCTCCGCGGTCATGGCGGCCCGCCACGTGGGGCGGCGGGCCCCGGTGGAGGGCGAGGCGGCGGAGATTCCGATGTGGTGTACGGCAGGGAGGGTGGTGGAGGAGTTTGTGATGGACCAGCCGGTGCCGCCGTACCTCTTTGCGTTCGCCGTTGGGGGGATTGGGTGCAGGGAGGTGGGGCCCAGGACTAGGGTTTACACCGAGGCCACACCGGAGTTGTTGGACCGTGCGGCGAGGGAGTTTGGTGGGACCGAGGAGATGATAAGGCAGGGGGAGAGGCTGTTTGGGGAGTATGAGTGGGAGAGGTTTGATTTGTTGGTTTTGCCTCCTAGTTTTCCTTATGGGGGTATGGAGAATCCTAGAATGGTGTTTTTGACTCCCACTGTGATCAAAGGAGATGCTAGTGGTGCTCAGGTGGTGGCTCATGAGCTTGCTCATAGTTGGACTGGCAATTTGATCACTAACAAAACAAATGAGCATTTTTGGTTGAATGAGGTATTCATAGTTCACACCTTTTATCTCTTTTTCACTTCAGTTTTATTATACAGTCCCATTTGACTTGAGAATTAAGAAAGCGAAACAAACTATTTAATCATAGCATAGTTTGGGCATTAATAGATTATATGTAGGTTACTGGTAAAATAAACTAATTTAGAGAAAAAGTGTGGCTAAATTAATTTGTAAGTGGCTTATTTTGCTTTCATAGGATTTTCAAAATAGTAAGCGGCATCTAATCCTGGTTGGAGTGCGTTTTTTTATAATTTAGAAACACTAAGTATGGAGTTAGCCACTGGTTTATAGGTAACCTTGACTGAGTATTGATTTTCATAAATACCTAGGTTTCAGAAAATATCGTGATACAGATATCTTCAGAAACCGGACATTGTCCTGGTGAAAAATTTCAAATGCTTTTGCCTTGAGTACTTGAGGCCACTAGAATGCTAATCTGCTCCTCCTCATTCAGAAGTTCATTGCCTAACAATTAGTAAAAGTGCGTGTCTGAGAATCTTTAAAGAAGCTAACACTTTCATACTAAAAACTCTGCTTCCATTACTGTTTCCATGCACTCCTGCATGAAAAATGAATATTACCACACACACACACACACCTGACTGGCTGACTCCACACATTGAAGCTTCTATACCAACCTCAACTTTAACCCATTGCTTCCTTGTAGGAATTCTTGGCCAAGGTGCCACAATTGGTTTATATCTGGTTTTTTATGCTTTATTGTAGATTCCCTTCTTTCACAAGTTAAGTGGAGTTAGCTTATCTTAATTTTTATTCACTTAGCCTCAAGTTTCATTCATGTGGCCTGATATGCTGTGTATTTCAGTTAAAATGTCAACTGGAATGGAGAGAGTGGATGTGTTAGGCTGATAAAAAGGATGTTTGAGGACCTACTTTGCTTTATATTGAGATTCTTGTTCGTTTTTATTTCAATCATACCAAACACCTAATAGTCCCCTGCAAATATCAATATAAAAATTATTTTTCTTTTTAAAATTATATTTCCTATGTATATCTACAGTTTTAATCACTCATTTGAACTCTTGGTTAAATAATGAAGGCATTGCATTAAATAACATTACGATTATGTAATCTTTTTATTTTGCAATTTTTCTTTACCTTGTATTCTGTTTGTGAGCCAGAGCTAGCTTCTAGGTGTTAATCATTTGGTTTCATTACTATACAAGAGTATGAGATGAATTAATTTTGATTTGGCTTAGGGCTTCACTACGTATGCAGAGAGGAGAATTGTGGAGGTTGTTCAAGGGGAAAAAAGAGCTGCATTGAACATTGGAATTGGTTGGAGAGGTTTACATGATGATGTTGAAAGGTTCAAAGATAATATGGAATTCACTAAGCTTGTAAATAACCAGGAAGGAATCGACCCTGATGATGTGTATTCTCAGGTTCCATATGAAAAGGGCTTCCAGTTCTTATTGCGTATTGAACGCCAGGTATTTTTATTTAATGAATGTTCTTTCATTCATAATCCTTTAGTTTATGTTTCCAGGATAGTTTCTATTAATAAAGTTTCCAAGATAGTTATCACCTAACTTGTGATATTTTTTAACCATTGGCCTTACTTTGTACTTTCAGGTCTTTCGTTCTTGATTTAAATTTCAAAAAATGTGCTTGATGTAATCAGTTTTATATAAATTCATTTCTTTCATGAATTAGTGGTAAAGAAATTTTAAAGTCATAGTAAAATTGTTGGGATAGCATGTTAAAATAAATAAAATCATGTTAGAAACTGCATGTAAAAACATAGTGTTTTATACTTCTCTTGTCCTTATTATAAGACAAGTTGACTTTTTTGGATAAATTAATTATGCAAAATTTATCACTTTCAATTATTTATATTTATCTTTTTCCTGCAAAACTAATTTATTTTACTTATAAACAAACCTATAATCTAATTAATGTACCACATGTTGTGATTTTGTTGTCTAGTTTGCTTCTTTAAACTTTACAAAAAAGTCAATTTGATCTTATAGTTAGGACAAGAGAGAGTATAAGTGAGGTAACATGTTTTCAGATTAAAAAAATTAGGAAATAATAATTTTGATATAAATAAAAGTAATGAACAAATCTAAATAAAAGGCTAAGGGTATAGTTGTAAACTTATCACTAGCTACCCCTCCCTCCTCCCTCTGTTGAACCATACACAGTCTAAGTCTTCTTTGAAGCTTGGCTCTTTAGGACTAATTTAATGTCTGTGAGGTTGTCTTTCTAAATCGGTATATTGTGATCTGATTGGTTGTTTTCCTTCTGGATTGTACAGGTTGGTAGACCTACATTTGATGAGTTCCTGAAGAAATATATTGCTACATTCAAGTTCAAATCAATTGATACTGAAACATTTATTGACTTCCTGAAAGCTAACATCCCTGGAATAGAGACACAGATTGACCTTAAATTGTGGACAGAAGGTACGGGCATCCCTCCTGATGCTCATGAACCTGATTCCAGTGTCTATAAATTGATTGTAACCTTGGCAAATGAGTTCATAAATGGGAGGATTCCAGGAGAGGATGAAGTTGCCGATTGGCAAGGTCAGGAATGGGAGTTATACTTGGAAAATTTGCCAAAATCCACTGATGCTTCACAGGTTGTTTTACTTTATTCCAATGAATGCCCATTTTTTCATGAAATATGGTGTATTGTTTACAAAAATTCTCTTCATGTGTTTATTTCCATCTTCCTATCCCTCCCTAGCCTTCTTCACTTTGGCCATGGCTGCAGGGTTAAGTTATTAAAACATTGATATTTTCTATTGTCATTTATTTTATTTTTTACATATTTTTTTTTTGGACTGAAAAATTTTTTACATATTGAAAATAGGGAATACCTGCAAGTAAATTTCTCTAGGTTGTTCTTCCTTTTTTTTTTTTACATTCTCATTGCTGTATATAGTAGTGCTCTATTACATTTGTTGATTTTAGTGTGGTTATTACATGTAATCTACAAGTTTGCTTTGTGGCATCTGTTCTAATTAGTATTGACATGTGATATTAACAAATGAATTGAACCTAGCTTTTGTTGCCTGTCTGGCTTGGTTTCATTTTATGTGGGTTTGAACACCCTTAGTGCATTACTTCAATACAATGTTGAACCGCCATGCATGTTAATGTCATATCAAGTGTTTCTTGTGGTATCTTTATGATTGTCTCTAGTAGAAAACCTAGAAAATGCTTTGTGAACTGATAAAGTTGGTTATGTCAATGAATCCGATTTTTGTTTAGAATGGCCATGCCATGGTCTCATTCTTATCGACCATTTTTATGGATGTCCGTGTTGTGTAAAAGTAAACATTATCTTATGGACTAAAACAAGTGAAATGACTTGGTGCTTCTTGGCTAGTAGTCCCTTGTGTGATCTCTGGTTCTCTTTCCATACTCTTCCCCTCTATATCCTTAGTTTGAGTTTTACTTCTTCATCTTTCATTTGATGTGCCTTGTCTAGATGTATCAAGTGTTTGATTCATATCGGAATATTCTGCACTTGTTCCTTGTGAGACTTGTGTAGATGGTTCGGTATTATCTTTTTAATTAATTTTGCCTGCTTATTCCTTTTGAGACAATTTTCCTATTGGTTCTGGTAATGTTAATCCTAGTTCTTCACCTGAGCTGTTTTCCATGTTGTGTTTTTTAATTTTTTCCTTCAACCTTATCAAAGGCTTTCTCGACTATTGCTTGCTTTAGGATCTTAGAAAAAAGTCGATTATTGCTAAAGGATGGTTGTTGTTGATAAAAAATGAACGGTCTTTGCATTCTTGACACCAGGTGTCTAGTTCAGCTGCTTGCTCCAGTATTCTAGATCCCTTTAAGACACATTGTCGTATATCTCAAAAATGGAGTTGCGAAGAGTGAAAATAGGCAGTTTGGGTTGGGCACTTATTTTTAAAATGACAGTTCTTGAGCCTTTTTGAGCAGATATTATCTCCACTGCAATTTTCTTTATTAACCAAGTGTCTTTTTTATTATTTCTCAAATTTTGCTAAACTATCCGTATTTATGCTCTTCAATAATCAACAAGCAAGAGAGGGAGGGCATGTGATTAGGGTGTTTGTGTAATATCACGTGGTTTCATTAAAATCTAATAAAAAATAAGGTAAATAGGTCATATATTTAGGAATGGAGTATACTGAACTTAAAAACCAGCGAAGTCTCCTGTCTCTTGTGTGTATCTCTCTCAAATGAAGATATGTCATTCCAATCATACATGTCTACAATAACAATTGTAAAACTGGATTTTTTGCAGCTTGCAGCCCTGGATTCCCGCTACAGGCTATCTGAATCAAAGGATTATGAGGTGAAGGTGGCATTTCTTCAGCGTGCTATTGCAGTTGGGGGTAGAGATTACTATAATGAAGTGGAGAAAACCTTGAAAGAAGTTGGGAGGATGAAGTATCTGCGTCCTCTTTACACTGCTTTGGTGCAAGGCAAGGGAAGGGAAGAGGATAAAGTTTTTGCCAAACGGCTCTTCTCGGAGGCTCGTGAGTTGTATCACCCCATAGCTCAGGGTGTTGTTGAATCCATATTGGCCAAGCATCTCTAGAAGCAACTTACCAAAAAATCTTACTAGATATTCAGATCTCTTTTTGGTGAGTCTACACTTGGAGTCTATTTCTGGCCTGCTTGTTGAATTGATAGGGTTTATAATCTTTGTTTTTATGGATAATGTTTGAGTGTTCTCCGTCTAGCTAACTGTTTTAAGTTTTAACACTAACTTTCTTGTGTTGTGACTAATACTGACTGATTATAGTTTTACTTTTAGAGAATAAGAGTCTGTTTGAATTTAACTTCTGGAGAATAATTATGGGAAAATAGTTTTATGAAAATAACTTTTGAGTAAAATAGCTTTTCTGAAAAATAGTTTTTTATAAAATGAGAGTGTTTGGATAATGTGTGAGTAGAATAACTTTTTGAATGTCAAATTACCAAATAGGACAATTTTGCCCAAAAATTTATTTTCAAAGGTTTAAGTCATTAAATTTTATCATTCTTAGTGAAAATATTAAAAATTACAACAAAAACATAAAATGAAGCAACTTATTTTCTCTTGAAAAAATCATTTCATAAACCACCACAACAAGGCAACTAAAAGCAACATACAAAACTCAAGTTCCAAAAATCTAATTTTCACCAGGAAAAGAACTTAATGATTCAAACAAAATTTCAGCACTTGGGTGGCCAAGTCTTCAAAACAAAATTGATACACAACACATTTATGCAGTGGGTTCGAGCTCATCTTTCTTTCCATGATTCAATAGGGATAAAATATGAATATATCCCACCACACAAAAAAGACCCAAATATGATTTCTTCAGAGGGAGAGATGGAGATGGGTTTTGCAGAGACACCTCAAATCGAAGTGGTGAAGGTGATGAGATATTTTCGATCTAAACGAGTTTAATTTTAATTAGTGGGTTTTTTTTAACTGAATTAATTAATGGGTTGAATGTTACTCAAATTGCAGTAGTTGGAGAATGAAGCCTCGAGTTTTGGAAAGGAGAAGCTGAGAACGAATGGTGACCTGTACGGAAGAGTGACAAAGAGGAAAGAGAAGAGGGTAATTTTGGGTTAAATATTTATGACAAGTCTGAAAAGGAGAAATATGTAGCTTATTCCCAAACTAAGGTTTTATCCAAAACTTAGGTTTGGTTGAGAATAGCTTATCTAGATTTTGAGAGTGCTTGGCAAAATCTATCTCAAACCTAGGTTTGGTTTGGAGAATAGTATTTTTGGGGAAATCTAAACAGGCATTGTCTCATTGCTAGATAAACTTCTTTAGAATGTTTAAGATTTCTAATGTATATGTACTTTTGTTGAGATATCGCTGTGAAGCTCAAAATTGACTTCTAGACTTTTAAAAGCCCATTGGAACCAAAACTTTATGTTTGGTATTTGAAAGCAAGGATGCACAAGAGGGGGTGAATTGTGCTTCAAATAAAGACTGAACTAAATAATTATAAAAACAATTTATACTGGTTCGGCCAAAACTCTTGCCTACGTCCAGTTCACCAACTCCTCGTTGGGTTCCACTAAGTCCAGGCTTTCCAACAGGTTCACCTGATAACCTTTACAAGTGAAAGAATCTAACACTCCCCCTTACTACCCGTAAGGTCACAACTCTGTTCTAAAGCTCCAAGCTTCAGAACAATCTCAAAACAGAAGAAGATTTACTTAAACTCACTAAGTTCACAGATGAACAGATTTTGTTAAACACTTAAGCTTGTGATCGTAGTGACTTAAAGGCTCTTTAAGAAATTTGACAGAGAGTAGGTGCAAGTTCAGATAGTTCGGTGAAAAGCAATAAATTACACTGTGCTATTTATAGTCTTCAATGGATGATATAGCCGTTTGACACAAGGAGATGAAGACTTGAATCCGTTGAACTCATTTAATGCTTGGTACTTGGTTCTTCTCATGTTGCTTGAAGAAGGGGATGAACATTAAATGCAGCTTCGAGCTTTTGACAGCAAATGTTGCTTCTTTTAGATGAGAAGTTGTCTTGAGAGCATATGTGCCAGAGGAATGAGTCTAACGTCTTCTAAAAAAGCATTCTGAGCGCAACAGTGTACTTTTGTACTTAATTTGCTATCTGGTCGACACTTCGATCAGGCAGTGATTGCACTTGCTTCGATCAGATGCTGCATACTTAGATCACATGTTAAAAGCATAACAATTTTAATCACTTGATACTCCAATCACTAATTCATTGTAGTTCCGATCAGTACGTGATCTAATTTTCTTAGCTTTGCTTAGACTTGCTCTGATTGATCTTCCAATCACGAGTTTAACTTAGAAACATATTCTTTATTATCTCATGATCGCTTGATTCTAAGTTATACATGATCGCAACTATCTAGTGATCACTTATGTCTTAGTCTAATTGCTATGTCTTGTGATCGCTTTGTCTTATCCTGATTGCAGCGTCTTATGATTACTATGTCTATTTCCTGATTGCAATGTCTTATGATTACTATGTCTATTTAGTGATCACACTGCATATGATCGCAAATAGTTATCATCAAAACTTAAGATTCTAACATTCTCCCCCTTTTTGATGATGACAACACATAAGATAAAACAGGAATAACAGTTACTATAATGTAAGGATCAGATAAGCATGAAGATCATAGAGACAGAGTTAGTTATGAGAAAGACACAGAAATATATATAAGTCCCAACTTTATAAGTACAACATTAGTAAAAAATTTTAAGACATAAACAGGAAATACAAAAATGGTTATGGAGATGATGATGCATATGCTAATTTTCATTCTTCTTCATTTGAATATGATTGTGAGGCAGAAATCACATATCTCCTTCTTTTTCTCCCTGATTGTTGAGAAGAAAATTGTTCCTTTTCAGGTTCTTTCCCTCGAGTCTGATCGCCATGAGGAGCAGAAGGAGCAGCTTCAAGAGCAGGTTGAGGAGTTGCTCGAGCCAACAAGGCTAGGGAAGGCTCTGTAGCATTATCTGGTGGAGCTATAGTCTTTGCACCTAACCATTCCAAAGCAGAAAAGTGTGGTGTTCTTGATCCTCCACCACCACTACCTCTAGCAGATCTCTTTCCCTTCTGAGGCTGTTCTAAACCATATTTGCTGGCAATTTCTTGAAGGAGTGAGTTATCACTGCTGGGCTTCTCAACTTGACTTTCCTTTTTGCCACGCCCTCTACCTCTTCCTTTTCCTCTACTACCTCTTCCTCTACCCTGACCCTGAGACTTTCTCTTATATGAAGAAGATATTTTCTCTAGGTTTTCTGCTTCCTTATCATCTTATTTCTGAAGTTGGGCAGCAAAACGAGAGTCTGCTTCTACTTGAAGAGCTTTCTTTCTTTCCTCTTCTGCAGCAGCTAAGGCCAAAGCCTTCTTAATTGACTCAATTTCTTCAGGGCTAAGCTCTTGATGAACTTCCTCTTCTACATGATCATCCTGAGTCTCATGCTCTTCAGGAATATGGAGAGGGACGGGGTGAAGGAGATTGAAGCCTTAGCTTTTCTGGCTCTTTTAGATGAAGAAGAGCGTCCTCCTCTGGTTCTAACTTTTCGGACTCTAGGCTCCTCAGGTATTGACAGAGAATCAGTAGGGCCAAAGGAGTATAGGGCATTTGAGAAGTAGTTTGCAGGGACAACGATGCCTCTGAGAGGAGATAATTCTGGAGACCTCATAGGTGATAGCTCAGGTGATTTCTCCCTCTTGTTGACATCATCAAAAGGAAGGGAAGGGAAGGGTGGGAGTGGTGGTTCAGGTGATGAGGGAGGAGGTGAAGGGGAATGAGGGTGAAAGGGTGGGTGAGAGTGTGAATGAAGTGGTAATGGAGTATTGGAAGGAGATGTCTGGGTTGGTGAGGTATGAGGGGGTGATCAGATGGGTGATGAATGGTGGGTAGGTGGAGGAGGGGAAGGTGAAAGAGGTGGGGTTGATTGTTGTGGGAGTGATTGCTTAGGGGGTATGAGATGAGGTAGGGATTGATGAAGGAGGGTGGTTAGGTTACTTATCTGGGTAGTGAGGGTAAATATGAGAGTCTCCAAGTGTGTGATTCTATCCAGAAGTTGAGTGGGAGAAATGGTAGCTGTGATACTGGCAAGTATGGTCTGGGCATGTTGTTTGAATTCTTCCCCAAAGTAGTCATTTAATCTTTCCACAAGCTTTAGAAGCACAACATCAGACAGTCAGAATTGAGGATTTTCTTCAGGAAAGGTCTTTACAAAGGCCTGCTCAATGATATTTTTGGTGTGCCTTCTGTGTTGATCTGATCTGATGTTAAGAATAGGCACCAATTCCTTATAAGACATTTCCTTGGATGAACGAAGCTCAGCAGAAGAGGTGGGTTCAATGGAAGAGGCTGATTGGATGGAGGAGAGAAAGAGAGCGAGGTTCATCGTCAATAATCACATCTGGAGATTGAGACCCATCATCTTCAATCATGATCTCAGTATATTGATCTTTAGAGGAATTTGCTTCAGGAGACTCAGCTAGGTGCTCTGGATGAGGTTCCTCAACATCCTGTGTTTCGATCAGGGGTTCTGCAACAATAATCGAAGAGGGTTTCTCAACAATTGCCTCAACAATCCTTGCTTCGATCAGGAGTGCCTTCCTAGATATAGCACCTTTCTCAGAAGATTCCTTGACATCTTTTGATTTTGATTCCTCTGCCTTCTTAGATTTGTCTGAGGAAATCAACTTCATCTTTCTGAGATTTGTCGCTGAGAATTTTCCAATGGGTCTTGGGTTATGTTATGTAGGCCAGATTCCTTCCAGTTTCAGAAGACAAGAGATGACCTGAAGAAAAGGGAAGGTGGTCTTTGAGGTCCCCTTCAGTAGAAACCTCCTCATTTCTTGAATGATCAACATGCCAGGGTTGATGGGCTCCTTTGCGATCAGTCTTCCCAGAATGGGGTTGTCCTGATCGGTAAGATTGGTGAAGTTTCCAGATTTATTCACCATCAACCTACTATATACCATGTGCAATAGTCTGTGAGTGTTGCTCATCCCAGCAGGGGTTTTCTTGTCTTTCCCCTCCAAACCCAGAATTTTCCAATAGACATCTTCAGGGTACTTTTCATACTTTTCCCAGATCCTATACTTTGCATCTTTTATCCCTAAGGCTGCATTCAGGCCATCATCATTAAGGTGGATTTTCTGACCCCTCACTGTGCTTGTGAATGAGATTCCAATCACATTTCCTTGAACATCCGTTATATCATCCACAGAGAGGTTGGAGTAGAAGACGCGAATCACATCCAAGTCATAATCATCGTGGATGGCAAACCAGGAGGCATAGGGCTCTAGCCACTCATACAGATCATATCCCCAATTTTTCAAGTAACTCAGATCCATGAAAATGGCTGTGCGATCGTTTTCTATTCTCATGGCCATTTTCTCAGAAGGAGTTTCTAAGTTGCTTGTTACAAAACCACTCATAGGAGAAAGAGGAACAATCCCCTTCTTAGTTTCTGGGATGTTGGAGATTTGTGATTTCTGTCTAGATGAAGTCATTTTTGAAGATGTATGTGAAGAAGAATGAGTATGCGAAAATGAGTTTTTGAAAGTTGAGAGTAAAGTTTGAGATTAATTCAGATGATTGATGCGAAAATGAGTGAAGTGAGTGGGAGAGAGATCAAATAGTTAAGTGCATTTATGAGTAATGATGTAAGCATACATGGTTATCATGTAAAAATGTGGGAAAGCGTGACTTTGTACTGAAAGGTGTCAGACATTGTACCCGGAGCTTCGATCATTCTGGGTGATCGCGACGTTACAGATTCAAAATTCAAAAATGTGATCGAAGCATTATCCTGTGACTGAACTGTCATGACTGCCTGAATTCCTTCGATCAGGATGTGAGTTATGATCGTTAGTCCGATGCTTCTGCCCTGATCGAAGTGTAGTGATTGCAAGTCCGTAATTGATATATCTGTGATTTGTGGGTACCTGCAAAAACTTAGATTTCCAATCCAATGACTAAGTTAATAAATTATTAATTTCAAAGGAGAGAGAAGAAAGAAAAAATATAATGAAACTCTATAATTCTTCTGGGTTAACCATTCCCAATTCTCTTCTTATAAAGCTAAATTAATTAGTACCAAGAGGTTTGTAAATATATCAGCAAGTTGTAGATAAGTAGGGACAGAGTCAACCTTTCTGTCCTTCTTTTGAACATGATCTCTGAGAAAATGATGTCTAACATCAATGTGCTTAGTCCTCTAATGATGAACAGGATTTTTGGCCAAACTAATAATACTTGTGTTATCACATAGGATTGGAATTTCTGAGAATTCCATATCTAAATCACTTAATTGCTGTTTTAGCCAAAGGACTTGTGCACAACAGCTGGCAGCAGCAATATATTCAGCCTCTGTTGAGGACAGAGAGACACAATTTTGTTTCTTGCTGGCCCATGATGTTAGAATCTTAAGTTTTGATGAAGACTAAAATGTAAAAGAATAAACCAAGTGCTTAGAAAGCAATAGGTTAACATAGGATCCCAAGTAAGAGTGCAACCGGATGTGGATTTACTTCCGGATAGACTAGGACTTGCGCACGCGGATGAATGTTTCATCCCCCAGCGGCAGCGAGTAACTCACTAGGGAATTAACTTAGTCCATGAGCATTAGGTACACAAAACCTTAAGACTAAGCTATGATTCAACCGGAAGTGAAATTGCTTCCTGTTAGATTTAGACTGGCGCAGGCTGATAGAAGAGATATAACCCTAAGCGTCAGTGAATAAGCCACGTCAAGTGAAATTGCTTCCTGTTAGATTTTGACTGGCGCAGGCTGATAGAATAGAATAACCCCAAGCATCAGTGAACATAAGCCACGTCAAGTGAAAGTGCTTCCGATAGCTTAGTGACTAGCGCTGACTGTTGGAATGAAATACACTGAGCGAGAGTGAGTGATAGTGAACTAAATTCTTCATCCAGTGGATTTACTTCCGGATGTAGAAGTGCTTCCGGATACACCTTAGACTAAGGGAACACCCACTGCATGTGACTATGTGCTTATATTGCTAAACTAACGTTCAAGTGCAGCACACTAAGTAAAGTTGCTTCCGGATGAGAGTTTGCTTCCGCAAGCAATCAGAATGTCAGAACGTTCAGAGATGCAGTGTCAGAATGCTTATGTCAGAGCAGAGATGTCAGGACTACTTTTCAACCCAACAAGTCCCCAGGCTTCGATGGGTACAACTATCCATTCTGGAAGTTTAGAATGGAGACTTATATCAAGTCAAGTGACATTAGACTCTGGGACGTAATCGAACGTGGGGATCAAACTCCCTTAGATGAGGATGAATTTGCTAAGATGAGAGCCAGATACACTCCTGAGGACTATGCTCTAGTCCAACTGAACCATAGGGCCATGCACTACATCCAGTGTGCTCTCAGCCCCAAAGAGTTTCACAGGATCAGCCACCACAAAAATGCTAAAGATATGTGGGAGGCTCTTGAGGCTGCTCACTCTGGAACCAGGGGAGTAAAAGCAAGACGTGTTGAGATGCTGGTGGAAGAATTTCACAAGTTCGCCATGCTAAGTCCCACTGAGCCTATCAGAGAGCTGGAGCTCAGGTTCACCCATCTCATCAACAATTTGGCCTCGCTGGGTAAGGATATTCCTGAAAGAGAGCAAGTAAGCAAGATCCTAAAGATCTTGAAGGGTGACTGGATCACCAAAGTAACTATCTTGTAGGAAGTGCAAGGAGAATCAACCAGCTCCATCACCGCACTATTTGGCTCTCTTGCTGAATACGAACCTACCTTGCTGGCTATGAGAGCTCCTCAAGCCTCATCCAAGAACAAGAACCTTGCTCTTGTTGCTCCCAGCAAGGAGATCAATGATGATGATGAGGATGATGAGGAGGAAATGGATGATGAGGAGATGGCTATGATGGTGAGGAAATTCAGAAAGTTCTTCAGAAAGAAAGGAGGCTATCAGAGAGGTGACTCCAGCCAGAAGAAGGGATACAAGAAGGAAAAGGTCCCTGTGTGCTTTGAATGCAAGAAGCCTGGTCACTTCAAGGCTGAGTGTCCCATATACCCTTTTTGCTCTTGAAGAATAACTTTCAACATAGTTGATCCTTTAGTAAATTTTTCTAGAGCCGTTGTTAGTTTTTCTTTTTCCTTGATTAATACCTCACAAGTTGAACATTGAGTGATGTTGGCTTCATGTTCTTCCTTTGATGTGATCGCAACATCAGGCTCAGGGCTGATAGCAATCTCAGATTTAGTACTGATCGCAGTATTAGATTTAGATCTGATCGCAGTATCAAATTTAGGACTGATTGCAATCTCAGATTTTTCTCTTAACTTTTTATTTTCTTTTCTGAGAGTAGATACTTCTTTTGCAAGTTTATAGAATTCAGTGACCAAACTATTATATTCATCTTGTAGGTCATAATTTTCAGAATCATTTACCTCAGTATTTTTATGATCGGAGTCATCTGATCTCTGCTGGGCTACCAAACACAGGTTGGCAGCCTCTTCAGTCTCCTCTTCATCTTCTGAACTATTTCCCCAGATAGATCCTACAAAGGCTTTCTTTTTGTAACACTCTGATACTAATTCCCTATTTAACCTGTGACATCTCTTTTAGTTCAATAATATCTTTACTAACTATGATAGAAAAAGGAATTGCAATAATACATATATATATTTCTTATTTCCTTTCATCCATCACTTAAATCCTTCTGTCACGTCTCAATCAACTCAAATTCATCATCTCTACTTCTAATGTATCACTCAACATCCCTCAGTCAATTCCACACTAACTAAATTTCATCTTTCCATACTCCAGTCAAATAATACTTCCACAACAGCCCTCACACTCACCTAAAGATGCATTGTGCCACCACGGTGCATTCAAGCATCTATTCTTCACTATATGATTTGACACTGTGTCCCTCTCCATAATGAGGGGACAATTTCCTTCTCTGGCAATCTCCAGAGAGGGAACCCAATTCTGTTTCCATTACAGAACGGGAACGGTTGGACTCTTCAATGCCAAACAACCGTAGGGACGGTTGGGCTCTTCAATGCCAAACAACCGTAGGTCACTTCTCTCAATAAGTCGACCTATGATCCCTGATCCAATCAATTTGAAAAGGATCCTCAGTACAAATAACTGTCGATTGGCCTATCGACAGTTATCATCGCGCGATGGTACATATATATCAGTGTCATGCAAACTCTCCCAATATCCATATCCATCAATTTCAATTTCATCATCAATATCATGCACTATTATCATTCCCTTCACTATCTCAATCTCAACTATTCAACTTATTCCCTCAACCTAACTATCAACATTTCTCACATAATACCAACTGAACCTTTCACATCATACCAGAACCAACACCAGCCAGGATAATATGTATAATGTTTCAAATTCCTTTTATATGAAAATAATCGTGTTTGAAAGGCACCCGATAGCCTGTTTTGTATAAAAATACCTTTTTAAAGATAATATATATATATATATAGAGAGTGAGAAGGGATTTTACAAAATCCCCAACTAACATCACCCTCAATGTTATAGCAAAGTTAAGTGTGATTACCTGTCGCCCTTAGCACTCTGTTGCTCTTCCCATTTCTAAGCCACGCTTTGAGAAATATATGTCTAGCACAATGTTTCCTATTATTACACAAGGTAATAATAGTAAGTTAATGACCATTCAAGTATATAAGTTAAATAGCGTCTCTCTCTTCACATTACTACCCAATTTCTTTTCTTATATGTTTTATTCAAAGGTAAGCATCTTCAACCAATCAAAGCCAAAGCCAATAACCAAATTCACATTCATGAACAAAAAGCCAAGGAACAACAAGCATACATTCCCATTTAAAACACTATACAAATAAATTCACCCAAATACAACCATAACCAATCAATTACTTTTCTTTCATTACCTAACCAAATTGAATAGGGCAGTCGAACATCCATCATCACAATAATTGGTAAACTACATCTCATCAAGGTTAACTTACTAATCTTTAACTAAAATCAAGGATATTTTCATTTCAAGTACCATTCAGCCATGTGCATAGTCTATCATGAAGTACCCATCATAATATTTTCTCTCCAAGTATCATCCGCCCTTACCAATGAGAGAGCAAAGAATTTCAAACTAGCAAACCAGTGCAGCAAGGAAACATAATGTAACATCCTGAAAATTTAATACAGGATTAAAGAGTGTTTTGGAAATGATAAATGGAGAAATTAGGAATTTTGGGAATTTTTAGGAATTTTTGGTGATTTTTGGGAATATTTTGGAAATTTTGAGTAATTAATGTGCATATAATTACTAAAGAAATGAAGAGTTTGAAATATGAGGGAGTGGTAGAGCTAAAAATATTTTGAAGTTTAAGAAGATTGGAGGCTGGTTTAAGTGGTTTTAAATCAAAATGAGTACACTATAGCAAGTTTAGGCTTCAAATAACCAAAATCATCCTTATTTCCCCTTAAACAAACACACCCCTCCCTCTATCATTATCAATAATTTCGAACTCCTCCCCCCTCCTGAAAGCAAACAGCTACACACCCCCCCCATTTTTCACCATTTTTCTTCTCCTTCACACCTCACCACTTCGGTTTTCTCTCTCTCTTTCCAAGATCCCCAACCATTTTGAATGTTCTTCATCTTCTCTCCTTCTCGGGTCCGTTGAAGGGCGAGTTCGAGTGGTGGTTGGCAGTGGTTTCCGGCGGTGCATCTTGTCCGGCGGCGTGAAGCATTTAGGGAGGAAAGGTTTGATTTTTCTTGGTTTCCTTGAGTTGTTCTTCCATTTCCAACATTTCCTTAGCATTTTCCCAAGTCCCTTTCCTTTTCCAGTTTCGGCCGACGGCTTGGGTACATTTTCAGGCGAGCTTCTTCATCTTTTCCGGCGGCCGAAGGTGATAAAAGGTAGGAAGGTATTTTCTTTGGATTTTTACAAGTTATGCCTTCCCTTTTCAACTCCACCTCTTTATTCCTTCATACTCCTTGTCTTCTAGTTTTTCCGGCGGTCTGGGGTTTTCCGGGATGCTAGGCGGCGGCCGACGGCAGTGGTACCTTCTTTTGCACCTTGAAAACTAAGTAAGCATCTTCACCTTTGGATTTTGGAATTTTTGGATAGATTTGCCTATTGGGAGTTAGGGTTTTGGAGTATATTGGAATTTTTGACCATTAATGTCTTAATACTGAAATTGGGATATTGAAATGAAGTATTCTGGGGAGAAATTGGAATTTTTGAAAGAAGTGAAGCAATTGGAATTTTTATTTTGAGTTGGTATTGGCTCTTTGAATTGGGGTTTGGTTAATGAAGGTTGATTTGAATAAATTGGTGGTTAAATAAGGTTTGTCAAAGTTATATGAGGATGTTGGAATGTTAGTTTTGGTTTGATTGGTGTTTAGAAAGAAATTTAGAAGTTAAAGTGTTGATTGAAAGAAAATTTGATTATGTAAAAGAAAGTTTGGAGTTTGGTAGTAAGTTGGTGAATTTGGGAAGCCACCTTGAGTGGTAAATTTGATAGTAATATATTGTTTTGGTGGTTGGTGTTTGTTTTGCAAAATTGGTGGCATTTTTGGTTCTTTAAAGTAAATGACAATTTCGTGGACAATAGGAATTAAATTGGAGTTTAAGAAATGTTAGTGTAGATAATATGAAGGTGTTGGAGTAGTGAAATCATTTGAAATTGTGTTTGAGAAGGAGTTGGGAATTAAAGTGTAGGATTAAAGAAGAATTTGTTTAAGAATGGTATGTACGGGGGGAGATGGTGAAAGTTTGTGAGTTGTGGAGGTCACTTTGATCGGCCAATTTAATATGAAAGCGTTGTCTTAATGGAGGTTAACATGGTGGGTTGGTTTTGCAAGAGTTATGAGAAATAGTGAAGTTAGTACTTAAGGAATTCCAAGTAAATTGTTAAGGGAATTGTGAGGTATAAAAGTATATGAAAGAGTATAGATGTTTGAAGTAATGTATTACTTCAAAATTATTTTTGAATTAGTTTGAATGGGTGGTCAAAATCATTAATTTTATGTTTTGACTATCAGCAGCGCATTGTGTGATTGTGAACGATGGAGGTTTGAGTGGAGCTCGCGGAATGCAATAACTGAGGATATATATATTGCTGTTTTTGAGCTTGGACAGGTAATCACGCTTAACTGACTGTGATACTGAGGGTGATGGTAGTTGAGGATTTTCTGACATCCTCTTCTACTTATTTATATATATATAAATAAAATGAATTCAGAATACGTTATACATAAACGTGGGCTATAGGGTACCTTTCAACTGAATTGTACTTTATATAAATTCATATTTATATATAATCTTTTGTATGTTGCATGACACTAGTTATTAGTACCGTCGGCCGATGTAACCTATCGATTTGCGCAAATCGATAGGTTAATAGTACGGGTTCCTCGGATTGTAAAGGAACCAGGGATTTTCACATTGATTAGAGTGGTCCCTTTTATGCTTTTCGGATTGTAGACCGGGCACAGTGTCACACACGTTTATTTTTGTCATTTGAGAGATGGATGCATTTGTTTTGTGTATATATATATATATCTGTATATATTTGTAAATGTTATAAGCTGTATGCAGGTTTTGAACTGTGGTACCCTGTAGACACTCCACTACCCCATTTCTGAGTGTCACAGTGAGTTACGTTGTGATTACTGAGACATTATTTTGTCTCACCTCATTCCCTTTATTTTTACAGGTGATCATGCCCAGGGGGAGGCGCAGAGGAAGGGGAAGGGGCCGTCTGGCCCATACTGATATAGTAAGTAGACCAGAGGTGACCTTGTTAGGGACATATATCGCCATTTCACTAGGCTGCACCAGCTTCTGCATATATGAATGTTGTTTTGAGTGAATTTTATTGTATATGTGAACTGTATGACTTGTAATGTAACTTAATGTACTGTTTTGGTTGTTATATAGCGTTGTTCCTGCTACTGTGATAGTTCAGGAACTACCTTGACTAATATGTCAAGCTTGGTTGATGTATAATCTGTTTTCCAGGTGATGAGAACTGGAGTGAATGTATATAGGAAACTTGGTTTTCCTAATATGTTGATGTGGTAGATGGTGGATATATTGAGTGTTTTATGTTTTCCTGTGTGTTTAATCATATTAGATGGGCCCCGCTCTAATATGGTTTATTTTTAGATAGTTTGGTTAGTTTCTTTTTCTAACCATGATAGGTGATTCTTTTCTAACATGGTTAGATTTAGATTATGATGTTGATTGTGTGATTTATTAGGTGATGGTGGTTCTTTTGCTAACTATGTTAGAGGATTCTCTTTTCTAACATAGTTAGATATGTAATCTCTTAATTATAGAGAGATTCTTTTGCTAACCATGTTAGGTGAATCTTTTACTAACATGGTTAGACTACATTGTTTGGATTGATTTGTTTAGCAATTTTTGTTTAGGTTAAGGTTAATTTTTACTTTAGTAGGAGGTACTTTACAATTTGGTATGAGTTTTATGGTAAACGATACCCTGCCTGTTGCATTGCATATAGAATGGCGATATATAAACCCCTTCCTTCCCTTCCTTATTATTATGATCACTAATTCTTTTTATGATTATTATCATTATTCCCTAGGTGGGTGGAGAAGAAGATAGTTATAATCAATTCCAAGATTCACAACAATCTATACCGGCACAAAACTTTGGGTCGGAGTTTGTGAATCAGTTGAGGGATGTGATTTTGGAGACAATGGAAGAAAGGTTACAGAAATTTAAACAAGATATGGGCCATCAGCATCAAAGTGAAGGAGAGTTTGAAATTGGCCATGAGAGTGAAACTCATGAGACCCAGCAAGAAGTTACCCAAGAAGACCGTGCTGTTAATAGAGTTTGGAAAGATGTGTCTAGGCACAATCCTGGTACTTTTGAAGGGGGTCGCCAACCTGAAATAGCAGAAGAATGGATCGATAGATTAGAGACAATTTTCCAAGCTGTTGCCCGTAATGAGTACCAGAAGGCCAGGGTTGCTATCTTACTGTTGACTGGTGATGCCAAAAGATGGTGGAAGTCAGCTGGGGGTATGGATGACTCCATGACTGTGTGGTCAGAATTTAAAGAAAAATTCCTGGAGCATTACTTTCCCATTACAATCAGACATGAGAAAGAGCTTGAATTTAATAAATTAATGCAAGGCAATATGCACGAGGATGAATTTATTGCCATTTTCAATAATTTATCACGTTATGTGACTTACCTGCAATATAAAGATGATCCTGAATGGAAACATACTCAGTTGATTCAGAAAGCTAGACCTGTGATGCGACCATACCTGTATGCTAGGCCGTTTGTTAGTTTTGAGGATTCTTGTGAGTATTTTTGTCTTGTGGCCAAAAACTTGAGAAGTTCATGTACTTTGGATCGTGTTGACGACCAGGGTAAATCTACTAATTACTTAGGGCCTTCAGGAGGTATCTCGAAGAGTCACAGTGTTGGTACGAGTACCTCCGGTAGCTCTGGGAGAAGATCTCAAGGGCGAGGTTTTTCACAAGGGTTTAATCAGAGGGGTAGTTTTCGCAGACAACACCAGGGAAGATCTGGGCAGAGAAGTCAGTTCAGGGGTGGCAGGACCCAATCTTTTGGTGTTAGAGGTCGAGCAGGTGCTAGTCAGGGGTCTTATCAGGAGTCAGCTGCTTCAGCATCTAGTGTGAGAGGTCCTTGTGATAGATGTGGGAGGTTTCATGTGGGAGAGTGTTGGAGGTGTTATCACTGTAATGAATTGGGCCATACTTACAAGTTTTGCCCTAAGATGGGACAGCAAGATCAGGCAAGTCATAGCAATCGCCCTATGGCTCCTGGAGGTGTGTATGTTACCACAAGAGAGGAGGCCACAGCGTCTCCTAATGTGATTCAAGGTATGGTTTTCATCCGAGGTCATAGTGTTGAAGTGTTATTTGATTCTGGTGCGACACATTCTTTTATTTCCTATGACTGTGCTAAGAAACTTGGCCTTACTCTATCTGCATTATCTCTTATGATTTGAAAGTAACTACCCCTAGTGGAGCTGAGTTTGTAACTGCTTACGTATGTAAAGGCTTGGACCTTCAGTATGAAGGTCGAGACTCTGTGATTGAACTTGTATGTTTACCCCTTAAAGGAATAGAGGTGATTATTGGCATGGATTGGTTGATAGCCAATAATGTCATTTTGCTTTGTAAGGAACGAGCTGTGAGATATGCAGTAAATTCTTTATCTGTTGGGGGTTCCAGTGGTTCCTTGTTACTATCCGCCACACAAGCTGAGAAGTGCGTGCGGAGGGGTTGTCAGGTGTTTGCTGTTTTCTTCTCAATTAAATCTGAGGAGGAGATTAGCATTGAAGCTATAGATGTGGTTATGGATTATACTGAAGTTTTCGCTGATATTCAGGGTCTTCCACCTGAGCGAGAAGTGGAATTCACCATTGATTTAGAACCAGGTGCTAGTCCGATTTCTAAGGCACCATATAGAATGGCTCCGGTAGAATTAGCTGAATTGAAGAAGCAGATTGAAGAATTACTCGAAAAAGGTTTTATTCGACCTAGTGTGTCACCGTGGGGAGCTCCAGTCTTGTTTGTTAAGAAAAAGGATGGTAGCATGAGGTTGTGCATAGACTATCGTCAGCTGAATAAAGTCACAATAAAGAATAAGTACCCGTTGCCCAGGATAGATGACTTGTTGGATCAGTTAGTTGGGGCTTCCGTATTTTCTAAGATCGATTTGAGATCAGGTTATCATCAGTTGAGAGTTCGGGTAGAGGACGTTCCTAAGACGGCCTTTAGAACCCGTTATGGCCACTATGAATTCTTGGTGATGCCTTTTGGCTTGACCAATGCTCCTGCTGTGTTCATGGATTATATGAACAGAATTTTCAGGCCATATTTAGATAAGTTCATTGTGGTGTTCATTGATGATATTCTGATTTATTCTAAAAATGAAGAGGAGCATCGTGAGCATCTGGGAATTGCTTTGAGAGTTTTGAGGGATCATCAACTTTATGCTAAGTTGTCTAAATGTGAATTTTGGCTGAAAGAAGTTAAGTTTTTGGGGCATGTGGTTTCTTCTGAAGGTGTTGCGGTGGATCCTAGTAAAGTTGAGGCGGTTTTGCAGTGGGAATCTCCGAAATCAGTAACTGAAGTAAGGAGTTTTGTAGGATTAGCTGGTTATTATCGGAGATTTATTCGTGGTTTTTCGCAAATTGCCCGTCCTTTGACAAATTTGACCAAGAAAGATCGCCCTTTTGTATGGACGGAGCAATGTGAAGCAGCATTTCAGGAGTTAAAGACTCTTTTGACTACCGCTCCAGTGTTGGTTTTGCCAGATTCGTCTCAACCGTTTGAGGTGTATACTGATGCGTCGTTGATGGGTTTAGGATGTGTGTTGATGCAAAATGGCAAAGTGATAGCTTATGCCTCGAGACAGTTGAGACCACATGAAGGAAACTACCCAACTCACGATTTGGAGTTGTGTGCAGTGGTGTTTGCCTTGAAAATCTGGCGCCATTATCTTTTTGGGGCTCAGTTTGAAGTGTTCAGTGATCATAAAAGTCTCAAGTATTTGATGGATCAGAAAGAGTTGAACGGTAGGCAACATCGTTGGATGGAGTTGCTAAGTGATTATAAGTTTGAAATCAAGTATCACCCTGGGAAAGCCAATGTGGTTGCTGACGCTTTAAGTAGGAAATCGGCTCATGTCTTTGCAATTAGTCTTGAGGAATAGGCTTGGTTGGAAACTTTACGTGATATGCGAGTTGTTCCTGGGGTGGAGCAGGCTATTTTGAGAGCGGTAGTAGTTGATTTTGACTTGTATACCGATTTGCGGTTATCACAGGAGAAGGATGACAAGTTGAGTAAGATTCGAAAAGAATTGGAGGATGGTTCAGTCTTAGATTTTGAGATTGATGGTCATGGGATTCTACGGTTTAAGCATCGTATTTGTGTTCCTGATTGTGCTGAGATAAAGCAGACTATTTTGGAAGAGGCCCACAGGAGTAAATATGCCATGCATCCGGGAATCAGTAAGATGTATAATGATTTGAAGCGAGAGTTTTGGTGGCCAGGGATGAAAAAGGATGTGACACAGTTTGTACTTAAGTGCTTGACTTGCCAGAAAGTCAAGATTGAGCACCAAAAGCCCGGTGGGTTGCTACAGAGTATTGAGGTGCCTCAGTGGAAGTGGGATGATATATCTATGGATTTCATTGTGGGGTTACCGCGTACTCAGTCAGGTCATGATTCTATTTGGGTGATTGTGGATCGGTTGACTAAGTCAGCACACTTTCTGCCTGTTCAGATTTCTAGCCCAATGGAGAAGTTGGCTCAGTTGTATGTTGATGAGATTGTGCGTTTGCATGGGGTACCAAAGAGTATTATTTCAGATAGAGATCAGCGCTATAGATCGGGATATTGGATGTCACTACAGGCTGCTTTAGGCAGTAAGCTCAAGTTCAGTACTGCGTATCACCCGCAAACAGATGGTCAGACAGAAAGGGTTAATCAAATCCTTGAGGATATGTTGCGGGCATGTGCTATTGAGTTGCCTGGTAGTTGGGATAAGCATCTTCCACTAGCAGAATTTGCTTATAACAATAGTTACCAGTCGAGTATTGGTATGGCTCCTTATGAGGCTTTGTATGGTAGAAAGTGTCGATCGCCAATTTGTTGGACGGAAGTGAGTGAAAGGGCTGTTATTGGCCCGGATATTGTGGATGAGACGACTCAGAAGATTGAGATGATTCGGGAGAAATTGTTGACGGCCCAGAGTAGACAGAAAAGTTATGCAGATAAGCGACGACGACCACTAGAGTTTGAAGAGGGTGATCATGTATTTTTGAAAGTTTCGCCAATGACAGGTGTTGGCAGATCAATACGGGCTAAGAAGTTATCTCCTCGATATATGGGTCCATATGATGTGATTGAGAAGATTGGTGATGTTTCTTATCGGATAGCTCTTCCGCCCCAATTATCGAGACTACACGATGTGTTTCATGTGTCACAGCTGAAGAAGTATCACCCTGATCCTTCTCATGTTATTGAGCCTGAAGAAGTAGAGTTGGAGAATAATTTGACTTATCAAGTGGAGCCTGAAAGAATCTTGGATGTCAAGGATAAGCAATTGAGAAATAAAACCATTCGACTTGTGAAGGTTTTCTGGAGAGGTATGACTCCAGGAGATACGACTTGGGAAGCTGAGGAACAGATGCGTGAGAAGTACCCACAGCTATTCTTAGGTACAATTCACCTCATTTCTCTATTGTTTTCATTTGGTAAAGATGCGATGATAATGAATTTTGAGGGCAAAATTCCTAAAAGGTGGGGAGAATTGTAACATCCTGAAAATTTAATACAGGATTAAAGAGTGTTTTGGAAATGATAAATGGAGAAATTAGGAATTTTGGGAATTTTTAGGAATTTTTGGTGATTTTTGGGAATATTTTGGAAATTTTGAGTAATTAATGTGCATATAATTACTAAAGAAATGAAGAGTTTGAAATATGAGGGAGTGGTAGAGCTAAAAATATTTTGAAGTTTAAGAAGATTGGAGGCTGGTTTAAGTGGTTTTAAATCAAAATGAGTACACTATAGCAAGTTTAGGCTTCAAATAACCAAAATCATCCTTATTTCCCCTTAAACAAACACGCCCCTCCCTCTATCATTATCAATAATTTCGAACTCCTCCCCCCTCCTGAAAGCAAACAGCGACGCACCCCCCATTTTTCACCATTTTTCTTCTCCTTCACACCTCACCACTTCGGTTTTCTCTCTCTCTTTCCAAGATCCCCAACCATTTTGAATGTTCTTCATCTTCTCTCCTTCTCGGGTCCGTTGAAGGGCGAGTTCGAGTGGTGGTTGGCGGTGGTTTCCGGCGGTGCATCTTGTCCGGCGACATGAAGCATTTAGGGAGGAAAGGTTTGATTTTTCTTGGTTTCCTTAATCACGCTTAACTGACTGTGATACTGAGGGTGATGGTAGTTGAGGATTTTCTGATATCCTCTTCTACTTATTTATATATATATAAATAAAATGAATTCAGAATACGTTATACATAAACGTGGGCTATAGGGTACCTTTCAACTGAATTGTACTTTATATAAATTCATATTTATATATAATCTTTTGTATGTTGCATGACACTGGTTATTAGTACCGTCGGCCGAGGTAACCTATCGATTTGCGCAAATCGATAGGTTAATAGTACGGGTTCCTCGGATTGTAAAGGAACCAGGGATTTTCACATTGATTAGAGTGGTCCCTTTTATGCTTTTCGGATTGTAGACCGGGCACAGTGTCACACACGTTTATTTCTGTCATTTGAGAGATGGATGCATCTGTTTTGTGTATATATATATATATATCTGTATATATTTGTAAATGTTATAAGCTGTATGCAGGTTTTGAACTGTGGTACCCTGTAGACACTCCACTACCCCATTTCTGAGTGTCACAGTGAGTTACGTTGTGATTACTGAGACATTGTTTTGTCTCACCCCATTCCCTTTATTTTTACAGGTGATCATGCCCAGGGGGAGGCGCAGAGGAAGGGGAAGGGGCCGTCTGGCCCATACTGATATAGTAAGTAGGCCAGAGGTGACCTTGTTAGGGACATATATCGCCATTTCACTAGGCTGCACCAGCTTCTGCATATATGAATGTTGTTTTGAGTGAATTTTATTGTATATGTGAACTGTATGACTTGTAATGTAACTTAATGTACTGTTTTGGTTGTTATATAGCGTTGTTCCTGCTACTGTGATAGTTCAGGAACTACCTTGACTAATATGTCAAGCTTGGTTGATGTATAATCTGTTTTCCAGGTGATGAGAACTGGAGTGAATGTATAAAGGAAACTTGGTTTTCCTAATATGTTGATGTGGTAGATGGTGGATATATTGAGTGTTTTATGTTTTCTTGTGTGTTTAATCATATTAGATGGGCCCCGCTCTAATATGGTTTATTTTTAGATAGTTTGGTTAGTTTCTTTTTCTAACCATGTAACATCCTGAAAAATTTAATTCAGGATTAGAGAGTGTTTTGGGAAATTTTGAAATTTTAGGAATTTTTGGGATATTTTTGGAAATTTTGAAGTAATTAATGTGCATATAATTAATTAAGAAATGAAGAGTTTGAAATATGAGGGAGTGGTAAAGCTAAAAATATTTTGAAGTTTAAGAAGATTAGAGACTGGTTTAAGTGGTTTTAAATCAAAATGAGTACACTATGGCAAGTTTGGGCTTTAATTATCAAAAACCACCCTTATTTCTCCCCAACCAAACACGCCCTCCCTCCTTTCCTTATATATTTCCGCCGACTCCCCCACCCCCCAACTTCGATCTCTCTCTCTTCTCTCCTCAGACTCCGTCGCCAGAGGCGGCGGAGGGCGGCGGAGCTAGCCGTCGTCGGTGCGGCTGGCCCTCCCTCGCAAACAACCCCAAACCCGCGCCCCTCCTCTCATCCTCTTTGATTTTTCCTCGTCCTCCTGCGGTTTCCGACGAGTGAAGCATCTTCCGGCGGCAGCGGCACCTTCCCTCACTATCTCTTCCACAACTCTTCCTTCTCGTTTTCTCTACTTCAAGCAAGCTTCATCGTTCGTTTCTTTCATCTCCGTCGAGTGTTGCGTTTTCCGGCGAAGCAGAGGCGAGAAATGAGTAAAAAGCTTCATCCTTTCTAGTATTTTCCGGGCTATGCTTCCATTTTAATGTTATTTCTCATTGTTTTCTTTCGTTTTATGGTTTCTTTTTCGCCCATACTTGGTGGCGGCCGTTTTCCGGCGAACCAACGGCGACTGGTTCTCTTCATCTCCGGCGAGCCCGACGAATTTTCCGATGATGGCCGGTTGCAGTGAAGCATGTGAGTTGGGATTGAAGCTTAGGTAAATTTCTTGGTCCATGTTTTACTCTTTCTCTTATGCTGCGAGAGAGATTTGGGAGGGAATCAAATCGGGGTTGAGATTTTGGTTGTTCTAAATTAGTAAAATGCAAGTTTTACTTCAAATTTAAGATTAGGCAAAAGATTTTTGGAGTAGTGGTCAGTTGCTCATTGGAAGAGTTTGACCGAAAGCCTTAATCTTGGATACTTCAAATCTGTTGAGTTTAAGGGAGTTTTGTTTGGTGAGTGTTATATAGTTTTAGTTTATGTTTCTTTTTGGGCTGACTGTACATGGCTGATTCTTTTGCTTCTTCCTTATGATGATATTTTGTTTGGTCAGATTCCTAATGAAGTGTAGACATATGCCTATGTTGTGTCTCAAATTGGTAAATGGATGATTCATGTGATTATGTGTCCTGCATGTTAAAATCTGAATAATTAATTAAAGGAATAATGACATGGATATTGGTTGTTATGTGGTCAGTTTGGCATAGAAAGTGAAGTTGATGTTCTTGTTACTTTTGCTCTTTAGCTTTTGGTTCAGTGCATAAGTGTATTGCAAAGAATGGATTGATAGTAGTGCAGGTTTGATGGGTGGAGCAAGTCTCTGGTTTATGATGTATTATGGTGATTGAGTATACTTTTCTGCTTGTGTGGTATTTAAGAAGTGTATTTTCAGATTAAGTTAGGTTGATGAAGTAACTGAAATTAAAGCTTTTTTTTTTTTTAACAAATGAAATTAAAGCTTGACAAATGCAAAATGTTTGATTAATTATAATTAAAAAGGTTTATAATTCTTACACAAATATAGACTCTATATTATTATTATTATGGTTATATACATTGGGAATGGATCGGAAAATACTAAGTGACTATGAAATTGGTTTTCCTTCTAGTTGCTTTATTGGGTTTGAATATATTATGGGATGAAACTGCCATGATATGATTATGTTGGCATGAATGGGAGGTTTTTAGTGAAGGGTTGTGATGTTGCTATGATCATGGGATTGATGTTAGGTGCTTATATGTATATGAGGTTTTGATTTTATTCTTTGTTCTCTTCTTTGTAAAAAGGGATTGGGTTCCATTAGGTATAAGGAAATATTAAAATGTATATATTTACTGCTTGTGAATATCATTGTTGAAGGTGCAAGTTTTGTGATTTTAAATGTGAAGTTATGTTTTGATTCTCTTTTCCTCTTGCTGTGTTAGTGGATGTTAAGTAATAAGAAATTAATGGAAAAAGTTGCAATTTCATATGGGATTAATAATATTCTGCACATGGTTGGAGGTCACGTGAATTCTTGAATTTTATTTCATATTTTACTGAGCTGATTTGTAAATGCTGAATGTTCTTCCTTCTTTTTTTTTGGTTTAAATGGTTTGGGAGTGAAAGGTTCTTTTGACCATGTTGATTATGAAAGATGATGATTTGTTATGAATTGTGATTGTTTTGAATTGGAAGTGAAAGATGATGTTTGATTGTTGTGAATGGTGATTGGGTTGTATTGGAAATCTGTATAGGTATGACTTGTATGATATGTGAATTGTTAAAAGATTCTTAAGATGTAAAGATGTTATGATCAAAATGATTTTATAAGAGTTAAATTAAAAGAGGGGAAAATGGGTAGTCATATAGACACGAGAGAGAGACGTTGAAGTATTATAAAGTGGAAATGATATTAATTTATCATTTTGCTCTCTATATTATTATAGGAGTGGAAACATGTATGCTTTCTCGGCATCAAGAAAGAAAGGTTGAGAAATCACGTAAAGTGCTAAAGGGCGACAGGTAATCACTCTTACCTTGCTATAACATTGAGGGTGACGTTAGTTAGGATTTTCAAAATCCTTTCTAGCCCTCAAAATATTTAAAAGTTACTTTTATACAAAATAGGCTATCGGGTGCCTTTCAAACACGATTATTTGTATATAAAGAAACTTTATGCATTATATATATAGTATCCTGTCTGGTGGTTGTGATTTTCCTGGAATAGTGGGATATATATAGGTGTGGTGCTATGGCAACGGTGTGGATAAGTTAATTGATGGATAGTGATGGATAGTGATGGAGTTATTTGTAATTGGTACTTGGACAGGGTATTGGAAAGTGATTTGGATTGAAAATATGGTACATTAGGGATTGAGGAATTGAAATGTTGTGTTGGAGGAAGGTGACAATGATTGTGATTGAGATAATGAATGAATTCGAGATGTTGAAAGGAATTGTGATCATTGCATGACACTGAGATTATGTACCATCGCGCGATGATAACCGGTTGATAGGCCAATCAACGGTTATTTGTACGGGTCGACAGATTGGAGACTGTGACCATTGGTCAACAGATTGGAGACTGTGAGCAGCAGTCTTCTGATTGGAGACAGGGACTGCTCCCTTTCTGATTGGAGACAGATTGGGGTTTCCTTCTCATGGGGTTACCAGAGAAGGAAATTGCCCCCTCATTTTTGAGAGGGGCACAATGTCAACTCATTTAGAATATATATATAGAGCTCGAGCGTAGTGCCTCCGGGATGGCATGAGTAGAGCACCAGGAATTATACATGAATGTGAGCCGAGAAATGGGAATTGAGAAAGGTAGGAATGAGATTTATAGTAAGGAAAGCATGGATTGAAGGTTGGATGGTGAAGTTTTATTGATGTGGAATTTGATTGAGGGGTTTAGAGTGATTTTTGAAAAGTAGAGATGATAAACTTGATTTGAATTGGACGTGACACAGGGACTGGATTGTTAAATGAAAGAAGACTTGGGTTATATGTATATATTGATTTTAAAACTGTGGTACCCTTTAGACGCCTTTACTACCGCACATCTCACTGTTATAGTGAGTTAAGTAGTAGATTACTGAGACAAGTTGTCTCACCCCACGATTACTTACATTTTTGCAGGCGATCATGCACAGGCGCGAGCAACAGGAAAGGGAATTGAGTTAAAAGGTTGTTTTGCCTATTTAGACGTGTATATTGCCAAAAATGTATAGGTCTGCATTCGCTTCCGCATATTTTTATTTGTATTAATATTAGTGGTTAATTGGAGAATTGTAGTAGGTTGCTCCTTTTTCTAACCATGTTAGGTGATTCTTTTCTAACATGGTTAACTATTTATTATCCATGATAGTGTTCAGGTTATATTAGAAAATTCTTTCCTATCATGGATAATGATTATTATTAGGAAATTCTTTTTCTAACTATGATAGATTTATTGATATTATGGAAATCATTTTTCTATCATAGTTAGTAACGATGTTATTGAATTAATCAGGAAATTAGTAACGATATGTTACAAACCATGATAGGTGATTCTTTTCTAACATGGTTAGATTTAGATTATGATGTTGATTGTGTGATTTATTAGGTGATGGTGGTTCTTTTGCTAACTATGTTAGAGGAATCTCTTTTCTAACATAGTTAGATATGTAATCTCTTAATTATAGAGAGATTCTTTTGCTAACCATGTTAGGTGAATCTTTTACTAACATGGTTAGACTACATTGTTTGGATTGATTTGTTTAGCAATTTTGGTTTAGGTTAAGGTTAATTTTTACTTTAGTAGGAGGTACTTTACAGATAAGAACCAAGTTTCATATGTAAATAAAATCAATCATAACCATAGTCATCATTTCATTCATGACAGAAAAGTTAGTGCAGATACTTAATATACACATGCATCATCATCATTCACCATTTTTATCAACACAACCAGCCATGCTCATAACAAAATAAATAAGGAACCTCCATCATAATCACTTCAGCACTGCACCCAATTAAAACAAAATCCTCCAAATTTATAAAGCTCATAACAGAACAGTAAGATTATAATTCCAAACAAGATTGTACATAAATAAACAACTACCCTCTTCATACTCAAAACTGAATCTTTCAAAACTTTCAAGTTCATTTGCATGTTGAACAATAAATGGCAGTACCAAAGTCTCCAAATTCTCCCCTAATCATAACATAGATTTTGAGCTATCTCTTGGTGATCATTAAAACTGGCAGCATTAGTACCATGAATAACCAATCTCCCAATCAAATCTTCTAATCAAACACTTGTCCAATTTTACACTATCTAAACAAATTCTAATGTTTATATAGGTATGTTAAGTCCCAATCTCCTAATTATCACTTTACCTTTCAGCAGAAACCTTTAAGCATTTTACCTTCCTAAATCTCTTCGGCTATTACTGTATAAAATTTCAGCAAATTTCTAATCACATGTGAGCACAGAACATCGACAATCTTTCAAATAAAGCCTTATCCACCGATTTCCAATAGAGCTTCAATATGTACAACAAGATCTAAATTCCATTCTTATCCTATTACATTTCATATTATAAAGAACATAGCAAAAAGAGGGATATGTAATAGCTGAACCAACAAGGAAAATATACATCTCAAAATTCACATACTCATTGCCAATAGACCAAAAACATATATTTCCGAAACTCCACAAAACAACCCAAATATTGCTGCATTATGCAGCAGAATCAGCAGCAAAAAGTGGTGCAAAATAGAAGAAAATGGGGCTGCAAAATTGAACTAAACAGAGGTGAATACAGCAGCAAGGTTTGGTGTCAAATGTAGGGAGAAATAATGTTTTGCAATAGTATAAAGGGCTAAACAATCTATACACACATACACCCATTTACCACACTGTCTAAAAACAACACAACATTGCACCAGCATTAAATCATTTGGACCAAGTACAAAGCTAAGAGTAAAATTCCAGAAATTAACTAACAATCTTCAAACAAATTATCCTTCCCTGCAATAATCAAACACCCATACAATGCACAATCCGATGTCCACTTCAGAATACAATTTGAAGAACAATCACTAATTTAAACATCAATTAATCCCCTTACATTTACTAACATCCAGAACAAAGTTTTCAAAGAATCGAGACCAATCCAAACCCTTAACATTAAGTACCAAACATAACAGTGTATTTAAAAAAATTATAGAGATCAAAAATTGATTTCAATCATATTTCATATAATCTAACTTAAGTAATTGTCAAACAAACAATAATGAATCAATTTTAGCAACTTAAATTACTTTAACACACATTGATATCTTTGTGATCACCCAATAAAAATTCATACAGATTGAAATCAATTCACATCTATAACAACAATTTACAAGTTCACCAACAATTATCAACTATAAGTTTCTCATTCACAGAGCATCAATAACAAAATTCTCCCAATTACATAATATTGACTTGCAAAACTTTACAATTTTTTACAATTAACTACATAAAAATTCAATTGACAATCACTTTTGAATAAAAACACTTACCTTTTAGAAAACATCCACTCATGAAGTAGTAAGGGCTACCAACATCTATTACTAAGGGGGCTGCTTCCAATCACTAAATATAGCGAGGAAGCCTCCAGCCACTTAATATAAATGGGCAACAACCTTTCACTACTAATGGTGATGTGTCCTCAAACCATTTCTAATTGAAAATACTCAAAACGCCATTTATGATTAACATATCAAAGTGAAGATTTTGATACAAATAATTTCGATAAAATTTTTGATTAAAAATAATTAAATAAAACAAGTTAATTCAACAATGCAACAATACCCTTCAATTTCATTTCAAATCCATTCATATACATATATAATTTTTTCACTATCATGCATACATTCAAGCATATTATTCGTTGCACATAGCAAAGAAGAAATTTATCACACTTTAGTCCATTCAAACACCCATGTATAATCAATATAATAAACAATCATCAACTTAATGAAAATAATTTTGTTCAAGGCAAAATCAATTCACATTTATACACAAATCACAATAACATGTATCACGGTGGGGATTTCTAAAGAAAAATTTGCATTAAAGTCTTACAAAACATCAAACAATTCAAGAACAAACAAAACAATCAAGGACCGAAGTCAATAGTTCCTATTCCATTTTAAATCATTATTAACTATCATTTTCACCTTACCTTACTCCCTTAACCCAATAAGGTTTCTCATGATGCCTCGATTATGATTATGGCTAGCACATAACTATAATCGAGACCCCATAGAATCAGCCTTATTTCGTTATTTTTCCTAAATTATTATCAATGTCTTTATTTATTTCGTTATTCTTTCTATATTCTTCTCAATCTCTCCACAATACCTATTAATTTGCTCTTATCACCCTCTTTCCACCGAGGGATGAGTGATATTCCTCTCAAAAGGCAGATTAGTCATGCACATAAGGAAGGAAAACTATAGAATGTATATTGCCAATCTATATGCAATGCAGCACAGTCCAGGGTTATCGTATACCAAACACTGATAACCAAGTTGTAATATCTCACAATATCAATACATTTCCCTAATACATTTATCTAAATCATTAACCCGCAATGTTCAACTAAGAAATCACCATAACCTCAATTCAAAGCATAAGTCCCTAATTAAATAATGTAGATTATATATATATATATATATATATATATATATATATATATATATATATATATATAATCTACATCAAAAATCTCCCCTCACTAATATCATTTCTAATTCCAATAGCCAGTAAAACTACAAAAGCCACTAAACCATAGTAATCGCTAAGACTTCTAATATCAATACTCAATTTGAAATTCCACCACCAGTAATTACCTAACGCCTACTATCTACATGCATATGCAAACTCAATAGTATCGATGACTCACATTCCAGAAGTGCTTTTTGAATCACTTACCTAAGTCTCTCACATAATTTACATCCATTTTATTCATGTGGATGTGTCCTCTTAGACATTTTGACACATCTTAAAATTTCACTGTTCACTATTACCTCTATTGGTTTTTCCTCCCCAGAAGGACCCTCTTTATCATTCTTATCTCACAAAGCCATCAATTACATCTTAATCAAAAATTAACCAAATTTTTTTTTCACATCTGCAACCATTCAATAATGGTATGACATTTGAAAGCATTTTGCGAAACACCATAAACTTACAAGTCGGTATAAATCCATCAACCCTTGCAATCTCCAAATGATATCACTAAACAATTTCATATTTCAAAATCACCTATACACCCCTAAGTCAAAAATCATCCCACATACTAATTTCAAAGTCACTCAAACAAATATCGTTTTTCAGTCATCTATTAAAATCGCTCAACAATTCCCTTGAACTTCCAATACACTCATAATCAACAAAAACATTCACGACAGCATTTATCTTGAAAATTATGTTACCTAAGAAAGTCACATTCTGTAACATCCTAAAAATTTAATACAGGATCAAGGAGTGTTTTGGGAAATAATAAATGGAGAAATTGGGAAATTTTGGAATTTTTAGGAATTTTTGGGATATTTTTGGAAACTTTGAGTAATTAATGTGCATATATTTATATGTATTTGATATTATTGAACATTAGGTTGTTTATTTTTCTAACCATGTTAGGTGATTCTTTTAAAAATAAACAACCTAATGTTCAATAATATCAGATACATATAAATATATGCACATTAATTACTCAAAGTTTCCAAAAATATCCCAAAAATTCCTAAAAATTCCAAAATTTCCCAATTTCTCCATTTATTATTTCCCAAAACACTCCTTGATCCTGTATTAAATTTTTAGGATGTTACACATTCCAAATCATTTACCAATAAGTCCCAAAATAAAATATAACCCTTTCTTCAAAACTCATTCTACTACGCTTGAAATCCAAACTAATCTCGTCCTTCCAAGGCATATTACATCTTCATTCCGATTAACAAGGGTCCATGGCTTAAAATAATACCTGTACTCAAATTCTAAAGACCCATAATACCTTAAATAATCAATTAAATATATCGTTACTCTTTGAACTTTTTGAAGTGATCTGTTATATCCCATTTTCTCCATTTATTATTTCCCAAAACACTCTTTTCATCTTGTAACATTTTCTTACTAAATCCCTAATTCACTAATAATATCACTATCAATTCAATAAATCCTTTACTAACTATGATAGAAAAAGATTTTTACATAATATCGATATCGCTATCATAGTTAGAAAAGAAATTCCTAATAATAATTTATTCATTACCCATGATAGAAAAGAATTACCTAAAACGATAAAAGTGCTATCATGGATAATATATTGATAACCATGTTAGTAAGAATTCTCCTAACATGATTATAAAAGAATCACCTAATACCTTTGAAAAACACTCAGAAAAGAGGTAACCATGTTAGAGCGGGGCCCATCTAACATGGTTATATAAAATAACAACACTCATCACAACAGTAAATCACAATCACTCGATATAACCATGTTAGGAAAAGAACTTTCCTAAGCACAGTTATTCCAAACAACAACCTGTATCAACAAATCACATCAACACAAACATCTAATACGTCCATGATGGAAAAGAAGGAATGCCTTTCCATTTTCAGGCAAATTTCCCTGTAATACATAATCTATTATTCCAGTCAATCAGCAATACTAACAGAGTCTGTAGCACAGCTACAATTATCACATAACCGCTACTATCGCAGTACTAGTAGCAAAATAACATACCATCTACAAGTCATGATCATATCACAGAAACAGTTAATACAATAATTCAACAGCTCAATTCATTCGAAATAACAACAAACAAATGCGGAAGCAGATGCAGCCTAATCAAATGGCAATATATATAATCCTAATGGATCACCACCGGCCTACTCACTGTCTAAGTGCAGGCCGGACAGCTCCTTCCCTTTCCTTTGTGCCTCCCTCTGGTATGATCACCTGTAAAAATAAAGGGAATGGGGTGAGGCAAAACAATGTCTCGGTAATCACTACTTAACTCACTGTGAGACTCAGAAGTGGGGTAGTGGACCGTCTACAGGGTACCACAATTTTCAAAACCTGCATAACCACATCATATATACACATATATACAGTATAGATACATCCATCTCTTAATAGACAAAAATAAACGTGATTGACACTGTGCCCAGTCTCAAATCTGAAAGCATGAAAAAGGGAGCACTCTAAAATGTGAAAACATCCCTGGTTCCTTTACAATCCGAGGAACCTGTACAATTAACATATCGATTTGCGCAAATCGATGGTTACATCGGCCGACGGTACTAATAATCAGTTTCATGCAACATACAAAAGATTTATATATATATATATATATATATATATATATATATATATATATATATATATATATATATATATATATATATATATATATAAAGTACAATGTATTTAGAAAGGTACCCTATAGCCCACGTTTAAATATAAAATAATCTGAACACATTTCATTTATATATATAAAAGTAGAAGAGGATTTTAGAAATCCTCAACTACTGTCACCCTCAGTATCACAGTCAGTTAAGCGTGATTACCTGTCAAGTTTAGTGGCAATAGATATACGCAGCTAAAATCTTCCTTAAGCTCCACTCGAATTTACGCCGTCAATAATCATTCAATGAGCTACTGTTGGTCAAGGCACAATATCAGTGACTTTGACCTACCATTCTGACTAATTCTAAAACATTCTAAAACAATTATTAAAGTAATAAATTACTTCTAACATATACACTTTTCTATATTCTTTTGTACCCCACTATTCCCTTAACCATTTATTTATAACTCTTGCAAAACTAACCTTTAATGTTAACCCCATCAAAACAACTCATTCTTATCAATATGACAACTAAATGTGCCTCCCAACTTTACAAACCTTCCATGACACAATCTAAATATAACTTTGAACGTAATGGATGCACAAGAGGGGGGGGGGGGGTGAATTGTGCTTCAAAAATAAATGCTCAAATAAAACAACACAAGGGTTATACTGGTTCGGTCTACCTGACCTACGTCCAGTCCTCAACCACCCAGGCCGAGAGTTCCACTATATCTCAGGTTTTAAATCGGGTTCACCTGAAACCTTACAACCGCAAGTTTTGCACGGGATCACTTGCAACCTTACAACAAGTTTTACACAGGCTCACTTGTAACCTTTCTAACTAGGTCCCCCTCACACCAAGCAAGGGGTTTACCTTTACACTTAAAGGATTTTTCTGACTAAGTTCTCTCAAAGAACGGATGGTGTTACACACTTAAGTACAATAAATGCTCTTATAACAGAAAGAGACTTAACTACTATGAGTACAGAATAAGTAGATGAAAAGATCACTCAAAGTGTTAAATGCTCTTCGCTTTTCTGGGCAGCTTTGAATGCTTGAAGATGTTCTTGGTTTCTCGCTCTAACTTCTCTCAAGAATATTCAAAGATAATTAATTGCTTCATAAATGAAGTTGAGCTCCCTTATATAGTCTTCAACCATTTTGAACTCTTGGTAGGTGGGCTAGCCGTTTGAATATGGCTGTTTTCCCCATGTTACCGTTTGCCCATTAAATGCTTCATCAATGCATAGCAGGGTTGACTTGCTTTATCTCTGAAAAGTAGTCCTGACACCTCTGCTCTGACAAAAGCATTCTGACACTGCATCTCTGAACGTTCTGATATTCTGATTGCTTGCGGAAGCAACTTCTCATCCGGAAGCAACCTTACTTAGTGTGCTGCACTTGAACGTTAGTTTAGCAGTATAAGCACATAGTCACATGCAGTGGGTGTTCTCCTAGTCTATGATGCATCCGGAAGCACTTCTACATCCGGAAGTAAAACTACTGGATGAAGGATTTTGTTCACTATTACTCACTCTCGCTCAGTGTCCCTTAATCCAACAGTCAGCGCTAGTCACTAAGCTATCGGAAGCACTTTCACTTGACGTGGTGAACTCACTGACGCTTAGGGTTATATCTCTTCTATCAGCCTATGCCAGTCTAAATCTAACAGGAAGCAATTTCACTAGATGAGGCTGATTCACTGACGCTTGGGGTTATTCTATTCTATCAGTCTGCGCCAGTCAAAATCTAACAGGAAGCAATTTCACTTGACGTTGCATTTTTACTGACGCTTGGGGTTATATCTATTTTATCAATCTGCGCCAGTCTAAATCTAACAGGAAGCAATTTCACTTCCGGTTGAAACATAGCTTAGTCTTAAGGTTTTGTGTACCTAATGCTCATGGACTAAGTTAATTCCCTAGTGAGTTATTCGCTGCCGCTGGGGGATAAATCATTCATCCGCGTGCGCGAGTTCTAGACTATCCGGAAGTAAATCCACATCCGGTTGCACTCTTACTTGGGATCCTATGTTAACCTATTGCTTCCTAAGCACTTGGTCTAATCTTTTATATTTTAGTCTTCATCAAAACTTAAGATTCTAACATTCTCCCCCTTTTTGATGATGACAAACTTAGTTTTATCGAATAAGTTCATAAGGAAGGATTTAGCAAAAGATTAAAAGCAATAGATAAGAACAAGTACCTTAGACAACATATTATTGATAAACATAAGTAAGTCAGAGTATACCATCAAATATCATTTCTAAGTAAAGAACATTTACAAGTAAGTAACATCAAGCAATTATCAAAGTATGCATGAAAACAAAACAGGAAGGAAAAATTTCTAAAAAGAATGTTTGGATTGGGGGTTCAGGGTTTTGTGTTTCTTTTTCCTCTCCCTCTCCTATTGTCTCTTCAGCCCGTACTTCATCATGGTTTCCTCAACAATGTTTTTGCTTGACTTGGTTGGAGAAGGCTCTGATGGAGACGACTTAGGCTGTGAAGGTAGCTTATTTGGCTCAAAGACAATCCATATCCCAATGTGGTCCTTGCTCAGCCGTTCTCTTCTGTTGCATCCCCTCTTATAAGGCTCTCAGCACCACCCAGCTTTTGAGATTCCATCGCTCGTGTTCTCTCAGCACCACCCAGCTTTTGAGATTCCATTGCTCGTGTTCTTAGACAGGTGCAGAGTGAACATTGGTTGGATATTACATTACATCTCTCCCCCTTTTGGCATCATCAAAGAGGGTGAGGGCCAGGGATGGAGTTTGGTCTATAGTTGGGGTTGATAGGATTGAAGTGAGGGGAAGGTTTGTTGGGGTGAGTCTTTGGTTTGTTGGTCAGGAGAAGGTGAAGGTTGAGATTGGTGGTCAGGGTTTGGTGATGGTTGAGGATGAGATCTTGGCAAGATGATTCTCGACTTGGCACATTCTGTGCTCAAGCTGCTGGATTCGTTCCCAGCGCCATACTCAGCATGGAGACGACTCACCAAGGACTCAGGCAGCCTAAAAGGAAGCTCTTCCTTTTGTATTTCCGGCAGATTTGATCGCCGCAGCCTCCTCCTTAGGGATGAACTTCCTCTTCTTATCAAGCTTCTCTTGCTTAGAAACCACTAACTGTTCTGCCACTCTACCAGAAGTTTCAGGCTGACCTTGAATATTTTCATCCTGCCCCGGTGTATTCTGCCCAGAAACTTCATGGTGTTCTTGATGTTTATTGCGATGTTCTTCACGATGCCCAGATTTTCCAGAATGTTTAAGGCTTGATTTTCCAGATTTTGACTTGTGTTTCTTAGATGAGGAAGGTTTCTTTGAAACTGGGTTTGTTTCATGAGATCCGGCCATTTTTGTGTGGGTTTGTGGTAAAATGCGAAAGGATGTATGAAGAAAATGAAGAACATAGAAGAAGATGAAGAGTTTTGTATGCAGAGAATTTGTGAGTAAAAGTGAAAAGTGAAAGTGAAAAATGATGTCCTATTTATAGGTACAGTCACTAAGGGTAAAATGGTCATGTTTCTTCATATTTTCACACATTGGGTAGCGTAAACAACTTAAATTGGAACGACACACCTGATGACACGTGTCGCTTCATATTACCAGAGAAGACATAACGTCTCATTTGGGAAGTTGAAGAGTTTTCTAAGGTGACGTGTCTCTTGGACTAGTACTGGTGCTCTCTTGGCTTGATCATCCAGTGTCAGTGAGTGATCATCCGGAAGTGGTTTTGCTTCCGGTTGTACTTGCTTAAGATTTAACATTGAGCACCTGCAAAAACATATATTGGCACTCCGATGCCTAAGTTAGTATCATTGTAAGTGATAAACAATCAAGTATAATGAATAGAATTTAAACTTCATTTGGGTTTACCATTCCCAAATCACCTCTTATGAAAGTAAATTGGTCAACCCCCAGAGGCTTGGTGAAGATGTCAGCAAGTTGTTGTTGTGTGGGGACAAACTGCACCTTGACATCCTTCTTTTGAACATGGTCTCTGATGAAGTGATGTCTGACGTCAATGTGCTTTGTCCTTGTGTGTTGAACTGGATTCTTGGCGAGGCTGATAGTGCTTGTGTTGTCACAGAGGATAGGTGCCTCAGGGAACTCCAAGCCAAGATCTCTCAACTGGTTCTTCAGCCACAGCATTTGAGCACAACAACTTGCTGCAGCAATGTATTATGCCTCAGTGGATGACAGGGACACACAGGTTTGCTTTTTGCTAGCCCAAGACACCAGACAACCACCAAGGAAGGCGCATTGTCCACTGGTGCTCTTTCTATCTGTCTTATAACCTGCATGGTCAGAGTCAGAGTAAGCCCACAAGAACTCTTGGTTGCCTCTGGGATACCAAAGACCAAGTTCTTGTGTTCCCTCAAGGTATCTTAGGATACGTTTAACACATGTTAAGTGTGACTCCTTGGGGTTGGCTTGAAACCTGGCACACATGCCTACACTAAATTGAATGTCAGACCTACTCGCTGTTAAGTATAAGAGGGAACCTATCATTCCCCTATACATGGGCAGGCTGACAGATTTACCCTTTGCGTCAGCGTCGAGTGCGACAGTGGTGCTCATAGGAGTGTCATACTCCTTGCATTCATCCATCCCAAACTTTTTGAGTAGTTCTCTGCAGTACTTAGTTTGGGAGATGAAGATTCCATTCCTTTTCTGTTTGATTTGCAGGCCTAGGAAGAATGTTAGTTCTCCCATCATTGACATCTCAAATTCACCCTGCATAGTCTTAGAGAAATCTTCACAAAGCTTCTCGTTAGTTGCCCCAAATATAATATCATCAACATAAATTTGGACAATTAACATATCTCTATCTTTGTGGAGGATAAACAGTGTATTATCTAATTTGCCTCTTGAGAAACCCTTGCCCAGCAAAAAGCTGCTGAGTCTCTCATACCAAGCTCGAGGAGCTTGTTTCAGGCCATATAAAGCTTTCTTTAATCTATACACATGTTTGGGGTGCTTATGGTCCTCAAAGCCAGGAGGTTGTTCTACATATACCTCTTCTTTAATATAACCATTAAGAAATGCACTCTTTACATCCATTTGATATAATCTAAAGCCTTTCATGGATGCAAAGGCTAGAAGAATCCTTATTGCTTCAAGTCTAGCGACTGGAGCAAAAGTTTCTTCATAGTCAATGCCTTCTTCTTGGTTGTATCCTTTGGCTACTAGTCTGACTTTGTTTCTGGTGATTTGACCTGTCTCATCCAGTTTGTTTTTGAAGACCCACTTGGTCCCCACTATGGATTGATGAGACGGCCTTGGGACTAGTTCCCACACTTGACTTCTCTCAAATTGATTTAGCTCTTCCTGCATGGCAATAATCCAGTCGCAGTCCTCAAGAGCTTGTTCAACTGAAGTTGGTTCGATTTGAGATAGGAATGCTCCAAACTCAACTTCATTTTGAACTTGTCTTCTAGTTCTGACACCAGAAGAAACATCACCAAGCACTTGATCAAGAGGATGATCCCTGTGATGTCTCCTAGCTATTGGCAACTGTGCCCCCTCAGGCATGTGTTGCACTCCAGGTTCATCACTGGGTTCACCTTCTTCTTTGGGATTGCTTGTTGGTGTTTCTTTTGGTGGTGAGGAAGATGATGGTAGTTTTGGAAGATTAGGTGCTTCATCATCTTCTGTGGATTGTCCCCATGTAGGAGTTTCATCAAATACAACATGCATGGATTCTTCTACAGTTTTAGTTCTCATGTTGTATATCCTATATGCTTTACTCCTAAGGGAATAACCTATGAATATACCTATATCAGCCTTTGGATCAAACTTACCCAAATTTACCTTTCCATTATTATGCACGTAGCATTTTGATCCAAATATTCTGAGGTGGCTGATGTTGGGCTTTCTTCCTTTGTATAGCTCGTATGGAGTCTTATCCAAGCCCTTGCGAACATAGGCTCTGTTGGAGATATAGCAAGCAGTGCTCATAGCGTCCGCCCAGAACACTTGAGAAACCTCTTTCTCATTGAGCATGCTTCTAGCCATCTCCGTCAGAACCCTGTTCTTCCTTTCGACTACTCCATTTTGTTGAGGAGTCCTCGGAGCTGAGAAGTTATGTTCAATGCCGTTTTGCTCACATAGCTCAGAGAAGCTATGGTTCTCAAACTCTCCTCCATGGTCTGTCCTTATGGCTGTGATTTTGAGCTCCTTCTCATTCTGCACTTTCTTAGCCAGGACAACAAAAGCATCAAAAGCATCTTGCTTAGAGGCAAGAAACATAGTCCACGTGAACCTTGAATAGTCATCCACCACCACTAAAGCATATAGGTTTCCACCCAAGCTCTTTACTCTCGCTGGCCCAACCAAATCCATGTGGATTAGTTCCAAGGGCCTGCTGGTGGAGACTCTCTTCTTGGTTTTAAACGAGGACTTTGTTTGCTTCCCTCGTTGGCAGGATTCACAAATAAAATCATGCTTAACTTTAAAAGAGGGAATACCTATAGCTAGCTCATTTTTAATTAGCATATCCAATTGAGTAAAATTGACATGAGCTAACCTCTTATGCCAAAGCCAGCTATTCTCGTCACTAGATATTAAACATTTTTCTTCTAGCTGTTGACATAAGTCTAAGGTATATAGATTCCCATTTCTATTTGCCTTAATCTTGCATTTTAAGTTGGCCTTATCTATATTCAGATCCTGCTTATCAACTATTAAGCACTCATTTGAATCAAATATTACCCAGTTTCCTTTGTCCGTGCTCTGGCTCACGCTCAGCAGGTTGTGACAGAGACCGTCCACTAGATAGACATCTTTGACTGGTCCAACTTCTCCAACTCCAGTGATCTTACCACTTTGATTTCCTCCAAAGGTCACTGTGGCTCCATCTTTGATCACCAGAGATTTGAACTTGTCTCTGTCTCCAGTCATATGTCTCGAGCATCCGCTATCGATGTACCATTTTTTGTTCTTGGATGCCTTGAGACACACCTGAAATAATCAAGCAACTTTAGGTACCCAACCTCTCTTGGGTCCTTTGTCATTAGTGTTTAGTGCCCTTGGCCTAATATTGGGCTTAACCTTGGGCTTATGAACATTTGGAGCCTCTGGCCTGGTGCTGGCTCTAGGCTCTTGGGTTTTCCCTGTGGGATGATTCCAGGCTCGGGATCCTTGTCCTTTCTTGGTGTCCTTTGCAGGTGGAGGATCCTGTGTAGCCTTGGTTCCTTTAGGAACCCATTTGTAAGAGCTGTTAGCTCCATGCTTCTTAGCATTACAGGTGGACATGGAGTGTCCTTTCCTGCTGCAGTAATTACAGAAGCTAAAAGGTGAGGAGCTATGACTGGTGGCTTTATGGAAGAACTTTAAGTAAGGCTTTACTTTTGGTTTTACCCACTTTTTCCCTCTAGGGGTATATCCCAAGCCAGTTTTATCCCTATATGCCCTTTGGTTCATTAAGAGTATATTTAGCATTTCTGAACCATTGGTAAACTTCTGCAGGGCATTTTGCAGCTTGTTATTTTCCTCTGAGATTTTGCTGCAATTAGGGCAGCTCTCAGGTGTTGGGGCGTTGGGTTCTACTTGGGGAGAACCCTGACCATCCACTACCGGAAGTCTTCTAGCTTCCGCTAGTTCCTCACTTAGTGAGTCCACCTTGGACTCAAGTGATTCCTTTTTGGTTTTCAACACCTTATAGGCTTTACATAGTCTAGAGAATTCTTCATGAACCTCATTGTAAGCCTCTTGTAGTTCAGGAAGAGTTACCTCATGATCTTCGTTGGTGAGGTCAAGATGTGAAGATGTTTCTTCATCCTCTTCTCTAGCTACTAGGCAGAGGTTGGCAACTTCTTCTTCATCACTTGCTTCCTCATCTGAGCTATTTACCCAAATGGAGGAAACAAGAGCCTTTCTTTTGTCTTTGCCTTTTGACCTCTGCAGGCTGGGACAATCAGCCTTGAAGTGACCAGGCTTATTGCATTCAAAACACACAGGGACCTTTTCTTTCTTGTATCCCTTCTTCTGGCTGGAATCACCTCTCTGATAGCCTCCATTCTTTCTGAAGAATTTCCTAAATTTCCTCACCATCATAGCCATCTCCTCATCGTCCATCTCCTCCTCATCATCCTCATCATTGTGATTGATCTCCTTGCTGGGAGCAACGAGAGCAAGGTTCTTGTTCTTGGATGAGGGTTGAGGAGCTCTCATAGCCAGCAAGGTAGGTTCATATTCAGCAAGAGAGCCAAATAGTGCGGTGATGGAGCTGGTTGATTCTCCTTGCACTTCTTGCAAAATAGTCACTTTGGTGATCCAGTCACCCTTCAAGATCTTTAGAATCTTGCTCACTTGCTCTCTTTCAGGGATATCCTTACCCAGCGAGGCCAAATTGTTGATGAGATGGGTGAACCTGAGCTCCAGCTCTCTGATAGGCTCGGTGGGACTCAGCATGGCGAATTTGTGAAATTCTTCCACCAGCATTTCAACACGTCTCGCTTTTACTCCCCTGGTTCCAGAGTGTGCAGCCTCAAGAGCTTCCCACATATCTTTTGCATTTTTGTGGTGGCTGATCCTGTGATACTCTTTGGGGCTGAGAGCACACTGGATGTAGTGCATGGCCCGATGGTTCATTTGGACTAGGGCATAGTCCTCAGGAGTGTATCTGGCTCGCACTTTTGCAAATCCATCCTCATCTAGCGGAGTTTGATCCACTCGTTCTATTACGTCCCAGAGTCTGATATCACTTGACTTGATATAAGTCTCCATTCTGAACTTCCAGAATGAATAGTTGTATCCATCGAAGCCTGGGGGCTTGTTGGGTTGAACGGAGACATCTGGTAGAGAATAGTCTGTGTCCATTACTGTATCTTTGCCTTCTGATTCGTTGGAATCGAGTGAGAAAGACCTTGCTCTGATACCAAATGAACGTAATGGATGCACAAGAGGGGGGGGGAGTGAATTATGCTTCAAAAATAAATGCTCAAATGAAACAACACAAGGGTTATACTGGTTCGGTCTACCTGACCTACGTCCAGTCCTCAACCACCCAGGCCGAGAGTTCCACTATATCTCAGGTTTTAAATCGGGTTCACCTGAAACCTTACAACCGCAAGTTTTGCACGGGATCACTTGCAACCTTACAACAAGTTTTACACAGGCTCACTTGTAACCTTTCTAACTAGCTCCCCCTCACACCAAGCAAGGGGTTTACCTTTACACTTAAAGGATTTTTCTGACTAAGTTCTCTCAAAGAACGGATGGTGTTACACACTTAAGTACAATAAATGCTCTTATAACAGAAAGAGACTTAACTACTATGAGTACAGAATAAGTAGATGAAAAGATCACTCAAAGTGTTAAATGCTCTTCGCTTTTCTGGGCAGCTTTGAATGCTTGAAGATGTTCTTAGTTTCTCGCTCTAACTTCTCTCAAGAATATTCAAAGATAATTAATTGCTTCATAAATGAAGTTGAGCTCCCTTATATAGTCTTCAACCATTTTGAACTCTTGGTAGGTGGGCTAGCCGTTTGAATATGGCCGTTTTCCCCATGTTACCGTTTGCCCATTAAATGCTTCATCAATGCATAGCAGGGTTGACTTGCTTTATCTCTGAAAAGTAGTCCTGACACCTCTGCTCTGACAAAAGCATTCTGACACTGCATCTCTGAACGTTCTGATATTCTGATTGCTTGCGGAAGCTACTTCTCATCCGGAAGCAACCTTACTTAGTGTGCTGCACTTGAACGTTAGTTTAGCAGTATAAGCACATAGTCACATGCAGTGGGTGTTCTCCTAGTCTATGATGCATCCGGAAGCACTTCTACATCCGGAAGTAAAACTACTGGATGAAGGATTTTGTTCACTATTACTCACTCTCGCTCAGTGTCCCTTAATCCAACAGTCAGCGCTAGTCACTAAGCTATCGGAAGCACTTTCACTTGACGTGGTGAACTCACTGACGCTTAGGGTTATATCTCTTCTATCAGCCTGTGCCAGTCTAAATCTAACAGGAAGCAATTTCACTAGATGAGGCTGATTCACTGACGCTTGGGGTTATTCTATTCTATCAGTCTGCGCCAGTCAAAATCTAACAGGAAGCAATTTCACTTGACGTTGCATTTTTAATGACGCTTGGGGTTATATCTATTTTATCAATCTGCGCCAGTCTAAATCTAATAGGAAGCAATTTCACTTCCGGTTGAAACATAGCTTAGTCTTAAGGTTTTGTGTACCTAATGCTCATGGACTAAGTTAATTCCCTAGTGAGTTATTCGCTGCCGCTGGGGGATAAATCATTCATCCGCGTGCGCGAGTTCTAGACTATCCGGAAGTAAATCCACATCCGGTTGCACTCTTACTTGGGATCCTATGTTAACCTATTGCTTCCTAAGCACTTGGTCTAATCTTTTATATTTTAGTCTTCATCAAAACTTAAGATTCTAACAAACTTTACCTCACCAATTTCCTCTTTAACCAACTCTTCAATTACCATCTCACTTTACCAATTTTCATATTAATCTACATTTCCACCAACATCTCTTCCGTATTAGGAATCTTCCTCTAAAGTACAAAATTAACACAATCACAAAAGCAAAAGTCAATCAACCAGAAAATCAGCTTACCAATATCATAGTCCTAATCCATTTAAGACCTCACAAGTCTCTCAACCATTAATGTAATATTCTCCCACATAAATTACATTTGATTCCAATAAAACTGCACAACTTATATTAAAGTCATTTAATTCAAATGGAACCCATGAATCCCCAACAATTTAGATTTCAGCGTCATCAATACCTTCCTAAACCGGAAATCATCCAAAACACCAAAACCTATATTGCTCATTTTATTCCTGAGTTCATCATTTTACAATTTTTTTTTCTCCTAATGTTAGTCAATAGATTTGAATTCCTAATTCACTCATAATCGAAAGAAACTCATCCATTCATCTCTTGTCTTAAGGCTTTCTATAAAACTAGTTAAATCAAAGTTCATCAACAAACCACTCTTAACATAAACCAACGATCATATTTCTATTATTCAATTGATTTCTACTCTTCCTTAGTAATAATTATGGCATCCTACCTCTTCCAAGAACACTCTTTACCTCAAAATTACATCTCACTCTAATCTCAACTACTTCGTTCCAACTAAAATTATTGTTGAACTCCACCTTCTTTTAGAATATAATTTCCATTGGACATCCTAAAATTTAAAACATTACCTTTAAATTCTACTACACAATTACAATTTCAAACCTAGAATAAATCTCCAACAATAAGAGTCCCTTAATTTCGATAATAATCAGGCTTTCAAACTAGGATTTTGTTAACCTATAAAATATAATCATAAATCATGTAGTCCCTTAATGACCAAAGAGAAATAATAAATCTTAGTTGAACGAAGAAAATTCGTAATATAAATCCCAAATTTCTAAAATTAAGCTTGACAACTCTCAATTGTAATATCAATCACTTAGTACATTCTCTCTTTTCAACAATTCATACCAAATTATCCTCATCTCATAACCTCTACACCAATCATTAGTCCTAACATGAATATCTTCTTGGACTTAAATTGCTCTCACGCATTTGTATCACCAAAATATAACTACATTTCAACCTTTTCCTCTAGGTTTAAAAAAAATCCAACTTAATATTTGCCCAATATTCAACTCAAATAAATTCTCCTACAAGTTTTATTATGTCCCTCCTAGACATATTAGACATTCCATTATACCTTCATAAGAGTTCCTTAATCAGAAGCATTTAACCAACTCGCAAACATCCTAACAACCATTTCCCCTCCTCGTAACTCATAATAAAAATGAAACCTTATCCACCATAAACTAAAACTTTTATTTCCCTCACCTTCACTTTGCTTTAAACAGTTAAAATTAAGAAAGATTTGATAGTCACCTATAAAAGCAATCAAACGACTTCAGCAATGTCAAACACAAATAGATATGAAGGAAACGAAAACTATCAACAACTGTACATTGCTCATATATACTTCTCAACACATTTTTCTTTACTACTCTATCACAAATACATTTACTTACCTCATTCTAATCATTCAAATTTCAATAAATCTTAGAACGGAGCGACCACTCTCCCCACCATAAGAATTTTGTCCGCAAAATTCACTGCACATATGCTCAGAACAAAAGTCAGTGATCATGCACATCGGGAAGGGAAAAAGAATATATATATTGTCATTCTATATGCAATGCAACAGGCAGGGTATCGTTTACCATAAAACTGATACCACTTTGTAACATATATATATATATATAAAAGAACATTCTAATGAATGAGACATTATCCATGATAGAAAAGGATTTCCTGATACAACATAAATACTATCATGGATAATTAAAAGCTAACCATGTTAGAAAGGATTTGACTAACATGGTTAATAAACAAACTAGTTGATATTAAATAATGAATAAATATATATACATGCGGAAACGAATGCAGGCCTATACAAATTGGCAATATACAATTCAAAATAGTCTATATAACTTCTAATACCTAATTCCCTTTCCTGTTGTCTGCATCTGTGCATGAATACCTGCAAAAATGTCAGTAATCGTGGGATGAGACAATTTGTCCCAGTAATCACCGCTCAACTCACTATAACAGTGAGATGTGCGGTAGTGAGGGCGTCTAAAGGGTACCACAGTTTTAAAATCAATAATACATATGAATCCGTGTCAACTTTTCTTCCATTCATCGCTCCATTCCCTCCGCCAGATCTAAATCAACTCAAGCATGTTCAGAATAGAATAAAATAATTGGTCATTTCATACATAATAGCACAAGTTTCCAAAATCATCATTTCACAGCAACAATGAAATATAACAGCACCATGTTCATTCTAACAAGAACTTCCGTCTTTTCAAAACCAATCTATCTTCATATAGCAGGGAAGAGTACAACCATACATAAATACACGAGTTCACATATATCTCCTCTTTTATAAGCATGGGGCTATCTAATCATTAAGCCAACCATGTGTATCATTTTAATTATTCAGCTTCCCTTAAAATATGAAATTTATATATTCTCCAATCTAATGCTACTACCACCAAAAATTCTCACACTTTCTAAGCACAATTTAAATGTGCAAACTTGCATAGACTTACACTTTTGATTGAACTTTCAAACCATATATTACAACCATAAAACAACTCAAAGAATCAAAAGAAATGGAAGAGCTTGTATGTTGATTACTTTTAGGTGGATTATTGAACTCTAAAGTCCATAATCAAATCAGTTCTCCCTCAAATGCCTCCCAAATCGCAGAGAAAATTAAGATTTAATAACAATAAATCTCCATAAATTCCTCCCTAAAACTCAAATTTCCTAAATAACACCTCAATAAATTCCAATTAACCTAAATCAAAATTTGGGATGTTACACTTTTTGTCTTTTTCCTTATACCTAAAAGTAATCAACTTTGATGTTCTTGGACTTTCAAACCATATATTACAACCATAAAACAACTCAAAGAATCAAAAGAAATGGAAGAGCTTGTATGTTGATTACTTTTAGGTGGATTATTGAACTCTAAAGTCCATAATCAAATCAGTTCTCCCTCAAATGCCTCCCAAATCGCAGAGAAAATTAAGATTTAATAACAATAAATCTCCATAAATTCCTCCCTAAAACTCAAATTTCCTAAATAACACCTCAATAATTTCCAATTAACCTAAATCAAAATTTGGGATGTTACACTTTTTGTCTTTTTCCTTATACCTCTGAAGACTTGGACATTCAGCTTTGAAGTGACCAGACTTTTTGCACTCGAAGCAGACAGGTGCCTTTCCCTTTGGATAGCTGGATTCTCCCTTCTGAAATCTTCCTTTTCTTTTGAAAAACTTCTTAAACCTTCTTACCATCATTGCCATTTTCTCATCATCAATATCCTCATCATCATCATCATCATCTTCTCTTTCTTTGCTGGGAACAACTAAGGCTAGATTTTTTACTTTTGTGGCTGTTTGAGGATTTCTTTGGGCCAATAAGGTAGGTTCATACTCAGCTAGAGAACCAAATAGAGCGGTGACAGACTTCGTTGATTCTCCTTGAACTTCCTGCAAAATAGTAACCTTAGTGAGCCAATCACCTTTTAGTACTTTTAGAATTTTATTTACCTGTTCTTTTTCAGAAATGGTTCTTCCTAAAGCAGCGAGGTTGTTTATGAGATGAGTGAATCTGATTTCAAGATCTCTGATAGGCTCGTCAGGAACCATAGTGAATTTGTGAAATTCTTCAACAAATATTTCCACTCTTCTATCCTTCACACCAGTGGTCCCTTAATGAGCAGTTTGAAGAGCATCCCACATTTCCTTAGCAGATTTAAGATGACTTATCCTGAAATATTCTTTCTGACTCAAGGCACATTGAATTATAAGAATAGCTTTGTGGTTTAGCTCCATTATGACGAAATCTTCATCTGTAAATTTGACTTCAGTCTTTGCAGTACCCTCAGAATCCTTGGGAACAAGGTTCCCATTTTGAATGATATTCCATAGTCTATATCCATGAGCTTTAATGAAGTTCTCTATTTTGAATCTCCAGAAGGTATAGTTCAGACCATCAAAACCAGGAGGCTTGTTGGAAGGAGTTGAGATATCTGGAAGCACATTCTCTACAGCATCCATCACAAGATCTTTGCCAGATTCGTTGGAATCTAAAAAGGGAAGACCTGCTCTGATACCAAATGAAAGCAAGGTTGCACAAGAGGGGGGTGAATTGTGCTTCAAATAGAGACTGAACTAAATAATTATTAAAACAATTTATACTGGTTCGGCCAAAACTCTTGCATACGTCCAGTTCACCAACTCCTCGTTGGGTTCCACTAAGTCCAGGTTTTCCAACAGGTTCACCTGATAACCTTTACAAGTGAAAGAATCTCTCTAACACTCCCCCTTACTACCCGTAAGGTCACAACACAACCTCAAAGCAGAAGAGGATTTAATTAAACTCACTAAGTTCACAGATGAACAGATTTTGTTAAACACTTAGGCTTGTGATCGCAGTGACTTAAAGGCTCTTTAAGAAATTTGACAGAGAGTAGGTGCAAGTTCAGATAGTTCGGTGAAGAGCAATAAAGTACACTGTGCTATTTATAGTCTTCAACGGATGATATAGCCGTTTGACACAAGGAGATGAAGACTTGAATCCGTTGAACTAATTTAATGCTTGGTACTTGGTTCTTCTCATGTTGCTTGAAGAAGGGGATGAACATTAAATGCAGCTTCGAGCTTTTGACAGTAAATGTTGTTTCTTTTAGATGAGAAGTTGTCTTGAGAGCATATGTGCCAGAGGAATGAGTCTAACGTCTTATGAAAAAGCATTCTGAACGCAACAATGTACTTTTGTACTTGATTTGCTTTCTGGTACACTTCGATCAGGCAGTGATTGCACTTGCTTCGATCAGATGTTGCATACTTAGATCACATGTTAAAAGCATAACAGTTTTAATCACTTGATACTCCAATCACTAATTCATTGTAGTTCCGATCAGTCCGTGATCTAATTTTCTTAGCTTTGCTTAGACTTGCTCTGATTGATCTTCCAATCACGAGTTTGAAGGTAATGGATGAACAAGAGGGGGGGTGAATTGTGACTCTGGCCTAGTGCTGGCTCTGGGCTCTTGGGTTTTCCCTGTGGATTGTTTCCAGGCTCGGGATCTCTGTCCTCCTTTGGTTTCTTTTCCTGGAGGAGGATCCTTTGTAGCCTTGGTTCCTTTTGGGACCCATTTATAAGAGCTATTTGCTCCATGCTTCTTGGCATTACAGGTGGACGTGGAGTGTCCTTTCCTGTTACAATAATTACAGAAACTGAAAGGTGTGGAGCTATACTCAGAGGCTTTATGGAAAAATTTTAGGTAGGGCTTCACTTTTGGTTCCACCCACTTTTTCCCTCTAGGTGTGTATCCTAAGCCAGTCTTGTCCCTATATGCCCTTTGATTCATTAAAATGATATTTAGCATTTCAGATCCATTTGTGAATTTTTGTAGGGCATTTTGTAATTTATCTCTTTCAGCTGAGATTTTGCTGCAATTAGGGCAGCTCTCAAGTGTTGGGACACTGGGTTCTGCTTGGAGAGAACCCTTGCCAACCCCTACCGGAAGCTTTCTGGCTTTTGCTAGCTCTTCACTCAGTGAGTCCACCTTGGACTCAAGTGATTCCTTTTTAGTTTTCAACACTTTATAGCTTTACATAATCGAGAAAATTCTTCATGAACCTCATTGTAAGCCTCTTGTAGTTCAGAGAAAGTTACCTCATTGTCCTCGTGGGTGAGATCAACATCTGAAGGTGCTTCTTCATCATCTTCTCTGGCTACCAGGCAAAGGTTGGCAACCTCTTCCTCATCATCACTTGCTTCATCGTCTGAGCTATTGACCCAGATAGAGGATACGAAGGCTTTTCTTTTGTCTTTCCCCTTTGATCTCTGCAAGCTTGGACATTCAGCCTTGAAGTGGCCAGGCTTCTTACACTCAAAGCACACCGGGGCCTTTTCCTTCTTGTATCCCTTCCTCTGACTGGAATCACCTTTCTGAAAGCCTCCCTTTTTCTTGAAGAACTTTCTGAACTTCCTCACCATCATGGCCATCTCCTCTTCGTCCAAGTCCTCCTCATCATCATCATTAATTTCCTTGCTGGGAGCAACAAGGGCAAGACTCTTGGTTTTGGATGAGGCTTGAGGAGCTCTCTGAGCCAGCAGAGTTGGTTCGTATTCAGCCAGAGAGCCAAAGAGTGCAATGATGGAGCTGGTTGACTCTCCTTGGACTTCCTGCAAGATGGTTACTTTGGTGATCCAATCACCTTTCAATACTTTTAGGATCTTGCTTACTTGCTCTCTTTCAGGAATATCTTTTCCCAGGGAGGCCAGGTTATTGATAAGATGGGTGAATCTGAGTTCCAGCTCTCTGATTGGCTCAGTTGGACTTGTCATGGCAAATTTGTGAAACTCTTCCACCAGCATCTCAACTCGTCTTGCCTTCACTCCCTTGGTTCCAGAGTGAGCAGCCTCAAGAGCCTCCCACATATCCTTAGCAGTTTTGTGGCGGCTTATCCTGTGAAACTCCTTATGACTAAGGGCGCATTGAATGTAATGTATGGCCCTGTAGTTTAGTTGGACTAGAGCATAGTCCTCGTTGGTGTATCTAGATCGCTGCTTGGCAAAGCCATCATCATCAAGAGGGGTGTGATCCCCATGCTCAATCACATCCCAGAGTCGGATGTCGCTAGACTTTATGTATGTCTCCATTCGGAATTTCCAGAATGGATAGTTATACCCATCAAAGCCTGGAGGCTTGTTGGGTTGAATAGAGATATCTGGCAGGGAATAGTCTGTATCCATTACTGGATCTTTACTTTCTAGATTCGTGGGAATCAAGTCAGAAAGACCCGCTCTGATACCAAATGAAGGTAATGGATGCACAAGAGGGGGGGTGAATTGTGCTACAAAATAAAGGCTCAAATAAAATCAACACAAGAGTTTATACTGGTTCGGTCTACCTGACCTACGTCCAGTTCTCAACCACCCAGGCCGAGTTCCACTATCCCCAGGTTTTACAACGGGTGCACCTGGAACCTTTACAACCACAAGTTTTGGACGGGATCACTTGCAACCTTACAATCAGAAGTTTTACTCAAGGCTCACTTGCAGCCTTGCTAACTAGCTCCCCCTTACAACCAGCAAGGGTTCAACCTTTACAAATAAAGGATTTTCTAACTTAGTTCTCTTGAAGAACAGATAGTGTTACACACTTAAGTACAATTAATGCTCTTATAACAAGAAGAGACTTAACTACAAAGAGTACAAGATATGTAGATGAAAAGATCACTCAATGAGTTAAATGCTCTTTCTCTTTTCTGGGCAGCCTTGAATGCTTGAAGATTTTCTAGGTTTCTCTCTCTAGCTTCTTTCAAGAATGTCAAAGATAATAGATGTCTTCATAAATGAAGTTGAGCTCCTTTATATAGTCTTCAAACATTCTCACTCTTGGTAGGTGGGTTAGCCGTTTGAATATGGCCGTTTTTCCCATGTTACCGTTTGCCCAATAAATGCTTCATCAATGCATAGCAGGGTTGACTTGCTTTATCTCTGAAAAGTAGTCCTGACAACTCTGCTCTGACAAAAGCATTCTGACACTGCACTTCTGAACGTTCTGACATTCTGATTGCTTGCGGAAGCAGATTCACATCCGGAAGCAACTCTACTTAGTGTGCTGCACTTGAACGTTAGTTTAGCAATATAAGCACATAGTCACATGCAGTGGGTGTTTACTTAGTCTAAGATGTCTTCCTTGTATCCGGAAGCACTTCTACATCCGGAAGCACTACTACTGGATGAAGGGTTATATTCACTTTTACTCACTCTCGCTCAGTGTCCCTCATTCCAACAGTCAGCGCTAGTCACTAAGCAATCGAAAGCAATTCTACTAGACGTGGCTCATGTTCACTGACGCTCAGTGTTACCTATTCCAACAGCCAGTGCTAGTCACTAAGCTATCGAAAGCAATTCCACTAGACGTGGCTCATGTTCACTGACGCTTAGTGTTATCTATACCAACAGCCAGCGCTAGTCACTAAGCTATCGGAAGCAATTCCACTTCCGGTTGAATCCTAGTTTAGTCTTAAGGTTTTGTATATCTAATGCTTCTGGACTAAGTTATTTCCTTAGTGAATTACTTGCTGTCGCTGGGGGATGAGTCATTCATCCGCGAGCGCTAATCCTAGTCTATCCGGAAGTAAATCCACATCCGGTTGCACTCTTACTTGGGATTCAATGTTAAACTATTGCTTTCTAAGTACTTGACTCATTCTTTCATATTTTAGTCTTCATCAAAACTTAAGATTCTAACATTCTCCCCCTTTTTGATGATGACAAACTAAGTCTTATCGATTGAGTTCATATGAAAGAATTAAAAGCAAAAATATGAATAAGGCACAAATAACTTAGACAAATATTATTGATAGACAAAAGATTACAAGTTAGTACAAGCAGATAACATATACAAGTAATCTATACTTAAGCAATAATGAAATATGCATGGAAAACAGGAAAAATTCTAAGTTTTAAGGGTTGAGGTGGTGGGGTTCAGAGTTGGTGTTTCTTTTTCTTCTCCCTCTCTCTCTGCCTATCCTCATTCTCTTTCTGGAGCTAGGCAAGGTGGGCTTCCTTTACATTCTGATCGATCTGGGCAATGATCCTTTGAAGCTCTTCCTCGTCCCTTTCCCTTCTTAGTCTCTCAGACTCAACAGACTCCTCAAAGGCTCTCTTCAGGTTTTCAACTTCCTTAAAGCCTGGGAACCCTGTTGCGTCTGAGAAGGGGGTGACTTCGCCATTAGGATAGTGGACAGCCCGGATCTTCACATTCTATACAGGGAAGTTGGGGTCCTCCTCAACTTCCTGGGCTTTCCTCTTCCCCTTGCCTTTTCCCTTTCCATTGCCCTTGCCTATTGGCTGAGTAGATTTGGCTCTTGCTCTCTCAGCATCCAGGCAAGCCATCTGACCAAAGGATATCTTGTCCGTGAAGCCATATTTCTCAAATTCTTCAGGAGTCATATCTTCTATTTCCAGCTTAACCTCCTTTAGGATTGGAATGGCTTGTACTGAGGGGATTGCTTGCTCAGTTTGGACAGTTGTAGTTTCTTGCTCATGTTGGTCTGATGGGGTCTCTTCCTCACTCTCAGCTGACTCAGTGGAGGTAGCACCCTTCTTGGCACGTTTTCTGGCAACTGCCTTCTTCCTTGAGTCACTGAATTTAACTGTTGAAGGAGGAGGAGCAGAGGCTGGCTCAGATGGAGGAGGAGGGGCAGATGATTGCTCAGAAGCAGAAGTCTCAAGTGTTTCCCCAAAGGATGAAGGGATTGGCTTGGCGATCACAATGGGAGGATGGTTGATCTTCTTCAGCCCATACTTCATCATGATTTCCTCAACTATACTCCGGGCAGGCACAGAGGGTGGAGGCTCAGCAGAAGAGGCTTCTGGCACTTGTTCAGCCTGCTCTGTTTCAGATGAAGGAGGCTCTAATGATGAAGAGGCTGGTTGTGGAATTTCTTCGCTCTGCTCAAAGACAACCATGTCCCATTTGGACCTTTGCTCATCCGACCTCTGCTGTTGCATAAACCGGATGGCTTCCCCTCTGATCAGGCTCTCAGCACCACCCAATTTCTGAGATTCCATGGCACGGCGGAGGGCAGCCGTGATGTCTTCATCTAGCCAGAGGGATGGCTGAGTCAGAACATCCCTTGTGTCCATGGTCCGGCGAAGAGTGATAGCAGCATCTCTCCCCCTTTTGTCATCATCAAGGAGGGTGAGGGCCAGGGAAGACTAAGTGGGTGGAGGGGAGGGTGAGGATTCAGGTGAGGAGGTGGGTGAGGTTTGTTCTGGTGAATCAGGGGGGTTTGGGAAGAGAATGGAGTTTCTTTGGAAGAAGTCAGGGTGGGTGAAGAGGCCTTCAAAAGGGTGGGTGGCTGAGTAGGCGACAGATTGTTTATCTTTCCATGGAAGAGGAGATTGTGGTCTGAGGTAGTAGGTGTGACGGGGGTTAGTAGAGGAGGTAAATGCTAGAGGCTGGGTAATGATGGATTGGGTGTTTGAAGGAGGATTGGTGGGTTCTGTGGGACTTGAGGGTAGTGAAAGGTTAGGGGAATGTTGTGGAGATGGGGTGTTGTTGGAGTGAAGTGGTGACTGGCGAGGAGATTGTTGGGGTGAGTCTTGTGTGGAGGTTTGAGGTGATGGTTGATGGTCATTGGTGGGTGAGTCTTGGGGTTGTTGTTCATGGTTGGGTGAAGTCTGGGGTTGTTGGTCGTTGTTTGGTGATGTGTGTGGTTGTTGGTCATTTTGTGGAGGTGGCTGTTGCTATTGAGTGTTGGGAGGAGGAGGAGGAGGGGGAAGTAAGGGTTGGTTAGGAGAAGGAGGAGGAGGAGGTGGGTTTGGAGGAGGGGGTGGTGGTAAGTTACCTTGTTGAGGTTGAGGAATCTGGAGGTGTTGGAGGATAAGGTCTAACTTGGCATCCACTCTGACAAGTTGAGTCTCAACCTGACCCACGCGATCCTCGAGCCTCTGGATGCGCTCCCCTTGCTGTTGGAACCCAGCATCATGGTCATTCCGGAGAGGGGCCACTAAGGATTCAGAGAGTTGAAGGAGAATTTCTGCCTTCATTTCTTGAGCAAAAGCCTTCACAGTGGCTGGTACCCTCGCAGCACGGCTTGGCCCGGGATGGGAGTCAACTTCTTGATCCCCTGCACCAGATACAGAGGGGACTGAGGTCTGAGAGGCACTGCCTGCCTGTGATCCTGAGCGAGTGGGCTTAGCAGGCTTCAGGTATTTGATGCCCCATCTTGCTGATGTTAGTTGCCCCCACAGGAGCACACTTAACATTTTCTTCCTCCACGTCAGATGTAGCCTTGACCAGATTCTTCTCAAGGAGGAAGGCGAGGATGGTGGGGTAGGGAAGATATCCAGCCTTGTTGTTGACCAACCATCTGTGAAGCTCAAGGCTGATCAACTGCCCTGGGTTGATTGGCTGCTGGGAGAGAAGTCTGGGGAACCATGGGTTGTCCAGCAAAGTGAACTCGTTGAAGTTACCCCCCTTATGTGTCATCATGCGGGAGTAAACATAATACAAGAGTCTGTTGGAGTCAGACATCTTGGACACCTTCTTCCCTTGGGTGTCGTAGATCTTTGCGAGTTCCTCCTTGCTGTACTTGAGTGACTCAGGGTACAGCCACTCATTCATGCCCTCTTCTGTGATCCCCATTAGGTCATTTAAGTCCCTCCAGGTGAACCTGAAGGTTCTCCCCCTGACAGTAGCACTGAAGGTGAGTCTGCGGATCTGCTCCTTCCCATCCACCTTCTTGTACTTGACCTTCCCAGAGAGGGACTCATAGAATACTCTCAGGACGTTGATGTTGTAGTCCTGTTTGATCCCCAGCCAGGGCATGTATTTTTCCAGATAAGGGCGCAGATGAGGAAACCCTAGTTCATCTATCTTGACCAGATCGATGAACAAGCCGTTGTTGAAGTAAGGCTTGATTGTCTCAAACTTGGAGGAAACGCCTCCAAAGCCCCATCTCTATAAACAAGAGGGTCATCCTCCTCTACCCTCTGTCTTTTGGAAGAAGGTTCCTCGATGAATTGAACCTTCTTCTTCCCTTTCCTCTTGGCTTGTGCTTGTTCATGCCCAGTCTGCCCAGGCTGTTCTTCCACTTGCCCAGAATGTCCAGGCTGTTCCTGGACTTGCTCAGTCTGCCCATGTGTCTGCCCAGAATGTTCTTGGTGTTGTTCTTCACGGCGTTCATGGGATTGCCCAGATTTCCCTGAGTGCTTATGCCCAGATTTGCCAGATTTGAACTTAGATTTCTTGGAGGTGGTGACTTTCTGTGCTTTAGGGTTTGTTTCGTGTGAGCCGGCCATTGTTGTGAAGGTTTAAGGTTTGTTTGTGGTGAAAGGCGAAGGAAAAAGATGAAGAAGATGAAGAACAAGTGAAGAAGATGAAGAGAATATTCAGAGAGTTTGGGTGAAAATTTGTGCAAGTAAAAAGTGAAAGTAAAAGTGACTTCCTATTTATAGGCAAAGTTACAGAGGGTAAAATGGGCATGACTCTTCAGATGAATATGCATATGTTTACACATTGGGTAACGTAAACGTTTTAATTGAAACGGCGCACCTTATGACATGTGTCGCTTCACCTTGTCAGTGAAGGCACATCTTCTCATGGAGGGACATGAAACGTTTTCTGAAGTGACGTGTCCTTTGGTTCAGCCACTGGCGCTCTTTTAGTTCAACATTCAGTGTCAGCGGGTGATCATCCGGAAGTGGTTTTGCTTCCGGTTGCACTTGCTTAAGATTTAACATTGGAGACCTGCAAAAACAAGGATTGGCACTCCGATGCCTAAGTTAGTATTGTTACAGGTTTAATCAATTAAACACATGATTATATAAATAATTAAACTTCATTTGGGTTTACCATTCCCAAATCACCTCTTATGAATGTAAATTGATCAACCCCCAGAGGCTTGGTGAAGATATCAGCAAGCTGTTGTTGAGTGGGGACAAATTGCACTTTGACATCCTTCTTTTGAACATGGTCTCTGATGAAGTGATGTCTGACATCAATGTGCTTTGTCCTTGTGTGCTGAACCGGATTCTTGGCGAGGCTGATTGTGCTTGTGTTGTCACAGAGGATGGGTGCCTCAGGGAACTCCAAGCCAAGATCTCTCAGTTGGTTCTTCAGCCACAGCACTTGGGCACAACAGTTTGCCGCAGCAATGTATTCTGCCTCAGTGGATGATAATGACACACAGGTTTGCTTCTTGCTAGCCCATGACACCAGACAACCACCAAGGAAGGCGCATTGTCCACTGGTGCTCTTTCTATCAGTTTTATAACCTGCATGGTCAGAGTCAGAGTAAGCCCACAAGAACTCTTGGTTACCTCTGGGATACCAAAGACCAAGCTCTTGTGTTCCCTCAAGGTATCTCAAAATACGTTTAACACATGTTAAGTGTGACTCCTTGGGGTTGACTTGAAACCTAGCACACATGCCTACACTAAATTGAATGTCAGGCCTGCTTGCTGTTAGGTATAGGAGGGAACCTATCATTCCCCTGTACATGGGCAGGCTGACAGATTTACCCTTTGCGTCAGCATCGAGTGCGGCAGTGGTACTCATGGGAGTGTCATACTCCTTGCATTCATCCATCCCAAACTTCTTGAGTAGCTCTCTGCAGTACTTAGCTTGGGAGATGAAGATTCCATTCTTCTTTTGTTTAATTTGCAGGCCTAGGAAGAACGTTAGTTCTCCCATCATTGTCATTTCAAACTCAACCTGCATAGTCTTAGAGAATTCATCACAAAGCTTTTCATTAGTTGCCCCAAAATTAATATCATCAACATAAATTTGGACAATTAACATATTTCTATCTTTTGTGAAGGATAAACAGTGTATTGTCTAGTTTGCCCCTTGAGAAACCCTTGCCCAGCAAGAAGTTGCTGAGTCTCTCATACCAAGCTCGAGGAGCTTGTTTCAGGCCATATAAAGCTTTCTTTAGTCTATACACATGTTTTGGATGCTTGTGATCCTCAAAGCCAGGAGGTTGTTCTACATATACCTCTTCTTTGATGTAACCATTAAGAAAGGCACTCTTTACATCCATTTGATATAATCTAAAGCCTTTCATGGATGCAAAGGCTAGAAGAATCCTTATTGTTCGAGTCTAGCGACTGGAGCAAAAGTTTCTTCATAGTCAATGCCTTCTTCTTGGTTATATCCTTTAGCTACTAATCTGGCTTTGTTCCTTGTAATTTGACCTGTCTCATCCAGCTTGTTTTTGAAGACCCACTTGGTCCCCACTATGGATTGATGAGACGGCCTTGGGACTAGTTCCCAGACTTGGCTTCTCTCAAATTGATTTAGCTCTTCTTGCATGGCGATAATCCAGTCGCAGTCCTCAAGAGCTTGTTCAACTGAAGTTGGTTCGATTTGAGATAGAAATGCTCCAAACTCAACTTCATTTTGAACTTGCCTTCTGGTTCTGACACCAGAAGAAACATCACCAAGCACTTGATCAAGAGGATGATCCCTGTGATGTCTCCTAGCTGTTGGCAACTGTGCCTCATCAGGCACGGTCTGCATTCTAGGTTCATCACTGGGTTCATCTTCTTCTTTGAGATTGCTTGCTGGTGTTTCTTTTGGTGGTGAAGAAGATGATTGTGGTTTTGGAAGATTAAGTATTCCATCATCCTCTGTGGATTGTCCCCATGCAGGAGTTTCATCAAATACAACATGCATGGATTCTTCTACAGTTCTAGTTCTCATGTTCTATATTCTATATGCTTTACTCCTAAGGGAATATCCTATGAATATACCTACGTCAGCTTTTGGATCAAACTTACCCAGATTTACCTTTCCATTGTTATGCACATAGCATTTTGATCCAAAGATTCTGAGGTGGCTGATGTTGGGCTTCCTCCCTTTGTACAGCTCATATGGAGTCTTGTCCAAGCCCTTGCGAACATAGGCTCTGTTAGAGATATAGCAAGCAGTGCTCATAGCGTCCTCCCAGAACACTTGAGAAACCTCTTTCTCGTTGAGCATGCTTCTAGCCATCTCAGTCAGAACCCTGTTCTTCCTCTCGACCACTCCGTTTTGCTGAGGTGTTCTAGGAGCTGAGAAGTTATGTTCAATACCATTCTGCTCACATAGCTCAGAGAAGCTATGGTTCTCAAACTCTCCTCCATGGTCTGTCCTTATGGCTGTGATTTTGAGGTCTCTCTCATTCTGCACTTTCTTAGCCAGGACAACAAAAGCATCAAAAGCATCTTGCTTAGAGGCAAGAAACATAGTCCAAGTGAACCTAGAATAGTCGTCCACCACCACTAGAGCATACAGGTTTCCACCCAAACTCTTCACTCTCGCTGGCCCAACCAGATCCATATGGATTAGTTCCAAGGGCTTACTGGTGGAGACTTTCTTCTTGGTTTTAAACGAGGACTTTGTTTGCTTCCCTCGTTGGCAGGATTCACAAATAAAATCATGTTTTACCTTAAAGGATGGAATACCTATAGCTAGCTCCTTTTTAATTAGCATGTCAAGTTGAATAAAGTTAACATGAGCTAGCCTCTTATGCCAAAGCCAACTGTTCTCATCACTAGATATTAAACATTTTTCTTCCAGTTGTTGACATAAGTCTAGAGTATATAGGTTTCCGTTTCTATTTTCCTTAAGTTTGCATTTTAAGTTGGCTTTATCTAAGTTCAGATCCTGCTTATCAACTATTATGCACTCATGTGAATCAAAGATTACCCAATTTCCTTTGTCAGTGCTCTGGCTCACGCTCAGCAGGTTGTGACAGAGACCGTCTACCAGATAGACGTCTTTCACTGGTCCAACTTCTCCAACTCTAGTGATCTTTCCACTTTGATTTCCTCCAAAAGTAACTGTGGCTCCGTCTTTGATCACCAGAGATTTGAATTTGTCTCTGTCTCCAGTCATATGTCTCGAGCATCCGTTGTCGATATACCATTTCCTATTCTTGGATGCCTTGAGACACACCTGGAAGAATCAAGTAAGCTTAGGTACCCAACCTTTCTTGGGTCCTCTGTCATTAGTTTTCAGTGCCCTTGGTCTAGTGTTAGCTTTGACCTTGGGCTTATGACCATTCTGTGCCTCTGGCCTAGTGCTGGCTCTGGGCTCTTGGGTTTTCCCTGTGGATTGTTTCCAGGCTCGGGATCTCTGTCCTCCTTTGGTTTCTTTTCCTGGAGGAGGATCCTTTGTAGCCTTGGTTCCTTTTGGGACCCATTTATAAGAGCTATTTGCTCCATGCTTCTTGGCATTACAGGTGGACGTGGAGTGTCCTTTCCTGTTACAATAATTACAGAAACTGAAAGGTGTGGAGCTATACTCAGAGGCTTTATGGAAAAATTTTAGGTAGGGCTTCACTTTTGGTTCCACCCACTTTTTCCCTCTAGGTGTGTATCCTAAGCCAGTCTTGTCCCTATATGCCCTTTGATTCATTAAAATGATATTTAGCATTTCAGATCCATTTGTGAATTTTTGTAGGGCATTTTGTAATTTATCTCTTTCAGCTGAGATTTTGCTGCAATTAGGGCAGCTCTCAAGTGTTGGGACACTGGGTTCTGCTTGGAGAGAACCCTTGCCAACCCCTACCGGAAGCTTTCTGGCTTTTGCTAGCTCTTCACTCAGTGAGTCCACCTTGGACTCAAGTGATTCCTTTTTAGTTTTCAACACTTTATAGCTTTACATAATCGAGAAAATTCTTCATGAACCTCATTGTAAGCCTCTTGTAGTTCAGAGAAAGTTACCTCATTGTCCTCGTGGGTGAGATCAACATCTGAAGGTGCTTCTTCATCATCTTCTCTGGCTACCAGGCAAAGGTTGGCAACCTCTTCCTCATCATCACTTGCTTCATCGTCTGAGCTATTGACCCAGATAGAGGATACGAAGGCTTTTCTTTTGTCTTTCCCCTTTGATCTCTGCAAGCTTGGACATTCAGCCTTGAAGTGGCCAGGCTTCTTACACTCAAAGCACATCGGGGCCTTTTCCTTCTTGTATCCCTTCCTCTGACTGGAATCACCTTTCTGAAAGCCTCCCTTTTTCTTGAAGAACTTTCTGAACTTCCTCACCATCATGGCCATCTCCTCTTCGTCCAAGTCCTCCTCCTCATCATCATTAATTTCCTTGCTGGGAGCAACAAGGGCAAGACTCTTGGTTTTGGATGAGGCTTGAGGAGCTCTCTGAGCCAGCAGAGTTGGTTCGTATTCAGCCAGAGAGCCAAAGAGTGCAATGATGGAGCTGGTTGACTCTCCTTGGACTTCCTGCAAGATGGTTACTTTGGTGATCCAATCACCTTTCAATACTTTTAGGATCTTGCTTACTTGCTCTCTTTCAGGAATATCTTTTCCCAGGGAGGCCAGGTTATTGATAAGATGGGTGAATCTGAGTTCCAGCTCTCTGATTGGCTCAGTTGGACTTGTCATGGCAAATTTGTGAAACTCTTCCACCAGCATCTCAACTCGTCTTGCCTTCACTCCCTTGGTTCCAGAGTGAGCAGCCTCAAGAGCCTCCCACATATCCTTAGCAGTTTTGTGGCGGCTTATCCTGTGAAACTCCTTATGACTAAGGGCGCATTGAATGTAATGTATGGCCCTGTAGTTTAGTTGGACTAGAGCATAGTCCTCGTTGGTGTATCTAGATCGCTGCTTGGCAAAGCCATCATCATCAAGAGGGGTGTGATCCCCATGCTCAATCACATCCCAGAGTCGGATGTCGCTAGACTTTATGTATGTCTCCATTCGGAATTTCCAGAATGGATAGTTATACCCATCAAAGCCTGGAGGCTTGTTGGGTTGAATAGAGATATCTGGCAGGGAATAGTCTGTATCCATTACTGGATCTTTACTTTCTAGATTCGTGGGAATCAAGTCAGAAAGACCCGCTCTGATACCAAATGAAGGTAATGGATGCACAAGAGGGGGGGTGAATTGTGCTACAAAATAAAGGCTCAAATAAAATCAACACAAGAGTTTATACTGGTTCGGTCTACCTGACCTACGTCCAGTTCTCAACCACCCAGGCCGAGTTCCACTATCCCCAGGTTTTACAACGGGTGCACCTGGAACCTTTACAACCACAAGTTTTGGACGGGATCACTTGCAACCTTACAATCAGAAGTTTTACTCAAGGCTCACTTGCAGCCTTGCTAACTAGCTCCCCCTTACAACCAGCAAGGGTTCAACCTTTACAAATAAAGGATTTTCTAACTTAGTTCTCTTGAAGAACAGATAGTGTTACACACTTAAGTACAATTAATGCTCTTATAACAAGAAGAGACTTAACTACAAAGAGTACAAGATATGTAGATGAAAAGATCACTCAATGAGTTAAATGCTCTTTCTCTTTTCTGGGCAGCCTTGAATGCTTGAAGATTTTCTAGGTTTCTCTCTCTAGCTTCTTTCAAGAATGTCAAAGATAATAGATGTCTTCATAAATGAAGTTGAGCTCCTTTATATAGTCTTCAAACATTCTCACTCTTGGTAGGTGGGTTAGCCGTTTGAATATGGCCGTTTTTCCCATGTTACCGTTTGCCCAATAAATGCTTCATCAATGCATAGCAGGGTTGACTTGCTTTATCTCTGAAAAGTAGTCCTGACAACTCTGCTCTGACAAAAGTATTCTGACACTGCACTTCTGAACGTTCTAACATTCTGATTGCTTGCGGAAGCAGATTCACATCCGGAAGCAACTCTACTTAGTGTGCTGCACTTGAATGTTAGTTTAGCAATATAAGCACATAGTCACATGCAGTGGGTGTTTACTTAGTCTAAGATGTCTTCCTTGTATCCGGAAGCACTTCTACATCCGGAAGCACTACTACTGGATGAAGGGTTATATTCACTTTTACTCACTCTCGCTCAGTGTCCCTCATTCCAACAGTCAGCGCTAGTCACTAAGCAATCGGAAGCAATTCTACTAGACGTGGCTCATGTTCACTGACGCTCAGTGTTACCTATTCCAACAGCCAGTGCTAGTCACTAAGCTATCGGAAGCAATTCCACTAGACGTGGCTCATGTTCACTGACGTTTAGTGTTATCTATACCAACAGCCAGCACTAGTCACTAAGCTATCGGAAGCAATTCCACTTCCGGTTGAATCCTAGCTTAGTCTTAAGGTTTTGTATATCTAGTGCTTCTGGACTAAGTTATTTCCTTAGTGAATTACTTGCTGTCGCTGGGGGATGAGTCATTCATCCGCCAGCGCTAGTCCTAGTCTATCCGGAAGTAAATCCACATCCGGTTGCACTCTTACTTGGGATTCAATGTTAAACTATTGCTTTCTAAGTACTTGACTCATTCTTTCATATTTTAGTCTTCATCAAAACTTAAGATTCTAACAGAGTTTAACTTAGAAACATATTCTTTATTATCTCATGATCGCTTGATTTTAAGTTATACATGATCGCAACTATCTAATGATCACTTATGTCTTAGTCTAATTGCTATGTCTTGTGATCGCTTTGTCTTATCCTGATTGCAGCGTCTTATGATTACTATGTCTATTTCCTGATTGCAATGTCTTATGATTGCTATGTCTATTTCCTGATTGCAATGTCTTATGATTACTATATCTATTTAGTGATCGCACTGCATATGATCGCAAATAGTTATCATCAAAACTTAAGATTCTAACAGTATTAGCATTTGGTTCAAGTAGATTTTTTTTTCAAAAGGTCACATTAAACTTGAGTGAATATTTTCCAACTTGTGGCTTGAATTTTATGAAAGTGATTTTTTCTTATTCGGAGTTGATACAACTTTTGGTTCTTGATGTTTTGTATTTAATCCTTGCACTTTAAAAGCGGAGGTTTTTGTCCTCAAACGTCTGGTTAGTTTAACTTTTGGTCCTCAAACGTCTGGTTAGTTTCAGTTTTGGTCCCTAGACTTTAGATTTGTAGTTTTGGTCCTTGAACTGTCATTTTCCATAAAATTTTTTACCATAATAAGCTTTTCATTATATGGAATTCATTACAGACTCGATGAAAAACAGGACTAAAGACTAATGGCTAATAACATAGTCTGTTACAGATTATTATAACACTAAATATTAGCAAAACAAAGGTCACACTGAGAGCAACAAACACATTAAGACAAACAATACAGATAAGGGTCGTGATAATATAGGTTGGTAGTGATGAGGCTAACTAATGAGCAACCATGATCAAAGGAAGAGACAATAAAGGGTGGTTGTCCAAAGATATGCTCCGTAGAGCCCACCCTATTTTATGCCAACGCTGCAACAAGTGCAATTCCAAAGACACCTTCATAATAAAAAGGTGTAAAACAATTGGGAATCAAAAACAAATCTCAAGAAGGAAAAGATCATGGTTAACATGGGCTAGCTAACATAACCATCAAGACTAAAAACACATGATCAATCACATAACAACAAGAGAATTAAAACACACAACTTAAGTCTAATAACAAATAGGGATGACAAAGACTTAGGATACTTTGCCAAGAACCACCCCAAATTCTGGCAATACCAAACATGAACAATCATGGAGCTTGGGTCACAGCCACCAAAATACACATATTTGCCACCAAATTTCAGATATTCTTTGCCAAAAATTGGAGCTACAGAAATCTAGCCCCATTACATTTTGATCCAAGCAACAGTAAGAGAGATCTAGCCTCTTTATCTTCACATTGTCTTGTTCAAACCAGATAGCAACATCATGAACCATCTTTTCCTCCACCTCTTTTTTAAGGGCTCCATTAAGAGAGGCATCAGAGAGGAAAACCAACACTTCTTCATGCTTGAGATCTAAGAGCTTTTCCATCATCAGAGCATCTGGCGGCAAAGGGTGGGGGGAGTAGGTTGGCAGCGGCTGAGGGTGTGGGGAGTTGGTCGACAGCAGCGGAGGGTGAAGGAGGTTGGTCGACAGCGGCGCAGGGTGAAAGAGGTTGGTCGACACCTGCGGAGGGTGAATGACGTTGGTCGACACCGGCGGAGGGTGAATGACGTTGGTCGGCTGCGGCGAAGGGTGATGGAGGTTGGTCGGCACCGGCGAAGGGTGAAGGACTTTGGTCGCCAGTGACGGAGGGTGAGGGAGGTTGTTCGGCGGCAGTGGAGGGTGAGGGAGGTTGGTCGACAACGACTGGTGAGAGGAGTGGAGTGAGCGGCGCGGTGGTGAGTGGTGGAGAATGGAGGCTATGGTGTTGGGGTAGCTTCTCCCAATGGAGAGGAAAAAGCTCACCGTCATGGTGAGAAAAGTTCACCCTAATGAAAATCACATTCAAACCCTAGTAGAGTAGATTGAAAAAGGACGTCCTCACGCAACTACTGTTTTTTGTCATTTTCCATCATTGGTCTTGATTTTTCATGTTTTCTTTAAATTTATATATCAAGACCAAAGTTGTTTGAAAGTTCACGGCTTAAACCAAAATTGATTGGAAATTTAAGGATTAACACATTGATTTCAAAATTCTGGACTACGACAAAAAATGACAAAAGCTCAAGGAACAAACCATTGGCCTTAGAGTTCAATGATCAAAACTAAAATTGATTGAAATTTCAATGAACAAAAATTATTTTAACCATTTTAAATAATATAAGTCAAATAAATTTTTATTGAACTAGCTTTTCAATGAAAATCTACTTTTTTAGGAAAAGCATCTTATTAAAGCCATTGAACATTGATATGTTAGAATAATACATTTAATCTTAAAATATAAGAGTTGGCAAATTTATGCTCAAGCCAAACCGGCCAAATAATAAGTCCAGATCAATAACAAGAATGTAAAGACTAAGCCTCTATAAAGGCTTTTTCTTAAGCTAACCTCTAGGCCTTTAAAAGCCTTTTTTTAATCAAAGAGCAAATACTAATGGTTTGAGGTTAAAAATGGGATTGAACCCGCAACCTCTCACTTAAAGGGGAGATGTTATACCACTGAGCTACATAGCCCTTAGGCCTTTGAAAGGCTAGAGAGGAATTGAAGCATAATGAAAATAGAAGACTACATGACACTAGTATGAACAAATTATGTGAAATATTGTACTTCACAGCATCATTTGTAAAAAAAAATAGCAAAGGAAGTGATGGTTGTGATACCCACCCCACAGGTACACTCCCTTATAAGTCTCTGCCACAATACAATCTGTCTCAACATTCCCATCATAAAAGAAACAAATGACCCAACTGATGATGGTAGAAGACTAATAATGTTCTGAACAATATGTCTACATCTCCAATCATGCAAATCTGGATTTTCGGTAGTCACACTCTTCACAATAAGTAATGATCAGACTCAAACACAATCTTGTTCAAACCCAAGTCATTTGCTAATATTAGTGCCCTTTGTAGTGCAAGTGTTTCTTTCATGTAAGCTGAGATTTTATTTTAGGGCAAAGGTGCAAAAATAGCCACCTTAAATTTAAAAATGGGCAACTATAACTCTGGTAAATATAAGGGAGCAAAACCGTACACTGTAAACCAAAATGGGGCAAAACCATACATTGTAAACCAAAATGGGGCAAAAGTAACATCTCTGTCAGGCCGAGTTAAACAGGCATTTTCCAGACGTGGGTTTTACCATCAGTATATGACATGTCAATTCCAAAATCCACCGTGGAAGCTAGAATGTATCCAATTGAGCCCTAAATCACTTGAAACGAACCCTAAACCCCAAATCATTTCAATAAGAAACCAAATAGAACCCCAAATCATGTGAAATTCACGTTACTTCTTCGTAATCATCTGAAAAAATAAAGCCTCATCTGAAAAATAAAACTCATCAACATATTGCATCTTTAAATGTATGACACATCATTTACTGATGATGGGGCCACATCGGAAAAACGTTCGTTTAACTCTGCCTAATAGAGAGGTTATTTTTCCCCATTTTGGTTTACAGTGTACAATTTTGCCCCCTTAAATTTACGAGAGTTATATATGTCTATTTTTAAATTTACGGTGGCTATTTTTGCACATTTGCCCTTTATTTTATCAATAAATCCCCATTGAAAATCCCCTAGTGCATTGTGACATATAATAACTCCAATAGCCGCAAAAAGTGAGTTAATAGGAAAGACACCATCTACATTAATTTTAAGAAATTCTGGTGGAGGACGTGTCCACTGAGGAATCATTCTTGGTTCAGTTACATATTCCTTTGAAGATGCCAAACTCAAAACCCACAACTCAGTATTTGATTTCATAGTAGATTGCATCACTAGAAGTCTGTGCGGGTTATGAAAATTAAACACTTTGTCATTCCTGAACTTCCATATTAGCCACGTAATCCAGAAAATATGAGAAGTTTCAGCTTCAAGAAATCATTGGGAACGGTAGTATTATCTACCAGGCCGTGAAGTTAGAAATGGTCAAGCAGTCCATTTTTGCTCCCAAGCTACAACCAAACCATATGTATCTTGTCCATGGGCAGTGGAAAAACAAGTGTTCAATTGTTTCATTCTTTTCAAGACAAAACTGGGTAGGCAGGTGAATTTTCTCTCCTTTTTCTAGTTAAATCCTCATTAGTGGCTATTGATCTACTAAGCACCTGTCAAATAAAATGTTGAATTATAGGAAGAAATTGAGCTAAGATCTACAGTTAGACACATGTTGCTTAATTGGGGTTTCAAACTTCCGAAACCTCCCGCCAAATAGAAATCTAGAATTTCTATTATGAATGTGTTTCATTATTTTAATTTGAGTTTCTATCGTTACGAATGACTAATGTATTGACTTTGCATTTTTTTGTTGGAATGCTTTTCAGCTATAATTTAGTGGGAGTTTAATTAATTCAATTTCATGTGTTCTTAAATTTAATGCTCTGATTGAGTGGGAGTTGATTTCATTGATTGAATTACATGTGTTGTTATCCTCTTAATGTTTTTTTTAAAATAATAACAAATACCTTATTAAATTACACACACATCTCCATAAAATTTAATAAATTTAATTGAGTGAAAATTTATGAATTAGTAATTTGCATGTTGCTAATAATTATTAATTTATTATACTTTATAGTTCAGAGAATATAAGAAAAACAAAATAATGAATAGTGAAATAGAATGACTTGGATAAAATCATGTTTATCTTTGAAGGAGGAATATCTACCACTAATTCTTTCTTGATTAGGTTATCTAATTACATAAAGTTTACATGAGCTAGTCTCATAACCAACAATTATCATAATTTATAATGAATCATTTTTCATTAAATTGTTGGCTTAAATCCATAGTGTATAGGTTACCATTCCTAGTTGCTTTCAATTTGCAGTTGAGATCAACTTATTATTTTTTATATCCTTTTTGTCTACTTGAGGCACTCATAACAAAAGATTACCCATTTACCTTAGGCGCGTTTGTTCCTTTTAGATACCGATTGTAAGATCCAATAATGTTATACTCCCTCCGATCCTAAATATATGACCTAATTGACTTTTTTGAAAAATCCTAAAAAAGGTAAAATAAGTTAATTATCAATTGATTTACCTAATTTTTCTCTTACACTAGTTTATTTTATCTATAAGCTAATGGATAATCTAAAAAGATATCAAATATGTCATGATTTAATAACATATTTTGCAACCTTAATCTCTCCAAAAAAAATCAATTAGGTCTTATATTTAGAACCGGAGGTAGTATTTCTTATGAATGCAAGTGGATTATGCATGTCCCTTTTTGTTACAGAAATTACAAAAGCTATAAGGGGAAGAATACTCAGGGGATCTTATCAAAAAAAGAATGCTTAGAGGATTTTCTAAAGAATTTCAAATATGGTTTAACCATAGAGCTATTCCCCTTAGTCCTTGAATTCTCAGACATTTGATTATAACCAATGCATGTTCTATCTCTAAAGACTTTTTTATTCTTCAAAATAATATTAAGCATTTATGAGCCTTTAGTAAACTTTTGTAATGCATTGGGAAGTTTTACTCTATCTAAAGATAGTTTCTCACAATTTTCACACTTTCCAGGGATGGTTAATGACTCTGTGTCTCTAGAAATCCCTTGAAGAGAAAAAGATTTTTCAAATTCTTTATTTTTCTTTCTTAAGGAGAAAACTTCTTTTGCAAGATTCAAAAATTCGACATGCAACTCATTGTATGCATCGATATCTTGCAATTCAAAATTTTCAGAATCAAAATCATTTACCTCATTTTCGTCTAGCTCTTGCTCCTCTTGAGCAACAAGGTAGAGGTTGGCAGCTTCTTCATCTTCACTAGCTTCATCATTCAAGCTATCACCCCAGATGAAAGAAATACATGTTTTCTTCTTCTTGCCCTAAATCCTCTCTTTTTTTTTCTCCTTTTCCTTCAACCTTTGGAGACTAGGACTATCAGCTATGAAATGTCCAAACTTCTTACATTCAAAGCACATAGGAGCATTTTCCTATTGGGAATCCTTCTTGAAGCTATAGCTTCCCTTCTGAACCATTCCTCTATTTCTATAAAGCTTTCTGAACTTTATGATCATGAGAACCATATCATCTTCGTCAAGATCCTCATCATCATCATCACTATAATCTTCCTTCTCTTAGATGGCTAGATCAAGATTCTTTTTCTTCTTATCACCATAGAGATCTTTCTGGATCTTTAGAGTATATTCTTATTTTACAAGTCTTTCAAACAAGGTTGTGATGGACTTGGTTGATTCTCCTTGCATCTCTTGTATAGCAGTGGCCTTTATGAGCCACTCAGCATAAGAACATTCAAGATATTGTTCACTTTCTCCTTTTCTGGAATTCTCCTTCCCTGAGCTGTCAAAGTATTGATGAGATGAGTGAATCTTATTTCTAGCTCTCGGATGGACTCTCCCTCTAGCATAGAGAATGCATGGAACTCAAATCCAATGAATCTTATTTCTAGCTCTCGGATGGACTCTCCCTCTAGCATAGAGAATGCATGGAACTCAAATCCAAACTATTCCACTCTTCAATCTTTTACTCTGGCAGTCCCTTCAAGAGCTACTTCAAGAGCATCCCACCTTTCTTTAGCTGTTTGAAGGTGGCTCACTCTGAAGAACTCTATTTAACTAAGAACACCCTGAAATATCAGAACATCCTTGCTATTCAACTCCAAATTTTCAATGTTAGTGTCTGTGAATTCATCTCTAACATTAGGGAACCCCATTACATCTACTGGCTTAATGTCTCCTTGTTCAATGATCCTCCAGAGCTTGAACCTATTACCCTTAATGTAAGTTTTTATCTTCATCTTCCAGAGGGTATATGCTCTCCATTGAAGCCAAGAGGTATGTTGATGGAATTTCCTTGTGTAAGCATATTCTCATATTCTGCCATATGATATTTTCTTCTATGCTTTATTGGAATCTTTAAGGGAGAAGACCAACTTTGATACCAAATGAAAGTGGCAGAATGCACAAGAGGGGGGTGAATTGTGATTTTTGGAAACTTAAACATATTAACAGCTAGATCACAGTTTATACTGGTTTAGCACAACTTTTGGTCTACGTCCAGTTCTTCAACCTCAGTTAGGTTTTACTATCACAATAAGTTTTAAATCAAGTTCACCTACCAACTACAGGTTTTACACGGGCTCACCTGCAAACCTTACAACCACAAATTTTGAATGGGCTGACCTGTAAACCAACAGATTTTGAACATGCTCACCTGCAAACCTTATAGAGTTTTAGGCTAACATCTAAACATCCCCCTTATAACTTGTAAGATATTATCCTTGATCTTAAGTTCCAAATTTAAGAGCAACCTTTAACAATAAAGGATTTCTCAAATTAAAGTTCACTCAACCGAACAGATTGTGATAAACACTTAACTACAATAATTCTCACTATCTCACAGAGAATAATTACACCATTGAGCTTTGAGAGTTAAGGGTAGGTAGAAATTGTTTATGCACTTGCTCTCTTTTTCTTTTATTCTCTACTACATTTGCTCACAGCTTCAGTATTTATATCTCAGTTCATGCTTGATGTTGTAATTAATTCATTCTGAAGCTCATTTGAATTCTAAACTTTAAGAACTGGAGCTATTTGTGAGTATTAATTGTTGTTTCATCATCTTCTTTAGCTGACTTCATTTGCTTCATAAATGGCTTACCAAATGCAGCTAGGAAGAAGCTTTTATGTTTCTAACAGTCTTCTATACAAAAAGTAATATTGTCAGAGTGTTCATGAGATTTTTGCTATTTTCAAGCCACATTGATCACTTTCTTGATTATTGATTGCTCACCGACAGTTTTCAGACCATTGGTTAGATATACTGACAATTCATGTATCACAATATCGATCATTGCCTTATATTATTGATCATTGTTTTGGATTATCGATCAATGACCTATTTTCGATCACTGGTTTCTTCCAATTGATAACTTGGTACTCAATTATCGATATCTCTAGACCTAATATCGATCAATCATGAATTATCCATTTGCTATCTATTGAGTAGTCGTGTGTTATCGATATGTCTATGAGTAAATACAAGTAAGGTATTGATAACTTCTCTCTTTGATCAATCAGTTTATGGTACCTACAAAATTTTCTAAGTATTCAAGATCTGCACAAAGGTAATCATGTGTTGTTACTTAGTCATTTTTTTATAGATAAGCCATAAGTTCCTCACTTTAATCTTAGTTCTCTAGATTGGCTTACTTAGTGAAGAGTCTGCCACTAAGACTGTTACTTCTCTGACTAAGTTTCTCATGTAATAACATTATCCCTTTTTTACTTTGTCTGTTACTCAAAACTTAAGATATCTAACAATAATGTAGGTGAGGCTATATTAATATAAGAAAAAGATTATTTTGCAAAGTAATAGCATATACCGACACAATAAGCCCGCATAAATATGTTTGTATGTAAAGTGCACCCACACTCAAAGTGCAGGTAAAAACTGCACTTTACCTTCGCATGAAGCGCATGTAAAATCCTATCAATATTGGCGCTAAAAAAGCACAGATATTTGATGTATCAATGCGGAATATACCTGCACCTATGAAACATCAGTATAAACCACTACAAAAAATTTGCTACTTAGCCACGGATGTAATCCGGCGTTTGTCCAAAAAAACGTGGAAATGAAAACCACTTTTCAGTGTTTTTTATCAAATGCGGAAACGGACGAACACAAACGTGGGAAAAAATAGCAAAAACTTGGTGTCAACTTTCCCGCGGACACTTACCGACATGTCATGGTAAAACAACGCTGGTAATTATTTTTTGTGTATAAAGCAACAAAAATACTTTCGGGCGTTTTTGCAACCGCCGGAATGTTTATTTTTATTTTTGAAAAATATATGTTGCATTCTGGTATTTAGAAATTCCAAAAAGTAGTGAGAAGGATAAAAAATAAAAAAATGAAAAATGAAATTTAGAGGCGATTTTCGCAATAGCTTATATAGGCGCCCAATTTATCCGGCATTTACTTATAGAAATGTCGGGAAAGCCAATTATATTTAATCAAAATAATATGATTTTCCAGTGTTTGAACGAAACCGCCGGAAGAGTCAGTTGCGTTTTTAATAAGATAATATTTTTCCCAGCGCTTGTTCGCAAACGCCGAGAAAGTGTATTATTTTATTTAAAAGAGACTAGCTTTTGCGGTGTTTGTTTCCGGAAACGCCAGTAAATCTTATTCATTTTTAAAATCAAAATAGCATTTTCCGGTGGTTTTTTCAGAAGCGCCGGAAAAATATTATTTTATTAGAAACAGAATTAGCTTTTACGGTGTTTATTCATAAAAATGCCGGGAAATCTTATATATTTTTTAACAATTGAAAATTTTACATTTCAGCATTTACAAACGCCGCTAAGTAGCGAACTAGTCCTATAAATACTTACCCTCCATTACAACGCGTCCCTTCTCTTTTTTCTCTCTATTTCCCTTTACTCATCTTCTTCTCTATTTCTTTTTTCTATCCATAATCAAGGTATCCCCTCACTCGACAAGTCAGAGACCAATCCCTCGCTGATTTGTAGACACCTCAAAGGGTGAGACAGCTGCCCTGGAATATTTAATGTTTCTCCATACCCAACGCCAATGTTGAACCCTAGACAATTGGTTAAAGGTGAATGAGTCTTTACCACTCTACCACACACCCCAGGTTATCTTCTTCTCTATTTCTTTCTTTGTTAGAATCTTAAGTTTTGATGAAGACTAAAATATAAAGGATTAGACCAAGTGCCTAGGAAGCAATAGGATAACATAGGATCCCAAGTAAGAGTGCAACCGGATGTGGATTTACTTCCGGATAGTCTAGAACTCGCGCACGCGGATGAATGATTTATCCCCCAGCGGCAGCGAATAACTCACTAGGGAATTAACTTAGTCCATGAGCATTAGGTACACAAAACCTTAAGACTAAGCTATGTTTCAACCGGAAGTGAAATTGCTTCCTGTTAGATTTAGACTGGCGCAGGTTGATAAAATAGATATAACCCCAAGCGTCAGTAAAAATGCAACGTCAAGTGAAACTGCTTCCTGTTAGATTTTGACTGGCGCAGACTAATAGAATAGAATAACCCCAAGCGTCAGTGAATCAGCCTCATCAAGTGAAATTGCTTCCTGTTAGATTTAGACTGGCACAGGCTGATAGAAGAGATATAACCCTAAGCGTCAGTGAGTTCACCACATCAAGTGAAAGTGCTTCCGATAGCTTAGTGACTAGCGCTGACTGTTGGATTAAGGGACACTGAGCGAGAGTGAGTAATAGTGAACAAAATCCTTCATCCAGTAGATTTACTTCCGGATGTAGAAGTGCTTCCGGATGCATCATAGACTAGGAGAACACCCACTGCATGTGACTATGTGCTTATATTGCTAAATTAACGTTCAAGTGCAGCACACTAAGTAAGGTTGCTTCCGGATGAGAAGTTGCTTCCGCAAGCGATCAGAATGTCAGAACGTTCAGAGATGCAGTGTCAGAATGCTTTTGTCAGAGCAGGGGTGTCAGGACTACTTTCCAGAGATAAAAGCAAGTCAACCCTGCTAAGCATTAATGAAGATGTACCTCTCAACGGTAACATGGGATTAACGGCTATATTCAAACGGACATATTCAACCTGCCGCCCAAGCCTTTGAAGTCGAGTATAAAAGGAACATCTGCATTTAGAAGAAAAAAAAAGAGAAGAGAGCCTATTGTCTGAAACATTGTATTCTACATCTTCTTATCTTCTACTCTCAGATCTAGATTTGTAACATTATTAGAGAGTAATTTATTTGTACTTAAGTGAGTAACATCATCGACTCTTAGAGAGAGTCATTTGTACTTAAGTGTTTATCACAATCAGTTCATAGAGTGAACATATAACCAAATCCTCTAATTAAGAGAGGCTGTTCTAAAGCTTGTGCTTGAAGAATAGAATTGTTATCTTACAATTGTAAGGGGGAGCATTTAGAGGTTTTCTAAATCTCCATAGGTTGCAAGTTAGCCCGCAAAACTTGTGGTTGTAAGGTTGCAGGTGATCCCGTTGTAAAACCTGTGGTTGTAAAGGTTTGCAGGTTAGCCCTTTGTAAAACCTGTGGGTTGTTAGGTGAACCCGTGTTCGTAAAACCTAAAGTGTAAAGGCTTTCTTGTGCCTGGTTCAAACAAGAAGCTTAGTGGATTGAAAATCTCAGGTGGAGCCTGGGGACTGGATGTAGGTCTGGAAGTGACCGAACCAGGATAAATTTGTGTGTGCCTATTTTGTTATTTAATCTACACATCAAGCACCACACCACTAGATACTCACTTGTGCTTGGGGTAATACATTATCATTCTCATCAAGCATAAGGAGTAATACTTTAAAAGGAAGAATTTTTATAAGTTTTATTCTGCCACCCAATTCACCCCCCCCTGTTGGGTGACAGCCACGCTTTTCATTTGGTATCAGAGCCAGGTCACTTGTTTAAAGGATCCAACGATCTCAAGTGCAAAGACCTAGGCTGACTTGGGTAACAAAATGTGTTTTGAAGGTTTTGATCATACTATCCCACCCGTGTTAGAAAATATTGATTTTTACTTTTGGAAGGGAAGGATGAAAAGTTTTATACTATCCACGGATTTCAAAATGTGGGATGTCTTTGAAAAGGACTCTGATTTCAAACCAAAAGTAAATTGGACTGAAGAGGAAAAAAATTTATTTTACTTAAACCTTAGAGCAATGCAAATTTTACACAAAAGTTTATCTGAAAATGATTTCCAGAAAATTAAACATTGCTCTAGGGCTAGAGATATTTGGAACACTCTTGACACTATGTATGCTTCTAATCAATTTCTTGAAGTTAAGGCTGTCCAAAGCTCATTATGTGCTCCCTGTGAATCTACCTTTGATGAGCTACTGGATGGTAATATAGAGGAAGCTAGCATCAGTAAAGAGAGTGTCAATGTGAGCCTAGAAGATTCAGAAACTGAAGAAAATAAGGTACATGAACTTGAACCTTCTGAATTGCAAGACACTTATGATGAGTTACATATTGAACTCTGTAAACTTGCAAAAGAAGTTCTAGGCTTGAGAAAAAGGAATAGGGAACTTGAGAAACTTATCCTTTCTTCTACAACCAAGGAGTCTAAAGTTCCATTCTTAAAAGAAGAGTTTTCAAAAGACCCTGAGATTTCAAAAGTTAACAAACATAGTGTCTTTGAAAAGAAAACTGACCAACACAATAATGACAGGAAATCACATTCTGAACATCATCCTATTATCTGTCATTATTGTGGTAGAACAGGTCATATTTCTCACACATGTAGTCTTAAGAAAAATTTACATGTGAGAAATAAATTTGTATGGATTCCTAAAGGACAAGTAAGGTCCAGTGCTAACCATGTAGGACCCAAGTACAAATGGGTACCAAAACTCCCTTCCAGTGCCTTACTTGTGCAGGAAAGATCAAGAGTTCCTCTTGCCCCAAAGAAGAGAACTCGTGGTGATGTTACTGCTACAACCACCTGGTACAATCATAAGAAGCAGTGCGCTACCATAAGGAACAAAGACTTTGTCTCAGGGATAAGCTATCACAGAGTTCCATTCAACTATCCTGAGAAGAACAAGAGAGAGAGGATGTCTCAACCAACATGGAGAAAGCCTATGAATCCTGTCTCTCCTAAGAAAGTGCTTCAGGCCAAAGATAAGTATAGAAGATCTCCTTGGGTAAGCAAGGGATCACTTAAGGTTGAAGCATGCAATAGTAAAATCTCCTATGCAAATGTCAGATGGACTTATTGAGATTTTACATCAAGCATCATGTATATGAACATTATATGCCTTATAAGAGTTTACCACAATGTTCATAGTTTACATGCTATCTATGACTATCATTATCAAACCATGTATAACCATGTGCATATAGTCATAGTTGATTCACAATGCCATATTCATAGAAAATGATTCTTAGGTGCATACGAACCTTACACTTCCTACAAACTGACCTGTCAGATCCAAGTTTGGAGACTGAAAAATGAAAAAAGGAATCATTTGGTATTTTGTAGGAAAAGAAGATCCAAAGGAACAACAATATTCAAGGTCATATCTGAGCAATATGTCAAATCTGAATGAGCTGTTGTTCATACCGGGCTCCAAGTGCTACTGCTCCTGAAATTGAAAAGATCAAACACCACATGCCAAGATCAAACAAGCTACTACTTGACGCAAAGGTAGCTTTGATTATGAAAGCTTGATCGATGTGGATGCACAAGAGAGAAACTTCAACAAGTATGCTCGTTATTAAGATGAGAAGAAATGGCTGTTCTAAACGTGATCTTGAGGAAATCTCGCCAGTCTTATATGAGCATTTCTATCCCCTACTCCTATTGTAGATTTTAATAGAAAGTTTCTCTTGTCGGACAACCTTAAGAAGTCTTAAGAATTGCTTTGAATCAATTTCTGCAAAGATTGCTAAAAACCTAAGGCTTTTAGAATTTCATTGTGTTGACAATTTACATATCTTCATAATCTAGCATGAACATTCTTAGGGCATATTTATCGAATTATACTTGTTTATGAAACTGAAAAATATGCAATCTATTTCATACTCCCTGTACTATCACACTGGTATTTATCCAAAAGAGTATGAGTAAAGTTCATGACTTGAGAATGAAACTATGTGAAATTGTGAACTAAATTTTCAAAATCTGTCTTCACTTTATTAATGCTCTTGTTTTACCAAACTAATCAACAAGCACGTTCTCTTAGGATTATGGTTTTGAGCTGATTAATTTATCCTTATAAAGAGACATTTGGGAATGTTAGGATGAGGTTTAAATCTTCAGAAAACATCTATACTTAATTATTAAAACCTGCCAACTGTGCTAACTTAGGCATCGAAGTGCCAACCTTAAGTTTTGCAGGTCCCTCAATGTTAAATCTTAAGTGAGTCCAACCGGGAGCAAAGCCACTTCCGGATACTCTTTTGCTGGGGCTGGATGATAACTCAATGTGATCAAGAGCACCACTCCAACCGGAAGCAAAACTACTTCCGGATGATCACTCACTGACACTGGATGATCAAGTCAAGAGAGCGCCAGTGCCAGACCAAGGGACACATCACTTCAGAAAACGTTTCAACTTCCTCTATGAAACGTTGTGCCTTCTCTGACTAATTGAAACAACACGTGTCATCAGGTGTGTCGTTCCAACTTAAAATCTTACGTTACCCAATGTGTGAAAATTTGAAAAGAAGATGCTCATTTTATCCTCAGAAGTTTTACCTATAAATAGATGTCATTTTTCACTTTCATCTTTTACTGCATCTTTTTCACTCGCATCATTTTCTCTGAAAAGTCTCTTCATCTTCTCCATCGTGTTCTTCATTTTTCTTTACACACTTCTCGCATTTCATTCATTTTTACCACAATATTCATACAAAAATGGCCGGATCTCATGAATCCAACCCAGTTACCCAAAAAACCTCTTCATCCAAGAAACACAAGTCGAAATCTGGGGAATCCAGTCACAAGCATTCTGGTAAATCTGGGCATCGAGAAGAACATCATGAAGAACATCAAGAACACCGTGAAGCTTCTGGGCAAACACCAGGGCAAGATGAAAATGTTCAGGGTCAGCCTGAAACCTCTGGTAGAGTGGAAGAACAGTCAGTGGTTTCTGAGCAAGAGAGGGAAGCCCTGAGAAAAGGGAAGAAGAAGAAGGTGCAATTTGCTGAAGAACCTTCTTCCAAGAGGCAGAGGGTTGAAGAAGATGATCCCACAGTATATAGAGATGGGGCATTGGAGAGTGTGGCCGCCAAATTTGAGACATCCACTCCCATCTTCAATCATGGCCTGTTCATCGATCTAGACAAGATTGATGAACTAGGGTTTCCCCATCTGCGCCCTTACTTGGAAAAGTATATGCCTTGGCTGGGCATCAACCAGGACTACAACGTCAACGTCCTGCGAGTCTTCTCCCAATCCCTCTCTGGCAGGGCTAAGTACAGGAAGGTTGATGGGAAAGAACAAATCCACAAACTCTCCTTCTCCGCCACAGTAAGGGGGAGAACCTTCAGGTTCACGTGGAAGACGCTGAATGAGTTAATGGGGATAACGGATGAAAGCATGAATGAGTGGCTATATCCAGAGGCGCACAAGTACAGCAAGGAGGATCTTGTGAAACTATATGGCACCGATGGCAAAAAGGTGTCCAAAATGTCTGATTCATACAGACTGTTGTACTATGTTTACTCCCGGATGATGACTCACAAAGGGGGTAACTTCAATGAGTTCGCCAACGTTGACAATCCTTGGTTCCCCAGACTTCTCAAACAACAACCTATCAATCCTGGCCAGTTGATCTGCTTAGAACTTCAGAGGTGGTTGACTAATGACAAGTCTGGCCATCTTCCCTATCCCACCATCATTGCCTTCCTCCTTGAGAAGCATCTGATCAAGGCTACATCTGCTGTGGAGGAAGAGAATGTCAAGTGTAAGCCTGTGGGAGCAACCAATATTGGGAAGATGGGCATCAAGTACTTCAAGCCTCCTAAGCCCACTCGCTCAGGCTCACAAGCCAGTAGTGCTTCTGGCACTTCAGCCCCCTCTGCATCTGGAGCAGGGGATCAGGAAGTTGACTCACATGCTGGGCCAAGCCGTATTGCAAGAGTGCCAGCCTCTGTTAGGGCCTTTGCCGAGGAAGTAAAGGAAGAGCTTCTCTTCAGATTGCCTGAGTCCTTGGTGGGTCCTCTACGTGCTGAGTGTGACGCTGGTTTCCAGCACCAAGGGGAGCGGATCCAGCGGCTCGAGGACAGAGTAGGACAGCTCGAGAATCACCTTGCCAGAGTGGATGCAAAGTTAGATCTTATCCTCCAACACCTACAAATTCCCCAACCATCACAAGCTAACCTACCACCTCCTCCTCCTCCTCCTCAAAACCCACCTCCTCCTCCTCCTAATCACCCTCAACTTCCCCCTCCTCCTCCACCTAACACTCAACAACCTCAGTCACCACCACAAAATGACCAGCAAGCCCCACCATCACCAAACAATGACCAATCCCAACCTTCCCCTACTCATGACCACCAAACCCAAGACTCACCTCAACACTCTCCACACCAAACCCAAGACTCATCTCACCACTCTCCACGCCAATCCCCACTAAATTCTCCATCTCCACCTCCTTCACCCATTCTCTCACGCCCTGGCGCTCCTACACGCTCTCCACTCCGTCTCTCCAACCCTACCCATCCAAGCCCTAGACCCATAATGTCTGACACTGCCATTCACCCCCTCAGCCAATTCTATAGAGAGTATCCCCGCCTTCAACCACTCACCGATGACCATTTACCATTTACCCCAGCCTCCAACTACAAGGAATACTCTTCCACTCATCCTTTTGAGGGTCTTTTTGTCACCCCCAATTGGTTCCCCAACCCTACCTCATCCGACCCTACCTCATCACCAGAAAGTACCCAAACCACCTCCTCCCCAGAAACCTCACCCCAAAAATCTCCATCCTCCTCATCCACTCCATCCCTGGCACTCACCCTTGTTGATGATGACAAAAGGGGGAGAAATGTTATGACTACTCTTCGCCTAAGTATGGCCACAAGGGATGTTCTCAGCCAGCCATCACTCTGGATTGATGAAGACATCACGGCCGCCCTGCGTCGTGCATTTGAGTCTCAGAGGCTGGGTAGTGCTGAGAGCCTTTTAAGAGGAGAGGCCATCCAGTTTATGCAGCAGAAGAAAGCAGCTGAGCAAGGACCACAATGGGATATGGTTGTCTTTGAGCCAGAAAGTACCCAATCTTCACAGCCTGAGTCATCTTCATCAGAGCCTTCTCCAACTAAGTCAAGCAAAAACATTGTTGAGGAGATTATGATGAAGTACGGGCTGAAGAGACCCAACCATCCTCCCATTGTGATAGCCAAGCCTGTTCCTGCATCCACTGGGCAAGAGTCTGAGATCCCTTCATCTGAGCAATCTTCTGATCCTCCTTCCTCGTCTGAGCCAACAGCCAGATTCAGTGAGCCGAGAAAGAAGGCCGTTGCTAGGAAACGTGCCAGGAAGTTAATTGCCACCACTGAATCTGATGAGAGTGAGGAAGAGACTCCATCTGACCTACCTGAGCAAGGAACTTCATCTGCCCAGGTTGAGCAAGAAACTCCAGTGGTTCAAGCAGTCCCAATTCTGAAGGAAGTCAAATTGGAAATTGAAGACATGACTCCTGAGGAATTTGAGAAGTTTGGATTCACAAACAAGCTATCCTTTGGTCAGATGGCTTGCCTCGATGCTGATAGAGCAAGTGCCATGCCCACCCCTCCAATTAGCAAGAGCAAAGGGAAGAGCAAGGGGAAAGGGAAAAGGAAAGCTCAGGAAGTTGAGGAGGATCCCAACTTCCCTGTATGGAACGTAAAAATCCGGGCTGTTCACTATCCCAATGGAGAGGTCTCCTACTTCGACGATGCTACTGGGTTCCCTGGGTATGAAGAAGTGGAGAACCTAAAAAGGGCATTCGAGGAGTCTATTGAATCAGAGAGGCTCAGAAGGGAAAGAGATGAAGAAGAGCTTCAGGAGATCATTGCCCAGATAAATCAGAGTGAGCGTGAGGCCGAGCTGGCCAAACTACAAAAAGAAAATGAGGAGAGACAAAAGGAGAGGGAGAGGAAAAAGAAACACAAACTATGAACCCCCAATCCAAACATTTTCTTTAACTTAGAAATTTTTCCTTCTTGTTTTGTTTTCATACATACTTTCATAATTGCTTGATGTTATTTACTTGTATATGCCTTTTACTTGCAAATGTTATTTGACTATATACTCTGACTTGTAACTTCTGCTTATCAATAATATCTGTCTAAGTTAATTGTTCTTATCTATTGCTTTCATTCTTTTGTTAATCCTTCCTTAGGAACTCAATTGATAGAACTAGGTTTGTCATCATCAAAAACGGGGAGAATGTTAGAATCTTAAGTTTTGATGAAGACTAAAATATAAAGGATTAGACCAAGTGCCTAGGAAGCAATAGGATAACATAGGATCCCAAGTAAGAGTGCAACCGGATGTGGATTTACTTCCGGATAGTCTAGAACTCGCGCACGCGGATGAATGATTTATCCCCCAGCGGCAGCGAATAACTCACTAGGGAATTAACTTAGTCCATGAGCATTAGGTACACAAAACCTTAAGACTAAGCTATGTTTCAACCGGAAGTGAAATTGCTTCCTGTTAGATTTAGACTGGCGCAGGTTGATAAAATAGATATAACCCCAAGCGTCAGTAAAAATGCAACGTCAAGTGAAACTGCTTCCTGTTAGATTTTGACTGGCGCAGACTGATAGAATAGAATAACCCCAAACGTCAGTGAATCAGCCTCATCAAGTGAAACTGCTTCCTGTTAGATTTAGACTGGCACAGGCTGATAGAAGAGATATAACCCTAAGCGTCAGTGAGTTCACCACATCAAGTGAAAGTGCTTCCGATAGCTTAGTGACTAGCACTGACTGTTGGATTAAGGGACACTGAGCAAGAGTGAGTAATAGTGAACAAAATCCTTCATCCAGTAGATTTACTTCCGGATGTAGAAGTGCTTCCGGATGCATCATAGACTAGGAGAACACCCACTGCTTGTGACTATGTGCTTATATTGCTAAATTAACGTTCAAGTGCAGCACACTAAGTAAGGTTGCTTCCGGATGAGAAGTTGCTTCCGCAAGCGATCAGAATGTCAGAACGTTCAGAGATGCAGTGTCAGAATGCTTTTGTCAGAGCAGAGGTGTCAGGACTACTTTCCAGAGATAAAAGCAAGTCAACCCTGCTAAGCATTAATGAAGATGTACCTCTCAACGGTAACATGGGATTAACGGCTATATTCAAACGGACATTTTCAACCTGCCGCCCAAGCCATTGAAGTCGAGTATAAAAGGAACATCTGCATTCAGAAGAAAAAAAAGAGAAGAGAGCCTATTGTCTGAAACATTGTATTCTACATTTTCTTATCTTCTACTCTCAGATCTAGATTTGTAACATTATTAGAGAGTAATTTATTTGTACTTAAGTGAGTAACATCATCTACTCTTAGAGAGAGTCATTTGTACTTAAGTGTTTATCACAATCAGTTCATAGAGTGAACATATAACCAAATCCTATAATTAAGAGAGGCTGTTCTAAAGCTTGTGCTTGAAGAACAGAATTGTTATCTTACAATTGTAAGGGGGAGCATTTAGAGGTTTTCTAAATCTCCATAGGTTGCAAGTTAGCCCGCAAAACTTGTGGTTGTAAGGTTGCAGGTGATCCCGTTGTAAAACCTGTGGTTGTAAAGGTTTGTAGGTTAGCCCTTTGTAAAACCTGTGGATTGTTAGGTGAACCCGTGTTCGTAAAACCTAAAGTGTAAAGGTTTTCTTGTGCCTGGTTCAAACAAGAAGTTTAGTGGATTGAAAATCTCAGGTGGAGCCTGGGGACTGGATGTAAGTCTGGAAGTGACCGAACCAGGATAAATTTGTGTGTGCCTATTTTGTTATTTAATCTACACATCAAGCACCACACCACTAGATACTCACTTGTGCTTGGGGTAATACATTATCATTCTCATCAAGCATAAGGAGTAATACTTTAAAAGGAAGAATTTTTATAAGTTTTATTCTGCCACCCAATTCACCCCCCCCTCTTGGGTGACAGCCACGCTTTTCACTCTTCTCTTATATGTCTTTGTTTATTCTTTTGTTTTTATTTGCATGTTTAATTATTTTCTATGATTGCAGAAGCCTCGGTCATGATTAATTTTTTCATTAATTGTTCCATTAATTACATGTTTTATTTTTATTAATCTTTTTAATTATAAATTTGTTATAAAATAAAGAAGATAAGAAATATATGGAGAAGAAAGAACTCAAGAACAAGAAATAATATATGAGATAAAATATGAGAGGAGAAGCACTTGTGATTCAATAGTACCAAATGCCTAGTACATGACCTCTATTTATAGGTCCCAAGTCATTCATGAAATTAGAAGAGAATTATGATGAAGTTTATGGCATTAGAAACTCCTTACATGTAATTCATTGTGGGGTTACAAAGGTTACAAATGTTACAAAGTTAATGGCATTTAGAAGGAGAAAGAATCCTAGGAAGAATATGAATGGACATTCACCATATTATATATTTTTCATAACACTCCCCCTTGAATGTCCATGATATTGTGCCTCATTAAAACCTTACTAGGAAAAACCCATTGGGACAAAAAACCTAGTGAAGGGAAAAGAGTAGACAATGTTTATTGAAGCTGCCTCGTTAAAAACCTTACCAGGAAAACCCATTGGGACAAAACCTAGGTTAAGGAAAAAAGAGTGCAGCATGACAATTTCTCCCCCTGATAACAATATCATTTTATCTCCTTGAATCTACGCATTCCAATGCTATACACTATTTTCTCAAATGTTCTTGTTGGTAGTGCCTTGGTAAATATATCTGCAAGATTGTCACATGAACGAATTTGTTGAACATCTATATCACCACCTTTTACAAGATCATGAGTGAAAAAGAATTTTGGAGAAATATGCTTTGTTCTATCCCCTTTGATATATCCTCCTTTCAACTGAGCTATGCATGCTGTATTATCTTCATATAATATTGTCGGAACTTTTTGGTCAAGAATCAACCCACACATTGACTCAATATGTTGAGTCATTGACCTTAACCATACACACTCTCGACTTGCCTCGTGAACCGCTATTATTTCTGCATGATTTGATGATGTAGCTGACAATGTTTGTTTTGTTGATCGCCATGAAACAGCTGTACCTCCACAAGTAAACAAATATCCTGTTTGTGATTTACCATTATGTGGATCTAATAAAAATCCTGCATCTGCATAACCAACCAGCTATGATATAGATTGGTTAGAATAAAATAATCCCATATCACTTGTCCCTTGAAGATATCGAAATATATGTTTGATTCCATTCCAATGTCTTCTCGTAGGACATGAACTAAATCTTGCCAATAAATTTACAGCAAAGGCAATATCAGGACGTGTTGAGTTTGCAAGATACATTAGTGCACCAGTAGCACTAAGATATGGTACTTCTGGACCTAGAAGTTTTTCTTTTTCTCCTTTAGGACGAAAGGGATCTTTTTCCGTATCAAGTGATCTTACAACCATTGGAGTTGTCAATGGATGAGCTTTATCCATATAAAATCGCTTTAATATTTTCTCAGTATAAGTTGATTGATGAAGAAGAATTCCATTTGTAAAGTGCTCAATTTGTAATCCAAGACAAAACTTTGTTCTCCCAAGATCTTTCATTTCAAATTCTCTCTTCAAACAATCAATTGCCTTGAGAAGCTCTTCAGGAGTTCCAATTATATTCAAGTCATCCACATATACAGCGATTATGACAAACTCTGATCCATTCCTTTTAATAAACACACATGGGGAAATTGGATCATTTTTATAACCTTCTTTCAACAAGTATTCACTTAGACGATTATACCACATTCTTCCAGATTGTTTCAATCCATATAAGGATTTATGCAAGCGAATTGCATAATTTTCTCGAGAATTTTTATATGCTTCTGGCAACTTAAATCCTTCACGGATTTTCATATAAATCTCAGTGTCTAAAGAGCCATATAAATAGGCTGTGACAACATCCATTAGATGCATATCAAGTTTATTTCTTACAGCCAAACTAACAAGATATCTTAAAGTGATTGCATCCACCACAGGAGAGTAGGTCTCTTCATAATCAATGCCAGGTTTTTGGGAAAAACCTTGTGCAACAAGTCGTGCTTTGTATCTAACAACCTCATTTTTCTCATTCTGTTTTCGCACAAAAACCCATCTATATCCAACGGGCTTTACACCTTTTGGTATTTGAACTATAGGTCCAAAAACTTCTCGTTTTGAGAGTGAATTTAACTCTACTTGAATTGCATCTTTCCATTTTGGCCAATCAATTCTCTGTCTACATTCTTCAACTGATCTAGGTTCAAGATCATCACTTTGATCAATTATCTCCACAGCAACATTATATGAAAATGTATTGTCGACAACTATATTTTCTCGGTTCCATATTTTTCCCGTTTTGACATAATTTATCGAGATCTCTTCATAATTTTCAGGTACTTGAACCTCTTCCGGGGTCTTTTGATTAATTATGTCTTGGGTTTCACCTAGAATATCAGCCTCCTCAACTTGACCATCTTGAGCTCCTTTTTTCTTTCTAGGAATTTTATCTTTTGAACCGGTTGGTCTACCACGCTTCAGGCGTGGCTTAGTTTCATTTGCAACTTTTGGTTGTCCTTCAGGGACATGAATTATAATTGGAGCATTTTCAGCTGGAATATGAGATTTGGTAATTCTTTTTAGGTCAGTAAATGCATCTGGCAATTGATGAGCAATATTTTGCAAATGAATTATTTTCTGTGTACGAGGATCCAAATGAGATAATGATAATGTTTTCCATGTAATCTCTTTTTCTAGCTGTTTTTCATTTCCCCCTAATGTTGGAAAAATTGATTCATCAAAGTGACAATCGTCAAAACGTGCCGTAAATAAATCTCCAGTCGATGGTTCTAAATACTTTATTATAGAAGGAGATTCATATCCAACATATATTCTCATCCTTCTTTGAGGTCCCATTTTTGTTCTTTGTGGTGGAGCAATTGACACAAATACTGCGCAACCAAAAATTCTAAGATGAGAAATATTTGACTCGTAACCAACAAAGCCAATTGTAATGGGGAAAATTTATGATAACTTGTTGGCCTGATGCGTATAATTTCTGCTGCATGTAATATTGCATGTCCCCAAGCAGAAATGAGAAGTTTTGTTCTCAAAAGCATTGGTCTAGCTATCAATTGGAGGCGTTTAATAAATGATTTTGCAAGACCATTTTGAGTGTGGACATGAGCAACAGATTTTTCTATTGTAATTTCAGTTGCCATGCAATAATCATTGAAATTTTGTGATGAAAACTCACTAGCATTATCAAGACGAATTGTCTTAATTGCATGATCTGGAAATTGTGCTCTTAGCCGAATTATTTGAGCAAGTAATCTAGCAAACGCTAAATTACGTGTTGATAATAAACACACATGTGACCATCTTGTAGATGCATCTATTAAAACCATAAAATATCTGAATGGTCTACATGGTGGATGAATAGGTCCACATATGTCCCCTTGAATACGTTCCAGAAATTTTGGGGACTCAATTCCAACCTTTGTCAAAGAAGGTCTTGTTATAAGTTTACCTTGAGAATAAGCAGCACAAGAAAAGTCTTTAGATTGAAGAATCTTCTCATTCTTCAAAGGATGCTCATGTGAATTTTCAATAATTCTTCGCATCATAGTTGATCCGGGATGACCTAACCGGTCATGCCAAACAATAAATTTTGTTTTATCAGCAAGCTTCTGGCTTACTAAAGCATTTGACTCAATTGATTTGATACTTGTATAGTATAAACCAGAAGACAATGTGGGCAATTTTTCTAGGACACATTTCTCTCCATCTCTAACATTTGTAAGTTGTAGATATTCAATACTTTTCTCATTAATAGTCTCAATGTGATATCCATTTTGGCGGATATCTTTAAAACTTAATAAATTTCTTTGAGACTTGGGAGAATATAATGCATCATTGATGAAAAATTTTGTCCCTTTGAGTAATATTATAATTGCTCTTCCGGAGCCTTCAATTATTCTTGTATTACCCGCTATAGTGTTGACACTTGCTCTTCCATTTCTTATATGAGAAAAATATTTTCTATCTTTAAGAATAGTGTGTGTTGTTGCACTATCTATGAGACATATGTCTTCATCCTTGTGTCCAATGGAAACATGAGAAACATCCATATTCTTCATAAAACAAACAAAAGAAAAATAATTCATTAAAGCAAATTCAATACATGATAAGCATGATAAGCATAATAAGCAATACTGCTTTTATTACATGAAAATGATAAGTGAGAAAATGGCATCAAATAAAACATAAGTAAAAGCATGACTAAAACATTATTACTAGTTTTCCAACAAAACATGTCTAATTTTGATTCTCAAAGAAGTCAGCCACCTCCAAATGTGCCATGGCATCAAAACCATTGATATAATTTAACTCATTGACATTGTCATTTTTGTGTGCCTCAACATCATCTTCTTGGAAAATCAAATTTGTTTCCACATTATTTGCAATCCTTTTCATGGAGGCTTGATAAAGTTTTGCTAGATGTTCAGGTGTACGACAGGTACGTGACCAATGCCCTTTCATGCCACAACGAAAACATTGATTTTCAATAACTTTTGAAGGACCATTCTTGTCCTTTCTCTGTCATTCATTATTTTTCTACTTTTGGTGGACATTAGAACTAAAATTGTTATTTCCACCACCATGATTGCGATAATTTCCACGTCCCCTACCACGGCCACGTCCACGGCCACGTCCGCGACCACGGCCTCGACCATTATCATGGTTATTATTGCGTACACTCACATTCACTTCAGGGAATGGAGCATAACCGGTGGGACGAATTTCATGATTTTTCATCAATAATTCATTATTTTGTTCAGCTACAAGAAGACACGAGATCAATTCTGAATATTTTTTAAAACCTTTCTCACGATATTGCTGTTGCAGGAGCACATTTGAAGCATGAAAGGTGGAAAAGGTTTTCTCTAATAAGTCCTCATCAGTAATTTTTTCACCACACAATTTCAATTGAGAACTTATTTTAAAAACTGCTGAATTATATTCACTTACAGTCTTAAAATCTTGTAGCCTAAGGTGAATCCACTCATAACGAGCTTTTGGTAAAATCACCGTTTTTTGATGTTCATATCTCTCTTTCAAATTATTCCACAACTCTAACGGATCTTTCACCGTTAAGTATTCAGCTTTCAACCCTTCATGAAGATGGTGGTGAAGGAAAATCATGGTCTTGGCCTTATCTTGGTCACTCACTTCTTTGCCAATTAAAATGGCATTTTCAAGACCATTGGCATTTAAGTGAATTTCAGCATCCAGCACCCATGATAGGTAATTTTTCCCGGTAATGTCAAGAGCACTAAACTCGAGTTTGGTAAGATTTGCCATGGAATAAATTAAAACAATGACATAAATTAATTAAAATCATAATAACTAATCAATATATAACATATTAATATAGACATGAGTATTATCATAAATTAATCAAATGTAATCGTAAACCGTATAATAACAATGTTAAAATTAAGAATATGATATATGGGTGTGCATATATGTGTGTGTGTGTGTATGCATTAATATGGTTGTAATTAAAGACATAATATAAAATAAAAAGACATAAATAACAAAATGTATCATATAAACTGACAAAATAAAGAGAAATAATAAAACATAATATATAAAAAAATAAAATAAAAAGCATAATATAAAATAAAAATAATAACAATAAATAAATGTGTATATTAAATGGCATAATATTAAATGACAATATTCCTTATCAAAGTAATAAATGACAATATAATATATATATATATATATATATATATATATATATATATATATAATGCAAGGTAACAAATAAATAAATAAACATAAATAGTATTATATATATATATATATAATATATTAATAATAGATAAATGACATAATATATATATATATATATATATATATATATATATATATATATATATATATATATATATATATATATATATAAGTAATATATATGTGTATAAGTAATATAATATATAAGAGTATGAAAGAAGTATACCTAAATTGGTTAGAGTGTCGTGCTGATAACGTGTTATAAAATAAAGAAAATAAGAAATATATGGAGAAGAAAGATGTAACATCCTAAAGATTTAATATAGGATCAATGAATGTTTTGGGAAATAATAAATGGAGAAATTGAGAATTTTGGAATTTTTAGGAATTTTTGGGATATTTTGGAAATTTTGAGTAATTAATGTGCATATACTTAATTAAGAAATGAAGAGTTTGAAATATGAGGGAATGATAAAGCTAAAAATATTTTGAAGTTTAAGAAGATTGGAGGCTGGTTTAAGTGGTTTTAAATCAAAATGAGTACACTATGGCAAGTTTGGGTTACAAATTATCATATACCACCCTTATTACACCAAACCAAACAAAGCCTTCTCCCCCCCTTATAACACCAAAACCGACCTCCACCCTCCCTCACTCTCAAACCCTTCGCCCTTTTCCTCCCTCTGAATCAGCGACGGCGACGGCGAGCCTCGGCAGCGGCGGCCTCCCTCACCATCTCTTCCTCCTCTCTCTTTTTCCGTTTTCTATACTTCCAACAAGAGTCCTCGTTGGTCTCTTTCATCTCCGTCGTGCATGGCGTTTTTCCGGCGAAGCATAGGCGAAAAAAATGGGTAAAAGCTTCAACCTTTCTAGTATTTCTCGGGTTATGCTCGTGCTTTAAAGCTATTTCCCATTGTTCTCTTTCTTTTTCCGGTTTCTTTTTCGTCCTTCCCTTGGTGGTGGCCGATTTCCGGCAGGTGACGCGGTGGCCGGCGGTGGGTGGCCCCTTTTTCTCTCACTGTAAGCATTTTTGCACACTCTTCTTACCTTAGCTTCTGCGATCTGAGCCTTTTGAGAGTTAGGGTTTTGATTGGGTTATGATTTTGGGCAATTGTAACTAAATGAATGAATGTTTAAACTTAGATGTGTGGTTCCCCTTAAGAAATTCGAGTTATATAAACTATTGTTGGTTAAGTTTATTCGATTTTCTCTGCTGGTCATTGTTCTTGGAGTTAGTCCTTTGATTTCTTACTTAAACCATTGCAAAAAAAATGTTATGGGAATCATAATAAAAGGTTTCTTATAATGGTATGTATGTAATTTTTGAAGTTTCAATGTTGTCCAAGAGTTTAATCCCTTCTTTTCTCTGTTTTCTTGGGATTAATGGTTTTGGATGTAAATAGTTGGTGATTATGGCTCAATAAGCGAAAGACTTAAGAATGTGTCTATGCTTGTTAGTTGAATCGTGTTAAGTATGGTAATTATTTAAGTTTTAGATGTGATTGTCTTGTCTTCTTCAATTTGTTTCTGATGTATGTGTAAAGTGATTGAGTAAATTGTGATATATTATATATATTTGACTATTATTAAGATGTGATTATATGTGTAAGTTAAATTGTGAGCGCAGCCAAATGTTGGCGTTGTGAGTTTATGAATTTAGTGCAACCTTGATGTCATGACTGAATAAGATACGTAAGAGAAGCATGGATAAATATATTGAGTTGTCTTTCTTACTTCTAAATCTGATTTGAAGTAGCATATGAGGATTTCAAACTCTACTTGTGGATATTAATGTCGAAGGTGCAAGTTTTGTGAATTTGAATGTCTAGTATAGGGTTTCATTTTGAAAGGAAGTGAATTAGAAAATTTAGGAACTATGCTTTAGAAGAAGGGAATTGGATGGTTTAGTGGCTGAATTGGTTTAATATTGAGGACATTCTCAACTATAATATAATTATAGAGAATGGAAGGTAATTGTTTTTAGTGCTACATTGATAGAAAATATTTATTCTTGTGGTTTTGACTTTGCTATGTAGCTTGCTAAACGAAAAGAATTATCTATTTGAATTTTGAAAGAGTGATGATGAAATGGCACATATATGATATTGCTAATATGTCATGATCAACAATTTTCTGCTACTGTGGTGAGTTTTAGATACTTTCAAAGCATGTGGAACTTGTGTTATTTTTGAAGTAAAGCTGATTGGTGAGTATTGGATTGAAATTGTTTATGGACATGCAAGTGTATTGTTTACTTTGATGAAATGATGGTTGGTGTAAAGCATTGAATGAGTTGATACGATTGATTTCCTTTTGACTACAAAGTCATGGTTTACTATAAGGATTGATTATCTGAGAAATTGAATTGTTATAAATGATTTAACTTTTGCTTTTGGCTGTTCCATTGTTTTGTGGTTGTTGCATATATTACGATATGAAATTAATGAGAAATAATGTATTTATATGGTATGAATTAGTTGTTGAAGTTATTGTAGTGTCTTGATTTCATTTTATTTAGAGATTTATTTATCTTCTTAACTAATTAGTTTGAAGTGTAAATTGTGTTATGATTGGCAAGGGAAAGAAAGTAGTTTGATTTATGTGTTGAGAAGCATGGTTGAGGCAATTTGATTCCATTTGGGTGTGATAGATCGGTTACTTTGATGTGCTGACTGATTTTGTGGGGGAAAACATGATTTTTCTATTTGGTTGTGTTGCTGGGGTTGTATACATATATGTGTGTGTGTGTGTGTGTGTACATGTATATTGAAATTTAGTTAAAAGTGTCAAATCTTGCAAGAGATTTCATATCTTTTGCGTGGAGAATTATATTTTGTTTTGACTGAAGACATGCTTATTTTCTTTGAAAGCTTGGTTTTGGTGGACTGCGGGGAATGTGTATTATCCTTTCAAGATTCTGTTTGTTGAAGATATTGAGGCTAAACAATAATGAAAGTATTTCATAAGATAATATAAAAGAAGTAAGGGTTGGGTAGTTATGAATGACGTGAGAGAGAGACGCTAAATTATGATAAAGTGGAAAAGATATTGATTTATCATTGTGTGTCATATCATTATAGGAGTATATAGTGATGATGGCATTTGAAGAAAAAAAAAATCTACAAGGAACGGTAAGGAAGAGCAACAGAGTGCTAAGGGCGACAGGTAATCACACTTAACCTTGCTATAACATTGAGGGTGATGTTAGCTAGGATTTTGTAAAATCCTTTCTCACCCTCTATATATATATATATATACATTTTATCTTTGAAAGGTTATTTTTATACAAACAGGCTATCGGGTGCCTTTTAAACACGATTATTTCTGTATAAAAGATTTTTTACACATTATATATACTATTATCCTGCCTGGTGGTGGCCATTGATCTGGAATGGCGTGGAATATATATAGGGATAGTGGTTTAAGAGGCGATGAAGATAGAAAAGAGGGTTATATGTTGAGTTGAGATAGTTGAGAGTTATGTTGATGGAATATAGAATAGGGATGGTGAGTATTGCATGACACTGATTATTAGTACCATCGGCCGATGTAACCTATCGATTTGCGCAATCGATAGGTTAATTGTACAGGTTCCTCGAATTGTAAAGGAACCAGGGATGTGTACACTTTTTATAGTGCTCCCTTTTTCAGGGACGTTTTCACTATTTAAAGTGCTCCCTTTTTCATGCTTTCAGATTTGAGACTGGGCACAGTGTCAATCACGTTTATTTTTGTTGTTGAGTTTGAGATTGTGGTGAGTTAGGTTGTGGGGAAACATTTGAAGTTGTTGATTAAAGTATTGACAAGTGATGTGGAATTGATGGAGGGATTTGAGAGATGAATGGAAGAAGAATTGACACGGATATATATATATATATATATATATATATATATATATATATATATATATATATATATATATATATATATATATATTACTGGTTTTAAAATGAGGTACCCTTTAGACGCCCTCGCTACCGCACATCTCACTGTTATAGTGAGTAAAGCGGTGATTACTGGGACAAATTGTCTCATCCCACGGTTACTGACATTTTTGCAGGTATTCATGCACAGACACAAGCAGCAGGAAAGGGAATTAGGTAGTAGAAGTTATATAGTTTCTTCGGAATTGTATATTGTCAATTTGTATAGGCATGCATCTGCTTCCGCATGTATACATATTTATTTATTATTTAATATCAATTTGTTTATTTTTCTAACCATGTTAGGTGATTCTTTTCTAACATGGTTAGCTATTAATTATCCATGATAGTATTCAGGTGTTAATAGTTTATTCTTTCCTATCATGGATAAATTATAAAAGGATTAGATTAATCTTTTCTAACTATGATAGAGATATTAATATTATGGAAATTCCTTTTTCTATCATAGTTAGTAAAGAAATTAATGAATCGAAATAAATGTTATTGGTTAATTAGGTAATTAGTAACAGATTGTAACAAAAGAACTCAAGAACAAGAAAGAATATATGAGAGAAAATATGAGAGGAGAAGCACTTGTGATTCAATAGTACCAAATGCCTAGTACATGACCTCTATTTATAGGTCCCAAGTCATTCATGAAATTACAAGAGAATTATGATGGAGTTTATGGCATTAGAAACTTCTTACATGTAATTCATTGTGGGGTTACAAAGGTTACAAATGTTACAAAGTTAATGACATTTAGATGGAGAAAGAATCCTAGGAAGAATATGAATGGACATTCACCATATTATATATTTTTCATAACAAAATTTATGTTTAATCTTATCATTTTAGATTTTTGGGTGCATATCCTCTTGTATATATTTTTTCTTATAAGTTTAATTTTTATTCTAATGACATCCTAAAATTAAATAGTCCTATTTAGCACCTTAATTTAATGCTTTAAGCCTTAAATTATGGTGCTAACTGCTAAGCATAATATTTTTTTAAAATTATTTATATATTTAGTGGCTGTTTGGAACCGCCGCTAATTTTTTCATTAATTTAATTCACTTAGCGGCATTTTGAAATGCCGGTAATAAACGTCGTTTAATACATATTATATTATTTTATCATTTTTTCCCGCTAATAAAACACTGATATTAAACGTCGGTAATTTTTGCAGTGTTTAAACTGCACTACAAACGCTAGAAAATCACTTTTCGACGTTGAATTTTTTGGCGTCTACCAAAAACGTCGTAGTGTCTTTCCGGCATTTATAAACGCCGGAAAGTAGTGAAAATAAATGCCGCAAAACAGTATATTTTTTGTAGTGAACCCAAAAATGAACACTAGAAAATGGTTTTTTGTGGAAGTGTATATTGATGATTTTATGACTGGATATGTGTGATACACTGAGGTTTAGGGCTTTTATGATGTAAAATTCAAGATTGTTGACCCAAGGCTGGCTAATGGTTTTTAAATTGTGTATGACAAGTTCTAGTCTAAATAACCATCATAGTATTGCTCTTCGAAATTTATTACATGGTTGATGATTTTGAGTTGAGTATGATCATGATAACTATGATATCATTTCCCTTTTTAACTTAGTTTGTTGTTTATTAGGAATGCGATTCTTTTTATTAACCAATTTTGAGATAAATCTTTTCTAGCGATCACTGTTTATGTTGCGGAACAATTTGAAATCTTTGAACAGAGCCATTATAGAGTTTTATGCATTGTCAATAGAAAGTTCCAAGTTCCTTTCCTACGTAGATAAACTATAATATAAATTATTTTTCTATCATAGTTAGCACACTAAAAATAATTCTTATTTAAAAAGTGTAATTATAGTTAATGAAATTAATTTTGATTTGATTACGAATTAAAACAACATAAATTTTACATGACCAAAACTAATCGCATATCATAAAATGTATCAATAATGTTCTCTGCTCCTCAAATAATGAACTTTATTTTTTTTTCTTATATTCTTTCAATTAAATTACATACTTTTTTAAGAACAAAACAATTTTAAACTTTTGTAATATCATATCACAATATGAGAATAGAATTAATATTTTTGCCAGGAATTTTATTAACATTTATTTCTTCATTAACTAGCTAGTGTAGAAATTGTGGTTACCTTTTTCATTAGTGAACAACTAGGTGTGAAAATAGTCCAGTCATGTCTAGTTTGTTTATAAATAGGCCTTGCTTTTGGCAAAATTTATTGGTCTGAGCTTGGCCTGTAGCCTATAAAAGGCTATTTTCTAGGCCTAGGCTTGACTTATTCACAAACTAGGCCTTGTCTAAAGCTTGTTAAATGATTGTTATGATAAATAATTATATGATACACATTGAGTATTGACAATACAAGAAGACAAATCCAATACGAAGCAACTACAATTTAAAAGATACCGCAAGTCCAAAACAATAAAGCTAATAATCTTATACAACCAACAAGAATAAAGGTACCATTTACATAATCATTGAATATTAAATTAAATATAATAACACAATTATTTCAAAGTAGAGTTACGAATTACATAAATCATGTCAAAGTAGAGCTCCAAGAAAGTAAAACATTTAGAGTCAATGACAAAGTGAAAACAAATAGATGAAAATGGAGGAGCACTCGAAATTTATTTGAAAATTACTTAGATTTACATGTGTGTGTGTGATTTTATTTCAAACTCTATAAATATGGTGTTAATTACTACTCCCTCCGGTCCTAAATATAGGACCTAATTGACTCTTTTGAAAAATCCTAAAAAAAGACAAAATAAGTTAATTATAAATTGATTTACCTAATTTTTTCTCTTACACTAGTTTATTTTACCTATAAGCTAATGAATAATCTAAAATGATATCAAATATGTTATGATTTAATAACTTATTTTGCAACCTTAATCTCTCCAAAAAAAAGTCAATTAGGTCTTATATTTAGGACCAGAGGTAGTATATTTTTTAATTTACAATAGGCCTAGGCCGCCTCTTAGTCCTAATAAGCTTTTTTAAGAGGCATGCATGGGTTTGGCATGTTTGGTTAAATAGGCTTCAAAAAAAGCCTAGGCATGAACCTATTCTATTAAGTCTAATCCTAGAAAGACCTATAATAGGTCGGCCTGAGGCCTCTATAATAGGTCGGCCTGAGGCCTCTATTGAGGGTCTAACATGTTTCCACCCTTAATCACAATGGGTGAGAAAGTCAGATTGACTACACCGGTTACATGCTGATAATGTAGAAAATAAATTACTTTTTCTTAATCTTATATATATACACAAATGAAATGTAAGTTGTGTAGCCAATCTATTTCTACTGGGTCTTGAGCTAGCCGGTGTAACAATTTTAAAACTTTCACTGCCAGTTGTATCGAACTCCAAATATAGCCGACATATATAAAAATTTTTCAAACATAAATAAAATCTTTCGGAAAGAAAAATCCTATATACAAGCTTTTTCACACTAGTATAACAATGAATAGCTCATATTAATTCGTGTTTTAAATCAAAATTCTTTAATCTAGTCAATATCAAAAATTGGTTTTGTTAACTACTATCAAATAAAACTGAGGGAAAAACAAAAGGATAGGATCTAAATAGGATATACTTATTTTTGACATCTTTAAATATCATATGTGCTGCACTGACAAAAAATAAATTTCGGAATTCAATTCAAAAGGAGAGCCTCCTGTTTCCTTTTTTTTTTGTATATACACTAGATGAGAACGACAGATGAGGCTAAAAAACAACTAGCACATGTTCCAAAACGCCTCAAAAGCAGTATAAAGAAAATATACAAAAATTATATGAAAAAAGAAAACAAATAACCTTTCACACGGAAAGAACAGAAAAAAGATGCAAAGAAGCTAAGACACAAAACTTGGTCCCGGAAACCAACTTTGAGGGTATTGTGTATTCCAACAGTTACAGCTATACGAGAGGTAAGTGAAGCCATTGCCACAGAGAAGGCATAAGATTCAAAGATAAAAAATGTGAGAGCAAAATAAAGTTATAAAATGAAAACAAACACTAAAAAGAGAGCCAAGCTCACAGCCTCAAGGGTCACATTCTCTCCCCATATTGCGCGCTATAACTTTTTACTCAGATTCCTATTGTTTCTTTCATGAATTTAAAACTTAGAAAGAGAGAGAGAGAGAGAGAGAGAGAGAGAGAGAGAGAGAGAGAAGAGGGGGCGGGGGATAATGGAAAACAAACTTACGGCCATGAAAATTATCAATGAATTGGAAGTGTCTAGATGTTTTGATGATCCATTAAAAAAGGGGACGAGGAGAGGTTTTCTATGGAACAAGAAGTAAAGTGAAACAAATCTACCACTAAAAAATATAAACAGTGAATTAGCCATAGAATGTAGTGACGAAATTTCGCTGGTAAGGACAAAATTAAGTGGCTTAGTGAGAGACTCTTTGGCTAAATTTTTAGCAATCACCTAGTTTTCGACAGATTCCGTGGTAAATTTCATAGGTAATATAGTATATTTTAATGTATTATTTTTGGATGTTATAAATTAAAAGCTCTGTTTATATTGATAAATTCAGTTGAAATAAGTACTTATTTTAAAATTATTGAAAATTATCATCAATAAGTTGATTAATTATAAGGCACGTTTAATTTATTCAGTTAGGGACAATGTTTAGTTGGTTGATTAACCAATATCATAAAATTGGATATATGGGGAATACTACTCCTCTTGTATGGATAACCTAAAAAGCTAAATATATTAATTAATATAAATGTAACCTAATATCTCTAAAAGGCACATCCATAATATATATTAGATGACATTCAATTATTACGATGAAAATAAATTTTTAAGTATAGAGTGGATGGACTGATTTAATATATTTATAATCAAATCTCTAACCCATAACTAGCTCCTATTTCAATGACTCAAGGAGTAACATTCCAGCTAAAACCATTTGATATTGACGACTCTTATATAATGAGGACTAAATAGAGTATAAAATAGTTCAATAGGTTTTTGATACACTGCATGAAATTTATTTTTTTCAAGTTACATAAGGACAATAAATAGCATGATCTATTCGTTAAATAAACACCAAACATGACAAATATATTCCTAGATACATTCAAATTATTTCTATCAAAAAATCATATGAATTTTTTTTCTTTTTAGGATGAAAGAAGACCACTCCAATTCTAAACTATAGAACTGAAATTTATTAGGATGAAATATTCAAATACAAAATTATATTTTAATGCATCCAACTATCAAAGCCTATTTATTACAAATAATGTTGTTATATACGTATGTGTGAGTGTGTGCGACTAAAATGATAAGTGACTAGCTATTATCTGAAGTCTCATATAAGGGATAGACAGCTAGCTGGTTAGGAATCAAACCCCAACTACTTATTTAAAGGACAAGAGTACTTATCACTCACACTAACCCAACAAGTTATTATATGGTAGAGATTTTACCCACATAATGGACAAGGAATAATAATATTTTCGAAAAGGGGACTAACCTTGGGGATACCGAGAACAAGTGGGACGTTATTTTTTTCAAACTTTTTTGCTTCATATATATAAAATCTTTTGTGTCAGCTCTTCATATCTATACAAATGATTGCGAATTGAAATTTTCAATCATTTATTTAAAAGCGAAAGTCAGTACCGCTCATCATATCAACATATATTATATTGCTCATAAGGTAAAGTTTAGTTATTAATCAAAATAGAAACAAATTATAAAAAAATGTAAAATCAAGTTTGTCTTATCTAATAACAATATTTTATCTAATAACAATTTATAATAGAGATTCAAAATTTCACTATGCAAACCTAAAAAGATTATTTCTTATAATGTTTTGTAATATACAAATGCAGAGGAATTTTTTAATAAGTTCTAAAAACTTAAGGCCCTTTGAATCATTGAAAGGTACTTATTTACATATTACTTTATTTTTTTTCAAAATGTTTGCATTCATATTCAGACTGGCACGCATCAAAGTGAACTTACTTATAGCATAAATTTTAAGAATACTTATACTAGAGATTAAATCCTGAAATAGATTTGATCAAATCATTTTGATTTGTTTTATATCAGTCAGAGTTATACACGGGATTAATATTTCTAGATTACACACTTGTGATTTTTTTAAACAATTTAATAAATATATACACATTTAATCCTATTAAATAGACACTTCCATCGAGCATATTTCACACAAATAAAGACCTCAAACCCCATTCATTTTACAATTAAATTTAACAGCTTTTCAACTTTATCCCTATTTAAAGTCCACTACACTATAAAAATAACAAAGACAACATATAATAAATGAATGACTAAACAATGCTCCATCGGTCTCTATATATTGGATACATCATTAATGGGAATTGATGTGTCAAATACGCCTTCTAATTTGTTGTCTTCTAATACCTCAGAAAATCCTAGTTGTTGCTTTCATCCAATCATAAGATAAATTCACTCATACAAATGACTAAATTTCTTGGTAGAGTCAATAATATATTCTTAGTCCCTTTTTTAGGATACATTTGGTTAAAATCACACAAATTGAGGAAGTGGTCATTGAAAGATATAAATGTCTCTAAAATAATTTTATGTTTTCAAATGTACTGTTATTTATGATTGAACATATATGAGAGAAAAATGTGATAATAGTATTATAAATGAATATTGACGAGAATGTGATTATTAGAGAGAATAATTATGAGTAAAGTTGAAATATATCATTAAATGCTTTGACAAATTTGACATGTATCTTATATTTAGGGACAAAAGTTTTCAAAAAGTATCTTATATGTAAAACCAGATGAAGATTTAATTTTTATATGAATCGTACAGTTATTTTGAATTAATATGTTATTAGAGCGTATCAAATAAATTAGTTAAGATGTAAATATGCCCCAAAAATTGTTTTTGGGGCTATTTTTCCTTGAAAATTCTGTGGGTTCAAAATTGCCTCTAAAATCTTCAACCCTTGTTGTCATTTATCGTTGAAATATGAATAATTAATGTCAATTTTTTAACTATCAATGTTGATATCTTAATTGTAAAGCATAAAATTGTTACAATAATTGATTCTCTCTCGGCAATTTTGAATAAAAAATTTTATACGGCAAAATAGCTCTTACGCAAAAACTTCAAAGCCAAATTTACACATTAACCCTAAATATAATTAGAACACTATATAATTGAGGAACTCACACTAAATTTCAATATCATTTCCAAAATGTGTCGCTTTTCCAAATCAAACGAAGACTTAAGACAAACAATCTAAGAACAAAAACATCGATAATTACCTTTTACTTTGATGGCCATTCTAATCACCTCAAAAGCACAGTTTTAAAACCAAGACTGAGTTGGACGGTTCAACTAGTTGGACAATCGACCAACTAGTTTTAGCACCCTCTCCATCAAATTTGTTTTAGGATAGAATAAATCCGATTTTGGAGTATCATCAGCTATTGGGCAAGAGTTGGACTGAACCCAACCGCTTTTCCAAATTTCAAGCAAATTATATTAACTATTTTTATATATATAATTTTTAATTATATTATTACATCACCCGCCCGACCGAATGGCCGAACTGAATCAAACGTTTGGACCATGACTCGCTCCTATATCCAGCACTTTGGGTTTTCAAAACATTGCTTCCAAGTGATCGATAAGGGTGCCGTTTGGAGCGGTCAACTTGTATATTCTTAGAGCTATTATTACATTCTTTTGTGGTCCTGGAATAACACCTTATGAAAACTCAGTATACTTTTGAGTTGTATTCTCTTCCTTGGTAAAAGGAAAAAATGACCCGAAATTCGAAATTTCTTTGCACATACATGGTTAATCTTCCATAAGTTTTTTAAGATAATATTTCAACAAAACAACTTTCAATGTCTATTTTTGTATGTTACTTGAATGCCTCAAGTAAAATTATAGGTAAATATTATAGTCTATGACAACAACAACAACAACAATTAATAATAAATAACTACAACAATCAATGAGACATATGTTTGAGTTTATGATAGAAGATGTGCCAATATTTAATGCTTTTTAATGCATTATATTGTACTCTCTCTTATCCTATCTTTAAGAGCATAGACGTCAAAACACACTTTTTTTAAAAAAATCATGTGAAAGTTATTTAATATGACTAAAATAGAAATTGTTTCCAGTATTACCCTTATTTATGATAAGTCTATTAAGAGAGAGAAGTGTATGATAATTTTTGAAATATGAAAGAGAAATATGGGAAAAAAAGGAAAATTAAAACACATTCAATGATGAGAGAATGCAAGATGTGCTCTTTTATTCTTGATAAATTAAATTTAAATTGTGGGTTCTTACAATAAGGAAAGGAGGGAGAATCAAACAAATTTGTTTCCAATACACAATTAGTTTACAGACAAGGATAATATAAATTAGAACTCTTATATGCATGATCAAGATAGAGGTGCCGAGACGGCCAATACAATAAAAAGATAGATGTATAAATAATAATATGTGGGAGGATTTTCATTGAAAAAAAATTGTGTATATATGAATAAATAATCTTGGTTGCACGGGTACTAATTAATGAGTCAAACAAATAAGAAAATAAAATAGAATAGCAAATATAATTATATATAAAGAATTTCAACGAAATATTTCATCTCAATTTTTAGATTAATATATAACATCATTAACGTTGAGTTTATAAGTAAAAGGGTATTTCAACGATACTTTTGCATAACATTTGGGTTGCTTTAATTTGATTTATTTCTTCTTTTTAATTTGGCATATTTAAATTAGTTGAAATATTGATCAGCATATTTGGGTGGTTCTGTGATCATTGCAAGGATTGACGAATCAACCATCATCTTTTGTTCCTATTTTAAATTTTTTTTTTTTGCTTGTTTATGATATTGAATTCCACTAGAATAACACAAGTAGCTTCATTAAGTACGTCCATTCCGCGGTAATGTGGGATGTAGCAGTTGGCAATGTTCTATCACACGAGTTATCTTTAGGTAAAGGGTGACCCCACCGACAATATAAGGATAGATCATGATTCAACAGAACCTATTTATGTGGGTTGTAGAGTATGACAAAAGAGTCTTTTTTTTTGTTAACACAAGTAGGTTTCACCTAATTTCTCTAATTAATTACTATGGAAATGTCTCCTTAAGTCCCACAATTTAAACCAAAATCAATAGATATTCCCGAGGAATTGAACACTACTCTCTAAATTTGTGGAATGTCCAACACTTTTGCTAATTGAACCAATGGACAATGTGCTGCCATTTTTGGACAAATGACAGTGCAATATTTTGTTTGGATTGGTATATTGGGGATCTAGCTCATCCTCCTTAAAGTTTTCCATAATATTCTGTTTTCTCTTAATTTGTTGGAAGCTTAATATGGCCTTCTACTTGGGTGGTTTCAATATTTGTAGTTACGTGTATTGTTTATTTTATTGTTTCCGTTATGTACTTCTGTTTCATTTATAATATAATGATCCTCTATATGTGTGTGTGTGTGTAAGAAAAAAAAACAATAATGATCATCAAAAGAAACTGTCTCACTGTTAATTGAGTTATCAATTTATTATTGAATTGACACACACACACATATATAGAGAGAGAGAGCTAATTTGAATATATGTGTGCGTGTTGGGAAACCAGGACATATTGGTAGACAAATTTAAATATTTTGGATCAATTATATTATAAGAAAAAGATTGTGAAGTTGACATTAATGTTACTAATATAATTCAGTTGATTTAAATGGAGAAAATTTATTAGGGTTATATGTGATGGTATATTCAAGACAAGGTAAAAGGTAAGTTTTATTGTACAGTCATTGACTCCAATATATGCTAGCGAATTTTGGGTACTTAAAGGACAACATGAACAGAAGATGGGGTGGCACATATTACAATATTGAGATCAATGTGGTCATACAATAAAAGATATGATCTACAATAATCATATTCAAGAAAGAGTTGGAGTAGAATCATTTGCGGAGAAAATGGTAGAAAGTTGTTAGAGGTGGTTTGGACATGTTAATAGTAGTGAATCAGATGAGCAAGTAAGAATAGTTGATCTATTAATGTGGAGTCTTTATAAAAGAGGGAGAAAGAGACCGAAGAGAACTCTTAATAAAATTATTCATCGAGATCTTTTTATCAATGATTTATCGTCAAACATAACTATTGATCCAACAAAATAACGCCGTGTGATCCATGTCACCTTCAACTTATTGAGATAAGACGTTGTTATTGTTGTTGTAGTTATTGTTAATATTTATTGATGACTTATTCCCTAAAAGACCCTGTTGAATGATTTGCATTGAAATGTTCCTAAATATAATTCCATTATATATCCAATCATTGAAGACAGTAATATAATGGATAAAAATTAAAATGGATGTTTTACATTCTGAATCAAATTAAATTTATGCTCCCATCTAACTTTTTTACTTTTATATTTAGGTTCGTAGATGGCAATCAATATTTTTTTGGACTGAATGATTCTAAGCACTTAAGTCGCTATTCTCACATATTACTGCTAATATATGGGATTTCTCTATTTTACCTAAAAGATTTCTTGAAATTATTATTTCTTAGCTTTCAATTTCCATGTAACTATCAAATGAAACATGAATAACTCATCTTCCATTTCTATGAAAGTTTACTATATTTGTTTGTTTTCAAATAGCCCAAATTCGTTTAATTCAAAAATGAAATTAAATTAGAACAACGATTTAATTAAGAAAATTGAATAAATTTTTCAAATAAAAACTAAGACAATGATAATTAATTAATTTTAGTTTGGACAACAGGTGTCATTTCATAATGACCTTAATTCCAAAACAATCTCAGAGAATTTCATATGAACTAAGTCATTTCAAGAGACAATTTATTTACGATTTATTTATATACTCCCTCCGTTCCTAAATATAGGACCTAAATGACTTTTTTGAAAAATCCTAAAAAAAGCAAAAAATAATTTAATTAGAAATTGATTTACCTAATTTTTTCTCTTAGACTAGTTTATGTTACCTATAAGCTAATGGATAATCTAAAAAGATATCAAATATGTCATGATTTAATAACCTATTTCGCAACCTTAATCTTTCCAAAAAAAAAGTTATCTAGGTCTTATATTTAGGAACGGAGGTAGTATTACAATTGTTATTATATATACCTTGATTTCTTAAGGTATAAAATCCACTATTTATAATTATATATTATTTTCACTTTTTCTTATCACCGTTCAAGTAACTTTTAAGTTCACCCAACAACATAACTAGCAGAATGCTTTTGAGTTGGAAGTGAATATTGGAAATAAGATAGCGTGTTCACGTGACACAATCGTGTTGGAGCCCACTTAATGTGAAAGCAAAGAAGCATAATCTTTAACTCTGCTTCCATTTGTGCTACGTGTTGAAATGAGATCTACAAGATCACATGGGATCCATGGCTTACTACTCACAGCCCAGCTTTGGATATCTCTCCACGTGGAATCCCATGTGTCCTTGTTCAAGGTTTCCATTCCTTCACGTCAGCATTGTGGGCCTCACTTAATATCTCCCTTACTCTTTACCAATTCTCCCATGTTTACACTCTTTATATTTTTTTCCTCTTCGCCTCCAATAACTCACATACTCTCTTTATCTTCTTCTTTCGCCTTCTGCTTCATATATTTAAGGCTTTCTCAGTTCTCACCATTCAGGCTTTGCTTTGTTACTTTCACAGAGGAAATATTCTGTCTGGTATGTTCGTTGTTCGTTTCTTACAAGTAAAACATACAAGTTTCTAAGTTTTTTTGCTTACCTTTAAAATCAATCCTTTCGTGCATGTTTTCTTATTTCTCCTTTCATTTTGAAGCCAACGAAGATTTGTAATTATGTTTCTCACAACATTCTTCTGTTGTTGATATATCAATATAGGAAAGCGCCTATATGGTTTGAAGCAACCAGCTTTATTTGTTTGAATTTCTATATAAGAACGAGTATCAATCCGGTATGTCCTGTTATAATTTTCTTTTCCCCTATTTAATTCTTTTTTTGAAAAAAGTTGGTTGTTAATTTGTTGCATGTTTTTTTTTGTTTTGTTTTTTTTACGAAGTTGCAATTTTCATTTTAGGAACATAGAAGCATATATTCAGATTTGATACAAGAAACCTGTGTGATTAACACACACACTCACACCCCATCACTTGCTACTCTATGAACATAGATTCAACGTTAGTTTGATAATCTGATTTGGATTTTTCAAATTAAGTTATTCATTGGTTCATCTATTTCTAGCAAGAGGGTTTTTCTCAATTTTTAATACTTCAAATTGTATTTAATTATATGCAATTACACATATTTTAGTGGAAGATATATTTCGAGAGAGTACCTTATATTTGATTACAATTAAGTAGGATATATTTGTTTCAGAGATATTAGTGATATATTTCCCCCTTAATAAATATCGTGATCAAGGAGTGATTTAATTTTAAAATAAAATTTTAAAAACAATATATGGATGAAATGATAAATAAAATAAAAAACCTTATACACTAATTAAATAAATTACTTATAATAATAGTATTCTACACATTCAACATGCTTAGCTATGAATTTCGAGAATTCATAGCTGGTAAATGGATATTGAACATTTATGGATAAGAAATAATAAATAAAAATATATATATTGAGCTTTCTGAACTTGCTCAATTTCTTCAAACTTTAATAGCTATGAATTGGACATAAAGTCTACAAGCCACAGTTCCTCACTAATCCTTCATCACTTCTATATATATTATTCTATAAAGTTTAAATGCGGCATAGCTCTATTAGGCTTTCATCATTGCAGAAAATTCCCCTCTGCTGTCTTTCATTGGAGTCTAGGAACATGTTAAGTAATTATCATGGTGTATTGACTTTTTAACATTCTAGCTAATAGCTAAATGCATTGTCATCACAAAACATAAGCTCAGGACCTTTCAAAGTAATTAACAATTTTTCAAGGGCCCTGTTAATCTATATTCTCTCAAAAATAACAAGGAATCTTCATCATAAGGTTCTATATGATCTGCTTCTGTACTACCTTTCTTGGGTCACCACTGGTTGCTTCTCGCTTCTCCAAGTAATCCGGCCAAACACAGACAAAATTAAATCTGATGGGGAATCTATCATATAAATATATTTATAATTAACTTGCTACAGTTTCATAGGTTTTTTCCCTTAAAAACTATTCCATTTCTAATTATAAGAATCATTTTCAAGTACTATTGTATCGTTTGACATTACCTCCATGTGTTCTGTTGGATTGACTTATGCTTACGATAAAGCATATTCCAAGCTTACGATGAAATAGGTAACTGAGTTCTCACAACTAACTTTTTCTGAGAACTCAGTTCCTGATGGTTTACTTCTTAGTGAATAGTTACTTCTTTAATTTGTTATACAATTTATACATTTCTTCGATCTTGCCGGGGGTTTTTAATTTATTTTTAAATTCCTTTTTTTCTTCATAAATTTGGGCTAACTAGTATACAGTACTTATTCCTAAAGAATTTTTTTAAGTATTCAAACAACTCACTAAACCGTTTCAAGGTTTTAATGGCATGTTGCTTGTCCCTAGTAGATGAGTCATTTTAAACAAGTTCGGATTCGAGTCTAAATTAAATAGTTGATCCACAACTAAATTAAATACCCTTTTAATTTTATTTCAAAAACTCTAAAGTAGTGGTAATGAGATCTTTGACTATATAGTATGTCAGTCAATTGATATTACCCTAAACTAAACATGTATACATCTTTTTTATCTTGAAGAATAGACAGTTATATGTTTGTATCTCTATGATAAACAATAGAGGATAATTTTCGCCACATAAACAAAAAAAATTATCGGTTTTTTATAATTAATTTAGATATAGATCAATTTATTAAATAAAAAATAAAAAGAAGTGAAGCCATAATACTTATTTGAATTTATTTATAACTAAGAAGCCTATATTTAGGCTATACAGAATACATTAGTAAATAAAATTAAAAATAATAAAGCACCCATAATAATAAAAATAAAACAAATAATCTATAGAAGCATTCGAAGCACATGTTCACCATTACTAAGCACCCAAAACATTCATCTTTAATCTCCAACTTTTCTCTCTTGCTTGTTTCCTGTTGAGGAGCATCAATAGAAACACATTGGAGAAAAGTTGAAATAAATTAGAAATAAATCATATACTACCTCTGGTCCTAAATATAAGACCTAATTGATTTTTTTTTGAAGAGGTTAATGTTGCGAAATAGACTATTAAATCATGACATATTTGATTTATTTTTACATTATTCATTAGTTTATAGGTAAAATAAATTATTCTAAGGGAAAAAATTAGGTAAATCAATTTATAATTAACTTATTTTGCTTTTTTATAGGATTTTCTAAAAAAGTCAACTAGGTCTTATATTTAGGACCGGAGGGAGTATTTAAGATCATGCTCACCTCCAAAAATAGTCATATATTTAGGACTGGAGGGACCAGTTATTTATTTGATTAAATTAAAGATGATAGTTAAATTAGTTATAAAATGATAAGGTATTGCATAAAATCATAACTATATTGAACTTTATTTACACACATCCTCTTTTACTTGTTTATTATTGAGAGACCATCTATGATTGAGCAAAATCATAGATATGTGTTATATTTAAGACCAATTAAATCGCCAAAAGGCTAGATAATTTATTATGGGTGGGTAGAGGGAGTGACTTTTGATGTACTCATTACCTTGAAGTATTTTTTCTAAATTACGCTAAACATCCTTGAAGCAAATACCTCACTCGAACTTCTCGGATCACAGACCTAGAACCTAAACCCAAAATCTTATGCTCTAATGAATCCTTGAACAAATGAACAAACAACTTTACTAGAGCCAAGAATCAGGTTAGTCCAACCTAGATTTGATTTAATTTATATAACGAATTTCCCTCTGAAGAAAACAAGAGACGGAAAGCCAGAGACTAATATTCTTGGCTGGGGTGAGTGACAAAGAATGAGACAGTCCCTTTATATAGCATTCAAAATTATAATAAAAAGAAAGAATGTCACCGTGATTAATGTCGCCAATCACCATTAATGACAGATTGCCTCAACAAGGAAATGATTTCAAATGAATAAGCAATTAATCACGTATTAATTCCTAATTTATCAACTCCTCCATTTCCTTTCTATCGTTGGATCTTATATCGGACAATATGATCCGTCAAGGGAGGATCCAAATATATTATCCTATTTTAAATTAAATTTTTGTGCAATTTTGTTTATAAAATATTTTTTACATTATCTAGTAGCTTAGTGAGCATGTAAACTTATAAGACTAAGTATTGCTAGAAAAATAATTTAATATGTAAGTTCACAAAAAAATACTTTAGAATACCGATAGATGTACTAAAAAAATATTTAATTATGTAGTTGGACTACATGCGGACTGTGATATTAGGCTTGATCAACTGCCAAGTCTTTATTAATTTGAATATATTAGGGTTAAGGTGCATTTTTAGTACTCTAGAATATAGCAAAGTGTACCTAACATAATATACAATATTGTGGTCCATTTGTGGTAATAAAGAATTATTTTTGTGGCATATTTAGTAACGACGTTAAATAAGTCAAGTTTGACCGTTATGTGTCAAATTTTGACCATTAAATTGTGGGTTAAATGAGCATTTCCAGTACTCTAGAATATTGATAGAGCACCAAACATAATATACAATATTTAAACACCATAAACAACTAAATCACAATATTATTGAAAGTGTCAAATAATTAAACACTACAAAGTTATAAAGATCCATAGACTATCCTAGTATCATGCATGTATAAACTAATAAGTCATTAGTATTTTACATATATAAAAAAGTAAGCAAAGAATCATAAACTAAACAGGTTGACCTTACTGATTTAAAACGGGTTGGTCATACTGGCTCTACCCAAATTAAAACGGGTTGACCATACTGGCTCGACCCGAATTAATAGCTCTATGATGTAATAGAAGAAGTGTTACTTCTATCTGATTATATAGTTATAAACTTAAAATAAATGTTCCTTAAATTGTCATTTCAACGTACATATATTACATCATTTTGTCACGTCAGATTTTATCTTACAAAAGTGAGTTTTAGTTAATGAATTACTAGATAAGCAATGAAAATAATTCTTGGTTATAACAAATGGACAAAAATCTTGTATATTATGTTTGGTGCTCCTTCTATATTCTAGAGTACTGGAAATGCTCCTTTACCCCACAATTTAACGGTCAAAATTTGACACATAACGGTTAAACTTAACTTATTTAACGTCAATACTAAATAAGCCACGAAAATAATTCTTGATTATCACATATGGACCACAATATTGTATATTATGTTAGGTGCACTTTGTTATATTCTAGAGTAATAAAAATGCACCTTAACCCAATATATTATTAATCAAAGATTTTGTTGAGTAATCATTAATGTTCCTTATATCATCAAACTAAACCATTTTTTAAAAGATTACTAATATTTAATCTATTCATTTTACGAGTACGTACCTCCAACAACCTCTTTATACTTGGGAAATAAACATATATTTATCAAATTTTTTATATAATACTTTCGCACATAAAAGACATTTAACAAATTCGAACGAGAACGAACTTTGTCCAGGAATCTCTACGTACTTTTGACATTGATGTGGATTCCAATAGTGAGAATCAAGTTAGAGAATGTAAAGCGGTAAAATAAAACAAATAAAGGAAGGAAATAAAAACGCGCGCTCACAACCTAGGAAAACTAAGTTCGCAGCCTCGAGGGTCACATTCTCTCTCAACTCTCAAGTAACTATACGTTCAAACCTTTTTCCTCCAAAATCTATAGCTTTTTACAAGAAATAAAGATATACTTAATTAAGGCCATGGGACCTCCTAATTATCCGTAGAATTGGAGATCTGATGACGTGTTGATAGATAATTGTAAAAGAGCTTCTTTTTATTTGAGTACTAAAACAATAACAAAGTCTTATCCCAATTAAGTGGAATTGGCTACATGGAATGCATGATGTTATTGTACTCTATTAATAGTAAATAGTTATGTTTGTCGATAAATTGTTTACTTAAAAATATCATTGAATAATTTCATTAAAGGTTCTCTTTGGTCTTCCTCTCTCTCTTTTGGGAGGATTCCATATCAGTAGATCAATTATTCTTGATGGTGCATCTAATTGTCTTCTTTAAACATGTTTTAACCATGTCAAACAACTTTCTACCATTTTCTCCGCAATCGATGCTACCCCAACTCTTTCTAGAATATGATCATTGTATCATATCTTCTATTATGTGACTACACATTCATCTCAACATTCTCATTTCTGCCACTCTCATATTACGTTTATGTTGTCCGTTAATATCCCAACATGCACTACCATATAATATTGCTGGTCTAATAGATGTTTCGTAAAACTTCCTTTTACCTTATCTTAGACATTACAATCACATATAACCCAGTAGATTTTCTCCATTTAAATCAATCAATCTGAATTCTATTATCAACATCGTCGTCAACTTCAGAATCTTCTTGTATAATTGATCTCAAATATTTAAAATTGTCTACTTGTTGTATAGCCTGGTCTCCAAGATTAATTTATATTATCATGAGTTTGTCTATTATCAAAACTACGTTGCATATATTTTTTCTTGACCCTATTCAGTTGGAAACCTTTTACCTCTAAAGTCCTACTCCATAACTCTAGTTCTGATTAATTTCAACTTTTGAGTCTCCTAAAATAAAACGACTATATCATCGACGAAAAGCACGCATTTAGGAAATTCTTCTTGACTTGCAGTTAGAACATCCAAAACTATGAACAAATTTTTCTTCTTTCCATTTGAGTATAAGAAAAAAGAATTATCAATAAACAATTCGATTAAAAAAAAAGAATTTAACTTTATTGAAATTATATTAATTAGGGTTTTGATGGTACGAATCAAACCAAGTTGAAACACATATGTCAAGCTTTAATAAGGCAATTTTCCATACAAAGTCAAACACTACAGCGATATTACTGAAAATATGTAATAGTGAAGCAACTTATTTTTTTTCTTTTGATTATGTAAGCATGTTATTTTAGCTATACCTACTTTTAATATGTTTATGAAGTGACGTAGAGGTCACATGCATACAATTTTGGGTAAGGTGTGTAAAGTTATAAACTTTGTATTCCTATTTTTGAAATTTTATCTAACATCCAGTTTTAAAAAATACTATTATTAGATATGTAATAATATTTACTTAATGCATGTGAATTTTTCGCAAAAATGTTGCATTAAATAGATTTAAAATTATTAAAAAATTGGACAAAAAAGGTTCAGTTTGTAATAAACCCAAATTTACAAAATCATCCTATTACACATGTAGAATTTTACCCGACCCATATAATTTTCCGGATCATGGAGCTTCAAACCCGAACCGGAACACGATCACACTTCTTGCAAGTGAAACAAGAACAAATAGAGTAAGGGCTAATGTGCAAAAATGATACTAAACTTTACCCAAAATTGTGTTTCTAATAATAAAGTTTTGCGAGATGCAAAAAGAGTATCCAACTTGGGGTTTATGTGCAAATATAGTATTTTCACTTGAGGGAAATAAAATTTAGATATGAAAAGACTCTTATCCCTCATTCCTCCCTCATTCAATAGAACTTAATGAGGGGCATAAGAGTCTTTTCATATCTAAATTTTATTTCCCTTAAGTGAAAATACTATATTTGCACCTAAACCCAAAGTTGACTATTATTTTTGCACCCGCGAAACTTTAGTACTCCCTCCGGTCCTAAATATAGGACCTAGTTTACTTTTTTGAAAAATCATAAAAAAGCAAAATATAAGTCAATTATAAATTGATTTACCTAATTTTCCCTTAAACTAGTTTATTTAACCTATAAACTAATGACTAATCTAAAAATATATCAAATATGTCATAATTTAATAACATATTTTGTAACCTTAACATTTCCAAAAAAAAAGTCATCTAGGTCTTATATTTAGGACCGAAGGTAATATTAGAAACGCAATTTTGGGTAAAGTTAAGTATCATTTTTGCACCTTCTCCCATAGAGCAATGCCAACACTTTGAACTCGTAGCCGGAAATCCCGGAGGATTCAGCTTATGTAAAACCGGGTTTTTAGAACTTAGATTTGATTCACACAACGAATCAGCCTCTCAAGTAAACCGTGAGAAAGAAAGTCAAAGAATTCAATGGCTGGGGTGAGAAACAACTATACATAGAAACAACTATACATGACACCCTTTTTTATAGTGACAGGCTGACAGCAGCTTCGTTATGAAAACTAGAATGTTACCGTCATATTGTCACTCATTAATGTCATCAATAAGCAATAAAGACAGATTTGATTATATATACAAATCAAATTCAATAAAAATTAATTACATATTAATGCTCAGTTCAAAAAAAATTACATATTAATGCTGATTTCTTAATGCGTAAGACTTGCTCTACAAGGGAATATTTTTCAATGAATACTCGGTCTCTAAATTCAATTTCAGTTGCTTCTAGATCTCAACTTTCCGTACTTATGAAATCAGTTGTGGATATAGACCGCAAACCCCTATGATTGTAGGACTGTTAAGTTTGCGTCATATCCGTAACTCATACAATATTTTGGTGACTGATTTTGAAGGCGGTCGATTATATATAAATCTCAAAGTTAAGAACACATCACCCCAATAGGAGATAGGTAGCTCTACATGAGACATCATTGACCTAACCATATCAAGAAGGATTCTATTCATTCTTTCAGCAACACCATTTTGTTGTGGTGTGCCAAAAATTGTTAGTTGTCTAGCAATTCACTTTTCATCATAGAGTGTCTTGAACTATTCAGTGAGGTATTCGTGACCTCTATTAGTTCTCAAGGCTTTCACTTTAGAGTTAAGTTGATTCTCTACCAGACTTAGGTACTTGCTAAAACATTCCATTGCTTCAGACTTGTTAGAGATCAAATATACATATCTGTATCATGAAAAATCATCGATAAATATAAATGAAGTATGATGCTCCATGACATGTCCTAACATTCATAGGTCTACAATATCTGAATGTATAAACATAAGAGGGTACGCTGATCTGGTTCCCTTTCCGAAAGATTTAATTTTGCTCTTGCCTGCAAGACAGAGCTCGCATATGGACGATTCCCCTTTTGACACATCACCCAGCATACCTTCATTAGCCAATTTAGGCACATGATTATGACCAATATGTCCTAATTTAGCATGTCATGTGTCACAATCAATATTCGAAGATATTTAATAACAAGAACTAAAATCTCGATCATTCATAAAAACAAATAAACCATTCAAAATACAACCAGATAAAAAAACAGTCTCATTATAAATGTCAACAACTTTGTCATGAGATTAATATTAAATCCAAATTTAACTAAAGAAACAATATGTCAGATATACGGCACAGAGAAATTCATGTAACATTAAAACTTGGTCTCCTTGCAAATCTACTCCACAGGTACCAATCTGTATGACCTCGACTCTTGCATTGTTTATCGTAAAGTCACATGTTCTTAACTAGTAACCAGGGAAAATCTGTGAAGTTCACATGATCTCTATTCATATGGTCTGTGAACCTTAAATAAATAACCTACACAAGATTAGCTTCAACTATAAAAGTTGTATTAGATACAAATAACTAATGATTTAAATCAATGTTTAGTACCTTTTTCTCCGGCCAGTCCTTAATATAGTGACCTAGATTTCTACAAGAATGACACTTAATCATTAAAAGAGTGCTTCTTAGAATCTTTCTTCTCTTTCTTAATGGACTTCTTAGAATCATTGATGGGACTTTTCTTCTTCTTTTAGGTCCCTCGTCTTTCTTAGACTTAATCTTTCAATAAAAAAGAGTCTTTTCTTTCAATTAAAGTGTCTAACATTTTAGTTTCGCATGTTCCATTCGGTCATCCTCAAGCAAGATATGGTGACCCTCGTCAGCAAAAGTCTCAATGTCATTATTGTGTGTGATCATATGTTCATATTATCCTAACTTGGGGGAAGCGATCTCAACATAGCTTGCACCTGTTGTGCATCGGAAAGAGTGTCACCTGCTTAAAAAAACTCCCTTATCATGTTTTGCTTTATTCTCAAATGTTGTGATAGTCAAGTTGGGAGACAATTTGAATTTTTCAAGCTTGCCAGTTTTTCTTCTAAGGAGTGCGTCAGAAGTACCTTCAAAATCCGCTCTCAGAGCTGTCCACATGGTAGATGCGGTGACGTATCCCTCAAATTGAGATATTATATCGTCAGTCATAGCCACAAGCTTGGTGACTCGATCGATGGTATCTTTCCTCTTCCATACATTCTATGCATTTAGCTCCCTTCATAGAGCTTCTACATCGAATTGTGAAAGAACAATGTTTACGAATGGAGTGATGTCCTACTCCTCCAAGATATAGGAGATCTTATGGCAACACATGCCATAATTTTCTCCATCCATCTTGTCACATCTGATGATGTCAGTGATGAATTTGTTTGGACCAATCTATAGGCAACAAAATTGATATTTTTCTATAAAGTATGCACAATTAATCTTCTCTAAAGATTAATAGTTCTGTGAAAAATCCTCTAAAAAACTAAATGATAGTTTACTAGTTTTGTTTTCAGAAATCAACTAGCTAGGTTGATCCCCATCCAACTCATTCTATTCAGCCCACACGCTTTCCCGGATCCCAAAACTTCGAACATGAACTCAAACTCGAGTAGAGTTTCTATAATTGAAACAGGAACACATAGAGCCTAACAAAACTTTGAACTCGAAGCCAAGAATCTTGAAGAATTCAGCTAACTCAAAATCGGGTTACTAGAACCTGGATTCGATTAGTATAATGAATCATCCTCTCAGGAAAAACGTGAGAAGGAAATCTAGAGAATGCAATGACCGAGTTGTGAAACAATTGTACAAGACACCCCTATGTATAGTGACAGAAGCGTCGCTATGAAAGATAGAATGCCACTATTATAATTGCTGCTCATTAAAGTCGCTAATCAGCAATAATGATATATTTGATTTATCAACTCACTCCTTTCCTATAATATGTCAAATTTTAAAATGGATCGATATGATCTATCAAGGGCGGATCCGATTAAACATTTACAAAAGCACATATAGTTATATTGTGGTCCAAATAAATTCTCCATAAATTAAGAGTATTATTGGTGATTCCATTGTATCGTTGTAACATGCCCTCCTTTTTTTCTTTTTTTGAGAAGGTTATTATTGATCATTACTTTTAGTAAGCTAATAGAGTTTTTCTTTATATTCTTATAAATATTTCACATAAAATAATATTCGTGGAATTAATATTTATATATATATATATATGTGTGTGTGTGTGTATTCTTCATCTTTATTCATTTCATCATTTTCTTTTATAAATAATTATATAGAATTTCAAGTGACGTGCTTAGACAGTTTTAGGAAATATTGATACTCTAGATGGTTAATATAGAAATGAAAAATATAGTTTTAAGAGGCAAGTGTCATCAAATAAAAAAACCATAGTATTTCGTATTCATACAATAATAATCTTGCGTCCATTCAACACAAAAAAAATAACACATCATTTAAATTAATTTTCATCAAATTTAAGAAAACAAAATTCAAATATAACCATTTGTTAAATATTATAGTGATATGGATGATCACATGCGTAAAAGAAAAAAAAGATAGTTAAAGACTATCAGATCATAATAACTTACATATCAACATAAAATTTTTAAAAAGAAAACGTTTTATCATTATGCTTATATTATTATTACTTTCAGTCTATTGTAATTATTCTTCAATTATTAAATTTTTAATTGCTAATTTTTAAGTTAAGCTATATTGAAACCCTAACTCTGGATCCTTACTCAACATCTTAAAAGTATGATTATAGCAATCATGAAAATTGTACAACATGAAAATAGATCCCGATAATTTTAAATATTATTAACAATATACCTATATAAGTAATTATAAATCACAGTATCGACAATTTATGAATAAAGTGGTTCATTTTGAAAATTTTAAATCATTTATAAATTTAAATAATCACATATACTCCATTTAGATCTAAATATAAGACACCTTTAATTCTTTTGTAGAAGTTGATAAAACAAATTAAATCACTAAATTATAAGATATGTCACAATTAATTAGAAGATACATTAGTTTATAAATTAAATAAAATAGTTTTGAAGAAAAAGACTAACTATAGGTAATTATAAATTATTAATTTTGCATTCTTAATCTTTTCAAAAAGGTTAAGATTGTCTTATAATTAGGACCGTAAGAACTATATGTGTGTGTGATTCATTTGATAATATTACTACGTCTCTCAAAAATAATTATGATTTTTGATATACATCGAAACTTGTTGCTTAGAGATATTTTGATTGTAGATCAAAATAACAAAGTATGAACAAAGTCTTTTTCTGTTTTTTTTACAAAAATTAAATATGAAATATGTCGAATCAACTTGGTACAAATTAAAACAAAATTTGAAGTAAATCTAAATAACAATAACTTATTGGAATTTTACTAATAAATGTACTTTAAAGTATATATTTTGAAAGATTATGCAGACTGTTTAGAAAGACCGCATAACCAAAATGGTTTGTGAAGAATACCAAAATGTATAATATTTTCTCTTTAAAAGATATATAATATATAATATCTCTTCCTATCACCATATTTTTATGGTACACTCATATATAAAATCTATAATTGGGTGCCCTTTTTACCCCTGGAGTAACCAAAATGTATAATAATTTTGGGTAAGAGCCCTTTTTTCCAGGAGTAACCAACTAGGATTATTGGGTGCCTTGAACTAATAATAACTGACATACTTTTGCTCTAGAAGTATCACATATGGGACAATTTGCCCCTGTCTGGATAGACCCACCAATAGGCGCATGTGTCAGCATTACATTCACCAAAGGGTGAAATAGATACACATGTGTTACTTATAGGTTAAATATATACTCCCTTTTTCAAGGGCAAACTAATAATTATTCGTTTAAGACACCTAATGCTCCTAAATGGTTACTTCTTGGGAAAAAGGGTTCTTACCCCATAATTTTGTTACCCCACAATCTTCTTTTCATCCCACTTTTCTTATAAAAAACATAGGCACCATACATTCCCAGTCAAGCTCAAAATTAGAATTTTTTTTATTACCACACCGCAGTATTCACAATGAATATTGAGATTTCACGTTCCCATCAAAATACACTCAATAAAAAGTTAAAAACTCAATATTAAAATTAATATTTGTTTAGATAAAAAATTAATATTTGTTAATTATAATATGACTAACGTATATTTTTGACTCTTTATGTTTGCATCAAGTTTCAACTTTAGCCGTTTATGTTTAATTTGGGAAGTACATTTTTAATTCATTTTTGTTAACATTTTTTGTTTCACTTAACTGAAAATGCGTACTCAACAATTTTAAATGGTTAATCCATGATAAAATATGATTAGATTAAATATTTTTGTGTGATTACTTTTATATTTTTAAAATTTATCACTTTCCCATTTAATTATAAAGTAACCTTGAGTCATTTAATAAATCTTTGTTCACAGTCATGTGAAACTTATGGCATGAACAAAAAATCACTAAAAGTATATTTTCCAAATATAAAGGACTAAATTGAAATTTGATCAAACATGAAAGACCGAATATATACTTTAGCCTAATAATATTCCCTAAAAACCACACACGTCAACACTATTTCACCTTTTATTGATTGTTCTAGTTCAAATCCTATGAGTGCTTGATTCTCTTGATATCATAAAAATATATAATTTTTGAATTAAAGTTATTAACATCTAATTTAAATTTCATATGCTATAAAAGGATAATTGTAATTCCTATATAACAAATGGCAATATTCACGAGTTATTAATGATCAAATAATATGGTAAAAAGAAGGGGAAATGCTAAATGTTTGTTATTGAATCTGAACAACAAAAGCTGATAAAAAAAAAGAATCTGAACAACAAATAGTTGGAAGAATGTCGAGTTCAAAATACCCCGGTAAAGGCGTAAAGCCAAATTTAGCGCCCACATTTTTGTATTTTTGTAGCTGATAAAGAATATTGCAAATCCAAACTTGAAAATATTGATGATTAATGTACAAATAATCATCGAACATCTATCAAATCAAATCAAAAAGTTAAATAATTAATTGATATTAATGAAATTAACATGTTCCAAGAGTTCAAAGCTCATAACTTTTAACTATATTATAATCGTTCCAATTTAAGCTATATTGTACTCAACAATATACCTTTCATTCATGTAATAGAAGTGCGTGTACGTGTGCGTGTGCGTGTGCGTGTACGTGTGCGTGTGTGAATTTGCATGTTATGTGTACTTGCATATGGTGGCATTTAAATATATAAGTTATCACATAAGATTTTCCCTTAGTCTGGGTAACAGAAAACTCGATGGTCTTCAAAGTATTGTAAAATACAAGCCAAAATTTGTTGCATATAATCGTTAAATATATGCAAGCAGATGTAAACATGTATCGACCTGGGTTATATGCTGAAAAGTCCTACTCAGCCTTACCCTTCCCAAATAGGAGAATAAGTTAATGATTTTTTTTATCATAAAGAATAAGTTAATGAATGGAAAAGACACACCACGGGTACAACCTTAACTGAGCACGATCTCATAACAAGGTTCGTACCTGATCAAAAAAAGACACACCATGGGTTTTGATTTCATGCTCATCTCATTACCTTCTCATCACCATAAATACACACAAATAAATAAGCACATGGTGGGTCCCACTAGGAGAGATGTTATGGGACTCACCGTGTGCTTATATTTTTGTGTGTATTTGTAGGGATGAGAAGGTGATGAGTAACATGGATGATAACTAAAAAGCCATAAAAGTTCAACAAAATACAAAACAACAAACAGATCCAAATCCGACATATGTACTTAATCCAAATTACCAATGAATATACCAAACACTTCAACAAACAGATTAAGATCGTCAAGTAGTATTTATCATACCTTAAGGTCATTAGGTTCTAAGATTTATAATCAAATATGCAAAATCGTCTTTTGCCATAGAGACAATGACTTCTACTTTCCAATGTAACTTGCTAATCGTCTTCAATCCCTGCATTCCATCCACCAGATTCTTCAATAGACGTCGCTCTTGTTCGTTCAGTTACAAAGCCGCCTTCAACAGACTTGAAACTACCTTGGTTATCATATTCCTTCACTGAATTCTGATACGTACCATCCAAATGCACTTCAAAAAAACAAGCAGCATGTAGAGACAAACTGCCATCGCATCTCTATCGATATACCACCATAACACATACAAGGAACAACATACAAACACAACCCCAACCCACACAAACAACCGGATATCCTCTCTCGCGGCAGTTGCAGGAGAGAGGCGCCAGAGAAAACACTCTCACTGACGGAGAGAAACAATGCTCCCACGAGAAAACTCTATGAGAGAAAGGTGATACTATGATAGTTGTTGTTTAACTAAATGAATGGTTTGGAGAACCATGACGTCAAAGAAGAGTCATTGCACATTAACTTGAATAATAAACATATATTGGTAATTGTGGTTCACGCTGTATTAACTAAAATAGAGTATATAACAATCAACCTGGTAGGGTTGACGTGAGTGTTAAGTATGAGGGTTCGATTCCTAGATCTTATGAAAGAAGTTAATTCACATGTCAACTGTCTACCCTCTATATGGGACTTCAGAATAGTGAGGGATTAGTCTCACTTGTCATAGCGGTGTGGATACCCTTGAGAAACCAAAAAAAGAGTATATAACTAGCTAGTGAAATAAAATTCTCCATCAAGACATAGTATATGACATTTTAATCCCTGCAAATCTAGGCATTTCATTCATATTAGGTTTATATTATTGGAAGCTCAACCATCTTGAATTTTAATTCCGATAAAAACATACAAAAGTAATCATATATACTTTGGGTACAAAAATAATTATAATTACAAGACAATATGTTGGTCATTGAACACAAAATTGCAAGTCTTTCCCTTCTCTTATGCGGCCAAGCAAGTCATTATTTATGTAGAAATTGTATAGTCATGAAGTTAGGTTATAAATGATTAAAATCATTGGCCATAAACTTTGGGTATTATTTTAATTTGAAGCCCATGTAGGTTTATTTTATTAGTAATATTGTGTGACACATATATCATTGGCCAAGCATGTCATTATTTGTATGACTAAAGTAGTCATCCTCATATATGATATAAACTATAAATAAAGGATTTATTGAGGATTAAAAGGAACATGGGTATACAAAATCTATTTTCATACACGCTACTTTTTTCATGTTTTAAAATACTTATACCTTCCCTTGCATTGGTAGAATAATAATAATATTTGTTTTGGTTTTTCTAGCTGAAACTAATGTTGGTTTCTTTAAGAATTATTAAAGATGAATAAAAATTTGAGACGCTTTCCCTCATTTAAGTTGTTGTACATATGATATTTCCTTCATACTAAAACGAAATCTTGAGTAAAATTACATTTAATAATAATACTTTACACACATTCAAAGTTTGTCCCTAACACAAAAAATCTTATAGTTAAATGACATATTTTAAGAGCTATCATAGTTTTACAAAAATATGGTGAGACAAAAACCTTTAAGGAAAGAGACTATAATTATGTATAGATAAAAGGACAATGTTTAAAACAAAATACTACCTCTGGTCCTAAATATAAGACCTAGTTGACTTTTTTTGGAGAGATTAAGGTTGCAAAATATGTTATTAAATGATGACATATTTGATATATTTTTAGATTATCCATTAGTTTGTGGGTAAAATAAACTAGTCTGAGGGGGAAAATTAGGTAAATTAATTTATAATTAACTTATTTTGCTTTTTTAGGATTTTTCAAAAAAGTCAACTAGGTTTATATTTAGGACCGGAGGGAGTATATAGAAATATAGGATCATTTAATAGAATGATGTAAAGCTTTTAGCAATTATCAAACACACGCCTTTTCAATTGTGCAAGTAATGAAAATAGAGTCCTCAAATAATCACACTCTTTTCAACAAAATTAAATACAAGTAGGTTTGTAAACAGAGTTTGATTTTAATTTGGTCAGTGTTACTAACTACCTTTATAAGATTGAAGATATTTATATTATTTCAGGACTTTTGAGAGTAATAAGTAAAATATTAGATGCCCCAAGATTATATTGTACTGTAATGAAAACTGAGGTAAATGGAGTAATTAAATAAAAAATTGTGATAATAAAATTTAAAATGAATGATCAAGTAGAAAATACGTAATATGATTGTAGAAAGATAAATTCTAACATCATTGAATATATTCAATAAAAAATTATGTTTGTTCATCCAGGTTATTTACGTTCTAATATTTAAAATGCTGTAGGACTTGTATTGTAATTATTGTGATTTTATATTGGAAATTGTCATATTTTTCCTCTTTTAGGGTTTTAGTTCATAGATTATAATATGCTAATATAGTACTACTACTAATATATTTTTCTATGTAAATTTTACATATATAAACATTCGAGTGTGTTTTTCTCAATTTGGGTTATTATTAGAAAGAAGATATGTGTGAACATATTAGGAATGACATCAGTTGGAGGTTTCTAACAAAAAAGAGAGAAAAAATAGTATCGTCAACTCTTTGCACATTTGTACTTACATGCCATGTTGCGATATACAAAAACATCCACTACTGGAAATAAGGTCTTTCACGACCACAATTTTGGGCTTTTCACGACCACAAATAGGTGGTCGTGGAATCCCGCGTCGTAAAAAAGTGTGTTTTTCACGACCACATGTTTGTGGTCGTGATAGATAGGACCTATCACGTCCACACTTGGATAAAAATGGACGTGGTAGCCTCTTAGGAGGCACCAAATTTGGTGCCTCCTAAGAGGCTACCACGTCCACACTTGGATAAGTGTGGACGTGGTAGCCTCTTCCTAAGAGAAACAATTACATACATTAGCACAGAACAATTAATAATATTAGATAGATTATTAAATGAAAAACAATAACAATAATCAATACATTTTCTTTTGGCAAATTCAATAAACTCTTCCACCCCGTTTTGATATTCTTCACTAGTTCGCAAAGCATCCATCCAAGCACGATCCATTGGAGTAATGCGTATAATATGTATATACACTTGTCTTCATTAAAAAGAATAGAAGACAATTGAACCAATCAGAGGACTATCTATGGCAACCTAAAACAGTCCTAATCAACAACCAAAAACAACCTCTCCAAGAAACTAGAGCCTATTTGCATGCAATTTTTACTACCCCTTCCAGCAAAGAAAACAAGCTTTTTCCAGCAATTATTGCTAAATATAGCAGCCCAAAACACTCTTAAAATGTCCAGAATAGTCAACCAAACAGTGTACCAAATTAAGTGCAAATCAAAATTTACCACAAATGCACAAACCAAAAGCTAGAATTTGATATTCAACAATAGAAGCAATATTTAAGCCAGCAAATGAACCAAATATAATCACAATAATCAAAATAACAATTAACAATCTATTACCAAAACCAAATAAAATCAGTAATTCCATTGAGCTTATAAAATCAGTCAAACAATATTTCAATGCTTAAAATGTCTTACAGTGGGCACAAATTATATTAAAAAGCAAATACAAAAAATAAAAAAACAAAGAAAATACAATGAGAGAAAAATAAAAAAAAAATAAAAAAAAAACTCACCTTAACTTGGGAGGATGTTGACGCTGAAACAGCAACAGAAGTTGATGTTGAAGATGTAGCGAAAAAACTTAAAGAAACCCAATTAATTTGTCCCAAAATGCCCTGCGAAAAGTAAAAAAAAAAAAAAAAATCAGAGAGTATTATCTTGAAGAGGAGGGAGGAGGAGGGGGAGGGGGAGGAGGGGAGTAAAACTCTCGGCCACTTACCAGGGCGAGAGGTGAGGGCGGAGGAGGGGGAGGGGGAGGGGGAGGGGGAGGAGGGAGGAGGAGGGGGAGGAGGATCTTACCTGAGAGGGGGAGGAGGCGAGGGCGGCGGCGAGGGCGAGGAGAGAGGGCGGCGGCGAGGGCGAGGCGAGGGAGGAGAGAGGGCGGCGGCGAGGGCGAGGCGAGGGAGGAGAGAGAGCGGCGGCGAGGGCGAGGCGAGGGAGGAGAGAGGGCGAGGCGAGGGCGGCGGCGGTGGTTGGAGAGAGGGAGGAGAGAAGCAGAGAGAAAGTGAGTGAGTAAAGTGAGGGAGGCGCAGAGAATCGGGTAAAGTGAGTGCCAAAGTGTTGGAGGGAAATAAAAAGGGTTTTGGCGCCAGGGGGAAAAAAATTGCTCACCTTTCACGTCCACAGTTGCGTGAATGTGGTCCTGGAAGGGTCCCCTTCCACGTCCACACTGATGAAGGTGTGGACGTGGAAGGGGAGACCCCTTTCACGTCCACACTCATAGTGAGTGTGGACGTGGAAGGGTCCCCTTCCACGTCCACACATATATATGTGTGGACGTGGAAGGGGACCCTTCCACGTCCACACTCACAATGAGTGTGGACGTGAAAGGGGTCTCCCCTTCCACGTCCACACATTTAAATGTGTGGACGTGGAAGGGGACCCTTCCACGACCACATGTACCCAATGTGGACGTGAAAGATCTCCGCCTGGACAGTTATTTACATGTTATGCCACCGCGTTTTTCATCAACGACCAACATTGGCATTTTAGTCGTTAATTATGGTCGTGAAAGGCCTATTTTCTAGTAGTGATCTTGTAAGGGCTAAAAGTCATATCTACCTGGAGTTATGCATGATATATCATATCTACTCTTAAAGTATTTTCTAATCCAATTTCGCCCCGAAAGTGTGCGAAGTATATGATATTCTCCCTTTGCCATTAAAATACTCATGTTGACTGTTAAATACTTGAGTTGACCATTAACAATTTAACCATAAAGGCTAATTATAATACTCTTTGCAAACTTCTGGGGAAAAATTGTATCAAAAATTCTTTCAGGGCTGATAAGATATGTCGTGCATACTTCCAGTAGAAATATGAGCTTTGATTCCTAATTTTTAGTTTATCATTCTTTTCTAAGAACATTGACATCGTACATGAAGGAAGATAACCAATTCATTATACAGGGGTAGGGCAAGTTCGATGTTCATCTAGTGGTTTTTATTTATACAATTTATAATAACTTAAAATAGTTTAAAAGACACTAAAAATTTGAAAAATGAGAAAAAAAGAAAGGGGACTTATTTTTATAACAAGCATTATGAACTAGAAAAGAAAGAAATTCCAGCTATTCAAAGAAAACTTTTAGGAATTTTTCACTAATCCCCATTTTTAAACTCAATACTTGTAAACATTACAATCTAGACATTCATTGTGGTTTAAATTTTTTCAAGTTCACTTTTCCCTTTATAATGAAGCACTTAGGAAGAGGAATGATATATTTTAGAAATTTGTACAATAGTTCCTCATAATTTTCTATGCCATATTGCTTCTTTGCAAGAACATACAAGATGGCAATGACAATTTATGATGAAGTATTTCTCTACTGTGTCCTTACTTTATTGAAAAATGAGGTGTTGATAACTTATTCATTTTCTGCAATTGGAAATACATTTGATTTTTTAACTAAGGACACAATAGCGAGAAAACTTGCAGTTTGGAGAATTTCATTGTTTAGTTTCAGAATTCACTCACAATTCATAAGTTATCTTTAGATCCATATTCTGCAATTGGAAATACATTTGATTTTTTAAGTTTTGCAATATATTGTTGTTGTTTGACTAGTGTGTATTCTTAAACTTGCAGAAAACATTTTGAATTCAATGGGATGAATCAACACCCAGAATTAGAGGAGGTTTTTTTACCGACTCAATCCATTATCAGTCTTTTTTAGTCTGGTTAATGGGGTTAGTTCAAATAAACAACGTTGAGGACTTTGTGAATATCCCAAAACGACCAATAGAATTAAATCTATATTTGCAAGATGATGAGCAAAATAAGGTTAGGGGTGGGATCACAGGAGAGGGGCAAGATCTATCCATGGAGGATGAGTCAAGGATCAATGACAATATTGGAGATGAAAACTATCAAAATCACATAAATGAAGGGGATCTTACAAAAAAGAGCAGCACTAAACAACAAATCCAAGGGCCTTTGGTTCGATGGGAGAGGTTTTTGCCTATTAGATCATTGAAGGTGTTGTTGGTTGAGAATGATGATTCAACACGCCACGTGGTATGCGCTTTACTTCGCAACTGTGGATATGAAGGTTAGTATTATTCACAATTTATATTTATAATACTGTGTTTTGCAAATTTATTTCATTATTTTACATAAACAACTACATTTAGTGAATCACTCATTTATAAAGTTGATACATGAAATATGAGTAATAATGAATTTGTTTACCATGTTTATAGTATAGGAAATTAATTAGACTCAAGAAAATTTAAACAATTGAAAAGCATTGAGCAATAACAATAAAGCAATATATAACACACAACAATGTTTAAATTGGAGAAACCACCTATGTGTAAAGTGTAATAGCAAAAAATTGTGCGCTTCACACATTAAGCAATATGCTATGTTAAGTGCATTGTTAAGTTTGAAATTTAAGTAAATTATGAACATAATCAAAGAGTCAAAAAGAGATTAATGTGTGACAGGTTGGTTTCGTCAACCACTTGACTGATGAAACATGAAGCTAGTTAGCATATTAGTATAAAGACTTTAACAAACTGAGTAAAAACTAGAGACAATTACTTGTTCCTCATTTTGCACATTAGAAATTCGACTAGAGAAATGAAAATAAAATCTTGAAAATGTTGTGCTTGACGTAGTGAAATTAGCTTCCACATGGTACTCTCTCCCTCATACTCAAGGCTTCTATCTCAATTTCTTCACACACCTCTTTGGAGGGGCGAAAATGATTATGGACGAGATTTTCAATCTTTAATATCAAGACACACACTACACAAGATGACAAGGATCGAAGACATGCATCTTATGGAAATAAATGACTGTCAATAATGTTATGGTAATGATATAAAAATGTGGTGCTTCCCATTTTCTACTGCATCTGAAGTTTGCAAGAGAAACTTTTAACTATAGATAGATGTTCATTTTCAAAAAAAAAAAAAAATAGAGAAAGGATTGAATAATTGCTTCTATGAAGCAGAGGATTGTCTCTGTGGCAGGTGATGTCAATTATTTGGGTACTTGATGTTTTCATTTAGTTGTGATGGTGAGATGATTTTTCTAACAAAGGGAATATTGGTATTTTCATATTATAACTAGACATATCAAGAAAAAAATCATATCAGTTACCATAGCTTTATCAAGCAAATAGGTAGAGTTAGTTAATTGGGAAAAAAAGTGCAAAAATAGTCTTCGTAAATTTAAGAAGGGACACCTAAGACTCTAGTACATAAAAGGATGCAAAACCATACACTGTGAACCAAAATGGGGAAAATGTAATCTTCTCAAACAGAGGTGTTAAGTTTGACCGTTAGTTGACTTGACGTGACAATATATGGCATTAGGTGTCATTATTTTTTTGACATGACAATATATGCTGATGGGGTTTTAGTTTTTTCACTGCCTTTTAAAAGTAAAGTTTTTATTTTTTTCACATGCCCAACACAACACAACACATCGGACCCTAACCCCATTTGAATAAAACCCCCAAGTTTCACATAATCAGCCACCGTACACTCATTATGACATCTCATCATCTCTTCCTCTCTCACTCTCAAGGTCAACTCAAAGAGATGATGAGCTAGGCCTACATCGCATTTTCATCCCAAAAAACACCCATTACTTAGAAAACACATCAGCAATTTCATCCCAATTCCATCGTCATCACCACCCTCCTACTCAAGAACTTCTTCCATGGTGAATAAAATCATCCACTATCCAATAAAAAAAAACTCACATGGTCCATGGTCTATAATAAAAGTTGAATACAAACAATTGATTATGCAATTCTGGTAACACACTACATGGCTCTCAAACGTATATTCATCAGTAACATGCCTCGAGGAACACACTACATGGTTCTCAACCATGGATGAGGCAATTCTGGGAACATATAATTATTATACCTCAAATATAAACCAATTTGTTCCTGTTTGAGGAAATTAAAAGTTTATTTGCATAGTTCCAGAGCATCTTCATATAACAAATAAACCCAAATCAAACTTCAGAAAAGTAAATCCAGATCAAAAAATTTCTGAGTTATTAATACAATGAACCCAGATCGAAAATTAATACATTCTTAATTATAAATACATTTCTTTCACTCGAAAAATAAACCCAGATCGAATGCATCTTCAGAAAACAATAAACCCAAATCAAACTAAAGGAGCTAGATCAAAACTTTATAAATCTAAAGAAGCTAGATCAAAACCCAAATCTGGAGCTGAGAGATCTACATCGCATCATCCATGGTCTGTTGTCGTCCTTCACAGCTCTTTTCCAGAATTGCAGTGACATGAGAAGCTAGATATATATGAACTCGAAAAACCATCATGGAGATTATTTGGCGCCTCACGGCACTTCATCGTCGCTGATAACTAACTTGCCGCTCTACACTGTCGTTGGAGCCTCGTCGTCACAGTGGGAAGTAGGAGGGGTTTCTTGAATGGGAGGATGACTTGAATGGGAGGATGGAGATGAGGATGGAATTTGGATGAATAAGCTTCGTTTTTGAGCAAGGATTCAATTATCTTTGGGTTGAAGTTTGGAGTGAGGTGGGAGAAGAGATGATGAGATGGCCTTGGCTCACGGGGGATGAGGTCAGCATATTGCCACATCAATAAGTCCTATAAGTATTATCGGTCAACTAACAGACAAAAACACTTTTGTTCTAAAATGTTACATTTACCCTCATTTTGGTTTACAGTGTACGGTTTTACACCCTTAAATTTACGAGAGTGTTAGGTGCCAATTTTTGAATTTATGGTGGCTATTTTTGCACATTTTCCCTGGTTTATTTGAAGACAAGTAAATCATAGGAATTTTCTCCCCTCCTTTTATTTAGCTTTTAATATTTTGTAGGAGTGTAGGGAAAAATTATAAAGTCTCCCGTCCCCTCGTAACCCTCCCTTTCAAAATTATGGGCATTTTAAGGGGAGGTGTAATATTGTTCTTTATTTTACAAATGATATTCCCTTACTACTTTTTGTTGCATCCCTCTTACTCTCTTTCTTTCAAGGTAGAAACAACTCCTTCACTCGAGGAATTTCCATCTCTTCTGTCTTTCACCATTATTTCACCTACTTCTTCCCCATCTCCAATTAGTGAGAGACCTCTCTTTGGCTATTGTATATACTAGTTCTTCATATATTGTCATTGTCTCATTGATACTCCTACGTCGACTTCTATGTTTACCTACGAGGCTTGAGTATTTATAAAGAACAATTGCTTTGTCATTTTAAAATCTGTTAGCTTTTACGCCGTTAATTATTATTTCTTTGGACTTCTAAAGATGACGAGGATGAGTGATTGTGATGTCAGGAATGCAACACATTAGGGACATATAATAAATGTTGTAATGACTTTTGAAGAATATAATTGATTTTAATCAATGAATAACATATTAAGTACATAACATTAAACTATACATCTTATGAAAGTGAAAAAGTCATATACATAATTAACATGTTTTTACATAGGGTTAAAGTGAAATTGTACCAATGGAAATGTCATAGGTTTGTTTAGCGCAAATAACCATTATAAGATGAAATGATGAAACTAACAAAATAATTTAACATAACCTTGTTTTTACAAAATACCAAACCAATATTAGAAGTTCCTTCCAAGTAATAAAGAAATTGACAATACCCTAGTGATCCTTTCCATGATTATTCACGTACCCAATTCATGTCATAAGCAAGATCAAGTCAAATATACATCATATTATGGCCAAGGCTACCAGTGACACTGGAATGAGGGATACTTAATAGTTTTTGCTTTCACTTTATTTTTAGGATAAAGATCATATAATAACTTGAAAGATTCAAGGAAATATATACTTATGAACATTCATGAAGATACACCTTGCGTCATAATATTCACTTGGGTGTAAGAATATTCATGAACTTTCATAATTGAAGCGCAAAAGCCAACCCTGTCAACTGTCATAAACATTTGTTATTTTCTTTCGGCCCCATCTTGTGAACAGCAACTCAAAGCTATTAAATCTCCATTTCATTAACATCAACCATAGATTTGTTCGTTGACATGGTGAGGGTTGTTGTTAGGGTTTATATCAAAGAGTGAGAGTGTCAAGTGCTAAAACACTTGGTTTACAAAAAATTTAATCATTTTAAACAAGGGTTGAATTGCAAAAATGTCTATGTAATTGTCACGAAGGTGCCGAAATACCCATGTAAATTTTTTGGAGTAAACCTACCCATGAAATTTCAAAAGGGGCAAATGCCTACCACCGTTAAATAATGTAACATCCGTTTGTCATTTTAGGGCTAATTAAAGTGCAAAAATGCCCATGTAATTTTCACGAAGGTGTAAAAATGGGGCAAATATTGTTAGAATCTTAAGTTTTGATGAAGACTAAAATATAGAGGATTAAACCAAGTGCCTAGGAAGCAATAGGATAACATAGGATCCCAAGTAAGAGTGCTTCCGGGTGAAGATCTACTTCCGGATAGATTAGGACTTGCGCATGCGGATGAATGTTTTCATCCCCCAGCATCAGCAAGTAAATCACTGGGAAATAACTTAGTCCATGAGAATTAGGTACACAAAACCTTAAGACTAAGCTATGTTTCAATCGGAAGTGAGTTTGCTTCCTGTTAGACTTAGACTGGCGCAGAGCGATAGAATAGATATTACTCCAAGCGACAGTGAGTCTACTTCCCCAAGTGAAAGCGCTTCCTGTTAGAATTAGACTGGCGCAGAGCGACAGAATAGATATTACCCCAAGCGTCAGTGAGTCTACTTCCCCAAGTGAAAGCGCTTCCTGTTAGACTTAGACTGGCGCAGAGCAATAGAATAGTTATTACCCCAAGCGTCAGTAAGTCTACTTCGCCAAGTGAAAGCACTTCCTATTAGATTTAGACTGGCGCAGGTTGATAGACTAGATATAACCCCGAGCGTCAGCGGAAATGCAACATCAAGTGAAGTTGCTTCCTGTTAGATCTTGACTGGCGCAGACTGATAGAATAGATTTCACCCTAAGCGTCAGTGAATTCACCACGTCAAGTAAAAGTGCTTCCGATAGCTCAGTGACTAGCGCTGAGTGGTGGAATGAAATAGACTAAGCGAGAGCAAGTCATGGTGAACTAAATCCCTCATCAAGTGAATTTACTTCCGGATGTAGAAGTGCTTCCGGATACTCCTTAGATTTAGAGATCACCCACTGCATGAGACTATATGATTATATTGCTAAACTAACGTTCAAGTGCAGCACACTCAGTAAGGTTGCTTCCGGATGAGAAGTTGCTTCCGCAAGCAATCAGAATGTCTGAACGTTCAAAGAGATGCAGTGTCAGAATGCTTTTGTCAGAGCAGAGGTGTCAGGACTACTTTTCAGAGATAAAGCAAGTCAACCCTGCTAAACATTAATGAAGATGCACTTCTCAACGGTAACATAGGATTAACGGCTTTATTCAAACGTTCATATTCAACCTGCCACAGAAGCCTATGAAGCCGAGTATAAAAGAGACATTCATTCAGAAGAGAAGAAATAAAAAGAAAAAGAGAGAACAGAATAAAGTATCTGATATATCATACTCTTCATTCTACACATCTTCTACTACTCTCAGATCCAGATTTGTGATATTTTTCAGAGAGTAATTTTATTGTACTTAAGTGAGTAACATCATCCACTCTTAGAGAGAGTTAGTTTTGAGCTTAAGTGTTTAGCACAATCAGTTCATAGAGTGAACATAGTGTAAACTTACAATTTGTAAGGGGGAGCATTTAGAAGTTTTCTAAATCTCCATAGGTTGCAAGTTAGCCCGTAAAACTTGCATTTGTAAGGTTTGCAGGTGAGCCCGGTGTAAAACCTGTGGGTTGTTAGGTGAACCCGTGCTCGTAAAACCTAAAGTGTAAAGGCTTCTCTTGTGCCCGGTTTAAACAAGAATAGTGGATTGAAAATCTCAGGTGGAGCCTGGGGACTGGATGTAGGTCTGGGTGACCGAACCAGGATAAATTTATGTGTGCATAAATTTACATTCAAACATTCTATTTTGCATCACATAACATACTGACTTGTGCATATCACTACTTCGTAAATATTATCACCAAGCACAAGCAGTCTTTCGAAAAGAAGATTCAAAAGATTTAATTTATTCCCTCACCCAATTCACCCCCCCCTCTTGGGTGACAGCCACGTTTATCATTTGGTATCAGAGCAAGGTCACTTGTTTAAAGGATCCAACGATCTCAAGTGCAAAGACCTAGGCTGATTTGGGTTACAAAATGTGTTTTGAAGGTTTTGATCATACAATCCCACCCGTGTTAGAAAATGCTGATTTTTACTTATGGAAGGGAAGGATGAAAAGTTTTATACTATCCACTGATTTCAAAATGTGGGATGTTTTTGAAAAGGACTCTGATTTCAAACCAAAAGTAAATTGGACAGAAGAGGACAAAAGCTTATTTTACTTAAACCTTAGAGCAATGCAAATTTTGCACAAAAGTTTATCTGACAATGATTACCAGAAAATTAAACATTGCTCTAGGGCTATAGATATTTGGAACACTCTTGATACTATGTATGCTTCTAACCAATTTCTTGATGTTAAGGCTGTCCAAAGCTCACTATGTGCTCCTTGTGAATCCACCGTTGATGAGCTACTGGATGGTGATGTAGTAGAAGCTAGTATCAGCAAAGAGAGAGTGGATCTCCGCCTAGAAGATTCAGAAGCTGAAGAAAATGAGGTACCTAAACTTGAAACTTCTGAATTGCAAGATATGTATAATGAGCTACATGTTGAATTCTGTAAACTTGCAAAAGAAATTCTAGGCTTAAGAAAAAGGAATAGGGAACTTGAGGAACTTATTCCTTCTTCTACAACCAAGGAGTCCAAAGTCCCACTCATAAAAGAAGATTTTTCGAAAGACCCTGAGATTTCAAAAGTTAATAAACATAGAGTCTTTGAAAAGAAAACTGACCACCATAATAGTGATAAGAAATCTGATTCTGAACATCATCCCATTATCTGTCATTATTGTGGTAGAACTGGTCATATTTCTCACACATGCAATTTTAAGAGAAATTTAAATGTGAGAAATAAATATATATGGATCCCCAAAGGACAAGTAAGGTCCAGCGCTAACTATGTAGGACCCAAGTACAAATGGGTACCAAAACTCCCTTCTAGTGCCTTACCTGTGCAGGAAAGATCAAGAGTTCCTCTTGTCCCAAAGAAGAGAACTCGTGGTGATGTCACTACTGCAACTACCTGGTTCAATCATAAGAAGCAGTGCGCTACCACAAGGAACAAAGACCTTGTCTCAGGGATAAGCTATCACAGAGTTCCATTCAACTATCCTGAGAAGGACAAAAGAGAGAGGATGTCTCAACTCACATGGAGAAAACCTGCGAATCCTGTCTCTCCTAAGAAAGTGCTTCAGGCCAAGGATAAGTATAAAAGATCTCCTTGGGTAAGCAAGGGATTATTTAAGGTTGAAGCATGCAACAGCAAAATCTCCTATGCAAATGTAAGATGGACTTATTGAGATTTTACATTAAGCATCATAAGCATGAACATGATATGGCTTATAAGATATTTCACACAATGTTCATACTCTACATGCTATCTATGACTATCATTATCAGAAGCCATGTGCATATAGTCATAGTTGATTCGCAATGCTATATTCATAGTGAATAATTCTTAAGTGCATAAGAATCACATACTTCCTACAAACTGACCAGTCAGATCCAAGTTTGGAGACTGAAAAATGGGAAAGAGAAATCATTTGCTATTTTGTAGGAAAGAAGGTACGAAGGAACAACAATTTTCATGATCATACCTGATCAGAGCAATGTATCAAATCTGAATGAGTTGTTGTTCATACTGGGCTCCGAGAGCTACTGCTCCTGAAATTGAGAAGATCAAACAAACTCTACTTGACGCAAATATGGCTTTAGTTATGAAAGCTTGATCGCTGTGGATGCACAAGAGAGAACATCAACGAGTCACTCAAAGTTAAATCTTAAGTAAGTACCATCGGAAGCAAAACTACTTCCGGATGCTCTCGTGCTGACGCTGAATGACTACTCAAGGCAACCAGGAGCGTCTGTCCAACCGGAAGCAAAATCACTTCCGAATACTCTTTTGCTAGCGCTGGATGATAATTCAATATGATCAAGAGCGCCAGTGTCAGATCAAGGGACACATCACTTCAGAAAACGTTTCAACTTCCTCTATGAAACGCTGTGCCTTCTCTGAAGCAACACGTGTCATCAGGTGTGTCGTTCCAACTTAAAAACTTACGTTACCCAATGTGTGAAAATTTGAAAGAGTATGCCCATTCTATCCTCAGAAGTTTTACCTATAAATAGAAGTCATTTTCCATTTTCACTTTTTACTACATCTTTTTCACTCGCATCATTTTCTCTGAAAAGTCTTTTCATCTTCTCCATTGTGTTCTTTATTTTTCACACTTCTTGCATTTCATCTTTATTTACACAACATTCATACAAAAAAAATGGCCGGTACGAATGAATCCAACCCAGTCATCCAGAAAACCTCTTCTTCCAAGAAACATAAATCGAAATCTGGGAAATCCACTCACAAGCATTCTGGTAAATCTGGGCACCATGAAGAACAACATGAAGAACTTCATGAACGCCAAGAAGGTTCTGGGCAATCACGAGGACAGGGTGAAGACGTTCAGGGTCAGCCTGAAACCTCTGGTAGAATAGAACAGGCAGTGGGTTCTGAACAAGAGCGGGATGCTCAGGGAAAGGGAAAGAAGAAGAAGGTTCATTTTTCTGAGGAGCCTTCCTCCAAGAGGCAGAGGGTTGAGGAAGAAGATGATCTCACAGTTTATAGAGATGGGGCTCTGGAGAGTGTATCCGCCAAATTTGAGACATCCATTCCCATCTTCAACCATGGCCTGTTCATCAATCTGGACAAGTTGAATGAACTAGGGTTTGCTCATTTGCGCCCTTACTTGGAAAAGTATATGCCTTGGCTGAGCATCAACCAGGACTACAACGTCAACGTCCTGCGAGTCTTTTGCCAATCCCTCTCTGGCAGAGCTAAGTACAGGAAGGTGGATGGGAAAGAGCAAGTCCACAAACTCTCCTTCACTGCCACTGTAAGAGGAAGAACCTTCAGGTTCACTTGGAGAACCTTGAATGAGATGATGGGAATCACAGAAGAGGATATGAATCAATGGATCTACCCTGAGTCTCACAAGTACAGCAAGGAGGAACTCGAGGAGTTGTATGGCACCAACAGCAAAAAGGTGTCCAAGATGTCTGATTCTAACAGGCTCTTGTACTACATCTACTCCCGGATAATGACTCATAAGGGAGGCAACTTCAACGAATTCACACTGCTGGACAACCCTTGGTTCCCTAGACTCCTCTCGCTCAAGCCTTTCAACCCTGGGCAGTTGATATGCCTAGAGCTTCAGCGCTGGTTAAGCAATGACAAGTCAGGTTATCTTCCCTATCCCACCATCATTGCCTTCCTTCTTGAGAAGCATCTGATCAAGGCTACATCTGCTGTGGAAGAAGAGAATGTCCAGTGTAGGCCTGTGGGAGCAACCAATGTGGCAAGGATGGGGATCAAGTATTTCAAGCCTCCTAAGCCCACTCGCTCACGCTCACAAGCCAGTAGTGCTTCTGGTACTTCAGCTCCCTCTGCATCTGGAGCAGGAGATCAGGAAGTTGACTCACATGCTGGGCCAAGCCGTAGTGCAAGGGTTCCAGCTTCTGTTAGGGCCTTTGCAGAGGACATAAAGGAAGAGCTTCTGTTGAGACTGACTGATTCCTTGGTGGGTCCTCTCCGTGTTGAATGTGAAGCTGGCTTCCACCACCAAGGGGAGCGAACCCAACGGCTTGAGGACAGAATAGGACAACTCGAGAATCACCTTGCCAGGGTGGATGCAAAATTAGACCTCATTCTCCAGCACCTACAAATTCCCCAACCTTCATCACAAGGTAACTTACCACCTCCTCCTCCTCCTCCTCAAAACCCTCCTCCTCCTAACCACCCTCAACTACCACCTCCTCCTCCGCCCAACACTCAACAACCTCAGCCTCCACCACAAAATGACCAACAAGCCCCACCATCACCCAACAATGACCAACAATCCCAACCTTCACCTACCCATGACCACCAAACCCAAGACTCACCTCACAACTCTCCACGCCATTCTCCTAGAAACTTCTCATCCTCACCTTCCTCATCCTCATCCTCACCCATTCCCACACGACCAGGTGCCCCTACACTCTCTCCACTCCGCTTCTCCAACCCTACCCATCAAAGCCCTAGACGCATAGGATCTGAAACAGCCATTCACCCCCTCAGCCAACCATACGGCGAATATCCCCGCCTTCAACCACTCTCCGATGACCATTTACCCTTTACCCCTGACTCCGCCAACTACAAAGAATACTCCTCCACTCATCCTTATGGGGATATCCTTGTCACCACCAGCTGCTTCCCCGACCCTCCTCAAACTCCTGAACACCTATCTTCTCCCACATCCTCCACCTCTACCCTCTCACCCTCCCCTCCCAAGAAATTTGGTCCTGAACCACCTCCATCCTCCTCCACATCCACTCCATCCCTGGCACTCACCCCTGTTGATGATGACAAAAGGGGGAGAAATGTTATGTCCACTCTTCGTCTAAGCATGGCCACAAGGGATGCCCTCAGCCAGCCATCACTCTGGATTGATGAAGATATCACGGCCGCCCTGCGTCGTGCATATGAGTCTCAGAGGCTGAGTGGTGCAGAGAGCCTTATAAGAGGAGAGGCCGTCCGGTTCATGCAGCAGAAGAAAGCGGCTGAGCAAGGACCACAATGGGATATGGTTGTGTATGGGCAGAATGAACAATCCTCACAATCTGAGTCATCATCGGAGCCTCCTCCAAATAAAACAAGTAGAGAGATGGTTGAGGAGATCATAATGAAGTGGGGACTGAAGAGACCCAACCATCCTCCCATTGTGATAGCCAAGCCTGTTCCTGCATCCTCTGGGCAAGAGTCTGAGGTCCCTTCATCTGAGCAATCTTCTGATCCTCCTCCCTCGTCTGAGCCAGCAGCCAGATTCAGTGCACCCAGAAAGAAGGCCGTTGCTAGGAAACGTGCCAGGAAGTTAATTGCCACCACTGAATCTGATGAGTCTGAGGAAGAGACTCCATCTGACCTACCTGAGCAAGGAACTTCATCTGCTCAGGTTGTGCAAGAAAATCCAGTGGTCCAAGCGGTTCCAATTCTGAAGGAAGTCAAATTGGAAATTGAAGACATGACTCCTGAAGAATTTGAGAAGTATGGATTCACTGACAAGCTATCCTTTGGTCAGATGGCTTGCCTCGATGCTGAAAGAGCAAGTGCCATGCCCACTCCTCCAATTAGCAAAAGCAAAAGGAAGAGCAAAGGGAAAGGGAAACGGAAAGTCCAGGAAGTTGAGGAAGACCCCAACTTCCCTGTATGGAATGTGAGAATCCGGGCTGTCCACTATCCCAATGGAGAGATCTCCTACTTCGATGATGCTACAGGTTTCCCTGGGTATGAAGAAGTGGAGAACATGAAAAGGGCATACGAGGAGTCCATTGAATCAGAAAGGCTCAGAAGGGAAAAAGAGGAAAAAGAGCTTCAAGAGATCATTGCTCAGATAAACCAGAGTGAGCGTGAGGAAAATGAAGAGAGACAGAAAGAGAGGGAAAAGAAAAAGAGACACAAACTCTAACCCCCAATCCAAATATTTTTGTTGATTTTGTTTTCATGCATATTTTCATTCATACTTAGTGAAATTTATTTGTATACATTCTTTACTTGTATATGTTATTTGATTACATAACTCTGACTTGTAACCTCTGCTTGTCAATAATATTTGTCTGAGTTACTTGTTGTTATCCATTGCTTTTATTCTCTTGATAATCCTTCCTTAGGAACTTAATCGATAAAACTAGGTTTGTCATCATCAAAAAGGGGGAGAATGTTAGAATCTTAAGTTTTGATGAAGACTAAAATATAGAGGATTAAACCAAGTGCCTAGGAAGCAATAGGATAACATAGGATCCCAAGTAAGAGTGCTTCCGGGTGAAGATCTACTTCCGGATAGATTAGGACTTGCGCATGCGGATGAATGTTTTCATCCCCCAGCATCAGCAAGTAAATCACTGGGAAATAACTTAGTCCATGAGAATTAGGTACACAAAACCTTAAGACTAAGCTATGTTTCAATCGGAAGTGAGTTTGCTTCCTGTTAGACTTAGACTGGCGCAGAGCGATAGAATAGATATTACTCCAAGCGACAGTGAGTCTACTTCCCCAAGTGAAAGCGCTTCCTGTTAGAATTAGACTGGCGCAGAGCGACAGAATAGATATTACCCCAAGCGTCAGTGAGTCTACTTCCCCAAGTGAAAGCGCTTCCTGTTAGACTTAGACTGGCGCAGAGCAATAGAATAGTTATTACCCCAAGCGTCAGTAAGTCTACTTCGCCAAGTGAAAGCACTTCCTATTAGATTTAGACTGGCGCAGGTTGATAGACTAGATATAACCCCGAGCGTCAGCGGAAATGCAACATCAAGTGAAGTTGCTTCCTGTTAGATCTTGACTGGCGCAGACTGATAGAATAGATTTCACCCTAAGCGTTAGTGAATTCACCACGTCAAGTAAAAGTGCTTCCAATAGCTCAGTGACTAGCGCTGAGTGGTGGAATGAAATAGACTAAGCGAGAGCAAGTCATGGTGAACTAAATCCCTCATCAAGTGAATTTACTTCCGGATGTAGAAGTGCTTCCGGATACTCCTTAGATTTAGAGATCACCCACTGCATGAGACTATATGATTATATTGCTAAACTAACGTTCAAGTGCAGCACACTCAGTAAGGTTGCTTCCGGATGAGAAGTTGCTTCCGCAAGCAATCAGAATGTCTGAACGTTCAAAGAGATGCAGTGTCAGAATGCTTTTGTCAGAGCAGAGGTGTCAGGACTACTTTTCAGAGATAAAGCAAGTCAACCCTGCTAAACATTAATGAAGATGCACTTCTCAACGGTAACATAGGATTAACGGCTTTATTCAAACGTTCATATTCAACCTGCCACAGAAGCCTATGAAGCCGAGTATAAAAGAGACATTCATTCAGAAGAGAAGAAATAAAAAGAAAAAGAGAGAACAGAATAAAGTATCTGATATATCATACTCTTCATTCTACACATCTTCTACTACTCTCAGATCCAGATTTGTGATATTTTTCAGAGAGTAATTTTATTGTACTTAAGTGAGTAACATCATCCACTCTTAGAGAGAGTTAGTTTTGAGCTTAAGTGTTTAGCACAATCAGTTCATAGAGTGAACATAGTGTAAACTTACAATTTGTAAGGGGGAGCATTTAGAAGTTTTCTAAATCTCCATAGGTTGCAAGTTAGCCCGTAAAACTTGCATTTGTAAGGTTTGCAGGTGAGCCCGGTGTAAAACCTGTGGGTTGTTAGGTGAACCCGTGCTCGTAAAACCTAAAGTGTAAAGGCTTCTCTTGTGCCCGGTTTAAACAAGAATAGTGGATTGAAAATCTCAGGTGGAGCCTGGGGACTGGATGTAGGTCTGGGTGACCGAACCAGGATAAATTTATGTGTGCATAAATTTACATTCAAACATTCTATTTTGCATCACATAACATACTGACTTGTGCATATCACTACTTCGTAAATATTATCACCAAGCACAAGCAGTCTTTCGAAAAGAAGATTCAAAAGATTTAATTTATTCCCTCACCCAATTCACCCCCCCCTCTTGGGTGACAGCCACGTTTATCAAATATGTCTTATTATATTGGGTCCCACAATCATTCCTCTTCTTCCCACCCACCAAATCTCAATTCTCCATTCCATCATCTCCGATTTCCCACATTCTCAATGTCATTTCTTGGTGTAGCCGCTTGGCCATTACAAAATGGATTCTCATAATACTTCATACAATTCTCATACTCCGCCTTCTAATGCGGCACCTTTCTCAATCACAACCCAACTCCAAGTTCAGATTTGTTGTTAATGGGTCCCAACTACGGTCCTCACCTTAAAATCTCAAACATGAAGTTACAACACGTAGAAAGTAAAAATAAGATGGTGGAATAATGAACTAGTATTAGTATATGAAAAAAGAATATTAATATATAATGACCTGTGGAAAGTTGAGGACTTTGGAGGGGAATGGATGGGAAGTCATCGTTGTTTTTGGAAGTCAGGACAGATTTCAGAGGGGGGTAAGGCGGCGATTACCGTTGCTTGAGATGAGGTCGGAGATGATGAGTGGGATTTGGTGTGTTGATGATGGGTGCCGGAGAACTCTTTTTTATTATTATTTTACACATTACAATAAACTAACATCTTCATATCTTGACAGTTGAAGCTGTTGCAGATGGTCATCAAGCTTGGAAAATTCTTGAAGATCTTACCGCTAACATTGATCTTGTTTTGACGGAGGTATCATTGCCAAGTTTAACAGGCATTGGCCTCTTATCCAAGATTATGAGCCACAAAACGCGGAAAAACATTCCTGTGATTAGTGAGTATACCTATATACTTTTGATTTATATAATAAAATGTTACTCTATAAATTTGATTATTTATACCCTCTTAAATTTGACGAGTTTTATGTGCAGTGATGTCATCTCATGATTCTATGAATATAGTATTTAAGTGTTTATCCAGGGGTGCAATTGACTTTTTAGTCAAGCCATTACGAAAGAATGAGCTTAAAAACCTTTGGCAACATGTTTGGAGGAAATGTCATAGCGTGAGTTTGCTATAAATGATCTACTTTATCTGCTTTTTCATTGAATTATGGACTAAGTTCAGGTCAGTCTTTTCTTTTTTCCATTATATAATTTATTATATACAAAAAGGTAATTTCTCAAATCCCCAATTACTATTATTACTATTATTGCTTTCCATTTCATTTAGATTAATTTAGCTCTACATTAATGTAATACATTTAACTAAAAATATCTTTCAATTATTCATGTATGCTTCCAACTCTAATTTTAATTCTCTATATAATGAAAGTCATGTGTAATTGCGCACATGAGCATGGTGATATAATTATTCAATTTTCAACTCATAACTCACCCTTTCATCAGTCTAGTGGTAGTGGAAGTGAAAGTGGTGTGCGAACTCAAAAGTCATTGAAGTCTGAAAGCGGAGAACGTTCAGACAATAAGCATGATGATGAAGATGATATTGGAAGCATTGGATTGAATGCAAGAGATAAAAGTGATAATGGAAGTGGCACCCAGGTACATTTTTGTTACTTTGAATAGAATATTTATGTTGATTAATTGTTTTATATCAAATATGTTCCTAGATAGTACTTATAATCACATGTTAAATATTCATTGTGATTTATAGGGTAAATATTCATTTTGGCCAACAAACAACATGCTCACATGTTGTCAATCTTTTCCAAATGCAAGTTACAACCAGTGTTTGAGGGAAATTGATGATCTTGGTCAATATAATTTGTGTATAATGATCTTTTCAATCCACAATTTGAGTATTGACCAATATCAATTCCTCATTTGTGTATAATAAGATTTTCATCAATCTTATATTCATGATATACAACAATAACAACAATAAAGTCATATCCCAACTTGATTTTCGGCCAAATGGACACACAAACAATACAAAAAAATTTAGTTACTCATAGCCATGTGTTTAGGCTATTCTATCAATAAACGAAGGGGAAAGGCCAATATAGAATTATTTGATAACAAAAAAATAAAAACATTATAATTATCACATCATGAATTATATAAAATATATAATTTTAAATACAAGTAAGAGAAATATAGTAATCTTGATGGAATAGTCTTGACATTAGGCTTTGATATTACAAAATTACCCCCAAATTGAAGAATATATGAATTTTTCCTAACTTCCAACTCAATTTCTTGAGTACAATAAGTGACAATATTGCTTGAAATCTACCAAATGAGAATTTTATAATGCATATGAAAAGTAAACAACCAATGGGTTTGTACGTCTTTTTCTTCGTAAAGTGGTGATCTATATCACTTATCATTATGTATAAAATTATTTGCAATTCTTTTAGAGATCATAGTTTTTCCTTATAGAGACCATATTGTTACACCACATACATGTAAGCTTGGTTTCTTAGACCATCAACTTAGTAGTTATTGAAATATTAACATCTTTTCGCATTTTCCTAGAGCTAGCTGTGATGTCATGTTATTAACTATGAATCTAACTATGAAAAATAGTTTTATACATTTTAGTGAGTAATCAACAAAAAAACCATATCCCCCACTGGGCGATGTCAATTATGTGGGTTCTACAGTGTCATTCTAGTGTGTGTATGTATAGCGAGTGCTATAGATAAATTTCTTACCTAAAGGTCCCATTTAATAACTCCATTAAATGTTATATTTGATCATTTTACCACTTTTCAATGGAATCTATGCTATCTAACTCCAAACCATCCAAAACATCCCAATTATTAGCTTTATTGATTGTTTTCCTAAATTCTTGTTCACCCTTACTATATTCTCTTTTTGTGGCTTACAAATAATTTATCTCTCTGTTTTGGTTATAACTATCATCTCTGATTTCTTTTAAGTAGTACCTTTCTATGTCAATTGTCATGCCTTTCAAATTTTATACCTTGCATCATTAGAACTATTAGATAGCTTAACTTGCATTTAAGTTTTTCCCTTATAGTTTTTCTACAACACATTGATACCGTTGCTTAATTAATCTACCTCCATGCCTAATAAGTATTTATTTTTGGAAATCAATTATTTTCAGAATTTTTTATGATAGAAATGGATGGGGGATGGAATGATAATGATAGGATGTTCTCTTGGTTAGGATAAATATGTGGTAAACATATCTTTCACACTATCGAGGAATTAAGAGGTGATTGGGCCAAATCCATACAAGTAAATATAATTGCCTTATTAAAGGAACAGGTAATAAGATACCACTCAATTTCAATAAACCAACTAGGTTAATTATAATCTTAAATTAACTAGAAATTAGTTTCGATAGATACAATGATTTAGGTCCCATCCAAATCATTGAATCCCTTCGGATTTGATCTAGTTGATATTAGCTTATAATCAAACTTTCATACATATTGAACCTAATCAACTGTTGTAATTATATTAAATCAATAGAATGGTTCCTTTAGGTGAGATTAATTGATGGAATTATTTAAACGCTTAAAGAAGAAGCTCAACATTGTCATTCTCAAACCATATCAATCATATAAGTGACAAAAGCAATACATGATAATTGGACTAAATCACCACACTTAGAGATAGATAATAATAAAATCAACAAATCCTAGCTCATAGAGATAATGTCAAATGGAGAGATAAATGAAACCAAACTAGATCCAATTCAAACACAATACCAAATTCAACGATTACATGGTCTAGAATCTCAAATATGAATGAAGTCCAAATATAAGAAGAACAAATACTCAATGACGCATAAGGTAATTCATGACTAAATAATTGGAATCAATAAAACTCCCCTAGAGTAGCAAGATTGCTTACTTCATGTCTTCCTATTATCTGTATTAATTTCAAGCATGCTATAATCTGTATTAATTTCAAGCTTGTTGATGTCCTAAGAACAATGAGATCACACTGAGCATATCTAGAAGAACTTGAGCTAAAATTTGGAAATTATTCTCGTAATCATATGCTGAAATTTGGTTGCTTTTGTAAAACGAATTCAATCCTAATCAAATTATTTTGTGAGGATGAAGATTCTCTTTTTCAAAATCTCATTATGTTATTAATTCACATGTCTTCATGATCTAACATGAACATCCTTGAGGCATATGTATTGAACTATACTTGCTTATGAAACTCTGAAAATATGCCACCTGTTTAATATTCTCTGTACTATCACATTGATATTTATCCATGAGAGTATAAATTGAGTTCATGTCTTGATAGTGAAACTATGTGAATGTATAGATAATTTCAAAATTAGTTTTCACATAATCATTGCTCATATTTTCTTAAACCAATTAGCAAGCATGATTTCTTAAAATTATTAGCTTGTGCTGATTAACACAGATTGACTTGAATGTCCTGAGGATGGTCTTCAATGTTAAATCTTAAGTTCTTTCACTGACCATCAGAAAGCATTTGTTTCCTCAAGCATATGCAGGACCAATCATCAAGTTTGAGCAAGGTTGCTTTCACAACAATCAGCGCCTTCGATAGCAGGCCAACTATTGAACCATGGGAAGAGTAGAGTGACTGCCCAGTCATGTCTGCTTGTGGTTGTAGCTCAGCTTGCCGAAGTGAATCATCAAAGCACTTGCGCTAGGGGTTTCCACTTGAGATAGCACACCTCTTGAAGATGTCAGGAAGCATGCTTATCTGCGTATGATTCAGATTCCTGAGTCTAATAGAGTATGAGTACCCCTCATCTGTGGTAACATCTACACCTTACCATCTCTTACATATGATGCATACATGGCATTGGTAAGGGTGTCAACTTAGGATGTTTCTCTCAATCTGCATTGACTTCAAAATCATTCACTGTCTTAGAAAATCATCCTAGCTCACACATCTGTATCCTCTAAATGACATGCTGGAAAGTAATGGATAACATACCTCTCTTATATGCTTCCTTTCTTGATTTAATGATGATTAATCTTAATATAGAAGAGAAGTAAGTGGACATTACCTGTTAATGATCCCTTGAAAATAGAGAGTCACATGCTGTCATCGATAATAAACTCTTAAGATGCTGTGATGCAATTTGTTAATTATTTTTGGCACTTTTAAAAAAAAACACAAATTTCATTTGATTTGATTTCATTTCATATGGTATCACAAATTTCATTTGGCATTCAATCATTTCCTTTGATACCACAAGTTCAAACTCAGATCTCATTTGATTTCATTTGAATTTAAAATCACATATTTCATTTGATATCATAATCATCATTTTTAAACACATCAAAATTATTTTTGATATCATGTTAATCAATTCGAGAGGATCAAAATTACATTTGGAAAGAACTTTCACCTTCAAGAAGAAAACTGTTTTGTATGTTTTGATCTTAATTTAATTATGATTAGATTTGATGTATCAATATCTCCTTTGAAAAACATGTTTAACTATCCTACATAGTGTTTAGGGAGAATACAATCATTTAGGATCATGATCCATTATTGCTGTTCCTTGTTAATTCTCGTACATTGTATTGAATAGTCTAGAACAAATCTTTATTAGCGATACATAGGGAGAAATATTAGGTAGAAAGCCCATTCCTAGGAGAACGATAAAAGTATCCCCATCCCTAAGGCTAGCTTGCACTTGTTGAATTTTGATGAAGCCAAAAGGGGGAGAGAAATGAGACACGAGATGTCTAGAGATGAGACATGAGAAGTCTAGAGCTGAAAGATAAGATATCTGGGGAGAGAACTGGGAATGAAATATAGCTCTGGAAGTGATCTAAGTTTAATTATGTTCTCTAGTCATCTATGGGTTTGTCATCATCAAAAAGGGGGAGAATGTTAGAATCTTAAGTTTTGATGGTGACTTAGGTATGATATGGTCTAGTACTTAAAAGAACATAATTAACACTTAGGAAGGATTAGATGACATGGTTAGAATCCTGAGTTAGATCACTTGAGAATGTAAGATCACTTCCGGATAGATTAGGACTCGCGCACGCGGATAAATGTGTCATCTATGGTCTAGTACTTAAAAGAACATAATTAACACTTAGGAAGGATTAGATGACATGGTTAGAATCCTGAGTTAGATCACTTGAGAATGTAAGATCACTTCCGGATAGATTAGGACTCGCGCACGCGGATAAATGTGTCATCCCCCAGCGGCAGCGAGTAACTCACTAGGGATTTAACTTAGTCCATGAGAATTAGGTACACAAAACCTTAAGACTAAGCTATGTTTTAATCGGAAGTGAGTTTGCTTCCTGTTAGACTTAGACTGGCGCAGAGCGATAGAATAGATATTATTCCAAGCGACAGTGAGTCTACTTCCCCAAGTGAAAGCGCTTCCTGTTAGACTTAGACTGGCGCAGAGCAATAGAATAGTTATTACCCCAAGCGTCAGTAAGTCTACTTCGCCAAGTGAAAGCACTTCCTATTAGATTTAGACTGGCACAGGTTGATAGACTAGATATAACCCCGAGCGTCAGCAGAAATGCAACATCAAGTGAAGTTGCTTCCTATTAGATCTTGACTGGCGCAGACTGATAGAATAGATTTCACCCTAAGCGTCAGTGAATTCACCACGTCAAGTAAAAGTGCTTCCGATAGCTCAGTGACTAGCGCTGAGTGGTGGAATGAAATAGACTAAGCGAGAGCAAGTCATGGTGAACTAAATCCCTCATCAAGTGAATTCACTTCCGGATGGAGAAGTGCTTCCGGATACATCCTAGACTAAGTAAACTCCCACTTCATGTGATTGTGTGTTGACTTAATATACATAGCATGAATGACACACTGAGTCACTTAGGAAGACTTAGAGTAAACTAACGAGACTTAAGCTGACTATTGGAATAGAGATCCCTTAGAGTCAGTAGACATTACACTAAGTCAGAACATAGTCTAAGTAAGACTACTTCCCATAGCAAACTTCCCACAACATGTGTAGTTTTACTATATCTGATTATATATATTGCTATGTTGGACTAACCAGTATGTGCAGAACTTAGTTACACTTGCGGATGCAAATGAGCTTCCGGATGGAAAGACTCTTGGCATTGGATTTCAGAGACTAACCCTTGCAGAGCAAGATTGCCACTTCCGGATGAACGATGATCATCCGTCAGCAAGAGTACAAGAGTGAACGTCACATACTCAGAAGACAGAATGCTTTTGACAGAGCAGAGGTGTCAGGACTACTTTTCAGAGATAAAGCAAGTCAACCCTGCTGAAGCATTTAAGAAGATGTTCCTTCCAACGGTAACAAGAGGATAACAGACATATTCAAACAACATTGTTACCTACCAAGCATGAGGAGTATGAAAACATAATCTGAAGATTCACTCAAGGTGTCAAAGCTCATACTGCCCACAAGAGTCAGAGTCCATAAGAGAGCTTCTGATAGCAAGAGAGGATCCAATAGCAAAGCACTCTTATCATTCATGGACAAGTGCTTGGAAGACAAAGTTCCTCTATGTGATAGCAAGCAAAATGTTAGAGTCCACGAGCTTCAGATAGCAAGAGAGCTTCCGATAGTGAGTCTCTTAACATCCTGGACTTATGCTTGAGGAACGAAGTCCTCTCTGACAGCAAGCAAGAGTCGGACCGTACAAAGTGTTCAGATGTCAGAACGACTTTTGTCAGAATAGTATTGTCAGAACAGTGTTGACAGAACAGCATGGTCAGAGCACCCTTTCAGATAAAGCAAAGTCAACCCTGCTGTGCATTAATGAGGACAACGTAAACAAGGCCCCAACGTCTATAATCAAACGGTCTTATTGCCTCTCCAACGGCTAGATATTCAGAGACTGGTATAAAAGGGATGTTCTTCAGTTCTGAAGAGGGGGGCTTGAAAAAGTGAGAGAGAACAGGGCTATTACCTGAAAACACTATTCTACATTCCTCTCATCTTCTACTCTCGGACTTTGATATGTAATATTCTTAGAGAGTGATTCATTTGTACTTAAGTGAGTAACATCATCCACTCTTTGAGAGAGTTAGTTTTGAGCTTAAGTGTTTAGCACAATCAGTTCATAGAGTGAACATAGTGTAAACTTACAATTTGTAAGGGGGAGCATTTAGAGGTTGTCTAAATCTCCATAGGTTGCAAGTTAGCCCGTAAAACTTGCGTTTGTAAGGTTGCAAGTGATCCCGTAAAACTTGCGGTAAGGTTTGCAGGTGAACCCGTTGTAAAACCTGTGGGTTGTTAGGTGAACCCGTGCTCGTAAAACCTAAAATGTAAAGGCTTCTCTTGTGCCCGGTTTAAACAAGAATAGTGGATTGGAAATCTCAGGTGTAGCCTGGGGACTGGATGTAGGTCTGGGTGACCGAACCAGGATAAATTTATGTGTGCATATATTTATACTTGATCATTCTATTTTGCATCACATAGCATACTGACTTGTGCATAGCATTATTTATTATCATCATCACCGAGCACAAGCAGTCTTTCGAAAAGAGTCTAAGTTTTTATTCCCTCACCCAATTCACCCCCCCCTCTTGGGTGACAGCCACGCATTTCATTTATAAACTAAGGATTGCAACAAGTGGACCAACCTAGGATCATTTGCAAGGAGTCTTACTAGTTACTAACTACTTAACCTTGCTGAATTCAAATGAAAAGAGTATGGAGTTTGGGTTTAAAATATCATATATTTAAAATAAAAAGTGGAATTACTTGTTTTTGGATTTTTGGGTCAAAAAATGAGGTGTATGATGGGAAATAATGGTATGAATGTTCTCTTGGCAAGGGTATTATCAAGCTTGGCTTTACAAATTGCCGAGAGAATGATTGGGCCAAGATCACCCAAATAGGTTTTTTAAACTCAAACAAAAGTAATATTGGGTCTACAATCTCTTATATAACACCGCTAATAATTAAGAGTCTATTTATTATAATTCAAGTTGATGCTAATTGAGGATTATGCCTACTATTGTAATCACTTAGAATCACTTAACATAATTGGGCCCAATAACTAACTAACAATAACTCGAATAAATTCATGACTTCAAATAAATTTATGATTGATGAGATATTTTCTCCCAATTACTCTTGTGTGATTAGATTGAATAATTGCATTAATTACTTTTGCTGAGCTCAATTAATTAAATTATTACCTGAACAACACTAGTGAACTTAGCAAATCAACAATAATAAGCTAATCCCGAAGAATCAACCATAGGCATCAACTTTAATAAGATAATTGATTAAAGCACCCACACAGCAACATGGAATGAGTATAGGGAAAGAGTTGTAAATGTGTATAGGGAAAGAGGTGAAAATGCATGGAAATGAGATGGATTAAGTGGGGAATAGAGGAATTGGTGAAAGCCCAACGGTTGCTAAAACTGTGTGATGTCATTTGCTAATATGAGGGGTTCCTAATGCTTTTGACCTGCAATCAGTCTCCAAGTTGCCTAGAGTATTTAAGTATCTTAGGAAATGTACACAAACTTAGCACTTGTAGACGAAATAAAACCATCATACTTAGTTAGTCTTGATGCGTAAACATGGTCCTCACGTATTGTTCAACTAAAAATAAAATCAAGGTTATCATTTCTCAAGATATTAAAATATGTTTGTCAGATAAAACTCCAAAAAATTAAATAAAAACAATTTAGCTTGAAATAGAGTATAAAGGCTTTGTAAAGAAAATGATAAAGAAATGATTTCATAACTAATTCCCATATCAATCTTAAACCAACTTTAATGAAGTGGTATACATAGTTTTTCTAAATAGTTAGTTGTTAAAATATGTTTGGAGACATTTATCAAAAAAAAAAAAAAAAAGAATTGGAGGCATTGCATTGGAAACAATAAAACATCATTTAAAAATTTGTTTTCACAAAGTTCATGTCGTGCTTAACAAAAAGCTACGTGGTGCGTGCGCTATGTAAGGTTTAATGAGTTAAGTAGAGTTTAAATATGATTTTCAGCTATTTAAATGCTTGTTTTTAAATTTAAACTCTAAGTCAATGTTTTCATTGTCAAAGTGAAAGCAGACTATTTTGAAATTCAAGCTCAATAATGCATTAGGCATGTTGATTAACGTGATAAGGTGTTTCTAGAGCTATGGAAAGAAGTTCACTCGTTATATATAATAAGGTAATGAATAATTAATATAAAGCGTAAAACTCAAAAGATTTTATATTATATTGAATCATTAACATGTTTTAACAATACGATGAAAATGTTAAAACAATTTCATAAGCAGTGTGAGAACACTTATACTTTACCAATGAATGGATTACATGTTAATGACAATTTGAAGTTGAAGTTAAGTTTATTAAAGAGTTGTTAGGTAAGTTTTATTAATTAAGAAATATCAGAAAATAAGTCATTAATACATGAGGACAAAATGAACTAACACATCAAGAAAGTTACACTCATAACAAATTATGAGCATATGGTTAGCAAAATAAAAAAAAAGTTGTTAACATGTTACAAAATACTTACCTCAGTTCTAGACTTCAACCATAAAAATTATTAATATACATGTTAATCTTTATGTTAGTCATTTTAGAAAGGTTCCATAGATTAATTCTTACTTCCAAGGCATGTTTGATGTATTTAGTGAATGATTTAACATGTGAAGAAGATTTCCAGAGCGTAAAAGATATTTCTAACAAATAGGTTTATGCCTTAGAATATAAGGTTAACACATGTTAATAGAAAAAGAAGCTTAGGTCTAGGTTCTTATATCCTTTAGGTCAAGTTCATATGTGGATTAACAAATTGACATACCCATTTCTTTTTTTTTTGATCGAAAATTGACATACCATTTCAAAAACTAACAATAACATAAAAGTGTCAATATGGATTTTCAAATCATAATTTCCATAGTAGGGGCGAACCTGGACAAAATTTTTTAAGTTTTGATAGATGAATCTAAAAGTTCACATACATTTTTTGTTACAACTAACAATGCAAAAATTCAGGTAAACCTTGAAAACAATGATTTTGTACATATTTGTTACTTATCTAGAAAAATAACTAATATGATAGGAGATATTAAACTAAGGATTTAAAAAAGTTGACTAACGTTTTTTCTACTAAAAATTGTTTTACTAAGCATAGCAATAAAATGAAAACTAAGTATAAAAGACATGGATAATGCATTAGGTAAAGGTTTGATGTGTTAACAGTAGATAATTAAAACACAAGTTTGATTTCTTCCAAACTTTAAGAAACTAAATTTAGTTAATTTCTCTTTTGAAAAACATTTGTAAGACTAATTTAATTCAGAAACTAATGCTTTTCGTACTCATCTACTTAGAAACTATAACCCTCCATATAATGAAATACTAAAATTTTTAATTCTTTTCTTCTTTTCTTTTTGATCTTTTTTGTCAAAAAAATAAATTCAGGTTAGCCTTAAAAACAACAGTTTTGTTATCACCATATCAATATTATTCAACATGATATTTCATGACAGCAGGAACCTCAATGGAAAACTTCAAAGAATTTGACTTTTACTTAATTCCATTTTTTCTTGTATAATATTAATCAAATGGAATATTGGTGTTTATCTTGAAAACTAATAATAAATATTGCTAAGATTGATACACCTCATGTGAGTTTTTAATTGAAGTTTTAAATATAATCAATTATTTGATGATATTATATCAAATCAATAAATTTCAAGACTTGTTAATATACAATTCAAAAGGAACTAAACCAACACATGCATAATGCAATACACTATTATACCAACCTAAATGATCAATTGATATTAGTGAAAGAAAAGTATCTATTATCTTATCTAAAATATATTATCTAATGTTTCTATATTTTTCATTCAAATACTCATTTTAGGTCATTATTCTACAGAGTTCTTGGACCAAGATGGCAGTTGAAGTTGATAGCCCACGACCAATGTCCCTATGGGAACATTTACGAGATCCACCTGTAGGCAGCACGTGTGCCCAAGTTATTCATTCAAATCATAAAATAGCTACCAACACTAAATTGGTTGCAACAAAGGATTTCGAGACACAAAACGGTGAGGTTAATTTGTTTGTGTTATGCCATCATTTTAAAGTATGGTAGAAGCTAAATAATTCACCATGCTACTTGTATGACTTGAACATTCATAATTAATATGGATATGACAACATTCTAAAAAAAATGAAATAAAGTAGACCTATAGATGTTATTCGAATGTTTTAACCATATGAATACTACTAGATAGGATTTTTTATTATAACCTCAAATTGACTATATATGTTTTCCACAATGTGATTTATGATTTATAATTCCTTTGTTTCGCACTATAACTATTTAACCAATATAAGGTATAGTATATCTAAATTAATTACATCTTACAACAAAAAAAACAAATTGTTTCATGTTTCATCTTCCAGAACTAAAACTTTTGAGGTGATGATAAATAAACACAATATCATTTCATAGTTGAACTGTTTGTGACTTTTACCTTAGTATGGATAAACAATTTTTATTCAAGAGAAAACATCATAGAATGTTTAAGTTGTGTTATGTTAATTAAATAGTAATAGATCTTGTTGATTAATGTTTTCAGTGCAACACTTATTGTTGTGATTTTTTTTATTAGAGTTCATACTGTAGTTTTCAGTATGATAGTTAATAATTTTGCATTTCTAGCAATGGACATGATGATGGGCATTGGCTTGGAGATAACAGCTTCTAGATCAATGCCAACAATGGAACCTTGTGGACCACCAGAAGATGCTCCATCGAATTTTGTTTCTTGTAACATTAATAAAAGCTTTGAGAAGGAAAATGTTGATCAGAAGGAAGGAAATGGGCAAGTAGAGGAAAAGAGCACCGAAAAAGTAGTTGGAGAATTCAAAAATAATCAAGGTGCTCTTCGAAGAAGTTTTTCCACTTACTTTAATTCTAATTTTGATCTAATCTTAGATATTCAATGCTTAGAAAACCCAAATGGAATGGTGTCAAATGATGAAGATAAGAATGTATACGGAAACATGGAATTGCCGTCATTTGACTTCAGTTCAAAGAGTTTGAATGTGACACCAGATGTTGGCAGTAGTGTACAAGATCAAAATGTCTTAAAGCAATCACAGCGTTCTGCTTTCTCAAGGTATGTATATTATAAATAAAACTTTTATTGTTTGAAAATTAATTAAGTTATGCTTCGCTAAAAGATCAGTTTTCCTTCATTATATAAATCCTTAATTTGTTTTATGGGTTAATGGGTTTGGTATCCAACATTTTTTCAAATTGCACTGTACATAAATAACAATTTTCTGGTGCAATCGTGACATTAATATAATAAACATGATGCTAATATAGGAAGTATGTTAATGTTTCATTAAAACCATAAAAAAATTGTGAAGTAGAGCCCACAAACATGACAGATGGCATGTGGAGTGCAAAATTTATGGTGTGATTTAATGTTTGTTGTGCTTTGTACAATTGTTATTATATACTAAATATTCACCTTTACCATGCATAATATAACAAGTGCGGGCCCTACTTCACAATTCTTAAACGATTATAACTGCTAGCTAACATCTTCCTATGTTTGCACTATCTTTATTTGATCAATACCATGTTCACATAAAAAAGTTTTGTTGGATGCGATTTTCTCAATTATTGTATACTAAATCTTTATCCTTATCCTTAATTTATTGATTTATAATCCAACAGAAAATGGGAATCATATATATGTGTATATATATCATGATGAAAGCATGATGAAAACATTTCAGTTATTTGTTTATTTATTTTTCAAATATCACAACCATCAAATCTTAATATTCCGTAAAATAATATAAGGAAAAATTCTTTTACTATCCAGGTACAATTCACCATCTCATCAAGGTCCAACAGGAAACGTTGGCAGTTGTTCACCTATTGATATTAGCTCTGAGGCAGCAAAAACAGAATCAGTGCAAGGCATGAGAACTTACTTTAATAGCACGCCTCCCAATTTACAATCCAATGGAATTAATAGCAACAATGAACAAAGGTCCAATACAAATAATGACATCACCAATTCATTTGCAGCCATTGATAAGATATCACAAAAAGAAGCCATCAATTATACACAGCCGTCTTCAACATCCCAACCTGTTGAAAATTTGTCTCTTCAACCATTGGCTCAAGGTAAGTATGTATTGTGTTATTTTTGTCAAGAAGAATGTAGTTGTTTGAATAAACAAAACTAATTTAAAAATTACCATGTGCTAAGAAATTTGGATATTTTCTCATAAAAGTTTTAATGAAATGCGTGAATTTGAGGAAGAATTATATGATTATATTATAAAATAATTACTTCAAATAATGAGGTTCTCTATGAATGAACATTGGTAGAATATTCTTCTGCCTCTACAGTTACAATAAACCATTTTCATCTCTCCCTCTCTCATGTTTCTCTTATCATTGATAATTAAATAAGTGTGAAATTTAAAATATTAATTAATTGATAACCTCTAAGAGGTCTTATGTTTAAGAACAAAATTTTATTAACTAGTGACCTGAGTGAAACTTATCTACGTAAAGCTTAAAAATTTGGGGGATTATATGCTCAACAAAATGAAGTTCAAAGGACATACCAAATTTTTTAAGCGTAAATTGAACAAATTTAAAACTATAATACGATTAATTATTAGGTTGAAATGTTGGTTGACTAATTTGTACTTGATTCAATGTGGAAGGTTTTTTTAAATTAGCTAATTGTGTAAACTTGTTCTTCATTTATTGTGTTTATATTGTGATAAATTTGTTTTCATATTGAAGATGAAAATGTTGATATGGTGTTGCAGAGAATGGTGATAAGCAACAAATACAAGTACAACACCACCACCACCACCACCACCATCACCACCACCATCACATGCATAATATGGTTGGTCATCAAATAGCTAACAAAAGTGGACAATCTCTACAAATGAAGACAGCTACTTCTCGTAATGAATCTTCAACAAATCCTTTGAGTGCACCAATTAAAAGTAATGCTTGTAATTTGAGTCTGAATGGGAGTGCCTCTGAGAGTCACCATGGGAGCAATGTTGATCCAGGGAACAATGTCACTTTACCTGGCAAAGCCAGAAACATGGAACCTGATATAAGAATATCTGAAAAAGAGGGAACAGCAAGTTTAATGAGACTTGAGGCTCCAACTTTAACCCTACAAAATCAATTTGCACGAAGGGAAGCTGCTTTGAACAAGTTTCGCCTAAAGAGGAAAGAGAGATGCTATGAGAAAAGGGTAATCTAACTTCTAATCCTCATCATTATTATACTATTTTATTACGTGTACATTAGACAATCATGAGGCAATAATATATACAACTAAAAATATAATGAAAAAGGAGGAAGGTAAGATTACTCTACATTGCCACACTTCATTGATGAATTGATTATTGAGATGCAAAGATATCTTCAAATTGCTTTTAAATATAATTACATTCCCTTTGGTCCTACGATCTATTATTTGTCATGAATATATGTTGATTCTCCTTAACTATCCCATTTAATCATGTTCATTTAAAACTACCCACCTTGAAAAAATCCTCTTCAATATGTGCAACCGTAAGGATTGTTTCAAAACAAAAGATAAATCTCTCAAACAAATAATATTGATATTGTACATTAGTTACTATTGGAAACCTATCAGCTAAATACTGGTCTTAATAAATCTTATTAATTAGAGGCTGTCAAAGATAAGAAAAACACAATTTTATCCAAGTAGGTAGTGCAAGATGGATTTGACTTGCAAACTTTCTTCAATTTATTGTATCTAGTGCAAAGATAATTATAGGTTGTGAGTGATATTGTATCTAGTTATTAGATTTTTCAAACACAATTTTATCATTTTTCTCTTAGAAGGTAAATGTATAAGAGATGGATTTGACTTGCAAACGTTCTTTAATTTATGACATTTAGGTTCGCTACCAAAGCAGAAAGAAACTTGCAGAACAAAGGCCTCGAGTCCGTGGACAGTTTGTACGACATGCAATTGATGAAAACAAAATAAAGGAAAATAATGTTCAACACATGTCCCAATGAAGGTATTTAGGGAAAAATCTTGTCAATTCCAATCATATTTAGTTGTCCTCATTGGGAGAGTCTTTTAATTTCCTGGTGTTGGTTTATTCTTATGCATTATAACTGTCACAATTTAAGACCTTTCCATGCAAGCTATAGAAAAACTTTTTATCTAGTATGTGTGAAATTCTGTGATAATTGCTGCTACCAGACATATGGTATGCCTTAATTGTAACCTTCTCTAATAACATCATGGAACTTCATTGTGTCTATGTATTAAGTTAAACATTTAATCTTTGTTGGTATTGGGAAGAAAACTCTTGTTCGTAAGTTGTATTCCTCACTATCTCTGTTCTATTTTCTCATATCGGAATTATCATATAGGATTTTCGAGTAGTTAATGTTTCTGATTAAATAATGGGAACATTTTTTATGATGATAGTTTTTTCGAAAGAAAGAAAATCAAACCCATAAATAATAATGTTCGTACGACAGAAAAGTCCAAAACATATGATCATAAAAAATTCTCGATGTGATTTATGTGTTCCATTTGTTTGCATATCTTCAACTTGACTTTTGACTTTTGATTTTGGAACGAAAAGGTTCGAGGTCATATTTACTTACATGTGTAAGCTAGTTTGTTTATTTATGTAATTTTTAGAAAGGATAGCATTCAAAATTTTCGACAATTGTAGTAAATTTTTAATATTTTAAGTTTATTGGAATATAAAAAGATATTAAAGGAATAAAAAGGCTGCAATCACATCCCATAAGTTTTTTTTTAAGCGTGAGGTTGTTGCTTCAAACCTTTTCGTTAAAAATATTATTGGTGCGTGAGTCAAGAAAAAAGTTTTTGATCAATATGATTTCTACTTCTCATAAATAAAATAATTTGTGAGCAATATATATGTGAACAAAAAATAAAAAGATAAAAATTATATGGTCTAAGCTTATTCATGGCCTCAATGGCAAATAACCCTTTTTCAGCGGTAGTCTAGTTTCTCTGGTTTCCAATGTCTTAGAAGCACAAAAAATGACATGTTTGTGTCTATTGCCCATTTAACCAAGTATGGTGCCGATTGGGAAGTTAGATGCGGCCCATGGCAATTCAAAGGGCAAAGACTAGTATGGTGAAACTAGAATGCATGGTTTAAGCAGCTTAATCTTAAGAACTCAAATGCAACTATTGGAAATAAGGTTTTTAACGTCCAAAATATGGAGCCTTTTACAACCAAAACTTTATGGTTGTTAAACTTAGGGTCGTCAAAAAGTGAGTTTTCACGACCACAATATTTGGTCATTGAAAGTGATCTTCCACGACCAAACATACACTTTGGTCGTGGAATATCTCCGCCTGATCAGTTATTTACATGTTTTGCCACCGCGTTTCTTATCAACGACCAAATTTGGCTTTTTTAGTCGTGAATTAGGGTCGTGAAAAACATTAGACCATATAATTTTTATCTTTTTTATTGAAGATAAAAATTGAAGAAGGTTGAGGAAGAAATAGGAGATTGAAGGTAGGAGAGAGTGATGACTGAGGGGTTACGACAGTGCCGGTAACGGGCGACTTTAGCTTGGGCGCCTGTAGGTTGGTGGTGAGTGGTGATGGACGCACGATGGTGGTGCTGAGGATGAATGGAGGGAGTAGGGAATTAGCAGAGGATAAAATATTTTTTTAAAAAAACCAACTTAATAAAAATTGTGATGTGGAGAGTAAAAGAGAAAAATGATTGCCACATGGGCATGACACGTTAGCAAAAAAAATGTTATTTCCCCCACAACATCAGTTTCTAGAAGTCAACGTCGGTCAAACTTAATAGGGTTACTAAAATTACATCGACTTTTATTCTTCATGTCTAATATTGATAACGAAAACACTATTTTTTCCACTCATTGCTTCTAATGTAATAGTTTATTCCCAAAATTGCACCTTCACCCTATATTAAAACTGACCCCTAATAAAATTTAGTATTTTTCTTACTAAATAAGAAAATATTTAAATCTCACTAATTATACCTTAATTTTGACAACATTCCTAATTTACCCCTATTTAAGATCCAATACATCACATGAAAATAAATTTAACATAATAAATTAAGAGTACAATTGTATATTTGCATAAGTTTGATATAATCTTCAAGAAAAATCTTCTCTCTATACTATAAATAGGACAAGGAGTAATTTGGACGACCAATAAGATCTGATCGGAGAAGATATAAGCCCATTTGTGGTTATCGAAATCTTCGACCAAGTAAAAATTACACTTCATTTATTATATGTAGATTTTATTCTCGTGTGGTGTAGTATATGTTAAATAATGGTAAATATCAAGAGTTACTAAAGCTTAAATAGAGTGAATTCGGTTTCAAGTTTTCATTGGTCTATGTAAAACATGTTGAAAATGCATAATAAATATGACAAGAGAACTACATAAAATGACATAGTTTCAGCATAATAAAACAAACATGAAATCTTCGAGGTTAAAAATGCCAAAACTAAACCTTTTGTGATTATAAACTGATGATTGCAATAGCAACATATTAGTAATATATTACTTCCTCTAGTCCTAAATATAAGATTTAGTTGACTTTTTTGGAAAATCTTAAAAAAGCAAAATAAGTTAATTATAATTTGATTTACCTAATTTTCCCCCCTTAAACTAGTTTATTTGACCTATAAACTCATGGATAATAAAAAATATATCAAATATGTTATAATTTAATAACCTATTTCGCAACCTTAATCTCTAGTGAAAAGGTCAACTAAGTCTTATATTTAAGAGGAGAGAAATTGGATGAGCAGTCTTATGGGAAAAGGCATATAAAGAAACAAAAGGTTCAAAGAAGAGAAGTGGATGAGCAGTAAGAATAATTGAAGAAAGGGTATGAAATCACTGCACAAGAAGGAGATGAAGACCAAAGAGATCTTTTGATGAAATGTTTACCTCCAAGCATGACTATTGATAGAACACAATGACCATGTAGCCGACCCCATCTAATTGGGATAAGGTTTATGTTGATGATGATGATGATGATTTTATATTTGAGTTAGTCATATTTAACCTTGAAGTATGCAAAAATGATTATATTTGCCCCGGAAATATTTTCGATCCACACTTACCCCCTGTTGTGTTCAATGTGCATCATATTTTCCCTTTACCATTAAAATATTAACAATCAACTTTTTCAACTTTTTAACAGCTAACATGAGTTTTTAACTTTGAAGGGCGAATACGATACACTTTACATACTTCCGGGGCAATTTTGGACCAAAAAATATTTCTAGGTAGATATGATCCTCCGTTTATACTTCAGGGACAAATATGACCTTTAACCCGTTCATTGAATATGTATTCTACTTGAGCAGCCAATAAATTCTCGATACTTGGATCAACCTTTGGCTAAATCATTAAATGATTAATTACCCTCTTTAAAGAAGGAACCAAGCAAACAAAAAAAATATCAGTACAAGGTAAATAAGCAGCGCAGCCAAAGTTTGAATGGAGCATTCAGATTATCAATACATTATTCTCAGAACTAATGCTGGGATGGGATATGCAACACAAGGGAAAACCTATCCAAATTCACGACCTTGTTCTATCTAAATTCATGTTTTGTTGTCAACTGAAAGGTACACAACTTATAACAAGAAACAAGTATGGCAGGAAACTGACAGTCTAATTATACATTTAGTCAGGAGAATTTCAATAAAATACAAAAAATGAACAAGATAAAGGCCATTTAAGGAAAGAAAGGGAAAAGAAAAAGAAAAAAAGAAGCATAATAATTCCTACCTCAACTATAAGCTTCTACCTCATGACAGGCCCCCATTCTTGTCACAATGAAATTTGAATATTATGACTGCACAACTTTATTCTGTTTGCTACATGTTGGTGCCTTGAACTCCTGACATTTCCACATCGATGTTGCCTCAAGTGGGATCACTCTCTCTGTGGATGATTCAACTTGAAACGAAGGTATGTTAACAAGTGCTTCTCTATCTCTATCTGCATTGATATCAGGCAGAGAAGAGCTTCTACCTCTCCTTTCTTCCTTTGGCTGTGCCTTATCTTTAGATGTGCAAATACTCAATGACAACTTTTTAAGCTTCGCCCTTCCTCTTTTCTTACCAATGGAAGACAAATCTTCAGAGGTTCTCTCTTTTGACTGGCTTGATTCTGCTTCCCCATTGTATATCTCCATTTGGTTGTACTTATCATATCTGCCTCCTTTCTTATCTTCCTTGCTTAAGCATGCGTCTTGGATGGAAACTTCATAACCAATTTTAGCTCCAACTGCATGTCCATTGTTCAAAGATAAGCAATCTTGTTCCACTGCCATGCCAGCATCAGAGACCTCATTTATTTCAAAGCTTGAAGAGCTTTTAGATTTCTTGTGCTTATTCTCTTTCGAATCTGAATTTGGTGAGGTTTTTGAGATCCTAGGAGAGCTGTTCATAGCTCGATGTAACTTACGGGCTAATTCTTCGTCTTTCCTACAATTTTCCAAAGGTTGGTTTTTTCTGTACAACAGCTGAACTGGTAAATGCTTCTTTAGCTTGTTCTTTTTCAAATTTCTCTCCTTGATAATTTCCTCTTCAGACAAAGATGCAACCAAATCTAACGCACTCTTAGCCGCAGTAACAGCTTTTGCCGCTCTAGCAGCTTTGTCTTCGGCAACAGCTCTCGCAACTTCCGCAGCCTTAGTCGCAGCTTCAGCCATTGTTTTCGAGGCCTCAGCAATCTCCTCAGGGGTGAGGTTAGGGTTATTTGAATGAGAATTCAACAAATGCTTAAGGTGAGCTTCAAATTCGCTTGAAACTGAAGCAGAAGGAGAAGTAGACCCAGGAGTGATTACATAGGAAGCAGCAGCTAGAGATGGAGAAGATGCACCACCACCACCACAATCAGAACCTTGTTTCTTCAATCCAGCAAGAAGGCGCTTCCGAGGAGGCAAAAGAACATCACCATCCAAGTGATTTGCATCGCATCCGTTATCCATACTACTCCAAAACTCAGAAGGAATACCAAAAGAATTAATCTTCACATGAGGTTTAATCACAGCTCTATTGGCATGCTATTATCACCTTAATTCCCACACCTTTCAAGACCTTAATCACAGGCTAACACACCCAAGTCCACATCAACGATAAATAAAGATTTCGTTAAGAAAAAAGGCACCCACAAGTTCTCCCTCTACAAACCCTGCACAAAACCAAGACCCAATTTGTTGAATTGTTGCGAACCACCTTGCAAAGAAGGTGTTAGACACATTTCAACGCTTGCTTCCTGAAGAAAAAGAGAAGCAAACCAATCAGATCAGCTCAACCCATTCTGAAATAAACGATCGGTACAGATAAATTAATATAATTAGCTCATCTACAAATAAGAAAAGAACAGCAGAACCCTGCATCTTCATCTAACAAAAGTATTACCAACATCAAAACAGAGAGCCAAAGATGCATAATTCAGCACCAGAGTCAAAGACAAAAGGGCATACAAAGGAATCCCAAATCACATATCACATATTCAAAAAACAAACAAACCCATGCAGACAAAAACATCCACACCCACAATTCAAAAAACAAAACTCATGAATCAAATACAGGAAAGGATCAGAATTAATCAGAACCCACACATGTTAAATCTTATGCTCTAATTAACTCACAGAATTCTAAGGAATCATAAACATATGTTCAGACAAAACAGAAATTTAAAATGGCAAACAAAAGTAAAATTTAATGGAAAAATCATAACTTAAATTCTTTAATTCATTATACATGTTCCATAGTAATTATGGTGCTTCATTTGGTGTATTTTAATCACCGCTACAACATCTTCTAACATTACATTTCCATTTAGTCAAAACACAATTGTCCTAATATAAAACAAGAAAAACTGTACAGTTTGACTGCAAAATAAAGAAGTCCCTACTTCTATTGCAAACACAATTGCCATTTACAATTGAACAAAATCTGAATTCATGTGCTATCCCAGAAAGCTTATTTGAGAAATTCTACTACATGCACAATTTTAATTGTTTTGTTGTTACAGATAAGAAAAGTATCAACAACCATTCAAGCATCCTTCAAATTATAATCATAACCCAACTACCTTCCAAAAAAAATATGTTTTAGGCTACCTAAACCACGTCCTTTCAACAAAATAAAAGTATGATTGATCAATGGAGACAAGCAGAACTTCAACACAGTTTTACTGTCCATTTGGATTAAGAAAGAAATGAAATACCAGCTCTAAGTTCAACCTTGATGACTATGAGAGACGAACATGAATTTCACTATTTGTGTCGACACCCTTTCGGTTTTAGTTATAATTATTATTCACTTGTTTCAACCAAACAGAAAATAAATCACAACATTGTGAGGACAAAAATTCCAACATTCCTCAAATTTTTACAGAGAACTCACGAGCACAATTAACATAATTTTCTATCTTATACTTAACTTCACCCTAGCATTCTTTAACCCTGTGAAACTTAGAAATTCATCTTTCTTCTTTCATAAAGTTGGCCACACCCACACACACATTTAAAAGAGAAGCACAATTTTCCATCTACATCCAAAGACCTCAACTGCATACAGCTAAATTTTAATATAATCATAATATTAGTCTTTTTTCTTTCTTTCTTTATGCTCTTCTTTTGAACCGATTGAAACAAAAACAAGAAAAAGAAGGACCACTATCATCCCCTACATCAATCCAAACTTAAACAGAGCAACATAAGAACAAAATAGGCATATATCTTCCTAATTAAATTTTACAGAAATCCAATCTCCAATTAATCATGGAAGAAACAAATTATCTTCACAATCAATCACTAACAATCTATGTATTTTGTTATCAAAAACCACCTTTCAAGCATAACAGAAAATCAATACCATAAACATTTTCCTTTACACCAATCAAATGGTTTATTCAAAAAGAAATTCCACGAATAACCAATTATTCAGCTAGAAACAGAGTAGAGGGAGGAAAATTCAAAGTAATTAATCCAACAAGAGTCACACATGCCACAACAAATTGAAACTAAAATGAACTTATTTATACTCCTATATTGGTTAATTTTAATGTCTAGCCCAAATTCGCATTTTGGGAGCCAAAGTCGCTGGAAATTGTGACTGGAATCCGAAGAAAACGGAGAGGATATATATGATTAAACTAGACAAAGCTGTAGAACACAGTGGAAACCCTAAAATTTTCTGGATGATTGAAAATCTTGAAAGCAAAATTCTTTTTATTCCCAGGAGACAGCCCCATCAACACCAAAGAATAAACATCAAAATTCAACCCCCAAATTCATAACAAATAAAAACACAACAGATTGAATCAGGAAAGATATAAATAGAAATCAGTGAAGCACAATTACAACAAAACAGAACCCCAATACGCAAAGCAAGATACTTAATAGAGATCTTACACAATTCAACGCTAAACAGTACTCAACAGAGCAAACAAAAAAAAACCCAGAAAAAATAATCAAAAATAACAAAAACCCAAATCAGATAACAATCAAACAAGGCAAAAATAAAAAAGAAAGATCTATACTTTACAAAGATATATACCCTTCCAAATCAAGTCAAAAGGATCCATCTGCTAAGATTGTCTGAGATCAGAAAACCCAAGAGGAAAAAAAAGAAGAAGCTGATTTAATATAATTAGTTCATATATACAAATAAAAAACAACAGCAAAACCTACCTTGCATCTTCATCTAACAAAAGTATTACCGGCATCCAAACAGAGAACCAAAAATGCATAATTCAGCAGCAGAGTGAAAGATAAAAAGGCACACAAAGGAATCCCAAATCACATATTTGAACAACAAACAAACCCATGCAGACAAAAACATGAACACCCACAATTCAAAAAACAAAACCCACCAATTCAATACAGGAAAGGATCAGAATTGATGAGAACCCACACATGTTGAATCCGGATCGAACAGAATTGAAAACATCATTGACCATTGGGAACAAGAATGAATGAGTGCCATTGAGAAGGGAAAAGGGTGAAGCACGAGTACCTGATCTTTGATGAGAAGAAAAGAAAGATAAAAGAGATCAACAGCGAGAAGCTCTAATTAGGGTTTTTGAAAGAGAGAAAAAATGAAGAAAATGAAGGCATGTGTGTGTGTGTGTGTATAATGGCATCATGTAAGATAATTTGGATTGGTTTCAATCCCACGTACATAGACACCAAATTACTGCTGTTCATTTCTTGCCGAGTTAAACTCTTCTTTTTTTTATGGGTCAAATACTTTCGATCTTGGTCCATCTCCTATACATAAATCCTCGCGTTCTTTCAATGGTGTACTCCATAGTTACTTAGACATGGTAATTTTTCTTTTATAACAGACATTGTAGACCAAATAAAAACCTCTTCGAATGTCCAAAAGGACAGGTATGGTGTAATATTGTGTTACTAATTACCTAATTAACCAATAATATTTATTTCAATTCATTAAGCTCTAATCTAACTATGATAGAAAAAGGAATTTCCATAATATTAATATCTCTATCATAGTTAGAAAAGATTATTCTAAACCTTTTATAATTTATCCATGATAGGAAAGAATAAACTAATACAACCTGAATACTATCATGGATAATTAATAGCTAACCATGTTAGAAAAGAATCACCTAACATGGTTAGAAAATAAACAACCTAATGTTCAATAATATCAAATACATATAAATATATGCGGAAACGTATGCAGGCCTATACAAATTGGCAATATACAACTCTAAATAAATTATGAAATCTCTACTACCTAATTCCCTTTCCTGTTGCTTGCGCCTGTGCATGAATACCTGCAAAAATGTGAGTAATCGTGGGATGAGACAAAATTGTCCCAGTAATCACCGCTTAACTCACTATAACAGTGAGATGTGCGGTAGTAAGGGCGTCTAAAGGGTACCACATTTAAAACCAATACTATATTTATATATGTCAAGTCTTTCATCCATCATTCAAGTCCCTCCTTCTAAATCAATTCAAATTCATCATCTCTATTTCCCACATATCACTCAAATCCCTCAGTCAATTCCAAATCAACTCAACAGACGAAAATAAACGTGATTGACACTGTGCCCAGTCTCAAATCTGAAAGCATAAAAAGGGAGCACTTTTAAAAAGTGAAAACGTCCCTGGGGAGCACTTTAAAAAGTGAAAACGTCCCTGGGGAGCACTTTTAGAAAGTGAAAACGTCCCTGGTTCCTTTACAATCCGAGGAACCTGTACAATTAACCTATCGATTGCGCAGATCGATAGGTTACATCGGCCGACGGTACTAATAATCAGTGTCATGCAATACTAACAATCCCTATTCTATATTCCATCAACTTCAACCTCATTCAATATTTCAATCTCACATTTCATGTTTTCCACAACATAGCTCACCATAATCTCAAACTCAACATCTATCACTCTTTTCTATTTCCATAATTTCTCAAGTCACTGTCTAATACTATACCTATCTATATACCTTCCACAATCATTCCAGAACAATACCAACCACAGCCAGAGTAATATATATGTAGTGTTTCAAATTTCTTTATATGAAAATAATCGTGTTTGAAAGGCACCCGATAGCCTGTTTTGTATAAAAATACCATTTTAAAGATAATATATATATATAGAGGGTGAAAAGGGATTTTACAAAATCCCTAACTAACGTCACCCTCAATGTTATAGCAAGGTAAGAGTGATTACCTGTCGCCCTTAGCACTCTGTTGCCTTTTCCCTTTACTTATCCATGCCTCAAGGAATATATGCAAATCTCATCCTTTCCTATTATTACATCATGTGATAATAGTGGATTAATAATCATTCTAAGGCATAGATTAACTAACGTCTCTCTCGTTTGTATTACTACCCATTCCCCTTTTTTCTTAGTTCAATTCTCTAACCATTTCAATTCATGTTATATGAATTTAATAATCATCATTTCCAATCCAAAGGAATCACGCCATTCAAGTACACTTACAATCATGTAGTTAGTCACATCATATCATTCCACTAAATAAAGTCTAACCAAACAACAACAATGTTTATTATTCATAACCAAGTGACAACTATCCCAAATTCCAAAAGACTTGTTAACTTCAGCAAACAAATAGAAAATTCCACATTTCCTTTGAACATCTTAGAATCAAACTACAAATAACCAAAAGGCTAAGATTTAACAAACTAGTAATCAAAGAAATCAAGTAACAACAACTTAATTCACTTCCAATCCACTTATTTAACTCAAATCTTCTTCTCTCTTTTTTTTTTTAAATCTGACTTTTAGAACACATTTACAACTTATACCCAAGCAATTGACAAACAAGGCTAAAAACATAAACCTCAATCAGTAGATCAAGGAACCATTGAAATGCAGTAAAACTATAGTTGTTACATGTAATATTACAGCATGAAAAGATTTAGGATTCAATAAAAATAAGGTAAAACTTCTTGCTAAAAGTGACATCAAAATTCAGAACCAAGAGAGCATTAATAATCACAGCACAACAGCCATTTTCTCATCCAAAAATAATTTATCCATATTCCACCATCAATTCATCTTTGATTCAATTATGTCAAAATCTCAAAACATAAGAATAACAATCTCTCTCTATATCAATCAAGTCACTATAGCATAACATCAATAATTTCCAAAATCCATCATATACTAGCAAAATACATTAATCCCTTCCTAATTCCATTCAGCTATAGCAATAATACAGACCAAATTTATGTACACATGCCCTCACAAATAGACAACACACACATATAGGTGCATCAATGATCAAAATAGAAGAACAAGGAATCAAACTAATAAAATCAGAGATATAACAAAGGCAAAACCACTTAGAATCCACCCACTTCAAACATTTGAACATCTTAAGATCATGCCCAAAACCAAAGAAAAACCCAATTGAAACCCTAACCCTCAAATCTAACATCCTTTGTTTAACATTGCAAATTTGCCTCTCTTCTAACCCTTAACATCTTACTAAATCAATACTCCAACCAACCCATGGTTATCCAATCATAAACAAGCACCAATAAATCTTTAGAAGTCACCAATGCCCAATTTACTCAATACATTCCTCAATGTCCACATTCTACAATTAATAACTTCCCCAAACCAGAATGCAACGTTCAAACATATATATATATAATCTCACACATACACGCAATCCACATTATATGGTACCATATTCAGCCACATCAATGAGAAAGAAGAAAAATTCCTTTTATATATTCCAAACACAACTTCAATTCGTACAGCAATAGAGATCCCTATTTGCAATCATCATTATATACAATAATCATTCAATTGAATTCACACACAGACCATATATCATTTTTGGCTAAATAAATCCAATTTCTAATATCAGTTCAGCAGTACAGAAAAATCATAAATCTCACTTACAAATTGCAATTTTATTCCTTTCTTCCCTAAGACCAATCAGCCATAACTATTAGGCATGAGAAAAATATGTCAACAGGCATCCATGCAACATTTCAGTAACACCCATGATTAAAATACACAAGTACCACAACTTAACTCTATTTCTTTACTTATGACAGCAGCAGAATAAAATCAGTGAAACCATAGAATTTATGTACCACAACAAACCTCAAAATCATGCTTCAATTATTACTCCTATATAATCAACATACAACTTAACTAACAACTTAACAATCTCAAACAACACAAGTTTAAACACTACTACTGCACCATGTGTAAAACACAATAAAAATGAGAAATCTTAACAAATTCCCAAGACTTAGGGTTTTACCCAACTTCACAAAAACTTCAAATCTAGCTCTTAGACTTTCTCACAAACACCTTCAAAACAACCATAAAATGCAGAACAATATCAAGACAGCCATAAAATGCAACACCACCTGCTAATACCATCAAGAAATCGTCACCCATGAAGTTAATTAGAAGCACCAAAATTTAGGTTTTTTTTGAGGAAATACAATCAAAACTCAAATGAACACTCAAAACTTTCCTAAAACTTCAAAACCAAAACCTAAACATGATTTTTATTGGATTATTCAACCCCAAATAGGAACCCTTTTCGTCCTCCACACTCAACTCGCGAAGGTCAGAAATGAAAGGAGAAGGAACGGAAGAAATAAAACTACCTGAACTCGTTTTTGACCTTCTAGGACTCGCCGAAGCTTTGCCATCGCCGGAAATGGCTTCGTCGCCGTTGTTAGTGGCTAGGCGAAGCAAGAAGCTTGACGGGAGAGGAAGGAGAACGCAAGGGAGATAAAACGGAGACGGGTTTCAATGAGGATGAGGAGGGAAGGAGCGAGACGGACGGCGTCGTTGCCGCCGTCGCCGGTGGCCGTCGCCTTAGAAGGGAGAAGAACGAAGACGAAGAAGAAGAAAGAAAAGGCGACGGAGAGAGAGGGTGAGGGAGCCCGAGAGAGAGAAATGAAAATGAAATGGAAGGAGTAGATGTTTTTATTTATAGTTTAGGGAAAAATTACAATTAACTACCCTAAAGTTTATGCGTAATTATATTTCTAGCCCAGAAGTTTGTATATATTACTATATTTCCTTCTTTCCATCATAATATTATCTACTATCCAAATACTTATTCATGAAAGTTTCTAACTCCAAATAATTATTTTAACTATATTTTTCCTTAAATTCTAAAAATTAAGATTTAATAACAATAAATCTCCATAAATTTCTCCCTAAAACTCAAATCCCTAAATAATACCTCAAAAATTTCCAATTAACTTTAATCAAAATTTGGGGATGTTACAATTTACCCCACCTTTTAGGAATTTTGTCCCCAAAATTCGCTACACATACACCTAACACAAAGAAAATACACAAGTCAACCTTACATTCGTCATATTACCTCTAATAATTTCACTACCACTTAATACATTCCACATCATCCTTCATCATTTATCCTCATTCAATCTGTAGTGATCACCAATACTCATCCCTCATTTCCTAGCTAATCTTCATTTACTAGTCACACTAACCTCAAATTACTTGTTTTAAAATCCAATATAATCAATGTTCACAATATATGTTCACTTATATTCTCCAATTGATCAACCCATTGATTCCCCTCAACATGACTCTAACTTAATATATAGCTAACCATGTCAACTTCCTTATCAAAATCATTTCAAATTGCATTCAATTTCCTATGAATCAATTTAAAACCACTCACTACAATTTCACCTTAAACTCTTCGTCTCAACTAACTTCTTTATCTATTTAGTTTTGTCATAATCACAACATCAAAATTCGTCATTAACTCCAATGGTCCTAACCTTTTAAATAAAATTCTAATAATAACCTATCATAAAATCTCATTGTTTCTCTTATACTTTGAATAAGATTGTCAATTTACATAGATCATTCACCAATAATATATAGCTTCTCTAGTTAAATCCACAACCTAACAGTAATCCATGTCCAATAATCCTCAACTCCATGATCACCATAGTGTATTCACTCCATAATTCCCGAAAAGAACTCAAATCTGACATATTATCCTACATAATTTCCAATTCATATCCAAAGTATTACTACAAGTAATCAGATCACCGTGTACTCCCAAGTAATTCCCTTAATTAACATTAATCCAAAATCATACCACTAACACTAGAATTCTCAATCAAATCATACCAAACTTCAACAATTTAGTAGTTCAAACCTTTATAATTCAAAACTTTATGACACCTAATACAACCGCTTTCAAACTTATAGTCTACTCTCTTGTAATGTTTCGAACAACAATTAGCAAAGGGGAAACATAAGAGACGGAACTTTTCATGTCCCTCTCATTCTCAATCCAAGCAATATTAACTAACTTACTACTCACATGTTTATCCGGCAAAACTAAAATTAAAATGACTTATGTTATCCAGTAATTTCCAAGGTCACACATTACTTTCAGCGCATACATAATAACAATGACAACTGAAGAAGACAAACAACAAACTAACTGGCCAAGTTTTAATTATCAAAGAATCACAATAATCAAAACAAATTGATGTCACAACTTTAGTAGAATTTGAACCAAACAGACGTAAGAAATTTTTGCAGCTTATAACCGCTACAGATTAGAACTAGTATTAGAAGTTAGTATAAAAGCATTAGGTTTAAAATGATTTCATTGCAAAATTCCTTCGATCAAACCACACACCATTAGGTTCTCAATTTTACAACGTGGCACACACATACACATAGGACTAACGAATCACATCTTCCCACATAACTTTATTTATTACATACAATTGACCACCTATGCATTCTTATCATTTAGCACTTCACAATATATAATTCAACACTACTTATGAATACTTTATTCCCATCTTTCAATAACTATACCATAATCACATAATACTTACAGTTAAGTCTTTCTAACAACACATAATTATATAAAAATTCAAACAATAAAACCTTTCACAGAGAAAATGAGAAAAGACAAGAAAGAATAATCAAGAAGATTATCAAGCTCAACATAAAAATTCCACATTTCAAATATGTCAATCATCTTCATTTCCTCCACAAACAACTTACTGGTCATACAACACAAACACCGCCTTCACAAACAATTTATAATCAAATTTTTATCATTTTCATAAAGCAAATTACATTGATTTCAATCATATTTATTCATATTAGTTTCTTCAATAAATTTTAGATTATCAAAACTGCACTGCTTACCATTTAAGCCAGATGCATGCTTCTTAATCAAATGAGTAAGTCTTAATACTTAACTTTAAACATCTCATACGAATTTATCCAAACTAACTCTTATTCATCCAAACTAACTCTTATTCATCCAAACCTAATTAGATTCACAGCTCAAGAGGAAGATTCTTGTCTATCACTACAATGTACAATTTCACCAACAATTAACAACATACCAATTTCCATTCACTTAGTATTAACAGCCAAATTCTTTCAATTACTTATGATTTTCTTGCCAAAAACATTCAATTATCTATAATTAACTACATAAAATTCAACTGATAATCACTTTAAAACAAATAACTTACCGGTATTTCGTTTAGTAATGGTAGGGAGACATCGACTCATGAAGTAATGAAGGGCTACCATCATCTATCTATTATTAAGGGGGCTGCTTCCAATCACTAAATATAGTGAGGAAGCCTCCAGCCACTTAAGATAAATGGGCAACAACCTTTTTCTACTAATGATGATGTAACCGCCAACCATTACTAATTGAAAGATAATCAAAATATAATTTTATAATCCAAAATATAAAAGTGAATATTTTTTAAAACAAACAAATAATTTCAATAAAATTTCGATTAACAAATCAATTCATCAATGAAGCAACAATATCACAATAACTAAACAAATAATAAGCAAAACAAACAACTTTTAATCTCACATTATATTCATTATTAATTGTTATTTTCAATTTCTCTTAGTCCCTTAACCCAATAAGGTATCTCATGATGCCTCGACTATGATTATGGCCGGCACATAACTATACTCGAGACCCCAGAGAAGCATCCTTATTTCGCTATTTTTCCTAAATTCTTATACATATCAACATTATTTCGTTATTCTTTCTATGTTCATCTCAATCTCTCCACAGTACCTATTCAATTTCTCTTATCACTCTCTCCCTACCACGGGATGAGCGATAATCCTCTCAAAAAGGCCAGAGTATCATGCACAGGAGGAAGGGAATACAAACTATGTATATTGCCAATCTATATGCAATGCAACACAGTCCTAGGTTATCGTATACCAAATACTGATAACCAAGTTGTAATATTGTGTTACTAATTACCTAATTAACCAATAATATTTATTTCAATTCATTAAGCTCTAATCTAACTATGATAGAAAAAGGAATTTCCATAATATTAATATCTCTATCATAGTTAGAAAAGATTATTCTAAACCTTTTATAATTTATCCATGATAGGAAAGAATAAACTAATACAACCTGAATACTATCATGGATAATTAATAGCTAACCATGTTAGAAAAGAATCACCTAACATGGTTAGAAAATAAACAACCTAATGTTCAATAATATCAAATACATATAAATATATGCGGAAACGTATGCAGGCCTATACAAATTGGCAATATACAACTCTAAATAAATTATGAAATCTCTACTACCTAATTCCCTTTCCTGTTGCTTGCGCCTGTGCATGAATACCTGCAAAAATGTGAGTAATCGTGGGATGAGACAAAATTGTCCCAGTAATCACCGCTTAACTCACTATAACAGTGAGATGTGCGGTAGTAAGGGCGTCTAAAGGGTACCACATTTAAAACCAATACTATATTTATATATGTCAAGTCTTTCATCCATCATTCAAGTCCCTCCTTCTAAATCAATTCAAATTCATCATCTCTATTTCCCACATATCACTCAAATCCCTCAGTCAATTCCAAATCAACTCAACAGACGAAAATAAACGTGATTGACACTGTGCCCAGTCTCAAATCTGAAAGCATAAAAAGGGAGCACTTTTAAAAAGTGAAAACGTCCCTGGGGAGCACTTTAAAAAGTGAAAACGTCCCTGGGGAGCACTTTTAGAAAGTGAAAACGTCCCTGGTTCCTTTACAATCCGAGGAACCTGTACAATTAACCTATCGATTGCGCAGATCGATAGGTTACATCGGCCGACGGTACTAATAATCAGTGTCATGCAATACTAACAATCCCTATTCTATATTCCATCAACTTCAACCTCATTCAATATTTCAATCTCACATTTCATGTTTTCCACAACATAGCTCACCATAATCTCAAACTCAACATCTATCACTCTTTTCTATTTCCATAATTTCTCAAGTCACTGTCTAATACTATACCTATCTATATACCTTCCACAATCATTCCAGAACAATACCAACCACAGCCAGAGTAATATATATGTAGTGTTTCAAATTTCTTTATATGAAAATAATCGTGTTTGAAAGGCACCCGATAGCCTGTTTTGTATAAAAATACCATTTTAAAGATAATATATATATATAGAGGGTGAAAAGGGATTTTACAAAATCCCTAACTAACGTCACCCTCAATGTTATAGCAAGGTAAGAGTGATTACCTGTCGCCCTTAGCACTCTGTTGCCTTTTCCCTTTACTTATCCATGCCTCAAGGAATATATGCAAATCTCATCCTTTCCTATTATTACATCATGTGATAATAGTGGATTAATAATCATTCTAAGGCATAGATTAACTAACGTCTCTCTCGTTTGTATTACTACCCATTCCCCTTTTTTCTTAGTTCAATTCTCTAACCATTTCAATTCATGTTATATGAATTTAATAATCATCATTTCCAATCCAAAGGAATCACGCCATTCAAGTACACTTACAATCATGTAGTTAGTCACATCATATCATTCCACTAAATAAAGTCTAACCAAACAACAACAATGTTTATTATTCATAACCAAGTGACAACTATCCCAAATTCCAAAAGACTTGTTAACTTCAGCAAACAAATAGAAAATTCCACATTTCCTTTGAACATCTTAGAATCAAACTACAAATAACCAAAAGGCTAAGATTTAACAAACTAGTAATCAAAGAAATCAAGTAACAACAACTTAATTCACTTCCAATCCACTTATTTAACTCAAATCTTCTTCTCTCTTTTTTTTTTAAATCTGACTTTTAGAACACATTTACAACTTATACCCAAGCAATTGACAAACAAGGCTAAAAACATAAACCTCAATCAGTAGATCAAGGAACCATTGAAATGCAGTAAAACTATAGTTGTTACATGTAATATTACAGCATGAAAAGATTTAGGATTCAATAAAAATAAGGTAAAACTTCTTGCTAAAAGTGACATCAAAATTCAGAACCAAGAGAGCATTAATAATCACAGCACAACAGCCATTTTCTCATCCAAAAATAATTTATCCATATTCCACCATCAATTCATCTTTGATTCAATTATGTCAAAATCTCAAAACATAAGAATAACAATCTCTCTCTATATCAATCAAGTCACTATAGCATAACATCAATAATTTCCAAAATCCATCATATACTAGCAAAATACATTAATCCCTTCCTAATTCCATTCAGCTATAGCAATAATACAGACCAAATTTATGTACACATGCCCTCACAAATAGACAACACACACATATAGGTGCATCAATGATCAAAATAGAAGAACAAGGAATCAAACTAATAAAATCAGAGATATAACAAAGGCAAAACCACTTAGAATCCACCCACTTCAAACATTTGAACATCTTAAGATCATGCCCAAAACCAAAGAAAAACCCAATTGAAACCCTAACCCTCAAATCTAACATCCTTTGTTTAACATTGCAAATTTGCCTCTCTTCTAACCCTTAACATCTTACTAAATCAATACTCCAACCAACCCATGGTTATCCAATCATAAACAAGCACCAATAAATCTTTAGAAGTCACCAATGCCCAATTTACTCAATACATTCCTCAATGTCCACATTCTACAATTAATAACTTCCCCAAACCAGAATGCAACGTTCAAACATATATATATATAATCTCACACATACACGCAATCCACATTATATGGTACCATATTCAGCCACATCAATGAGAAAGAAGAAAAATTCCTTTTATATATTCCAAACACAACTTCAATTCGTACAGCAATAGAGATCCCTATTTGCAATCATCATTATATACAATAATCATTCAATTGAATTCACACACAGACCATATATCATTTTTGGCTAAATAAATCCAATTTCTAATATCAGTTCAGCAGTACAGAAAAATCATAAATCTCACTTACAAATTGCAATTTTATTCCTTTCTTCCCTAAGACCAATCAGCCATAACTATTAGGCATGAGAAAAATATGTCAACAGGCATCCATGCAACATTTCAGTAACACCCATGATTAAAATACACAAGTACCACAACTTAACTCTATTTCTTTACTTATGACAGCAGCAGAATAAAATCAGTGAAACCATAGAATTTATGTACCACAACAAACCTCAAAATCATGCTTCAATTATTACTCCTATATAATCAACATACAACTTAACTAACAACTTAACAATCTCAAACAACACAAGTTTAAACACTACTACTGCACCATGTGTAAAACACAATAAAAATGAGAAATCTTAACAAATTCCCAAGACTTAGGGTTTTACCCAACTTCACAAAAACTTCAAATCTAGCTCTTAGACTTTCTCACAAACACCTTCAAAACAACCATAAAATGCAGAACAATATCAAGACAGCCATAAAATGCAACACCACCTGCTAATACCATCAAGAAATCGTCACCCATGAAGTTAATTAGAAGCACCAAAATTTAGGTTTTTTTTGAGGAAATACAATCAAAACTCAAATGAACACTCAAAACTTTCCTAAAACTTCAAAACCAAAACCTAAACATGATTTTTATTGGATTATTCAACCCCAAATAGGAACCCTTTTCGTCCTCCACACTCAACTCGCGAAGGTCAGAAATGAAAGGAGAAGGAACGGAAGAAATAAAACTACCTGAACTCGTTTTTGACCTTCTAGGACTCGCCGAAGCTTTGCCATCGCCGGAAATGGCTTCGTCGCCGTTGTTAGTGGCTAGGCGAAGCAAGAAGCTTGACGGGAGAGGAAGGAGAACGCAAGGGAGATAAAACGGAGACGGGTTTCAATGAGGATGAGGAGGGAAGGAGCGAGACGGACGGCGTCGTTGCCGCCGTCGCCGGTGGCCGTCGCCTTAGAAGGGAGAAGAACGAAGACGAAGAAGAAGAAAGAAAAGGCGACGGAGAGAGAGGGTGAGGGAGCCCGAGAGAGAGAAATGAAAATGAAATGGAAGGAGTTGATGTTTTTATTTATAGTTTAGGGAAAAATTACAATTAACTACCCTAAAGTTTATGCGTAATTATATTTCTAGCCCAGAAGTTTGTATATATTACTATATTTCCTTCTTTCCATCATAATATTATCTACTATCCAAATACTTATTCATGAAAGTTTCTAACTCCAAATAATTATTTTAACTATATTTTTCCTTAAATTCTAAAAATTAAGATTTAATAACAATAAATCTCCATAAATTTCTCCCTAAAACTCAAATCCCTAAATAATACCTCAAAAATTTCCAATTAACTTTAATCAAAATTTGGGGATGTTACATATGGAATTCAAACTTTCAAAAGGATAATTAAGGAATTAGATAATTGTTAATTGGTACTCCCTCTGGTCCCTAATATAAGAGCCAAAATTTGAATGGTTTTTCCTACTTTGCCCCTAACTCTCTTTCATATTAATTAATGCTTTTGTATTTCTCTCTCTCTTAAAAGTATCATAATAAATATGGGCAATATTGGAAAAAGAGCATTAACTACAGATATTCAACTAGCATTCACATGTTTTCTTAAGAAGCGTTTTTTTGGCGGCTAGCTCTTATATTAGGGACTGGAGGGAGTATGTTCTAGTTGTTAATATCTATGTTTCAATTGTTAATTTTTCTATTTAGAAATTTGAGTTTTTTACTTGTTCTTTTGGAAGTTTGAGTTCCTTACTTGTCCTTTTGGATATTTGAATGTATTTATTTGTCGTTTTGCCAACTTTTTACCACAACAATATTTATAATTTTCTCTAGCTATATATAAGAGACTTAGGTAGAGAGAATGTTGCATTGAGAATGTGGTTAGGATTGGGACTGAGAGGTAAGGTAATAATAAGGGAATATTTTATTGGAATTACAGCACTAGCTTTAATTTATAATCAAACTTAAGTCATAAAAAGACTATAAAATGACTCTAAATCTATTTGACTCATCTCTCTCACGTTCACCCATCCGTTTTGACCATCTCCAAAAGATTTTGATTTTGAGAGGTCCAAGATGGGGACAGTATATATGAAAATGAAAGAAAATAAATTAATTATTATGATTTTAATGAATGAATTATTATTTTTTGCCAATTGAATTAACTAGGGTAAAGAATGAACACAGCAGAATTGAAGTCACATTAGTATCAACAAGTGTATGTTGTTCATTATATATACTTAGCAGTATGGCTGCCTTGCGTGCTGTTTTATGTTTTCGAGTTTATGAAGATAGATATACTGTTATGTCTACTATTATTTGGAGATGGAGATTGATTTTTTTTTTGTTTTTTCTGGAGATGGAGATGAATGGTTATGGAGAATGTGAGTGATTGTAAATTGTGTCATCAAGTAAATTTTTAGGAGGTAATTTGGTCAACAAATTTTCAATCCCAACATTGAAATTGTAAAATACCAGGTGGAGGTAGGTTTACTCATTCTCACGTGTATCAATATTCAACCCCAAGGTATCTCCATAAGGGAAATTTGCATTCTAATCCCTGGGAAGGGAAATTATTACTGGAAGGTCCCTACACATTCCAAAATGATTATCAAGTCCCTTGGGCCTTTCCTGCAATTATTTGCTTATGTGCAATGACCATTTTGCCCTTATGAAAGCATAAAAACTTAAAACATGCACAAGATAAAATTCACATGGGATAGGAGGGACTAGTCAGGGACTTGCTACCGCGGGTGTGCCTACTTGCTACCATAGGCTTAAGGACTTGCTACGGAGACGTTAAGTGACCAACATTCCCTCCCAAGTGTCATTCATATCTGAGGGCCCTTTAATTTATCCAGTGACCACTTTTTGTTATTCCCCCGATATGTGCCACACCATGTTTTTCAAAAACCATTTTATTCACATGGGATGGGAGGGACTAGTCAGGGACTTGCTACCGCGGGTGTGCCTACTTGCTACCGCAGGCTTGGGGACTTGCTACTGTAGTAATATATCAGCAAAACACTCTACTAGTCAGGGACTAGTCAAGTATTTCCTAGTGCAGATGTTCTCCGTAAAACACTTTACAAGTATAGCTTTGCCCACAACTTTGCACTGGGAAATACTTGTAGAGTGTTTTGCTGATCTGTTACTACAGTAGCAAGTCCCCAAGCCTGCGGTAGCAAGTAGGCACACCCGCGGTAGCAAGTCCCTGACTAGTCCCTCCCATCCCATGTGAATAAAATGGTTTTTGAAAAACATGGTGTGGCACATATCGGGGGAATAACAAAAAGTGGTCACTGGCTAAATTAAAGGGCCCTCAGATATGAATGACACTTGGGAGGGAATGTTGGTCACTTAACGTCTCAGTAGCAAGTCCCTAAGCCTGCGGTAGCAAGTAGGCACACCTGCGGTAGCAAGTCCCTGACTAGTCCCTCTTATCCCATGTGAATTTTATCTTGTGCATGTTTTGGGTTTTTATGCTTTCATAAGGGCAAAATGGTCATTGCACATAAGAAAATAATTGCAGGAAAGGCCCAATGGACTTGATAATCATTTTGGAATGTGTAGGGACCTTCCAGTAATAATTTCCCTTCCCAGGGACTAGAATGCAAATTTCCCCATAATTACCACATACAAAACAATATAAAATGCTCATTCCTTGATTCATTCCAATCCCTCACCTCATTATTACATATCAAACATTAACTGGTTAAGTGGTTTATTGATTTGCTGAAATGTTCTCTTTAAACAATTTCTAAATTGATTTGCTCATACTTTTTTGTCTAAACTATGTTATTTGTCTTATAAACTAGCACATAGTGTAATAATGTATAATATATGTTATTAATATCTCCCAAAAAATCAAGAATATCTTTTATTTATATATAGACATAGTAGTTATTAATTTGTTTCTGAACTAGAGGAACTAGCTAAGGAATAGATAAATAAGTGATACAATAATGTTAGGATCATTATAATGGGATAGAGTCCATTTACCCCATAACTAACAACTAGATGGTATACCCCTGGCAATGCTCAGATAGCATTGATTCTTAAGGGGTAAACTGTACTTAATATAGAAGGGGAGACATTAGCTATAGTTAATTTATGCATGGTAAGAAAGAGTAGTGAAGTTGCAAATTTCCAAGGTAAATGAATGCACATATAATTGGAAGGCAGGTGGTTAATAAGCAAACAGAAGGAAAACAAAACCTATACATTGATATGCTAAAGGAAAGACAAAGTACAATGGAAAATGGTAGATTAAACCTAACATTCCAAAAAATTTCTATTAAAGCGAGTTGAAGACAAAGTAAAAAAAAATGCATCAAATGATGAAAGAATATAAGGGTGAATTCTTATATTTCGAAAAAATTATTTAAATTTCGGGCTCTTATATTACGGATCGGAGGGAGTACTACTCTTTGATGATAACGATAACAATAATACGCTCTTTGTCCTTAAATATAATGTGAAAACAACCACTTTGTTTTATTAGAAAAAACTATTAAAAATAGATAAAATATTTATTTGTCTCAAATATATTTAATTTTCCAACTTTATCTCTATTGATAAGATAAGATGTGTGGGCAAAATAAGGATAGAGTGTTTAGCAAAAAAGAGAAAGAACAAAAACCTAATTGCAATATGTAAAGTCAGCAAAGGGCAAAATTGTAAAAAATATATCAAATTGTGATGGACATGAAGAGAGAGGCCAATCATAATTTTTTTTAAAAAAAAGACTATTTTTTTTAAAAAAATATTGTAATTAATTTTAGAATTTATATTTGAAATTTCCTATATATATATATATATAATTATATAAAGGGATAATAATATAATAATAATAAAGCATTTTAAAAGGGATGGTACTGTTAAATGAACAGTACCTTTCCCACTTCTTTTAGATATATAGGATGAAGTTACAACGGTTATCCAAAAGTTTTTTTAATGAGCATTTTTCTCACAAGTGATAAAAAACAAATTTGAACTAACACTTGTTTTTAAATATGAAATTCTAAATTAAATATGAACTACCTTTCCCAAATAATGCATGGATATTTTAAGATGAATTTCATTAATTTATTAATTAAATATCCAATCATATTTAAAATCAAGTGTCACATCATTATAATTAGTAGAGTTTGTCCATGTAGGACAATTTAACAAAGTTGAGGGACTAACTGTATTAACACTGCAAACTTGAAAAACCAAAAACACGGGTTTTAAACTTGAGGGACCAAAAGCAAACTTGGGTGAAACTTGAGGGACCAAAAGCATCGATTTTGAACTTGAGGGATCAAAAGAAAACTTGGGTGAAACTTGAGGGACCAAATGTTATGTTAACCCATTGAAAATTGACGTTGACCATTTAAACAGAAAGGGAATGGACCACATTGTTATGTCTTAATTTCTTTCAAATAACTACTCCCTTTGTTCACAAATATAAGATCTATTTAGAAAGGTGAGTTTTTCCATAAATATAAGACCATTTCTAAATTTTATAATTTTCCCTAAATTATTTCTATTGATGGCTCATCAATGATAAACAAGAAGAGGAGATGGTAAGAATTATAAATGTTGATGGTCGGGTGTGTTGATAGTATGATGTGATTTTAACTAAATTAACTAACTTCTCTAATGCCATTAAAATGAAGTATTAGGGTTAAATATTATTTTAGTCAATGAAGAACTACACATGTATCAATTGACACGATTAACAATATAAAACTACTAATGATAACGAACAATTAAAAAGTATCATGTTTGCTAACTTTGTCAAATTTTGTTGTAGACAATGACTTATATTCACATGGCTACTATCTAATGACATTTAGTAAAAAATTGACTGTTGATTTAACCGGTTCAAAATCGCCTTGGGGTTAAATGCAAGTTTATTAATAAAACCAAGGATTGCAACACAGTGGCGCAACCTCGAGTCGTCTCTCTTGAGGAGTCTTGTAACTGCCCTAAGATGAACTAAATGCAAATTAAAATTGACAAAGGAAAGGGGTTTGTTTAGTCTTTGAAATTAACTATTTAAACTAGTAAGAAAATGTAAGTGCTTGTTTTTTGTGTTTTTCAAATTAAAGTGTGAAGGTTTAAAAATTTGAGAGTGCAAAACTATACATTGTAAACTAAAATGGAGCAAATTTAACCTTGCCGTCCAATAGTGTTAAGTTTGACCTTTAGTTGATTGGGAAGACTGATGTGGTTTAATGTTGTGGCATTACATAACATTAGGTGGCATCAATTCAGAGGCGGAACCCACATTTAATAATAAAAAACTCCCCCAACTCCACCACCGGTACTACCAACTACTAACTTTGAATTGGTGGTAGAAGACGAAGCCCCCGCCATGGAAGTAGCTAGAGGATGAGGAGCAGTTCCTTGTTGGAGGGAGATGTTGAGGGCTGGGTTCAAGGGTGCGTCCTTCCACACACAGCGGGAGTATCCTTCAGTGGGTGTGGAAGATGGCGGAACCATGGAGAGCGGCCTCAGTCTGGTGAGAGGGACGATGGGGGAAGTGGTGGGGAAAACGAAGGAGGAGAGGAGGAGTTTAGATGTTGCTGACTGTATGTCATGTCATTTGATCAGGGTAGGGCAATACGTGTAAAATAATGTCAGTTTCCTTTGTCTAATGAAGAGGTTAAATTTGCCATATTTTGGTTTACCATGTATAGTTTTGCACCTTCAAATGTAACAGGATTATGAGTGCATCTTTTGAAATTTGCGATGACTATATTTGCACCTTTGCCCTTAGAAAATCCCAAAACAACCACTAAGGGTCCTCTAGCACTAATTAATAGCTAATCAAGCAATTGCTTGAAACTAGCCATCACTTAGGGTTAGAGTTAAGTACTACTTGATGTATATGGAAAACAAGTTTGAAAATCAATTTCCTCTTGAGAATGTGCAACCACAACACCTCAACTGAAACTTTAACTACACAAACCAAGTAATCACTTAAGTAAGCATGGTATCATGAATCAACATAGGAAATAAAACATACATAACATTGATAATCAAATATGTTGTTCAACACAAGAATATCAATCCAACATAACTAGAAAGATATAGTAATGTGTTTATGATACAAATACATAAGAGAGAGTGAAACCACAACTATCAAGTACAAAGTATAGAGCATATAACAAGAGAAACTCAACTATGAAGTCTATTGAACCAATTGGCCATCTTCACACTAGAGCATCAAGAACTTAGCCTCTCATGGAAGGAGTAGAGGAATTTCATCCAAAATCTACCCAACAAGTGATTTTCATGATAAGGGATGAATAGGAGAAGAAGGTTGGTGAAAATGGAAGAGGAGATGGAGATGATGGAGAAAATATGGAAGATTTGAGGTGAAATGTCATGAAAATGGAAGAGGAATGAGTGATTTTGAGTGAACCCATAGTCACCTTATTTTCGCACAAATGAGGCTTGGAAATAGTTTGGGGGATTATAGGATGTTTTTATAGGCTCAAGAAACCTAAAAATCGCGTCAGAATTTTTGCTGATATGAGAAGTTCTCCGTGGGTTCGCCAAGGACAACCCACGGCCAAGCCAAAACGATTCTGCCAATTTTAGGCGCTATTTGACGTGGGTTGCCCATGGTTAACCCGTGCCCAACGTTCCAGCTTTCTTCTTATTGTAAGTTTTCTCCTTGTGCTTGATTAGCCTTAAAAGTCGCATAGGCTTATCAAAATAAAATCAATACTCAATTTCACTAAGTGTGTAGTGGTGAGTATAGGTCTTCTCACAATTTTGGTTTAATTCCTTGTCTAGCCTATGCTTATGCCACACAAATTAATAGGATGAGTAGTGTTGAGTTTCAATTCACAAAGTACAACTAGAATGCTACAAATATAAAGATAGCCGAAAATAAAAGTGTAGAAATCAAGAGATTGAACCTCCTCCTTCAAATCTCAATTGTGCAAACTTGATTTATAGGTCTTGTATGCTAATTTCCTCTTAATATAACTTGCTTAAATCGGCCTAGGTATCTTAAATCTAAGATCCTAAGCTAATTTAAACAAGTTAATCAAGAAACCCTAACTTCATTCTCATATACTTCCATAGGTAAGATAGAACCTAAAACTAGATTCTAATTATATGATTCACTTTAAGAAACAACTAAAATGTAAACACATATAATTGTTCTCATAAAGCTACACAATGTATATACCTAACATACATGAAAATGAAGATCTAGGATCTAGGTTTACAATCATGTGGATGAATAGAAATCTCTACCTAAGAATTCTATCCTCAAATATCTAAAGACTTAGAAGAAGAGAGGATTTACATGATTACAAGATTACAAACCTAGAACAAGAAATCATCATACAAGACCGATTTGGTGTTACATTGCACAATCTTGACTTGAAGGAAGGAGAGGAGGATCTAGCCGCTCATAGTGATGGAGAAATGGAGGAGAAATGGTGAAGATGAAGCCATCTCAAGGTGAAAAAGATGAAGAACAGCTCGGCCAAAATGAAGAACAAGAGAGAAAGTTGAGAGAAAAGTGAAGTTGGAGAGAGAAAATGATGTGTAGAATGTGTGGGTAATGTGACATTTGAGCTTTTATATGTGTGTTTAACTTTGGGATTGTAAAGTACCTCCTACTAAAGTAAAACTTAACCTTAACCTAAACCAATTGCTAAACAAATTAATCCAAATAATGGAGACTAACCATGTTAGTAAAAGATTCACATAACATGGTTAGCAAAGAATTTCTCTATAATTAAGAGATTACATATCTAACTATGTTAGAAAAGAGAATCCCCTAACATAGTTAGCAAAAGAATCACCTAATGAATCACACAATCAATATCATAACCTAAATCTAAAAATAAACCATATTAGAGCGGGGCCCATCTAATATGATTGCACACATAAGAAAACATAAAACACTCCGTATATCCACCATCTACCACATCAACATATTAGGAAAACCGAGTTTCCTATATACATTCATTCCAGTTCTCATCACCTGGAAAACAGAATATACATCAACCAAGCTTGACATATTAGTCAAGGTAGTTCCTGAACTATCACAGTAGCAGGAACAACACTATATAACAACCAAAACAGTACATTAAGTTACATTACAAGTCATACAGTTCACATATACAATAAAACTCACTCAAAACAACATTCATATATGCAGAAGCTGGTGCAGCCTAGTGAAATGGCGATATACGACCCTAACAAGGTCACCTCTGGCCTACTTACTATAGCAGTATGGGCCAGACGGCCCCTTCCCCTTCCTCTGCGCCTCCCCCTGGGCATGATCACCTGTAAAAATAAAAGGAATGGGGTGAGACAAAACAATGTCTCAGTAATCACAACGTAACTCACTGTGACACTCAGAAGTGGGGTAGTGGAGTGTCTACAGGGTACCACAGTTCAAAACCTGCATACAGCACATAACATTTACAAATATATAGATATATATCTCCAGAATTGATGCATCCATCTCTCAATAGACAAAAATAAACATGATTGACACTGTGCCCAGTCTCAAGTCTGAAAGCATGAAAAAGGGAGCACTTTAAATAGTGAAAACGTCCCTGAAAAAGGGAGCACTATAAAAAGTGTACACATCCCTGGTTCCTTTACAATTCAAGGAACCTGTACTATTAACCTTTCGATTTGCGCAAATCGATAGGTTACATCGGCTGACGGTACTAATAACCAGTGTCATGCAACATACAAAAGATTATATATAAATATGAATTTATATAAAGTACAGTTCAGTTGAAAGGTACCCTATAGCCCACGTTTAAATATAACATAATCTGAATTCATTTTATTTATATATATAAATATGTAGAAGAGGATGTCAGAAAATCCTCAACTACCATCACCCTCAGTATCACAGTCAGTTAAGCGTGATTACCTGTCCAAGCTCAAAAACAGCAATATATATCCTCAGTTATTGCATTCTGCGAGCTCCACTCAAACCACCATCGTTCACAATCACACAATGCGCTGCTGATGGTCAAGACACACAAAATTAGTGATTTTGACCACCCATTCAAACTAATTCAAAAATAATTTTTGAAGTGATACATTACTTCAAACATCCATACTCTTTCATATACTCTTATACCTCACAATTCCCTTAACAATTTATTTGGAATTACTTAAGTACTAACTTCACTATTTCTCAAAACCAACCCACCATGTTAACCTCCATTAAGACAACGCTTTCATATTAATTTGGCCGATCAAAGTGACCTCCACAACTCACAAACTTTCACCATCTCCCCCCGTACATACCATTCTTAACCAAATTCTTCTTTAATCCTACACTTTAATTCCCAACTCCTTCTCAAACACAATTTCAAACGATTTCACTACTCCAACACCTTCATATTACCTACACTAACATTTCTTAAACTCCAATTTAATTCATATTGTCCACAAAATTGTCATTTACTTTAAAGAAACCAAAAATGCCACCAAATTTTGCAAAACAAACACCAACCACCAAACCAATATATTACTATCAAATTTACCACTCAAGGTGGCTTCCCAAATTCACCAACTTACTACCAAACTCCAAACTTTCTTTTACATAATCAAATTTTCTTTCAATCAACACTTAACTTCTAAATTTCTTTCTAAACACCAATCAAACCAAAACTAACATTCCAACATCCTCATATAACTTTAACAAACCTTATCTAACCACCAATTTATTCAAATCAACCTTCATTAACCAAACCCCAATTCAAAGAGCCAATACCAACTCAATAAAATTTTCCAATTGCTTCACTTCTTCCAAAATTCCAATTTCTCCCAAGAATACCCAAATTCCATATCCTAATTTCAGTATTAAGACATTAATGGTCTAAAAATTCCAATATACTCCAAAACCCTAACTCCAAATAGGCAATTCTATCCAAAAATTCCAAAATCCAAAGGTGAAGATGCTTACTTAGTTTTCAAGGTGCAAAAGAGGATACCACCACCGTCGGCCGCCGCCTAGCACGCCGGAAAACAACTCCAAGCCGCCGGAAAAACTGGAAGACAAGGAGTATGAAGGAATAAAGAGGTGGAGTTGAAAGGGAAGACATAACTTGTAAAAACCCAAAGAAAATACCCTCTTACCCTTTACCACCGTCGGCCGCCGGAAAAGATAAAGGACTCGCCGGAAAAATATCCCCAAGCCGTCGGCCGAACTGGAAAAGGAAAGAGGAGTTGAGAAAATTGTGTTGTGAAGTTGAAGAAGGAAGAACAACATGAGAATCACAAGAAAAATCAAACCTTTCCCCTCACTAGCCGCTCACGTCGCCGGAACGCCAAGGCCGCCACCAGAACCCACCGCCGGCCACCCTCCGTACTCAACTTTAACGGGCCCGAGGAAGAGAGAAGAAAAGCAAATGAAAAGGATGAAGCTTTATGAACTTAAGAAGCTAAATGGATGCTTGTGGGTGTGAAGAAAAACAAGCAAAATGGTAAGGGGAGGGGACGGCTCGAACGCGCAGAGAAAATGAGGAAGAAGAAGAAGATCCGATGGTTTTTAAGTCAAAAAGGGGGGCTGGGGCGTGTTTGGTTGATGGAAATAAGGGTGATTTTGGTTATTTAAAGCCCAAACTTGCTATAGTGTACTCATTTTGATTTAAAACCACTTAAACCAGCCTCCAATCTTCTTAAACTTCAAAATATTTTCAGCTCTACCACTCCCTCATATTTCAAACTTTTCATTTCATTAGTAATTTTATGCATATTAATTACTCAAAATTTCCAAAATATTCCCAAAAATCACCAAAAATTCCTAAAAATTCCCAAAATTCCTAATTTCTCCATTTATCATTTCCAAAACACTCTTTAATCCTGTATTAAATTTTCAGGATGTTACAGGGATTATCACCCAAATTAAATGTAAATCAACCTCAAATGCAAGGTAAATATGTGTTTAATGGAGGGTTAGGCCGAAATTGTGTGAGGAAATGTGAGGGAAAGTGATGAAATGTGAAGGAGGTAAAATGAGGGTAAAATGGTAAATGTGAGTGGTAAATGAGTTTAAGTGAGATAAATGAGTGGTCCAAAAGCTTCCACCTCATTCATTCCTTTATGTTCTTCATTCTCTTTCCAATGGTACCCTTCATAAAGCTTTTGGCCTTGAAATTCAAATTGTGTCTCCAAATTAGCCCACTTGGGACCCCCTACAAATAAAATAGCACCACATAGTCAAAATGACCAAAATACCCTTTGTTTCTTAAAATGCAAGTAATAAGGCTAATATTCTCCAATTAACACATATAAGCATGCGCATATTAATACACCAATAATGATCAAATAAAGCAATTAAATCTCACTAATTAAGCTCAATCGCACATGCTTAAACATATAAAATTAGGTCCAATCAGTGCTTTGCTTCCATGATCTCATTGGCTTCTCTTTGAGTGTTTTCTCCCATTAACCCACAAGAGATTAAGACTTGAAGTAGCATCACAAATTTGTTCAAAAGATGAATGACAATAATCAAGTTAAATATGACAAAATTTCCCTTCACTAGAACAAATTCCAACAACTTGTGTAAAAGTTAGAATCTATTCTAATTAGGTGCTGTTATCATCAAAACATGCATTAATTCAATGAATTTGACCATTAAAATATATGCAAAAGTATGGTGCAATCAATTGTGCTAGCCAAAATAGTATTTTTAATTGTTCTTTGGCATGTAGTGTATAGTTTTTATTGTTTATTGTGTTAATTGTTACTTGGATAATTGTTCATTGACCAAAATGATATTTAACCTTCTACTTAATAATCTAATTTGGTGACATTAAATAAGTTAGTTAATTTAGTTAAAATCACATTATACTATCAACACACCTACCATCACATTTATTATTCTTACCATCTTCTCTTCTTGTTCATCATCGATGAGCATTAATAGAAATGATTCCGAAAAAAAGTTGATAAAATTTAGAAAGGAATTTTATATTGAGGAAAAAAACTCACCTCACCAAATAGATATTTTATTAAGTAATGGAGGGTGTAGTTATATAAAAGTAATCAAAACATAGCAATCACGACCATTCTATTTCTCTTTAAATTTGTTAATGGTTTTACATCAATTTTCAAACAATTAGTGCAAAGTTGTTCTTTTTCAATACTTCAAGTAAAAAATCTCATTGAAAAACTTCTCGATGACCATTGTAACTTTATGATTACTTCTTGGGTAAAGTCGACTTTATCCCATTATAATGATCCTTACATTGTTGTATCACTTTTTTATCTATTAATAGCTACTTCCTCTAGTTAAAACAAAAATTAATAACTGCTTTCTCTATTCATTACTTTAGGATACCAAATACTACTAAAAATCTACAGTTTAACTCAAAATAAAAAATAAAATCAATCAAAGAGTAAATGAGATGAGAGTAAACTCTATTGTTTTCACTAATGAGCATATGAACATGTAAGGTGGTTGAGAATAATACATAGACTCTGTGATTTGGCCTGGTCACCAGTTTTCTTTTTTTTTTTTCCATTTTATTTGTAAAAGGAGCATGCACTATAGGAATTAATGCTATAAGTAAGATTGAATATATTACCTCTCATGTAACATCCCAAATTTTAAATTAGGAATAAATGAGAATTAATTAAGGTATTTGGATGCCATTATTAAATTAATAGGTGTTGTAAATATGTAAATGATGATAAGTATATTTTTATGAAAATAATATACCTATTTTCCTTGGAAATTAAAGAAAAGTAATTAGAGATTGAGTTGTAAATTGAAACTTACATGAAAAATGCTCTAGGGTATAAAAATATACTATGATGGGAGGAAATATGAGTTGGTAGCTTCAAATTTATTTGAAGAAGGAATGTAAAATGGGAAGAGTAAATAAATAAAGACTGAAGGGCAATTGTGTAATCTACCTATTAAAAACCCTAACTATCACACTTCCTCTTCCCCACCCCTCCTCATTTTTCGCCGACAACACCCTCCTCCCCCTACCTCCTTCCATTTTTCTTTCTCCTCTCCGCCCAAACGACGTCCTTCATCGCCACGAGCGGCGGCGGCGCTGTCCGCCTCCATCTCCCTCAACCTCGCTGAAACTCGTCCCTCTTTCACCTTCCCTTTCCATCTTCGGTTTCATCCCTCCCAGCTTATAATTTTTCTTGTTGTCCTCACCCTTTTTGACGTTTCCCTTCGTTTCCGGCGAGCCCACAGTGGTTAATGACGGGAATAGGCTATTCCCAAGAGATTCACGGCGGATTTGAAAACCTTTTGACATACAAGTGCATAGTTGAGTTTGGGAAAGGATGCGATTCACATATATCCTTCGAGGCTTGGTAAAAGAAAGGTAAGGAAGAACATCAGAGTACTAAGGGCGACAGTTAATCACTCTTACCTTACTATAACATTGAGGGTGACGTTAGTAGGGGATTTTCAAAATCCTTTCTCACCCTCTATATATATAAATTATATTGGAAAAATTATTTTCATACAAAATAGGCTATCGGGTGCCTTTCAAACAAGATTATATTTGTACAAAAGATTTTGATACATTATATACTATTATTCTGGTTGGTGATGTATGTTTTGGATAGGATATGAGGGACATAGGTAGTAATGAGTAGGGGTTGAGAGTTGTTCTGGGTATTCTGGCAGGAATGTTGAGAATTGTGTGGAAGGAAATGATGAGATGTTGGATTTGATTTATTGGAAAGCAAATTGATAGATAATATTGAATGGTGAGGTTGAGAAACTGTAGAATATTGTGAGCATTGCATGACACTGAGATATATTTGTACCATCGCGCGATGATAACTGTCGATTGGCCAATCGACAGTTATTTGTACTAATGATCGTTTTCGGATTGATTAGACCGGGGATCATAGGTCGACTTATTGAGAGAAAGTGACCTACGGTTGTTTGGCAGTGGAGAGCCCAACCGTTCCCGTTCTGCAATGGAAACAGAACTGGAGTTCCCTCTCTGGAGATTGCCAGAGAGGGAAATTTGTCTCCTCCTTGTAGAGAGAGGCACAGTGTCAAATCATATAGTGAAGATTGGATGCTGGAGATAAATGCCCCTTGATGACACGATGCATCTATAGGTGAGTGTGAGAGTTGGAGCAGTAGTATTCATGAATTGGAGATAGAGATGATGAGATATTTGTTGGGAAGTGACAGAGATTGAATGATGTTTGGGAGAAGATTTGAAATATATGTATTATTGATTTTTAAACTGTGGTACCCTTTAGACGCCCTCACTACCGCACATCTCACTCTTATAGTGAGTTAAGCGGTGATTACTGAGACAAATTGTCTCATCCCACGATTACTGACATTTTTGCAGGTATTCATGCACATGCGCAAGCATCAGGAAAGGGAATTAGGTTGTAGAGGTTATTTAATTTGTGTAGAAATGTATATTGCCAATTTATAGGTCTGCATTCGCTTCCGCATGTATATATATATCTATTTATTTTTAATATCAATTAGTTTTGTTTATTAACCATGTTAGACAAATCCTTTCTAACATGGTTATCAATAAATTATCCATGATAGTAGCTGTGTTGTATTAGTTTATTCTTTTCTATCATGAATAATATTTAATCATTAGGAAATTCCTTTTCTAACTATGATAGGTCATTGATATTATGGAAATTCTTTTTCTATCATAGTTAGTAAAGAGGTTATTAGATCTAAAATGGATATTATTGGTTAACTAAGTAATTAGTAACTAATTGTAACAACTTGGTTATCAGTATTTGGTATACGATAACCCTGGACTGTGCTGCATTGCATATAGATTGACAATATACATACTTTGTGTTCCCTTCCTTATGTGCATGAATATCTGCCCTTTGAGAGGAATATCGCTCATCCCGTGGTGGGGAGAGAGTGATAAGAGCAAATGAATAGGTATTGTGGAGAGATTGAGAAGAATATAAGAAGAATAATGAAATAAGCAAGATATTGATAAGAATTTTATAAGAATGACGAAATAAGGATGCTTCTCTGGGGTTTCGATTATAATTATGAGTCGACCATAATCATAGTCGAGGCATCATGAGATACCTTATTGGGTTGAGGGATTAAGGAAATTGGAAATAACAATTGATAATGAATACGATGTGGAATAAGAAATGATTAACCTTGTTTTGTTTGTTAAATTATTGATTTATTGATGATTGGACTTGTGTTGTTTGATTGTTTTAATTGAAATCCTATTGCAATTATGGTTTGTTTGGCTATTGTGTGTGTTATTCAAAATGTTCAAATTATTTATATTATTTGTTTTATTCTGTTGATAAGTGATGGATTTGTTAATTAATGAGTAGTCATTGTTATTTGATCTAATTAAATTTGATCATACTCTTATTACATAATTGTTATTTTATTATATATTCTTAATCTTAATCTGTATTTTTATTATTTATTAATTATTAATTAGTAAAGTAATGGTTGGAGGTCACATCACCATTAGTAGTGAAAGGTTGTTGCCCATTTATATTAAGTGGTTGGAGGCTTCCTCACTATATTTAGTGATTGGAAGCAGCCCCCCTTAATAATAGATGTTGGTAGCCCTTGCTACCTCATGAGTGGATGTTTCCCGAAAGGTAAGTTGGTTGTTTAAAAGTGATTATTAATTGAATTTTATGTAGCTAATAGTAGAAAATTGAAAAGTTTTGCAAGTCAATAATATGTAACTAAAGGAATTTGGCTATTAATCTCTGTGGATGGGAAACTTATCGTCGAAAGTGTCGGTGAAATTGTAAATTGTTGTTATAGATGTGAATCGATTTCAGTCCGATTGAATTTTTGTTGGTTGATTATAAAGACATCAATGTGTGTTAAAGAAACTAAAAGTTGTTAAAAATTGATTTTATTTGTGTTTGTTTTGACGAGTTCAGTTAGATTGTGTGAAGTCTGAATTATTAATTATTTTAGTGGTGAATCATATTTTGAGATTGAATTTCATGCAGTTTAGGTGTTTGATGTTGATGAACCAATCAAATGTGATTATCTATTGCATCTTTTGTCTACAATTTCTCTTGCTTGCTTGTTATGTATATGATGGATTATTGAAGAAAGTTGTGCAGTTTTGACAAATTGAGGACTTAAATACTTCCTCTTGAAATTGATGTTGCTGCTTCCTATTACTGTTATGAAAGAAGGAAATAATTTGGGTTCTTTGTGAAGTTTAGAAATCTGGACTGGTTGATAGCTAATGAATGATGTATGGGAAGGATGTGGCTTTTAATATTTGGTAGATGGAAAATTTATAGTTGATAATTCTTGGTGAAATTGTAAATTGTAATTGTATATGTGAATTAATTTAAGTTTAAGTGAATGTTTATTGGCTTATTGCAAAGATTCTGATTTATGTTAAAGTAACTAAAGTTGTTAAGTAGATGTTGTTTGTGTTTGTATTAATAGTGAATTAATTTGGATTATATGAAGTTTGAATTATTGATTATTTAGTAATGGATTATATGAGATTTGGTGACACAAATTGTATGATTAACAAAGTTACGACTTAAAGTCATGAGGATGAAGTTGATAATAAGATGTTTGTTATTTGAAAATTCACTTCATTCTGTGTATTTTCCATTTCCATAAGTGTTATTTTCGAGTATATGGTAGAATCTGTAACAAGTTTTGATGCGACTGTTAGGAACCAATTTAGGTGTTAATTCCAATGTGTAATCTAATTAGGTATTGTAGGGATATAGTTCAAATTTCAGTGAAAGAGTGAATGGCTCACAAGAAAATTTATAATGGTATTATTTTTGTTTTGCAATGTTTAGATGGGTGCATTTTTTTCTTTGAGAAAGTTTAGTCGATATGATTTTATTTTGTATGCCTTGAAATCTAGCTTGGACTATGGGAATGAGTTTCATTTTCCTTTCCCTATTTGACCAAATGTTTTTTTTTCTCAAGAAATGGGAATTCTTTCTTGATTTGAGTAGGGTTCTATTGGCAGTAGACTGATTCTTGGTTTTGGTGACACTTCAAATTGTTATTGTAGCGTGTTGAAGGAAAGTGTCATGTATAGGGAATAAGTTGATTAAAGGTGAAGAATTAATACTTATTGGAATGGTTTTGTTCGACATAGTCGATAAGAGTAAATGAATATTTATGTCTCTAATGGGTCAAGTAAGGGCACTCAATAGAGGATGTAATTATTTGAAATTTAGTTAGAGTTAAGTTCAATATTTATGAATTGTTTATAATGGAGGAATTGGAGAATGCATTTGTTAGAATAGAGAATAATTGAAATCAAACGATGGGAATTTATAATTGGAAGACTTAAAGGCATTTGGGGAATTATGAGCGGTCATGACGGTCGAGCTTGTATGGATTGTAATTGAGAGGAGTTTCAACTTTGAGGATTAGAACACTATTATGGACATGAACTGATGAGTGTTCAAAAATTTGGCTTGAAAAATGGAATCTAAGAATGCATTATGCGAGTTGAAGTTAGGGTGATTACTTAGTTGTATACTACGGGTTGATAACTTAGAGAAATGTATTGATATTATGAGATATCATGACTTGGTGATGTGTTAACATTAGACTTTTATGGATGGAAATGGGATAAGTTGAATTAGTGAATAAATGTTGAAGTTGTGCTTGTGGCAAACTAGGAATGTATATTTAGTTAAAATCATGAGCTAAAGTTAGGAATGAAATTTTATAGAGTTGTTATCTAACAATTAAGAAGTGAGATCTTGGATTATGATAATTAAGAAGTGAGATCTTGGATTATGATTGAGGAAAGCACTAGAGTTTGAAGAGGATATTGTTGTCATTTACGATGTTAGACTTTAATGCAAGTAATTTGAGGTTAGGGTGGCTAGTAAATGAAGGTTAGCTAGGAGAAGCGGGATGAGTATTGGTTATTACTATAGATTGAAGGAGGATATATGTGAGGGATGATGTTGAGTGGGATGCAATTATTAGAGTTAATATGAGGAATGCAAGGTTTACTTGTGTAATTTTTCTTTGTGTTAGGTGTATGTGTGGCGAATTTGGGGACAAAATTCCTAAAAGGTGAGGTAAATTGTAACATCCCAAATTTTAAATTAGGAATAAATGAGAATTAATTAAGGTATTTGGATGCCATTATTAAATTAATAGGTGTTGTAAATATGTAAATGATGATAAGTATATTTTTATGAAAATAATATACCTATTTTCCTTGGAAATTAAAGAAAAGTAATTAGAGATTGAGTTGTAAATTGAAACTTACATGAAAAATGCTCTAGGGTATAAAAATATACTATGATGGGAGGAAATATGAGTTGGTAGCTTCAAATTTATTTGAAGAAGGAATGTAAAATGGGAAGAGTAAATAAATAAAGACTGAAGGGCAATTGTGTAATCTACCTATTAAAAACCCTAACTATCACACTTCCTCTTCCCCACCCCTCCTCATTTTTCGCCGACAACACCCTCCTCCCCCTACCTCCTTCCATTTTTCTTTCTCCTCTCCGCCCAAACGACGTCCTTCATCGCCACGAGCGGCGGCGGCGCTGTCCGCCTCCATCTCCCTCAACCTCGCTGAAACTCGTCCCTCTTTCACCTTCCCTTTCCATCTTCGGTTTCATCCCTCCCAGCTTATAATTTTTCTTGTTGTCCTCACCCTTTTTGACGTTTCCCTTCGTTTCCGGCGAGCCCACGGTGGTTAATGACGGGAATAGGCTATTCCCAAGAGATTCACGGCGGATTTGAAAACCTTTTGACATACAAGTGCATAGTTGAGTTTGGGAAAGGATGCGATTCACATATATCCTTCGAGGCTTGGTAAAAGAAAGGTAAGGAAGAACATCAGAGTACTAAGGGCGACAGGTAATCACTCTTACCTTACTATAACATTGAGGGTGACGTTAGTAGGGGATTTTCAAAATCCTTTCTCACCCTCTATATATATATATAAATTATATTGGAAAAATTATTTTCATACAAAATAGGCTATCGGGTGCCTTTCAAACAAGATTATATTTGTACAAAAGATTTTGATACATTATATACTATTATTCTGGTTGGTGATGTATGTTTTGGATAGGATATGAGGGACATAGGTAGTAATGAGTAGGGGTTGAGAGTTGTTCTGGGTATTCTGGCAGGAATGTTGAGAATTGTGTGGAAGGAAATGATGAGATGTTGGATTTGATTTATTGGAAAGCAAATTGATGGATAATATTGAATGGTGAGGTTGAGAAACTGTAGAATATTGTGAGCATTGCATGACACTGAGATATATTTGTACCATCGCGCGATGATAACTGTCGATTGGCCAATCGACAGTTATTTGTACTAATGATCGTTTTCGGATTGATTAGACCGGGGATCATAGGTCGACTTATTGAGAGAAAGTGACCTACGGTTGTTTGGCAGTGGAGAGCCCAACCGTTCCCGTTCTGCAATGGAAACAGAACTGGAGTTCCCTCTCTGGAGATTGCCAGAGAGGGAAATTTGTCTCCTCCTTGTAGAGAGAGGCACAGTGTCAAATCATATAGTGAAGATTGGATGCTGGAGATAAATGCCCCTTGATGACACGATGCATCTATAGGTGAGTGTGAGAGTTGGAGCAGTAGTATTCATGAATTGGAGATAGAGATGATGAGATATTTGTTGGGAAGTGACAGAGATTGAATGATGTTTGGGAGAAGATTTGAAATATATGTATTATTGATTTTTAAACTGTGGTACCCTTTAGACGCCCTCACTACCGCACATCTCACTGTTATAGTGAGTTAAGCGGTGATTACTGAGACAAATTGTCTCATCCCACGATTACTGACATTTTTGCAGGTATTCATGCACAGGCGCAAGCATCAGGAAAGGGAATTAGGTTGTAGAGGTTATTTAATTTGTGTAGAAATGTATATTGCCAATTTATAGGTCTGCATTCGCTTCCGCATGTATATATATCTATTTATTTTTAATATCAATTAGTTTTGTTTATTAACCATGTTAGACAAATCCTTTCTAACATGGTTATCAATAAATTATCCATGATAGTAGCTGTGTTGTATTAGTTTATTCTTTTCTATCATGAATAATATTTAATCATTAGGAAATTCCTTTTCTAACTATGATAGGTCATTGATATTATGGAAATTTTTTTTCTATCATAGTTAGTAAAGAGGTTATTAGATCTAAAATGGATATTATTGGTTAACTAAGTAATTAGTAACTAATTGTAACATCTCACTCAGTAGGAAACTTATTGTAACACGCCACTTTTCAAATTAGATATTATTAAGAATTAATTAAGGTTTTAGGATGTCATTAGTAAACTAAAAATCATTGTAAATGAATAAATGAGGATAAATATATATTTTGATAATGCAATATGCCTATTTTCTTTAGGAATTAAAAAAAATGGTTAGCAGTTTTGTCTTGAATTATAAATTTTATAAAAAAATAATACTTGAATGCCTAAATAACACTATGGTGGGAGATAATATATAAGTTGATGTTTGGATTTAAATTTTATAAATAAACTTGATTAGAGATTAGTTTTGCATGTGATGACCTCAACAAACTTGAGCTTCTTACTAAGTGAAAAATGATTATGGTTATGTCACTTGCTGCAACAAGGAGTGTTGGGTTCGAACTATACCATGGCCAATGAAGTTTTTATTATTTTTTTGAAGGGGAGAAAATTACAAAATTGCCCTTAGGAATAAAAGAAAGGAAGATATTCAGATTTTTCACTCTCTTCTTATTCATTGACTAGGAAGGGAAAATTCTAGAATGGAAGAAAAAAAAATCTCTAGATCCTTCTTATTTTGGGCTGCAACGTCATTCTTAGGGGAGGATAAAAGAATGTTAAGAACCTTTACAAATTTGCTTGTTCTTAAATCATATGGGGGTGCTCAAATTCTTCCTTCCTTCTTGTGGCCTGCGATTTGGAAGTTGGAGACTTTAGGTAAGATTTGTTTCCTTCCCTACCTCATATTCATTTGGGAATGATTACAGAATCAGCATTAAACTTTTATATATGAAGGTTCTGCTTGGATTTTTGTATGGGTTTCATTTCAATTGCTATGTTGCTGGTTATTTGGAAATGTTTGTATAAAAACATTGTCATTCTTTCTTCTACCTCTTCACGCTGCAATGAGGGGTTTGCGAGGATGTATGATAGTTCAAATACCTTCCATATAAGATGAGTTTAGTGATTAAAAGAGATGAAAATAATTGTAATACAAATGGTGCAAGTGTTTTTTTAATGTAAAAGCTGAATGTAAGAAGGAATCATTTACATTTTAACCAGTTAGGATTTAAACTGTAGTATACCTTAATAGAATGTGAATGTAATGGATGCACAAGAGGGGGGGTGAATTGTGCTTCAAAAATAAATGCTCAAATAAAACAACACAAGAGTTATACTGGTTCGGTCTACCTGACCTACGTCCAGTCCTCAACCACCCAGGCCGAGAGTTCCACTATATCTCAGGTTTTAAATCGGGTTCACCTGAAACCTTACAACCGCAAGTTTTGCACGGGATCACTTGCAACCTTACAACAAGTTTTACACAGGCTCACTTGTAACCTTTCTAACTAGCTCCCCCTCACACCAAGCAAGGGGTTAACCTTTACACTTAAAGGATTTTTGACTAAGTTCTCTCAAAGAACAGATGGTGTTACACACTTAAGTACAATCAATGCTCTTATAACAAGAAGAGACTTAACAACAAAGAGTACAGAATAAGTAGGTGAAAAGAATCACTCGATGTGTTAAATGCTCTTCACTTTTCTGGGCAGCTTTGAATGCTTGAAGGTGTTCTTAGTTTCTCGCTCTAACTTCTCTCAAGAGTATTCAAAGATAATTGATTTCTTCATAAATGAAGTTGAGCTCCCTTATATAGTCTTCAAACATTTTGAACTCTTGGTAGGTGGGCTAGCCGTTTGAATATGGCCGTTTTTCCCTTGTTACCGTTTGCCCATTAAATGCTTCATCAATGCATAGCAGGGTTGACTTGCTTTATCTCTGAAAAGTAGTCCTGACACCTCTGCTCTGACATAAGCATTCTGACACTGCATCTCTGAATGTTCTGACATTCTGATTGCTTGCGGAAGCAACTTCTCATCCGGAAGCAACCTTACTTAGTGTGCTGCACTTGAACGTTAGTTTAGCAATATAAGCACATAGTCACATGCAGTGGGTGTTCCCTAAGTCTAAGGTGTATCCGGAAGCACTTCTACATCCGGAAGTGATTCCTCTTGATGAGGGATTTAGCTTACTATCACTTACTCTCGCTCAGTGTATTTCATTCCAACAGTCAGCGCTAGTCACTAAGCTATCGGAAGCACTTTCACTTGACGTGGCTTTTTCACTGACGCTTGGGGTTATTCTATTCTATCAGCCTGCGCCAGTCTAAATCTATCAGGAAGCAATTTCACTTTCGGTTGAATCATACCTTAGTCTTAAGGTTTTGTGTACCTAATGCTCATGGACTAAGTTAATTCCCTAGTGAGTTACTCGCTGCCGCTGGGGGATAAATCATTCATCCGCGTGCGCGAGTCCTAGTCTATCCGGAAGTAAATCCACATCCGGTTGCACTCTTACTTGGGAACCTATGTTAACCTATTGCTCTCTAAGTACTTGGTCTAATCTTTTATATTTTAGTCTTCATCAAAACTTAAGATTCTAACAGAATGGGCTGAAACTTTGGAGTATTGGCAAGAGAGTGGAAGTGGGAGGGATTAATAGTATCATTTGACTTTAGAATGCACGTAAGGTGTTTGATGAAATGTCTAAGAGAAGGAATTGTTTGAAAATTTTGGTTTTTGATAGGTGACTTAAGGAGCTGCAAATATATTTGAGATATTACCGGTTTTTGGACTAATTTGATTGAAAATGACTTGATTCTTCTTACCATTCATGGTGAAGTAAATTGATTGAAAATGACTTGATTCTTCTAAATTGACATTTTATTTTGAAAAATTGATTAACAATTATAATAAATATCACAATGGTCTATAACATGCTGAATATCATTTTTAGGCGTTCTAAGAAAATAGGGCAAAGGTGCAAAAATAGCCATCGTATATTTAAAAATGTGCAACTATAACTCTGGTAAATTGAAGGGGGCAAAACTATACACTGTAAATCAAAATGGGGCAAAATTGGGCAAATGTGCAAAAATAGCCATCGTAAATTTAAACGTACGTTTTCTAGACTTGGCCCCTCCATCAGTGAATGATATATCATACATTTAAGGGTGCAATATGTTGATGAAACTTTAATTTTTTGATGAGACTTTATTTTTTCATATGATTACATAGAAGTAAGGTGAATTTCACATGATTTGGGTTCTATTTGGTTTCTTATCGAAATGATTTGGGGGTTTAAAGTTCGTTTTTAGTGATTTAGGGTTCAACTTGATGCATTTTAGCTTTCACGTTAGATTTTGGAATTGACATGTCATTTACTAATGGTGAAGCTCACGTCTGGAAAATGCATGTTTAACTCGGTCTAACACAGAGGTTACTTTTGCCTCATTTTGGTTTACAATGTATGGTTTTGCCCCATTTTAGTTTACAATGTACAGTTTTGCCCTCTTCAATTTATCAGAGTTATAGTTGCCCATTTTTAAATTTACGGTGGCTATTTTTGAACCTTTGCCCAAGAAAATATATTTTGGTCATTAAGAGGGGGTTGAAGTATTTTTTTCATACTAGTTTAAATATCACATGTAGTTTAATATGTGTTAAATATGTGTTTAATTAAGAAACGAAACATAGTTATATGTTTTAATTTTATAATTTGATTAAAAAGGATTAACTAATGGTCAACTAATTTCTCAAATGAACACAAATAGTACAAAGCAATACACAAAAATTACAATATATAGTTCAATTTACATTTTTTACTATTACATACATAAATAGGGCAAAGGTGCAAATATAGTCACTGTAAATTTAAAAATGGGCACCTATAACTCTTATAAATTTAAGGGGAAAAACCGTACATTGTAAACCAAAATGGGGTAAAACTGTACATTGTAAACCAAAATGGGGCAAAATTAACTTCTCTGTTAGGCCGAATTAAACAAACGTTTTCCAGACATGGGCTCCACCATCAGTAAATGACATGTCTATTCCAAAATCCATCGTGGAAGCTGAAATGCATCCAGTTAAAACCTAAATCACTTGAAACGAATCCTAAACCCTCAAATCATTTCGATAAGAAACCAAATAGAACACCAAATCATGTGAAATCCACCTTACTTCTTCGTAATTATCTAAAACAATTGAGCCCATATGAAAAAATAAAACCCTATCAACATATTGCACCTTTAAATGTATGACACGTCATTTACTGATGGTGGGGCCACCACTACCAAGAATTCGCTACTTACCGGCACAAGCATTTCGACATTTTATGAAATACGAGGGTAATAACTGGCATACCGGCGTTTTTGGAAAAAACGCCGGAACGTAGGTGCTTAAAACGCCGGTAAGCACCTACTCCTATAAATACATCTTCATTCCCCCATTCAAACCTACTTTCGTTCATCTCTCTTCTTCCCTTCTCTCTCTTCTTACTTTCTCTCAATATTATCCTCTTTATATTTCTAAGTCCATATTTTGTTTATAGGGCGAAGGGGTAAAACTAGCCACCGTAATTTTTCAAATGGACAACTTTGGCACCCGTAAATTGGATGGTGCAAAATCGGACATTATAAAGCAAAATGGGACAAATTTAGCCACGCCGTTAAGTTGAAGCTAACAGACGTGAGTGTTGGCGTGGGGCCCACCTACATTAACCTCTAGCTTCAACTTAACGGCGTGGCTAAATTTGTCCCATTTTGCTTTATGATGTCCGGTTTTGCACCATCCAATTTACGGGTGCCTAAGTTGTCCATTTGGAAAATTACGGTGGCTAGTTTTGCCCCTTCACCCTTGTTTATATATTTATGTTATAACAATTTTATTTAATTTATATGTACTTATTTTGTTCTCAATTATTTCGTTTGCTTATTTACATATATTTTCTGATTAGTTGATGTCATCAATTATTGTTAATATTGAACGTAATGGATGCACAAGAGGGGGGGGGTGAATTGTGCTTCAAAAATAAATACTCGAAATAAACAACACAGGATTTATACTGGTTCGGTCTACCTGACCTACGTCCAGTCCTCAACCACCCAGGCTGAGAGTTCCACTATAACTCAGGTTTTAAATCGGGTTCACCTGAAACCTTACAACCGCAAGTTTTAGACGGGATCACTTGCAACCTTACAACCACAAGTTTTGCGGGCTTACTTGCAACCTTTTTACCTAGCTCCCCCTTACACCAAGCAAGGGTTCAACCTTTACAAATAAAGGATTTTACTAACTAAGTTCTCTTTAAGAACAGATGGTGATACACACTTAAGCACAACTAATTGCTCTTATAACAAGAAGAGACTTAACTACAATGAGTACAGAATAAGTACGTGAAGAATCACTCAAAGTGTTAAATGCTCTTTTCTATTTCTGGGCAGCCTTGAATGCTTTGAAGATTTCTTGTGTTTCTCGCTCTAACTTCTCTCTAGAGTATTCAAGGATAATTGTTGTTGTAATAAATGAAGTTGAGCTCCCTTTATATAGTCTTCAAGCATTTGAACTCTTGGTAGGTGGGAGTCCCGTTTGAATTTGGCCGTTTATCCCAAGTTACCGTTTGCCCAATAAATGCTCCATTAATGCATAGCAGGGTTGACTTGCTTTATCTCTGAAAAGTAGTCCTGACACCTCTGCTCTGATATAAGCATTCTGACACTGCATCATCTGACATTCTGATTGCTTGCGGAAGCAGATTCTCATCCTGAAGCAATTCTACTGAGTGTGCTGCACTGAGTGTTAGTTTATCAATATGAACATATAATCACATGCAGTGGGAGTGTTCTTTGCCTAAGTGGTAAGTTCCTTATATCAGGAAGTACATTTACATCCGGAAGTAAATTCACTTGATGAGGGATTTAGTTCACCATGACTTGCTCTCGCTTAGTCTATTTCATTCCACCACTCAGCGCTAGTCACTGAGCTATCGGAAGCACTTTTACTTGACGTGGTGAATTCACTGACGCTTAGGGTGAAATCTATTCTATCAGTCTGCGCCAGTCAAGATCTAATAGGAAGCAACTTCACTTGATGTTGCATTTCTGCTGACGCTCGGGGTTATATCTAGTCTATCAACCTGCGCCAGTCTAAATCTAATAGGAAGTGCTTTCACTTGGCGAAGTAGACTTACTGACGCTTGGGGTAATAACTATTCTATTGCTCTGCGCCAGTCTAAGTCTAACAGGAAGCGCTTTCACTTGGGGAAGTAGACTTACTGATGCTTGGGGTAATAACTATTCTATTGCTCTGCGCCAGTCTAAGTCTAACAGGAGGCGCTTTCACTTGGGGAAGTAGACTTACTGACGCTTGGTGTAATATCTATTCTGTCGCTCTGCGCCAGTCTAATTCTAACAGGAAGCAACTTCGCTTCCGATTGAACCATAGCTTAGTCTTAGGGTTTGTGCACCTAAAGTTCATGGACCAAGTTAAATCCCTAGTTATTTACTTGCTGACGCTGGGGGATGAAAGCATTCATCCGCATGCGCAAGTCCTAATCTAACCGGAAGTAAATCTTCATCCGGAAGCACTCTTACTTGGGATCCTAAGTATACTATTGCTTCCTAGGCACTTGGTCTAATCCTTTATATTTTAGTCTTCATCAAAACTTAAGATTCTAACATTCTCCCCCTTTTTGATGATGACAAACTTAGCTTTATCGATTAAGTTCATATGAAGGATTAGCTGGGGAATAAAAACAATAGTTCAGAATAAGTAACTTAGACAAATATTATTGATAAGCATAGGTTACAGGTCAGAGCATATAATTAGATAACATTTACAAGCAGCGAGCATATAGTAGGCAGTTATGAGAACATGCATGAAAAGATGAACATTTCTAAGTAATTTTGGGCTAACATTTCTAAGCAAACAAAAGAAATTTTGGGCTGGGGGTTGTTTCTTTGTTTCTTCTTTCTCTCCCTCTCGCTGAAGCTCTTCTTCATCAAGGAACTCCCAGGGTAGCAAGGCTAGTGGTCAATGCATCTCTCCCCCTTTTGGCATCATCAAAGAGGGTTTTCCATATTTGATCGCCGCAGCCTCCTCCTTAGGGATGGACTTCCTCTTCTTAGAACCCACTAACAGTTCTGCCATTCTACCAGAAGTTTCAGGCTGACCTTGAATATTTTCATCCTGCCCTAGAGCAATTTGCCGAGAAACTTCATGATGTTCTTGATGTCTTTCACGATGCCCAGATTTTCCAGAATGTTGATGGCTTGATTTCCCAGATTTGGACTTGTGTTTCTTAGATGAGGAGGGTTTCCTCGAAACTGGGTTTGCTTCAGAGGGTTCGGCCATTTTTGTGGGGTTGAAGAAATGTTTATATGAAGAACATAGATGAAAATGAAGAATGTGTGAAATGAGATGTCCCTTTTATAGGTAAAGTCACTAAGGGCAAAAAGGTCATGCTCCTTCACATTATCACACATTGGGTAGCGTAAACGCCTTAAGTTGGAACGATATACCTGATGACACGTGTCGCTTCATATTGTCAGAGAAGTCGAAACGTCTCATTTGGAAGTTGAAGCGTTTTCTGAAGTGACGTGTCTTCTTGGACTTGTGCTGGCGCTCTCTTGGTTTGATCATCCAGCGTCAGTGTGTAATCATTCGGAAGTGGTTTTGCTTCCGGTTGCACTTACTTAAGATTCAACATTGAATACCTGCAAGGACATATATTGGCACTCCGATGCCTAAGTCAGTATTGTTGTAAGTGATAAAAAAATAGTAATTACACTTCATTTGGGTTTACCATCCCCAAATCACCTCTAATGAAAATAAACTGGTCAGTCCCCAGAGGCTTGGTGAAGATATCCGCAAGCTGTTGTTGTGTGGGAACAAACTGCACCTTGACATCCTTCTTTTGAACATGGTCTCTGATGAAGTGATGTCGGACGTCAATGTGCTTTGTCCTTGTGTGCTGAACTGGATTCTTGGCGAGGCTAATTGTGCTTGTGTTATCACAGAGAATGGGCGCCTCAGGAAACTCCAAGCCAAGATCTCTCAACTGGTTTTTCAGCCATAGCACTTGTGCACAGCAACTTGCAGCAGCAATGTATTCTGCCTCAGTGGATGACAAGGACACGCAGGTTTGCTTCTTGCTTGCCCAAGACACCAGACAACCACCAAGGAAGGCGCATTGTCCACTGGTGCTCTTTCTATCTGTTTTATAACCTGCGTGGTCAGAGTCAGAATAAGCCCACAAGAACTCTTGGTTACCTCTGGGATACCAAAGACCAAGTTCTTGTGTTCCCTCAAGGTATCTCAGAATACGTTTAACACATGTCAAGTGTGATTCCTTGGGGTTGGCTTGAAACCTAGCACACATGCCTACGCTAAATTGAATATCAGGCCTGCTCGCCGTTAAGTATAGGAGGGAACCTATCATTCCCCTGTACATGGGCAGGCTGACACTTTTACCCTTGGCGTCAGCGTCGAGTGCAGCTGAGGTGCTCATAGGAGTATCATACTCCTTGCATTCATCCATCCCAAACTTTTTGAGTAGTTCTCTGCAGTACTTGGTTTGGGAGATGAAGATTCCGTTCTTCTTTTGTTTGATTTGCAGGCCTAGGAAGAATGTTAGTTCTCCCATCATTGACATCTCAAATTCACCCTGCATAATCTTAGAGAAATCTTCACAAAGCTTCTCGTTAGTTGCCCCAAAGATAATATCATCAACATAAATTTGGACAATTAACATGTCTCTATCTTTGTGAAGGATAAACAGTGTATTATCTAATTTGCCTCTTGAGAAACCCTTGCCCAGCAAAAAGCTGCTGAGTCTCTCATACCAAGCTCGAGGGGCTTGTTTCAGGCCATACAAAGCTTTCTTTAATCTATACACATGTTTGGGGTTCTTATGGTTTTCAAAGCCAGGAGGTTGTTCTACATATACCTCTTCCTTAATATAACCATTAAGAAATGCACTCTTTACATCCATTTGATATAATCTGAAACCTTTCATGGATGCAAAGGCTAGAAGAATCCTTATTGCCTCAAGTCTAGCAACTGGAGCAAAAGTTTCTTCATAGTCAATGCCTTCTTCTTGGTTGTATCCTTTAGCTACCAGTCTGGCTTTGTTTCTAGTGATTTGACCTGTCTCATCCAGTTTGTTTTTAAAGACCCACTTGGTTCCTACTATGGATTGATGAGACGGCCTTGGGACTAGTTCCCATACTTGACTTCTTTCAAATTGATTCAGCTCTTCCTGCATGGCAATAATCCAGTCGCAGTCCTCAAGAGCTTGTTCAACTGAAGTTGGTTCGATTTGAGATAGGAATGCTCCAAACTCAACTTCATTTTGAACTTGTCTTCTAGTTCTGACACCAGAAGAAACATCACCAAGCACTTGATCAAGAGGATGATCCCTGTGATGTCTCCTAGCTATTGGCAGCTGTGCCTCCTCAGGCATGGGTTGCCCACTAGGTACATCACTGGGTTCACCTTCTTCTTTGGGATAGCTTGTTGTTGTTTCTTTTGGTGGTGAGGAAGATGATGGAAGATTTGGAAGGTTAAGTGCTTCATCATCTTCTGTGGATTGTCCCCATGTAGGAGTTTCATCAAATACAACATGCATGGACTCTTCTACAGTTTTAGTTCTTATGTTGTATATCCTATATGCTTTGCTCCTAAGGGAATATCCTATGAATATACCTACATCAGCCTTTGGATCAAACTTACCCAAATTTACCTTCCCATTGTTATGCACGTAGCATTTTGATCCGAATATTCTGAGATGGCTGATGTTGGGCTTCCTTCCTTTATATAGCTCGTATGGAGTCTTATCCAAGCCCTTGCGAACATAAGCTCTGTTGGAGATATAGCAAGCAGTGCTCATAGCGTCCGCCCAGAACATTTGAGAGACTTCTTTCTCGTTCAGCATGCTTCTAGCAATCTCCGTCAGAACCCTGTTCTTTCTTTCGACTACTCCATTTTGTTGAGGAGTTCTCGGAGCTGAGAGGTTATGTTCAATGCCGTTTTGCTCACATAGCTCAGTGAAGCTATGGTTCTCAAACTCTCCTCCATGGTCTGTCCTTATGGCTGTGATTTTGAGATCCTTCTCATTCTGCACTTTCTTAGCCAGGACAACGAAAGCATCAAAAGCATCTTGCTTAGAGGCAAGAAACAAAGTCCACGTAAACCTTGAATAGTCATCCACCACCACTAAAGCATATAGGTTTCCTCCCAAGCTTTTTACTCTTGCTGGCCCAACCAAATCCATGTGGATTAGTTCCAAGGGCCTGCTGGTGGAGACTCTCTTCTTGGTTTTAAACGAGGATTTTGTTTGCTTTCCCCGTTGGCAGGATTCACAGATAAAATCATGCTTAACCTTAAAAGGGGGAATACCTACAGCTAGCTCCTTTTTAATTAGCATGTCCAATTGAGTAAAGTTAACATGAGCTAGTCTCTTATGCCAAAGCCAGCTATTCTCGTCACTAGATATTAGACATTTTTCTTCTAGCTGTTGACATAAATCTAAGGTATATAGATTCCCATTTCTAATCGCCTTAATTTTGCATTTTAGGTTGGCCTTATCTATATTCAGATCCTGCTTATCAACTATTAAGCACTCATTTGAATCAAATATTACCCAGTTACCTTTGTCCGTGCTTTGACTTACACTTAGCAGATTGTGACAGAGACCGTCCACTAGATATACATCTTTGACTGGTCCGACTTCTCCAACTCCAGTGATCTTGCCACTTTGATTTCCTCCAAAGGTCACTGTGGCTCCATCTTTGATCACCAGAGACTTGAACTTGTCTCTGTCTCCAGTCATATGTCTCGAGCATCCGCTATCGATGTACCAATTTTTGTTCTTGGATGCCTTGAGACACACCTGAAACAATCAAGCAATTTTAGGTACCCAACCTCTCTTGGGTCCTTTGTCGTTAGTGTCTAGGACCCTTGGCCTAGCTTTGGGCTTATCCTTGTGCCTATACACATTTGGAGCCTTTGGCCTAGTGTTGGCTCTAGACTCTTGGGTTCTCCCAGTGGGATGATTCCAGGCTTGGGATCCTTGTCCTCTCTTGATTTCCTTTACAGGTGGAGGATCCTTTGTAGCTCTGGTTCCTTTAGGGACCCACTTGTATGAGCTGTTAGCTCCATGCTTTTTAGCATTACAGGTGGACATTGAGTGTCCTTTCCTGTTGCAGTAATTACAGAAGCTGAAAGGTGAGGAGCTATGACTGGTGGCTTTATGGAAGAACTTTAAGTAAGGCTTTACTTTTGGTTCTTCCCACGTTTTCTTCCTGGGGGTATATCCCAAGCCAGTCCTATCCCTATATGCCCTTTGGTTCATTAAAAGTATATTCAGCATTTCTGAACCATTGGTGAATTTCTGCAGGGCATTTTGCAGCTTATTATTTTCTTCTGAGATTTTGCTGCAATTTGGACAGCTCTCAGGTGTTGGGATGTTGGGTTCTGCTTGAGGAGAACCCTGTCCATCCACCATTGGAGATCTTCTAGCTTCCGCTAGTTCCTCACTGAGTGAGTCCACCTTGGACTCAAGTGACTCCTTTTTGGTTTTCAAGAATTTATAGGCTTTACATAGTTTAGAGAATTCTTCATGAATCTCATTGTAAGCCTCTTGTAGTTCAGGAAGAGTTACCTCATGTTCTTCATTGGTGAGGTCAGGATCTGAAGATGCTTCCTCATCCTCTTCTCTAGCTACCAGGCAGAGGTTGGCAACTTCTTCATCATCACTTGCTTCCTCATCTGAGCTGTTTACCCAAATGGAGGAAACGAGTGCCTTTCTTTTATCCTTGCCTTTGGACCTCTGCAGGCTGGGACACTCAGCCTTGAAGTGACCAGGCTTATTGCATTCAAAGCACACAGGGACCTTCTCTTTCTTGTATCCCCTCTTCTGGCTGGTGTCACCTTTCTGATAGCCTTCCTTCTTCCTGAGGAATTTCCTGAACTTCCTCACCATCAGGGCCATCTCCTCATCGTCCATCTCATCGTCGTCATCCTCATCATTGTCCTTGATCTCTTTGCTGGGAGCAATGAGAGCAAGGTTCTTACTCTTGGATGAGGTTTGAGGAGCTCTCATAGCCAGCAAGGTTGGCTCATATTCAGCAAGTGAGCCAAAAAGAGCGGTGACGGAGCTGGTTGATTCTCCTTGCACTTCTTGCAGAATAGTGACTTTGGTGATCCAGTCACCCTTCAAGATTTTCAGAATCTTGCTCACCTGCTCTCTTTCAGGGATATCCTTACCAAGCGAGGCTAGATTATTGATGAGATGGGTGAATCTGAGCTCTAGATCTCTGATAGGCTCGGTGGGGCTTAGCATGGCGAATTTGTGGAATTCTTCCACCAGCATCTCAACACGTCTTGCTTTAACTCCCCTGGTTCCGGAGTGTGCAGCCTCAAGAGCCTCCCACATATCCTTTGCATTTTTGTGGTGGCTGATCCTGTGAAACTCTTTGTAGCTGAGAGCACACTGGATGTAATGCATAGCTCTATGGTTGAGTTGGACTAGAGCATAGTCCTCAGCAGTATATCTGGCTTTTGCCTTAGCAAATCCTTCCTCATCTAAGGGAGTTTGATCCCCATGTTCGATCACGTCCCATAGTCTGATATCGCTTGACTTGATATAGGTCTCCATTCTGTACTTCCAGAACGTATAGTTGTACCCATCGAAGCCTGGGGGCTTATTGGGTTGAACGGCGACATCTGGTAGGCCATAATCTGGATCCATTACTTGATCTTTGCTTTCTGATTCGTTGGAATCGGGTGAGAAAGACCGGCTCTGATACCAAATGAACGTAATGGATGCACAAGAGGGGGGGGTGAATTGTGCTTCAAAAATAAATACTCGAAATAAACAACACAGGATTTATACTGGTTCGGTCTACCTGACCTACGTCCAGTCCTCAACCACCCAGGCTGAGAGTTCCACTATAACTCAGGTTTTAAATCGGGTTCACCTGAAACCTTACAACCGCAAGTTTTAGACGGGATCACTTGCAACCTTACAACCACAAGTTTTGCGGGCTTACTTGCAACCTTTTTACCTAGCTCCCCCTTACACCAAGCAAGGGTTCAACCTTTACAAATAAAGGATTTTACTAACTAAGTTCTCTTTAAGAACAGATGGTGATACACACTTAAGCACAACTAATTGCTCTTATAACAAGAAGAGACTTAACTACAATGAGTACAGAATAAGTACGTGAAGAATCACTCAAAGTGTTAAATGCTCTTTTCTATTTCTGGGCAGCCTTGAATGCTTTGAAGATTTCTTGTGTTTCTCGCTCTAACTTCTCTCTAGAGTATTCAAGGATAATTGTTGTTGTAATAAATGAAGTTGAGCTCCCTTTATATAGTCTTCAAGCATTTGAACTCTTGGTAGGTGGGAGTCCCGTTTGAATTTGGCCGTTTATCCCAAGTTACCGTTTGCCCAATAAATGCTCCATTAATGCATAGCAGGGTTGACTTGCTTTATCTCTGAAAAGTAGTCCTGACACCTCTGCTCTGATATAAGCATTCTGACACTGCATCATCTGACATTCTGATTGCTTGCGGAAGCAGATTCTCATCCTGAAGCAATTCTACTGAGTGTGCTGCACTGAGTGTTAGTTTATCAATATGAACATATAATCACATGCAGTGGGAGTGTTCTTTGCCTAAGTGGTAAGTTCCTTATATCAGGAAGTACATTTACATCCGGAAGTAAATTCACTTGATGAGGGATTTAGTTCACCATGACTTGCTCTCGCTTAGTCTATTTCATTCCACCACTCAGCGCTAGTCACTGAGCTATCGGAAGCACTTTTACTTGACGTGGTGAATTCACTGACGCTTAGGGTGAAATCTATTCTATCAGTCTGCGCCAGTCAAGATCTAATAGGAAGCAACTTCACTTGATGTTGCATTTCTGCTGACGCTCGGGGTTATATCTAGTCTATCAACCTGCGCCAGTCTAAATCTAATAGGAAGTGCTTTCACTTGGCGAAGTAGACTTACTGACGCTTGGGGTAATAACTATTCTATTGCTCTGCGCCAGTCTAAGTCTAACAGGAAGCGCTTTCACTTGGGGAAGTAGACTTACTGATGCTTGGGGTAATAACTATTCTATTGCTCTGCGCCAGTCTAAGTCTAACAGGAGGCGCTTTCACTTGGGGAAGTAGACTTACTGACGCTTGGTGTAATATCTATTATGTCGCTCTGCGCCAGTCTAATTCTAACAGGAAGCAACTTCGCTTCCGATTGAACCATAGCTTAGTCTTAGGGTTTGTGCACCTAAAGTTCATGGACCAAGTTAAATCCCTAGTTATTTACTTGCTGACGCTGGGGGATGAAAGCATTCATCCGCATGCGCAAGTCCTAATCTAACCGGAAGTAAATCTTCATCCGGAAGCACTCTTACTTGGGATCCTAAGTATACTATTGCTTCCTAGGCACTTGGTCTAATCCTTTATATTTTAGTCTTCATCAAAACTTAAGATTCTAACAAATATTATCACTTGTTTTGTTAGAATTTTATTTCTCCCTCTATTTTCCGCCTTAAGTTTTATAAATTAAGGCGGAAAATAGAGCTTTTTATAAATTTAGAAACACTTACCGGCATTTCTAGAACGCCGATAAGTAAATATTTTTTTAAAAAAAATACAAACCGGCGTTTTAACAAAAGCCGGTTTGTATTATTTTACTATAAAAACATATCGGCGTTTTAAAAACGCCAGTATATGTAAATATTATATAATACTTCTGGCCAACGTACTCACTTTTTTTCACTCTACAGCGTTTTTAAAAACGCAGAAATGTTACTTTTCGACGGTGTTTTTTCCGGCGTTTCATAAAAACGTTGTAGTGTCATACCCGCGTTTTAAAACGCCGAAAAGAGGCAAAAATTAATGTCGATAAGCAGCCCATGTTTTGTAGTGCTCATCTGAAAAAGTCTATTTAACTCTGCCTAAAAGAGAGTTACTTTTGCCCCATTTTAGCTTACAGGTACAGTTTTGCCCCCGTAAATTTGCCAAAGTTATATGTGCCCATTTTTAAATTTACGGCGGCTACTTTTTCACATTTGCCCAATATAAATATGTGATAACTTTTTCAGTTTATTCATCCATGTAACACATGGAGTTGGCCATTTTCTAAACCTCTCTATGAGAAACAACTGTCAAAATCATGATTTTTCCCAGTTTCCCAATATGAGCATTATATATGATACTTATATCATGAAAACACATTTTATGAAAAGATAGGAACCTCTTTTTTAAAAACTAGCAGAGGCGACCCACGTGTTGCACAGGAGCAGTGACTGATTGGACCTAATTTTATATGTTTAAGCATGTGAAAATGAGCTTAATTAGTGTGATTTAATTCTTATATTTGATCATTATGAGTGATTTTATATGCGCATGCTTATATGTTGATAATTGGAAAATTCTAGCTCAATTACTTGCACTTTAAGTAACCAAGGGTATTTTGGTCATTTTGAATATGTGATGCTATTTTATTTGTAGGGGTCCCACGTGGGCCCCACATACCTTTGGGAGAGCTTAGGTGGCAAGGAGGAGCTTAGTTGGCAAGACATGTGGCATAAAGCAACAATTACCACTTTTGGTAAAAAGAAGGAAAAGCACTTTGTGAAGCATCTTTCCTAAAAGGGGAAAAATGGCTCCAACTTCAAATTTGAATTGGAAGCCTCATTAAGGGCAAAATTGGAAGCACAATGGAAAGGAGAAAAAGGAGGGAGCTTTGGACAATGCATCTAGACTAAATGGAGGCCACATTCAACCATTTTTCACTACATTTTCAAAACTACCCTTCCTCCTCACACTTACATACCTCTCGGCCTCTCTCTCATTTACATACACCATCACCATTTTCTTGCTAAACCAACTTCATTTCCTCACTTAACCATCATTAGCATTACATTAGGGTTTCATTTACACTTAATTTGGGTGATAATCCCAAAGTTAATCACCCCTATAAAAGCCCAAATGTGACACATTTCACTCATTCTCCACTTTCATTTTCTCTCATCTCTCTCATCTTCTTCTTCACCATTCTCACGCCATTTTCACTCCTCCCATGGCCTCCACATCAAAATCTCTTCTCTTCTCCTCCATGATGCACGGCTAAGTCTCCTTGATCTCCTTCTCCAAACAAAAGTGTGCTTGATGATCATCATGATTTCGGCCTTCATGTGTATGATGTGTAATTTTGTAGGTTACAAGCTAGATTTATCATTTGCCTTTTGATTATCTTGATTTAGGATTCATTAGGCTAGAATGCTTGTCTTTTAAGTGTTCTACTTCATTTTAGCTTGTAATCTCTCTTTCTAGGTTTCACATATGAAAACCTAAGGATTATTCTTGTGTAGTTTAATTGAGACATATGTTGCGATTTGTATATGTGTGTTTTTATGGAATGAATGACTTTCTTAGGTTATAGATCTAGACCTAATGTTGCCTAGGTATATGTGAAGAATGGAAAGAGCATTTAATTTGGTTATTCTAGTTAAACTCTTCTAGATTTCTTCTAGATTTTAGAGATCTTAAGATTTTAACTAGAATATATCAAAGTTATCAAACACATGAGGCCATATTCATCATAAGCACATGAGTAGTTTGGAGAGGGAGGTTCTCTACTTGATATTTCATCTCATTTACCTTCGGTTTAATTGTTGTTTTAGTGTTAATTGTAGTTTGTTAAATAAAATCATCACCTCAAATTCCTTGTAATTTGCGTGGCATATCAACCTTGAATTAGCAAGATATAAAACTAGAATTGAGAAAAGACCTACTCACACTATCTACTAATAGTTGAGGTAGTTAATGATTTAGCCTTGGCGACTTTAAGGCAAATCAGTGACCAACTACCAATGACATCACTAACAAAAGTGTCGCACGCGGTGACGAAAAATAATTGAAGCAAAATAACTCTGCGGAATTAATGTTAACTCATTCCACCACTAAAACTGCAACTACCTTGTTAGAGAGTACGAAACCTGCAAACAAAAGGTATATACAGTAGCGTCTATGTGAATAAAGTTGCGGCTATGCAGATATAGAAAATCTATATGAAAAACTTAACATGGCCAATGTTGTGCAAATCAATGACAGGAGAAAGCTCATGCCATCAATTTCAATCACCATTTCCCCCATTTAAGTGGGACATTTCTCAATTCCATATAGTAGGTCACCACACTTATCTCCAGCTTGGACATACTCATCAATAAATCAACACACCTATTATTTAAATTTAGAACCACACTTTAAAATTCAAACTACCATTTTCTGTAAGTGGGGCTCACATCCCTAAAAGCCACAGAATCACTCATATAGCTACGTTGACTCCAGTTGACAGCTAAGACCATTTCCAAGAACAACATACTACTAAGAAATAATTGAAAAGGGTGATCGTAACAGTGATTAAGGCACGAGACACATATCAAAAGATTTGCATATAAAGTATGACATTTGTATCAAATGGCAAAGACACATCTATAAATAAGATGTGAGGAAATATCTTTGCAAAATTTTCGAAAACTATGGTACATTCTATAATAAAAGTTAAACTTCCGTTACAAAAGTTAAATAACATATTAAGATTATAATCTACTCAAGGTTACATATTGAGTTCCATATATTCACTTTCTAAAAATAATTAAAATCTAAATTATCATTATCAATAATATAATATCAGTACATATGTTGCATACTGCGCTTGCTTGCTACACACATTTTGACTTCAAGATGAGTTAACATCAGTCGTAACTTTGGGAAAATGCGAGGGTTCTATATCCTATTAACACTAAAGAATAGAAGTAGAGTAGAAGCCATTCGAAAAAGATAGCATAGTTGATAGCCTGATAGCTTATAAATATCAAATAGTAAAGCCATTGAATTTACCTAGCCTAAAAAAAACTTTGACGATGGGTGTGGAACAATGCACAAGAAGATATAGAAATCTATAGGGTACACTTCGATAATGACTCATTTGTTAGGCAAATCTTTGAAAAGCTCTCCTAAATGGGAAGTCATTGACAACTAAATCTCAAGACATAAAGGTGAATCAGATTTACATAAAATCAAGCAACATCGGTTCTACATTTACACAATATGTATACCACTTGATTGCTGCAACTTGAAAACACACTAAAATGACATCTCCGCGCTACAACTATGTTGGCAATAAAATAACCCATATCAACAAACATATCCTCGCTACCCAAATCAATAACAAAGGATTCGGTGCAACTACAAAGATTGATTCTGACAGGCATCTCAATCTTGCAAGAAAATCTTATAATTAGGAACTCTATAAATGACAGATCAATGCTGAATATGACCAAAAACAGCCACATAGAAAAATTTGCACATGAATTGTAATATAACACTCATTGTCAACAAAATTAAAGACAATGACACAAGGAATACAACGAATGCAACATATCTTCATAATACAACTTACCTCAAAAAATTATTATCACAAATTGAGGTATTAATGAAAATTATGCAGTAACTATTAGCTAGACTTGAAGCCAAATTAGATAAGAAAGTCATCATTTACTAGTCACTCTGGTTTTGCTTGCTACACACACTCTAACTTGATAACAAACTAACCTATAGGCTTTGCAGCCAACCGTAACTTTTGAATATTAAATTGCTGAGGGAGTGGAGAGTTCAAATCGTTTCAACCAATCTGCTATGCGTGGAGCATTGCAACAGAAGATTTGGAAAATCTAGTTGGTACACCTACTAATGTGACAAATTTGAACACGTTTTAATTACCTACTGTAACATTAAAGTGAAGCTACCACATCCTCCCTTACTGATATGGTACTTAGATCTTTGGAAGTTATTACAAGACTTCCATTAAGAGACACAACATGACAGAGATAGCAGAGTAGAAAAAATCAAGAAAGCACATACACTTATCGCTGCTGCCTACCACACTCCTTATCAATAACACTATTCTTAGAGTACTGCGAGTCACAACCTCGGGTCAAAATATCATACTGGGTCTATAGCACGTAAGGCTATATCGTTAACTTAAAGGAAATCAGAGAACGATCAAATGACCCTCCATTGAGGGATATTTGTTGGGTGCTCTAGTGGGTAGGTAATAAGAGAAAAGATTAAAATAGATCAACATCTACATGGATCTATGGAGACGAGAGAACTAACAATAATTAGCTCAACCATGAACGAATCCACAAACCACATCTATTCAAAAGGATAAAGGGTTCAGTAGAGCAACATAAACCATCACTTCAAAATGGTTATGAAATTTGAACATTATGAGCCTTTCTATTACGACAAAATTGTTGGGTGCATATGAAGCTAGAGGGCTAACGGGGCAATAAGTATTAAGATTAGGTAGGGGGTTGGAAGTGTACCAAATACAAAATAAGGCAATGAGGGGTTGGAGATTTTAGTTAGTAGAGAAAGGCAATGTTTGGTAAGCATAATGAGGTTTTTAAATTGAGACTTCAACTTCTTCCGATGAATGTACATAGTTTTTAGGAAACATGGACTAACAAATTTCAGGTGGGAATTGGGACAAAGAGATATCTATTGGAATCAAACAAACAGAAGCTCCAAATATGGGTAACTGTTGCCTTATATTGGAGTTATTATAGACAACAGTTCTTGACTCATCTTGTGGAACTTTTACCATCAAGTTTATATGAATGTACCCCAACAATGGAAGTTTCCATGTCAAGAAATGTAACAGAAACTCTCGCATGATAGAAATACAGCCGGAAAGGCACAATTTGTACTCACAATTGCCATCAGTTGTCGACATGGGAAGTATCATGTTTTGGATCATTGTTCTTCTTTTAGTCATTTTACTAATTACAACTTGGAAAGTTGGTGTGCAAATCAGCAAGGGTATTCATTCCTTCCTGATATTGACATTTAGTGTAACATCCTAAAAAAATACTAATAATAATAATTATATTAATAAATATAAATATTATATTAATAAATTAATCATTTAAATAGTGAATGCTAACAAAGTGGATAGGTAGTATGACTTAGTTTCCCCCTCTCTCTCTCCACACGTACACACACAAACAGAAAACGTGTTGGCCTTTCTCCCATTTTGTTTTTGATTCTATCATGTTTCTCTTTTCATTAATAACCGTATGTACCCCTCCTTTTTCTCATACATTCATGATCAATTCATATCCCTTCATGCGTGTGTTCACTAGTTCAAGGACCCATTTGTTTAAAAAAGAGAGAGAAACGGTCATCATGACCAATTCTTACAAGTGCATGTATGCGTGTGGTAGCTCAAGCGTCACTCATTTGTTTTAAAAATATAAAAAGGGGAAGTGGTCATTATTCTTCCAACCAATCCCACATATTTCTAACATAGCTCCCAACGTCTATTTCCCCTTGCCTTATATATATTCCAACGCATCACCAACAATTGTTACCTATCTCTCTCGTAAACATATATAACTTTCACTCTCTCATTTTGTCTCTCACAATCAAACTACCATATTCCATTATTTCTCCAACAATAACCGATCATCCTATTAAATAAATATCAATCTCACTATTTCGTTTTGCCTCCCTGAGTAAGTTCCTTCACCTTTTAATTTTATCTCTCCCATCACTCTTCTAATTTTCACCGGTTAATCAATGATCTATTCTTCGTTCAAATCAAACCACCATATCACGTTATCATCATCTAGCCGTCGCCAGAGAACTACCCCGGTAGACATCTTTTACTCCAGTGAGTGTACTTCTTTTGTTCTTTTCTATAAATTCTATGACCTAGTATCATGAAATAAAAAGCTTTCTTGTGGATTCATCATTATTATCACTCATACATCTTTATACGTTTTAGTAATGATATAAATGTTATAGGTAGTAGTTAATTGCGCGGAGTGTAACATCCTGAATTCTTAATTGTAAAACAAATTAATAATTGTCTATCGTTTATGAAAAAGAAAACGATAAGTTACTTATTGTCATTTATAAATTGAATATTTAAAAGCCTTACAAATGATTTTAGAAAATTCAATATGTTTTTAGGAAATTTGTTAAGATTGAAAAAGAAAACGATTGAGCATTAAATTTAAATTTAAGAATATCTATGAACATAATATTAAGATATTATATTAGAAATTTTATTTAGAATAATGTAACATCCTAGAATTGAAATTAATTTATATTAATGTATTAAATTAGAATTGTAAAGACATTATTAGTAAATCAAAAGATCATGTAAGTTTTACATTTACAATATATTAACACTTTTTATTTCAGTAACTAATTTATAATGACATGATTAATTCAAGAGATTTCAATACTTTAATTTAATTTTTTTCAAGAATAAATAAATCAATAAAATGCATTTTTCATTTTAATTATGTACTAAACTTTATGGGCCTCTTTGGTAAAGATTTCTCTTAGACCTCAAAACTATGTTGAGATTATGTACAAAAAATTATTCCATTTTCCTGGTGATTAAAGTGATTTCTTAGAGGATTTTTTTTAGAATATTATTGTGACTTGTAAGTAGCCCTTGGTATTGGGATATGATTATAAATGGTACTGTTATTTAAGGATAAAACGGGAATTGTGCTTTAGAGATCTAAATTTTAATGTTCTGATCGTTCATGGTTAGATTATTGGATATCATTGTAATTTTAATAAGTATGACATATGATAACAAGTCAAATAATTATTGTTGAATAATGTCAAAAGTGATTGTTACAAGGATTTTATGGATGAAAATGTATATTTGGAAGTGATTATGATCGGTATATGGAAGTTATTGTTTGTAGTTGCTTGTGGTGCCTCGAATTTATTTTGTTTTGATAATAGTTATATTAAGGTGATAATTGTTACTTTAATTTGGTTAATGCCGATTTTCTACTAAATATAACATAATGATGATGGGATGGATAATACTTCTAGGAACGAGAGCGATGTTAACTAGTATACATGACAATTTATTAATTTTAATTATTTGTATATGTTGTATTATTGCTTGTAGAAGTTGTTTATTGACGCTTGAGCACGTGGGAGCTTACGTTTATTTTTGGTTTAAATGCAAGGAGGTAACTATTTAAACTTGTTTGCGTGTGTATGTTGGTAAGCATATAGGTCAGTTTATGAATGTGTAATGTTTATTTTATGCTTTGTGAGAATTTATGATTTGTTTGGTGCACACCGGTTAATATGATTATAATTATGTCATTCCGAAATGAGGTTCCCTGTAAAACTCTCAGGGACTAAAATGAATAAGATAAAATTGTTACATGTTCAGTAGGGTTGTATATCCCTTTGAACCAGTTCAAGCGAGGGTACATCGACCATCGAGTCGTGAGTCCCTATTGAACTGAGATATTCCGGTGTGTTGTGTTTGATTTGATTTTTGTTATTGATGTTTTAATTGCTATTGTTATTTATGTTTGATTTTGTGATGTGTTTGTAAATAAATATTTGTGCTACTTATTACATGATAATTGATAGTCATTTGAAGTTGATATATATAGTCTGTTCATGCAACACAGCATGTAGCACACATCACTTAACACAGTATTAGCACACACCACCTTGCGGACATGCACATGCACGTAGTGCAAAAATGTACGTAAGCGAGTGGTAGTAGTTGCGATTTCTGGGTCTACTCCAATCGTTGTCATTACAAGTATTAGATCGGGGCAGGAGTCATGGGGAAAGGATCCGGAGACTGGGGAACTAAACATTAGCTACATTGGTGTTTCCGCATTTATTCATTTTAATTTTGTAATGATTTATTGATCCTGTGCATTTTTCTTCATTGGATTACTGTATAATTTAGACTGGATAACTGTAATTATTTCTTAAACATGTTTATGTGTCTATTTGTAAATAATTGTGAAAGAATTTAATCAGGTATTATTAGATTTGTTTAAATATCCATGTTAGTCAACTAATATATCAGATTTGATATTTTTAAATAAACAATTTTCAATTGTTAATTTTATATTTGATTATAAAATGATTTATTTTAATTTATCTATTTTCCAAATTACATGAAATCTTTTTCTAACCATGATAGTTTATTTGTGACTAAATTAGCTTACATTTTATGGAAAATAAGAAAAATTGTTTTTCTAACTATGTTTGTCATCATTATAACATAAATTCTTTTTCTAACATAGTTAGTATTGTAATTATTGTAGTAAATTAAGTCAAATTCTTTTTCTAACTATGTTAGCCGCTATTATCTTAATTTATATTCTTTTTCTAACATAGTTAGACTTCAATTTAAATTAAGGGGAAAAAATAGCGTAAAAATGGTTATATAAGTGTGGTTGGTAAAATTTGGTATCAGAGCATATAAAAGTCCTGTTTGTTGATTTGATTTATTCATTGCATAACATTTTGTATCTATCAATCCTAGTCATTAGACTAGGGGCAGATGGTCAAGGGATACGGAAGTAGATAGAATCGTGTTTGTAACCATGACTGCAGCATGAATTACAAGCAAGGTGCTTCTACAATCAAGTCTCATTTGTCACATTTTATTTTAAATTTATTAAATTGATTATATTGTTTTTGCAAAACATGGAAAAAAATCAAAAAGTATTTACATTGATGGTAAATATGTTTGTGTGAGATTGTGTTTGATTGCATCATGCAGTGCACATGCATTTTAATGTGGGGATAATTAATAGTAAATGTGGGGATAATTAGTAGTGATTGTGTGGCTAGTTTCCTGTTTATGTTTCCTATATAGGAATATTCTTCTTGTGTAAATTCCCTTTAGGTCTTTATTACATTGAATTCATTCTCTTTAAGGAGTAACTTCCATCCCTAGGTGGGTGGGGAAATGCATACCATTATATGGATGTGTTGAGTCCATTGGTAGGGAGGGTGATAAGGTTGAGAAGGACCTTCTTAGGCAACGGAATTTGTTATTCTGATCGAATAAAGGAACTTTTGTGATTGCAAGTAATAGTTGTGTTGACAAGGAAAGGTAGAATTATGATTGTCATAAATAATTCTTATGCTCTTATGTATGTGTTCAATAGTGAAGTATATGCTCTTTCTCTAGTGTTTTGTCATTGATAGTAGGAAATTAAAGCCAGTTAAATAGTGATGGGAACTTATAAGGATTCGTGGATATGCTAGATTTATCAGGAAATTAAGAATTTTTGGATAGGAGTAACGTTTTAGGCTTGTTGATGTAATTAAAATAGATAGGTATGATATTGATAAAAAATCTGTGAATAAAGTTGTTTAAATAGATTTATTATGAATTCATGAGTTTTGGAGATAGATGAAATTTTCTATTGATTTTAAAGACTACTGAAGATTGAGTTTGATCGTAGTGATTAAAAGGTAGTATTATCGATATTGTAATCTATTAAGAGAATAAGGGAAAGAGTGAGTTATTGCTAGACTATTGTTGAGGAGTTTAAGAATTAGTGATGTATTTTGAAGTTGTGATCATGAGACTAAATGAATTAAGCAGCTATTTGTGCTGAATATTTTATGTTGGAGTTTGAGCGAACATTTATAATTGAGTGGAGTGAAAGCCAATTGATAATTATTTTGATGATGATATTGGTTTGAAATATGACTGAGAGAAATAGTTGGAGTTGGAAGAAGAGATTAGCAAATTTGATGTAATATTGAATAGTACTTTTGAGGAGTAATGCTTATTGTTAAAGGTGCAATGAATGATTGGATAATCGAGATGTTATTAGTTTTAGAATTATATTAAGGACAATCAATAGTTGAATAAATTGAGAGAAGTTCAATAGTTACTGGATTGTTAATTGCGTAGGTTTAAGATTTACTTTCATATCCTAGTAATTGGTTTAAGGGTTTATTAATCTACCTTTATTAGAATGAAATATGCTTGCAAGTGATTAAATCTTGTTTTTCCTTGTCGAAATAGTCAAGAAAGTAGAAATTAATGGAGTAGCAAAATTTGATATTTTGAGGATTGGAATAAAATGCAAAATTGGAATTATCATTAATAGTTGGGGACTGCTTCTCATTAGTATTGATGTGGTGATATAAAGAGGGTGTCTTGGAAATTTAGAAACAAGAGAAATGTTGAGTATTATTTTGGCTAGAATTTGTAGCTTCACTTTAATTAATATGACTAACAAATTTGATGTATTGAGTAAACTTCATTATAAGAAAGCTAGAAAGTATCTTAGGGATGTATCGAGTGAACTACATTATGCATTTATTCTTAGAATTGTTAGACATAGTGAATTTTAGGGACAACATTCTGAAAAAGTGGGTAGAGTTGTAACATCCTGAATTCTTAATTGTAAAACAAATTAATAATTGTCTATCGTTTATGAAAAGAAAACGATAAGTTACTTATTGTCATTTATAAATTGAATATTTAAAAGCCTTACAAATGATTTTAGAAAATTCAATATGTTTTTAGGAAATTTGTTAAGATTGAAAAAGAAAACGATTGAGCATTAAATTTAAATTTAAGAATATCTATGAACATAATATTAAGATATTATATTAGAAATTTTATTTAGAATAATGTAACATCCTAGAATTGAAATTAATTTATATTAATGTATTAAATTAGAATTGTAAAGACATTATTAGTAAATCAGAAGATCATGTAAGTTTTACATTTACAATATATTAACACTTTTTATTTCAGTAACTAATTTATAATGACATGATTAATTCAAGAGATTTCAATACTTTAATTTAATGTTTTTCAAGTATAAATAAATCAAGGGGGGTCCTTGTGGGATCTCTTAGTCCCACATCGACCAGGAATGTGAGTGTGTGTGAGTATATAAGTAGGACATTCGCACTTCAGCTTGATTATGTTGGTGTGGGTGGCGCTTGCGCCGTACTGGGGGGTCCTTGTGGGATCTCTTAGTCCTACATCGATCAGGAATGTGTGTGTGTGAGTATATAAGTAGGACATTCGCACTTCAGCTTGCCAACCGCGTTAGTTGGTTTTGCTGTTGTGTTTGGTTCGAAAAATGTGTTCAAAAAAGTATAAATAAATCAATAAAATGCATTTTTCATTTTAATTATGTACTAAACTTTATGGGCCTCTTTGGTAACTATTATGTGGCCCAACCCTAGTATTCCCTTTACAAGATAACACCGTCTCACTCTCCCTTGTGTATATATCGCCTCTCACACCCAAACCATCAATCATTTTTCTTCTTCTTCTCTGTCTTCTTCATCTTCTTCATCATGCTCACTTCTTATTTCCTCATTGTTTCTCACTTCAATCACTCCCTCACTTCGCCGAAATTCACCTCCTCATTTTAAATAAATGATTTTCAATTGTTAATTTTATATTTGATTATAAAATGATTTATTTCAATTTATCTATTTCCAAATTATATGAAATCTTTTTCTAACCATAATAGTTTATTTGTGACTTAATTTCTTTTTCTATCATGGTTAGCGCATTAGCTTACATTTTATGGAAAATAAGAAAAATTGTTTTTCTAACTATGTTAGTTATCATTTGACTAAATTTGAATTACCAGGTAACTATAATTATTTGTTTGCGTGTGTGTGGGTTAGTGTCACATTCTATTACTAATTCCCTAGTTAAACTAAGATATCTATTTTAATTCAATAATCTCTTTACTAACTATGATAGAAAAAGAATATTCATATCAACAATGTCTCTATCATAGTTAGAAAAAGAATTTTCTAATCATTTTATACATTATCCATGATAGAAAAGAATTGTCTGATATAATATGAATACTATCATGGATAATTAAAAGTTAACCATGTTAGAAAGGATTTGCCTAACATGGTTAATAAACAAACTAATTTATATTAAACAATAAATGAATATATATATACATGCGGAAGCGAATGCAGACCTATAAATTGGCAATATACAATTCTAAATAAATTATACAACCTCCACTACCTAATTCCCTTTCCTGATGTTTGCGTCTGTGCATGAATACCTGCAAAAATGTCAGTAATCGTGGGATGAGACAATTTGTCCCAGTAATCACCGCTCAACTCACTATAACAGTGAGATGTGCGGTAGCGAGGGCGTCTAAAGAGTGTCACAGTTTTCAAATAAGTAATACATATAGGTAATTCAAACCTTCTTTCCATGTATTCCTCCAATCTCTCTGTCATTTCCAATGCACTTCACCATCTCTATCTCCAATATAACAGTTCTATCCCACAACTCTCACACTCACCTATACATACATCGTGCCATCACGGAGACATTCATTCCAGCATCCAACTTCACTATATGATTTGACACTGTGCCCCTCTCTACAATGAGGGGGCAAATTTCCCTCTCGGGCAATCTCCAGAGAGAGAACCCAATTCTGTTTCCATTGCAGAACGGGAACGGTTGGACTCTTCAATGCCAAACAACTGTAGGTCACTTTCTCTCAATAAGTCGACCTATGATCCCCGGTCTAATCAATCCGAAAAGGATCAGTACAAATAACTGTCGATCGGCCAATCGACAGTTATCATCGCGCGATGGTACATCAATTTCAGTGTCATGCAATGCTCACCATATCCCTATCAATATCTCACCCACAATAAGCAATATCAACATCATACACTCTCACATCACCTTTCAATTTATTATCCACAATATCTTTCCTTAACATAACTCTCCAAAATCTCAACTCACATCTAATTCATTTTTTATACTCACAACCTCTCAAATCCAACACCTGCAAATATGTCAGACAATTCCAAAATATCCAGCACCACTAGACAGGATACTACATATATGTGTCGAAATCTTTTATATGAAAATAATCGTGTTTGAAAGGCACCCGATAGCCTGTTTTGTATAAAAATACATTTTCAAAGATAATATATATATATAGAGGGTGAGAAAGGATTTTAAAAAAAATCCCAACTAACATCACCCTCAATGTTATAGTAAGGTTAAATGTGATTACCTGTCGCCCACAACACTTTGTTGTTCTTCCTTACCCGTCCTTACTAGATTCACCTATTATTACATCAAAGTAATAATAAAGGTAAACAACCATGCTTATATTTGTATAATCAATAACACGTCTCTCTCGCATCTCATATTACTACCCAACTCTTTCTTCTTTTACAATGTCTTATAGAATATTTTCATTATTGTTTAACCTAGATATCTTAATGATCATAATCATAATCAAGTAGTTATTACAAAACAAACCAACCTTCACATTACCAAGAACTAAAATCCAACAACATAAGAAGCCCTAAATCCAAGCAGTCTAAGAACAAGGCAATCAAAAGAAAGCAAGTTCAACAAGCAATACACTCCATCCTTAACATGCTTTATATTAGTTAATTATGTGAATTCTCACATATGTTTTATATAATAACACAAAGCATTAATTACTTCAATAATATGAAATTGCATATCCAAGTAACCATTCTATCTCATTCGAATGGAATTAAATTGCTTTTCAACACATAAATCAAACTACTTCTTACCCTTAGCAATATTAGCACAATTCACACTTCAAACTAATAGCTAAGAAGACAAATAATTCTCTATATGAAATGCAAATTAAAACACTACATTAAATTCAACCACTAACTCATACTTTCATATTATCATTCCTTATCATTTTCATTTAGTTTAGTTATGTTAGAATCTTAAGTTTTGATGAAGACTAAAATATAGAGGATTAAACCAAGTGCCTAGGAAGCAATAGGATAACATAGGATCCCAAGTAAGAGTGCTTCCGGGTGAAGATCTACTTCCGGATAGATTAGGACTTGCGCATGCGGATGAATGTTTTCATCCCCCAGCATCAGCAAGTAAATCACTGGGAAATAACTTAGTCCATGAGAATTAGGTACACAAAACCTTAAGACTAAGCTATGTTTCAATCGGAAGTGAGTTTGCTTCCTGTTAGACTTAGACTGGCGCAGAGCGATAGAATAGATATTACTCCAAGCGACTGTGAGTCTACTTTCCCAAGTGAAAGCGCTTCCTGTTAGAATTAGACTGGCGCAGAGCGACAGAATAGTTATTACCCCAAGCGTCAGTAAGTCTACTTCGCCAAGTGAAAGCACTTCCTATTAGATTTAGACTGGCGCAGGTTGATAGACTAGATATAACCCCGAGCGTCAGCGGAAATGCAACATCAAGTGAAGTTGCTTCCTGTTAGATCTTGACTGGCGCAGACTGATAGAATAGATTTCACCCTAAGCGTCAGTGAATTCACCACGTCAAGTAAAAGTGCTTCCGATAGCTCAGTGACTAGCGCTGAGTGGTGGAATGAAATAGACTAAGCGAGAGCAAGTCATGGTGAACTAAATCTCTCATCAAGTGAATTTACTTCCGGATGTAGAAGTGCTTCCGGATACTCCTTAGATTTAGGGATCACCCACTGCATGAGACTATATGATTATATTGCTAAACTAACGTTCAAGTGCAGCACACTCAGTAAGGTTGCTTCCGGATGAGAAGTTGCTTCCGCAAGCAATCAGAATGTCTGAACGTTCAAAGAGATGCAGTGTCAGAATGCTTTTGTCAGAGCAGAGGTGTCAGGACTACTTTTCAGAGATAAAGCAAGTCAACCCTGCTAAACATTAATGAAGATGCACTTCTCAACGGTAACATAGGATTAACGGCTTTATTCAAACGTTCATATTCAACCTGCCACAGAAGCCTATGAAGCCAAGTATAAAAGAGACATTCATTCAGAAGAGAAGACATGGAAGAAAAAGAGAGAACAGAACAAAGTATCTGATATATCATACTCTTCATTCTACACATCTTCTACTACTCTCAGATCCAGATTTGTGATATTTTTCAGAGAGTAATTTTATTGTACTTAAGTGAGTAACATCATCCACTCTTAGAGAGAGTTAGTTTTGAGCTTAAGTGTTTAGCACAATCAGTTCATAGAGTGAACATAGTGTAAACTTACAATTTGTAAGGGGGAGCATTTAGAGGTTGTCTAAATCTCCATAGGTTGCAAGTTAGCCCGTAAAACTTGCATTTGTAAGGTTTGCAGGTGAACCCGGTGTAAAACCTGTGGGTTGTTAGGTGAACCCGTGCTCGTAAAACCTAAAGTGTAAAGGCTTCTCTTGTGCCCGGTTTAAACAAGAATAGTGGATTGAAAATCTCAGGTGGAGCCTGGGGACTGGATGTAGGTCTGGGTGACCGAACCAGGATAAATTTATGTGTGCATAAATTTACATTCAAACATTCTATTTTGCATCACATAACATACTGACTTGTGCATATCACTACTTCGTAAATATTATCACCAAGCACAAGCAGTCTTTCGAAAAGAAGATTCAAAAGATTTAATTTATTCCCTCACCCAATTCACCCCCCCCTCTTGGGTGACAGCCACGTTTATCATTTGGTATCAGAGCAAGGTCACTTGTTTAAAGGATCCAACGATCTCAAGTGCAAAGACCTAGGCTGATTTGGGTTACAAAATGTGTTTTGAAGGTTTTGATCATACCATCCCACCTGTGTTAGAAAATGCTGATTTTTACTTATGGAAGGGAAGGATGAAAAGTTTTATACTATCCACTGATTTCAAAATGTGGGATGTTTTCGAAAAGGACTCTGATTTCAAACCAAAAGTAAATTGGACAGAAGAGGACAAAAGCTTATTTTACTTAAACCTTAGAGCAATGCAAATTTTGCACAAAAGTTTATCTGACAATGATTACCAGAAAATTAAACATTGCTCTAGGGCTATAGATATTTGGAACACTCTTGATACTATGTATGCTTCTAGCCAATTTCTTGATGTTAAGGCTGTCCAAAGCTCACTATGTGCTCCTTGTGAATCCACCGTTGATGAGCTACTGGATGGAGATGTAGTAGAAGCTAGTATCAGCAAAGAGAGAGTGGATCTCCGCCTAGAAGATTCAGAAGCTGAAGAAAATGAGGTACCTAAACTTGAAACTTCTGAATTGCAAGATATGTATAATGAGCTACATGTTGAATTCTGTAAACTTGCAAAAGAAATTCTAGGCTTAAGAAAAAGGAATAGGGAACTTGAGGAACTTATTCCTTCTTCTACAACCAAGGAGTCCAAAGTCCCACTCATAAAAGAAGATTTTTCGAAAGACCCTGAGATTTCAAAAGTTAATAAACATAGAGTCTTTGAAAAGAAAACTGACCACCATAATAGTGATAAGAAATCTGATTCTGAACATCATCCCATTTTCTGTCATTATTGTGGTAGAACTGGTCATATTTCTCACACATGCAATTTTAAGAGAAATTTAAATGTGAGAAATAAGTATATATGGATCCCCAAAGGACAAGTAAGGTCCAGCGCTAACTATGTAGGACCCAAGTACAAATGGGTACCAAAACTCCCTTCTAGTGCCTTACCTGTGCAGGAAAGATCAAGAGTTCCTCTTGTCCCAAAGAAGAGAACTCGTGGTGATGTCACTACTGCAACTACCTGGTTCAATCATAAGAAGCAGTGCGCTACCACAAGGAACAAAGACCTTGTCTCAGGGATAAGCTATCACAGAGTTCCATTCAACTATCCTGAGAAGGACAAAAGAGAGAGGATGTCTCAACTCACATGGAGAAAACCTGCGAATCCTGTCTCTCCTAAGAAAGTGCTTCAGGCCAAGGATAAGTATAAAAGATCTCCTTGGGTAAGCAAGGGATTATTTAAGGTTGAAGCATGCAACAGTAAAATCTCCTATGCAAATGTAAGATGGACTTATTGAGATTTTACATTAAGCATCATAAGCATGAACATGATATGGCTTATAAGATATTTCACACAATGTTCATACTATACATGCTATCTATGACTATCATTATCAGAAGCCATGTGCATATAGTCATAGTTGATTCGCAATGCTATATTCATAGTGAATAATTCTTAAGTGCATAAGAATCACATACTTCCTACAAACTGACCAGTCAGATCCAAGGTTGGAGACTGAAAAATGGGAAAGAGAAATCATTTGCTATTTTGTAGGAAAGAAGGTACGAAGGAACAACAATTTTCATGATCATACCTGATCAGAGCAATGTATCAAATCTGAATGAGTTGTTGTTCATACTGGGCTCCGAGAGCTACTGCTCCTGAAATTGAGAAGATCAAACAAATTCTACTTGACGCAAATATGGCTTTAGTTATGAAAGCTTGATCACTGTGGATGCACAAGAGAGAACATCAACGAGTCACTCAAAGTTAAATCTTAAGTAAGTACCATCGGAAGCAAAACTACTTCCGGATGCTCTCGTGCTGACGCTGAATAACTACTCAAGGCAACCAGGAGCGTCTGTCCAACCGGAAGCAAAATCACTTCCGAATACTCTTTTGCTAGCGCTGGATGATAATTCAATATGATCAAGAGCGCCAGTGTCAGACCAAGGGACACACCACTTCAGAAAACGTTTCAACTTCCTCTATGAAACGTTGTGCCTTCTCTGAAGCAACACGTGTCATCAGGTGTGTCGTTCCAACTTAAAAACTTACGTTACCCAATGTGTGAAAATTTGAAAGACTATACCCATTCTATCCTCAGAAGCTTTACCTATAAATAGATGTAACTTTTCACCTTCACTTTTTACTTGCATTATTTTCACTCGCATCTTTTCTCTGAAAAATTTACTTCATCTTCTTCATTGCATTCTTCATTTTTACACACTTCTCGCATTTCATCTTTATTTTCACAACATTCATACAAAAAATGGCCGGTACGAATGAACCCAACCCAGTCATCCAGAAAACCTCTTCTTCTAAGAAAAATAAATCGAAATCTGGGAAATCCTCTCACAGACATTCTGGTAAATCTGGGCACCATGAAGAACAACATGAAGAACATCATGAACGCCAAGAAGGTTCTGGGCAATCACGGGGACAGGGTGAAGACGTTCAGGGTCAGCCTGAAACCTCTGGTAGAATAGAACAGGCAGTGGGTTCTGAACAAGAGCGGGATGCTCAGGGAAAGGGAAAGAAGAAGAAGGTTCATTTTTCTGAGGAGCCTTCCTCCAAGAGGCAGAGGGTTGAGGAAGAAGATGATCTCACAGTTTATAGAGATGGGGCTTTGGAGAGTGTATCCGCCAAATTTGAGACATCCATTCCCATCTTCAATCATGGCCTGTTCATCAATCTGGACAAGTTGGATGAACTAGGGTTTGCTCATCTGCGCCCTTACTTGGAAAAGTATATGCCTTGGCTGGGCATCAACCAGGACTACAACGTCAACGTCCTGCGAGTCTTTTGCCAATCCCTCTCAGGCAGAGCTAAGTACAGGAAGGTGGATGGGAAAGAGCAAGTCCACAAACTCTCCTTCACTGCCACTGTAAGAGGAAGAACCTTCAGGTTCACTTGGAGAACCCTGAATGAGATGATGGGAGTCACAGAAGAGGATATGAATGAATGGATCTACCCTGAGTCTCACAAGTACAGCAAGGAGGAACTCGAGGAGTTGTATGGCACCAACAGCAAGAAGGTGTCAAAGATGTCTGATTCTAACAGGCTCTTGTACTACGTCTACTCCCGGATAATGACTCATAAGGGAGGCAACTTCAACGAGTTCACACTGCTGGACAACCCTTGGTTACCTAGACTCCTCTCGCGCAAGCTTTTCAACCCTGGGCAGTTGATATGCCTAGAGCTTCAGCGCTGGTTAAACAATGACAAGTCAGGTTATCTTCCCTATCCCACCATCATTGCCTTCCTCCTTGAGAAGCATCTGATCAAGGCTACATCTGCTGTGGAAGAAGAGAATGTCCAGTGTAGGCCTGTGGGAGCAACCAATGTGGCAAGGATGGGGATCAAGTATTTCAAGCCTCCTAAGCCCACTCGCTCACACTCACAAGCCGGTAGTGCTTCTGGTACTTCAGCTCCCTCTGCATCTGGAGCAGGCGATCAGGAAGTTGACTCTCATGCTGGGCCAAGCCGTAGTGCAAGGGTTCCAGCTTCTGTTAGGGCCTTTGCAGAGGACATAAAGGAAGAGCTTCTGTTGAGACTGACTGATTCCTTGGTGGGTCCTCTCCGTGTTGAATGTGAAGCTGGCTTCCACCACCAAGGGGAGCGAATTCAGCTGCTTGAGGACAGAGTAGGACAACTTGAGAATCACCTTGCCAGGGTGGATGCAAAATTAGACCTCATCCTCCAGCACCTACAAATTCCCCAACCTTCATCACAAGGTAACTTACCACCTTCACCTCCTCCTCCTCCTCAAAACCCTCCTCCTCCTCCTAATCACCCTCAACTACCACCTCCTCCTCCGCCCAACACTCAACAACCTCAGCCTCCACCACAAAATGACCAACAAGCTCCACCATCACCCAACAATGACCAACAATTCCAACCCTCACCTACCCATGACCACCAAACCCAAGACTCAACTCACAACTCTCCACGCCATTCTCCTAGAAACTTCTCATCCTCACCTTCCTCATCCTCATCCTCACCCATTCCCACACGACCAGGTGCCCCTACACGCTCTCCACTCCGCTTCTCCAACCCTACCCATCCAAGCCCTAGACCCATAGGATCTGAAACAGCCATTCACCCCCTCAGCCAACCATACGGCGAATATCCCCGCCTTCAACCACTCTCCGATGACCATTTACCCTTTACCCCTGACTCCGCCAACTACAAAGAATACTCCTCCACTCATCCTTATGGGGATATCTTTGTCACCACCAGCTGCTTCCCCGACCCTCCTCAAACTCCTGAACACCTATCCTCTCCCACATCCTCTACCTCTACCCTATCACCCTCCCCTCCCAAGAAATTTGGCCCTGAACCACCTCCATCCTCCTCCACATCCACTCCATCCCTGGCACTCACCCCTGTTGATGATGACAAAAGGGGGAGAAATGTTATGTCTACTCTTCGCCTAAGTATGGCCACAAGGGATGTCCTCAGCCAGCCATCACTCTGGATTGATGAAGATGTCACGGCCGCCCTGCGTCGTGCATATGAGTCTCAGAGACTGAGTGGTGCAGAGAGCCTTATAAGAGGAGAGGCCCTTCGTTTCATGGAGCAGAAGAGAGCGGCTAAGCAAGGACCCCAATGGGATATGGTTGTGTATGGGCAAAATGAACAATCTTCACAACCTGAGACATCATCAGAGTCTCCTCCAACTAAAAAAAGTAGAGAAATTGTTGAGGAGATCAGGATGAAGTGGGGACTCGAAAAACCAAACCATCCTCCCATTGTGATAGCCAAGCCTGTTCCTACACTATCTGAGCAAGAGTCTGAGGTCCCTTCATCTGAGCAATCTTCCGATCCTCCTCCCTCATCTGAACCAGCAGCCGGATTCAGTGTACCCAGAAAGAAGGCCGTTGCTAGGAAACGTGCCAGAAAGTTCGTTGCCACCACTGAATCTGATGAGTCTGAGGAAGAGACTCCATCTGACCTACCTGAGCAAGGAACTTCATCTGCTCAGGTTGTGCAAGAAAATCCAGTGGTCCAAGCGGTTCCAATTCTGAAGGAAGTCAAATTGGAAATTGAAGACATAACTCCTGAAGAATTTGAGAAGTATGGATTCACTGACAAGCTATCCTTTGGTCAGATGGCTTGCCTCGATGCTGAAAGAGCAAGTGCCATGCCCACTCCTCCAATTAGCAAAAGCAAAAGGAAGAGCAAAGGGAAAGGAAAACGGAAAGTCCAGGAAGTTGAGGAAGATCCCAACTTCCCTGTATGGAATGTGAGAATCCGGGCTGTCCACTATCCCAATGGAGAGATCTCCTACTTCGATGATGCTACAGGTTTCCCTGGGTATGAAGAAGTGGAGAACATGAAAAGGGCATACGAGGAGTCCATTGAATCAGAAAGGCTCAGAAGGGAAAAAGAGGAAAAAGAGCTTCAAGAGATCATTGCTCAGATAAACCAGAGTGAGCGTGAGGAAAATGAAGAGAGGCAGAAAGAGAGGGAAAAGAAAAAGAGACACAAACTCTAATCCCCAATCCAAATATTTTTGTTGATTTTGTTTTCATGCATATTTTCATTCATACTTAGTGAAATTTATTTGTATACATTCTTTACTTGTATATGTTATTTGATTACATAACTCTGACTTGTAACCTCCGCTTGTCAATAATATTTGTCTGAGTTACTTGTTGTTATCCATTGCTTTTATTCTCTTGATAATCCTTCCTTAGGAACTTAATCGATAAAACTAGGTTTGTCATCATCAAAAAGGGGGAGAATGTTAGAATCTTAAGTTTTGATGAAGACTAAAATATAGAGGATTAAACCAAGTGCCTAGGAAGCAATAGGATAACATAGGATCCCAAGTAAGAGTGCTTCCGGGTGAAGATCTACTTCCGGATAGATTAGGACTTGCGCATGCGGATGAATGTTTTCATCCCCCAGCATCAGCAAGTAAATCACTGGGAAATAACTTAGTCCATGAGAATTAGGTACACAAAACCTTAAGACTAAGCTATGTTTCAATCGGAAGTGAGTTTGCTTCCTGTTAGACTTAGACTGGCGCAGAGCGATAGAATAGATATTACTCCAAGCGACTGTGAGTCTACTTTCCCAAGTGAAAGCGCTTCCTGTTAGAATTAGACTGGCGCAGAGCGACAGAATAGTTATTACCCCAAGCGTCAGTAAGTCTACTTCGCCAAGTGAAAGCACTTCCTATTAGATTTAGACTGGCGCAGGTTGATAGACTAGATATAACCCCGAGCGTCAGCGGAAATGCAACATCAAGTGAAGTTGCTTCCTGTTAGATCTTGACTGGCGCAGACTGATAGAATAGATTTCACCCTAAGCGTCAGTGAATTCACCACGTCAAGTAAAAGTGCTTCCGATAGCTCAGTGACTAGCGCTGAGTGGTGGAATGAAATAGACTAAGCGAGAGCAAGTCATGGTGAACTAAATCTCTCATCAAGTGAATTTACTTCCGGATGTAGAAGTGCTTCCGGATACTCCTTAGATTTAGGGATCACCCACTGCATGAGACTATATGATTATATTGCTAAACTAACGTTCAAGTGCAGCACACTCAGTAAGGTTGCTTCCGGATGAGAAGTTGCTTCCGCAAGCAATCAGAATGTCTGAACGTTCAAAGAGATGCAGTGTCAGAATGCTTTTGTCAGAGCAGAGGTGTCAGGACTACTTTTCAGAGATAAAGCAAGTCAACCCTGCTAAACATTAATGAAGATGCACTTCTCAACGGTAACATAGGATTAACGGCTTTATTCAAACGTTCATATTCAACCTGCCACAGAAGCCTATGAAGCCAAGTATAAAAGAGACATTCATTCAGAAGAGAAGACATGGAAGAAAAAGAGAGAACAGAACAAAGTATCTGATATATCATACTCTTCATTCTACACATCTTCTACTACTCTCAGATCCAGATTTGTGATATTTTTCAGAGAGTAATTTTATTGTACTTAAGTGAGTAACATCATCCACTCTTAGAGAGAGTTAGTTTTGAGCTTAAGTGTTTAGCACAATCAGTTCATAGAGTGAACATAGTGTAAACTTACAATTTGTAAGGGGGAGCATTTAGAGGTTGTCTAAATCTCCATAGGTTGCAAGTTAGCCCGTAAAACTTGCATTTGTAAGGTTTGCAGGTGAACCCGGTGTAAAACCTGTGGGTTGTTAGGTGAACCCGTGCTCGTAAAACCTAAAGTGTAAAGGCTTCTCTTGTGCCCGGTTTAAACAAGAATAGTGGATTGAAAATCTCAGGTGGAGCCTGGGGACTGGATGTAGGTCTGGGTGACCGAACCAGGATAAATTTATGTGTGCATAAATTTACATTCAAACATTCTATTTTGCATCACATAACATACTGACTTGTGCATATCACTACTTCGTAAATATTATCACCAAGCACAAGCAGTCTTTCGAAAAGAAGATTCAAAAGATTTAATTTATTCTCTCACCCAATTCACCCCCCCCCCTCTTGGGTGACAGCCACGTTTATCAAGTTATTGCATAAAAGAACAAGGAAATATCATATTTAGTCCATACACATCACAGCAGCCTATCCAGTCCAAGAAAGAGACAAAGAACATTAAGACTTATATTTTCAAATAACATTTACTACAATTGAAATACTCCCATTGCAACCCATTTTTCTACCAAGGCAAGCAAGAGCCAAAAATCATTAAAATCAACACGCAATAATTACAACTTAAACCAATCCAAACAATATTTCATACATAAATCAATTTCTTTTATAGCTCTCAACTTTACAATTATATGAAGCATCCATAAAGAATCAACTTCAACTACACCCCTTTATCTCACACAAATGTACCCACACCGGTTATTATCATTCATTCCAACTAGCCATGTCAACACAGAGGAATGAAGAACTTCCATTAAACCAACACACACACATATATACACAACCATATATATTCCTTTTCACATTAATATACAACAAGAATCCCCATTACTTTCTCCCTTCCATTCGGCCATTATAGTGAAGGAAAATGCAAAGACTTGTGATTACACATGAAGCAACACTATTGCAGCTATATCATCACATAAAAGACACATCTTCATACAAAGAAAAGCTTTACAAATTATCAACCCTTTCCCAAAGAAAACAAAACGGCCAAATCAAGAGTAAAGCCTCAACAAGATGAAAATTAATCCATTTAACCAATTTGAAAACCAATTGAACATAAATGTAACATCCTAGCTTTTTCCTAGTATATTTATAGCAATTTAATCAATTTATAACCACTTTAAAAATTTTAGAAGCCCAAAAATACGAATAAATTAAAACATTTCTCTTTGAAACATGTATGAAATATTTTTCCGCGTAAACTTGGGCTTCTACACAACTTTGAAAAAATATAATTATTCCCTGAAATCCGCAGCGGTTTATAAATTCATTAAATAGCTAAATTAGTAGTTACGACTTAGTTTTTACTTTATCTACACCTGAACAATCTAATGTAGCTACAAATCTGTCCTATTTAAATATAACTATTATAATTCTGTCTAAATATAATTTGTCCATCACAGGTGATAGACTTTACCTAGTAAATCACGAGCTATGAGCTTGCATAGTACAAAATATCTCACAAAAATCTATATCACTCATCTTCGGGCCTATCGAGCATCCTTCCTATCCTCAATTATGTCTTTTCCCAAAATCTATCTTCTTCCAGCTTATCTGTAAAAGTTTTATTTGAAAACAGTGAGATTTAAAGAATCCAAATAGCAGTTATCATTTATTATCATGCATAACAATTGATGAACTAATAAAATGAAATTGTGATTTAGATTACCTTAATCCTGCTGCTCACACAACAATGTCAATTTATTTTCCTGATTGTGTGGCATATGAGGCACAACCCCCTGAATAAATAAACTAGAAGTAGCGAACGTCTAGTCATGGAGAACTCCGATAAACTCAATGTTCTGACAGGATTAGAGCGACCTTTCGGCCCTGATATTAGAGCGACCTTCCGGCCCTGATGTTATATAATTTTGAAACATGTTTCATGCAATTCTCATACATCATAATAAACAAAACTACTACCTGTACTCCAGCAATTACAAATCACCTCATTCTTGAACTTCTTGGTGTCACAAGAACCAACACCGCATCCACTCCTAATTTTTAATAAATATGAATGACATGTTAAAATCATTTTTAAATCAAGTAACAATTTGACGTCTCTCACGTATCTATATTACTACACAGTCCTAACCCCTTATTTATATTCACTCTCCTAGAAATCCATCAATATCAATTCATACAAAATCATGCCCAGTACACATTCACACAATTTGGGATATTGCAAGGCAAAGAATACTTAAAGCAATCAATCCTAAGCCAATACAATCCAATTAAATTCCACAAAACCATTCTACCAAACCAATCAAATAATTATTCTATCTTATAATTAATTATTGTGCAACTCAATGACATTTCTGTTACAAGGTTTAATACAACATGAGCAATACTTAGCAATATCAAATAAGAACATGTCAAACTCCAACTTTACAAGATATAGCTTTATCTACAACCATCTTATTAATAAACTCTTTGCCCAAGCAGTATATTGATTCACAAAGCAAGAAGAACATGAAAATCATATAGAAGTATACATGTTTGGTTTGAATTCACTCATGCTTGTATGAAACTTTTCATTTTCTTCCCTTTCTGTAATTAATTCACATGATCATTCATCCTTATTACCAATTCAGTTTAGCTATTGTAGAAAAGAATCAAGAGAATATCAAATTTAGTGCATAAGAATGCATACAAGTACTTATATATTTAAGAACATATAGGTATCCTTGTTGGAATATAATTACTAGCATATTTATGGCAATACTCAATTCTCAGCCAACATCTACAACAAATTTAGAAATCAAAGCCATGAACAAAACAAGAAAATATTAGCTCCCAAAATTCTTCTTTACAATCAAAACACAAGTTAATCATGTAATGACCTATTCAAGCTCTAATTCATGTTGAAAACAAACAAATACTTCCCTCCTAGTACCTAACTGAACTGAACATGCAGCCAAAGAAACAAAAGAACCGTAATTCTTCAAAACACCCAAATCTCAGTTAAATCTCATGCATATTTATGCTTTCTTATCTCACTATTTCATCTCATGCATATTTATGCTTTCTTATCTCACTATTTCATCCATGCTATCACCAATTCCAGTTTTCCCCAAGCATAGAAATTTCGAAAGAGCACAAGAAATCACTATCAATATATATACAAACATCATAACAGAGCAACCCAAACAAAAGCAATTATTTTCAATATACTCCCATGTTTACACATAATCAAACAGAAAAAAGGAAGGCAATGAAAAATAGAATAAACTTCAAGTTCACCCAAAAACTAAATATACATGCTTATAACAATAGAAATCTTCAAGAGGTATTAACCCACAACAACATATGTCTTTTCTTAATAAAGAAAACATGAAAATACCCAAACAACATCACATGAATGAGAAAGAAATTTCAGATTTCAAACATTCTTTTCTTTCCAATAATCAGAACAACCAAAACGTATATGCCAACATAGGTAATGAAACAAGAATCAGTAACACTTTTAGCCACCCATTCATTACCAATCAACTATAGAAACAACAACCTCATGCTTTAGTATTTCATTCTAAGAGCAATAAATGTTTTTCCTATCATTAACATGTTAGCTAATGAGAGCAAGTACATAATAACAATAACAAATCAGACTTACAAAAAACTTCATGTTAAAGTTTAAAACTTTCTTTTAAGTTCATTAGCTCATCCCAAAAACCCATACCCAAACTCGGTTCTCTCTCAATCTCGTCTAAATCAAAAAGCAAAGGGATAGAAATGGAAGAAATGAAGCTACCTAAACTCGTTCTTGCCTTCCCCTGACTCGTCGGAGTTCCGCCGTTGCCGGAAATGGCCTTTTATCGCCGCTGGAAATGACTGGCCGAACAAGAGAATGGAGGGGAAGAAATATATGGTTGGCGAAGAGATGAAAGAGAGAGAGGAGATGTGTGGCCAGCGCCATTTTCAACCGAGAACTGGCGGCCAAAGCTCGATGGAACGGAGGAGAAAGAAGAGAAAATGAAGAGAGTGAGAGAGAAATGGTGAGGTTGATGATGATGATGAACTGACGGATGAGGGAGTATAAAGAAAATAAAAGAATAAGAGAATAGAGATATTTGTTAGGCTAAAGTATGTTTTTAGTCCCTTTTCTTTGGAGAAAGTCATGTTTTGATCCCTTAACTTTGAAAAGTGTGTTTTTGGTCCCTTTAAATTTGGAGAATGTGTGTTTTTGGTCCTTAACTTTGAAAAGTGTGATTTTTGTGATTTTTGTCCTTTTAAACTCAGTTAAAATATGTTTTTGGTTTTGTAACTTTGCACAAAATCATGTTTTAGTGCCTTAATTTTGAAAAGCAATGGACGAAAAAATACTTTATCCTGTTCTAGAAGGACTAATAACATCACTTTATCTAAAGTTAAGGGACAAAAAACACACTTTTCAAAGTTAAGGGACAAAAAACACACATTCTCCAAAATTAAAGGGACCAAAAACACACTTTTCAAAGTTAAGGGACCAAAATATGACTTTCTCCAAAGTTAAGGGACCAAAAACATACTTTAGCCTATTTGTTAAAGAGGAATTACAATTCTACCCTTACTAGATATTTTGAGATGAATGGGTGAGATTTGATTAGGGAAGATAAGTAGGGATGGGGAAAATAATAAGTTTTGAGATATTTTGAGTCCCAATATAATTTATCTAGGTATCTTTTAATTCCCAAATTTATTCATAAAATTATTAAAATACTAAATAATACCTCAAGATTTATAATATTGTCTTATTTATTCTTTTAGAAATTTTGGGGTGTTACAAAATACATGTCCTTCAACTTCATTATGCTTCCAATTAGATTAACTAGAAACTCCATCCCTTAGAATCAAAGGTAGAAGCTTAAGCTTCCAAATATATGGTTATGAAACCCAACAAATCCAGCTTCTCTTAGACTTTTTCACAAACACCTTGAATGCACTCAAATCCAAATGAAATCATCAACTTTTTAGATTGAAGTATGAATTCCATTTTTTTCCACTGATTTCGAACACCCAAAGTCACACAAGTTCAATCACTCAATAATCAGAGAAAAGAGCAAACAAAACATACATGCTCAAAAATAACTACTATCCTTCATTCCAATGAGACTCAGACATACAACACCAATTCACGTTACTAGTTAACTTGTATAACCACAAATTGAATATTCTTACAGTTTTCATCATCATTAATTAAAAGAAACATAACATTGACAATAAGAAAGGAAGGAAAAGAACTCAATAGGAATTACAAATCAATAAAACTCAAACAAATCTTATATGTAAATTGTGACAAACAGCTCCAATAGTTTCCTAAGCAAGTTAATTAGGACTTTTGAGTCCTAAAACCCCATGAAAGTCGTCGGCCATGTAAACCCAAAAGTTAGGGTTTTGTACAAACTTCATAAAACTTCAATCAATCCTCAAATTATCAACCAAAACACTAAAAGATGAAGATTAAACTTCGTTATTGTTCATCATCACACCCAAAAACCCAAAACCCTTCTCTTAACCTCGCACAAAACTGACCAAAAACAGGTATGAATAGGTACAAGAGACTTACCTAAGCTTGTTCTTGACCTTCCATGTCTAGCCGGAGATTCATCGTCGCCGGAAACTGTCGGGCTCGACGAATTTGAAAAAGGAACGAAAGAAGTGAGGGATGGTGAAACTGAACGGAAGAGAAAGAAGGAAAAGCTTGGAGGCTTACCTAACCACGGCTTCACCGCCGTGTGCCTTCGCCGCCGTCGAACGCCGCCGTCACGTGTGGCCGGAGGGAGAGAAAGAGAAGAGACGAAGTGGAAGAAGAGAATGAGGGGGGGTTTGTCCGATGGAAAGAGAAGGGAGTATTGTATAATGTATTTTTATTTTGTTTATTTAAATAGGTTATGGTAACATATAGGGAAAATTACCATTAACTACTCTATTATTTATTCTTAATTACATTTCTATCCCAAAAGTTTGTATATATTACTATATCTTTTTCTTTTCATCATTATATGATCTAGATTCCAATTTACCTTTCATGGAAATTTCTATCACCAATCAATTCTTTTAACTATATTTATTTAAATTCCAAACTAAATAAGATTTAGTATTCGTAAATTGCCCAAAATATCCTAAAATTCCACCCTAAAACTTTCAAATTTCCTAAATGACATTTCAATAATTTCTCATTATCCTGTTTTTTTTGGGTCAGAAATTTCTCATTATCCTTAATCGAAATTTGGGATGTTACAGTTAGCAAGTTTTTCAAAATTATATTTTGAAAAATTTTCTACGCACACATGTTTGAATTATATTTATTATAAAATTGTTTGGTGGAGTATGTATTTTGAATGGCATAAAGGTGTGTATTTCATGTTCTAAAATTATTATGCATTAATGATTTGTCTCATGTAGGTTTTATGAAAGTTTGATGGTTTTGTGTCATACGATTTTGGGTGTTGCATACGTTGATTGATGTGGTTTGTGTGTGTGACACCGGTATATTGAATATATGTCATCCATGGATGAGGTACCCTGCAAGATCTATAGGGACTAAATGGGAGAGAATGAAATATAGAAATACGAATTGGGGGAGAACACCCACGGTAAATGAAATATAGAAATACGAATTGGGGGAGAACGCCCCCCGGTAAATGAAATATAGAAATACAAATTGGGGGAGAACGCTCCCTGGTATCACCGTTATTTGTATGTTTTGCTTGTGTTTACAAAGTTTTGATTTTGAGATTTCAAATGGTTGAATAGTTTATATATGGATTTTCATTATGCATCTAATTGTTACATGTCACATGTTTTGAATCTATATTATATATAATGCTCCACCGAACACCTTGTTAGCACACACATGCACGTAGGCAAGTAGTTATAGTTGGAATTAGGTCTACCCCACTTTTTATCATTTTTCAGGTTCGGGCAGCGTACTAGACGATCAAGGGAGGGATCCAGGAACTTTTCACTAAAAGTGAGTTGCTAGGGGCCACATTAGGATTTTGTACATTCATGTTTGCATTTATTAGGGTTTCTCAATTTCTTTAATTCGACGGGTTATTGTTTTTAGTATTTTCATTAATTGTTTGGGATTCATTTATATCTAGCAGACATAGTTTTGTTGGATTTGAATGATTGAACTTCTAAGTATGAACTTTGTTTTTCTTGATTACCTGGAGTGAGTGTTTTAGAATTTAGTCTAATCTTTTCTAACCATGATAGGAGTAGTTTACATAATTTAGATATTTAAATTTTTCTATCATGGTTAGGTGGTAAATAGCAATTTAGGAAATAAGTATTATCCTTTCTAACTATGTTAACTGTTTAAATCAAGTTAAGTTCTTTTTCTAACTATGTTAGACATTTAATCAAGTTAGTCTCTTTTTCTAACATAGTTAGCACCATAATTATTTTAGTGAATTAAGTTAAGTTCTTTTTCTAACTATGTTAAGTATTTAATCAAGTTAGTCTCTTATTCTAACATAGTTAGTACCATAATTATTTTAGTGAAATAAGTTAAGTTCTTTTTCTAACTATGTTAGGCATTTAATCAAGTTAATCTCTTTTTCTAACATAGTTAGTATATAAAAAAAATTAGGCAAAATTGGGGATGTTACATTTAGCAACCCTTTAATCAAGCTCTTCACAACAATATCCACCAACATTGTACTCTTAATTGTCTCATTGAACAAATTTACAAGGCATACATGCTGAAATAAAGTGTGCACTTATTCTTATTACTATCTATTTGTAATGTAATTTAATGAGTGAATAATGCCTTTCAAAGAAGCGTAGGTTTCCTACTTGTCCATTCACGAAAATCTTGTCATATCTTGAAACATGCATCACTACAAAAAAACCTGGGGAATCAGCGACGAAATTTATGTCCGTCTCAAATTGTGACGAATTATCGACGAAATGTCCGTCGAAACTGTTTTCGACTGATTTGGCAACGGAAATTCCGTCGATAAGTTTTTCTTAAACACAATTTTCAATTTGTATTTGAGAAATTATAACTCTCCCTCCCAAAACATTATCGACCAACACTCTCTCCCTCCCAAAATCCGCTAAAACATTTTCAACCTCTCAAAATTCTTCGGCGTCATTTCCAAAGGTATACATCTGACTCATTTCCTCTCAAATTTCATTATTCTTGTTTCTGTTTTGATTTTAACTCCGATTAATTAATCAAGTTGATTAGGTTTCAATTCGATTTTAACTCCAAAATCTGGAAATTGCATGAATCATTTCTTCCTCTGTTTGGTTATTTAAACAATCTGGAAATTGATTTGTTTGGTTATTTTAACTCCGATTATGTGATTTACAATGAATTAGTTGCCTTCGAGAAATGAATTTGTCCTTTTAATGGAGGAGGTTCGGTTTCCTTGGTCCCACGGTGTTTGGTATGTTGGTTTCCTCTACATCAAGTTATTAACAAATCTGACTTTTCTCAATATTAAAACTCTTTTTCTTGATTAGGTGCTATGTTTATCACTCAGTCCGTTATTATAGTATCTTAAGGTGTATTAAGAATATCATGTACTGCCATTATTTATTAGATGCATCATACTGAGTTAATATAAGCTGGAAATGGACCTTGTAATTACATCCTGGTTGGGGTAGCCTGCTATGTTTTAGTTGATTTTGTGCTAGCTGACATGATCCGTGATTAAACGTGATAAAATTATAGAGATAGAAGTATACATATTGTTGAACCTGAGTGAAATGTGCTTGTGGTGATGATTGTCTCTGCATGTTGATTAAGAGTTGGAACATAAATTTGTATATTTTTATCTTGTGGGGGAGAAAATGAGAAATAGCTTAAACTTAGAACAAGCACAATCATTCATAGGGTGGTTCTTGTAGATTGCGTTCCAATATGAATGCCACTTTTACAAGCCTTGAGGGTTCAGTATACCCTGCCTTAGACTTGCCAGCCTTTGGTAATTAGGATAACTTCATATGTGTTTACTTTATGTTGATTTGAATGGTTTGATTTTTTTTTCTTTTTTGCATATTTGCAGTACATTTTATTGTTAACATATGCTCTTTCCATGGAAATATTTCTATTTGGGTTTTACCGAAAATCACTCATTTCAATTATTTAAGCGGGTATTTACATGTCTATGAAAACGGTGAAGAGTCAATAAGAACTAGCAAAATCATGTACATAAAAGGGACATGTGGATGATGCCCCCCGTTAAGAAAGTCAAACTGATCTGGTTCTTAGCTGTATAAGTCTAACACTGGTCCATTAATTATGATATGATCAAATAGGCAAAAAGGAACTTCGAATGAAACCTTCTTTTAACATGCCTATCATGTGTCCCTGGCGTTTAAGCACTTTGTTGGCAAATTGCGATGCTGAGTAATGGTTACAGTTTAAGGATAATAAGGATGAATCATGTTTACTCGTTTTCAGTTTGTGATTGAGTAAACTATTTCAATCTCACTGAATCAATAATTTCACAAAATTTTCCAGTATCATGTTGTTATACATGACATGAAAATATATAAAACAGGTCAATTTTTTTGTAGTGTGAGGCGTACTGCAACTGTTACTGCAGGTATAGGTTTCCTTTTTCTACTTTTTTAGAGTTATAGCCTTTTTGTCCCGTCAGTTACCATTAAAATGAAAAAATTGCTACTTTGCAAATTATTGTCAAATTTTGCATGCTACTGTATAAACTTGTATAACAGTGAATATCAATTGTAATACTGTAGCAAGAACTTGATTTAAACACAATTTTTACTTCCCTCAATCTTCAAGGTGACACAGTGATTTAACCTTTTTGTCGCCTTAAAGATTCAATCAATACAATTCAATACTCAACTACTAGGTAGAAGCGGTGAGTAAAGGTATTCTCACGGTCTAGGTTCAATTCTTGTAAGTAAAAGGAATTTAAGTCACGCAAATTAACAAACAGTTTGAGTGTGAGTTTATGTCTACAACTAAAATCTAACTAGAACAACAACTAGCGAAATTAAAAGATGTGAAAGTATGAGATGAGAAGTACCTCCCTCTCCAAAGTACTTTGTGCTTTTGGTTAATCGGACCTCATATATTTGTTACACTTGATATAATCTAACTAAATTCTCAAGATCTCTTAAATCTAAGAAATCTAAGAGAGTTTAATTAGGTTAACCAAGCCTTATGCTCTTTCAAGTTGAACTCATACCTTAAGCAACATTAGATACTAATCAAGCACCTAAGAAAAACATTCATTCCACAAACATACTAGGAGCTAATCGCACACAAATACATTCATGAAATTACAAACGTATAGCTTTAGGTTTTCATGAGCTAAACACAAAAGAGAGATTCCAAGCCACAATTAAGTAGAACACCTAATTCAAGGTGTTCTAACCTATATAAGCCTAAATCAAGGATATTACATAGGCAAAAACTTACATCTAGCTTGAAACCTAAAAGAGTGTATCACAAATACATGAGGCCAAATGTTGAATTTCTACAAGCACATTCCTTTGGGGAGAGAGGAGAGGACGTCTAGCCGCTCATGGAGGTGGAGGATGAAGGAAGGCGTGAGGTTATGGTGGCCATGGAGGTGGTTTGCGAAATGGAGAAGGTGAAGAAGATGAAGATGGAGTTGAGAGAGTTTGTTAGAAGAGAGAGAAAGTGAAAGTGAAAGAAGTTAGGAGTTATGTCAAAATGAAGTTAGTTGGGATTAAGTAAGTGAGTTAGTTAGATGATGAGTTGGCAAAGGGGTCTAATGAGCTGCCAAAAGATATTTTTGGTGATTATGGAGGGTTATGGCCGAGAGGTGTAAGGTTAAATGGAAGGAAGGGTATTTTCGGTATTTGGTGAAAGGTGAGGATGAATGTGGACTAGATCTCATCTCCATGCATTTCTAAAGGTTCCTCCTTTTTCTCCAAGTGATTGTGCTTCCAAAATTGCCCTTAAATGAGGCGTCCCAGTTTGAATTTGAAGTTGGAGCCAATTTTGCCTCTTTTGGAAAGATGCTCCCACAGTGCCTTTATCCTTTTAATTAATTCTGCACAGCAGACTTCTGAAAAGTAGCTAACATTTCCGTACATTGTGCAGTCTGGCTCTTGTTCTTGCTGACGAATGGACTTTAGCTTCCGGAAGTCAAGACTGTCTGCCAGCTCAAGAGCATTCACTTCCGGATGTGAATCTGTTTCCGGACGCAGACATGCTTCCGAATGTGAGTCTAAGTTCTTGTCATCTAGCCTTCCTCCTTGCCAAATTATCTCCACCTAAGCTCCACCAAGGGTGTGTGTGGGGGCCACGTGGGACCCCCCTGCAATAAAATATCATCACATAGTCAAAATGACCAAAAAATACCCTTGATTCCTTAATAATGCAAGAAAAAGGCTAATATTCACCAACTAATTCCAATAAACATGCGCAATATAATATGCCAATAATGATCAAATATATCAATTAATTCCCACCAGTTAAGCTCAATTGCACATGCTTAAAGGTATAAAATTCGGTCTAATCACACAGCTCTCTGTACAAAACATGTCCCTTTCCCGAAACCTCTTTGCGCCATTACCAATGACCAAAAGGATCCACATTTTCAGCCCCATCCTTCATAATCTATTCAAGTGAATGGCCTTACTTTTTGTAGTTTAGTTCAATTTTTATCTGCTACTCTTTCATAGAGGGAGAGTGTAATTAAGGCTACAATGTGAAATTCTCCAATACATCTTATCTGACTATTTATAAACTTTCTATGCTTGAAGAGGATGGTTTACATTTTAATGATTTGCCTTCTTATGCATCTGCTATTTTTCCTTTGCTTTTAATATATTGTGATCCAACTTTCTATTATCATGCATGGAGGCAATGAAGAATATGCTTACATTTTAATAATATTAATAAATTATATATGTCAGATGTTGTAGTATTACACAAAGATGCCAGATTTTTGCTTCTGGGAATCTTAGCTATTTATGGCATGTACCTGATATGGTTTTTAATCTTGGTTACATAAAACAGTGCCTTTATGGATTCTGTGCATATGAGCTTCTTTAGTGTGGAGAGATGCTGGTTCTGGATTAATAATAGGCTGATTCATCAGAGTAGGACTTGTTGGGTTGAATTGTAATCAATTAGTGATGGATAATGCGAATGAAGTGTCATCCTCTTTGAGTTTTGCATCATATTACTTGTCAAACGGGTCTAGTAATCCCAACATATCTGCCTGCACTAGCCATGAGCATGTGGCAAATCTTGAGAATTTGAGCATGACTAAGCTGAGTGGAAGTCTTGAGAAGCTATTGATATGACTTGAATGTAACTATAGTGATGTTGATATTGTTGTTGAGGACAAACCTTTGAGTATTCATAGCTGTATATTGGCTTCGCGAAGTCAGTTTGTGATATATTGTTGATTTTTTTTTCAGTGCGTGCAGATAAGGATAGGGAATTATTAGAAGCACAGATGGAGATCAAATCCTTGAGACTTTCTGAGAGTCAAAGAGAAAAGGTTGTTGAAGAGGTCACCACTATTTTTTTCTATCAAAATTTATTTTAACATTTCTGCTATTAGTAGTTTAATAAAGTGGCTGCTGTCTTCAAGCATTGCTTCGGTGTGTTCATGCTTAATTGTTTATTGTTTGAACATTCTAATTTTCCAAATATTTGTTTTACATAAGATTTGTTTCTACTGCCTTCACACATGTATGATTTTTCCTTTAAATTGCATGCTATTTATCAGTTAATTTTGATCTAAGTATGATGACTTTCATTACATTACTTTTAGTTTAATTTCATCCATTCAATTTTATTGTTAATGACTAATGGAATGTTTACATTTGAATATGCATGCAGATGACATTTAGTAAGCAGAAGCGTGGTAAAGCTCAATCAAGTAACCCTAGATCTTCAAAATTATGTGTCATTCAGTATTACTCGCTCAATTGAAGAACAACCACATATTGGACCTATATCAATTCCAAGAGAAAATAACCACATATTGGACCTATATCAATTCCACGAGCAAATAACCACATATTGGACCTATATCAATTCCGAGAATAGCTTCGACAATCAAATCGTAAATTCGACAAGCTTGTTTCTTTATTAGAAGGATGTGGATTCAATTTGCAAGGTATCAATGATACAAATGAAGATGGAGATAGTCAAAGTTGAGAAGACATTCATAGAACTTAATATTGTAGATTTGAAAACCATTTGAGACATTACTAGCTTTTGAAATTTATTTTCTTGTATTATGATACTTTTGCTTTTACTTATGTTACTCTATGGATTTATTATCGATGTACTTTTATTTTAATGTGGTTATTATTGTCCCCTATTTTATTGGCTTTAATTTAATTTCTATAATAATTTATTGAAAGAATAAGTGGGGAAATATAAATATTTAATGTTGAGAGTTGCGACAGATCAGGGACGGATAGTCCGTTGCAAATTAGCGACTGCTTTTCAGTTGCAACTCTGCGATGGACAATCCGTCACAAATTAGTGACCGCTTGTCCTTCGCTTTTGAATTAGTGACCAGTAAATTATCGACCGAGTGCAATCGGTCGCTATTTCGGTTGGAAACACTGTTGTGACGGAATTTCCGACAGATATTCCGTCAGAAACCTTGATTTGCGACGGAAATCGGTCGCAAATGTCCGTCTCTAATCCCTTGTTTTTTTGTAGTGCATACCACTTAATATATTGGGGACTGAAAGTAAGAATAATTCACACTAAAATAAAGCTACACAAATGTATCAACCAAGAAACTGGCGACATTTTATTCAATTTTTTCAAATAAAGAACAATAAAAAGGCGTACATCACAATGCCAGTTCACCCCGCAATAGTGACGGCACAAGAAGACAACTAACATGACAATGAAAATAACAAAGCTAAACTAAAAAAACCACAAGCAGAGTACAATGATTGACATAGCGATACAATTAACAACATTGCAAAAGGAAAAAAGAGAGACAAGGCACATCATGAGACCAACAGAGGTCTATAGGATTGGAAAAGATGAGGTTAAGTCCACTAGAGATAACTGGTACAACATCTGTTTCTTCTTCTCTCCAAGATTCGGGAACTCAGGATTAAAGAACACTCGAGTCGCGTTATGGTACGATGTAACCATGGGACCACCTAAGATAGAAGCAAAAACAACTTTAATTGAAAATTTTGTGAATCAGAAAAATACTCAACACTATCAAGTTTCATTGTACCTTGTGGGCATTCAATTTGTAGCTTATGTCATGAAGGGTGTTTGTGCAGAGATGGAAATGGAGCTGTATAATAGTTCTTGGCTTCAAGGCCAAGTTTTCACAATATAATTAAAACCAAACAATTAAGCTACAAATATGTAATTAGCAAAGATTTAAAGAAGCAATCATGACAAACATACACACTGACCCAATTGCAAAGAACACCATTATCTTTGAGAACTATGGTAGCATCCTATCCAGCTATACATCAAAACGAAATACAGTTGCGTATCAATCTTGAAATAATGTTAACAATGCTCTATGACTAACAAAGCTAAAAAAGACAGGGTACGAGACCACAAACTGCTGCATCAAAGACTACCAATAACGCAATACTTCCTTGTAAATGATATGATCTATCTTCACAACTATATACTATTGACACAAACCTTTAGATAGACGACAAAGAGAAACTACCGGGTTTTAGTCATCCATGGCCAATGAGCTGTTTCAGAATATGGGAAACAGAGAGGGAGGTGTGCTTCGTATGAGGCCACAACTGGCCTTTAAATAGACAAACAAGACATGTAGCATAGGAAGGAAATGAATAATAATTTGAAAAATAAAGGGGAACTCGACAAGAAGTTTCAAGAAAATAAAATGGTAAAATGATTTTCACAAAAATAAAGCTAGACATAAGAGCTAATGAACAGCGAAAGCACACCTATTCAAACAGTGTTTAGTAAGGGAAACACCAAAAGCTAATGTGCCTACCAAACAGTGCACACATTGACACGCAAAGGGTTTGTGGGAACAGATTTATATTACATATATATTGGATTATTATAAATAGTGTTCGTCGAATTTTCCCACATTTACACTAACACATCATGAAAATTGCAATACAAAAACCAATTTGGGAACTAATATTTGCATTGTAATATTGAGTGCATCTTCACCATCTTCAATTAATGTCATTTTAGAAAATACGATTTCTTGATAAAAACTAACTCAATTTTTAGATAACATCTTATTTGCAAAATAACAAAATGAACACAGAGTAGGCCGCTAGTTTTATATTTTTTTGATCGACGATCAAGGTATCCCCACTCGACAGGTAAGAGACTAATCCTCCGCTGATTTGTAGGCACCTCAAAGGGTGGGACAGCTGGTCTGAGAGATTTAATATTTCTCCATACCCAACGCCAAGAATCGAACCCCAACAATTGGTTAAGGGTGAATGAGTTCTTACCACTCAACCACACACTCAGGTTCACCACTAGTTTTATATTAATACTATCATATTATTTGTCATTTAAATTTTACTTCCACGTTAACCTGGGGTGTGTGGTTGAGTGGCAATGACTCATTCACCCTTAACCAATTGTCTGAGGTTCGATTCTTGGCGTTGAGTATGGAGAAACATTAAATCTCCCAGGCCAGCTGTCTCACCCTTTGAGGTGCCTACAAATCAACGGGGGATTAGTGTCTCACTTGTCGAGTGAGTGATGCGAACCCACCAGGGATAAACCCGGGACCCACAACAATCTAAGATGAACACAACCCCAAGAAAGCAAAACAAAGGTTAGAACGATCCACTTGAACCCTTGAGCACGGAAGAACAAGGACCCGAAGTGTTGGAAGACGCCACAAGGTTGATCAATCCTTGATAAGTCTGTTAGTTCAATGAAGAACCCTAGAGAGAAACTCTCTCAACAAAGTGCTTAAAGCAACTTCTAATTCTCAAAATTCAAGTATGCCTTCAAAAGAGGCTTACAAAGTATTTAAAGGTTACAAAGAAGCAAAGTTTAACCTAAAATTCGCACGAAAACAATGGGCCAAAATTAAAGCCCAAAATTACATTATTTAAGCCCAAATGAAGCTTCCCATGTGTAGCTCTTGGTCCAAACCCTTTAATTTGATGTCTTTGAGCCCAACATATGATCAACATCTCCATGTTCAGCCCAAATAACATTTGTGACGTTTTCAGCATCTTTATGTCCAATTGTTGAACCAATTGCCATTTTTTTTGCTCATGCTTCTTGCACTAGTTCATTTAGTGCCTCCTTAATGCTCTTGGATCTGGCTCTTGTGATTGGTCCGCTTGGAATCTTCGAAGGATCATTTGAAGTTGATTTGTCCTCTTGCTGGATCTCATCATTCCCTCTCTCCTCAAAAGGATTCGACCTCGAATCTTGACCTGCATCAAAAGGAGATAAATATGCTACATTGAAATTAGCACTTACATTATATTCACCAGGCAAATCAATCTTATAAGCATTATCATTAATTCTTTCAAGCACTTGAAAAGGACCATCTCCTCTTGGAGCCAATTTTAACTTTCTATGAGCTGGAAATCTTTCTTTCCTCATATGCACCCACACCCAATCTCCTAGTTCAAAAAGAACACACCTTCTTCCTTTATTGGCCTTGAATGCATACTGTTCATTTTTCTTTTCAATCTGCTGTTTCACACGCTCATGAAGTTGCCTCACTATTTCAGCTTTCTTCTTCCCATCAAGACTTGCCCTTTCAACAATTGGTAATGGTACTAAATCCAAAGGGGTTAGTGGATTAAAACCATAAACTATCTCAAAAGGAGAATAATCAGTAGATGAATGCACACTCCTATTATATGCAAATTCAATGTATGACAAGCAATCTTCCCAATTTTTCAAGTTCTTTTGAATCACAGTCCTAAGCAATTGAGACAAAGTCCTATTAACAACTTCAGTTTGACCATCAGTTTGTGGATGACAAGCAGTAGAAAACAACAATTTAGTACCAAGCTCACCCCACAAAACATCCAAAGTCTTTTTCACACCAAAATGACCCATTAATCCTCCCCCATGTGCTTCTCTCACAAGCAATTCAAGCAAAGAACAATGAGGAATACACAATCTATTTTCTCTAAATAAGTACCCATCAACTCTATAAAACTTATCACATGACTTCTTTTCACATGCAAGAAACATTTCAGCAAAATCAGCATCACATGAATACAACTCCTTGATAGCCAAGCAATCTAGTGCTAAGAGTAGAAAGAAGAGTATACCTTCTTGAAAGTGCATCAGCCACAACATTTTCCTTACCTTTCTTGTATTTGATGACATATGGGAATGTCTCAATGAATTCTAGCCACCTTGCATGCCTTTTGTTCTGCTTACCTTGACCCTTTATGTGCTTCAAAGACTGATGATCAGTGTGAATGACAAATTGCTTAGGCCAAAGGTAGTGATGCCAATTGTCCAATGCTCTTTTAAGTGCATAAAGCTCCTTGTCATAAGTTGGATAATTCAATGCTGCCCCATTAAGCTTTTCACTAAAATAAGCAATTGGCTTTCCTTCCTGCATCAAAACAGCTCCTACCCCAACTCCAGATGCATCGCATTCAATCTCAAATGTTTTGTTAAAGTCAGGCAATGCTAACACAGGTGCAGAACACAAACTATCTTTGAGTTTAACAAATTAATGCATTATGTTGTGCATCTCCCCATTTAAAACCAACAAATTTCTTAATGACCTCAGTGAGTGGTGCAGCAAGTGTACTAAAATCCTTTACAAAGCGCCTATAAAAACTAGCCAAACCATGAAAACTTCTCACCTCCGTTATGCTTTTTGGTGTTGGCCAACCTTTTATTGCCTTTATTTTTTCCTCATCAACTTCAATTCCTTTAGCACTCACCACAAAACCAATAAATGTATATGTAAAATTTTCTTCCACGTCATCACAGACACACATTTTCCATACGCGGCATCGAAACGAACAACACAGAGGCAGCAATCATATACATACATATATATTTATTACTCCTATAATGTTAATTAATGTTTAATTGTTTATGTTGCTTCATTCATCGCTTTCCTACGCCACCGTTTTGACTTTTGACCTTTCCATTGGCATTAACTCCGTCGCTTCTCTTCCATATTTCGCTCTTCCCTCTCATCACCACCTTACGTCACCTTCTTCTCCCCATCTTTCATTTCTTGTAACAAAAAGGTATGATTTCCATCATCCAATTTGTATTTTCTTAAAAGAAAATTATGCTTTTTCATAGGAATTGAATTGATGAGATTAGGGTTTATTATCCGTTAATTGTTAGGGTGGGTGGATGGATGGATGTTTTGATGTTTGATTGATTGAAAGGAATCTGTGCTGTCTGATACTTGATTACAATTGGGTGACGTTGAATTGTGCAGAGGGTAGGTACTAGGAAGGATGAGTAACGTTTTTGAGGGCTACGAGCGTCACTACTGCGACCTCTCTGCTAATCTCTCCAAGAAATGCACTTCTGCTTTTGCTCTCAATGGAGGTCAGGTCCTCAATTCATTATTCTCATCATCGTTTTGCATTGCATCATTCCACTTTTCCTTCATTTTTTCTTTATTTTTGTTTTCTGATTGTAATTCTAATTTTGGCCAATCAGATTATCGTTAGTTCAGGATTTTATTGCCTTTATGCAACATAACTAACTGCTTTTATTGCCGCATATAGTTTGCCCTTTGCATCTATTCCTTTCTCTACATCCTTCTAATGAAACTAACACTTTGAGGCTTCCCAGTTCCCAATTTCACCTGTTATCTTTTGTTAGCACACAATTGCTTCTGTGTTGCGGTTATCCGTGCTGGTACATTTTTTTTGTCGGGATAAAAACTTCTCTAGTGTTCACTTTAGTGATTCTTGAATGCGCTGATTTGGAGCAGCGGAAAATGCATTCTGTGGGTTTTCAATTTTGAGGTCTTAGGAAGGTCAACAAGGAATTTGGAAAGTATCTTTTTCTACCTATACTATAGAAACAAAGTTATCAAATCCAGTGTGTACCGGTGTTAGCTCATAACCCGTCCACTCGGGTCCTAGACCGGGCTGGGTTGACAGGTAAACCTTGTACGGACTAGCCTGTTGTTAGCCCTGCCAACTCGGCCTTACCCAGCATTAACCCACATGGCCCGGCCAAGTTGGGCGTGTCAAGCATGCTGACCCTTTTTCTTTACAATCCAAAACAATATGATGAACAAGGTAAAGAAGATGTATGAGAGATGAAAAGAAAAGATGGATGAGAGATGCTTAGATGAATAAGCAAGGGAGGAGAAGAGAGACAAAGTCTTGATATATGAAACACAAAGTCCTGACCCAATAACTCAGTTGGTCTAATAGTCGGTCCGAGTTTAATAACCTTGGTAGAAACTTCTTCATGTTAAGCCCGTTCCCATTTATTGTATTTGTAAGCACTCCTGGTTTTTTAAATAAGAAGATTTAGCTTAAGTTGGATTATGGGGGCTCATTAGCTAGGGCATGCCTTTGAACCCTAAGATTTCTACTAAGTTGCTTATAGATCATTCACCGCCAAGGTATTCAAATCAACCATGGAATTTGAACCCACAACCTTGTGGGTTATGAGTCAAATTCTTACCTATTGCACTAACATTTGTTGGTGTTAGGGAATCAAGTGACCTGAGAATATGTCAAAAAATATTTCACTCTAGAGAATACAATGAATCGTAAATGATTGAGAATTCCTTTCAAAATGATGAGCTATGAGAGTGGATGTAGTTGAAAATTATCATAAAAAAGGGGGTGAACATTGAAGCCTTAGTTATATGCTGAGTAATATGTTCCCATGATATTCATATCACTTTTCTGTTTATCTGCAGAGCAAAAGAAGCAAAAAGTTTCTGAAATAAAGGCTGGAATTGATGAAGCAGAAACTTTGGTACTTTCTTCTCTTTTTTGTTGAAACTTGTCTTTCCTCTGTACTCTTGGATTCTGATATAACTGATCTGATGATATTCTAGATTCGAAAAATGGACCTTGAGGCAAGAAGCTTGCAACCAAGTGTCAAGGGTGCGCTTCTTGCAAAGTTGCGTGAGTACAAGTCAGATTTGAACAATCTTAAAAGTGAAGTTAAGAAAATTGTATCTGGTAATTTAAACCCTTCTGCTCGGGATGAGTTGTTGGAATCAGGCATGACAGATACTTTGACGGTAACATTCCAAATTGTTTTATTACTTGTGTGGTAGTTATTTTAAATATCTTATAAATGGGAATTAGGAAATTATATGATTGATCAGGAGAAATAAATACAACAACAACAAAAAATCAGATTAGGAGATTAGGAAGAATCTGTTTTTTTTATTTTTTATTTTTTGATTACTCAAATCCCTATAATCATGGGACAGATTGAGATCTCTTGTATTATATATTTGTAACCCTTGTTCAGTGAAATATATTGGACTATTCTAGTACCTAAGTGTCCTCAACTTGAGATGACTTCATTGTGTTATAACACTGTTTTGAAGATTTTATGTTTTGTCGTTGGAAATTAATGAATTGTCAATATAACATGAAAATAAAGGGAATTGCACAGTGCAGTTCATTTTGGGGTTTGTGCAAATACACTGGGCCCAATGTAGTTTTAATTTGAAAGATAATGGATTAAGCGTTGTCTCATTTTTAATGATGTGGATTTACCATCTCTAGTAAAATACGATGCTGCCATAATGCAGCATTTCTAATACATTAGCCATGCTTTGGGGGACGCTATATGGTGTGTTGGTGAATTATGGTGTACTTTACCTTAAGCAGCAATATGGGTTCCTTATGCCATGTTTCTGATGATTCTTATGGCAGATGATAAATATTCTTTGTGATTCCCTGCTTTGGAGAAGCACTGTTTTTATTTTACTATTTATTTTGAAGACTAACGCCACCAAATCTGATACCATTGTGAATGTGAATGCAATAGGCATCAGCTGATCAGAGGTCAAGATTAATGATCTCAACAGAGAGGTTAAACAAGTCTAGTGACAGAGTTAAGGACAGTAGAAGAACAATGTTGGAAACAGAAGAGCTGGGTGTATCAATCTTACAAGATTTGCACTCACAACGGCAATCTTTGTTGCATGCGCATAACACGGTAATCTTTTTATGATCTAGTGTTTGATTTGTTGGTGTGTCATCTGTTAACAATCTTCTTTTTATGATTTTTGTGATCTTTTTCAGTTATTTTAGCTTGCATAGCTCTGATGTTTCTCATCTAGTTATGCTTGAAATTGATCTAGAATTATTAAGCAGGAAAATGTGTTATATATGAGATAGAGCCCTCTTATTCACTGTCTATATTTTCTCCCTATGCAGCTTCATGGAGTTGATGATAATATAGGAAAGAGCAAGAGAGTTTTGTCTAACATGGCAAGAAGGATGAGCAGGAACAAGTGGATTATTGGCGGCATTATCTCCGTCTTGGTTTTGGCTATTGCCTTAATTCTGTACTTTAAACTACGTAAGTAGCCAAGACCTGGCATTTTCTGATATTGGTCCAAAATATTGTCTAAATATATGGCTGAGAATGATATGCATTATCGCCTCCACCACTCCCTTCCGTTTCCTTTGTTTTCTTTACGCTGGTTTGTGACTCTGTTCAAACAGATCATCGCTGACTAATTTGACTGTGTTTGCTTCTGTAAGTGTATGACATGTATATGCTGGCTTTGCCAGGTTTGGAATTCTGGTTATGTGTTGATTGTTGTCTATCATGTGAATTGTATTATGATAAAAAGATTCAGGTGGTTATACTGTAAAATTTTGGGGAGGGTTGGGTTTTAATCATCGATTGGTCAGATCAATTGAGGCGCTTTTTCTGCTGGATTTATCTTGGCTGCTGCAACCATTCTCCATTTTCATTATTCAGTAACGTTTTTGCTAAGAAGTCAGCCGAGCGCGGGGTATGGATGGATGTTGAGATGCCCATGAGCTTATGAATTCGTGGATCTCATGTCTCTAATGAATTTTGACTGTTATGTTTTTTTCTTATTAATAATCATTACTCCCTCCATTCCTAAATATAATATAAGATCACTTTAGGGAGGGAGGTGAGCTTGTTCCTAAATATAAGATCATTTTCTAATTTCTAATTTGACTCAAGTTTTTCCCAAATTACCCCTATACACCTTTCACCTAAAAAATAGTGGTTTGAATTTTTCAAAACTTAGGTGAGGGGTATTTTGGAAATTTCATGTAATCCTAACTCATTGGAATGTCTTCTTTAATCTCTCCAAATTTGCTAAAGTGATCTTATATTTAGGAAAGGAGGGAATATTTTTCTTACTGAATAAATGATTCATCCGAATTTTGCCAATATATGAGGTAAAATTGGTAAAGACTATTTAAAAAAAAAAATTAGATGAGCAAACTGTCGCACAAGCCAGCAGCTGCAGTGAAGCCATGACCATGATGATTGAAGATAAGCAACTATGGCGAATTGTATAGTGGAAACTACAATATTTGAACAAACTCTGTCGCCTCTTCGGACCTGGGTTGTCTATCTCTACCTAAGATTTAACTTCTATATAGGCATTTGACTGATTAAGCCTTATCAGTCACATAAGGACTCTGTTGATTGGACCACCTTGAATGGTTATTGTGCGTGCCTAGAACGACACTCCTTCGATCCTAAATATAATGCTTAGAAAATAAGGGCTCGCTTGGTTGTGGAAAAGTTGTCTAAAGTATTAGAAATGGGAAGTGATGTGGCCTCATTCTGTAAAAGGTTGTTTGATGTGACATATTTCTGACATACAATAATTACATCACTAACTTCTTTTCTTCTTTTTCTTCCTTTTTCAAAATCAACTCCTCACTCTCCTCCGTCCTATCTCATCTTCGGTGAGCCAAAGGAGTTCAGCGGCGTCCATGGTGAAGCTCACTGAAGAATATTTGACCATGACAGTATCAAACAAATCTTTCTTTGAACTATTCTTGGAAAATCAAACACCAAACAGAACTTTAGAATCTTAACTTTAGTTGAATTCACTAAAATAGCATCAAACAAGCCAATCTTGTTTGAATTCTTGAAGGTCTTCAGAATACCACATAAATTCAAATTCTAAATTTCATTCCTTTGATACATTAAGCATAACCCATGCTCAAATTCTTTTTGAAAATATGTTGAACAAGTGAAGATTGAATTTGTGTTCTTCTTAAAAGAACCAGATGTTGTTTGGCTACTTCTTCTTTGAGTTTGCTGGCTTGCCTTCTCAAAGCGTCCATGGCTAAAAGTTAACGCTTTAGCTTTCTTCTTCCTTTGATAATTAGAAGAAGATGAAGTTGAGATTTTAGATTGGACTGTGAATAGGGGCGAGTGAAGGTAATGGATGCACAAGAGGGGGGGTGAATTGTGCTACAAGATAAAAGCTCAAATAAAATCAACACAAGAGTTTATACTGGTTCGGTCTACCTGACCTACGTCCAGTTCTCAACCACCCAGGCTGAGTTCCACTATCCCCAGGTTTTACAACGGGTGCACCTGGAACCTTTACAACCACAAGTTTTGAACGGGATCACTTGCAACCTTACAATCACAAGTTTTACTCAATGCTCACTTGCAACCTTTCTAACTAGCTCCCCCTTACTTCCAGCAAGGGTTCAACCTTTACAAATAAAGGATTTTTCTAACTGAGTTCTCTTTAAGAACAGATAGTGATACACACTTAAGTACAATTAATGCTCTTATAACACGAAGAGACTTAACTACAAAGAGTACAAGATATGTAGATGAAAAGATCACTCAATGAGTTAAATGCTCTTTCTCTTTTCTGGGCAGCTTTGAATGCTTGAAGATTTTCTCGCTCTAACTTCTCTCAAGTATGTCAAAGATAATTGTTTTTTCCATAAATGAAGTTGAGCTCCTTTATATAGTCTTCAAACATTCTGACTCTTGGTAGGTAGATTAGCCGTTTGAATATGGCCGTTTTTTCCATGTTACCGTTTGCCCAATAAATGCTTCATCAATGCATAGCAGGGTTGCCTTGCTTTATCTCTGAAAAGTAGTCCTGACACTTCTGCTTTGACAACAGCATTCTGACACTGCACTTCTGAACGTTCTGACATTCTGATTGCTTGCGGAAGCAAATTCTCATCCGGAAGCAACTCTACTTAGTGTGCTGCACTTGAACGTTAGTTTAGTAATATATGCACACAGTCACATGCAGTGGGTGTTTACTTAGTCTAAGGTGGCTTCCTTGGATCCGGAAGCACTTCTACATCCGGAAGCACTACTACTGGATGAAGGGTTATATTCACTTTTACTCACTCTCGCTCAGTGTTCTTCATTCCAACAGTCAGCGCTAGTCACTAAGCAATCGGAAGCAATTCTACTAGACGTGGCTCATGTTCACTGACGCTCAGTGTTACCTATTCCAACAGCCAGCGCTACTTACTAAGCTATCGGAAGCAATTCCACTAGACGTGGCTCATGTTCACTGACGCTTAGTGTTTATCTACACCAACAGCCAGCGCCAGTCATTAAGCTATCGGAAGCAATTCCACTTCCGGTTGAATCCTAGCTTAGTCTTAAGGTTTTGTGTATCTAGTGCCTCTGGACTAAGTTATTTCCTTAGTGAATTATCTGCTGTCGCTGGGGGATGAGTCATTCATCCGCGAGCGCTAATCCTAGTCTATCCGGAAGTAGATCCACATCCGGTTGCACTCTCACTTGGGATTCTATGTTAACCTATTGCTTTCTAAGTACTTGACTCATTCTTTCATATTTTAGTCTTCATCAAAACTTAAGATTCTAACAGCGAGGTTCGCCCTTAGGGTGGAGGCAGGGAAATAGAAGTGAGGGTGGAGGGGAAGTGAGTGTTGTGGTAGTGGTGTGGGGTGGGGGTGTACAATATTTGCATTTTAATTAACTATAGCAACATACCTATTAACAATTGTAACCTAGCTATTAACAATTGGAACATACTAATTAACAACTGGAACATATTCATGGGCCATTTGAACTTCCCTGTTAAAAAATGTGTTTTCTCTATTAACAATTGCAAAGTACCTAATAACAATTGGAATATACCCATTAACAATTGAGCTATTTGAATTAACTTCCCTGTTAACAAATGTGCATTCCTTATTAATAATTGCAAGATGTCTATTAACAACTAGAACATACCAATTAACAATTGGAGCATACTCATTAACAAACGGGCCAATTGAACAATTGTGAACTTGTATGCTCTGAATGTTAATAGGTATGCTTCAACTGTTAACAACTATGTTGCAATAGTTAATTGGAATGAGTGGGGTTAACCCTTGAGACCCTATTGAACAATTGGAACATGTATGCTCCAGTTGTTAATGGAAATGCTCTACTTGTTAATAGGTATGCTTGGGAAAACAATGTTTTGAGGAGGGCATTTAAGTCTTTTCGCAACATTTACAAATGTCAAGAAAATACCTGATTCCTTAATTGTTCTTTTAGAAGTTTGAGTTCTTTACTTGTTCTTTTGGACATTTGGAGAAATTTATGTCATTTTTCCAATGTCTAAGGTCATTTTTTTAAAATGACATGGTATATAATGAAAAAAAATTCAAATTGTAAATGTCAAAAACAGTTAACTCTGATGACATATAAATTGAGAATAAAAAATGAGTTAATAGAATCTTTAGTTTAATTCATAGAAAAAAAATATTTAATTTAATATTTCAAGCATTAGAAAATAAATTATACACAACATAAATGTTTTATTTGTTTTAGCACTTCTATCATACTGATCCAAGCGTAGCATGAATGAAAGCTTGAAAGTTTCCTCGTAAGTGGATGATCACAAGTTTAATTCAGATTAAGACCGTAAGTCATTAATATCTAGCTATTTAATTTTAAAAAAGCCAAATTGCCCCTAGTCCCCTAACTGCTAACTGATTGCCGTTGTCATGGATAGACCCGTCTTAAGTTAACATCAGCAACTTTTTACATCGGCTACTAGCCGACACCGTCCAATACAACACGCAAGCCCCTTTACCTTCAAAACTGATGCATGCTAGGGTATTTAAACCATTTAAACACTTGGAAACTGATGCATGCTTCTTCTTTTTTTATCATTAATAAAATAAGAATTTTTTTGCTAGGGTATTTTCTACATGTGACTCAAGATCAGAGTTGAGATAATTTCCAAACAGAACGAAATTTCTATATTGATATAAATAAATATACATATATCATACTTTGTCACAAATTAGAAGAATACATTCCAATAATGACATTAATCAATGAGTTTATATAAGAAGGGGATCTATCACAAAGCCAGCCTATGGCTATTACTTCAGCAATACCTTCCCTATTTTCCTCATATATACTATCAATGACCACAAAGCAAGCCATGCAGAGATATAAAGCAAACCAACACCAGATCCTGCTAAAATGGCTGGCCCTCCGTGGCTGAAAAAGGAAAAAAAAAAAGAATAGAATTATCAGGCATGTCCAGAGAGATACACAGATATATATATTTGAGTGAAAAAAATATCCAAAATGATATGATGTTGTAATAAGAGTAAAAGGGTAGATAATTGGGTGTGGATCTCATTGGCATTGGCCCTGAGTAGTAACTAATTGGGAAAAAGTGAAATAAAAAGATTAAGTGATGGGTTTGTGAAGCGCGTGCAGTAGGTGGAGTATGTACGTAAGTGAACACGCGCCTGTGTGTATGTTAATCAGGTCTGATAATATAAAGCACCTAATACAAATTGTAATGGGTTGGTTGTTGATTTGTTGAGTAATAAGATTTGTGTCTTGCCTCTCTCTAAGTTCTTCTCTCTTCTCTGTTCTTACTTCTAATTCCTCTTCTTCAAACACTGTGTCTTTCTTCAACTATCTTTCTTCATCTTTTATCATTTTTCTTCATTTTCTTAACCTTTTCTGTCAGAAATTACTTTCTGGCATCAGCGGTATCAAAGCCCAACTAATCTTAAGATCAATCTTGCACGTTTTCTATGCCCTGTTGATGGTGAACTCAGAAATTTGTATAAATGAAAATGGCTTAAGAACGATTTATTGCTATTGAAATCCAATTGGCCGAGGTAACCCAAAAACTTATCTTTGGTCATGTTCAAAGAAGCTAATAAATGCGCCAGTGAGGAGGGTTGACAAGATAATTTGGAGTCCAATTAAAAGAGGGAGAGAGAGACCAATCAAACACTCAGTGAACTTATAGAGATCTATTAGTGAATAATATACCCAAAAAGTTGGTGAATGATAGAGCACAGTGACACTGTATGATCCATGTAGCCGACTCCACGTAGTGCGATAAGACTTTGTTGTTGTAGGTGCAGAACCCATTCCAAAAGAGGTGCAAATGGCGTTGGACAGATTTCTAGATCTGTTCCAGACTCCAAAATCCTTGCCCCTGTTAAGAGAGGGTCAAAATCACCCTATTCTCTTGCAACAAGGGACTAACTCGATAAGTTTGAAGCCATAAAGACACTCGGCTGCCCAACGAGAGATATCACAGAGAAGCTTGTGGAGGAACTGATGCAAGCTGACTTTATTCAACCAAGCTTTTCTCCTTTATCCTCTCTAATTGTACTTGTGAAGAAGAAGACACTTGGAGGATGTGTATAGATTACCGTGAGCTCAACAAGGTACTATCAAAAACCAATATCCTATACCTCCTATTGATGAGCTGCTTGAAGAGGTAGGGGCTGCCCGGTGGTTTAATAAGCTAGATTTCAAGGCGGGATATCATCAAATAAGTATGGTGCCGGGGAATGTTCCGAAAACAGCATTTGAAACCCATTCCAAACATTTTGAATGGTTGGTGATGCCCTTTGGATAGACCAATGCACCAGCTACTTTTCAATCTAAAATGAATGATCTTTTCCGGATGTTTTTAAGGAAATTTTTATCAATGTTCTTTGACAATATTTTGGTATACAGCCCTACACTTCATGATCATGTTACTCACTTGGAGATGGTACTACAAATATTGAGGGATAATCATTTCTTTGTGAAGTTTTCTAAGTGTGCCTTTGTAGTTTCATGTGTTGAATATTTAAGCCATTTTATCACAAATGGGATTGTGACTGATCCCAAGAAGATACAAGCAGTAGTGGAGTGGCCTATTCCTAAGACAATTAAGCAGCTACATGGGTTTTTGGGCCTTGCCGGCTATTATAGACACTTCATTAAGTTTTATGGCCCATTGGCCACACCACTTACACCTCTCATGAAGAAAAATGCTTTTAAATGGGATGAAGAGGCTACAAAGGCTTTTGAGATATTGAAGACAGCCTTGAAAGCCACTCCAGTCCTTCCTTTACCGGACTTTAATAAGCAGTTTGTTGATGAATCTGATGCTTATGGAGTTGGAATAGGTGTTGTTCTTATGCAAGATGATCAACCACTTGCCTTTATTAGCAAGGCTTTGGCTCCTAGACACCAGCACCTTCCGGTTTACGAGAAGGAATTGATGGCAGTTGTGTTAGGTGTCCTCCAATGGAGGCAATATTTGGAGAAGAAAATAGCAAAGCTTGAAGTACTTGCTAGAATGCTAGGGCAGCAACTTAATACCACATTTCATGTGTTTTGGGTCGCTAACTTACTGGTTTTGACTATGAGATACAATATAAAAAGGGTAAAGACAACAAACTCTGTACCGATCCTCTTTCAAGGCTGCCAAAGATACAGCTTATGCACATGGCGCTGGAAGAGGTTGATAACTGAAGTTTTGGTGCAATGAAAGGAACTTCCAGATATTGAAGCCATGTGGTTACCACTTTTTAAGATGCAATAGCAGTACCCTAAGTTTGTAATTGAAAATCCATGACGTCAAGGATTTTTCAAAAGGGGACGGTATTGATATGATATTGTAATAAGAGTAAAAGGGTAGATAATTGGGTCTGGGTCTTATTGGTATTGGGCCTGAGTAGTAACTAATTAGGCCAAAGTGAAATAAAAGGATTAAGTGATGGGTTAGTGAAGCACGTGGAGTAGGTGGAGTGTGTTTGTAAGTGAACATGTGCCTGTGTATATGTTAATCAGGTCTGATTATATAAAACACCTGATACAAATTGTAATGAGTTGGTTGCTGATTTGTTGAGAATAAGATTTGTGTGTTGCCTCTAAGTAATTCTATCTTCACTGTTCTTACTTCTAATTCTTCTTCAAACACTCTGTTTCTTTCTTCTACCTATCTTTCTACATCTTTTATCATTCTTTCTTCATTTTCTTAACCTTTTCTGTCAAAATTACTTTCTGGCATCACAAACCCAATAAACTTGAATTACTTCTTCACAACAAAAAACAATAATGAAGATCATTACCTGCTGTCCCGAGTCGCAAGGAGGATTGTCAATGCTGTCATTTGTGTAGCTGTTTTCCACTTTCCCAGGTTATTTACAGCAACAGCCTGTTACATGAAGTTTCTTAGTGTGTGTATACACTCAAGCCTTTTCACTTAGACAGTAGATTAAAATTTAAATTTTTTATAAACAAACCTCTAAAAGCTTACTATCCTGGGATGCAGCCCATTCCCTGACCGCAGACATGGTTATCTATAGGCAAGTTGCAAGAAGAAACAGTAAGACAACCTCTTAGAAAAGTTACACAAAATGCCCCAAAAGAAATGAAAGAAGAGAAGGTATTACTATAATGATCTCAATAAAACAAATGCTTGCCAACATGATTTGGCAATGTCCACAAACATACTAGATATGGACCCTATGAACAGTGTCATTTTCAGAATCTAAAAAACAAGTCACATAATGCAAGACAGATTTGCATAATTCACTCCCAATAATTATCCAATCTAGTGCTAAGTAGTTCTTCATGGTTTGCTACAAAGTATGATTTGTATAATTTGCATACTAGTTCAACGCATGTCTTGTGACAAAGTGAGGATGAGATAATATGTTAATTACAATTAAAAGAACCTATCAAACAAAATAAATAATATGATTAGAATAGGCAAATATATGTGACATAAGATAATATAAAGAGATTTGAGAAGTTTCTATTGAATGGTACAGTAACATTACAGCTACAATGATTAAGATACTATTGTAAAATTTTACAAAAAAAAAAACTTTATTCACATTTATGTGATTATCCTAACAAAACTCTCACTTCATAAATACTTCGAAGAAATCTCCACTCGCCAAATTTTTCTTTCTTTAATTAATATTAATAGACAAACTTAAATTCATATCTCATTCAAATTGTCCAAAATGAACTCATATCTCATTCACTCTCCTATTCCCTAATCTCAACTAGTCTAGATCTTCTTTAATTTCATCAGCCTCTGCACCCGCCTCAGCTCTTCACTCTTTAATATGTAATTCTCTTCAGCTCTCTCCCTCTATAATTCAACAAGGCAAACCCTCATCATCTCATCCATTCACTCAAGCTCATCCATTATGTCATTTTAGTTTGTGAATGCAATCCATTTGGGTGCAGACATTATGGAAAAAAAGATTAGCATGGAAGAAGGGTAAATTAGGAAACATTAATCCGGTAAGCATGAAATCAACTGAACACATCACATAGTTTAAGAACAAAAATAACGACATGATTAGCCCATAATACAGCCCAAAAAAGCATCAAACCAAAGCACCGAAAGTAACTCAATACAAACTCCAACAAAAGGCATATGAAATCTAATCTAAAGCCTCCATATGAATCTGAAGGGAGCTTATTCGAACAATTTTGAAAAACAGAGGAAATTGATGGACAAAATGAGAACTTAATTTTTTCCCATATTTCCAAGTCAAATTTCCTTAGGAGCTAAGATAGAGACGACAGCCGAAGGTGATCTATTATATGATAAATAAACGGTTTGAAGTAAGTTAATCTAGTAAGTACGTCAAAGAAGGGACTTGCCAGAAAGTTACTTATTTGAGCTCATGGCTTCTCTTCATTGATTAATTCATACCTAGATCATTAGCTATTCTGATTTCATGGCATTTACTAAAAAATTTTAGTTTCATCTAATTACACATGAATCATAGAACAACAAAGAAAATTCTGAAATAAATATGAAAGGCACTGACGCAAGAGACATCATAGTATATAACTATCAGGATGCATTAGTTTGGTGATCAGATGTACCCACCCTTGCAATGATCTTGGCAACAAAAGCTCTAATGTTACACATAATATAAACAATGTAGAGACAAGAAAAAAGCAGTTATTACCTCCCTACCAATTATGACAACTGAAGGTATAGTCAGCAGCCACGGTGCTTGTCCAAAAATGGCAACTTCCAGTGGTCTAGTACATAATAAGACCAATGTTGTAGCAACCATAAGCTGCATTTACAAAAATTACATTCAACAAAAAGCTAAATGAGCTCTTTCATTAGAGGTTCAATGCATAAACCATATTCAAAGAAAGTGATACAGAGTGCAACGGAAGAGAGAGAAAAAAATGATAGAAAGAAAGAGAGAGACAAAATGATCTTATTATTCAACAACCAATCAATGTACAATGAGGAACCTTTATATAGCAATTGGTTTCCTAACCACTTAACCGAATTTAGTGTCTATAACTAATTCAGTTATATTTAAATGTACATGTTATTATTCTTTCTTATCCACAAAGTATACTACTAATATCCTCTAACCTGTGTACAATAATAGTCAATAGGAAACTACCACGTATCAATACACCCTCCCTAAAAATTATCCTTGTCCACAAGGATCAGCAGAAGGAACTACAATCTTAAAATGAGGATATTGTCTACAATGTTGATCTGCCCCTACTACCAAAAATTCCTTATAGTTCAAAAGTCCATTGTGCCAAGCATAGTGAGAGTGAGCAGTTGGATCCAACTCCAAATCAGAAATAATATGCTGAATATGATTATCGGCAGTCCAAGAATCCTTGACACGCTGCAACAAGTCATTTCTAGAACATGTAATAGCACTCACAAATGCTTCAGGAAGGCAAGATAAGGCATCACCAGCTGCATTCTCACTACCCTCATAACAATGGAGTAACTTGTCAAAATCATGTTGTTCCTTAGTCAAAGAAGGAACCAGCCATGGTTTAGTGTCTGCAACTTTAATTCCTGTCAGTTCATAATACTGCCCCTGATAATTAAAAGCCATAAAGCAGTTTTCCATGTCCAAAAGAAAACGCCCCAATTTCGCCAGCCACTTGGCTCCAAGAATAAGATCAAAAAAACCTACATTCATAACCATGAAATCATCTCTGAATTGATTCCCAGACATAACCCACTCCAATTGATTACAAAATTTGTCTACTTTGACCACACCAACCCCGGCTACTCCCACTTTCACCCCTGGGTGTGATTGTGCCAAAAGATTCAAACACTTAACCAAGCGAGAGTGAACCACATTGTGAGTGCTACCTGTATTTACTAAAATAGTGATAGGTTGCATCTTAAGTGTACCTGCAATCCGCATAGTAGAAAATTGACCCTGACCTTTAATGGCATTAATTGACCCCACCACACCTTTTTCATCCTCCAATCTACCTAAATTATCCTCTGCATCTTTAAATTCTTCATCATCATGTCCTTGAATGATTAGCATCGTGACATTCGATTCTTGACACTTATGAGAGGTTGTGTAACGTTCATTACACCAGTAACACAAGCCGTTCCTTCGCTTTTCCTCCATTTCCTTTTTCGATAAGGTAACAGATGACAATTTAGCCCCTGGAATGGAATTCTTGGTTGCAGCTGTAATACGCGATGAAACCTTAGGAAAAAAATCAGCGGATGACGAAAATTTTGAAGTTACCCGAGAATTGGAACCCCAAGATCTCGTGCTCGTTCTTGTTCCCACATCACACAAAGCCTGTATTGATCTTTCTTGGATCTTGGCCATTTGCATCATACTTGCTAAACTTTCAGTTTTAAAGGCTTCCACAGCCGCTTGAATATCCGACCTTAACCCTCCTAAAAAACAACTCATTGCTACATCGTCCGCAATATCCACTTCTGACAAAAGCTCATCAAATTCATCTATGTAATCTTCGACTTTCTTGGTTCCTTGCTACAATTGTTTCAATTGCACCATGGGGTTAGCATAGTGCACATCGGTGAATCTAATTTCCATTTGCTTGAAGTAATCATCCCAAGAAAGATCTTCTTCCCTCCGATTCTTCATAAAATTCAAATGCCACTTCAAGGCCTTGTCTTCCAAGTGAATACTCGTCAATCGAACTCGTTGCTCCATAGGTGTTGCATCAACAACAAAGAATTGACGACACCTATAAGCCCATCCCCTGAAATTCGTACCATCGAATTTGGGAAACTCCACTCTTGAGTGCTTCGTCGGAGCGGAATAGTTATTAGTGCCACAAGAACCGAATTGGAAATTAGGGTTTCCTCTTCGATGTGATCCTCCGCCATTACTGCCATTGCTTCCAGTTGAAGTCTGGGTGTGAGCATTTTGTTAGGATTGAGTCGACAAAGAAGTGAGAAGAGCCTCAATCCTGGACAACGCTTCTTTCAATTCCCCAATGTCCACCGCAGTTTGCTCAAGTTGAACCTTATGAATTTCCGTCTGTTTCTCAATATCACCCATACGTTCCTTGGATCTCGCATCTGGGGCCATGAATCCAGATGAAGGCTCTGATGCCAGTTTGATACAGAGTGCAACGGAAGAGAGAGAAAGAAAAGATAGAAAGAAAGAGAGAGACAAAATGATCTTATTATTCAACAACCAATCAATGTACAATGAGGAACCTTTATATAGCAATTGGTTCCCTAACCACTTAACCGAATTTAGTGTCTATAACTAATTCAGTTATATTTAAATGTACATGTTATTATTCTTTCTTATCCACAAAGTATACTACTAATATCCTCTAACCTATGTACAATAATAGCCAATAGGAAACTACCACGTATCAGAAAGCACCACAAAGAGAAATACCTTATCCGCCACCGGATCTAAAAAAGCACCAAAAGTCGATTTTAACTTCATCTGCATTGTAATCACAACGAACATATCAACAGCTTAAAATCACAACATTCAAAATCCTTTGAAAAAGTAGTCTTGTTCTTCTGAAAGAAATCTAATAGCTACCTTCCGAGCAAGATATCCGTCAAGCCAATCCGTAACTGCTGCAGCGATAAATATACCTGTGGTAATAGCTGTTCCCCGCGAACCATCCATATAAAAGGCTGAACAAAACATCTTAGCATTCAGCATTCATCATATAAATCAAAAATTCCCTTACCATCACCTATACATATAATAAAAGTGTTAGAATTCAGAATCTAAGGCTATATGATACAACTCTTGTCATTCCACCACAAGAGTAATGTGATGGATACTCAACTCACATATATACCCTTAGTCCACCTTTGATATATTCAATGTGGGACTATTTTGGTTTCTCACAAAAAGTACGGATTTCAAAAACTACCATCCCAATTGCCATCATCATCCAGTGAAATAACCCAACATAAAATAAATTCATTAAGAATTCAAATGAAAGCTAAAATTCCACACATACTGAAAATAAGAAGGGGCACCGCAGCGACACGCCCTAGAGTCAATATTGTAGGCAATGTAAGAAACTTAGATCGATGTTCCAAATCCGAAGGAGGCCGATCTTTCTGCAAAAGCACCTTTTTTATTTAAAATAAAAACCAAAACGACATTAACATCACATGATTGTCACATAAAACAACACAGGTAATGAAATAGGAAGAGCAAAAGCACCTCATTGTTGGATCCATCACAATCCTTGACGTCCGATCCCATGCCTACAGCAAGGCGAGGCCTCGATTTGTGAAAGGAAGACGAATTCAATGCGCGAATTGAAGAGAAACAGGTGGATTTGTTATGGTGGCGTGCCCTGAACGCAAACCCTAGGCCTTGCGAAAAAGAGGAAGGGGCGGTGTTAACGTGCGCCGGGGAAGGGGGATGTGCGCACGGTGCTATCCTGCGCCGAGGTAGAGGATTGAATGGTATAACGGTGTTTTTGTGGCTCCATAAAAGGGCCAGCGAGAGAGAGGAGGAGGAGGAGGAAGGGATTATGGTTGTTTTTGTGGCTTTTGCTGTGAATTTAAGGGCTGACATGAAATGAAGAATTGTGTTGGAGGTTGAAATGAACTCAGATATGATATATTGATATGTGATATCAAATCAAAATTCAATTGCATTTACACATATCAAACTGAATCACTCAATTCTTTCGCTTTCTCGGACATGAGATGAGAGAGCTTTTGCTCACATACGAAACAACCGCCAAATTATACATACAATAAAAGTATAAAACTATTTTTGGGTAAATGAAGGGAAAAAGACAAATAAAGTCTTTCCAATTACTTAAAGGACAATTGCGGTTGCTAAATTGTAAAAAGGACAAGTTGAGTCATACACACCTAATACACATTAACAATTTGTGAGAAAAGACTCAAATGCCCTTTAGAAATTTGAATTTGGTGAGAATGAGATGGGAATCGAATGGTATGTTTTGTGAGGGTGGGGTAGGTGTGTGTTTTTAAGGGCATTTGAGTCATTTGCCCAAATTTGTTAATGTGTATTTGAAGCTTATGACCCAACTTGTCCTTTTTACAATTTAGCAACCTCAATTGTCCTTTTACCAATTGGAAAGACTTTATTTGTCTTTTTCTCTGCTATAATTTCTTAAATATAAGATCACTTTTAAAATTCAATTTGTTCTTAATTATAAGATCACTTTCTAACTTTTCAGAACTATTTCCCAAATTAACCCTACAATACTTATCTATAATAACAAACAAAAGAGGGAGATTGATAACTAACTTAACTAACTTCCTTAATCTACTCAAATTAGGAAAAGTACCTTATATTTAGGAACGGAGCGAGTATTTATTTATCCATCATCTAATGCTAACTCAAAATCACTGGTTAAAACTATCTAAGCGCTTGGTGGTAGAATGGTATGAAGTTTTTAATCCTTTGCTTAAGGATGTACCACTTTTTATTTGTATTTATTACATAAACTTTCCTTTTATTTTAAAAGAAAATCATGCAATTGGGACATGGAACCAATGAATAGACTTCCTAAAGAGGGACTATTAAACAAGCATAATCTTTAACTGAAAAGTATATTTATTTTTCATTATAATATAATGATAATTTATTAACGGGTTAAGGTGCATTTTTAGTACTCTAGAATATAGCAAAGTGCACCTAACATAATATACAATATTGTGGTCCATTTGTGGTAACCAAAAATTATTTTTGTGGCTTATTTAGTAACGACGTTAAATAAGTTAAGTTTGACCGTTATGTGTCAAATTTTGACCGTTAAATTGTGGGGTAAAGGAGCATTTTCAGTACTCTAGAATATAGAAGGGGCATCAAACATAATATACAATATTTAAACACCATAAACAACTAAGTCACAATATTATTCAAAGTGTCAAATAATTAAACACTACAAATTAAAGTTATAAAGATCCATAGACTATCCTAGTATCATGCATGTATAAACTAATAAGTCATTAGTATTTTACATATATAAAAAATGTAAGCTGAGAATCATAAACTAAACAGGTTGGCCTTACTGAGTTAAAACGGGTTGGTCATACTGGCTCGACACAAATTAAAACGGGTTGATCATACTGGCTTGACCCAAATTAATGACCTTATGATGTAATAGAAGAAGAGTTACTTCTATATGATTACATAGTTATAAACTTAAAATAATGTTCGTTAAATTGTCATTTCAATAATATACATAGATTACATCATTATGTCACATTAGATTTTATCTTACAAAAGTGAGTTTTAGCTAACGAATTACTAGATAAGCAATGAAAATAATTCTTAGTTATCACAAATGGACCAAAATATTGTATATTATGTTTGGTGCTCCTTCTATATTCTAGAGTACTGAAAATGCTCCTTTACACACAATTTAACGGTAAAAATTTGACATATAACGGTCAAACTTAACTTATTTAATGTCGTTACTAAATAAGCCACGAAAATAATTCTTGGTTACCACAAATGGACCACGATATTGTGTATTATATTAGGTGCACTTTGCTATATTCTACAGTACTAAAAATGCACCTCAGCCCTTTATTAACAGATAAGAATAAGTTCATTTTCTTATCAGAAGATAAAAATCAGTTCATGCCAAAATAAAAAACTATGATTATGTTTTGGACATGAAAATTCTCTAATAAATATTTTTCTAGATGATGAGATTTAATGGCCATATGGTGGCCAATCAACAACAACAATAACAAAATCTTATCCCAATTAAGTGAGGTCGGCTACATGGATCACATGACGTCATTGTGCTCGATTAATAGTCATGCTTGGAGGTAAACCTTTCATCAAAGATCTTGCTGAATAACTTCGTTAAAAGTTCTCTTTGGTCTTCCTCTCCTTCTTTTGTAGTGAATCCATATCATTTGATTAATTATTCTTACTGCTCATCTACTTCTCTTCTTTGAACCTTTTGTTTCTTTATATATCTTATCCCATGATAGTGTGATAGCCTTTGTGAAGTACCAAGCAATGACCTATTGATATAAACAATGCGTGTGTCCATGCTCAATAGATTCGACATATCTTTACGTTGGATGCCGAAGCCTAACACAACCCTACTCTTTTATTCGAGCTTGGGACCGACTATAAATATAAGCGGTGTATTCCGTGGAGACACTATCACACGCGGGTAAATAACCAAGTGTGACACGAAGTCACGAAAACAAGCGTGGACACACAGTCACACGATGTAAGTAACCAAGCGTGACACGAAGTCACGAAAACAAGCATAGCAAAGCTACGAAACAAGCGCAACGCAGGTATATAACCCACGAGAATCAAGCGCTTTGTGTCTAGTTTCTCAAAAAATATATATTTTGTATAATAATGAATAATTTGATTTGAATGATAATAACTCATCTACAAACAAATAACTATGAGAATAAACAAATTAAATTATTAAATAAATTAAATAAAGAAATAAATAAACAAAATGGAAAACTACACCGGTAGACGACGTTGAATCTTGAACGGTAAAGAATGAACTCACAAGTGATACAAAATAGGAGCCGTTTTGGAATTTAAATAAAGAAAATGGTTATGACAGTTGGGGCTTAAAACGTAATTTTCGCTCAATCCAGGTACAAAAAAAAATGGGCATAAAACAAAATTTTCGCGAGTTAATAAGAAATGGTTATGGCAGTCAAGGGCTTAAAACATAATTTTCGCACAATTCAGGTACTTAAAAAAACGGGCAAAATCATAATTTCGTGGGTTAAAAAGAAATGGTTATGCGGGCTTAAAACGTAATTTTCGCTCAATTCACGTAAAAAAACAAAAAAAAACAAAAAAAAAACAAAAAAAGGCAAAAACATAATTTTCGCGGGTAAAAAAGAAATGGTTATGGAAGTTAGGGCTTAAAACGTAATTTTCGCTCAATTCAGGTACTAAAAAAAGGGGCAAAAACATAATTTTCGCGGGTGAAAAGAAATGGTTATTGCAGTTAGGGCTTAAAACGTAATTTTCGCTCAATGCAGGTGCCAAAAAAAAGTATTATGGTAATATTATACCTGGAGACGTAGACGGCAGCGACACGGCGGGGCTGAGTGACGGCGATGATACTGGAATTACTGAGACAAAATGGATGGAAGAAGAAAGCGAGCTTGAGAGGTAAGAGTTGGAAACTCAGATTGAGCGTTCAGAAGTCAACGAAACCAAAACCCTGTTCATGGATCCCAAGGCCTTCTTATTCAGGCTGGCTTTAATGATCCCCTGGTGAATATATGGTGGCCAATCATCTAATACAAATAACGCTCTTTTAGCCATTGTCAATTTATCATTGTCAGAGTAATTTGTTGCAACTAGAAATGTACTTTATATAAACGTGTTGGGAAGCGTGATTTTTCTCTCTCTTGGGAAGCATGACAAAGTCCTCTTTTGCGATGTCAGAATCGGATCAACGGAAAATCCCCCGGACAGGGGGGCCCCGCCTGAGGCTGGGGAGCACAGTAATAAGAAGACAAAGCTGGAGGAGCCCTTTGTTCCCGTGGTGGATGAAGACATGGGTTCCTCACAAGATGATCACCCTGGTCATCAAGGCCTAGAGGGGGCAGATAAGCCACAACCTAAGTTTGCCTCATATCGAGCTTCCCTGATGGGGTTTAATGGAGTGGGGAACGGTGAGACTACCGTTGAAGAAGACGATCTCATGTTGGGAGATGATGACTTTGAATGGCCGATTCCTAAGCCCTCTGAGGAGACTCAACAGTTAATGGAGGTTTATCCTGTTATCCCAGTCACTCAAGAGGAATACAATGAATGGTGTGAGCCATGGAAACATGCGCTAATCTTGACAGTGTTGGGCAGAAGGTTCAACATGTACTGGTTGAAGGAGCACTTTCAGAAGGTTTGGGGATTCTCTAGTTTCGAGTTGATTGACTTGCCTAATAACTACTTCATGGTGCGTTTACTGGATGATGAACAATGGAATTTTCACTATCAGAAGATCCTCTATGAGGGACCCTGGACGGTGCATAACCATTGTGTCCTGGTGCAGCGCTGGACACCTCTGTTCAACCCACAGCACAACCTCCTGGGCCGAGTAGCAACCTGAGTTTGTGTCCCCAATGTCCCCATCCATTGCTATAATAGGCACTTTATGCAAAGACTAGGTGACAGAATAGGGAGGACCCTCAGGGTTGAACTGAAAACGTTGAGCGAGTCGACGAATAGCCAAACACGAGTGGAAAGAGGGCGCTTTGCCAGGCTCTGCGTGGAGTTGGCCTGCAAAAATCTCTTGTGCCAAAGATAATCTTTGCCGACGTTGTACTAAATGTTGAGTATGAAGGGTTGGGCCTAATCTGCTTCTCCTGTGGCAGATTTGGGCATAAGAGGGAAGCATGCCCTTGGAAGGTGAGTAACAGTGGTCTGGGGGATCAAGGTACGCATGCGGAGCTCAACAAAAGTCGCTGGCGGAGTCTCGTTCTAGAGGAGAGAAGAATGATGTCAGGATGAAGGTGATGGTCCCTGACCAGCAGTCCAAAGAAAAAACTTTGGTTAGTGGATGGTAGTCTCCAGACCGCCGAAAGCACGTATCCCCAACAAAACTCCAGGCAAAAGTTGGCAGACGACAGGGACAAGTGGGGTCGCGGCCTCATCCAAGGCAAAAGGGTATGTACAGAGAACGAAGTTTGCGATTCTTGAGGACAGAGATGACGAGGTTTTGGGTCAGGAGGATCACAACTTTGAGGGGGTTAGGGACCCTGTGAGGAGTGACAGTTTTGAAAAGGCATTGGTAGTTGTAGAAAAGAGGAAAGCAATTGGTAGAAAAGCAGATATAATAGGTGTGCAGAGATAGAAGACTACCTCGGTGGAAGGGAGGACATGTTTGCAAGGGAAAGAAAGTATGCTTCCAAGTCGTGGGCCACCATTCTCTAATGGGTCGGATGGTACATCTAAAGGGAAAGGGCCCAGAGGCTCAGTGGGTGGCAGTGAGCAAAAGAAATCCAAGGGTTCGGCCCAAAGGGAGACGGGCCCATCAAGTGATTCAAGGGAATGTGGGTGTGAGAATGCAGACCCAACCCGAGGCCCCCTCTATCCAGACCAGCACAATAGAGGCCCCAGCCCCGGGGCGGCTGACGTATGGGCTGAGGGCGATGGAGAGCTCGGATCCCTCGGATAATGGTGTTTCAATGGAGCGAATTGATCCTCCTGATCCTCGCGACTTGGATCATTATGATGCTGAGGAGTTTTCGATGGCGGAGGTGTCCCTGGTTCCAGAAACGCAACTCGACCTACGAGGTAGGGGTGGTTATGCCTCTGGCGTTAACTAGTAATACCAAGCCCTTTGCTTTAAGTTTCCTTTTATTGCATGTTAATAATGATAATTGCATCGTGGAATTGTTGGGGGCCAGTAGCAGCGCTTTCCCTCTTTTGATTAGAGATATAGTGGGAAGATATGCTATTGATATCCTATGCCTTTTGGAGCTACGAATTAGCGGCTGAGGGCAGAAAAGGTTGTGAGGAAACTGGGATTCAGTCATTAGATAAGAGTAGAAGTTAGTGGTTTCTTTGAAGCAATTGAGTTTTGGTGAAGTTTTCTATTTATTTTTGAATTTCTAGGTTTTAGGGTTTCTTGAAACTAGGTGTTTTGATGATGTATGAGTTATTGGTAAAAACTGAAAGTTAATATATACTTACTAAGGTTGTCTAATGATATTGCAATGGTGGAATCAATTGAATTGAGGTTTAGGTAAAAAGTTGGTGAATAAAGTGTTGAATAATGAGAAATTGATTATATGATTAGGTGACATATGATTTAATGGACCCATTGGTGGTTAGTAAAGGATTAATAAGGTTTAATAATGATATTGGAATGGTGAAAGTGATTGGATTGGTGTTGGAAGGGAATTTAGTAGTTAAAAGTGTTGATTAATAGAGAATTTGGTTATGTAAAGGTGTGTTTGGATTGTGGTGTAGTGTTGAGGAGTTAGGAAGATCACTTTGAATGCCAAATTAATATTAATGAGGTGGTTTTGGTGAGTTTTACATGATTGGTAAATTTGCATATCTAGTGCATTTTCTTTGTAACTTGCATTGGATTCTTATTTGGCTGGACATTTTAGACTGTTTTGGTGCTGATTTGGCTGCTCTGGATAGCCAATTGTTGTTGAAAATTATTTGCTTAGCATGCTGGAAATTCTGCCTGAAAGTGCTGCAAATTCAGTCAGATTGTTTTTAAATCTGGGAATTTGTTAGTTGGAATTTTTCGTAAAATGTTTCAGTGGGTTATACTACGAGATATAAGCTTTCATCTGATATATTGTGTGCCCTGAAACTAGTTTTCTACTCTTTGGAATAAATTTTTGAAAAAGGACTGTTTTACTGAAAACTGCTGGAAATTCAGTCTCACTATTTCTGACTTTGTGACTTTGTTAGTTGGAATTTTTGAAAACTGTTTTAACTGGAGATAGTACGAGATTTGCTCTTTCATTTGATATATTAAGTGTCTCAAAACTCATTCTAGGCTGTCCGGAATTAATTTTTGAAGTTGCCCTGTTATTGCTGGAAGAGATTTGAATAAATTTGAAACTTGGTGGTTTGAGTACTATGTTTGGAATTTTTTTAAAAGTCATTGGAAGTTGTTTTTCTTGAGCTTGTATGCTGAATTGGCTGAAAATATTTAGTAGGTAAACAAAGTGTCGAATGATTGGGAATAATGGTAATTATGATTGGTTTAAGATAGTGAGAAATGATAGGAGGTGAGATTTTGTTTGTCAAAAGTTTGGTTAGATAGGTTTTTATTTAGAAATACTTTGGATATGAGTTGTTAAACTTTGGCTATGACTCTAGAAGGGTATTAGAGTTCAAAGGTGATGTTAGATGGGTTTATTTAGTTAGATTTGGCATTAGGCGAAAATTGAGAGTCTTGGGATGCTTAGAAAAGAGCTAAGACTTTTGAAATGTATTATGGAGAGAATGATTTAATAGTTTAGATGAATGACACAAAGTCATGGAGATCTATGATATTGGATGATATAAAAATGGTATTATGTTCATTAATAGGGGTGATTGAAGATGAGCTGGCTACCATAGACATGATTTGAGTTTAATTAACTTAGTCAAGTCATATGGACCCTAACTATGTATTGACAGCGCGTTATGTATTTTCTAGTGATTGTGGATATCAATGGGACGAGCTGCGAGCGAGGATTTCATTGGTATTGTATTTACTTGATGTGGAGCAGGTTCAGGTAATTACACTTAACCTTGCTATAACAATGAGGGTGATGTTAGCTGGGATTTTCTTAAAATCCTTTCTCACCCTCTATATATATATTATCTTTGAAAAGTTAGTTTCATACAAAACAGGCTATCGGGTGCCTTTCAAACACGGTTATTTTCATATAAAGAAATTTGTAACACTATATCTATTATTCTGGCTGGTGGTTGTTATTGATCTGGAATGATTGTGAAAGGCATATAGGTATAGCGTTCTGATAGTGACATTGAGAGTTTATATAAATAAGAGGAGGTGATGAAGGGTTTGAGATTTTGGTGTTGCAGGATTGATTGAAATATTGAATGAAATTGAGATGTTGAAATGAATTGTGAGCATTGCATGACACTGGTTTATATATGTACCATCGTGCGATGATAACTGTCGATAGGCCAATCGACAATTATTTTGTACTGATTGCCTTCTGAGTAGAGACAGGGGCACAATGGAAATTGCCTTCTGAGTAGAGACAGGGGCACAGTGTCAAATCATACAGTGAAGTTGAATGCTGGAATAAATGGCTCCGTGATGGCACGATGTATCTATAGGTGAATGCGAGAGTTGTGGTGGTAGTATTGTTGTATTGGAGATAGAGATGGTGAAGTGCAATGATTTGGAAGTGACAGAGTGATTGAGGATATATGGGAAGAAAAATTGGATTATATATATATATATGTATTATTGATTTTAAATTGTGGTACCCTTTAGACGACCTCAGTACCACACATCTCACTGTTATAGTAAGCAGTAAATTACTGAGACAAGTTGTCTCACCCCACGATTACTTACATTTTTGCAGGTGATCATGCATAGGCGCGAGCAACAGGAAAGAGAATTAAGTTTCAAATGTTGTTTAGATTATTTAGACATGTATATTGCCAAAAATGTATAGGCCTGCATTCGCTTTCGCATATTTTTATTTGTATTGATATTATTGGTTAGTTATGAGAATTGTAGTAGGTTGCTTCTTTTTCTAACCATGTTAGGTGATTCTTTTCTAACATGGTTAGCTATTAATTATCCATGATAGTGTTCAGGTTGTATTAGGAAATTCTTTTCTATCATGGATAATGATTATTATTAGAAAATTCTTTTTCTAACTATGATAGATTTATTGATATTATGGAAATCATTTTTCTATCATAGTTAGTAAAGGTATTATTGAATTAATCAGGGAATTAGTAACAGTATGTTACAACTTGATATTATTGGACGGTCAAGAGAAGTTAAAAACTATGGCTCGGGACTTCTACAGCTCTCTTTATTCGAGGGACCAACAGGTGGCAGATCCGAGGGGTTGGCACTCCAACTTTCCTAGGCTTACACAGGCGGAACTTAATGAACTGACTCAGATGGTTGACAGAGAGGAAATTAAACAGGCTGTATTTGATATGGGGGCTTTCAAAGCTCCTGGGCCGGATGGTATTCAAGCACATTTCCTCCAAAAGCAATGGCATATAGTTGGGGATAAGATTTGTGCACAAATAGAGGAGATCTTTCGGGAACCAAGTAGGGTGGCAGAACTTAGCAAGACTAAAGTTGTGTTAATTCCGAAAGTGGATGAACCAAGGAATCTCAAGGAATTCAGGTCTATTTCCTTATGTAATGTCAGCTTCAAGATTCTCACCAAAGTCATCACTAACTGGTTCAAGCGGGTGATGGGGAGACTGGTTGGTCATGAGCAATGTAGTTTCATTGAGGGTCGAGCTAGTTGTGATAATTTCATATTGGTTCAGGAAGCAATCCACTCAATGAGAAGCAAGAAAAGGAAAAATGGGTATGTTGTCGTTAAGGTGGATATGGAGAAAACGTACGATCGCCTGGACTGGCGGTTCATTCAGGATACCTTAGAATGTCTCCAATTGGATGGGCACATCATTCAATTAATCATGTGTTGCACGAGCACAGTGAGGATGAGCATCTTGTGGAATGGGGAGGCCACATAGGATTTTGAGACTTCGAAGGGTATACGACAGGGGGACCCTCTTAGCCCGTACCTCTTCGTGCTCTGTATGGAATGGCTTAATCACTATATAGCTTCTGAGTGCGAAGCTAGGAGATGGCGGCCAGTTACTTTTGGTAGAAATGAATTGAAACTCTCACATCTGTTTTTCGCGGATGACTTGATTCTTTTTGCTGAAGCTAGTAATGACCAGATGGAGGAGATTAGGAGCGTCATGAGTGAATTCTGTGTGGTTTCTAGACATAGAATTAACATGGACAAGTTGAAGATGTTTGTATCCCAAGGGGTTCACTTTAACCGAGCCACAGAGTTGAGCCAAAAACTTGGAATTGGTTTAACAAGAGACCTTGGCAAGTACTTGGGTGTCCCGGTCCTCCACAAACGGATAACCAAGGGTACTTTCAAGAGCATTGTCCTGAAAACCAGGAAAAAGTTGTCAGCTTGGAAGTGTAAGCACCTAACCATTGCAGGAAGGTATGTGCTTATCAAATCCGTATTGGCTGTGATCCCTAGCTATCAAATGCAATCGATGCTTGTCACGCCCTAAATTTCTATGGCGCGACCGGCACAAAGTTTAAGGTATTTAAACTTCGTAAGCCATTTTCATGAACCAATACTCCTAACCAATTATCATTTTCATAATATTAATGCATGCAAAGATAAATGCACAAATTGAATCTATAGATAAGTATTATTATTTACAATAATAATAAGAATCAGTTTTCTTTATAAAGCTAATTATATCTTCCTTCGTCTTAAAGCACAAAGTGTTGTTCCACATTCTTAAATCTAAAATACAAAATACTATATAAATATTTACAATCTCTTTACACTGACTTCGTATTTAAATTCTCAAAAATAGATAATATATAAAGATTTGGAATTTAGAAACCTCAGTAGTTTATAATCATACTTGTATTTGAGAGTAAAACCCAAAAGTGTAAAATCAACATAACATAAAAGTAACTCCATTCAAGGTTTACAAAGTAAATATGAAAGCTCATATTTAAAAAAAAACTTGTTTTCTATAGAGGAACTGACACGCAGCGAATAACAAGCGCAGCACAGAGGCCACGAAACAAGCGCAGCTCAAAATCTACAAGTCAAACGCAACCCGAAGGCCACGAAAAACCAGCGTAGCTCGAGACTACGAAACAAGCGTGGACACACAGTCACACGAGGGTAAATAACCAAGCGTGACACGAAGTCACGAAAACAAGCGTGGCAAACCACGAAACAAGCGTGACATGAAGTCACGAAACAAGCGTAGCTCGAGGTTACGAAAACAAGTCAAGCGTAGTTCAAGACTACGAAAAAAGAGTTCAAGCGTAGCTTGAGACTACGAAAACATTTCAAGCGTAGCTCGAGTATACGAAAATAGTTCAAGCGTACCACGAGACTACGAAAACAGTTCAAGCGTACCTCGAGTCTACGAAAACATTTCAAGCGTGGTAAAACCACGAAGCAAGCGTGACACAAAGTCACGAAACAAGCGTAGCAAAGCTACGAAACAAGCGTGACACGAAGTCACGAAACAAGCGCTTTGTGTCTAGTTCCTCAAAAACGTTTACATAGTAATAAATAAATCAATTTGAAATCAGATATCAAATCTCATCGTCCATATGACTTCAAAATGTTTTGAAGCATGCTTGATGCTAATATACCAAACAATAACAAGTATTCTTGGAAAACAATATCTCCTTGTCAAATATTTTATAATAAAATCCCTTTTATGAAATTTCACAGTATTATCTTTAAACTTTTAAATCATCTTAATGCACAAGTATAAACTATACTTTTAACAAATATAATCAAGAATAATAAAACAAAATAAATAAATAAATAAAGTCTTTAGTCATACAATAAAGAAAACAATTTGATTGGCAACCCATAACCCACCACCCATGCCAAGAAAAACAAAGCTAAAGAGAACCAAGAGAAATTAATGAGCATAGCATAGAAAGCAAACACATACAGAACACATTTAACGACCCATCCAACAAGTTCTTCAACCAATTAAAAACCCCAATGCAAAGAAAATTCTTCATTCTTCCTAAATTTCAGTCGGCCAAAACAGAATCCTCAAGGCTATCATGAAAGTGATCATAAAAGTGTAATCAAATAAACTTTAAATCTCCAAGTAAAAATTCCATCAATTTCTCAAAACTTGTGGTCTCGTATCTGAAATTTGACATTCATAGATATAACCAATCTGCTCCTTGCATTCCTTAATATTTAAATCAATCCTTGAGCCATTAACGCATATTTCAATAATCAACTTTCCATTGGAGACTTAACTACAATCAAACAACTCTACTAGATACTAACACACTGTAAACCATTATTCACACTTCTTTATTCATCACCTAATTATTTTTCAGTCTTGAGACATAAAAGGGAATAAGAATTAAACTCTAAACTCCAAATTCTCCCTTATCATAACATAAAGTTTGGCTCTCTTAGTGAACACTAAAACACGCTGCTTTAATACCATGAATAGAGAAATTTCTCCATCAACCATTTTCTTGAAATCAAACACTTGTACTACTTCATACCATTTAAAACAAATCATAATGTTTATCTAGATAGTTTGAGACACAATATAATTAGAATCACTAGTCCAGAAATTTATTGTTCCTTCTCAATCTCCTAGCTATCACTTCACCTTGTAGCAGAGACTTTTAAACATGTTTCCTTCCTAAATCTCTCCGGCTATTACAATACAAATTTCCAGAAAATTTCTAAGTACACATGCAAGCACAAAACATCAACAATCTTTTAAATAAATCCTTATTCACTGATTCCAAATAAACATCAACATGTACAACAAAATCCTAATTATATTCTTATCTTAATAACATTTCATGTTACAAAGAACATGGCAATAAGAGGAAAAATAATATGATTCTATATCCAGTTCAAATCAACCAACTCCAACTTAAAATCCTTTGCACAATATAATGTAAGTGTAAAACTAAAACTTACTCATGAAAATGACTATTCTATTGCAATCTCAACAATTTCAATTACCATATATTCTTCTTCAATAACTTAATAGATAGGAGCAAACATATACAATGAAATTAACCTAAGACTGCACACACCAACATAAATCATACATACAACACCAACAGTTTCATCATGTCATCATTATATTACCATCCTAAAGCACTCTTTCTTGCCTTGAATCACTTTGATTTATGTTCTAAAACTCCTAAACAGAACACTAGACACAATTCCCCAAATTGTCAAAATCCTTTTCTTCATTCTTTTTAAGAGATAAATATATGAACCAAAATTTTCTTCTAACCATTTTAACAAACACCTTGTGTGCTCATAACCTACATGCAACTTTCTCCTCCCTTTCAACACTCAAGATTCAACTCACTTTGTAACCCCATCAATTCACTGTAGTAGAATCATAGATATGCACAAATGAACATATAGAAACCATCAAATCCTCAAAATAGAGAATAATTTCAGAATCAATCAAGATTTCTATCTTATTCAAACTTCTAATGAATACAAACCCCAAATTTGCCGAATGCTAAGGAATCCACACCATTAGAAACACTTATTAACCTTAGGAGACCCAAACAGAATGCTAAAAACAGTGAGAGAACTTACAATTTCGAAAATCACATTAAACCTTGAATCTTTAACACCTATTTTGCCCAAAATTCCTTCTAACCCAAAAGTAAGCAATCCTAACCAATAGAACATTTAAAAGTCACCTTAATTTGGTTTCAAAACCATAGAATTGTACTCATTTAGCCTAGGGTTCAGATTTTTCAAGAACCTTAATTTCTAAGCAAAAATCAAATTTTTTTTTTAAAACAGTGAAAAGAAAGAAGTGAATGATAGAAGTTCACCTAGGTTTATGAGGCTTCAATAGATTCCAAAAGTCACCAAAAACACACTCCAAATCGCTGACTACTCATGCTCTACTTTCCTTTCTTCTTTCACAGCGCACATACATGGGAGGACGGAAAAGAAACAAGAAAGGAGATCGAGGAAGCCATAGTGACTTCTCTCACCACCATCGACGGCGGTGACTCCGTGGCTGCGTTGGGCAGCACCAGAAGAGGAGAGATTTTGAGAGGAGGTGGAAGAATCTAGAATGATGGGAGGGAGTATGTCTCATGGTGAGTATTGTTTATGCGTGTGTGTTTCATGTCCAGAAATTTTTTTTTATTTGAGAAGAAGGATGGAGTTGCTTCTAGAATAAAATAGAAATGGAGTATTTTAAATTGGTTTACCTACAACATTTGACCATTTTGCCCATTCTTATCTTTTATTGACTTTCTTATTTTCTACTTGACTAAAGATGAAATAGAATTTAACCCTTTCAAGATTTCATATATTTTCTTGCATCAAAATAATGTGTAGACCTCAGAGTATATTTCCTAAAAATTTCAATCAATACTCTAATCCTTAACTATTTTCTTTAATTTATATATGAAAAAGGTACATTGATTCTTTAAAAATATATTTATTCTCATTTATTTATTAACAATGATTTTTGGTTCACTAATGACATCACTAAAACCACAATTAATTCCTTGTTATCCTTAATTTAAAAATTAGGATGTTACAATTCTCTCCCCCTTAAATAATTTCGTCCTCGAAATTAAGAGAAATTGTCATGCCAAATAGAATTTTTTACTATAAACTCTATCTTCAAACATCTTAATAAACCATAGATATATGCCCTTACTACAAAATACAATAAAATCAATCTACACATAACCAACAAATCTAATTCAAGGACATTTCAACACTGTCATACATCTTCCAACTCACAAAATCCTAATTTATTAAAGAAATCATATTAGCAATCAAAGCAAGCACATTTAACACTCAAAAACAAAATCCTGTCTCCATGTTTCGTAATATAGAAACCTAAGCTCTGATACCAAAATGTCACGCCCTAAATTTCTATGGCGCGACCGGCACAAAGTTTAAGGTATTTAAACTTCGTAAGCCATTTTCATGAACCAATACTCCTAACCAATTATCATTTTCATAATATTAATGCATGCAAAGATAAATGCACAAATTGAATCTATAGATAAGTATTATTATTTACAATAATAATAAGAATCAGTTTTCTTTATAAAGCTAATTATATCTTCCTTCGTCTTAAAGCACAAAGTGTTGTTCCACATTCTTAAATCTAAAATACAAAATACTATATAAATATTTACAATCTCTTTACACTGACTTCGTATTTAAATTCTCAAAAATAGATAATATATAAAGATTTGGAATTTAGAAACCTCAGTAGTTTATAATCATACTTGTATTTGAGAGTAAAACCCAAAAGTGTAAAATCAACATAACATAAAAGTAACTCCATTCAAGGTTTACAAAGTAAATATGAAAGCTCATATTTAAAAAAAAACTTGTTTTCTATAGAGGAACTGACACGCAGCGAATAACAAGCGCAGCACAGAGGCCACGAAACAAGCGCAGCTCAAAATCTACAAGTCAAACGCAACCCGAAGGCCACGAAAAACCAGCGTAGCTCGAGACTACGAAACAAGCGTGGACACACAGTCACACGAGGGTAAATAACCAAGCGTGACACGAAGTCACGAAAACAAGCGTGGCAAACCACGAAACAAGCGTGACATGAAGTCACGAAACAAGCGTAGCTCGAGGTTACGAAAACAAGTCAAGCGTAGTTCAAGACTACGAAAAAAGAGTTCAAGCGTAGCTTGAGACTACGAAAACATTTCAAGCGTAGCTCGAGTATACGAAAATAGTTCAAGCGTACCACGAGACTACGAAAACAGTTCAAGCGTACCTCGAGTCTACGAAAACATTTCAAGCGTGGTAAAACCACGAAGCAAGCGTGACACAAAGTCACGAAACAAGCGTAGCAAAGCTACGAAACAAGCGTGACACGAAGTCACGAAACAAGCGCTTTGTGTCTAGTTCCTCAAAAACGTTTACATAGTAATAAATAAATCAATTTGAAATCAGATATCAAATCTCATCGTCCATATGACTTCAAAATGTTTTGAAGCATGCTTGATGCTAATATACCAAACAATAACAAGTATTCTTGGAAAACAATATCTCCTTGTCAAATATTTTATAATAAAATCCCTTTTATGAAATTTCACAGTATTATCTTTAAACTTTTAAATCATCTTAATGCACAAGTATAAACTATACTTTTAACAAATATAATCAAGAATAATAAAACAAAATAAATAAATAAATAAAGTCTTTAGTCATACAATAAAGAAAACAATTTGATTGGCAACCCATAACCCACCACCCATGCCAAGAAAAACAAAGCTAAAGAGAACCAAGAGAAATTAATGAGCATAGCATAGAAAGCAAACACATACAGAACACATTTAACGACCCATCCAACAAGTTCTTCAACCAATTAAAAACCCCAATGCAAAGAAAATTCTTCATTCTTCCTAAATTTCAGTCGGCCAAAACAGAATCCTCAAGGCTATCATGAAAGTGATCATAAAAGTGTAATCAAATAAACTTTAAATCTCCAAGTAAAAATTCCATCAATTTCTCAAAACTTGTGGTCTCGTATCTGAAATTTGACATTCATAGATATAACCAATCTGCTCCTTGCATTCCTTAATATTTAAATCAATCCTTGAGCCATTAACGCATATTTCAATAATCAACTTTCCATTGGAGACTTAACTACAATCAAACAACTCTACTAGATACTAACACACTGTAAACCATTATTCACACTTCTTTATTCATCACCTAATTATTTTTCAGTCTTGAGACATAAAAGGGAATAAGAATTAAACTCTAAACTCCAAATTCTCCCTTATCATAACATAAAGTTTGGCTCTCTTAGTGAACACTAAAACACGCTGCTTTAATACCATGAATAGAGAAATTTCTCCATCAACCATTTTCTTGAAATCAAACACTTGTACTACTTCATACCATTTAAAACAAATCATAATGTTTATCTAGATAGTTTGAGACACAATATAATTAGAATCACTAGTCCAGAAATTTATTGTTCCTTCTCAATCTCCTAGCTATCACTTCACCTTGTAGCAGAGACTTTTAAACATGTTTCCTTCCTAAATCTCTCCGGCTATTACAATACAAATTTCCAGAAAATTTCTAAGTACACATGCAAGCACAAAACATCAACAATCTTTTAAATAAATCCTTATTCACTGATTCCAAATAAACATCAACATGTACAACAAAATCCTAATTATATTCTTATCTTAATAACATTTCATGTTACAAAGAACATGGCAATAAGAGGAAAAATAATATGATTCTATATCCAGTTCAAATCAACCAACTCCAACTTAAAATCCTTTGCACAATATAATGTAAGTGTAAAACTAAAACTTACTCATGAAAATGACTATTCTATTGCAATCTCAACAATTTCAATTACCATATATTCTTCTTCAATAACTTAATAGATAGGAGCAAACATATACAATGAAATTAACCTAAGACTGCACACACCAACATAAATCATACATACAACACCAACAGTTTCATCATGTCATCATTATATTACCATCCTAAAGCACTCTTTCTTGCCTTGAATCACTTTGATTTATGTTCTAAAACTCCTAAACAGAACACTAGACACAATTCCCCAAATTGTCAAAATCCTTTTCTTCATTCTTTTTAAGAGATAAATATATGAACCAAAATTTTCTTCTAACCATTTTAACAAACACCTTGTGTGCTCATAACCTACATGCAACTTTCTCCTCCCTTTCAACACTCAAGATTCAACTCACTTTGTAACCCCATCAATTCACTGTAGTAGAATCATAGATATGCACAAATGAACATATAGAAACCATCAAATCCTCAAAATAGAGAATAATTTCAGAATCAATCAAGATTTCTATCTTATTCAAACTTCTAATGAATACAAACCCCAAATTTGCCGAATGCTAAGGAATCCACACCATTAGAAACACTTATTAACCTTAGGAGACCCAAACAGAATGCTAAAAACAGTGAGAGAACTTACAATTTCGAAAATCACATTAAACCTTGAATCTTTAACACCTATTTTGCCCAAAATTCCTTCTAACCCAAAAGTAAGCAATCCTAACCAATAGAACATTTAAAAGTCACCTTAATTTGGTTTCAAAACCATAGAATTGTACTCATTTAGCCTAGGGTTCAGATTTTTCAAGAACCTTAATTTCTAAGCAAAAATCAAATTTTTTTTTTAAAACAGTGAAAAGAAAGAAGTGAATGATAGAAGTTCACCTAGGTTTATGAGGCTTCAATAGATTCCAAAAGTCACCAAAAACACACTCCAAATCGCTGACTACTCATGCTCTACTTTCCTTTCTTCTTTCACAGCGCACATACATGGGAGGACGGAAAAGAAACAAGAAAGGAGATCGAGGAAGCCATAGTGACTTCTCTCACCACCATCGACGGCGGTGACTCCGTGGCTGCGTTGGGCAGCACCAGAAGAGGAGAGATTTTGAGAGGAGGTGGAAGAATCTAGAATGATGGGAGGGAGTATGTCTCATGGTGAGTATTGTTTATGCGTGTGTGTTTCATGTCCAGAAATTTTTTTTTATTTGAGAAGAAGGATGGAGTTGCTTCTAGAATAAAATAGAAATGGAGTATTTTAAATTGGTTTACCTACAACATTTGACCATTTTGCCCATTCTTATCTTTTATTGACTTTCTTATTTTCTACTTGACTAAAGATGAAATAGAATTTAACCCTTTCAAGATTTCATATATTTTCTTGCATCAAAATAATGTGTAGACCTCAGAGTATATTTCCTAAAAATTTCAATCAATACTCTAATCCTTAACTATTTTCTTTAATTTATAAATGAAAAAGGTACATTGATTCTTTAAAAATATATTTATTCTCATTTATTTATTAACAATGATTTTTGGTTCACTAATGACATCACTAAAACCACAATTAATTCCTTGTTATCCTTAATTTAAAAATTAGGATGTTACAATGCTCCTCCCAGTGGGAACTGTGAATGAGCTCGAAAAAATCAGCCGCAACTTCTTGTGGGCGCAAGACTCCAACCTTTGGAAACCTCACCTGATTGAGTGGCACAAAGTACTAAATGACAGGAAGAATGACAGCTTGGGTTTTAAGAGTTTAAGAGTGCAGAATCAAGCATTTATGATGAAGTTGTGTTGGGGCCTCTTATCAAAAGGGGAAGCCATGTGGGTTAAGTGCCTGAAGGCTAAATATGGATGCGGGACCCGTACTTGGCAGGGCATTACAACAGTTTGGGAGCGATTCTCATCGGGAGTTGGGAGAAAAATTCGGGGCGGACAAGACACTAAGTTCTAGTATGATCTGTGGCTACCACTAGATGCACCGCTAATCAATTTTGCTGGGGGGAATGATGTGCCGGACATTGATTTGACAGTGAGGGATTGTGTCCTGCCGTCTGGCTTATGGGATACCAGCAAATGGCAGTCCATCCTTCCTAGCCACATTGTCGCGCTGATAACCCAGTGCAAACCACCACAGGGTGAAGAAACTGACGTTTTGGCTTGGAGACCGGCCAAGGATGGAACTTTTTCGGTTAAGTCAGCCTATGATTTTGCCAATGATGTAGGTAGAACTCGCCCCACTGCTACAATCTGGAACCGGGTGTGGAAGTGGCAAATTCTAGAGACGCTTAAATACTTCATGTGGCAGATCTCTCATGAATGTGTGATGACTAATTCAACTAGAGCAAAAAGAGGACTAAGTGGTTCTGAAGGATGCCCTTTTGCTTGTCAACAGGAAGAGAGTTTGATACACCTACTGCGAGATTGTGAGAGGGCGAAAAACCTCTGGCTTCGGTTTATTGCTCCCTCTTGGTCTGATAGATTCTTCGCCGGGAATGTGCAACAATGGTTAACATGGAACACCAGCCCTAGGCCAAAGCGATTGTGGATAAAGGATGAGGTATGGACAAGGGTGTTTAGCTTTATATGCTGGACGCTGTGGACATCGAGGTGTACATATGTGTTTGAGGGCCGAGCGTTCAACACAACTGACCTCAAACACCAATGTACATTTCTGATACAGGAAAGTGTCAGCCAAAACACCTTCCATCACAAGATCTACCAAGCAGGTGAGGCAGTTGAGACTCGTTGGATCCCACCATCGAGTGGCTAGGTCCGGATGGATGTTGATGGATCTGTGAGGCAGCATCAACAAGCTTCCTGTGGTGGGGTTTTGAGAAACGAGAAAGGAGAATGGTTTATGGGATTTCAGAAATCCCTGGGACTATGCTCGATCACGGAAGCGGAAATTCTTGCTATCCAGGAAGGAGTTATAGTCGCTAGGAATCAGGGATCCATAGATATTAATGTCTCCTCTGATTCTATGGATGACATTAATCTCATTATGAGACCTTGTAGCCAGGACCATCCTTTGTATCAGGTGGTGACTACTACACGCGAAGTTATTAGTGAAAGAACAGGGATTCAGTTGAGAAGAGTCGGGAGAGAGATCCTGAAAGGAGCTGATATGTTGGCTCGTGCGGGACATGAAACACCAGGAGAAGTGCTGCTGTTTGCAGCTGTACCAGCACACTGTAGGTCATGGTATTTTGAAGACTTACAGTTAGTGCAAGGCCTAGCTAGGGACATGTCCTAGCAGGATAATTTTATGAACATCCAAGCTTCGGCTTGTCAATTGTCATTAAAAAGAAAGAGTAACTTGTTGCAAATAAATTTTTTTTATTCCATTCCATTTTTCTTGTTATTTTTAAACACCCCCAAATTCCTTGATAATAAAACCCATATATGTTAATAAAATATGAATTAAGTATATATCATCGGAGTTTTTTATGACATCCTTTTTCTTTTCATCATCTTAAATAGTGCACTTGAGTTACTCAACTCCCTGACTAGGGGTGTTCAAAAATTTCTTGTCTGGCATGTCCCATTCCATTCCTGCTTGTTTTGGGATGTAAAATCTCACCCGAAAAAATTTTGGGATGGGATGGGTCCAATCCCACAAATTTTATTTTATTTTTTATTCTAGTCTAAGACCTTAAGCCCAAAGAGAATATGCATAAAGACATACTAAACTTTTATATCTTCAACAAATCCTATCTTATTTCATTTCTTTTGAATTAACCATGTTCACATTTGTTTGGGAGGCTTTCATTGAATTAATATTAGTCCTCCTTTATTGTCCCTTCTTCACTTTCATCCCTACAACAAGAAGACAAATCAAGATAAAAAGCTTCTTGGTTTTATTTTTCTGGTTCAATAGAAACTGGGAACTGAAATTATTTAGATAGTCACTTTTTGTACATATATTGATAGGATGGTTCCATATAATCAATGGAAACAATGGGAATGTGTATATGAACAAATTTTCTTATAGGCCATAGGCGTACTACTTAGAATTAGAAATTGGGAGAAACATAACAAGCGTGCTTTGGCTGGCATATAAATGCAAGGGCTGCTTGCCACTAAATACAAACCAGCTGAACATGGATAATTCAAAATAAGATCATATGGATCCCTAGGTTTGTTGGGGAGGAATCGGTGACATGTTCTTTTATCGTTTGCTTCAGATATGTGGCTTTGATTATTGTTTGTTATTTTGCGGGAAATTTCTATCCCGTCCATGAACACCCCTTCAGACAATTTCTCTTCGTATGTTTTTCCATGAGGTTAATTTAAAATCTATTTGGTTTGAAGGGAGGGAAGGGGGGAAGGGAAGGGAGAGAGAGGTTTTAATATTTTTTTATTTGGTTTGATGGGTTGGGAAGGAAAGGGAAGGGAAATAAACTAATTCTAATAATCATTTGTTTGGTTCAATGAGGGAGGAAGGGGAGTGATGTCTGATTAAAACACCCTCATTATATGTATAACTTCTACAACCTCGACAAGAACACATTTGGCAGCTCTCCTATTGCAAACAGTATGCGTATGTACATAGGATAAGTGTGATATTTATTCATGTAAGGATACTAATTAGCGTTGATATGAGAGGACAAATTCCAAGTTTTGTTGAAATTACCCAACCTGATCAAGACGCAACAATTCTTCTATTACTCATCATTTTTTGCGGCAACGGGAGAATTATATTGGGGACGTACCGTGTTTGGACTCTGAATTCAGCACGAGCTTCTTCACCTAGCAGATGTGAGAAGAGCAATTCCATGGGAGGAAAGGAGAAAGATGAGGATGGGAGAGGGAGATAAAGCAATGGATATAAATCAGTCATGTATACAATTTCTGATTTTTATATATTTATTAATTGTTTTTAAAGATATTAAAAAATGTACATGCGCTTTTATTTGGTGACTAAGCATTTTAATTAGTAAGCATTTTCCATAAGAGAAGATAACAGTGTTAATTTGAAAGGATTAACAACAAAATTTCCAAAGTTAGGAACTAAACATGACTTTCCCTAAAGTTAAATGACTAAAAACATGTTTTAACATATTCTAAATACTACCCATCCATTTTATGCCTAATATATGGGAAAAATTCCTAATTCTAGTTCATATAAAATTACGCAAAAATATATTTTTGTATGGGCAAAAAATCATAGGGTTGGACCATACCAAACTGGAAAGCTTGATCTGACTACAACACTTTTAACATCACAAATAAATAAGTGCTAAACTGCTTATAAACTATTTACCTTCTTGATATCTGATAACAAAAATTATCTGGCATAAAAAATTCACTAACACTAACATCGTAGAACAATCAGGAAGGTGATTGTTATGCACAATCTAGGGTATTCCCGAAGTGACATTTGAAACAATAATTACATATGTATTATTTACAAGTTTATGAAGCGCCTGATGTATAAAATGTAAATGTACGGATAGATAACAATGTCATATCCAAGACAATAATTTTCCAGACCCTTTGTCACCAGAAATGTCGCATGGCTTAGAAGTACAAGACATGACTTCAGAGTCAAACTTACAGTTGTTAAACAAGCTCTAAAATGTAGAATCATGAGATGTAAGCTTTCACCACTTCTGTATAATTGCAAGAGTAGCCAGTCCTCGGGCAGATGATTTTACCATTATTTTTCTTTGCCATCTGTTCAAGAGCCTGAAAATCAGCAATAATATAATTAGCCTAATAGATCAAATAATGCATAAACAACATCTAGAAGTAAGTAAATAACAGAACCTTAGTGCTATAGACATATCCATTGGGTAAGACTTGTGGTGGGTTCTCAGTGTCCATTAGCTCCTTAGTTATGTAGCAAACAAGCTTTGAGTGATGCTGCTTAGAGTAAGGTAATGGCTTGGCCAGTGTCCGGAAACTCTCCTGTGATAGAGGGTCCTCCTTGGTACAATCATCCTCGTAACAATATCTTTATCGAGTCAAAAGATCACAAGAACATAGAGTTGTCTATGATTTGTGCATTCACAGCTACAAGCTTTGAACAAGATTTTTACCATAAACATAAACCCTAAATGGGACCAGATTGCACTATGCGAATTAGCTTTATAGACAGCTACAGGCTTTATTTCATGTGAACTTTTATGGTCCTCTTAGCCCATGAATGACAGGATTCGGACTAAACTCAGACCATAATCAGTTGCATGCTGATGTTAATTGAGGAGCAAAGAAGGATGACTAATACAAATTTTAAAATTTCCATTGCATAGTTAAATGAGAAGCAGTTAAGATTTCTAAAACCCTTATTTTGACAAACAATGGCACATTTACCAAAAAAGACATACTTTTGATCTCTTAGCAGTGGCACGACTATACATGCAAATTGAGATATGTTAATTGTAATACGAAGGGCATTTTAGTAGTTGTAATACATTAGTCACTCTGTTATACTCTATTACTGGTTAGCTAGGCTTGTGATGTCAGCGGGGACTACCTATATATATACACCCCTTTTGATGGAGTTTTATACCTTGTGAATGAAATTGCTTTGTTTTCTCCATTTCTCTCCTCTCTAGATATCAACAGGTATCAGAGTCATCTTCGCTAACCATGGCTCCACCATACAAGCGATCTAATGATTGTATGAACGACATCAAGAATCACATGGAGATGCACCAATCGACCCTCAATGCTTGTCTCGATCAAAATGCTTAAGACATTCTTGAGCTCAAGAATTCCAATGTTCATATAGAAGAATTTCTGAAATCACTTGATGCTTGCTTGAATGCGAGGAATGGCTCAGGGAAAGCAAATTGGCATCAATTATGGAATATCTGGAAGTCGAATTCCTCAAGGAGTTCCACCATTTGGCTCAGGGAAAGCAAATCGCAATCGATAGAGGCAGATGACAGTCATATCAGTGTCTCTAAGTGTGGGAAACAAAGAAGAATGGGTAAAAGTCTGATGCATTTCCCTTAGTATTAGCTGTCATTATATAGTACAAGAGACCCCCAATTTATCCCATGATTATAGGGATTTGCATGATACATAAAATAAAAAAGATTTTATCCTAATTTATTCTCCTAATCAAATCATATCATTTCCTTATTCTTATGATCCATAATTATGACTTAGATTCTACTAAAATATTAAAAACATAATTTCAACACTCCCCCTCAAGTTGGACTATGGTCCAACTTGGTTACAAAACTTTATTTTTCAACTAGAGATTTCTTTTTCCGATTACGTGGGGAATGACCGTCCCATCATAAACAACATGTGAGGAATGCGAGCTAACAAGTGCCTTATTTGCTTCTCGTTTCCTTCGGTTAGAGCCTTCAAGATAATAGAGTCCATCTCATTCCTTAGAATTGCCAATCGTCCTCCTCGAGTTTAAATCCTGAAAAGTACACCCACTTTCATCAAAGATCACTCTACATCTCTTGCCTTTAATTAATTTACTCACAGATATCAGATTACAAGTAAGCGCAGGAACAAAGAGAACATTGTGAACTTCTAAGGGTTCTGTCAACAAAACAGAACCAATTCCTGCAACTTTTGTAACAACTCCATTTGCAACTTTAACTCTAAGATTTTCCGGACATGATCTAAGAGTTTTGAATAAACCTCTGTTTCCACTCATATGATCTGTAACTCCTAAGTCAACGATCCATGTATCATCAGCAGTCATAGTAGTATTAAGGGCTATTATGGAATTACCTGACTGAACAAGGTTTACATTTGATTTGTAATCGATAATCATCACCTGGGGCTCTGACATAAGTTCTGGTGCTTCTTCAGGCTTCACTGAACCTTTTGAAGAGCTACCCATTAGAGCTATGCGATGAGAATCTGATTTGTCAAATTTTGAAGGAGCTAATATGCTGAACATAGGTGTAAAGGACGGCGGAAAACGCATTTCTGGAGAAAGGGGTTCTCTGGCAGCCGTGGAGGACGGCGCATGACTCTCACGCGCCGGTGATGTTGTGGCGCATGGACTCCACGCGCCGCTCAGAAAGGTGCCGCGGCTGAGGTTCCGGCCGATCTTGGGCTTGCGAACACCGTGGTGGTGGTGGTGTCATCTCACTCGCCGCCAAACAGGCCAGATCTATGTCGGCCAAAGTTTCTTTCTTCTCTCTCTGACTTTGCGATTCTGGGTTTTCATGAATTGTTTACCCAGATCTAAACCATGCGCTCTGATACCATGTGGGAAACAAAGAAGAATGGGTAAAAGTCTGATGCATTTCCCTTAGTATTAGCTGTCATTATATAGTACAAGAGACCCCAAATTTATCCCATGATTATAGGGATTTGCATGATACATAAAATAAAAAAGATTTTATCCTAATTTATTCTCCTAATCAAATCATATCATTTCCTTATTCTTATGATCCATAATTATGACTTAGATTCTACTAAAATATTAAAAACATAATTTCAACACTAAGCAGTGTGCTGACTTGTATTGGGAGCTCAGTGACTCATGCTTCGAGGTGACCTTCTTGGTTATGTAAATATGAGGATACGATGCTATTTTTGGGGTGCAGTGGTTGAGAACTCTAGGACATTTTACCATGGAATTTGATGAGAAGATTTTGAGTTTCAACATCAAGGCAAGCTCTAGCAATTTTATGGCTTGGTCATCTGGGTTAAATGGGTTGGAGATTTGGTCCACCAGAGACTTTATTGTAGCTGAGATCAGCTTTACTTGATTCACACCTCTGAGTTCGACCACTCGATTCATCTCCAAGTAGACAAACCCATCAGCAGGCCTTATTGGTATGACCCTGTCCGAAAATCCGAGATTGAGTATCAAGCAGTGCAGATGCTAGCCAATGGAATTATTCAGAAAAGTTCTAGTGCTTTTGCAGCTCCAGAGGTTTTGGTACAAAAAAGGATGGGTCCTGAAGGTTTTGTCTTGACTACCAAAGGTTGAATGAAGCAACTATAAAAAATAAATTTCCAATTCTGGCAATCGAAGAATTTTTGGATGAATAGACCAGGGCAACCTACTTCACTAAGTTGGACTTGGGAGTCGAATATCATCAAACTAGAATGCATAAAGATGATATTACGAGATTGATATAATAAAAACTGACTCAATCTAGTTAAAGAAATTCAATTTGATTGACAGCCCCTCTTAATTCAAGTAAAGCCCCATAAATCGATCAGGAAGCTCCAGAGGTAATAGATTTATCATAACTGTCCATCAAAAGTAAAAAATAGAAGCAAGTAACTCAAACAGGTTATGCATTTATCCTATAAATTATGTCTAACGATAGAGGTAATATCCCCCGTCCAAAAAATCTGATCTCTATTAAACAAACAAGAGCAAACAGAAAAATGCCAAACATGAAAAAGTAATTAAAGGATGATACAAAATGTACAAGGATACGGAGTTTTCAGAGCAGAAAGGCCAGCCTGCAAATAGATAGTAAGCAAAGGCTCCACGGTCATGCCATGTAACTTATAGAACTCCTGTTTAAATTGGTCCACCAGATAATCCCATTGCTTAGGTTCAAATAAGACCTGTCAAAGTATTGTACAATGTCGAATTGCATTTCTGTGTTGCTGAAATTTCATCTCAAAGATTATAGATGCAACATTTGACAGCTTAAGTACACGAAGTGTTTTGGCCAAAAATGAGAAGTAAATGAAGCTTGGCTTTTCGTGAACTGTAATAAACTAGAAAGGCATAATGTATATTTCAAGCTTCTTATTTTTTTCATTTTTTGAAAATATAAACTACATGTACTTGAAAAACAAATTTTTTTAAATGAAGCTCATGATCTGACTGAAAAATACATTCTCATCTTGGAATGTAGATGAAAATAGATGAACCTTTCCACATTTAACAAAGCAAAGAAAAAGATATCTACTTTCTAGTCAATAATTATATATTAATATAAGATATATATCAATCATCAAATTAAAAAAAAAAAAAACAAACCAAAATTTAAAAGGCACACCAGTTTAATCAAATGCAGTACATTCTGCTATCATGGCAGAATTAATAACACTATTATTGTAAAAGCATGCATATAAACTAGACAGCCAATGCATACCTTATAAGTGGCACACTCGGTATCTCTTTTAAAGGCTAATGTTGCCATGACTCGCTGCAATTCTTTCATGTCTGTGGCTCCCCATGGTGCAAGATATTTCCTAGCATATGTTATGGCTCGCAAATTATTTTCCGCCCGTACCAACTCTATAAACTCTTGAAGTCTTAATTGAAACTCCAATTTGCTCTGTTGTTGACAAAAATAATAACCTAAGTCAATAATGATAGTATGATGCAAAGCCTATTTGTCTACATTTGTTTATCAAGTAGTACCATGGCTTATGACCTAACATAGAGGCAGATATGATAGATATGAGACAACAAAGGACTTTTTTAACAACCCCACCCCAAAAAAGCAAACTGATACTTTTATATTCCAACAATTATTGTGTCACTTTGGCTTGCTAAAATCTCTCCTACATATATCTTACAGAACTCAATGTATAAGTTGAGAAATGGGTGTGTATGGCTAATCCCTAAGAAAATAGGGCCGATTTGAGAAATTTATTTAGTTCATGGTCAAATAAGGCAACTTATAATAAGATAGTTCCTCTCATTTTGAAAACGCAGAAGTTTCATGCCATCAATCATGCCAATTTGTTGACACAAATTTTTACATAAAATGCTTAAATTGTATAAAAGCCATTGTTATTTACCTTATAAGTGTTAGAATATATTGTTTCCTATTTCATGAAATCATAGGTCTAGAATTTTCTAAGCATTTAATTGCCTTATCGTAATTTCTTCTTTTATCTATACCTTCTCCTCTATATATTGTAATGTTTTCTACTCATTCATATCATCAACAAGAAAGTTGTGTTCTCTAAAATGATCATGCTATCAGAGTGGTTGGTTCCAATCAAAGCTCAAAATGAGAGAGATAGAGATCGTAAGATTTCCCATTGTAGAACACTTATTTCATCTCTTCAAAAAGAGTAAAAATGAAAGAATATAGAAAATTAATAGGTGGTAAACAATGATGGTACATTAAGAGTTAGAATACAGCAGCAGTTGCGATAATGCAAAGGTCTTATATGTAAAACAAAGTCCATTAAACGCTCAGATATTGGTCTCATTTCTGGAAAAACGTGCTTGAATTAGATGAACAAATAAAGGTCCAATACAATGCAACAGTGCACAGATTGGAACCTCGTAAAAGGAGGGGTTTCAATAATAGCAAGAAGACACATATAGACCTAGAATAACAAGTTCTCTTAAAACAATATACCCCCTCCGGTTCTTTTTTTTTTTTTTTTTGATATAAAAAGAAAATAAGACTAAAAAAAATACTAAGAACCAACTACATCCTTAAGAAGATGCACCGCATCAGCTTTGGACACATTCGCCTAAGCCATAGTTGATACCCCCTCCGAATCTAAATATAAGACTCATTTGATTTTTTTTTGGAAGTTAAAGACCAAATTATACCACTAAGTTATAACATATGCCATATGTATTTAGATTATAGGCTAGTTTATAAGTAAAATAAATTAGTTTTGAGGAAAAGGATAATTATTGACATTTAAGATGATTACTTTTGCATCCTTAATTTCTACAAAAAAAGACAAAGTGGTCTTATAATTGACCGGAGGAATAACATCAAACATAGTTGGATTTTCTACAGCTATTTCTTTTGCAAAGACCTTGGCTTGTAGGTGAAATCTATTTGGTCATTAGATAGTCACTTTCTCAGCACATAAAAAAATGCATGAGTAAATATACAAGATGTCACATTAAGGTAAGGCAAAATTATAGAAACAAAATCATCAATCAACCAGCTATTACTAATCCCAAACAGTAGTGTGAACCTTGGTTTTCTTCAACCTTGATTTGTTATCAGCACACCAGGCTAGAGCAGGTCCTACATCCTTATTTTGTAACGCATCAATAACCTTTCTTGCTTCCTGGAATACATCAATATCAACAAGATCCTGATACATAAAGAATGAATTTGCTATCAGAACCAAAGCAGGATAAATTGACTTCAAAATTGAAAAAAAAAAAATTAGATTCCGGGAAATTATCATTAGCTTAACAAAATCTCCAAGCAACATTCGTAGAATCCTCAAGAAATCAATACATTTGACTCCTTTTGAAAAAATATAAACACAAAGCACCAATTTTACCTGTAAGTTGCTGCATTCAGCAAATTTTACTGCAGTATCATAACATGACATTCTCAACATGTAATCCACTAAAATCCTCTTCAAACGTGTGTCATTCCATTCCGATATTTTTTCTGCATCAGCAGATTCTAAGTGACCAATTCGCACCCTATACCTTTGCACTTGTAATTGCTCTGCTCGACTTCCTTCTTCCAACTGAACATATTGCTAACATTATCATAGTGAATAAACTTATAAAACAAACGTCAAACCATCACAAACGCTGTAAATAAATCATTTGTTGTGCAAATTGTGAATGCAAAGTTTGTGCCATGGCACTAACAAAGCAATCACATCACACCTAGATTTTGCTCATCTTTAAACTCATATACTCACTCCGTTCCTAAATATAAGAGCAAGTTGACTTTTTTGGAGAATCCTAAGAAAACTAAATAAGTTAATTAAAAATTGATTTTCCCAATTTTTTCTCTAAACTAGTTTATTTGACTCATAAACTAACAACATTATGATCTAATAATATACAGTACAAAATATATTATGATCAAGTAATTCATTTTGCTTTCTTACGATTCTCCAAAAAGTCAACTCGAACGGAGAACCATAATAAGGCATTGAAATGACATAAAATGTATACAATAAAAAAGTACCAAGAAAAAAAATTGAGAAAAAGTCATAGTAATTCAGGTGATTTGTGATTTGAGCCCTAATTAAAGTGATCAAGCACGTGCAAGCAAACCTTTCTCTTGAGGCCTTGCAAGCGAGAGACGAGGGAATTCAGGTGGTTAACAGCGTCATCACGTGACACGTCAGCATCGGCGACGGCAGAGACGGCAGAGACGACGGAGGAAATCTCCTTCTCGGCGATGCGATGGTTGGCGCGGATGGTCTTCTTGTAGTGCTCGGATGGGACCCGCAGGAACTGATGCTCCAGCTTCAGCGATTCTGTGAGTCGGCTGAGCTGGGAGCATGACGTGGCGGCGGTGCCGTTGGGGAGGGAATCTATTTCCATGGGGGAGGCGAGGGAGGAAGGAGGAGATGTAATGGAATCTTGGAATAGGGAAATCGTCCCCATTCATCTTTGATGTGTGATAATTTTATCACCGAAATGCTTTTCTAAAATCAATCATTTTTGTGATAATTTTTTTTGGCGAAATGATAAAAAAAATGACATTTAAATTTGAGTTAGATAAAATGGGGTTTTCAATTTCAACTTGGACATATAAGTGATAGTGCGCCCAATTTTTGTTTAAAATGAAGTTTGTGACTTTGTGACAAAACAGTAGTTATGATGAGTAAGTAGTTATCGAAAGGTTAATGACTAACAAAAGTAAATTTATAAGAAAAATTAGGGATTATCTCTTATTTGTCCAATTGGAGACCCTATTTTGTTCAACTCAAATTCAAGTTTGGTCATTGTCCCAACTATTTACTCATCATCAATTGTGAGACGCTAATTGCTAACAAAAGTAGATTTATAAGAAAAAAATTGACAAAAAATAGTTCTTATCAATAATTTATATAAAAAAATTCTTAAAAGTAATATACTATTCTACAATTGTTGAAAGGGAAATGATAAATAAAGTACTCAAAATATCCATATGTCTCATATACTAGGGAGGAATCTAGGATTTTGAAATGCTGTCAAAAGACCATATGTCTGAGAAGCATATTGTCAGTCCGATTAATCACTGCATCATACAATGTTCAACATGTATTATGGTTGAAACTTTCTTGGCAAGCTAAAAAGTTGAATGCAACTTTACTAAGTTCTTAAGTGTTTGACTTATATGCTGATTCAAGCTTCAACATTTCTGAAATATATCAAAATGTTTCAAAGTTTGATTCATTCTTTTTTTTCTTGAACTATCTTCTCCATGCTTCAGATTTACATTATTAGTGCATGTTATGCTCTCTGCCTTTTTTGCAAGTTAATTTAGGAATATATGTGAAAGATACGGGCATGGAACTTTCTGTGTTGGTGGATGGTCAAGTAGAGTTGATGCAAAATAGGTTGATTACATTTTTGATTTATTCGTACTTACTAATTTCTTATATAAATTTAGGAATATATGTGAAAGATACGGGCATGGAACTTTCTGTGTTGGTGGATGGTCAAGTAGAGTTGATGCAAAATAGGTTGATTACATTTTTGATTTATTCGTACTTACTAATTTCTTATATAATTTATCACATTATAGTGAAAATTGATTGGAATTATGTTGGCATTTGATTTGCTTCCTTGCTTTTGTAGGGGTTACTTCATAATAATTCAAGAGGTGTTGGTGAAGCACTAAACGAAACAATTTGCATTGCTGATTCAACAGGTGTTGCTTGCATTAGTTTGTACCTTATTAATACTAATCTTTTTCACTTTTTATTCTTAAAGGAATTCCCATGTAATCGGAATTTTTCCCTTTTCTCACGACAAACAACTTCCGCTTTCTCAACTCACTTCTTTTTCCAATTGTTCTATCTGTAATAAATCGTTTCTCTTGGCCATTTGTCATGACTTATAATTCGATCATGTTCATTTGTCATAAATCGTTTCTCTAATAATTCAATGTTCATCTAAGCTATATCGATTTTGTTACTCACACTTTTTTACTGATTTTGTTTGCCATCTGAGCTCCAAGATTATCTCAAATGTTATGTCTAGATATACATCGTATGATCAATTTTAATGTTCACCTGCGCAACACGCGGGAGGTTTTGTTCGTTTATTCAATAGGGTCACCAGCAAGAGTGAATTACAACAAACTTAGTTGACAAGACTTCGCCTTGAGTTTACATTACAATACAAAGTAGTATGATTGTCTACGATCTAGTATCTTTCTCATGTCTCCCTATTGAAGCTTTTCGAGGCCTTTGTAATGTCTTCAACATATTTGACCGTTGCGGAAATCGGAACGTCTCATAAGCTCACGTTAATGAGCAAGTCGTTATGAACTTTTAGAAGAATCTGTTACTAGTCGTCGAGATGGTGTTATTCATCTGCACAATATTCATTTACTTATGTCTTAATTGTGCTGAGTCATGTATGAGTCAAGCTGAGACCTTCTCTTTTGGGCTGGTATGGCCCAACGTCTTTAGAAATAGGTTCAACACTCACGTTTGGTTCAATTGCATACCCTTTGGTAATGCAATATAATGTAATGCAATCCATTGTAATGCAATAATGATTACCATCAATCTGTTTGGTTGATTATTAGCAAGATGTGAGGAGTTTATTATTTTTATATTTAATCATAATTATGAAAGGTCCATAATGCCCTCAAACTAAAAAAAGCCTCGTATCTGAAAGTGAGGATGCACAAGAGGGGGGGTGAATTGTGCTACCAAATAAATCAGACAATAAAAACACACAAGGTTTTTATACTGGTTCAGTCCAACTCTTGACCTACGTCCAGTTCTCAATCACCCAGATTGAGTTCCACTAACCACAGGTTTTACAAACGGGTTCACCTGGAACCTTTACAATCGCAAGTTTTAGCACGGGATCACTTGCAACCTTACAACCACAAGTTTTACACCAGGTTCACTTGCAACCTTACAGACTCACTCCCCCTTACAACCTGTAAGGGTTCAACCTTTCAAATAAAGGATTTTCTAAACTTAGTTCTCTCTAAGAACAGATAATGTTACACACTTAAGTACAATGAATGCTCTCAATAAATGAAGAGACTTAACTACAAAGAGTACAAGATGAGTAGATGAAAAGAACTCTCAATGTATTAAGTGCTCTCTTGCTTTTCTGGGCAGCTTTGAATGCTTGAAGAATGCTCTCAGTTTCTCTCTCTAGATTTCTGCGTTTTTCTCCAAGTTTTTTTCATAAATGAAGATGAGCTTCTTTATATAGTGTCTTCAAGTATTCTCTCTCTTGGTAGGTGACAATGCCGTTTGAATATAGCTGTTATTCCCTTGCTACCGTTGAACATTAATGCTCCATCAATGCTCATCAGGGTTGACTTTGTTTTATCTCTGAAAAGCAACTCTGATAACTGTGCTCTGCCAAAAGCACTCTGACACTACACTGTTGTATGTTCTGACATTCTGATTGCTACCGGAAGCAATTCCACATCCGGAAGCAACATCACTCAGTGCTGCACTTGAACGTTAGTCTAGCAATATTAACACATAGTTACATGCAGTGGGAGTTCATTTTGTCTAAGGAAGCTCTCTTACTTCCGTAAGCAATTCCACATCCGGAAGCACTCCTACTAGACTTAAGTTATGACTTAGAGTTATATTCACGGACGCTCGGTGTTACCTAATCCAATAGGCAGCGTTAGTCACTTATCATCCGGAAACATTCCTGCATCCGGTTGTGTCTTAACTTAGTCTTAAAGATTTTATACTTCTAACTTTCCTAGACTGAGTTCTGACTTAGTGACTTACTTACATCCGCTGTGGGATGATTCATTCATCCGCGAGCGCTAGCCCTAGTCCATCCGGAAGTAAATCCACATCCGGTTGTACTCTTACTTGGGGTTCTATATTAACCTAATTTTTCTAAGTGTTTAACTTGTTCTTTTATATTTTAGTCTTCATCAAAACTTAAGATTCTAACATTCTCCCCCTTTTTGATGATGACAAACTAAGTTATCTAATTAAGTTCATATTAAAGAATTAATCAAATAAAGCGCACATATGAACTCAAAGGCAAACTTTATTAGTAATAAAACAATTACAAGATAGAAATATAATAAACCGTCAAATTTACAAGTGAGCAGATAACTATGCATGAGAAATATGAAAAGAAAAATTCTAAGTTAAATGCATGAGGGGTTTGGGTTTAGAGCTGGTGTCTCTTTTTCCTCTCTCTCTCTAATTGTTTCTGATTACACTCCTCTTGCATCTTAGCCAACTGAGCATCCTTCTCACTCTGATCAATCTGAGCAAGCATTTCTTGAAGCTCTTTCTCATCTCTGGCCTTTCTCAGTCTCTCTGACTCAAGGGATTCCTCAATGGCCCTCTTCAGGTCATTGACTTCAGTAAGCCCAGCAAATTCTCCAAAAGGCGAGTCAGAGATAGGCATGGATCCAAAGGGATAATGGATGGCTCTGACCTTGACATTCCTCACAGGATAGCTGGAGTCATCACCTTCACTTGACTTTCCTTTCCCCTTTCCCTTGCCTTTCCCTTTCCTTTTCAGGCTATCAGGATGCTTAACATGTCCCCTCTCAGCATCAAGATGGGTAAACTGATCAAAGGTGAGCCTGTCTGTCCAGCCATACCGCTCAAACTCCTCTGGAGTCATATCTTCCACCTCTAACTTAACTTCCACAAGTGGAGGAATTTCTTCTAGAGGCGCTTGGGTGGAGGACTGGGGCTCAGATGCTTCCCCTGCTTGAGATACCCTTTCTGACTCATGATCCTCAGAGCGACCACAAGGTTCCTCTTCTTCACTCTCAGAAGACTCAAAAGTACTAGCACCCTTTTTGGCAAAGGACTTCATCCTTGATCTGCTGAACTTGACTACTGGAGGAGGATGAGGAGCAGAGGTTGGCTCAGAAGGAGGGATTGGAGTGGCAATCACTATAGGTGGATTGACTTGCCTCTTTACCCATATTTCATCAGAATTTCTTCAAGTATGTTCTGGGCAGGCACAGAGGGAGGAGGCTCAGCAGAAGACTCAGGCTCAGGTGGTGGAATCTCAGCAGGCTGCTCAACCAACACTATTTCCAATTTTGACCTCTGGCTGTCTGAGTGCTGCTGTTGCATAAACCTGATGGCTTCCCCACGGATAAGTCTTTCTGCTCTACCCAACCTCTGATGATCCATGGCTCGGCGGAGTGCAGCAGCAATATCCTCATCTAGCCATAGGGAGGGTTGAGTTAGGATTTCTCTCCCCCTTTTGGCATTATCAATAAGGGCGAGGGCCAGGGAGGAAGGATTGGGAGAAGTGGAGGGTGGAGGTTCAGGGCCATATCTTTTGGGTGGTGAGTTTTCAGGTGAGGAAGGGGGTGAAGGAGGGGATGTAGGTGAAGGAGTGGGGCTAGGGAAGAAGAAGGGAATTGTTTCTGAGAATAGGCCAGGATAGAGGAGGGGAGGTGAGTGGGATGAGGAAAGGATGTTTCGCTAAGGAATCCTTGGATGGTCTAGGGAACTGAATGGGTGAATGGAAGTGTAGAAACCAAGGGTTTCCGCGTTGAGAATGGAAGAGAAGGAGCTAAGGTTGTGAAGGATTTGGTTGGTGGATTGGGAGTGGTTGGGGGAGTTTTGATGGTTGGATGTGGCGGAGTGGCTAGGGGAGTTATGAGGGGAATTTTGAGGTGAGTTGTGAGAGGTGTTGTGAGGGGAGTTTTGAGATGATTGGTTAGGGGAGTTGTGAGGGGATTGGTTAGGTGGGTTGTGAGGGTCATTCTGTGGAGGTGGTTGAGGTGGATTAGGAGGAGGAGGTGGTGGTAGGTTGGGGTGAGGTTGAGGGATCTGGAAGTGGCTAAGTATGAGGTCTAACTTGGCCTCGACTCTCCCTAGGCGATCCTCCAAGCCCTGGATCCTCTGCTCTTGCTGTTGAAATGCTGCATCACACTCTACTCGAAGAGGAGCCATCAAGGGATCAGGCATCTTGAACAGGAGCTCATTCTTCATTTCCTCAACAAGGCCCTTCATTGCAGCAGACACCCTCGGAGCACGGCTTGGACCAGCATGAGAATCCACTTCTTGGTCCCCTGCTCCAGACGCAGAGGGAATAGTTGTATGCGAGGCACTCCCAGCCTGAGAGCCAGACCGAGTGGGCTTTGCTGGCTTGTCATACTTGATGCCCATCTTTCCCAAATTCATCGATCCTATGGGCAGGCACTGGACATTGTCAGCTTCCTCAGTGGATTTGATCATGAGCTTCTCTAGGAGGAAGGCGATGACTTGAGGGTATGTAAGATAAGCAAGTTTCCCCCCCTTTTCTTTGACTTCACACCAACAGTTCAGCTCTAGACTTATGAGTTGCCCCGGGTTGATAGGCTGCTTGGTCAGGAACCTGGGGAGCCAGGGGTTGTCCAGCTGGGTGAACTCATTGAAGTTCCCTCCTTTGTTAGTCATCAACCGAGAGTAGATGTATTAAAGCACTCTGTTGGAGTCAGGCATAGCAGATACTTTCTTCCCTTTTGTCTCATAAACTATGTCAAGCTCCTCCTGACTCAACTTCTCAAGGTAGATCCACTGGTTCATACCCTCGTCAGTGACCCCAAGCAGGCGATTGATATCTATCCAAGAGAACTTGATTTTCCTCCCCCTCACTGTGGCCTTGAAGTCAACTCGGCCAATGGTCTCTTTCCCTAAGATAGTCTTCCACTTTGCCTTGGCAGTGAGAGATTGGAAGAACACCCTGAGGACATTGACGTTGTACTCACTGTTGATCCCCAGCCAACACATATACTTCTGGAGATGATCCTTCAAGTGAGCGAAACCCAGATTTTCCAATTTCTCCATATCAAGAAACATTCCATTGTTGAAGTAAGGATTCTTGTTCTCAAACGCAGGAGAAATTGCTTCCAGTGGCCCATCAATGTAAACAGAGGGATCATCCTCAACTCGCTGGCGCTTTGAAGAGGGTTCTTCGCTGAAACGGACCCTCTTATGCTTTTTCCCAGATTGTTCATGTTGCCCAGATTTCCCAGATTTGGAGTGATGCCCAGATTTCCCAGATTTGGACTTCTTCGAAGAGGTGGCTATCTGAGTGTTAGGGTTTGATTCATGAGAGCCGACCATTTTGTGTGTAGTGGTTTAGGGTTGAATGAAATGAATGGTATGTATGAGATGAATGCCCAGAAATGCAGAAGATGAAGAAGAAGAAGATGAAAATGAAGATGAACAATGAACAATGCGATGAAGATGATGAATAAGTTCAGAGAATTTGGTGGCAAGAAATTTGTGTAACATGTGAAAATGAGTGTTGATGCCTATGTATGCATGTAGTAACCGATGTGATGACATAATGACTCTACATTGAAAACATGCGCTGTTTATGGGAAAACGTTAACATTTAAATTGGAACGGCGCACCTTTTTGACACGTGTCTCTTCACAATGTCAAAGGAGGCACTACTTCCTGTGGAGGAAGATGAAACATTTTGTGAAGTGACGTGTCCTTCTTCTTCTCAGACACTGGCGCTCCCAGTTGCTCAGAGTCATCACCAAGCGGCAGCAAATTGGCATCCGGAAGAGGATTTGCTTCCGGTTGGACTTACTTAAGATTTAACATTGGGGACCTGCAAAACTAAAGATTGGCACTCCGATGCCTAAGTTAGTATAGTTGCAGGTTTTAATCAATTAAGCACAGGTTTATTTTGAAGATTAAACTTCATTTGGGTTTACCATTCCCAAATCTCCCCTAATAAAGGTAAATTGGTCTACCCCCAGAGGCTTGGTGAAGATATCCGCAAGCTGATGCTGAGTGGGAACAAACTGCACCTTGACATCCTTCTTCTGAACATGATCTCTGATGAAGTGATGTCTGACGTCAATGTGCTTTGTTCTTGTGTGCTGAACAGGATTCTTGGCAAGGCTGATGGTGCTTGTGTTATCACAGAGAATGGGAGCCTCAGGAAACTCCAGGCCAAGATCCCTCAGTTGATTCTTCAGCCACAGCACTTGTGCACAACAGCTTGCAGCAGCAATGTACTCTGCCTCTGTAGATGAGAGTGACACGCAGGTTTGCTTCTTGCTAGCCCAAGAGACCAGACAACCTCCAAGGAAGGCACATTGTCCACTGGTGCTCTTTCTATCAGTCTTATAACCTGCATGGTCAGCATCAGAATAAGCCCACAAGAACTCTTGGTTACCTCTGGGATACCAGAGACCAAGTTCTTGAGTTCCCTCAAGGTATCTTAAAATACGCTTAACACAAGTTAGATGTGATTCCTTGGGGTGGCTTGAAATCTAGCACACATGCTTACACTAAATTGAATATCAGGTCTGCTACCTGTTAAGTACAACAAGGAACCTATCATTCCCCTGTACATAGGCAGGCTGACCGAACTACCCTTTACATCAGCATCGAGTGCGACAGTGGTGCTCATGGGAGTATCATACTCCTTGCTCCCAAACTTCATGAGGAGCTCTCTACAATACTTAGTTTGGGAGATGAAGATGTCTTCCTTCTTTTGCTTGATTTGCAGGCCTAGGAAGAACATTAGTTCTCCCATTATTGACATTTCAAATTCCCCCTGCATAGTCTTAGAAAACTGTTCACAGAGTTTTTCATTAGTTGCCCCAAAAATGATATCATCAACGTAAATCTGGACAACTAGCATGTTTCTATCCTTATGCAAAATGAACAGTGTATTATCTAATTTGCCTCTAGAGAAACCCTTTCCCAGCAAAAAGCTGCTGAGTCTCTCATACCAAGCTCGTGGAGCTTGTTTCAGGCCATACAATGCTTTCTTTAGTCTATACACATGCTTAGGGTGCTTATGATCCTCAAAGCCAGGAGGTTGCTCAACATAAACCTCTTCCTTAATATAACCATTAAGAAAAACACTCTTCACATCCATCTGATATAATTTAAAGCCTTTCATGTATGCAAAGGCTAGAAGAATCCTTATTGCTTCAAGTCTTGCAACTGGAGCAAAGGTTTCTTCATAGTCTATGCCTTCTTCTTGGTTATACCCTTTTGCTACCAATCTGGCTTTGTTCCTAGTGATCTGACCCGTCTCATCCAGCTTGTTCTTAAAGACCCATTTGGTCCCAACTATGGATTGGTGAGACGGTCTAGGGACTAGCTCCCATACTTGGCTTCTTTCAAACTGATTAAGCTCTTCCTGCATGGCAATAATCCAATCACAGTCCTCAAGAGCTTGTTCAACTGAAGTTGGTTCAATCTGAGACAAGAAGGCTCCAAACTCAACTTCATTTTGAACATGCCTTCTGGTTCTGACACCAGAAGAAACATCACCAAGCACTTGGCCAAGAGGATGATCCCTGTGATGTCTCCTAGCTGTTGGCAACTGTGCCTCATCAGGCACCGTCTGCACTCTAGGTTCATCTCTGGGTTCATCTTCTTCCTTGGGATCACTTGCTGGTGTTTCTTTTGGTGGTGAAGATGATGGTGGTTTTGAGAAATTTAATATACCATCATCTTCTGTGGATTGTTCCCATGTAGGATTCTCATCGAATACAACATGCATTGATTCTTCTACAGTTCTAGTTCTCATGTTGTATACTCTTTAAGCTTTACTCCTAAGGGAATATCCTATGAAAATACCTATATCAGCCTTAGGATCAAACTTACCCAGGTTTACCTTTCCATTGTTATGAACGTAGCACTTTGATCCAAAGATTCTGAGATGGCTGATGTTGGGCTTTCTACCTTTGTACAGCTCATAGGGAGTCTTTTCCAAGCCCTTGCGAACATAAGCTCTGTTAGAGATGTAGCAAGCAGTGCTCATAGCATCCGCCCAGAACACTTGAGAAACCTCTTTCTCATTGAGCATGCTCCTGGCCATCTCAGTCAGAACCCTGTTCTTTCTCTCAACCACGTCATTCTGCTGAGGAGTTCTGGGAGCTGAGAAATTGTGATCAATGTCATTCTCCTCACACAGCTCTGAGAAGCTGTGATTCTCAAACTCTCCTCCATGATCTGTCCTTATGGCTGCTATCTTGAGATCTCTCTCGTTCTGCACTTTCTTAGCCAGGACAACAAAAGCATAAAAACCATCTTGCTTGGAGGCAAGAAACATTGTCCAAGTGAACCTAGAATAGTCATCCACCACAACTAGAGCATACAGGTTTCCACCCAAGCTCTTCACTCTTGCTGGCCCAACCAAATCCATGTGGATTAGTTCCAAGGGCCTGCTGGTGGAGACTCTCTTCTTGGTGTTAAACGAGGACTTTGTTTGCTTTCCTCGTTGGCAGGATTCACAAATAAAATCATGCTTAACTTTAAAGGATGGAATCCCTATAGCTAGCTCCTTCTTAATAAGCATATCAAGTTGTGTAAAATTAACATGCGCTAGCCGTTTATGCCAAAGCTAACTATTTTCATCAATAGATATTAAACATTTTTCATCTAGTTGTTGACATAAATCTATGGTGTATAGGTTTCCATTCCTACTTGCCTTAAGTTTGCATTTTAGATTGGCCTTGTCTAGATTTAGATCATGCTTGTCTATTATCATGCACTCATGTGAATCAAAAATTACCCAGTTTCCTTTGTCAGTGCTCTGGCTCACGCTCAGCAGGTTGTGACAGAGACCATCCACTAGATAGACATCTTTAACAGGTCCAACTTCTCCAACCCCAGTGATCTTTCCGCTTTGATTTCCTCCAAAGCTCACTTTGGCTCCATCTTTGATCACCAAGGATTTGAACTTGTCTCAGTCACCAGTCATATGTCTCGAGCATCCGCTATCAATGTACCATTTTCTATTCTTGGATGCTTTGAGACAGACCTGCAAGGATTAGACAAGCTTAGGTACCCAACCTTTATTGGGTCCTCTGTCATTAGTTCCCATAGCCCTCGGACCAGTGTTAATCTTGACCTTGGGCTTGTGATTACTTTGCGCCTCTGGCCTCGTGTGGGCTCTAGGCTGTTGGACTTCTTTTGGAAAACGTTTCCAAGTTCTAGATCTTTGTCCTCCCTTAGTTTCTTTTCTTGGAGGAGGATCCTTAGTTGTCTTGGTTCCTTTTGGAACCCACTTATAAGAGCTGTTAGCTCCATGCTTCCTTGCATTACAGGTGGATGTGGAGTGTCCCTTCCTGTTACAATAATTGCAGAAGCTGAAGGGTGTGGAAGTGTGATTAGTGGCTTTGTGGAAAAACTTTAAGTATGGTTTCACTTTAGGTTCCACCCACTTTTTCCCTTTAAGCTTATATCCTAAACCAGTTTTGTCCCTATATGTCCTTTGATTCATTAAAATAACATTTAACATTTCAGACCCATTAGTGAACTTCTGCAGGGCATTTTGCAGTCTATCCCTTTCAATAGAGATCTTGCTGCAGTTAGGGCAGCTCTCTGATGTTGAGGCATTGGGTTCCGCTTGGGGATCTCCCTTGCCATCTGCTACCGGAAGCTTTTTGGCTTCCGCTAGCTCTTCACTTAGTGAGTCCACCTTGGACTCAAGTGATTCCTTTTTTATTCTCAACACTTTATAAGCCTTACATAGGCGAAAGAATTCTCTATGAACATCATTATAGGCTTCTTGGAGTTCAGGAAGTGTTACCTCATCGCCATGGATGGAGTCGAAGTCTGAGGATGCCTCCTCTCCATCTTCTCTAGCAACAAGACAGAGGTTAGCAACATCTTCCTCATCACTAGCTTCCTCATCAGAACTATTCACCTAGATTGAGGACACAAAGACTTTCCTCTTGTCCTTCCCTTTGGCTCTCTGGAGGCTTGGGCACTCAGCCTTAAAATGACCTGGCTTCTTACACTCGAAGCACACAGGGGTCCTTTCCTTCTTATAATCCTTCTTGTGGCTAGATTCTCCTTTCAGAAAGCCTTCCTTCTTTCTGAAGAACTTTTTGAATTTTCTTACCATCATAGCCATTTCCTCTTCATCTATTTCCTCCTCATCATCCTCATCATCATCATCATTCCTATCCTTGCTGGGAGCAACAAGAGCAAGGTTCTTGGCTTTAGCTGTAGCTTGAGGAGCTCTTTGAGTCAACAAGGTTGGTTCATATTCAGCCAGAGAACCAAACAATGCAGTGATAGAGCTGGTTGATTCTCCCTGGACTTCCTACAGGATGGTAACTTTGGTGATCCAGTCACCCTTTAACACTTTTAGAATCTTGCTCACTTGTTCTTCCTCAGGAATGTCCTTTCCCAGAGAGGCCAAGTTATTAATAAGATGGGTGAATCTAAGCTCCAGCTCTCTGATTGGCTCAGTTGGGCTAAGCATAGCAAATTTGTGAAACTCCTCAACCAGCATCTCGACGAGTCTGGACTTCACTCCCTTGGTTCCGGAATGAGCAGCCTCAAGAGCCTCCCACATCTCCTTTGCTGTTTTGTGGTGGCTGATCCTGTGGAACTCCTTATGACTAAGGGCGCATTGAATGTAGTGCATGGCCCTGTAGTTCAGCTCCACTAGAGCATAGTCTTCATTGGTGAATCTGGATCGAGCCTTTGCAAAACCTTCATCATCTAGAGGGACGTGGTCACCATGCTCAATCACATCCCAGAGGCGAATGCCGTTGGCCTTGATGTAGGTCTCCATTCTGAACTTCCAGAAGGGATAGTTGTAGCCATCAAAGCCAGGAGGCTTGTTTGGCTGAATAGCAACATCGGGCAAGGAATGATGATCTGCATCCATCACTGGATCTTCTCTTTCTAGATTCATTGGAATCAAGTCAGAAAGACCTCGCTCTGATACCAAATGAAAGTGAGGATGCACAAGAGGGGGGTGAATTGTGCAACCAAATAAATCAGACAATAAAAACACACAAGGTTTTTATACTGGTTCGGTCCAACTCTTGACCTACGTCCAGTTCTCAATCACCCAGATTGAGTTCCACTAACCACAAGTTTTACAAACAGGTTCACCTGGAACCTTTACAACCGCAAGTTTTAGCACGGGATCACTTGCAACCTTACAACCACAAGTTTTACACCAGGTTCACTTGCAACCTTACAGACTCACTCCCCCTTACAACCTGTAAGGGTTCAACCTTTCAAATAAAGGATTTTCTAAACTTAGTTCTCTCTAAGAACAGATGATGTTACTCACTTAAGTACAATGAATGCTCTCAATAAATGAAGAGACTTAACTACAAAGAGTACAATATGGATAAAGAATAAAACTCTCAATGTATTAAGTGCTCTCTTGCTTTTCTGGGCAGCTTTGAATGCTTGAAGAATGCTCTCAGTTTCTCTCTCTAGATTTCTGCGTTTTTCTCCAAGTTTTTTTCATAAATGAAGATGAGCTTCTTTATATAGTGTCTTCAAGTATTCTCTCTCTTGGTAGGTCACAATGCCGTTTGAATATAGCTGTTATTCCCTTGTTACCGTTGAACATTAATGCTCCATCAATGCTCAGCAGGGTTGACTTTGCTTTATCTCTGAAAAGCAACTCTGACAACTCTGCTCTGCCAAAAGCACTCTGACACTGCACTGCTGTATGTTCTGACATTCTGATTGCTACCGGAAGCAATTCCACATCCGGAAGCAACATCACTCAGTGCTGCACTTGAACGTTAGTCTAGCAATATTAACACATAGTTACATGCAGTGGGAGTTCATTTTGTCTAAGGAAGCTCTCTTACTTCTGGAAGCAATTCCACATCCGGAAGCACTCCTTCTAGACTTAAGTTATGACTTAGAGTTATATTCACTGACGCTCGGTGTTACCTAATCCAATAGGCAGCGCTAGTCACTTATCATCCGGAAGCATTCCTGCATCCGGTTGTGTCTTAACTTAGTCTTAAAGATTTTATACTTCTAACTTTCCTAGACTGAGTTCTGACTTAGTGACTTACTTACATCCGCTGTGGGATGAGTCATTCATCGGCGAGCGCTAGCCCTAGTCCATCCGGAAGTAAATCCACATCCGGTTGTACTCTTACTTGGGGTTCTATATTAACCTAATTTTTCTAAGTGTTTAACTTGTTCTTTCATATTTTAGTCTTCATCAAAACTTAAGATTCTAACAGCATCTCAATCATCTATTCGGCCCTGCAATTCAACGAATTCAGCTATCTTCACATCATCAATTTCCTTCTCATCATCAAAGAAATGAGTAGGTATACAAAATTATTCAAATTGCCGTATACTTTTTTTTATGGAATAAAAATTGCCTTATATTATTATATGACAAATCTCACAAAATAAATAAAATCGAAACTCACATAAGAAATAGATCCAAAAATCTCAAATGACGTATACATTAATATAGTGGGAAGAGAAAACAATCCCAATTCATGTTTCTCACAAAAATCTCAATTTGTGTTTCTTACAAAAATCTCAATTTGTGTTTCTTACAACTATAATTGAAAAATAGAAAAGAAAATGTTGAATTTCTTACCTAGTTTAAGGAGAATACGCCCCTGCCCTTTCCTGCAATTGCTTCAAATAAACCAAACCCTACTTTTATATTCGATTAAGAAGATATCATAGATGTTAAACCTCTGAATTATATATGATTGTTTTCATCGAATTTATGTCTCTGATTGATTTTAATTTCATTTTGATTTGATATGGTTTTTATTGATTTTTGTTAGCCAATTCAATTGCAAGAAGGATGAAATATCAATCTCTAAAATAAGTTTTGATTGATTTGTTTGATGAGGGCAAATGTTGCCTTTTTGTTAAATTGATGAGGATAAAATTTTCATATCACATAATATTACATGGGTGCGTTTGAAGATTCATAGGGACCCCTATGAAAGAATATTACCAAAAAATATGCAATGTTGATTACAATTGTAATCAACATTATCATTGTTAAGTCCAACCAAACAAGCCACATATGGTAATGTGATCAAGATTACCATTACATGTGTGCGATGTTTTTGAACCACACGGGCCATAAGTTCCTGATTGTTCATGAAATTTATATATTTTATACCACTAAGAATGTGAAATTAACATGTCAATTGACCAAAAACAATAGGAATTCCATGTCATTCATCTTGAGTCTAAGCTTATAAAGTTAGTTGTATTTTAATGATAATTTGAGCATATTATGCAACTAACTAATACATTTTATATTTTATGGATTTGATATACTTCACATATTTCCTAATTTCCTATTTTATGAGCAAAGGAGGAGGATCATATTGAAGAGCACAAGATCTAGATACATTTTTGGAAAAGTCTTATTTCAATTAGGACTAACTATTTCAATGAATGACTCTTCTCCAATTGTTTTCTAACCTTGATAGATGGTTTTCCCAAACAATCCTAGTCCTAAAAGGAGTGTAAAAAACTTGCTAATTACTAGTCCCTTCATTATTTCCTATTTTGACAGTGATTCCCTTATTTTAAGGAAGTTTTTGTGTCCAAACCTTTGTTGTATGCTTTAGGCATTCATTTTTGGAAATCCTAGGTCAATTATGATGGTTTTAAGTCATCTTTTATGCTACATGAGGGAGGAGCACGAAAATACTAACAAAGTCTATTCTCCAAACAATCTTCCTTCAATTTTAGGAAAGTATTGTCTCTTTTAGGCAATTCTTGGTTCCAACCCGTTTTCATTGACTTTGGGTATTTAATAATGGTATTCTTAATACCCAAGCATGGTTGATGGTCACTTATTATATAAGGAGGAGGGGAGCACGAATTGAGACTCTAACAACCACTCTCTAAGCAATTTCACTACATTCATGCACCTAATTCTCTCCATCTTTCTTCCATCATCCTTCATCTACCACCTAATTCCTTCATCCCTCAAAGGCCTAGCACGAAATTTCATTCCTTTCTCCATTGTCCATCATCACTTTCAACCTTCAACCATCAATTCCATGACATCCACATCCATTCAACGTGTGCTCGTGCTTTGTTCGATGAGCGATTGAACCATTGGTGGGGAGATCGATGGATGAAAGCAACCATAACTTATAGTTCTTCAAAGGGATTTACTTAGTTTAAATTGTTCAATTCATATTGTTGTATGTACAAATTTGTACTATGGATTTTGTTGGTCAATCATGTAACTTAGAGATTTCTACTATATGTTTGAACCTTCGGTATCGTTTTCATGACTTAATACTATAAATGTTCTTCATTCTAAATCTCCTTTGGATTTCTAGCATACGCCAATCATATGTGCGATTTTATGTGTATTTGGACACATGGTCTATAGTTAGTGAGTTTTCCTCACTAGAGTCTCTATGCATGTTTGTCTTTAATCGGTACTATTGCTAAGTTGGTTGTTACTGCTTTCCATGTTAATTGATTGAATGAGCGATGCACCACATTAGTTAATTGATTTGGTAAGTAGACTAGATGTGATTGCTCTAGGTTTCCTATTAGAACTTAAATTTATTACTCCCACATCATAAGTGAAGCTAGGAAGGTTGCTAAATCCATTGAATGACTCACTCTTATCTCATATAGTTCACCTCATTATTTTTACCCATTTTCTTATAAATCAAAAATACCAAAAATATAGTAGTTTAGTTTAGTAACCTTGGTAATCATAAAAATCTCATATTTATTGCTTTCATGCATTCACTTAGTTAATTTATGTAGTTAGTTAAAGACTCCGTAGAGAGACGATACAAGATAGTATATTTGCTACAATCTTTGGTTAAAAATTATATTTGCATTTGAACTATAAGGCATAAAGACTAAGGCTCAAACCAGTCCTCCACTTCGCAATGCTGATGACAGATAGCCTTGGGAAGTAGCGGTTAATTTTGATCTAACGGCGGACTAGATATGATTTAAAACTGGAAGCAACTAGTACCATAAATATATTTTAGAATTGGAAACAACCAGTTCCATAAATATATTTTACAACTGGCATTGAGATGGGGGAAAGATGAGTGTATGGGGATGGTGAATTTGGTGAGGCGGAGGAGGAGCATTCACTGTAGAAGCCAGGGAGTGTGGTTGGGTTGGTGAGGTTGAGGACGATGATGCCAAGGAGGAGAAAGGAGGGGGTGGGTGGCCAGGTGGGGTAGGGCATTTTTTATTTTTAAGGTCCCACATATTCAGAAATTATATTAATTATGTCCATAAGGGTATTTTAGTATTTTCTATTAGCCCATTGGCCAAAATGAGACCTTTTATTATTCGTTGGTCAAATTTACCCTTTCGAAATAGTTTATTGGCTAGAATGATATTTAAACTGTAAATTATAAAACCTTCAACATTGGCGCAAGCATGTACGTGTTTTCTTTCTTTGTTTTCAGTATACGAAAAAATAAAACAATTTTGTTATTCAAACAACTAAACTTGACCCCGCGCCTCTAGTTTTGAAAATAAAAACATGCTCGTGCCTCATAATGAGTAAACCACTTGTTTTATCATAATATATTATATTTATGTAAAAAAACAAGGGAAAATGACAGAAAAATGTCACTTGAATTTCATTTGGACAAATAGGGGTCTCCAATTTCAAATTGGATAATAAGGGACAATCCCCTATTTGTCCAAAATGAAATGTTGGCCAAATTCCCTTTATGCCCTTAATGAACAACAAGAAGAAGTCAAACAAAATGCCCGTCATCTTCTTCGTCCAACACGAGCTAAACCTCAGGCTTCCCATTCTTCATCAACCAAACACAACATACAAAACCCTTTAATCTTCTTCCTTGAACTCACGAACTCTAACATCTTTTTTTCTTCTTCAACCAATCAACAAAACGGATCTTCATCTTTTCGTTGTGCTCGAGCCCTAATCTTCATCCTCTTGTCAACCAAATCATCACCATATCTTCATCGAGCTTGAGACCACTGTCTGTGTTGCCCAGCCACTGCCGCCATTATCTTTGATGACGAGGTAAGTCTTTTGATCTACTTTTCTCACACTTCGGCTTTGGCTATGGTGGACTTTATTTCACTGCTTTGTTCTAGCTTGTTTAACCACTTCATGATTCTAGTGGGCATTAAAGTTGAGTTCTCAAGTGAGTTTACATTAGCTATCTCTGTGATATTGCAGATCTTCAATCTCGTTGTATGCTCCTTTATTGAAATTTATGTTGTGTTCAAGAGTTAAACAACTTTTAAGACTTTATTCAATGACTTGCCCTCGTTGTTGTAATGTGAGAACAACAAGCAATGATAACAAATATCAGGCACAATAAGTTTATCATACAACATGATTATTGCTACATACTACAAACCAAGAAGCAGATAACAAAATGTTCCCACAAAAAACTATAGCTTAACAATTATTTCCATGGTCATTTTGTTTCGCAAGGCATGTCAATGTAGTAATGAGTTGGTAGCTACTACGACCCTACTAAAGGAAAGTAACTTTTGCACTGTTACACCTAAAACATGAGGCCACATATAGCACACATACAGGGAATTCGGTTCTAACATAAAGTCTGAAATGCGTGGCTGTCACCCAAGAGGGGGGGTGAATTGGGTGGAGAAATAAAAGTTAAAATTCTCTTGTTAAAAACTGACTGCTTGTGCTTGGTGAAGGAGATGACACATTATGTTTTGCACAAGTATAGTGGTGTGGTGCTGGAAATAAGAATGTTAAAGATAAACTTAAGCACACACAGATTTATCCTGGTTCGGTCACTTCCAGACCTACATCCAGTCCCCAGGCTCCACCTGAGATTTTCAATCCACTAAACCTCTTGTTTAAACTAGGCACAAGAAAGCCTTTACAGTTTAGGTTTTACGAACACGGGTTCACCTAACAACCCACAGGTTTTATAACGGGATCACCTGCTAACCTTTACAACCACAGGTTTTACAACGGGATCACCTGCAACCTTTCAACCACAAGTTTTGCGGGCTAACTTGCAACCTATGGAGATTTAGAAAACCTCTAAATGCTCCCCCTCACTTTTGTAAGATAACATTTCTGTTCTTCAAGCACAAGCTTTAGAACAGCCTCTATCAATCAGAGGGTTTGATAATGTGTTCACTCTATGAACTGATTGTGATAAACACTTAAGTACAAAATGATTCTCTCTAAGAATAGATGATGTTACTCACTTAAGTACAAATGAATCACTCTCTAAGAATGTTACAACTCTAAGATCAGAGAGTAGAAGATGAGAGGAATGTAGAATGCAATATCTCAGACAATAGGCTCTTTTCTTCCAACAGCTCTTCTGAATGTAAATGTTCCTTTTATACTCGTCCTCAAAGCATTCAGGCTTGGGTGGCAGATGGAATATGTCCGTTTGAATATAGCCGTTAATCCCATGTTACCGTTGAGAAGTACATCTTCTTTAATGCTTAGCAGGGTTGAGTTGCTTTATCTCTGAAAAGCAACTCTGACAACTCTGCTCTGATTAAAGCATTCTGACCTCTGAGTATGTGACGTTGACTCTTGTACTCTTGCTGACGGATGATCATCGTTCATCCGAAAGTGGCAATCTTGCTCTGCAAGCGTTAGTCTCTGAGTCCTAGTGACAAGAGTATTTGCATCCGGAAGCTCATTTGCATCCGGAAGTAAACTAAGTTCTGCACATACTTGTTAGTCCAACAGAGTAGCATATATATAATCAAATGCAGTAAGAACTATACAAGCTGTGGGAAGCTTGTTTGCTATGGGAAGCAATCTTTCTTAGACTATGTTCTGATTTGGTGTATTGTCTACTGACGCTAGGGGATGTCTATTCCAATAGTCAGCGTAAGTCTCGTTATTTTACTCTAAGTCTTCCGGAAGCGATTCTGCATCCGGTTGTATTCTAACTTAGTATTTAATTTTAGTCTAATTCTTCCTAAGTGACTTAGTGTGTCATTTACTCATGTTATGGGATGTGTGGTATAACAACACATAATCTCATGCAGTGGGAGTTCACTTAATCTAAGGGAGCTCTTTTACATCCGGAAGCAATTCCACATCCGGAAGCACTTCTACTGGACGTTGGGTTATTTTCATATTATACTCACTGACGCTCAGTGTTGTCCAAACCAACAGCCAGCGCTAGTCACTAAGCAATCGGAAGCAAATCCACTGGACGTTGGGTTATGATCATATTATACTCACTGACGCTCAGTGTTGTTCAAACCAACAGCCAGCGCTAGTCACTAAGCAATCGGAAGCAAATTCACATCCGGAAGCTTCCTAACTTAGTCTCAAGGATTTTATACAACTAATGTTCTTAGACTGAGTTATGACTTAGTGAAATACTTGCTGCCGCTGGGGGATGAGATGTTCATCAGCGTCCATCCGGAAGTAAATCCACAGCCGGTTGTACTCTTACTTGGGGTTCTATATTAGCCTAACTTTCTCTAAGTGTTTAGCTCATTCTTTCATATTTTAGTCTTCATCAAAACTTAAGATTCTAACAAAGTCCAGTTCATGACAGTAGGCTTGTTGAAAGCATAAAATTTTCAGCCATCATTGTGAAAACCAAGTCACGTCAATGTATGGATGAATATCAAAACAACCACCATCCGACTCTACAAATTTTCATCTAATCATATTGTATGAAATTTATGTTGTTTTCTATGACCATTTTCTCAGTGGTCATTGTTGTAATGTGAGAGATTATATTTTTGGTGATTAAATAATCATGAATTGGTGGTTACTAAGTTGATGTCTACCTAGTTTATTATGTTGCCTAGTTCATAATGTTTCCTTCAGTTTTTAAATCAAAACAATTGAATGATTATTGTTGCAAGAGTTTGTGGGTCTGAGCAGTTCTGGGTCATGAGGAAGGCTTAAAGAGAGTGAAAGAAGAGTGAAATATGTCTCTTAGAGAGAAATGTCAAGGCAGAAATTTAGAGTGGTTTTGATGGAAAAAAGCTTGCATCCCTAAAGCTTAGTGTTGTTTCTTTTCTCTGCTTGTATGTTCCATTTAATTTATTATTTATAATATACTCATATGAGAAGTAGTTAAAATTCCCTCACTTTCTGAAACATGACAATCTTTCACATCTTTGTTTTCTAATTACTTAAGCTTTTGATGCATATGCTAATCCATCATAATATTATAGGGCATAGATTTGCATCCCTGAATGAAAACATATATCCTTAAATTGGTTCATGGATTTTGTGTTCATTTTAGTTCCAAATATTATTGTGGGTTCTTACCTTTTCTATTTTAAGTCTTGTTTTACATGTTGCATAATATTGAGGATTTGTTCTGGTCATTTCAGATGGAAAATCAAAATTAGAATGGCTACTTATTATTCAAAAAAGGACAAGCCACTAAGTTATAAGAAGAGGGAATTAAAGTGACAAGCTTAGAAGAGTACAACGAGGAAATGTCAAAAGCATGGAAAGCACTCAGTGAGGAACAACAAAAGTCTTATGCTGAGAGGGCAAAGGTGGCGAGACCTGAGAAGGGGAAAAACAAGAAAGCTCCTTTTGAGACCCATTTTTCATAGGGTCAATTTACCCCATTGATGTGTTACATTAATCAGAAGAAGGAGCTGAAGGATAGAGTGCAAAGTCTAGGGTTTGGGAATCTTCTAAACATTCAGTGTAGTAGACTCCCACGTGATTTTATAGTGGTCGTGCTTAGAGCTTATGACCCCCTTGAATGTGCTTAGAATAAGGGGAGAAACTGTGGGTCTTGAAGCGAAAGACGTAGCAAAATTGTTAGGAGTTCCTAATAAAGATCAACAAGTGCGAGAGGATTTGAGCGACGATGATGAGAAGTTGAAGAAGATGTTCTCGAAGTTACTGAAGGTGGTTTTGTGTACAAAAGATAAAGTTAAATCTTTTGATTGGGCAACATATATTTTGAAAGAGTTGCAAATTGTACACATTCAAGTGACAAGCCTTAATGGCTACACATCCATGTCGACGTGGAATTCCAAACATTTGTCATGCTTTACATGTGCACTCATGTCTGACAATGTCAACACTTAGGGTACCATGCATGGTATGAACATCCACCAAACCCTCTCCGTGGGGTACACCCATGCACCCTATGACATTCTCAATGTTTTCAATCACTTCGCGTTCTATGTTCGGCCCAACTCCATTTTTCCACTCTTTCATTGTCATGGCAACTGCATACGTCTTGTTTGCTACTTTCCCGTGATGCTCATGGATAAGCATGATAACATGGTGTTTCCTCTCTTTGACTAGCCAAGCGTTAAAAGACTTAGAAATGTTGGTAGTAATTTTATCCCACTGTTTAAATGGGAACCTACTCCACGCCCACCTGTTGACATCATTGTGGGTGACCACCCAATTGTATACTTCCTGGCTAAAAGCGCATGTTTTCGATCACAGTATTGAAGTCACTGTCAAGCCTTGCATACGCAATAGCATCAAGCAATTGTTGCTCCTCTTTCCTCATTTAACCACTGATTTTCATTTACCCTCTGTTTAAATTCAGCGTCTCTGGAGTAAAGTTTTCCTTCATATGCCTGTAAGGCATGCCTTGCATCTCCAAATACGTCTTTTACTCCACGTGACTTGTGACGGTCAGACACAATTACTATCTCCTTCTCACCAACTATCTTCTTTAAGTTCTCTAAAAACACCAATCCTCATTTGTCTCTGCTGGGACAATGGCAGTTGCAACGGGCAACAACTCATTGTTTGCATCATAACCAAAAGCCGCAAGCAGAGTTTTCTGATAAGGTGAGTTCCGTCAATATATAGCACAGGTCTAGCACCTTCAAGGAACCCATGAATGCATCATCCATATGCAATAAAGACACTCAAATGTGTTGTCTGAAGCTGCTTTATATTCCGCCACTGTTCCGTTGTCTGTCTCCTTCAAACGTTCGCATATCCATGGTATCATCATGTAAAATTGTGAAGGGTTACCTTGTATTTCATCCAGCACTTTTTACTATGCATGATACGCTTGCTTGTATGTCAGCTTCACCCCATACTCTCTTGACAAAGTTGCCATGATTTCATTAGGCTTCTTATCTATATGATCCCTCACCTCATCAATTATTATTGTTGAAGTTAGTCTGGCTGTTCAGCTGTGTCTTATGCCAAGCATGTCTTGACTATTGTGAATATGATCATTTCTGAATCTTGTCACACGTATGAAGGGTCCACCTTCCCCAACTTGTTTGGCGTTGATCCTCCATGGACAACCCACAAATTTGCATTTCACATACATCTTGCGTTTAGAATTTTTTGAATACCTGTACTCTAAATCATGTGCGATGCTAAACTTGTGCACTGCATCCTTGAATGCATCGATGTAACACCTTGACTTTTTACTACTATACTATATCATTTTAATAAATTTGAAATTGAAATACTTTTCCTATTGTCAAAAGCCCAAAAATATAAAAAAATTTAAACTTTTCTTTTTAAAATATATTTCTATCTATCTATTTATCAAAATAGAATAAATTACTTTTTTAAAAATAACTTATAGCCTCCTCTTATCTACCCTCTTACTATCTATCATATCATTATTATTACTATATTTATAATTATTTACTATTATTATACCTTAAACAAAACATAGCTACTCCTGATGATCACCCCACTGTTTGTGTTGAGGTTCTATCTCTAGGTCAAAATATTTACATCATAAACTACCACTAGGCAAGCTCAGGCTTGCTTATATACACCCAAAAGTATTCCTAATGTACATCCAGTTATCCAAAAATATTTAAATAGCATTCCAGTCTTGCTATTCTCTTATATGCACTCCAAAAACATCCTACCTTATAACCTCCTTCTCACCAGCTCCTTAAGCCTTTGAAAAATAGCAGTCAATAAAGTTTACTTGTATACAAACATATAATAATATAAAAATATGAATAAATTTCCTGTATGATGATGATAATAATAATCCCTCCAGCCTTGCTGGGGTTCTCAACTACCTACCACTAATAACGATATATTCGCTAACTAGTGGAGGCTTTACCTGCAGGATTTAATCTGAACTATGGTATAGAGGGAGCGACCCAACTATACCTTGGAGTACTCCCCTGAACAATTTATCAATGTTTCTCAAATATTCCTCAAAATGATTAAATATTATTGTGATCATCGAAAAAAATAATTTGCATGCGGATCTACGATATTCAGTATCATATATAAAGTAAAATGCTACCTTAACTGCTACTAAACTTCCTCCTTGCCTTCTCGATGCTGCCAACTAGCAGTTCCACTTGCTTCTCATGATTTCACATGATTAAGTTACTCGTTATTCTTTTGTATCTGTATACATATTTGATGTCTCTCTAATATCCTATACTGGATGCTACCCAACCCTACTTATATCCACAATCCTAAGAATCTATTTAAATTCTAATAACTTAGCTATTTGTATCTCTTAGTTTTCTTAATTAAGAGGTTCTCTAAGAGACACAATACTCATTGTTAAGCAATTATTAAACAAGCATCACAAATAAACACACACAAACATCATTTTCTTTATCCAATAAAAATTCCAATATCATCATTAAAGTAAATATGAAACCTTAATGCTTATATTATCAAAATATAGTCACACATTTAAACCATTCTCCTCACATATAAAAATTCTACAATAGACACTTTCAACTTCCTTTCTCAAAGTTACCTTATGTCTAAACTTAATCTTAATCTTAACAATATCTTCCTTCAATTAACAATTTCACTTCTCACTTCTCACCTAACCTCCCTCACAACTATATTTAAATTCCAATAAGAATATTCATCATACTAACTCCCAGCATCAATCTAAGAAACTATTAATCACATTATACTACTATCAATAGCTTCCTAACCTGAAGGTGGAGCAAAACTGCTCCTTAAACCCCAAATAATACATCCAAACAGCACCTTAATCATTCAAACAAACAATACATCTCATACTTTGTTTAGCACAATTAGTTCTTAAGCATCATAATACTTCTAATCATCATACCACTTATCTCGTATTCTCATTTCAGCCATATGAACATAATCTCCTCAAAATTATCACATCACAACCATCAAAATTCATATTTGACAACTTCACCTAGTTAAATTCATCTTTCAAAAATTCACAATCATCTTAATCCTTCACAACTCATTTCTTTCTTAAGAATTTTTACTCATAAATCATCCATAACAGGGTAGACAATAACTAGCTCTTACCTCCTTCAAACTATTACATTAAAGATAAAGTGGGCATTTCTCTAATTAATCAATATCTTTACAAATCACTATTCAATTTCACAATTTAGCCCTTATATTTACAACTTCACATAAAACTACTTGGAGGTTTCTATCAAATATCTTAGCAACTCTTAATATCTCTATATAGCTCCCAAATATGAAAAATCTAATTTCAAACAGTGTTGGTGACTAAATTAAAGTCAGATTTAAACCTGAACAATGCAATAGTCAATTCTCCAATGATAATGAACTACATAATCAATCTTTACACATCAACATCAAATCTTCTAATACAACTTTACTTTCATTTCTAATTAGTCATGAAACCCACAAATTCTCTTTACAATCACAACAACAATCTCAGTTGCATAAGTAATCTACCAATTCATATACTTGTTCTATCCTCTTTTAATAAACATTTAATTTTCTCAAAGCCCCCTTTATTTCCTTGAACTCAGACCAAACAGAGAGAGCATAGAAAAATTCTAAAACTTCCCAAGTGTCACACCTAGACTTTCTACCACTGTGTTAAAAGATTTAATTGAATTATAACCACTTGAATAATCCTTTTAAGAAAACACGTGCTTAAAAATCTGAGTGAATTAAAACACGTGCGACCCTCCTGATACCTAAAGTAATCTACTTTCTTATTTATCTATCTGAGATAAATATCCTTCCTCCTCTTGGATAAATACTATCATGCTTTTGAAAAATATTACTATACTATACATGCGGATCTACAAACTTTCAACTTATATATATGAAGTAAACTGCTACCTGTACTCCAACCGTTACTTTTCCTTCCTTTCTTGCTCATGACCTTGCTACCTAGCACGAGCGCCACTGGATCCTCCTGAATCTATAGCACTAATTGCATGTAAAATTGGACCAATATCAGCTAAGGTTTTGGGTGAAGAAGCATGCTGGACAGAGGAGAAAATTGGAGAACGAGAGAGAGAAATGAAGAGGAGTGAAAATGATGAGTTGGAGTATTGTGAGGTGTGAATGTGTATATATATGAGTAAGCATATTTTTTAAAAAAATAGAGAAGAAGGGTATCTATGTCATTCTATAATTCCAACCACTAATAATAATGCCCTCAAAATTTTATTTTCTTGCATTACTCCTATATTCCATAATTAATTTATATACTCAATTTCTAAAATTCCTAATTTATAATTATAATCCCCATTTAAATTTTTGGGGTACGGTGTTAAAATTCTCTCCCCCTTAAATAAATTTCGTCCTCGAAATTTGAAAAAAACACTTTAAATAATAGGAACGAAAATATTAAGCTATAAATTCACACACACATTTGGAAGATTAAGCTAATATTGGAATAATGATTTTATACTACATATATCATATACTAAGCACACAATAATGATACTAGGAATAGAGAATATACCTTTGTCCATTCCGGGTACCTCTTCATAGGACATTGGAAATATTTGTCCTTGATTGGATTGCCTTGCTCCAAATGTCCTTTGTGGACAATTATTTGCAAAGTGCCCAGATTGCTGACAGAAAAAGCATACATTCTGGTTGGCTAAGCATGGTCTATTACCATGATTCCTTCCACACAAATCACAGCTTCCTACATTAGGAGGTTGGGGATTCACTTGTCTTTGTTGACTTGCAAATGGTGGCCTAAATGGTTGATTTTGTGATTGAGGTTGAAATGATGGTGGCTGAAATCGTTGGTATGGCAACTTCCTTTGAGAATCAATTTGGGCAGCAGGGTAAGGGCTTTTCCTTTTCTGAGAGGACCCTGCAGAAAAGTGAGAAGGGTTTCCAGACTTGCTTTGCTCACTAGTGTTCACAGGTTTTGGTAAACTCATCTCAGTCACCCTACATACCTCAATTGCCTTATCCAAAATTTTCAATTGCAATGGAACTAAACTCTCTCTCATGGGTGGAACTAGACCCTTAATCAAACGACGAGTTAACCACTTCTCATCAGTTGAATGAGTGGAATAATGGGGTAGCTGATAAAACCTAGACAAATAGTTCTCAAATGGCTCCTGTTTACCTTGCATAATACCAAGGAACTCCACTTCCTACTCTTCCCTGATAGAAGAAGGAAAATATTTTTCATTGAATCTATCTTTAAATAATTCCCAAGAGAGTGGAATACCTTGAGCCTGCAGAACTAGGCTGGTATTCTCCCACCAGTGCATGACCTCATTTTCTAATTTGTAAATAGGCATAAGGGCTTTTTGTTCAGATGAACAAGGTATGATGTCAAATATCTTTCCAAAAACTTAATCCAACTTTCCGCTTTCACAACATCCACAGCCCATCAAATGATGGTGGGTGATGTTTGTTGAAACGTATGATCACATCATGAAACAACTCCTAACGGGGTTCTGGCTGAGGTGAAATCTGTTGACCAAAGGGGTTGGGGTTTGGTATCTCCTTATTCCTCTCAGCCCTAATCTCTTCATATAGTTTGACCTGTTCTTCCTGTCTTTGTATTATTTGGTTAATAAGGAGCTTTTGTTCTCTAAGCCTATCCAATATCAACTGTAAAGGTACAGGTGGGGGTTCCTGATTTTGAGCACCTGGTCCTAATTGAATTCGCCTATGATTCACCATTTCTATAAGTGTGTTGTCATCACAATATTTAAACCAAAGGGTTACACATCATAATGATTAAATCTAATACCAACCAGATTACTATTACAATATGCTTCACCCCTGACTCTATATAATTTCATACACAAATGAATATTTAATATCATGCAACCACATAGAGAATATAAGAGTAGCACCATAAATTAAATCAACCATAAAAGAAGCATTCATTAAAATAAACTTAATAATATGGTGTTCACATCACACACTAACTTGTTGAAATATACATCATATCCTATAATATTTCACATTAGCATCTAAAATATTAAAAATATTACACCACAAGTACTTCTTATTAGCAAACCTACATCCTTACCTGTAGCTTCCATTATACCCCTTATTTCTATCACCTAATAGTTGTTAACCCACTCCAACATATGGTCCACAAATGGCCGTATAGCAAAAGGTCCATCACGAATAATGGATGATACTTTCTCACTACTAATTGTATCGAAGGTAAAATCACATATAGCTGCGAACACCCATATATGTTCAGGTACCCTGACTCTCAATCTATCTTCCCATCTTACAGAGAATGGCTCAAGCTCATTGAGAAAGGTCGTGTATAGTAGTCGTCGGTTGTTTTCATAATGATCCTTTACATCTAAATACATATCATGCAGATCAACCATAGCCCTCTCTATATGTTCACCCGTATTAACCTCCACTTCATATCCTACACTGGCAACTGAGGAATGATCACTAACAGAGTCTATATTCCTTCTATTAGGTAAAGTCTCCCAGCTCCTTTCATTTGTGGCACTACCTCTATCCATGATTCTCCTCCCACGCCCTCTATCAATACAGTTTGTAACCCTGGTTCTGGCCATGATCCTATAATTACATAAGCAAAAGGTGTTATCAAGTATATTTATTATCTATCTAAAAATACTACAAATCTATCTAATAAGTGAGCAAAGTATCTTAGCTATCCTATGCCAGAATTCTTGCTTAGATACCAAATTGTCACACCTAGACTTTCTACCACTATGTTAAAAGATTTTATTGAATTATAACCACTTGAATAACCCTTTCAAGAAAACATGTGCTTAAAAATCTGAATGAATTAAAACTTTTCTTCGAAAACAATTTTTAACAAAGCATTCTATCAAAAAGAAACTTTAAATATGTCAAGTGGTTACAAAACAATTAAAAGAAAACATATACTAAATGCTTAAGTTACTTTTCACTACAATAGCTTAATAATATATCTAGGTTTAGGTTTAGTTATAACATAAGTTTGATAGAATAATAATAATAAAGCAGTTATGTTTACTTCTAAGGTAAACATAGTATGTTCCTTTACCTATATACAAAATACTACCAATGTATCTTTAAAATATACTACTAAGTTACCCTAATTCTACCCTACTCCAAAATTAGGGAAACTTTCAACAAAAAAAACATAAGTTTCCAAAATAAAACTTCAAGCACACAGTCAAACAAGTGTCCCCGTCTTTTCTCCACCACTACCTTTCCAAAATATGTCTGTCCAACTACCTGAAACCAAAGAGTACATTGCAATTTACTTCTATACATGCAGTAATTATTCTCAATATAAAAATATATTCATGATAATATCCTCCTCTTTCCAATCTCTTATTGGAACCAGCCTCTTTCCAACCTCTTGTTGGAACCTGCCTCCCTCTTTATACCAACCATTTTTAACGATATATTCGTCAATTAATGGAGGTATTCTGTACCTGCAGGGTTTCTGTAAAAATTTGGCATAGGGGGTGCGACCCTCCTAATGCCTAGAGTAATCTACTTTCTTATTTATCTATCTGAGATAAATATCCTTCCTTATCTTGGATAAATATTAACATGCTTTTGAAAAATATTACTATACTATACATGCGGATCAACGAACTTTCAACTTATATATATGAACTAAACTGCTACATGTACTCCAATCGTTACTTATCCTTCCTTTCTTGCTCAAGACCTTGCTGCCTAGTACAAGCGCCACTGGATTCTCCTGAATCTATAGCACTGATTGCATGTAAGATTGGACCAAGATTAGCTAAGGTTTTGGGTGAAGAAGCATGCTGGACAAAGGAGAAAAATGGAGAACGAGAGAGAGAAATGAAGAGGAATGAAAGTGATGAGTTGGAGTGTTGTGAGGTGTGAATGTGTATATATATGATTAAGCATTAGAAGAAGGATATTTATGTCATTCTATAATTCAAACCAATAATAATAATGCCCTCAAAATTTTATTTTCTTGCATTACTCTTATATTCCATAATTAATTTATATACTCAATTTATAAAATTCCTAATTTATAATTATAATCCCCATTTGAATTTTTGGGGTGTTACACCAAGAGCACAAAATTTATGGCAGAAACAGCAAAAAGGCAAAGGAAAATTTGAAGGAATAAATGTCAAAGAACCATTCAAACAATAAGTCAAATAAATAGCCCCCATTAACTTTAATCCATGATGAAAACCAATAAACACTTCATTCTTCCTGCCTAACCAAACAGAACATAACTAGGCATCCTAAGGAAGTGAAGAAAATTGTGAGAGAACGATTTAGAGCGATGGTGATGAAGAAAGTGAAAATGGAGAATGAAAAGAGAGGAGATGAGAATACGCAGTGATGATGATGATGATAGATGATATAAATGAATAAAGATGTGGTTGGGGAAATTTGAACAAATAAAATTGAAAAGGAAATAGGAGATATTTTCTAAATGAATGGATGAGATTAAAAGGATGAAGTGGGTTGGATAAACATAAATTTTGAATTGATATTTTGAATCCTAATATGATTTCTCTAGATATGTTTTAGTTCCCAAATTTATTTCTAAAATTTCCTAAATACTAAATAATACCCCAAGATTCCAAATATTGCCTTATTCTCAGAAATTTGGGGTGTTACAATTCTCTCCCCCAAAAATAATTTCGTCCTCGAAATTAAGAGAAATTACCTTGAATTATATGGTTTGGAAATTGCTTCCTTCATTTCTTCTTCCAATTCCCAAGTTGCTTCTCGTGGAAAGAATCCCTTCCAAACCACCTTTACAAAAGGAATAGTTTTATTACGAAGATTTTTCTCTTGTCGATCAATGATCCTAACTGGTTCGACTTTGAAAGTCAAATCTTCTTGTACTTCTACATTCTCGTGCTCAATCACATGCTTAGGATCTGGTTGATATTTCTTCAATTGTGAAACATGAAATACATCATGTAATAGGCTAAGATGTGGAGGCAATGCGATTCGATAGGCTACAGTCCCTATTTTCTTATGTATTTCGAATGGCCCAATAAACCCGGGATTCAGCTTCGTCTGTTTGATGGACCGACCTATCCCTGTGGATGGTGAGACTTTCAAGAAAACATGATCACCTTTTACAAATTCCAAAGATTTTCTTCTCTTATCGGCATAACTCTTTTGTCTACTTTGAGCCACCAAAAATCTTTTCTTTATCAACTTGACCTGTTCTGCGGTCTGATCAATCATTTCGGGACCATACAATGCTCTTTCCCGTATCTCCGTCCAGCATAATGGGGATCTACATCTTCTCCCATATAAAGCTTCATAAGGAGCCATCTGAATACTTGCATAATAATTATTATTGTAGGCAAATTCTGCATATGGAAGCATTTCCTCCTAACTCTTCTTGAAATCCAATACACAAGATCTTAACAGGTCCTCATGCGTCTGAATAGTTCTCTCAGATTGACCATCCGTTTGAGGATGATAAGCAGTGCTGAATTTTAATTGAGTTCCCAAAGCTTGATCTAAGGAGCCCCAAAACCTTGATGTAAATCTCGGATCTCTATATGAAATGATGCTCTTTGGCACACCATGCAACCTTACAACTTCTTTAATGTAAATCTTCACATATTTTTCCAGAGTATAGTTACATCTAACAGCCAAAAAGTGAGATGATTTTGTTAACCTATCCACAATTACCCAAATGGTATCTAATCCAGTAGGGGTTCTTGTAAGCCACCTACAAAATCCATGGTAATGCTTTCCCATTTCCACTCAGGAAGTTCAATAGGCTGCAAAAGACCTAAGGGCTTCTGATGCTCAGCTTTTACTCGTTGACAAGTCAAACATCGAGCAACAAACTTTGTGACATCACTTTTCATTCCTGGCCACCAGTACATAGCTTTCAAATCATGATACATCTTAACCATTCCTGGGTGAAGAGTATAACGACTCTTATGTGCTTCCTCAAGAATTCTTATTCTAATATCAGTTTTTGGAGGAACATAAATTCTCTTCTTGTACCGTATCAATCCACTCGGTGCGAGATCATACTCAGTGCTTTCATACTTCTCAACCTTACTTCTAATTGTTTTAGCCAAGTCATCATGTTTCTGAGCATCCATGATATCATCTATCATATCGCTTTCCATTTGGAGCAAGTGACACCCTGACAGCAGCATTTTATTTGTCAAATTCAAATCCGAAATCTTTCTATCAACTCATATTCATGGATCATGAAGGAAGCTACATGCATTGATTTTCAACTCAAAGCATCAGCTACGACATTTGCTTTACCAGGATGGTACTTTATCTCGTAAGTGTAATCTTTTAACAACTCCATCCACCTTCCTTGCCTCATATTTAGCTCCTTCTAATCTTGCAGATACTTGAGACTTTTATGATCACAAAATAATTGAACTTTAGCACCGAAAAGGTAATGCCTCCATAATTTAAGAGCAAATACAATTGCTGCCAAATCCAGATCATGGGTGGGGTAATTCTTCTCATGAGGCTTTAACTTTCGTGAAGCATACGCTACTACTCGACCTTGTTGCATTAACAAACACCCCAATCCTTGTTTACTTGCATCATTATAGACCATATAGGTCTCATGGGGTTCAGGAATAATTAGAACAGGAGCAGAGGTAATTTTTTGCTTTAAAGTTTGAAAACTAGCTTCACATGCATCATCCCAAACAAACGCTTGATTCTTCCTGGTAAGCTTAGTTAGTGGCAAAGCAATTTTGGAAAAATCCTTTATAAATCGTCTGTAATAGCCGGCTAAACCCAGAAAACTTCTAATTTCGGTAACTGATTTTGGTCTTTTCCATCCAAGTACCGCTTATACTTTGCTGGGGTCTACAGAAACACCTTCATGGGATATAATATGACCAAGGAATCGAACTTCGGAGAGCCGGAACTCACATTTACTGAGTTTAGCATACAAATGTTTTTCTCGAAGAACAGTCAACACTATCCTCAGATTTGTTTCATGCTCCTTTATGTTAGAACCTTAAGTTTTGATGATAACTGATATAGGACTAAGACAATGCAATCATTGAACTAATATAGGACTAAGACAATGCAATCACTGAACTGCTATAGGACTAAGACAATGCAATCACTAATATATGATAGAACAATTACTAACTAAGTCTTTAAGGATAAGCAATTACATGACAAAACGATTGTCAATAACTTAGACACTATTTCACAAAGTGACAGATCAATTACTAGGCTCATAGACATAACAATCACTTTTAGAAGAAGCGATCACGAGTCAAAACAAATATCTTCTAAGTTAAAATAGTAATCGAAGTATCGATCAAACAACTTCAATCATTAATCGAAGTGGTCCAAGTCAAACTGATTGAAGAAGTGGAAAGAATACCTTCGATCACACAGAGTAATCGAATCAATAATCAAATTGGTAGTAATCGAAGTATCGAGTAATTGATATTGTTATGCCTTTAACCTGTGATCTAAGTGTGCAGTAGATAATCGAAAAAGAGTAATCACTCTCTAATCAAAGTTGCGACCAGAAAGCAAATCAAGTACAAAAGTACACTGTTATGTTCAGAAGGCCTTTTCAGAAGACGTTAGACACATTCTCCCGGCATATAAGCACTCAGGGCAACTTCTCTCCTCAAAATAGCCAAGGTCTACTGATAAAGCTTGAAGCTGCATTTAATGTTCATCATCTTCTTCAAGCAACATGGGAAAGCCTTAGTACATAACATTAATTGTGCTCAACGGATAAAGTCTTCTACAACATGTTTCAAACGACTCTATCCGTCCATGAAGACTATAAATAGGCCGAAGAATTTATTACTCTTCACCAACTAAGCACATAATCTCTGTTCAAATTCTTAAAGAGCATTCAAGTCATTTGTGCGATTAAAAAGCTTAAGTGTTTATCAACATCTGTTCAATTAGTGAACTTACTTTCTGATTTAAATCCTCTTCTGTTCTGAGGTTGTTCTGAAGCTCGGTGCTTTGGAACAGGGTTAGTTCCTTACAAGTAGTAAGGGGGAGTGTTAAAGTGTTTCTTTCACAGTAAAGGTTCTCAGGTGAACCTGCTGTAAAACCTGATATTAGTGGAACCCAACGAGGTGTTGGTGAACTGGAAGTAGGCAAGTGGTTGGCCGAACCAGTATAAAATTGTGTGTTTGTGTTTTATTTGTTTAAGCTTTTGATTAGCACAATTCAGCCCCCCTTCTTGTGCATTCTCTTGCCTTTCACTTTGGACTTTTGGAATATATTAGAATGTCATCAATAAAGACGACCACAAATTTATCCAAAAATTCCCGAAAGATTCTATTCATGTAATCCATGAATACGGCAGGGGCATTTGTTAATCCAAAGGGCATAACCAGAAATTCGTAATGCCCATACCGAGTTCTGAAGGCGGACTTCGGAATGTCTACTGCTTTCACACATAATTGATGATAACCAGATCTTAAATCAATCTTGGAGAATGTTAGAATCTTAAGTTTTGATGAAGACTAAAATATGAAAGAATGAATTAAGTACTTAGTAAGCAATAGGTTAACATAGAATCCCAAGTAAGAGTGCAACCGGATGTGGACTTACTTCCGGATAGACTAGGACTAGCGCTCGCGGATGAATGACTCATCCCCCAGCGACAGCAAGTAATTCACTAAGGAAATAACTTAGTCCAGAAGCACTAGATATACAAAACCTTAAGACTAAGCTAGGATTCAACCGGAAGTGGATTTGCTTCTGATTATATTTAGACTAGCGCTGGCTGTTGGTATAGATGACACTAAGCGTCAGTGAACATGAGCCACGTCTAGTAGAACTGCTTCCGATAGCTTAGTGACTAGCGCTGACTGTTGGAACAGGTAACACCAAGTGCCAGTGAACATAACCAACGTCCAGTAGAATTACTTCCGATTGCTTAGTGACTAGCGCTGGCTGTTGGAATGAGGGACACTGAGCGAGAGTGAGTAAAAGTGAATATAACCCTTCATCCAGTAGTAGTGCTTCCGGATATAGAAGTGCTTCGGGATACAAGGAAGACATATTAGACTAAGTAATCACCCACTGCATGTGACTATGTGCTTATATTGCTAAACTAACGTTCAAGTGCAGCACACTAAGTAGAGTTGCTTCCGGATGTGAATCTGCTTCCGCAAGCAATCAGAATGTCAGAACGTTCAGAAGTGCAGTGTCAAAATGCTTTTGTCAGAGCAGAGTTGTCAGGACTACTTTTCAGAGATAAAGCAAGTCAACCCTGCTATGCATTGATGAAGCATTTATTGGGCAAACGGTAACATGGGAAAAACGGCCATATTCAAACGGCTAATCCACCTACCAAGAGTCAGAATGTTTGAAGACTATATAAAGGAGCTCAACTTCATTTATGGAAAAAACAATTATCTTTGACATACTTGAGAGAAGTTAGAGCGAGAAAATCTTCAAGCATTCAAAGCTGCCCAGAAAAGAGAAAGAGCATTTAACTCATTGAGTGATCTTTTCATCTACATATCTTGTACTCTTTGTAGTTAAGTCTCTTCTTGTTATAAGAGCATTAATTGTACTTAAGTGTGTAACACTATCTGTTCTTAAAGAGAACTTAGTTAGAAAAATCCTTTATTTGTAAAGGTTGAACCCTTGCTGGTTGTAAGGGGGAGCTAGATAGAAAGGTTGCAAGTGAGCCTTGAGTAAAACTTTTGGTTGTAAGGTTGCAAGTGATCCCGTTCAAAACTTGTGGTTGTAAAGGTTCCAGGTGCACCCGTTGTAAAACCTGGGGATAGTGGAACTCGGCCTGGGTGGTTGAGAACTGGACGTAGGTCAGGTAGACCGAACCAGTATAAACTCTTGTGTTGATTTTATTTGAGCTTTTATTTTGTAGCACAATTCACCCCCCTCTTGTGCATCCATTACCTTCATTTGGTATCAGAGAGGTCTTTCTGACTTGATTCCCACGAATCTAGAAAGTAAAGATCCAGTAATGGATACAGACTATTCCCTGCCAGATGTCTCTATTCAACCCAACAAGCCTCCAGGCTTTGATGGGTATAACTATCCATTCTGGAAATTCCGAATGGAGACATACATAAAGTCTAGTGACATCCGACTCTGGGATGTGATTGAGCATGGGGATCACACCCCTCTTGATGATGATGGCTTTGCCAAGCAGCGATCTAGATACACCAACGAGGACTATGCTCTAGTCCAACTAAACTACAGAGCCATACATTACATTCAATGCGCCCTTAGTCATAAGGAGTTTCACAGGATAAGCCACCACAAAACTGCTAAGGATAGGTGGGAGGCTCTTGAGGCTGCTCACTCTGGAACCAAAGGAGTGAAGGCAAGACGAGTTGAGATGCTGGTGGAAGAGTTTCACAAATTTGCCATGACAAGTCCAACTGAGCCAATCAGAGAGCTGGAACTCAGATTCACCCATCTTATCAATAACCTGGCCTCCTTGGGAAAAGATATTCCTGAAAGAGAGCAAGTAAGCAAGATCCTAAAAGTATTGAAAGGTGATTGGATCACCAAAGTAACCATCTTGCAGGAAGTCCAAGGAGAGTCAACCAGCTCCATCACTGCACTCTTTGGCTCTCTGGCTGAATACGAACCAACCTTGCTGGCTCAGAGAGCTCCTCAAGCCTCATCCAAAACCAAGAGTCTTGCCCTTGTTGCTCCCAGCAAGGAAATTAATGATGATGATGAGGATGATGAGGAGGACTTGGACGAAGAGGAGATGACCATGATGGTGAGGAAGTTCAGGAAGTTCTTCAAGAAAAAGGGAGGCTTTCAGAAAGGTGATTCCAGTCAGAGGAAGGGATACAAGAAGGAAAAGGCCCCGGTGTGCTTTGAGTGTAAAAAGCCTGGCCACTTCAAGGCTGAGTGTCCAAGTTTGCAGAGATCAAAGGGGAAAGACAAAAGAAAAACCTTCGTATCCTCTATCTGGGTCAATAGCTCAGACGATGAAGCAAGTGATGACGAGGAAGAGGTTGCCAACCTTTGCCTGGTAGCCAGAGAAGATGATGAGGAAGCACCTTAAGATGTTGATCTCACCCACGAGGACAATGAGGTAACTTTCTCTGAACTACAAGAGGCTTACAATGAGGTTCATGAAGAATTTTCTCGATTATGTAAAGCCTATAAAGTGTTGAAAACTAAAAAGGAATCACTTGAGTCCAAGGTGGACTCACTGAGTGAAGAACTAGCGGAAGCCAGAAAGCTTCCGGAAGTGGATGGCAAGGGTTCTCCCCAAGCAGAACCCAGTGCCCCAACACTTGAGAGCTGCCCTAATTGCAGCAAAATCTCAGCTGAAAGAGATAAACTAAAAAATGCCCTAAAAAAATTCACAAATGGATCTGAAATGCTAAATATCATTTTAATGAATCAAAGGGCATATAGGGACAAGACTGGCTTAGGATACACACCTAGAGGAAAAAAGTGGGTGGAACCAAAAGTGAAGCCCTACCTAAAATTTTTCCATACAGCCACTGATCATAGCTCCACACCTTTCAGCTTCTGTAATTATTGTAACAGGAAAGGACACTCCACGTCCACCTGTAATGCCAAGAAGCATGGAGCAAATAGCTCTTATAAATGGGTCCCAAAAGGAACCAAGGCTACAAAGAATCCTCCTCCAGGAAAAGAAACTAAGGGAGGACAGGGATCCCGAGCCTGGAAACAATCCACAGGGAAAACCCAAGAGCCTAGAACCAGCACTAGGCCAGAGGCACAGAATGATCATAAGCCCAAGGTCAAAGTTAACACTAGACCAAGGGCACTGAAAAATAATGACAGAGGACCCAAGAAAGATTGGGTACCTAAGCTTACTTAATTCTTCCAGGTGTATCTCAAGGCATCCAAGAATAGGAAATGGTATATCGACAGCGGATGCTCGAGACATATGACTGGAGACAGAGACAAATTCAAATCTCTGGTGATCAAAGACGGAGCCACAGTTACCTCTGGAGGAAATCAAAGTGGAAAGATCACTGGAGTTGGAGAAGTTGGACCAGTGAAAGACGTCTATCTGGTAGACGGTCTCTGTCACAACCTGCTGAGCGTGAGCCAGAGCACTGACAAAGGAAATTGGGTAATTTTTGATTCACATGAGTGCATAATAGTTGATAAGCAGGATCTGAACTTAGATAAGGCCAACTTAAAATGCAAACTCAAGGCAAATAGAAATGGAAACCTATATACTCTAGACTTATGTTAACAACTGGAAGAAAAATGTTTAATATCTAGTGATGAGAACAGTTGGCTTTGGCATAAGAGGTTAGCTCATGTTAATTTTACTCAACTTGATATGCTAATTAAAAAGGAGCTAGCTATAGGTATTCCATCCTTTAAGGTAAAACATGATTTTATTTGTGAATCCTGCCAACGAGGGAAGCAAACAAAGTCCTCGTTTAAAACCAAGAAGAGAGTCTCCACCAGCAGGCCCTTGGAACTAATCCATATGGATTTGGTTGGGCCAGCGAGAGTAAAGAGCTTGGGTGGAAACCTGTATGCTCTAGTGGTGGTGGATGACTATTCAAGGTTCACTTGGACTATGTTTCTTGCCTCTAAGCAAGATGCTTTTAATGCTTTTGTTGTCCTGGCTAAGAAAGTGCAGAATGAGAGAGAGCTCAAAATCACAGCCATAAGGACAGACCATGGAGGAGAATTTGAGAACCATAGTTTCTCTGAGCTATGTGAGCAGAATGGTATTGAACACAACTTCTCAGCTCCTAGGACTCCACAACAAAATGGCGTGGTCGAGAGGAAGAACAGGGTTCTGACTGAGATGGCCAGGAGCATGCTCAACGAGAAAGAAGTTTCTCAAGTGTTCTGGGCGGACGCTATGAGCACTGCTTGCTACATCTCTAACAGAGCCTATGTTCGCAAGGGCTTGGACAAGACTCCATATGAGCTGTGAGGAAGCCCAACATCAGCCACCTCAGAATCTTTGGATCAAAATGCTATGTGCATAACAATGGAAAGGTAAATCTGGGTAAGTTTGATCCAAAAGCTGACGTAGGTATATTCATAGGATATTCCCTTAGGAGTAAAGCATATAGAATATACAACATGAGAACCAGAAGGCAAGTTCAAAATGAAGTTGAGTTTGGAGCATTTCTATCTCAAATCGAACCAACTTCAGTTGAACAAGCTCTTGAGGACTGCGACTGGATTATTGCCATGCAGGAAGAGCTAAATCAATTTGAGAGAAGCCAAGTCTGGGAACTAGTCCCAAGGCCGTCTCATCAATCCATAGTGGGGACCAAGTGGGTCTTCAAAAACAAGCTGGATGAGACAGGTCAAATTACAAGGAACAAAGCCAGATTAGTAGCTAAAGGATATAACCAAAAAGAAGGCATTGACTATGAAGAAACTTTTGCTCCAGTCGCTAGACTCGAAGCAATAAGGATTCTTCTAGCCTTTGCATCCATGAAAGGCTTTAGATTATATCAAATGGATGTAAAGAGTGCCTTTCTTAATGGTTACATCAAAGAAGAGGTATATGTAGAACAACCTCCTGGCTTTGAGGATCACAAGCATCCAAAACATGTGTATAGACTAAAGAAAGCGTTATATGGCCTGAAATAAGCTCCTCGAGCTTGGTATGAGAGACTCAGCAACTTCTTGCTGGGCAAGGGTTTCTCAAGGGGCAAACTAGACAATACACTGTGTATCCTTCACAAAGATAGAAATATGTTAATTGTCCAAATTTATGTTGATGATATTATTTTTGGGGCAACTAATGAAAAGCTTTGTGAAGAATTCTCTAAGACTATGCAGGGTGAGTTTGAAATGTCAATGATGGGAGAACTAACGTTCTTCCTAGGCCTGCAAATTAAACAAAAGAAGAATGAAATCTTCATCTCCCAAGCTAAGTACTGCAGAGAGCTACTCAAGAAGTTTGGGATGGATGAATGCAAGGAGTATGACACTCCCATGAGTACCACTGTCGCACTCGATGCTGACGCAAAGGGTAAATCTGTCAGCCTGCCCATGTACAGGGGAATGATAGGTTCCCTCCTATACTTAACAGCAAGCAGGCCTGACATTCAATTTAGTGTAGGCATGTGTGCTAGGTTTCAAGCCAACCCCAAGGAGTCACACTTAACATGTGTTAAACGTATTTTGAGATACCTTGAGGGAACACAAGAGCTTGGTCTTTGGTATCCCAGAGGTAACCAAGAGTTCTTGTGGGCTTACTCTGACTCTGACCATGCAGGTTATAAAACTGATAGAAAGAGGACCAGTGGACAATGCGCCTTCCTTGGTGGTTGTCTGGTGTCTTGGGCTAGCAAGAAGCAAACCTGTGTGTCATTATCATCCACTGAGGCAGAATACATTGCTGCGGCAAGCTGTTGTGCCCAAGTGCTGTGGCTGAAAAACCAACTGAGAGACCTTGGCTTGGAGTTCCCTAAGGCACCCATCCTCTGTGACAACACAAGCACAATCAGCCTCGCCAAGAATCCGGTTCGGCACACAAGGACAAAGCACATTGATGTCAGACATCACTTCATCAGAGACCATGTTCAAAAGAAGGATGTCAAAGTGCAATTTGTCCCCACTCAACAACAGCTTGCTGATATCTTCACCAAGCCTCTGGGGGTTGATCAATTTACATTCATAAGAGGTGATTTGGGAATGGTAAACCCAAATGAAGTTTAATTATTTATATAATCATGTGTTTAATTGATTAAACCTGTAACAATACTAACTTAGGCATCGGAGTGCCAATCCTTGTTTTTGCAGGTCTCCAATGTTAAATCTTAAGCAAGTGCAACCGGAAGCAAAACCACTTCCGGATGATCACCCGCTGACACTGAATGTTGAACTAAAAGAGCGCCAGTGGCTGAACCAAAGGACACGTCACTTCAGAAAACGTTTCATCTCCCTCCATGAGAAGATGTGCCTTCACTGACAAGGTGAAGCGACACATGTCATAAGGTGCGCCGTTTCAATTAAAACGTTTACGTTACCCAATGTGTAAACATATGCATATTCATCTGAAGAGTCATGCCCATTTTACCCTCTGTAACTTTACCTATAAATAGGAAGTCACTTTTACTTTCACTTTTTACTTGCACAAATTTTCACCCAAACTCTCTGAATATTCTCTTCATCTTCTTCACTGTGTTCTTCATCTTCTTCATCTTTTTCCTTCGCCTTTCACCACAAACAAACCTTAAACCCTCACAACAATGGCCGGCTCACACGAAACAAACCCTAACACAAAGAAAGCCACTTCATCTAAGAAGTCGAAGTCCAAAGGGGGCAAATCTGGGCACTCGCATTCTGGGAAATCTGGGCAATCCCAAGAACACCTTGAAGAACGCCAAGAACATTCTGGGCAGACCCAAGGGCAGACTGAGCAAGTCCAGGAACAGCCTGGACATTCTGGGCAAGTGGAAGAACAGCCTGGGCAGACTGGGCATGAACAAGCACAAGCCAAGAGAAGAGGGAAGAAGAAGGTTCAATTCATCGAGGAACCTTCTTCCAAAAGACAGAGGGTAGAGGAGGATGACCCTCTTGTTTATAGAGATGGGGCTTTGGAGGCCGTTTCCTCCAAGTTTGAGACAATCAAGCCTTACTTCAACAACGGCTTGTTCATCGATCTGGTCAAGATAGATGAACTAGGGTTTCCTCATCTGCGCCCTTATCTGGAAAAATACATGCCCTGGCTGGAGATCAAACAGGACTACAACATCAACGTCCTGCGAGTATTCTGTGAGTCCCTCTCTGGGAAGGTCAAGTACAAGAAGGTGGATGGGAAGGAGCAGATCCGCAGACTCACCTTCAGTGCTACTGTCAGGGGGAGAACCTTCAGGTTCACTTGGAGGGACTTAAATGACCTAATGGGGATCACAGAAGAGGGCATGAATGAGTAGCTATACCCTGAGTCACTCAAGCTCAGCAAGGAGGAACTCGAGAAGCTCTATGACACCAAAGGGAAGAAGGTGTCCGGGATGTCTGACTCCCACAGACTCCTGATATCTACTCCCTCATGATGACACACAAGGGGGGTAACTTCAACGAGTTCACTCTGCTGGATAACCCCTGGTTCCCCAGACTCCTCTCCCAGCAGCCAATCAACCCAGGGCAATTGATCAGCCTTGAGCTTCATAGATGGTTGGTCAACAACAAGGCTGGATATCTTCCCTACCCCACCATCCTTGCCTTCCTCCTTGAGAAGAATTTGATCAAGGCTACATCTGACGTGGAGGAAGAAAATGTTAAGTGTGCTCCTGTGGGGGCAACTAACATCAGCAAGATGGGCATCAGATACCTGAAGCCTGCTAAGCCCACTCGCTCAGGATCACAGGCAGGCAGTGCCTCTCAGATCTCAGTCCCCTCTGTATCTGGTGCAGGGGATCAAGAAGTTGACTTACATCCCGGGCCAAGCCATGCTGCGAGTGTACCAGCCACTGTGAAGGCTTTTGCTCAAGAAATTAAGGCAGAGATTCTCCTTTAACTCTCTGAATCCTTGGTGGCCCCTCTAAGAAATGACTGTGATGCTGGGTTCCAACAGCAAGGGGAGCGCATCCAGCGACTAGAAGATAGAGTGGGTCAGGTTGAGACTCAGCTTGCCAGGGTGGATGCCAAGCTAGACCTTATCCTCCAACACCTCCAGATCCTCAACCCCAACCAGGTAACTTACCACCACCTCCTCCTCAAAACCCACCTCCTCCTCCTCCACCTAATCAACCCTTACTTCCCCCTCCTCCTCCTCCCAACACTCAACAACCACAGCCACCTCCACAAAATGACCAACAACCCCACACATCACCAAACAACGATCAACAACCCCAGACTTCACCCAACCATGAACAACAACCACAGGACTCACCCCAACAATCTCCTCGCCAATCCCCTCTTAACCCCAATATCTCCCCTACTCGCACACCACCCAACACCCCTACTCGCTCACCACTCAACACCTCCGCCGGACCATCCAATCCTAACCCAACCACATCTCAAACCCCCATAGTCTGTACATCTCGAGATAACCCAGACCACATTTATTACCTCCGAGACCAATCCCCTATTAGGTGGAAGGAAAAACAACCCGATGTCTACTATGCCACCTACCCCTTTGATGGCCTCTTTACCCACCCCACCTTCTTCGAAAGGAACTCCACTTACTTTCCCAATCCTCCTAAAACCCCTGAACACCAATCTTCCCCCACATCCTCTTCAACCACCTCCTCACCTAACCCTTCCCCACCTAAAAGATTTGGCCCTGAACCTCCACCCTCCTCTTCACCCACTTCATCCTCTCTGGCCCTCGCCCTTGTTGATGATAACAAAAGGGGGAGAAATGCTGTTATCGCTCTTCGCCAGACCATGGAGACAAGGGATGTTCTGTCTCAACCATCCCTCTGGCTAGATGAAGATATTACTGCCGCCCTGCGCCGAGCAATGGAGTCTCAGAGACTGGGTGGTGCTGAGCCTGATCAGAGGGGAAGCCATGCAGTTTATGCAATAGCGGAGATCGGATGAGCAAAGCTCAAATTTGGACATGGTTGTTTTTGGGCAAAGTGAGGAAATTCCACAACCAGCCTCTTCATCATCAGAGCCTCCTACAACTGAGCAGAGTAGGAATATTGTTGAGGAAATCATGATGAAGTGGGGGCTGAAGAAGATCAACCATCCTCCCATTGTGATCGCCAAGCCAATCCCTTCATCCTCTAGGGAAACACTTGAGACTTCTGCTTCTGAGCAATCATCTGCCCCTCCTCCTCCATCTGAGCCAGCAGTTAAATTCAGTGAGTCAAGAAAGAAAGCAGTTGCTAGAAAGCGTGCCAAGAAGGGTGCGGCCTCCACTGAATCTGCTGAGAGTGAGGAAGAGACTCCATCAGACCAACCTGAGCAAGAGACTACATCTGTCCAAGTTGAGGAAGAAATCCCATCAGTACAAGCCATTCCAATTCTGAAGGAAGTCAAGTTGGAGATAGAGGACATGACTCCTGAGGAATTTGAACGATTTGGGTACACGGACAGAATCTCCTTTGGTCAGATGGCTTGCTTGGATGCTGAGAGAGCAAGAGCCAAATCTACTCAGTCTATGAGCAAGGGCAAAGGAAAGGGGAAAGGCAAGGGGAAGAGGAAAGCCCAGGAAGTTGAGGATGACCCCAACTTCCCGGTATGGAATGTGAAGATCTGGGCTGTCCACTACCCTAATGGCGAAGTCACTCCCTTCTCAGATGCAACAGGATTCCCAGGCTATGAGGAAGTAGAAAACATGAAGAAAGCCTTCGAGGAGTCTGTTGAGTCTGAGAGACTCAGGAGAGAAAGGGAAGAGGAAGAGCTTCAAAGGATCATTGCTCAGATTGACCAGAATGTGCATGAAGCCCACTTAGCCCAGCTCCAGAGAGAAAATGAGGAGAGACAAAAAGAGAGGGAGAGGAAAAAGAAACACCAACTCTAAACCCCCACTTCAACCCTCACCTTAGAATTTTTCTTTGCTTTTCATGCATATTTCATTCTTGCTTAGTGTAAATTACTTGTATATTTTATTTGCTTGTATAACACTAACTTGTAATCTCTTGGTTATCAATAATATTTGTCTAAGTTATTTGAGCCTTGATTAATTACTGTTTTAATTCTTTCATAAGAACTTAATCGATAAACTTAGTTTGTCATCATCAAAAAGGGGGAGAATGTTAGAATCTTAAGTTTTGATGAAGACTAAAATATGAAAGAATGAATTAAGTACTTAGTAAGCAATAGGTTAACATAGAATCCCAAGTAAGAGTGCAACCGGATGTGGACTTACTTCCGGATAGACTAGGACTAGCGCTCGCGGATGAATGACTCATCCCCCAGCGACAGCAAGTAATTCACTAAGGAAATAACTTAGTCCAGAAGCACTAGATATACAAAACCTTAAGACTAAGCTAGGATTCAACCGGAAGTGGATTTGCTTCCGATTATATTTAGACTAGCGCTGGCTGTTGGTATAGATGACACTAAGCGTCAGTGAACATGAGCCACGTCTAGTAGAACTGCTTCCGATAGCTTAGTGACTAGCGCTGACTGTTGGAACAGGTAACACCAAGCGCCAGTGAACATAACCAACGTCCAGTAGAATTACTTCCGATTGCTTAGTGACTAGCGCTGGCTGTTGGAATGAGGGACACTGAGCGAGAGTGAGTAAAAGTGAATATAACTCTTCATCCAGTAGTAGTGCTTCCGGATATAGAAGTGCTTCCGGATACAAGGAAGACATCTTAGACTAAGTAATCACCCACTGCATGTGACTATGTGCTTATATTGCTAAACTAACGTTCAAGTGCAGCACACTAAGTAGAGTTGCTTCCGGATGTGAATCTGCTTCAGCAAGCAATCAGAATGTCAGAACGTTCAGAAGTGCAGTGTCAGAATGCTTTTGTCAGAGCAGAGTTGTCAGGACTACTTTTCAGAGATAAAGCAAGTCAACCCTGCTATGCATTGATGAAGCATTTATTGGGCAAACGGTAACATGGGAAAAACGGCCATATTCAAACGGCTAACCCACCTACCAAGAGTGAGAATGTTTGAAGACAATATTGTTAGAATCTTAAGTTTTGATGGTGACTTAGGTATGATATGGTCTAGTACTTAAAAGAACATAATTAACACTTAGGAAGGATTAGATGATATGGTTAGAACCCTGAGTTAGATCACTTGTGAATGCAAGATCATTTCCGGAAGTATTAGCACTAGAGTCGCAACCGGATGCGGATTCACTTCCGAATGAATTAAGACTAGCGCTCACGGATGCGGAATCACTTCCGGATAGACTAGGACTCGCGCACGCGGATAAATGTGTCATCCCCCAGCGGCAGCGAGTAACTCACTAGGGATTTAGACTTAGTCCATGAACATTAAGTACACAAACCTTAAGACTAAGCTATGGTTCAATCGGAAGCGAAGTTGCTTCCTGTTAGACTTAGACTGGCGCAGAGCGATAGAATAGATATTACCCCAAGCGTCAGTGAGTCTACTTCCCCAAGTGAAAGCACTTCCTATTAGATTTAGACTGGCGCAGGTTGATAGACTAGATATAACCCCGAGCGTCAGCGGAAATGCAACATCAAGTGAAGTTGCTTCCTGTTAGATCTTGACTGGAGCAGACTGATAGAATAGAATATCCCCAAGCGTCAGTGAATCAGCCTCGTCAAGTGAAATTGCTTTCTGATAGATTTAGACTGGCACAGGCTGATAGAATAGATATATCCCCAAGCGTCAGTGAATCAGCCTCGTCAAGCGAAATTGCTTCCTGTTGAATTTAGACTTGCACAGGCTGATAAAAGAGATATAACCCTAAGCGTCAGTAAGTTCACCACGTCAAGTAAAAGTGCTTCCGATAGCTTAGTGACTAGCGCTGACTGTTGGATTGAAGGACACTGAGTGAGAGTGAGTAATAGTGAACAAAATCCTTCATCCAGTTGTTTTACTTTCGGATGTGGAAGTGCTTCCGGATACATCCTAGACTAAGCAAACTCCCACCTCATATGATTGTGTGTTGACTTATTATACATCTCATAGCATGAGCAAATGACACACTGAGTCACTTAGAAAGACTTAGAGTAAACTAACGAGACTTAAGCTGACTATTGGAATAAAGATCCCTTAGAGTCAGTAGACATTACACTAAGTCAGAACATAGTCTAAGTAAGACTACTTCCCATAGCAAACTTCCCACAACATGTATAGTTTTACTATATCTGATTATATATTGCTATGTTGGACTAACCAGTATGTGCAGAAATTAATCACACTTCCGGATGCAACTGAGCTTCCGGATGCAAAGACTCTTGGCATTGGATTTCAGAGATTAACACTTGCAGAGCAAGATTGCCACTTCCGGATGAAAGATGATCATCCGTCAGCAAGAGTACAAGAGTAAACGCCACATACACAGAAGTCAGATTGCTTTCATCAGAGCAGAGGTGTCAGGACTACTTTTCAGAGATAAAGCAAGTCAACCCTGCTGAGCATTTAAGAAGATGTTCCTTCCAACGGTAACAAGAGGATAACAGATATTCAAACAACATTGTTACCTACCAAGCATGAGGAGTATGAGAGATAAGGAGAATATAATCTGAAGATTCATTCAAGGTGTCAAAGCTCATACTGCCCACAAGAGTCAGAGTCCATAAGAGAGCTTCTGATAGCAAGAGAGCATCCAATAGCAAAGCACTCTTATCATTCATAGACAAGTGCTTGGAAGACAAAGTTCCTCTATGTGATAGCAAGCAAAATGTTAGAGTCCACGAGCTTCACTTTAGATAGCAAGAGAGCTTCCGATAGTGAGTCTCTTAACATCCTGGACTTATGCTTGAGGAACGAAGTCCTCATCTGACAACAAGCAAGAGTCAGACCGTACAGTGTATAGATGTCAGAACGACTTTTGCCAGAACAGTGTTGTCAGAACAGTGTTGACAGAATAGCTGGACAAAGCACCTTTTCAGATAAAGCAAAGTCAACCCTGCTGTGCATTAATGAGGACAACGTAAACAAGGCCCCAACGTCTATAATCAAACGGTCTTATTGCCTCTCCAACGGTTAGATATTCAGAGGCTGGTATAAAAGGAATGTTCTTCATTTCTGAAGAAAAAGGGGCTTGAAGAAGTGAGAGAGAGAACAGAGCTTATTGTCTGAAACACTATTCTACATTCCTCTCATCTTCTACTCTCGGACTTAGATATGTAATATTCTTAGAGAGTGATTCTTTTGTGCTTAAGTGAGTAACATCATCTACTCTTAGAGAGAGTCATTCGAGCTTAAGTGTTTAGCACAATCAGTTCATAGAGTGAACATAATTGTAATCTTACATTTTGTAAGGGGGAGCATTTAGAAGTTTTCTAAATCTCCATAGGTTGCAAGTTAGCCCGTAAAACTTGCGTTTGTAAGGTTTGCAGGTGAACCCGTTGTAAAACCTGTGGGTTGTTAGGTGAACCCGTGCTCGTAAAACCTAAAGTGTAAAGGCTTCTCTTGTGCCTGGTTTAAACAAGAATAGTGGATTGAAAATCTCAGGTGGAGCCTGGGGACTGGATGTAGGTCTGGGTGACCGAACCAGGATAAATTTATGTGTGCATAAACTTACATTTAAACATTCTATAATTGCATCACATAACATACTGACTTGTGCATACCACTACTCAGTAACATCATCACCAAGCACAAGCAGTCTTTCGAAAAGAAATAAAGTTTTTATTCCCTCACCCAATTCACCCCCCCCCCTCTTGGGTGACAGCCACGCATTTCATTTGGTATCAGAGCGAGGTCACTTGTTTAAAGGATCCAACGATCTCAAGTGCAAAGACCTAGGCTGACTTGGGTTATAAAATGATTGATTGAGATCAAAATGTTTATCTCCCTCACGGATCCATTACAATAGGAGATGCATGAACATTTGAGGGATCTGTTGATCTGAAAGGCCATAGTAGAACCCCTGGAGCTTCAACAGATTTTTTTTTGTCCAGATCAATCAATCAGAGTTAGATGAGTTATGGGCTAAAATGAACAAGGAGCATGAGCAAAATCAGAGAGAGATAGGCTAAGATAGCCATCCCTCGGACTTGACCAGGATGTCACTGCTGCCCTCAGAAGGGAATGAAGCGGATTGCCCAAGAAGGAAGGCTCGCCCTTGGGAAAGCCATCTGATTCATGTGCCCCCAACAGTCTGCTAGCACAGAGGCAAGCTTGAGATAGCGCTTAGTGATCAACCTACGGAGATTCCCACTGCTGAGCCTATATCTCCGTCTGCGCCAGCACCCAATCTGATTGAAGAGCTGTATATGAAGTATGGGTTCAAGAGGACAGAGATGCCAGTGGAAGTGATCACCAAGTGAATTCATCCCTCTGCACCAGCTCCAATCCATCCTATTAGCCTCAGCAAGACTCAGGACTGTACCTCTCTGAACAATTAGTCAAGTCTTGATAAGCATTCATCACGCATAGTTTTTGGTGCTGCTCTGAAAATAGAATCTTTGCATTGCCAACCAAAATCGAGCGAGCTAGTGCTTGATGCGAATGGAGCTATGGTGATATCATTCTTACCCTCCTCTTTACTTGAATAATCACTAGGGTAGTAAATGCATGATAGGCTTAACAGCTTTTATTTCTCGGAAACTGATATGATTTCCCTTATCTGTGATGACCTCATTTTCTGTAAAAACGACTCTATCATATCAAATTCATTTTCTGATATAATGCATACTGATTTTACAAATTCAAGAAGTCTGACACCTTGAAACTGAACCTTCTTCAAAACCTTCTGAATTTGTGCATACTGAATCATTGTGTTTCAAGAATTCTGACATTGTTAAGAAGATTCAGAACTAGTTTCAGAATTTTGACACTAAAACTAAAAACCTTCTTCAGAGTTTTCATATGGTGTCTAAATCATGCTTAGTGAATCCTTTTAAGGGCACCTCTCATGGAAGAAAATAGTTTATGCATCCACCTTGATTTTTGAAAGATCCTTTTTGAAATACAAACTTTCAAAACAGATTCCGATCCTCTTTAAACTTACATGACAACCATACCTCATGATAGCATTCAAAAGTTATTTCTGATTTTCAATTTCATGTGGTATCTCGTGCATCAAGTTTTTTTTTTTTCAATGCATAAGCAGCTATGGTTCCGAGAACAATACATCCCTCATAATTACATCTTTAAGTTCTCAATCTACTAATGATCTCAGTTCAAGTTTGTGGTTTAAGAATGTTGACACAGATTATTGAAGCTTGAACAATGAATATAACCAAGAGAGAATGGCAACGAAAATGTCTCTTATCAAGATGTGTGGAATGGCTATACCAAACCTGAGAAACTCTCGCCAATACACATGAGCATTTCTATCCCTTACATATTCTGTTGTGAAATTAAATGGATAGACTCTCTCTTGTCTGACATGCATTAGAAATCTTAGGAAATGCCTTGAATTGAACTCTGCTAAGATCTGTAAAACATGGCATAGTATCACAAGCATGCTATAATCTGTATTAATTTCAAGCTTGTTGATATCCTAAGAACAATGAGATCACACTGAGCATATCTAGAAGAACTTGAGCTAAAATTTGGAAATTATTCTCGTAATCATATGCTGAAATTTGGTTGTTTTTGTAAACCGGATTTAGTCTTAAAATCAAACTATTTTGTGAGGATGAAGATTTTTCAAAATTTCATTGTGTTAATAATTCACATGTCTTCATGATCTAACATGAACATCCTTGCGGTATATTTATTGAACTACACTTGCTTATGAAACTCTGAAAATATGCCACCTGTTTGATACTCTCGGTACTATCACATTAATATTTATCTATGAGAGTAAATAGAGTTCATGTCTTGATAGTGAAACTATGTGAACGTATAGACAATTTCAAAATTAGTTTTCACATAATCATTGCTCATATTTTCTTAACCCAATTAGCAAGCATTTTTTTTTAAATTATTAACTTGTGCTGATTAACACAGATTGACTTGAATGTCCTGAGGATGGTCTCCAATGTTAAATCTTAAGTTCTTCCACTGACAATCAGGAAGCACTTGTTTCCTCAAGCACATGCAGGATCAATCATCAAGTTTGAGCAAGGTTGCTTTCGCAACAATCAGCGTCTTCGATTGCAGGCCAACTATTGAACCATGGGAAGAGTAGAGTGACTGCTCAGTCATGTCTGCTTGTGGTTGTAGCTCAGCTTGCCGAAGTGAATCATCAAAGCACTTGCGCTAGAGGTTTCCACTTGAGATAGCACATCTCTTGAAGATGTCAGGAAGCATGCTCATCTGCGCATAATTCAGACTCATGAATCTAACAGAGTATGAGGATTCCTCATCTGTGGTAACATCTACACCTTACCATCTCTTATATATGATGCATACATGGCATTGGTAAGGGTGTCAATTTAGGATTTTTTTTTCTCAATCTGCAAAATCATTCACTGTCTTAGAAAATCATCCTAGCTCACACATCTGTATCCTCTTTATGACATGCTGGAAAGTAAATTGATAACATACCTCTCTTATATGCTTCCTTTCTTGATTCAGTAATGATTAACCTTAATATAGAAGAGAAGTAAAGGACATTACTCGATAATGATTCCTTGAAAATAGAGAGTTGCATGCTGTCATAGATAATAAACTCTTGAAATGCTGTGATGCAATTATTTGGAAATTATTTTTGGCACTTCAAACTCACATATTTCATTTGATTTCATTTGGTATCACGAATTTAAAATCACAAATTTTCAATTGATATCATAATCATCATTTTAAACGCACCAAAATTATTTTGATATCATGTTAATCATTTCAAGAAGTCAAAATTACATTTGATGTCTTTTATATTTAAAAAGGAACTTTCACCTTCAAAAAGAGAACTGTTTTTGTATGTTTTGATCTAGACTTAATTCTTGCAAAACATGTTCTGTTATCTTGCATAATGGTTAGGGAGAGTAAACACACTTAGAATACTGAATCAATATTTTCTTCCTTCTGTCTCACACTGTTTAGTTATCCTACATAATATTTAGGGAGAATAGGGAGAAATATTAGGTAGAAAAGCCCATTCCTAGGAGAACGATAGAAGTATCCCCATCCCTAAGGCTAGCTTGCACTTGTTGAATTTTGATGAAGCCAAAAGGGGGAGAGAAATGAGACACGAGATGTCTAGAGATGAGACATGAGATGTCTAGAGCTGAAAGATAAGATATCTGGGGAGAGAACTGGGAATGAAATATAGCTCTGGAAGTGATCTAAGTTTAATTATGTTCTCTAGTCATCTATGGGTTTGTCATCATCAAAAAGGGGGAGAATGTTAGAATCTTAAGTTTTGATGGTGACTTAGGTATGATATGGTCTAGTACTTAAAAGAACATAATTAACACTTAGGAAGGATTAGATGATATGGTTAGAACCCTGAGTTAGATCACTTGTGAATGCAAGATCATTTCCGGAAGTATTAGCACTAGAGTCGCAACCGGATGCGGATTCACTTCCGAATGAATTAAGACTAGCGCTCACGGATGCGGAATCACTTCCGGATAGACTAGGACTCGCGCACGCGGATAAATGTGTCATCCCCCAGCGGCAGCGAGTAACTCACTAGGGATTTAGACTTAGTCCATGAACATTAAGTACACAAACCTTAAGACTAAGCTATGGTTCAATCGGAAGCGAAGTTGCTTCCTGTTAGACTTAGACTGGCGCAGAGCGATAGAATAGATATTACCCCAAGCGTCAGTGAGTCTACTTCCCCAAGTGAAAGCACTTCCTATTAGATTTAGACTGGCGCAGGTTGATAGACTAGATATAACCCCGAGCGTCAGCGGAAATGCAACATCAAGTGAAGTTGCTTCCTGTTAGATCTTGACTGGAGCAGACTGATAGAATAGAATATCCCCAAGCGTCAGTGAATCAGCCTCGTCAAGTGAAATTGCTTTCTGATAGATTTAGACTGGCACAGGCTGATAGAATAGATATATCCCCAAGCGTCAGTGAATCAGCCTCGTCAAGCGAAATTGCTTCCTGTTGAATTTAGACTTGCACAGGCTGATAAAAGAGATATAACCCTAAGCGTCAGTAAGTTCACCACGTCAAGTAAAAGTGCTTCCGATAGCTTAGTGACTAGCGCTGACTGTTGGATTGAAGGACACTGAGTGAGAGTGAGTAATAGTGAACAAAATCCTTCATCCAGTTGTTTTACTTTCGGATGTGGAAGTGCTTCCGGATACATCCTAGACTAAGCAAACTCCCACCTCATATGATTGTGTGTTGACTTATTATACATCTCATAGCATGAGCAAATGACACACTGAGTCACTTAGAAAGACTTAGAGTAAACTAACGAGACTTAAGCTGACTATTGGAATAAAGATCCCTTAGAGTCAGTAGACATTACACTAAGTCAGAACATAGTCTAAGTAAGACTACTTCCCATAGCAAACTTCCCACAACATGTATAGTTTTACTATATCTGATTATATATTGCTATGTTGGACTAACCAGTATGTGCAGAAATTAATCACACTTCCGGATGCAACTGAGCTTCCGGATGCAAAGACTCTTGGCATTGGATTTCAGAGATTAACACTTGCAGAGCAAGATTGCCACTTCCGGATGAAAGATGATCATCCGTCAGCAAGAGTACAAGAGTAAACGCCACATACACAGAAGTCAGATTGCTTTCATCAGAGCAGAGGTGTCAGGACTACTTTTCAGAGATAAAGCAAGTCAACCCTGCTGAGCATTTAAGAAGATGTTCCTTCCAACGGTAACAAGAGGATAACAGATATTCAAACAACATTGTTACCTACCAAGCATGAGGAGTATGAGAGATAAGGAGAATATAATCTGAAGATTCATTCAAGGTGTCAAAGCTCATACTGCCCACAAGAGTCAGAGTCCATAAGAGAGCTTCTGATAGCAAGAGAGCATCCAATAGCAAAGCACTCTTATCATTCATAGACAAGTGCTTGGAAGACAAAGTTCCTCTATGTGATAGCAAGCAAAATGTTAGAGTCCACGAGCTTCACTTTAGATAGCAAGAGAGCTTCCGATAGTGAGTCTCTTAACATCCTGGACTTATGCTTGAGGAACGAAGTCCTCATCTGACAACAAGCAAGAGTCAGACCGTACAGTGTATAGATGTCAGAACGACTTTTGCCAGAACAGTGTTGTCAGAACAGTGTTGACAGAATAGCTGGACAAAGCACCTTTTCAGATAAAGCAAAGTCAACCCTGCTGTGCATTAATGAGGACAACGTAAACAAGGCCCCAACGTCTATAATCAAACGGTCTTATTGCCTCTCCAACGGTTAGATATTCAGAGGCTGGTATAAAAGGAATGTTCTTCATTTCTGAAGAAAAAGGGGCTTGAAGAAGTGAGAGAGAGAACAGAGCTTATTGTCTGAAACACTATTCTACATTCCTCTCATCTTCTACTCTCGGACTTAGATATGTAATATTCTTAGAGAGTGATTCTTTTGTGCTTAAGTGAGTAACATCATCTACTCTTAGAGAGAGTCATTCGAGCTTAAGTGTTTAGCACAATCAGTTCATAGAGTGAACATAATTGTAATCTTACATTTTGTAAGGGGGAGCATTTAGAAGTTTTCTAAATCTCCATAGGTTGCAAGTTAGCCCGTAAAACTTGCGTTTGTAAGGTTTGCAGGTGAACCCGTTGTAAAACCTGTGGGTTGTTAGGTGAACCCGTGCTCGTAAAACCTAAAGTGTAAAGGCTTCTCTTGTGCCTGGTTTAAACAAGAATAGTGGATTGAAAATCTCAGGTGGAGCCTGGGGACTGGATGTAGGTCTGGGTGACCGAACCAAGATAAATTTATGTGTGCATAAACTTACATTTAAACATTCTATAATTGCATCACATAACATACTGACTTGTGCATACCACTACTCAGTAACATCATCACCAAGCACAAGCAGTCTTTCGAAAAGAAATAGTTTTTATTCCCTCACCCAATTCACCCCCCCCTCTTGGGTGACAGCCACGCATTTCAAATATAAAGGAGCTCAACTTCATTTATGAAGACATCAATTATCTTTGACATTCTTGAAAGAAGCTAGAGAGAGAAACCAAGAAAATCTTCAAGCATTCAAAGCTGCCCAGAAAAGAGAAAGAGCGTTTAACTCATTGAGTGATCTTTTCATCTACATATCTTGTACTCTTTGTAGTTAAGTCTCTTCTTGTTATAAGAGCATTAATTGTACTTAAGTGTGTAACACTATCTGTTCTTAAAGAGAACTTAGTTAGAAAAATCCTTTATTTGTAAAGGTTGAACTCTTGCTGGTTGTAAGGGGGAGCTAGATAGAAAGGTTGCAAGTGAGCCTTAAGTAAAACTTGTGGTTGTAAGGTTGCAAGTGATCCCGTTCAAAACTTGTGGTTGTAAAGGTTCCAGGTGCACCCGTTGTAAAACCTGGGGATAGTGGAACTCGGTCTGGGTGGTTGAGAACTGGACGTAGGTCAGGTAGACCGAACCAGTATAAACTCTTGTGTTGATTTTATTTGAGCTTTTATTTTGTAGCACAATTCACCCCCTCTTGTGCATCCATTACCTTCAGAGAACACACTAGCTCCAATTAATTGATCTAGTAGATCATCAATCCGTGGCAAAGGGTACTTATTCTTCACAGTCACCTTGTTTAACTCCCTATAATCGATGCATAATCTGAGGCTTCTATCCTTTTTCTTCACAAATAATACAGGAGCACCCCAAGGAGAAACACTGGGGCGAATAGATCCCTCCTCTAACAATTCTTCCATCTGCTTCTTTAGTTCAGCCATTTTATTTGGAGTTATCCGATAAGGTGCTTTAGAAATTGCTCCGGTGCCGGGAACTAACTCGATAGAGAATTCAACTTCTCGCTCAGGAGGTAAACCACTAATATCGTCTGGAAATACATCAAGAAACTCTTGAACTACTGGGATATCATCTAATCTGACTTCAGTTTCGGCTTGAACAGAGAAAAACACTATGAACCCCTCACACTTTTTTCCTCAAACTTCTTTCAGCTTGAGTTATAGAAATAAAATTCATACTAACTTCTACCCCATCAAATCTCGTACCCCTCGATACTACTAGGGTTTTGTTCCCACAATCAATCAAAATATTATTATTAGTCAACCAATTAAGAACCATAATCACATCAATTCCTTCAAAAGGCAAACATATAAGATCTGTAGTATCACTAAGTTGTTCATATTGAATCACACAATTTAAGCATGCTTTATGAGTAACAACCTTAGCACCCATAGGAGAAGAAACACATACATCATATGGCAATTCATCTACCCTGAGGTGTAGCTTCTCAGCACATGAATCAGAAATAAAGGAATGACTAGCTCTAGTATCAAACATTGCACAAATAGGATTCTCATTGATAAGAATCATACCTCTAATCATTTCTGGGGACTTTTGTACTTCTTCATGAGTCATCGCAAACACCTTGCCTTGTTGAGTCATCCTGGATGTGTATTGCTTCTTGGAACACTGACTAGCATATTGACCTGGCTGTTGACAGAAATAGCGGACGTTTTGCCCTGCCATACATGGTTTCTTACCATGTTGCCTACCGCAAAACTTACAAGGTTGTGATTCAGTTGGTGGGGCTCTAAATTTTTGCTGTGGCTATTGACGTTGGAAATGTCGCTGCTGTGGAGCTTGTGACCTAAACTGTTGTGCTGAAAGTGCTGCTGCTGATAAGGTTGCTGGTATGGCAGCTGACGAGGCTGCTGATATGGCTGCTGACGAGACTGCTGGTGTGGCTGCTTCCTCTGGAAATTTGATTGGGATGGTGAAAAAGGATATCTCCTTTTCTGAGATTCTCCCACAGAGAAATTTGAAACATTGTCATGTCACCCAAACATAGGCCCTCTAACTGGTGGTCTCGGCATACAACTTTCAGCCAACCTACACTTTTCAATTGCTTGATCAAAATCCTCTAACTGCATAGGAGTCAGTCTTTCCCTCATATAAGTATTTAATCCTCTCACCAATCGATTAGTCATCCAACGACCATCATATTGCTCTTGATGGGTATAATATCGTGATAAACAATAAAATCTAGATAGGTAATCCTCAAAAGGTTCATTAACTCCATGACTGACCTTGAGGAATTCAGCTTCTCTGTCATCTCTAATTGAACGAGGGAAATACTTCTCATTAAACCTTTCCTTAAAAATTTCCCATGTCACAAGGATATTCTGAGCCTCTAAGATTATCTCGGTATTATTCCACCAATGATTAGCATCCCCTTCTAATTTGTAGATTGCCATTAAGGCTTTACGTTCTGAAGAACACTTTATAACCTTGAAGATTTTCTCTAATGCCATTAACCAATGTTCTGCTTGCCTGATATCTATCTTTCCTGTAAAAACTGGAGGTTGATGTTTACAGAAACGAGACATGGCCTCTTCTAAAGTATCTCTGGAAAGTTCAGGTTGTCTTGGAGGATTCTAAACCTCTTCTCTCTGTACTCTTTCACCTCTAATTTCATTCAAGCTCTGAGCCTGTTCCTCCTGTCTTTCTCTCATTTGATTCATGAGAACCTGTTGTTCGTTCAGCCTATCCAAAATAACTTGGAATGGCTCAGGTGGAATCTTGCCATTATCAGCATTGATTCCTGATTGGCCTCCACGTAAGTTTACCATGATTTAAATTTCCTATTATTAACATTTAACGCAACATCACTATCGGAATTCAAATAACTAAGAAATACTCAAATTTAACATACACTTATATTACAATATCATACAAGTCACACTTTAATTTACAATGATCCCATTATATATACATTTAGTCAAGCAACCACACAATAATTTACATTGATTACATACAAACAAATCATAGCATAAACACATCATAGATATTTACAACCTACGACATCATACTTCATATGTTTCCTAATAGTGCCTCTCAACCCACTCAGCCATATTAACAACAAACTGACTCAACTGGGATGGTCCATGTTCTAAAACACGTGTTTTCTTAGCTTCAGTAACTTCATCTGAGGGAAGCGCTAATAAGGCTGCCTCAATCCACCATTTCTCTTCTACCTGAACACCTAAGTTGGGCTCATATAATCGATATGATTCCATATGGGCAAGGAAATACTTGTAAAGTTCCTTCAGACTCTCGAATCGACGCCGTAAGTCAATATATCTATCATAAACAAAATCTATCACTTTATCAATCTATTCTTCCTCAGTACCCTCTATGTTATAACTTTCACCTGGACCTAATGGGCTAGGAACTTCCTCATCCGAACTAGGCGAGAAATGTACAGGATCATTCTCAGCTATAGAGGAATGTTCCACACTACTATTTCCATTGCCAACAAAAGCTAACGAATCTTGACTTGTACTCGCGGTCGAACTCACACAATCTCGAGGATTAGCCCTTTCTCGTCCTCGCCCTCGCCCTCTACCTCTACCCTTAACAATAAAGTTTGTATAATGCATTCTAGTCATTCCCTACCACATATTTAGAAATAGGTTATAAAAGATGTATAAAAATATAACAAGATATCGAGCAAAGATTCTAGCTAAACTATGCCAAAACCTTTGCTCTGATACCAAAATGTAACACCTTGACTTTTTACTAGTACACTATATCATTTTAATAAATTTGAAATACTTTTCCTATTGTCAAAATCCCAAAAATATAAAAAAATTTAAACTTTTCTTTTTAAAATATATTTCTATCTATTTATTTATCAAAATAGAATAAATTAATTTTTTAAAAATAACTTATAGAGTTCTCTTATCTACCCTCTTACTACCTCCGGTCCTAAATATAGGACCTAGATAACTTTTTTGGAGAAGTTAAGGTTGCAAAATAGTCTATTAAATCATGACATATTTGATATATTTTTAGATTAGTCATTAGTTTATAGGTTAAATAAACTAGTTTAAGGAAAAAATTAGGTAAATCAATTTATAATTGCCTTATTTTGCTTTGTTAGGATTTTCCAAAAAAGTCAACTAGGTCTTATATTTAGGACCGGAGGGAGTATATAATATTTTAAGAAATGAGTAAAAATAAACTAGTTGTGATAGGTTCCCTGTGTTATCTTCAGCCTCAGTCTATTAAATCATGACATATGTAATATATTTTTACATTATCCATTAGTTTATAAGTAAAATAAACTAGTTTAAGGGAAAAAATTAGGTAAATAAATTTATAATTAACTTATTTTGCTTTTTTCTAGGATTTTTCAAAAAAGTCATCTAGGTCCTATATTTAGGACCGGAGGGAGTATTATCTATCATATTATAATTATTACTATATTTATTATTACTTACTATTATTATACCTTAAACAAAATATAGCTACCCCTGATGATCACACCACTGTTTGTATTGAGGTTCTATCCCTAGGTCAAAATATTTACATCATAAACTACTACTAGGCAAACTCATGCTTGCTTATATACACCCAAAAGTATTCCTAATGTACATCCAGTTATCCAAAAATACTTATATAGTGTTCCAGTCTTGCTATTCCCTTATATGCACTCCAAAAACATCCTACCTTATAATTAACCTCCTTCTCACCAGCTCCTTGAGCCTTTGAAAAATAGCAGTCAATAAAGTTTACTTTGTATACAAGCATATAATAATATAAAAATATGAATAAATTTCTTGTATGATGATGATGATAATAATCCCTCCAGCCTTGCTGGGATTCTCAACTACCTACCACTAATAACGATATATTCGCTAACTAGTGGAGGCTTTACCTGCAGGATTTAATCTTAACTATAATATAGAGGGAGCGACCCAACTATACCTTAGAGTACTCCCCTGAACAATTTATCAATGTTTCTCAAATATTCCTCAAAATGATTAAATATTATCATGATCATCAAAAAAAATAATTTGCATGCAGATCTACGATATTCAGTATCATATATATAATAAACTGCTACCTTAACTGCTACTACACTTCCTCCTTGCCTTCTCGATGCTGTCAACTAGCAGTTCCACTTGCTTCTCCTGATTTCACATAATTAAGTTACTCGTTATTCTTTTGTATCTGTATACATATTTGACGTCTCTCTAATATCCTATACTGGATGCTACCCAACCCTACTTATATCCACAATCCTAAGAATCTATTTAAATTCTAATAACTTAGCTATTTGTATCTTCTTAGTTTTCTTAATTAAGAGGTTCTCTAAGAAACACAATACTCATTGTTAAGCAATTATTAAACAAGCATCACAAATAAACACACAAACACAAACATCATTTTCTTTATCCAATAAAAATTCCAATATCATCATTAAAGTAAATATGAAACCTTAATCCTTATAATATCAAAATATAGTCACACATTTAAACCATTCTCCTCACATATAAAAATTCTACAATAGACACTTTCAACTTCCTTTCTCAAAGTTACCTTATGTGTAAACTTAATCTTAACAATATCTTCCTTCAATTAACAATTTCACTTCTCACTTCTCAGCTAACCTCCCTCACAACTATATTTCAATTCCAATAAGAATATTCATCATACTAACTCCCAGCATCAATCTAAGAAACTATTAATCACATTATACTACTATCAAAAGCTTCCTAACCTGAAGGTGGAGCAAAACTGCTCCTTAAACCCCAAATAATACATCCAAACAACACCTTAATCATTCAAACAAACAATACATCTCACACTTTGTTTAGCACAATTAGTTCTTAAGCATCATAATACTTCTAATCATCATACCACTTATCTTGTATTCTCATTTTAGCCATATAAACATAATCTCCTCAAAATTATCACATCACAACCATCAAAATTCATATTTGATAACTTCACCTAATTAAATTCACCTTTCAAAAATTCACAATCATCTTAATCCTTCACAACTCATTTCTTTCTTAAGAATTTTTACTCATAAATCATCCATAACAGGGTAGACAATAACTAGCTCTTCCCTCCTTCAAACTATTACATTAAAGCTAAAGTGGACATTTCTCTAATTAATCAATATCTTTACAAATCACGATTCAATTTCACAATTTAGCCCTTAAATTAAAGTCAGATTAAACCTGAACAATGCAATAGTCAATTCTCCAATGATAATGAACTACATAATCACTCTTTACACATCAACATCAAATCTTCTAATACAACTTTACTTTCATTTCCAATTAGTCATGAAACCCACAGATTCTCTTTACAATCACAACAACAATCTCAGCTGCATAAGTAATCTACCAATTCATACACTTGTTCTATCCTCTTTTAATAAACATTTAATTTTCTCAAAGCCCCCTTTATTTCCTTGAACTCATACCAAACAGAGAGAGCATAGACAAATTCTAAAACTTTCCAAGAGCACAAAATTCATGGCATAAACAGCAAAAAGGCAAAGGAAAATTTGAGGGAATAAATGTCAAAGAACCATTCAAACAACAAGTCAAATAAATAGCCCCCATCAACTTTAATCCATGTTGAAAACCAATAAACACTTCATTCTTCCTGCCTAACCAAACAGAACATAACTAGGCATCCTAAGGAAGTGAAGAAAAATTTATAAATCAATTAATAAGAGCACCCAAACATACATCATCAAGAGCTAACTCTGACATTTTTCTTATGCTTAGAATCAAAATAATAAGAATAATAATCCAAAATTTTGAATCACACAAAACCTGTTAGAATCTTAAGTTTTGATGAAGACTAAAATATAAAGGATTAGACCAAGTGCCTAGGAAGCAATAGTATACTTAGGATCCCAAGTAAGAGTGCTTCCGGATGAAGATTTACTTCCGGATAGATTAGGACTTGCGCATGCGGATGAATGTTTTCATCCCCCAGCATCAGCAAGTAGAATCACTGGGAAATAACTTAGTCCATGAGAATTAGGTACACAAAACCTTAAGACTAAGCTATGTTTCAATCGGAAGTGAAGTTGCTTCCTGTTAGACTTAGACTGGCGCAGAGAGATAGAATAGATATTACTCCAAGCGACAGTGAGTCTACTTCCCCAAGTGAAAGCGCTTCCTGTTAGAATTAGACTGGCGCAGAGCGACAGAATAGATATTACCCCAAGCGTCAGTAAGTCTACTTCCCCAAGTGAAAGCGCTTCCTGTTAGACTCAGACTGGCGCAGAGCAATAGAATAGTTATTACCCCAAGCGTCAGTAAGTCTACTTCGCCAAGTGAAAGCACTTCCTATTAGATTTAGACTGGCGCAGGTTGATAGACTAGATATAACCCCGAGCGTCAGCAGAAATGCAACATCAAGTGAAGTTGCTTCCTATTAGATCTTGACTGGCGCAGACTGATAGAATAGATTTCACCCTAAGCGTCAGTGAGTTCACTACGTCAAGTAAAAGTGCTTCCGATAGCTTAGTGACTAGCGCTGAGTGTTGGGATGAAATACACTAAGTGAGAGTGAGTTATAGTGAACCAAGATCCTTCATCTAGTAGTTTTACTTCCGGATGTAAAAATGCTTCCAGATACATCATAGACCAAATCAGAACACAGTCTAAGTAAACTACTCCCCATAGCAAATAAACTTCCCACAGCATGTACAATTCTTATATATTGCTATGTTGGACTAACCAGTATGTGCAGAACATGGTCACGCTTCCGGATGCAAATGAGCTTCCGGATGGAAAGACTCTTAACATTGGGACTCAGAGCTTAACACTTGCAGAGCAAGATTACCACTTGCGGATGAAAGATGATCATCCGTCAGCAAGAGTGCAAGAGTAAACACATACTCAGAAGTCAGAATGCTTTTGTCAGAGCAGAGGTGTCAGGACTACTTTTCAGAGATAAAGCAAGTCAACCCTGCTATGCATTAATGGAGCATTTATTGGGCAAACGGTAACTTGGGATAAACGGCCAAATTCAAACGGGACTCCCACCTACCAAGAGTTCAAATGCTTGAAGACTATATAAAGGGAGCTCAACTTCATTTATTACAAGAATAATTATCCTTGAATACTCTAGAGAGAAGTTAGAGCGAGGAACACAAGAAATCTTCAAAGCATTCAAGGCTGCCCAGAAATAGAAAAGAGCATTTAACACTTTGAGTGATTCTTCACGTACTTATTCTGTACTCATTGTAGTTAAGTCTCTTCTTGTTAAAAGAGCATTTATTGAACTTAAGTGTGTAACATCATTTGTTCTGTAAGAGAACTTAGTCAGAAAAGCCTTCAAGTGTAAACTTCAAACCCTTGCTTGGTGTGAGGGGGAGACAGTTAGATAGGTTACAAGTGAGCCAGTGTAAAACTTGTTGTAAGGTTGCAAGTGAGCCCGTAAAACTTGCGGTTGTAAGGTTTCAGGTGAACCCGATTTAAAACCTGAGTTATAGTGGAACTCTCAGCCTGGGTGGTTGAGGACTGGACGTAGGTCAGGTAGACCGAACCAGTATAAATCCTGTGTTGTTTATTTCGAGTATTTATTTTGAAGCACAATTCACCCCCCCCCCTCTTGTGCATCCATTACGTTCATTTGGTATCAGAGCAGGTCTTTCTCACCCGATTCCAACGAATCAGAAAGCAAAGATCAAGTAATGGATCCAGATTATGGCCTACCAGATGTCGCCGTTCAACCCAATAAGCCCCCAGGCTTCGATGGGTACAACTATACGTTCTGGAAGTACAGAATGGAGACATATATCAAGTCAAGCGACTTGAGACTCTGGGATGTCATAGAACGAGGGGATAATGTTCCACTGGACGAAGATGGATTTGCAAAAGTGCGAGCCAGATACACTGCTGAGGACTATGCTCTAGTCCAACTAAACCATCGGGCCATGCACTACATCCAGTGTGCTCTCACCCACAAAGAATTTCACAGAATCAGCCACCACAAAACTGCTAAGGATATGTGGGAGGCTCTTGAGGCTGCACACTCTGGAACCAGGGGAGTAAAGGCGAGACGTATTGAAATGCTGGTTGAAGAATTCCATAAATTCGCCATGCTGAGCCCTACCGAGCCTATCAGAGAGCTGGAACTCAGGTTCACTCATCTCATCAATAATTTGGCCTCGCTGGGTAAGGATATCCCTGAAAGAGAGCAAGTGAGCAAGATCCTAAAGATCTTGAAGGGTGACTGGATCACCAAAGTAACTATTTTGCAAGAAGTGCAAGGTGAATCAACCAGCTCCATCACCGCACTATTTGGCTCTCTTGCTGAATATGAACCTACCTTGCTGGCTATGAGAGCTCCTCAACCTTCACCCAAGAACAAAAATCTTGCTCTCGTTGCTCCCAGCAAAGGGATCAATGACAATGATGAAGATGATGATGATGAGATGGACGATGAGGAGATGGCTATGATGGTAAGGAAATTTAGAAAATTCCTCAGAAAGAAGGGAGGCTATCAGAGAGGTGATACCAGTGAGAAGAAGGGATACAAGAAAGAGAAGGTCCCTGTGTGCTTTGAATGCAATAAGCCTGGTCACTTCAAGGCTGAGTGCCCCAGCCTGCAGAGGTCAAAAGGCAAGGACAAAAGAAAAGCTCTTGTTTCCTCTATTTGGGTTAACAGCTCAGATGAGGAAGCAAGTGACGAAGAAGAAGTTGCCAACCTCTGCCTGGTAGCTAGAGAGGAGGATGAAGAAGCACCTTCAGATGCTGACCTCACCAACGAAGATCATGAGGTAACTTTTTCTGAACTTCAAGAGGCTTACAATGAGATTCATGAAGAATTCTCTAGACTATGTAAAGCCTATAAGGTGTTGAAAACCAAAAAGGAATCACTTGAGTCCAAGGTGGACTCACTAAGTGAGGAACTAGCGGAAGCTAGAAGACTTCCGATAGTGGATGGCCAGGGTTCTCCACAGGTAGAACCCAACGCCCCAACACCTGAGAGTTGCTCTAGTTGCAGCAAAGTCTCAGAGGAAAATAATAAGCTGCAAAATGCCCTGGAGAAGTTCACCAATGGTTCAGAAATGCTAAAAGTAATTTTAATGAGCCAAAGGGCATATAGGGATAGAACTGGCTTGGGATATACCCCTAAGGTAAAAAGGTGGGTAGAACCAAAAGTAAAGCCTTACCTGAAGTTCTTCCATAAAGCCACCAATCATGGCTCCTCACCCTTTAGCTTCTGTAATTACTGCAACAGGAAAGGACACTCCACGTCCACCTGTAATGCTAAGAAGCATGGAGTTAACAGCTCCTACAAATGGGTCCCTAAAAGAACCAAGGCAACAAAAGATCCTCCTCCTGCAAAGGAAACTAGGAGAGGACAAGGATCCCAAGCCTGGAATTATTCCAAAGGGAAAACCCAAGAGTCCAGAGCCAGCACTCGGCCAGAGGCTCAGAAAAGTCACAAGCCCAAGATCAAGGATGACTCTAAACCAAGGGCATTAAAAACTAATGATCGAGGACCCAAGAAAAGTTGGGTACCTAAGTTTGCTTAAATTTTACAGGTGTGTCTCAAGGCATCCAAGAACAAGAAATGGTATATTGATAGTGGATGCTCAAGACACATGACTGGGGACAGAGACAAGTTCAAATCTCTGGTGATCAAAGATGGGGCCACAGTAACCTTTGGAGGAAATCAAAGTGGCAAGATCACTGGAGTTGGAGAGGTCGGACCAGTAAAAGATGTCTACCTTGTGGACGGTCTCTGTCACAACCTGCTGAGCGTGAGCCAGAGCACGGACAGAGGAAATTGGGTAATATTTGATTCAAATGAGTGCTTAATAGTTGATAAGCAGGATCTAAATATAGATAAGGCCAACTTAAAATGCAAGATTAAGGCAAACAGAAATGGGAATTTATATACCTTAGACTTATGTCAACAGCTAGAGGAAAAATGTTTAATATCTAGTGACGAGAATAGTTGGCTTTGGCATAAGAGACTAGCTCATGTTAACTTTACTCAATTGGACATGCTAATTAAAAATGAGCTAGCTATAGGTATTCCCTCTTTTAAGGTTAAGCATGATTTTATCTGTGAATCCTGCCAACGGGGAAAGCAAACAAAATCCTCGTTTAAAACCAAGAAGAGAGTCTCCACCAGCAGGCCCTTGGAACTAATCCACATGGATCTGGTTGGGCCAGCAAGAGTAAAAAGCTTGGGAGGAAACCTATATGCTTTAGTGGTGGTGGATGACTATTCAAGGTTTACGTGGACTTTGTTTCTTGCCTCTAAGCAAGATGCTTTTGATGCTTTCGTTGTCCTGGCTAAGAAAGTGCAGAATGAGAAGGATCTCAAAATCACAGCCATAAGGACAGACCATGGAGGAGAGTTTGAGAACCATAGCTTCTCTGAGCTATGTGAGCAAAATGGAATTGAACATAACTTCTCAGCTCCGAGGACTCCTCAACAAAATGGAGTAGTTGAAAGAAAGAACAGGGTTCTGACGGAGATGGCTAGAAGCATGCTCAACGAGAAAGAGGTTTCTCAAGTGTTCTGGGCGGACGCTATGAGCACTGCTTGCTATATCTCCAACAGAGCTTATGTTCGTAAAGGCTTGGATAAGACTCCATACGAGCTATACAAAGGAAGGAAGCCAAACATCAGCCACCTCAGAATATTTGGATCAAAATGCTACGTGCATAATAATGGAAAGGTAAACTTGGGTAAGTTTGATCCAAAGGCTGATATAGGTATATTCATAGGATATTCCCTTAGGAGTAAAGCTTATAGGATATACAACATGAGAACTAAAACTGTAGAGGAATCCATGCATGTTGTATTTGATGAAATTCCTACATGGGGACAATCCAGAGAAGATGATGAATTACTTAACCTCCCAAAATTACCATCATCTTCTTCACCACCAAAAGAAACACCAGCAAACAATCCTAAGGAAGAAGATGAACTCTGCGATGAACCTAGAGTGCAGACTGTGCATGATGAGGCACAGTTGCCAACAGCTAGGAGGCATCACAGAGATCATCCTCTTGATCAAGTGCTTGGTGATGTTTCTTCTGGTGTGAGAACCAGAAGGCAGGTTCAAAATGAAGTTGAGTTTGGTGCATTTCTATCTCAAATAGAACCAACTTCAGTTGAACAAGCTCTTGAGGACTGCGACTGGATTATTGCCATGCAGGAAGAGCTAAACCAATTTGAAAGAAGTCAAGTCTGGGAACTAGTCCCTAGGCCATCTCATCAATCTATAGTAGGGACCAAATGGGTCTTTAAAAACAAACTGGATGAGACAGGTCAAATTACAAGAAACAAAGCCAGACTAGTTGCCAAAGGATATAACCAAGAAGAAGGCATTGACTATGAAGAAACATTTGCTCCAGTCGCGAGACTTGAAGCAATAAGGATTCTTCTAGCCTTTGCATCCATGAAGGGCTTCAGGCTATATCAAATGGATGTAAAGAGTGCATTTCTTAATGGTTATATTAAAGAAGAGGTATATGTAGAACAACCTCCTGGCTTTGAGGATCATAAGCACCCCAAACATGTGTATAGATTAAAGAAAGCTTTATATGGCCTAAAACAAGCTCCTAGAGCTTGGTATGAGAGACTTAGCAGCTTTCTGCTAGGCAAAGGTTTCTCAAGAGGCAAACTTGATAATACACTGTTTATCCTTCACAAAGATAGAGACATGCTAATTGTTCAAATTTATGTTGATGATATTATCTTTGGAGCAACTAACGAAAAGCTTTGTGAGGATTTTTCTAAGACCATGCAGGGTGAGTTTGAAATGTCAATGATGGGAGAACTAACGTTCTTCCTAGGCCTGCAAATTAAGCAGAAGAAGAATGGAATATTCATCTCCCAAGCCAAATACTGCAGAGAACTACTCAAAAAGTTTGGGATGGATGAATGCAAGGAGTATGATACTCCCATGAGCACCACTGCCGCACTTGATGCTGACGCAAAGGGTAAATCTGTCAGCCTGCCCATGTACAGGGGAATGATAGGTTCCCTCCTATACTTAACAGCCAGCAGACCTGACATTCAATTTAGTGTAGGCATGTGTGCTAGATTTCAAGCCAACCCCAAGGAGTCACATCTAACATGTGTTAAACGTATCTTAAGATACCTTGAGGGGACACAAGAACTTGGTCTTTGGTATCCCAGAGGTAACCAAGAGTTTTTGTGGGCTTATTCTGACTCTGATCATGCAGGTTATAAAACTGATAGGAAAAGCACCAGTGGACAATGCGCCTTCCTTGGTGGTTGTTTGGTGTCTTGGGCAAGCAAAAAGCAGACCTGCGTGTCCTTGTCATCCACTGAGGCAGAATACATTGCAGCAGCCAGTTGTTGTGCCCAAGTGTTGTGGCTGAAGAACCAGTTGAGAGATCTTGGCTTGGAATTCCCTGAGGCACCCATCCTCTGTGACAACACAAGCACAATCAGCCTAGCCAAGAATCCGGTTCAGCACACTAGGACAAAGCACATTGATGTCAGACATCATTTCATCAGAGACCATGTTCAAAAGAAAGATGTCAAAGTACAGTTTGTCCCCACACAACAACAGCTTGCTGATATCTTCACCAAGCCTCTGGGGGTTGACCAATTTACTTTTATTAGAGGTGATTTGGGAATGGTAAACCCAAATGAAGTGTAAATTCCATGTACTTAATTGTTTTTCAAAATACTTCAAACAATACTAACTTAGGCATCGGAGTGCCAATATATGTCCTTGCAGGTATTCAATGTTGAATCTTAAGTAAGTACAACCGGAAGCAAAACCACTTCCGAATGATTACACACTGACGCTGGATGATCAAACCAAGAGAGCGCCAGCACAAGTCCAAGAAGACACGTCACTTCAGAAAACGCTTCAACTTCCAAATGAGACGTTTCGACTTCTCTGACAATATGAAGCGACACGTGTCATCAGGTATATCGATCCAACTTAAGGCGTTTACGCTACCCAATGTGTGATAATGTGAAGGAGCATGACCTTTTTGCCCTTAGTGACTTTACCTATAAAAGGGACATCTCATTTCACACATTCTTCATTTTCATCTATGTTCTTCATATAAACATTTCATCAACCCCACAAAAAAAATGGCCGAACCCTCAAACCCAGTTTCGAGGAAACCCTCCTCATCTAAGAAACACAAGTCCAAATCTGGGAAATCAAGCCATCAACATTCTGGAAAATCTGGGCATCGTGAAAGACATCAAGAACATCATGAAGTTTCTCGGCAAATTGCCCTAGGGCAGGATGAAAATATTCAAGGTCAGTCTGAAACTTCTGGAAGAATGGCAGAACTGTTAGTGGGTTCTAAGAAGAGGAAGTCAATCCCTAAGGAGGAGGCTGCGGCGATCAAATATGGAAAACACTCTTTGATGATGCCAAAAGGGGGAGAAATGCATTGACCACTAGCCTTGCTACCCTGGGAGTTCCTTGATGAAGAAGAGCTTCAGCGAGAGGGAGAGAAAGAAGAAACAAAGAAACAACCCCCAGCCCAAATTTCTTTTTACTTAGAAATGTTCATCTTTTCATGCATGTTCTCATATCTGCCTACTATATGCTCGCTGCTTGTAAATGTTATCTAATTATATGCTCTGACCTGTAACCTATGCTTATCAATAATATTTGTCTAAGTTACTTATTCTGAACTATTGCTTTTATTCTTCAGCTAATCCTTTCATATGAACTTAATCGATAAAGCTAAGTTTGTCATCATCAAAAAGGGGGAGAATGTTAGAATCTTAAGTTTTGATGAAGACTAAAATATAAAGGATTAGACCAAGTGCCTAGGAAGCAATAGTATACTTAGGATCCCAAGTAAGAGTGCTTCCGGATGAAGATTTACTTCCGGATAGATTAGGACTTGCGCATGCGGATGAATGTTTTCATCCCCCAGCATCAGCAAGTAGAATCACTGGGAAATAACTTAGTCCATGAGAATTAGGTACACAAAACCTTAAGACTAAGCTATGTTTCAATCGGAAGTGAAGTTGCTTCCTGTTAGACTTAGACTGGCGCAGAGAGATAGAATAGATATTACTCCAAGCGACAGTGAGTCTACTTCCCCAAGTGAAAGCGCTTCCTGTTAGAATTAGACTGGCGCAGAGCGACAGAATAGATATTACCCCAAGCGTCAGTAAGTCTACTTCCCCAAGTGAAAGCGCTTCCTGTTAGACTCAGACTGGCGCAGAGCAATAGAATAGTTATTACCCCAAGCGTCAGTAAGTCTACTTCGCCAAGTGAAAGCACTTCCTATTAGATTTAGACTGGCGCAGGTTGATAGACTAGATATAACCCCGAGCGTCAGCAGAAATGCAACATCAAGTGAAGTTGCTTCCTATTAGATCTTGACTGGCGCAGACTGATAGAATAGATTTCACCCTAAGCGTCAGTGAGTTCACTACGTCAAGTAAAAGTGCTTCCGATAGCTTAGTGACTAGCGCTGAGTGTTGGGATGAAATACACTAAGTGAGAGTGAGTTATAGTGAACCAAGATCCTTCATCTAGTAGTTTTACTTCCGGATGTAAAAATGCTTCCAGATACATCATAGACCAAATCAGAACACAGTCTAAGTAAACTACTCCCCATAGCAAATAAACTTCCCACAGCATGTACAATTCTTATATATTGCTATGTTGGACTAACCAGTATGTGCAGAACATGGTCACGCTTCCGGATGCAAATGAGCTTCCGGATGGAAAGACTCTTAACATTGGGACTCAGAGCTTAACACTTGCAGAGCAAGATTACCACTTGCGGATGAAAGATGATCATCCGTCAGCAAGAGTGCAAGAGTAAACACATACTCAGAAGTCAGAATGCTTTTGTCAGAGCAGAGGTGTCAGGACTACTTTTCAGAGATAAAGCAAGTCAACCCTGCTATGCATTAATGGAGCATTTATTGGGCAAACGGTAACTTGGGATAAACGGCCAAATTCAAACGGGACTCCCACCTACCAAGAGTTCAAATGCTTGAAGACTATATAAAGGGAGCTCAACTTCATTTATTACAAGAATAATTATCCTTGAATACTCTAGAGAGAAGTTAGAGCGAGGAACACAAGAAATCTTCAAAGCATTCAAGGCTGCCCAGAAATAGAAAAGAGCATTTAACACTTTGAGTGATTCTTCACGTACTTATTCTGTACTCATTGTAGTTAAGTCTCTTCTTGTTAAAAGAGCATTTATTGAACTTAAGTGTGTAACATCATTTGTTCTGTAAGAGAACTTAGTCAGAAAAGCCTTCAAGTGTAAACTTCAAACCCTTGCTTGGTGTGAGGGGGAGACAGTTAGATAGGTTACAAGTGAGCCAGTGTAAAACTTGTTGTAAGGTTGCAAGTGAGCCCGTAAAACTTGCGGTTGTAAGGTTTCAGGTGAACCCGATTTAAAACCTGAGTTATAGTGGAACTCTCAGCCTGGGTGGTTGAGGACTGGACGTAGGTCAGGTAGACCGAACCAGTATAAATCCTGTGTTGTTTATTTCGAGTATTTATTTTGAAGCACAATTCACCCCCCCCCTCTTGTGCATCCATTACGTTCAAAACCTCCCCAAAATCTCACTTGAATCGGCCATAGTGAGAAGAAAATAAGGAAAAAAACTCACCTAAGGTTAACCCAATCTCCTTGTGTGTTCCTGAAGTCCCTAGCCACTGCAAGTTGCTTCCAATTTCAGGAAGAAGAAGAGAAAAATGATAAAGAGAGAGAAAGAAGGTGATATATGGGTTTCCATCTCCAAACCCTAAACACAACTTCAATCTTCTCAAAGAATCATTTTAATCAAAGCATAAGAGATGAAAATCGAGGAGGGAGGCTTACCTCGGCTTAACTATTGCTGGCCACACAAATTTCGCAGAGAAGAAAGAAGAGGTAGAGAGAAAGATGTGAGGAGGGAATAAAGGTAGTGAAGATGAGAGTGAAGATGATGGTAGTGAAGGAATAGAAAGAAAAAGTGATATGGGTGAGAGAATGATTTAGAGCGATGGTGATGGTGATGAAGAAAGTGAAAATGGAGAATGAAAAGAGAGGAGATGAGAATACGCAGTGATGATGATGTAGATGATATAAATGAATAAAGATGTGGTTGGGGAAATTTGAACAAATAAAATTGAAAAGGAAATAAGAGATGTTTTCTAAATGAATAGACGGGATTAAAAGGATGAAGTAGGTTGGATAAACATAAATTTGGAAAAGATATTTTGAGTCCTATTATGATTTTTCTAGATATGTTTTAGTTCCCAAATTTATTTCTAAAATTTCCTAAATACTAAATAATACCCCAAGATTCCAAATATTGCCTTATTTATTCTCATAGAAATTTGGGTGTTACAATCGACATGTGGAAAGGTTTGATTTATTCCAAGCAATACATTTATCCACTTACTACTGTTCCTTCCTGGCACTGGTGTTGCTGCAATTTCTACTCCGCATGGCAGGCTTTGAGTGTGTTTCACATTGCCGCCAGAAGTTTCAGGATTTCCATCTCCTTTGTCAAATTGAGACACATCCATATCAAACATTAATCCTGGAAGCAGTGTTATGAAACCTGAGCCGAGCCAAATGGTCCGACTGTCCGGACCGTCGATCGGAACATCAGGCGACTCGATTCAAGTATGGGAGCCGTTTGGGAGGTTGAGCCAAAAGCCGCCATCAAACCGGGAGCCGGAACAAGTATTGGAAAACAAGTTAGTTGATGAAATCCATCCATTTACTTTGACAGAGAACAAGGAAGAAGAGATAGGAGGAAGGAAGAAACTAACAATAAACTTCTGGGACTTACTATTCTGATTTTTCTCTTAATAGCCCTCCATGTACCTGAAAAAGTGGCGATGGAATAGAAGAAAAAAAACTTGAACCTTTTTACCTCTGAACAAGCCAGAGAAGCCATGGCCAGAGACACACACAGAAGAGAGAAGAGAGAAGGGGAAAACTAAGAGAAAACACACAATATAAAAGTATAAAAGCAATCTTCGTTGTCATATCATTTACTGTCACTTTTGACTTCTTTTCATTTTACATTCCAAAGCCACACACATACACATTTACCAACATCTTTTAATCATTTTTCAAATGACATATTTTAAACTCTATGGTGATTATATAATAGGAGTACTTATGCAACTTTATTCAATTTTTCATTTTTTTCATTTATTATAAAAATATATATTACTTTCAATTTCATATATATTATTATGGACCAGACTTAGGTCCAGTGCAATAGGTCCAGTTTGTCCAATTCACCAATAAAATTATGCCACATCACCCACTTTCTCTTTCTTCTCCAAATCACCATCCTTCTCTTTCATCCCTCTCTCTCTCTTCATTTCATTTCAGATCTACAAATCTGTTTCCCCCATCTTCAACAAGAATCCATGGCAGCAGCATAGCGGTCATCACCCCACAAATCACACATCTAGATCCGAACTCACTGTCATCGTCTTCTCCGCCGCTCACTCTGACCTCACTTTCATGTCGGCGTTCGTTTTCTCCCCCACCGCAGAGCTCGGCGTTCGTCTTCTCCGCCAGGCACTCCAGCCTCTCTTCCATGCTCGGCGTTCGTCTTCTCCGCCACTCACCCATCATGCGGGCAGCCGTGGAGAGCTCGGGGGAGGTAGGTGGTGTGGGTGCGGTGGAAAACGGCGGGAGAGGGTGGCGGTTGAGAGGAGAGGGAGAGTTGAGGGAGGCTGGAGAGAGAAGATAGAGAAGGAGTATGGGAGAGAGAAAAACTTAATGATTTGGCAGATTTTATTGGTGAGCTGGACAAACTGGACCTATTGCACTGAATCTAAGTTTTTTCCATTATTATTTCTTTTACTAAAACATATTATTTACCCCGCTTTTTCCATAATCAAATACAAAAAATTGATTTATTTCCTAAGTTTCTAATGACTATATATTTTCTTGGTTAATGATCTCTTATTAAAAGTTGGGTTAAATCAACTTTTGGTCCTGAACTTTCAAACACATGGTATTGGTCCCTGAACTTTGATCATTTTAGAAAGATTAGTCCCTGAAGCCTTAAACTTTGTTAAATCCTCCTATGTGGCATTAACTGTATTAAATTGGATGATTTGACAGGCTTATTATGCTGATGTGGCAAATATATTTTATAATATTAAGGCTAAAGTATATTTTTGGTCCCTTATGTTTGCATCAAGTTTCAGTTTAGTCCTTTATGTTTGGAAAGTACACTTTTAGTCCTTTTTTGTTAACACCGTTAGTTTAACTTAACGGAAAATGCTAACTTAAAAATTTTAAATGATTATTAAATATTGAAAAAATGTTCATATTAAAATATTTGAATGTAAATATTCTTATATTTTCAAAATTTATCATTTTTGGTCCAATTTCATTATAAAATAATCATTTAAAATTGTTAAGTTAACATATTCCGTTAAGTTAAACTAACGATGTTAACAAAAAAGGACTAAAAGTGTACTTTCCAAACATAAAGTACTAAACTGAAACTTGATGCAAACATAAGGGATCAAAAGTATACTTTAGCCTAATATTAATTATTTTAAAGAAGAAATTAAATCTGATTTAAAAACACACATACAAAAAACCTAAGATTTGGGGGGAAGAAGATCGGGATTGGTGCCAACAGTAGAGACGGCGAGATATTTCTTGGAAGACTCAAGGCGAACATCATGAAAAGAAGTGGGAGTCCATGAGAGTTGGTGATAAGCATTGTAAACAAGAGCCTCCGCAAATCCCAACGAAAGAACTCATTCAAATGCCTCCCTCACACTCCTTGAACCCAAACTATAAATCCTTGTGGCAAACACCTACGCCTTCTCCTCCCTCGCTATCTCGTCATCAAATCTCGACAATCTACCTGCAAACTTCACAAATTAATAATCTAACAATTGGTAGCTTAATGCTTTGTACAAACAATTCATGAATGAAAATAGCATTTTTCACTCAAAAAAATCTCTAACAGAACTAAAACTCATAGTCCTAGGTATCGAGCAAGTATGGCGCCTGTACCGATCTTCTTGCTCCCAAATCTTTCTTAGGTTGTTTTGTTAGCTGTTTTGAAATCAGATTTGATTTCTTTAAAATAATAATTAATATTATAAAATATATTTGTCACATCACCATCCTAATAAGTCTTCAAAATCATCCAATTTAACATATTCAATGCCACATAGGAGGATTTAACAAAGTTTAAGGCTTCAGAGACTAATCCTTCTAACCTGATCAAAGTTCAGGGACCAATACCATGTGTTTAAAAGTTCAGGAACCAAAACCAAAATAGGGTGAAAGTTCACGGACCAAAAGTTGGTTTAACCCTTAAAAATGAAGAGATTAAACTATCACAATTTTCTTTTACGTTTATATATTTAAAAACAATATAATTTTTCTTTAATTATTATGTCACCGATTCGGCCATCGGTCTGAGCGATTCGACTCTGCGAACTGTGGCCCGAACCCCTCTCCGGTTTGCCTTCTGGTCCGGCTTTTACAACATTTCCTGGAAGTGCCAACACATCTCGTCATGGATAAGCTTCAACTTGGCAAGCAAGAAGAAGATGATGATGCCTTCGTTGTCTCGGCAAAGCAAGAAGAAAAGGAGAAGAAGAGTACGTTTTAATTAAACAAAGTTTCAGCTTTTGAGACATATAATTAAACAAAGGGAATTTGGTCAACATTTCATTTTGGACAAATAGTGGATTGACCCTTATTTGTTTAAGTTGGAATTGGAGACCCCATTTTGTCCAAATGAAATTCAAGTGACATTTTTTTGTCATTTTCCCAAAAAAACAACTATATGATGAATAATAAATATTTTTTTCATAAATATAAACATGAAATAGTTGTATATAGATTATTAATTAATTAATTGTTGGCCAAAAAAAGTTAATTAATCCATTGTTGGGACCCACAGCAATGATTATTATTGTTTTGGTACAGACAGCAATGATTAGTTAATGACTTAATTCAACTCCCAGAGTGCCTGATCCCAAAAAAAAAGCCCCCGCTCTTGCAACGCCTTTTCCGCTCAACTCAAATTCCACTGTCTGACCAAAATACCCTCTCACTTTTCTCACAGTAGCACTCTGATACTCTCACTCTTTCAAAACCGAACTGCCCCTTTTCTTTTTCCCCCTCACTTGCTTACCAAACACAATATTATTAATACAAATTTGGGGGTTTCGACTTACGACTTACGACTTACGAGTTTAGAAAATGTGTGGCCATTCAAATTGCGTTTGAAATTTGAACTTTGTTGCCTAAACTGGATATCTCTCTTCAATGGTATCTCATTAACTCCTTGATTTCGGTTTTCATTTTCCTGATTCTCATTTATGCAACGGCCACTTTAATTTCGAATTGAATTGTGCTTTCTTGGTGCCTTCATTCTTGTTTTCTTGGTTCCTTTTTGAATTTGCTGCTTCTCTTGATTTCTTAACCTTCACTTGTGAGTGATACAATTCTATCTATCTCTCTCACTGTCTCTAATCAAATTGAGCTTAGAATTGCTTCTTTGTTTATCCAAGTTTCAATCTTTGTTATGCTAAATGCCATGAAGTGGTTCTTTTTGTCAGTTTTGTCATAGGGTTTCTCCAAAAATTGCCTTTTTCCTTCAAATTAAGCATGTGCATTTGAATTTGGAATTAATTATAACATGTTCATCGTTTTAGAAGGAGGTTTTCAGGTTTTTTTGCTTATGAATATATTTTATCTCACATGTTTCTCACTACTTTTGGTTACATTATGTAAATACCTCTCTTTTATATAGGCATGTGTTTTGCCTGGAAATCTGATATTAAGCATACTGTTTGTCGTCATTGAATAGTATGGCTAGTTAACTTTTGTATCATATAGATATGGATGAAGTTAATAGACACTCGCATATATTACCTTTCCTGCTTTTCTCAATATGTGGATTTACATTTTTTTGCACTATCTGATTTTGTTTCTTTTACTGCCGTGACAGTTCATTTTTGTTTCACCAATCATTGGAAGGTTAAGATAAAGGTACAGAATTCTTACATAAACTGTTCTGATTTGTAGATATTTCTGTACCCTATGCTGTCCAATATTTAATATCTTTCAAATAAATAATGTGCATTTCATATAAACAGGTTCATCTATGTTAACCTTTTTGCCCTTGGTTCAAGAAAAATAGAGGATATTAGTCAACCTGCCTGATTGAATCCATTGAATTCGGTTTATATTTTTCTTGGTTTTGAAGTATGGAGTAAAAGTATGCTATTTCTACATAATAGCTTTGGATTTCTTCAAATTCAGGAAGCTTTGAAGAATGTGAGAAACTTACAGATTCGTAGAGACATTGCTATATAAAGGACATGCAACTCTTTACCAACATCTATTAAATTTTTTGTGCAACATGATACTCCTTTGAAGTCTAGCAAAATAAAGGATTGGACTGTTGTGCTAATTAGTTGCAAACTTTGGGCTTATCATTTGAACTTTCAACTTCTGGCATGGATTTCATTGAACCAATCACTCTCTTTCATTAATATTGTATCATATTAATTCTACATCAACTATGTGTAGCAGTAGTGATAGAAAATAATGGTAAATCATGAGCTCAGTAAACACACAACAATAATGCATTAGGGAAATTGGAGGTTAAATTTCAACTCTAGTACAAGTACAAATCTAGTTGGGAGGTCTACCCTTTGCGCTTTGTCCTCAGAATCCCAGAGGACATTAGACTCTGCTGCCATTTAGCATGCTCCTTGTACCTCAAAAAATAAGATTTGAAAAATAGAGCTTATTTTATTTAGCTATAAGTTATTGAAGTATTTTACTTAGCTATAAATTATAAAACTAAATTTTCTCTGTGGCATCCTTTTTCTTCTCTGTTATGTTCTTCATCTACTGAAATAATTCTTCTTATAACCACAATGTTTTTTACTCCGCCTATGTTTATAGTGTGTCCCAAGCCTGAGTAAAGGAAGAAGGTTGTGTTACGCCACATTAGCCAATGTAAAACCTTGTCGAATCTCATGATTATGGATCAACCACAATGACAGCGTATGGTCCATGTTACCGACCCTACTTAGTGGGATTAGGCTCTATTGTTGTCGTATTACTGCAGTGTTTTTCCCATACATATAAATTCTGTATTGATATTGGATTTTTGTGTTTTCCCCTTTTTTCTAGTTCAGCTATTGGCACGTTGGTTCTTTAAATCCCTGGAAAGCAGATTATGTTCATGAGATTGTATTGGAATTACAGAGGATCTTTAACACATGAAGAAGCTATTTTTCCTCAAATCTTCAGCGTCTGGCAGTGAGAACAGTAATTCAGTTCCCCCAAGGCCAAAAAATAAGCAAATATGCAGGGAGAACTCATCAGAAAGCCGAATATTTGGTCAGGTGCATGACAGAACTGATAGCATCCAGAATCCAAAGGGCCTGTTCTCCGAATCCCAGAATCATCTATCAAATAGCCAGAGTTCTGGTAGTCGACCAATTCTTCAAAGGAGCAGGTCTTTGTCAACAACAGTTTACAATGTTAAAGATCATAATAGGTCTCCTAGTTTCACTTCAGGTGATCTTTATCACCAATATGAGAATTCACCACAGTAAGTATTATATTACCTTATATTAAAGCAGACACACATATCCAGTGGATTTTTATTTTAGAATTTTTTTCTAATTTTTGCAGAGATTTCTTAATTTCTTCCAGTTATCAGACTCTTACTCCAGAGAAGCAAAGACAGTCTTCTGTCCAAAAATCACATGGAATCGAGAAACACGGTTCAGCTAGCTCTGCAGGGTTTCATAATGGTTCATCCGGGAACTCATCCTCATCATCTAGCAATATTTCAAGTAAGATTGTTGACCGTTTCATTGATGGAGAGCAGCATTCCGAAAAAAGTAGGTCACGGAAAAATTCACAGAAAAGTTATGAAAATGTGCATTATGGTGTGAAGCTTCCTCCAAAAATTCATTACACTGAACCTAATTCACCAACTAATGGTGGTGTTAGACATAAACCAAGAGCTCATTCATTTAGAGAAGCTAAAAATACTGATGTTCACTTCTCATCCAAAGACTGGAAAGAAAATGGGTTAGGACATGAATCTGCTCAAAGCCTAGCGAAAAATGTCATTGAAAGGCTTTCTCAGCTTAAATCTTTCTCCAAAATCGGTCCAAATGATGTTGGTCTTGATAATCCAATTACAGTTGAAGATATATGTGCTAGATCTGTAACTGAATGCTGTGAATCAGATCCAGATGAGGCTCTGTCAAAAGTTTTTTCTTTTGATAAACTTCACAGAATGGAAGATGGTTATCATAGCACTGATGATCAAAGATATCAGAAACATGATGTTTCCACAGCCGCCAGCTGTGACGGCTTAAGCTCTGTTGTTCCTGAAGAGGATGTTGGTGCAGAGCTTCAAAGACGATTAAAGGAAGTCAGAGAGAGAGTCACTCTTTTTTCAGAGGAATTTGAAAGTGAAAGCTTTCTTCTTGATGGTGGTTTTGATGTGTCTGTGCTGCTTCAGAAAATAAGAAACTTAGAAGAGGAGAGGTTAAGTTTGGCAGTTGAAGTTTCATGCCTTCTTCAGTCTCGCATTGCTGAAAGAACTTCTGGTAAGGAAGAACTTAGATGCTTAAAGGAGGAATCAGAGTTACAGGCTCGGCGACTAGAAAAGGAAAAACGTGAGATACAGTCGGGATTGGAGAGGGAATTGGACAGGAGGTCAAGAGACTGGTCAGTTAAGCTTGAGAAGTGTCAAGTGGAAGAGAAAAGGCTTCGTGAACGTGTTAGAGAGCTTGCTGAGCATAATGTATCACTTCAAAGGGAAGTCTCATCCTTTAGTGACAAAGAAACAGAAACTAAAAAGCTAATAACTTGTTCTGACCATCAGCTCAAGGGAATGACTGAAAGGATGGAAAATATGAAGGAGCGGAATTTGTATTTTCAACAAAATGTCTTAGAATTGCAAGAGAAGTGTAAGGTGCTGGAAGAAAACAGGGATATTTACCGAAGAAATTATGAAGAGAAGGAGAAGGAATGTAAAGAGTTACACAAGTCCATCTCAAGATTACTAAGGACATGCAATGAGCAAGAGAAGACAATCACAGGTTTACAAGATGCATTTAGTGATGACTCAAAGAATCAACCTATGGAGAGGATGGAGAAGCTTGTTTCAAAAATGCAAATGGAGCAAATGAGATTGGCAGGGGTAGAACTGGTCTTGAGAAGGGAGTCAGAATCTTACAGGATCGAAGCAGATTCTCTTCGCCATGAAAATATTACTCTACTAAATCGCTTCAAAGGAGATAGCAAAGAAATTGTTGCTGCTACTTGTAAGCTAGATAAAGAACTGTTGGCCCGTGTCTGTTTTCTGGAAAATCAAGGCCTGACAATGCTGAATGAAAGCTCTCACCTGTGCTTAAAGTTGATTGATTTCATCAAAGGGACAGGAACTCAGCTTCTTCAAGATTCACGGCTGGAAATGGAATTCATAAAAAGTGGTCTAGATGGTCATTTTATTGTTGAATCTGAAAGTAAAATGCAGAGTCTTAAAAGTGGAATTGAGGGCTTAACTAGGAGTTTGCAGATGATTTCAGCTTTGGTTGATGAAAAGTCAAAAACATTGACAACTAAGCTTCAGTCAGAGTTTATTGATCCTGATAAACAAGCTAAACTGAATGATCATTTACCTGAGGCAAGTGACTGCTGCTGGACTTGTATAATCTATTGTCCTATGAAATATGTGGATTTTCAATTGTTGATTTCTTGTGTTTAAGCTTTCATTAATAGCATTAGAAGCTGTTTCTTTTTTTTTTTTTGGGTATGTTCTTATTATTTAAAGCATTTAGTTAACTTGTTTGGAATTGTTGTAGGATGTGCTAAGAACTGAACTTAAAGCAGAATGCTTGCTAACAAGTCTGTTGAGAGAAAAGCTGTACTCGAAGGAGCTCCAAGTTGAGCAGCTGCGAGCTGAAATCGCTACAGCAGTAAGAGGAAATGACATACTTAAATCTGAGGTGCAAAATGCACTTGCGAACCATTCGTGTGTCAGCCATAAGTTGAAGGACCTTGAACTTCAGGTTAGTCTCCGCTTTCAAGTTTTAATCAATTTTAATGTAGGTAAGCAGGACATTTTCCATGAAAAATTGTTTCTGAGTTGAGAAGTATTTATCATGTTCTTATGTAACAGATGTTGAAGAAAGATGAGAGCATAAATCGCCTTCAAAGTGATCTGAAAGAATCTATGCAAGAATTAGCAATCGTAAAGGGAATGTTGCCCCAAGTAACTGAGGAGAGAGATCGCATGTGGGAACAAGTGAAGCAACATGCAGAGCAAAACATGCTATTGGATAAAGAGATTACTGACTTGAAGAGGAAGATAGAGGCCCTTGATGAAGACATACTTGTAAAGGAAGGTCAAATAACAATATTGAAAGACTCCCTTGGTAAAAAGCCCTTTGATCTCCTTGGGAGTAGTCCTGATTCTATGAACGAATTCTTACTTAAATGATTCAGCTAATGTGAAATTGTGTTTGGCCCAAAAAAAAATGTCAAAGCATGAAAGCATATCGCTTTTTCATAGGTGAATTTACAAACATGTTATAGTTCTCTATGTCAGCAAGGTTTTGAGGTTCCTTTTCTTGATTCTATTCATAATATTTGCCTGTTCTTATTTTGTATAAGCTTTGTTTTTTATGCATGCCTCTACAACTCCCTTTGATTGAATTTTATTACTTCCTTCGGTCATAAATATAGGATCTATTTTGAGACTCAATTTTGATTCTAAATATAAAACCTAATTATAATTTTTGTCACTATTTTCCTAAATTACCTTTCTTCTTTACAATTCCTTGATACTATTTTCAATATGAGCCGTTTCCATCACATCAAAGGCTTCATCATTCCCCCCTTGAGAATTCTCCTGCTTCTTACTCCATGATTCCCACAGATGCATTTGAATTTGTAGTTAAGTGAAATTCAAATCTCCCCATGTCCTACCTTAAGTTTAAATTCAAATTGCAATCTGAGTAATATTTTCCACCCAAACAACTATCTTCTTTTTTAAAATGAAAGAGAAGAGTGAATTGAAAGGAAGAGAGAGTAAGGTTAAGGGGTGTTCGGTTGAGGAAAAGAGAATGAGACGTGTGTTGATGATGATAAGGGCAATAGAGTTTAATTAAATTACCACTCTACCCCTATCCATTTTAAATTTCTTTCAGTTTAGTCCCTGTTATCCATATCATTGGGTTAAAGAGCAAAAATATCACGACTAAAGTGCAAAAATATCCATGTAAAATTTCCTTCCAACATAGTTTTCTTTGAGTCTAAAAATATTTACCTTAAAATTACGAAATTAAATTTTATACTATATTTTCTTAATTTTTTTTTAAAAACTATAAGTTTTAAGATTTCTAAAATTACATTTATTCTCAAAATTTATTTATAATTATTTTTAATTTATTATTAACACCTAAATCCTGAATAAATTAATTATTGACCTCAATCAAATTTTTTTGAAGGGCCTACTTAACTCAACGGTAAACTCGCTTGCCTTGTGGGTATGAGGTCGTGAGTTCAAATCAACCACTGTGCAAAAAGCAGAGGTTAGACTGCCTAATATATTCTCTTCCCCAGCACCCTCACCAAGTGGGGACTAGAACTGAGTCAACCCTAATCTAATTTTTGGGTGTTACAATATCACTCTCAATGGATCTCACCCTAATCTAAAGGTCTTGATTCCCATAGACATGAATCCTTGAAAACAACCTTTTCCGAATGCAACGAAGACAATTTCTTATTGTCCTTTCTTTTACAATGACAATTAATAAAAGTCAAAGCCAACCCTGAAACATGTTGGTGTTTATCTCTCCAAACCTGTCTTCACATGGTCAACTTTATGTTTCTTCATCACGAGTTATAACTGCACATGACTTAAAAAGTCTCTTCCCTCCTACTACTTGTGATACACATAACAAACACTAAATATTGTTTATAAAGAAATATTAACACATGTTCAACGTTAATTTACCTTTATTAATAAACACGTGTTTTCAGTATATAATTAAATAAGAAATACAAAAATAACAAAAAATTAGGGAAAATGACAAATAAATACCTTCGAATATCCAAAAGGACAAGTAAGGAACTCAAATTTCCAAAGTGACAAGTAAGGAACTCCGAATTCCAAAAGGACAATTAAGAAACTAGGCAATTGTTAATTGCGATGTTTGAAATGTTAATAACTATGTTCCAATTGTTAATAACCATGTTCCAATAGTTAATTTTTATTGAAGTTCCTTACTTGTCCTTTTGGACATTTGGAGGTATTTATTTGTCATTTTCCCAAGAAATTAACTTAAATATATTTTGAACACAAATAATTGATGTTAAACTTATCAGGATTTATACTTTATCAACCTCGATAAAGAAATTCCTATACAAACTCACTGAATAAAGTCAAATAAAATTATGGAAATGAGTTTTAAGATAAGTTAACATGTTTATCTATAAGGTAGAAACGTAAAAACAATCAATTTAGCATATGCACTCATAAGTTTCCACCGAATTTATAACCACTAAAAATATCTTATTGACTCGTGATACATTTTGCTTAGGTGAAATCGTAAAAAACTGAAAAATCGGAGTGTCAATTCGCGGGTTTGACAGCAATGTCTATATATATATATATATATATATATATATATATATATATATATGTAACAATCTGCCTTACACTTGCCTAACACTGTTCCTCCCAAAAACATATATGTACCTTATCTTATACTACATGCATATTTCCTCTTTCTTTCTATATAGACATTAACTATAAACAATTAGCTTACCTACTAGATTAAATACAATATGTACCTCGAAAGTAAATGCTACTTAGGCGATATCCGGGGTTGTATGTAGCAGCTTGTTAAATATAAGAGGAAACATTGATTGGTTTCTAGGTGCAAGTTGAGACAAAGTGTCTCTTGGAGAGTTGGTGGGAAATGTACTAATGTTGTACTCTTACCCAATACACGTTGAAGAGAGAAAGAAAGAAAAAAGAGCAATGAATAACTCAAATTTGTTTCCATAAAAAAAAAGAATAATAATCCAATCCAAACCAATCCAAATTTCTCTTAAAAAAAAAGTAGTGCCATACTTTTTGGCTTTTGGATGTCCGTGTGAAGCTACATATCCGCACATGTAATCATAACGTGACGCTAATCTCGCCCCTCCCTCCCTCCCTCCTTCGCTTTCTCTGCATGTGCCCCACACACTCTCTTCACGCTAGTCTCCACAACTCTATTTACTCATTATTACTCACTAGTGTTAAGATCTTAGTACTATTATAATTATAATAGTATAATAAACTCATACGGATTGATTGCAGAAAATCAAGTAATGTTAAGATCTTATTATTAGTATTCTTCATCCCAATTTCTTCTCTCTTCACCGCCTAATCCGATCCAATCCAATGAAGGCTGCCAATGCTCTAAATCCTCTCCTCACTTTTGAGCACAAGAGGTCTTACTTTTCACACTACACACCTTTCTTTTGACTCTCAATTTCTTTATCTTTTTGTGCTCTCTCGCTTTTTCTTCGTAGATCCATCAACACTTAGCTTCATTGTATTATATTGCTATTTACCCCTTCCTTTTTTTCTTTACTTATTTAATTTGCAATTTCTGCCGACATAGTTATTTGAAGACCGATCTTGGTTGATTTGGTTTCTTTCTTTTTTGTGGGCGTCGAAAGTGTTTTTTTCCCTCTTTTCTTCATTTACTTGTTGAGGCAATGACGAAGAACATTATGGAAATGAGTGTGGCTTTAACTGTTAAGCTTAGTTGTGCTTTCATTATTTCTTCTGCAGCATTAATTAATTCTTGATATGGTGCTTGTAATTTTTTCTCTTGATAATCAATCTCTATTATTTTTAGTTTGTTTATGATTGATTCTTAGATGTTTATGCCTGATGATGATGTAAACAGGGACACCTATGGGTTCACTGTGCGACCTCAGCACCTGCAAAGATACCGTGAATATGCTAACATATACAAGGTTTCATCACATCATACTTTGAATTTATAATTTCAAGTCGTTATAAGATTTATTTTATTTTTAGGAAAGGATCACACAATGTCATGGGGATTTCAGTTTCTATTAAGTTGAAATGCTTAACGGAACGGCATAGTCAACCTCATGCAATTATTGATTATATGATAATGTGAATTGTTTTTCCTGGCTACTTTGGTATATATATTGTCGTTGGAGTGGAAGATTTTGTTGTGTAACACTTAGGAGCTGTACTTTCAGGAGGAGGAAGAAGAAAGATCAGATCGATGGAACTCCTTCCTAGATCGGCAAGCAGAATCTGTTCAAGTGGATGAAAATAAACTAATTGATGGGGAAATTGACAATGTCTTGGAGGATGAGGCTGGAGAGAAAGTGGCCTCAGGAAATAGTGTTCATGGATCTGAGTCAAGCTTTCAGATACTGGATTCTGATAATACAGTTGATAATGACTGTAAAAAAGAGGATTTACCAGCATCTGAGGCGGCGAAAATTCATAGAGTTGAACTATGGACTGAGATAAGACCATCACTTCAGGTTATTGAGGATATGATGAGCAAACGTGTTATGAAGGGGGTTGAAAGAAACAGGAAGGATGTATTCAGAGATGAACAAATGTTTGGAGCTGGGAAATCTCAATCTAATACTGATGAGGCAAAATCACAAAAAGGACCATGTGAGGAGGACTCTGATGATGAGTTTTATGATGTAGAGAGGTCAGACCCTAGTCAAGATGTGCCTTCAGTTGATAGCTTGAATGTCTCTGCCAATGGTATTGCTGGTGATGCTACACCACTAGAGTCTTTATGTCCCTGGAAGGAGGAGCTGGAAGTTCTTGTTCGTGGGGGAGTGCCAATGGCATTGAGGGGAGAGGTACTCATTATATAATTTGGTAAATATTTCTTGTGTTTATTCATTCCAAATGATTCATTCACTTGTTTGTTATGTTGCTCTAGCTTTGGCAAGCTTTTGTGGGTGTGAAAGCAAGACGGGTAGAGAAGTATTATCAGGGGCTGCTAACTCCTCAGAATGATTCTGTAAGTAAAATGGATCAACAAAGTATGCAGTCAACTGATAGAGATGGAGAAGCAAATGTAGATTCCATAAGTGCACCAGAAAAATGGAAAGGGCAGATTGAGAAGGTCTTTACCTATGATAACTCCCCTATGTTGTAGCGTGTTTGTGTGAGAGCACATGCTTTTTTATTTTTTGGAATCCAACTCTAATGTTCCTCTACTTACAGTCTTATTGTTGTTTGTGCAGGATCTGCCTCGAACATTCCCTGGCCATCCTGCTCTGGATGAGGATGGTAGAAATGCTTTGAGGCGATTGCTAACTGCCTATGCTAGACACAATCCTTCTGTTGGATATTGCCAGGTCTTTTTTGCAAGAAATAGTTACACGTATTTTATATGTTCCTGTTACTAGGTCATTTTTGCAAGAAATAGTTACACATATTCCATATATTCCCGTTACTTCTGAATAAGTTATTTGGTTATAGTGGATTCTGTGTCCTTAAAACATAACTGTCTGTAACCTAAAAATGATTTCTAAATGGAACTAGTAAATACATCATTGAGCATTCAGCTTACCTGAGTTAAAGAAACGTATGCACTCAGACTAGTTTTCAATTATACTGAGATGTCTGGATGTCATTTGTCAGCAATCAACAATAACTGAAATTTGTGCTGCTTTACACTAGTTGCTATCAAGGATTCTGAAGAGAAAATATTGTTGTAGTATTATTCAAGAATAAAGTATCACCTCTAAAGAGGAATATAGAGTCAAATACAGGGCCTATGTGCAATACAAGAAGCACACAGTCTCCTAAATACTCTCAACTGAATACATGCGTAACCCTCATCTCTGTTACTAACTCTATTTATACTCTCCTAATGGCCCTAATGACACTTAACAGACACTTAACAGCTGCTCCTATTCTGTCTTGTTAGCTCCGTCAATTCCTATAGCTTTGGGCATCCTTTTATAATAAGCAAGATGGCCAGGCCCATCAGAGTCTTAAGTTTGATTATGTGTTAAAGGCAAGTCAGGTAAGGTGATGTTAACATGGATATGATCATTTTGATAATTGAACCTCGGTCATGTTAATTTTCCCATCAATTTACTTTTAAACTATCAGTTTGAAAAAAGAATGTTAACTTAACCGTTCTTCAAAAAGAAATCCAGTTTGGGAAACTGGAAAATGGTTGTTGCTTTTCTTCAATACATTAATGGAGCAGTGGGGTAGTGGATGACATTGGAAATAGCTGGAGATATGATCATTTTGTATTTCACATTCATTTGCTTATCAATTATTTAAAAAATATGCATATATCTTTCTGTTTATATGACTTGTTGAGGTGAGAAAAAAACATTTTAGCCTTTTGAAATTCTGGAATCTTGTACCCATTGGCGTCGTATTTAAAACATATATCTGTTCAAACATAAAGACTGAAACTATCATAATAGTCCATCTTTGGTGTTTTCAACATTTTTTTTATCTTAATCAAGTCAGTGGGGTGGAAATACCCAGATAAAAAAAAATCATCTGATGAACCTTTGTGCTAAGGTAGTGCTATAAAAGGCACTAGTGCATTTGCACTTGGAAGTAGAGCAAGGTGTTTTAGAGCTCCTTGTCTCTGAATTTCAAGGTGCGATGCCTTCATGGATGTGCTCACTTTTAGTTATGAAGTGTACACCTTCATCTAAGGCATAAGGTAATGAGGTTGTCACTTCTATTTTCATTTGTTATTCTCTTAGCTAGCTAGGTTTTTCCATAAATAGTAAGTTGCCCAAAATGAGTTTTTGTGTTGATTTAATTTACAGAGTTTCAACTGATAAAGAGTGGAATGTGTTCCTTTTCTTTTGATAAATGTGGCAAATAATATGTTAACAACTGCTGAGAAAGTTATAGTTGGAATAGAAATCCATAATTAATGGGATACCAATAATCCCTTGATTATTATTTCCTTTTCTTGCCTTCTACGATTATGCCTAGAATCAGGGGATTATTTACTCATTGATATATGATGGTATAATTCATAATTATGGTTAATAGAATAGATGATTATGGAAAAAAAGGAGAATTATGCCTTATGCCAATTCTCAAATCTTTTATTTCTAAGGACCACAAATGATAAATATTATTTTGTTTGCTTGTAATTGTTTTTTGTTTGACTGGTAATTGGTGTTAAATATCTTTTTAGTCATAACTTTCCATCATATTTACGGTGAATACTATTTGTTTGATTTTTTACATTTGTGTCATGTAAGTGGTAAATTTGAGGATCTCCTCAATATTTAATTTGCGAAATTGGTCCTTCATTGTAACTCCTTTGAAATATTATGCTAGGCGCCATGCTTCTTTTGTGTCCGCAAATGTGTTCCCACAACTCAAAGATATACTATTTTATTTTAGTTATTCTTGATCTTGATTAGAGTATACATTTATTTTGTTCATTGAAAATAAATCTATATCACTTACTCTCTTCTGATTATGATATGTGCATGCTTTAGCAGCATCTAGTCTATTATTCTATTTTCCGTAATTTCCATGTCTACCCATAATTGTCCTAACTGTTTTAGTTCGTTTAACTTTTCCAATGTGTTTGATTTTATATGTATCAATGCGGAAATGAAATTGTATAAACTAAAATTATCAGATTAGAAATAACCATATACCTGAGAATGACTTGTTTTATACTCATAAATTCATGACAACTAACCTTCTAATCATGGTTCTTGGATTCATTTTCATTGTAGGCTATGAACTTTTTTGCTGGTCTATTATTGCTTATGATGCCAGAAGAAAATGCCTTTTGGTAGGTATAAAAATAAATTGTTTATTGTCTTTTAAGAATACCTAAAGTTTAACTAAGCTCTATATATAGTGGAGATAAATCATATTTCTAATCAATGCTGCCCTGTTTATATTATTTTGAATGATTTTTGTCAGGACCTTGTTGGGCATTTTGGATGATTATTTTGATGGTTACTACTCTGAGGAAATGTTAGAGTCTCAGGTGGTGTTTCCTATTTCATTCAATTCTATTTACTCATTTACAAATTCAATAACAACTAGAACTGCTGTTGGACAGTAATGTTTGTTTTCTCTTAATTAGGTGGACCAACTTGTTTTTGAGGAGTTGGTGCGGGAGAGGTTTCCCAAATTGGGTTTGTATACTATCAATCAGCTTATATCTCCAGTGTTTCTAGTTTCAAGTTTCTTTGTTGAATTCTTAAGTCAAATTTAATTCTTGTGCAGTCAATCATCTAGATTACCTGGGAGTGCAGGTAGCATGGGTCACTGGACCATGGTTCCTTTCCATATTCATGAACATGCTTCCTTGGGAAAGTGGTCAGGTTTTATGCTTTATCTTTTGAGTTGTGCACCATGTCATCTTGTTTTGTGATTTGTCTTGGGAATTCTCATACTTCATATCATTGTTCTTCTTTAGGTAGAGTTGTTTTCTGATTTATTAAAATGATTTTTGACTTCAGTTCTACGAGTCTGGGATGTGCTTCTTTTTGAAGGCAATCGTGTCATGCTATTTAGAACTGCACTTGCTTTAATGGAGCTATATGGTATTGGGAAGAGAATTTCATTTTATGCTTTGATGGCCTTTTATTTTTGATTCATATGCTGTTCTGTATTTTTTGAGAAAAAATTTTTAAAATATGTTTTCTTTTGTAATATTTAGTTTCACTCTTTTGATTTAAGGCCCAGCCTTGGTAACAACAAAAGATGCTGGAGATGCAATAACTTTGCTTCAATCATTAGCTGGTTCCACATTTGATAGTAGTCAGCTTGTATTGACTGCTTGCATGGGTTACCAAACTGTGAATGAAATCCGATTACAAGAACTTAGAAATAAACATCGCCCAGCTGTAATAGCTGCAGTTGAAGAAAGATCAAGAGGTCTTAAAGCTTGGAGAGATTCCCAGGGTCTGGCACCTAAGCTATTTGGTTTTAAAAATGATCCTAAATCAACAATAGAGACAGATATAGTGTTGCCACTGAGAAATGGTATTTTATCACTTTCAGAATCTGGTTCAACTAATGCGGATGAAATTATCATTAGCCTTACTGGAGATGGTGAAGTAGATAATGTTCCGGATCTCCAAGAACAGGTTGCTGCACCTTCCTGTTATATGACTGCTTTCATTTATTTAAATGGCAGTGAAATTAAATAAGCTAACATGATTAAAATTTGATTGAAATTAGAGCATCCCTATCAAATGATGTTGTGTTCTTTCTATGTAGGTAGCATGGTTGAAGAGTGAACTTTGTAGATTGCTAGAGGAAAAAAGATCAGCTGTTCTCAGGTAATTAAAATAGTGCTGATTTTTCTGTTATAGTGTTTTCCAATTTAGCTGGTTTTATGCGTGGTGATATGGTCAGTACACTTGTGTTTCTTAATCTGGCTTCTGTTTTGGTTTACAAGTTAACAAACACGTTTGTGTCTGGCCAACCCCTAAAGCATCTGCCTCCCGAATACGATCACCATCAGTGGGGTTTTACTAGTAAATGTAAACCCGTATCTATGTTCAAAGCATAAGAAGCTAAGAAATCTGTACACATAGTTCCGTCACTATAGACAAGTTTAATTGACTTCAAATGATAAAACATTCTTTTGCAGCAATCAAGCCTAGTGTCTTGTACATTAATTGTATGCTATTTAACAAGAATTGAAGTAGTCAAGCTATGTAAGGAAGTTCACGAATGAATAGAATATGTTGGTAATGTTAGCTTTCAACTTTTGTCCATCTTGAGGACATGTACAACATGACAACTAGTTTTTTTCTTAGTAGATGTGGTCGGCTACATGCATCGCATGATGACATTGTTCTTTATTAGCAATTAAATCTTTAGGTATATTATTCATCAACATATCAAACACTTCTTCATTCAATGTTAGTCTTGGTCTCCCACTTTTTTACTTTTAATCGGACTTTAGAGTGTTTTGTTTATCCTCCTTTCTAGTGCATCTAATGGCCTTCTTTGGACATGTTCAAATCATCTCTAATGATTTTCTTCCATTTTCTGTATATAATTATTTTTTGTACTCTGTCTAAACTTTTTGCAAATATTAAATGGACAACATTTTGAACATTTTCATCCAAGATTTTCTTTGATAGGTTGTTTTTCTAATGCAATAATAATTACAACATTGTTTCACAATTTAGGTAATATTTTGTTATGTAACTGTAATTAGGGTTACATTAGTTGGGTAGTGGGCTGTTTAGTGGGCCTAATTAGGTTATGGAGGATTCTGTTTTAGTAAGACATGTGTTTAAGGCTCTGTTTTAGGGAGTCACATTGTATAGCTAATGAGATTAAATTAGCATCCACTATATAAGGAACTGATTAGCTAACTGTAAAAAGTGATTTTGGTGATTAATAAGATTTTGCCTTGTGTCTCTTTCTCTCTTGCTTCTTCTTCTTCTTCGTCCTCCTCTTCTGCTTCTTTCTTATCAAGTCTTTCTAATTCTTCTCTTTCTCTATACCCATTCTAAATATTTCTACTTCTTGAAATCCTTTATCTCTTTGTTCTTCTCTCTTCTCCGTTCTTACTTTCTGATTCTCCTTCCCCATTAAATCTCTGTTTCTCTCTTCCTCCTGAATCTTTCTTCTATCTTTCTTCATTTTGTTAATTCTTTCAATACAGAATATTAATTCTGTATCATATTTATTGTTTTGAAGGGAAGTGACTGATATAATATTGTAATATTATTTGTTTGGGTTCTGGGTTATGTTGTATTGGGCCTAGGTAGTATAGTGAGATGGGCCTAAGTGTTAGTGAAATAATGGGATGGCTTAGTAAATATTTAATGGGATATGCAGTATTAGTAGCCACCTGATAGAGAAAGGGAATTAGGGCTAGGTGTAACCAGGTTTAGTAAATTAGGAAGGGTAATAAACGAATGAAAGAGATGGCTAAGTTTGGAATGGAAATAAAGAGATGACTGAGTAAATTATAGTTTGTGTTGGTAAGAAAAAAACAAATGAAAGAACAAAAATGCAGTCAATTATAGGGTTTAGATTCATAATGTGAAGGATGTTATTGGTTCTCGGTGTTGCCGCCATCAAACAGAGGAGGCTCCATTCGACTGACCCCAGAGAAAAAAGTGATAAATGACGACACGTGTGAGCTAAAGCCATATGCTTCGGTGTCGGCCATTGTCTGGTGGCTTGTGAGAGCGCACGGGACACCTTCGAAGACGCCTTCTTCTTCCGATGGCGGAACACTATTTCCAGTCACATTCTTGTCAGTCCTAGATCTGGGACGTGTTTCCTGATGGTCTCTAGTCTGGTTGCACTTTTTCTGTGGTCTGATGTTGATGTTCAAATGCTGTGCTTTCAAACTTGTGTATATCTCAAATATTTTCTCAGTTAGTGTTTCATAAATGATGGAGATGATAATCACAAGCCTTTTAGTCAATGCTGCCATGGAAGTCCTAAGATTGGTAACTTTGGGATGGAACACATCTTGATTGGAGATCTACCTTTGTTTGTTGCTTCCTTGTACGGGGGAATCTAGTCACTTGGAAGAGTCTAAAACAAAGGATTGTGTTCCAAGAGCAGTGCTAAAGATGAATTAAGGGCGTGGACTTAAGGCATAGTGGTAGAACTGTGACTCAAATGAGTCCTTTGTGAGATACAAGTGAAGTTGGGGTTGCCACTCTAGCTCTATTGCGACAACAAGGCTGCTATAATATGGTCTCGAATCTGATTCAGCATGAAAGATGAAAACATACAAGGCTAGACAAGCATTTCATCAGGGAAAAAGTTGAAGGGATCATATGTTTGACTTACCTTCCAACAAATCTTCAAGTTGTAGATGTGCTAACAATGGTGTTATTCAAACTTTCATTTAAGAGTTTTACAAGTGAGTTAGGCATTATCAAAATATATGATCCAACTTAAAAAGGATTGTGGAAATATCTTGTAAATAACTCTTCAATGGTAAGCCTTTCTCAAGTGTTATTAGTATTAACTAGTATTTATTAGGCTCTATTGTATTGTCTTCTTATTTAGCCCATAAGTAGGCATCTGTATCTCCTTATTTGAATAAGAAAAACAATTTTTCAGATAATTTCTCACTCAATTTGTCCACAAGTATATAAATTTCTTCATTAATGTCCTCAGAGTAGTTTATTTCATTATTTTTGATGATTGTGTTTAAACTTTATCATGATGTTGGAACGATTATGTACTCTGTATTGCATTAACACTTCTAATCCTTGTTCCAGGGCAGAGGAGCTTGAAACAGCATTGATGGAGATGGTCAAGCAGGATAATAGGCGGCAACTGAGTGCTAAGGTATAGTCTTGTGCCGAAAGCTAGTTCTATTTTTTTTCCTGGTGCCTTAGTTTTAATTTGTTCTGAGAGTTGTTGAACTTACTTCTTATGGTGATTCTCATCATTTTCAGGTTGAGCAGTTGGAGCAAGAGATCTCACTGCTTCAGCAGGCACTTGCTGATAAGCAAGAGCAGGAAACTGCTATGCTTCAGGTTTCAGTTTTGTTATATTTCTTATTTACTTTCTTGAAAAAATATATTCTTCTTTAGAGTAAAGAGATTTGTTGTTAATCTTATAGGTCTTGATGCGGGTAGAGCAAGAGCAGAAGGTCACTGAGGATGCTCGTAGGTTTGCAGAGCAAGATGCAGAAGCCCAGAGATATGCTGCCCAAGTGCTTCAGGTCCCTTTCAGCTCACGCATATTTATTTTTAATTTCTGTATTTGGTTAAGGTCTTTATTTCTCCAAGAAATGATGCTTGCAGTTTTGCACATTCCTATCAGATTTTGGATGGGTCATTTTACTATACTGTCTTAAGAAACAAAGTTTCATTTTTGGATATTCAGATTTGTTACTTTTAGGTGCCTCATGTCTTGTTTTATTCTATTTCTCGTTTTTGTAAACTCTTCTTGTCCCTATATCATCCATAACTTTCATTAACGCACCGATGTACTGCTAGTAGTTGTGTTGAATGCAAGGGTAAATTTTCTAATTGTAACCCCGGATTGCAATTTATAAATATATTGTCATGCTATCTATGTAGAGATCTCACTTAGTAGGATAATGTGTTTTTGTAAAAAAATTACAATTTACATGTATAATTGTTGGCAGGAAAAATATGAAGAAGCCACTGTTGCGCTTGCTGAAATGGAGAAAAGAGCAGTTATGGCGGAATCAATGCTTGAGGCTACCTTGCAGTATCAGTCTGGCCAAGTTAAACTGCAACCATCTCCACGGTGTGTCAAGTTCGCCTAATATCTCATTCTCCTTCTGTATTTCTATGCTTAACATGTCTTCTCTTTTCAAAATTAATAAATTTACTTTTCATCCTGGATATATTACTAAACATCTCTTTCCAACTGAATAAAATTGGGAATAGGTGCAGCCTGTAATATTGAAAAGATGATGTACAAAAGTTTCTGCTATATGTTTGATCATAAATGGATCCCCCCCCCCTAAATTTTCTTGGCGATAATTCTTTGTTGCTACACAGGTCTTTGCAGCCTGGCTCTCCAGCATCACGGAACAATCAAGAGCCAATGCCTGATGTGCCTCCTAGGAGAATAGGCTTGTTTGGCCTTGGATGGCGTGATCGAAACAAGGTTTGTCAATATAGTATGCTCAATGTTTTAGTTTGGTTTTCAACTTATTGGACTTCTAGGATTTATCGTGTACATGAGCTTAAATAGAATGAAAACAACAATAAAATACAAGATAATATTGATCCATGTTTATGAGACTTGACAAGGTTTTTTGTTGGATGACTGGGGCTTTACACAATCCTCTTCTTTTGTAATATGCTCTCTCCAGTCCAAAATATAAAATCTCTTTGATTTTTTTTTTATGAAAGTTAGTGAAGGAAATTGCCACGAAAAGTTAGTTTATGAGTAGGTTATTGGTTAGATTAACTCATGTAATTAGATTATAACTTAGTTTATGAGTAGAATAAATTAGTTTTATAGAAAAAATATAATTATAAATACTTTAAAATAATTAATTTTGTATCTGAGATTCTCAAAAAAAAAAAAAAAATTCAAAGGATCTTATATGTTGAGGACAAGATGGAGTAATAACCATGCCATATCCCACTTTTGACCTAAGAAAAATCTCCAGTTATCTTTTACCAGTGGGATGATAACTTTTTGTTTACTGTCTTAGGGAAAACCAACTAATACGGAAGAGCCAGCAAAACAGAGTAACGCAGGAGAACCAGCGAAGCTGACTAATACTAAAGAGTCAGCAGCACAAACAAATGGGGAAGAGCAAGTTGAAGGAAAAGCCACCATTGAGGGACAAAGTAGAAGCAGTCACCAAGAGAGTAATGGCCATAAAATAGAGGATCAATACGAAAGGTCATAGAAATTTATATATATATATTTATTGCAAATTTTTGTTTAGAACGAGAATGTAATTCATTCATTGTTTGATCACTAAGATGCCATAGAATAATTGTGTATTTGTAAAAGGGAAAAAACAGATTGAGCTAGATTATTGCATAACTTTCTCGTTTGTTTTGTTCTGAAGGGATGGCAAGCTGTGTATATACATACATAAATGTAAAATTCAATATCATATGTTTATTCCCTGGTTTTATGGAGGACTTCTCATGTTCATCTGGATAAATGCATATGCAATGCAGTTAAGCATAGATACTCTGCTGTAAAATATATAGTTGGTTTGTGAGGTGAACCCGTTAGAATTTGTCCTAAAAAATCCAAAATTACAAATCAGTTAATATAGGTTGAGAACTCCCATGTATACTATCTCCAGCCTCTAATGGAATATGGGTTGAGAACTCCCATGTATAATAGCGCTAGAGTCGATCCATCCCTTATGCTTATATTCTTTCAGGAATGCAGCATCAACAAGTCAGCACTTGTCAAATGAGAATTATTAAGCATAATTTCATATGTAACTTTATCATATAGTCTTCCAATTCAAATACAAATGAAGCCTATAGATAGGCAATAAAGGAAGCACTCTAGAGTAAGAAACCTAAGAAATTAATCCTGTATGGAAGTCGTTGAAATTGATTTTGATGATATAATATCATTGAAAATCACTATGTGCTTGATTTAAAAATTCCAACAACCTAAAACTCAATGGGATAAAAAACTTAAGTAGAAGAAAATGAATACAATGATGCTTAGCGATACACATTACAATCCTGCCTCATTAAAAAAGTTTTTTGCTGGAAAAACTCATGAGAAAAACTGTAGATAAGGGAAAATGAGTATAGTGTCATGTGTACAAACTCGTCCTCATGATAACTTCATTTGATACCTCTAAGTCTTGCGAAGTCTGATGTCATAATTCATAAGTAAGCTTATAAAAAATTGCGGTAGAAATTTTCTTGATGAACATATATGCTACATTGTCATTTAGATCTGGTAATAGGTGTCGACCCTCACTTGGCTTGTTTAGGCCCTTTTCCAAAATCCCAACCCATTTATGAAGCCCAGCCCTCAAGCCATCGGGCCGGGCTTCACCTCTTTTTTCTTTTTCTCTTTGATAAAACTTGACCCTTTTTTCTTAAACACATTTTTCAACCATATTTTTCAGTCTTCTTTTCCATGTACGCTTTAGACTTTTAGCACAAGTGCACAACAAAATCATCTAATAACATCACAATAACAATGTCTGCATGAGACATAAATTAAACATTAGCACCAATGTTGCAAAAACCGGACTGGAAGGTCAGCCAGAAAGGGCTTTTAGAGCATGGTTCAACACGGTCGAACCGCTCAGACCGATGATTGGACCGGCGGTCGAATGAATAATCGTCAAGTTGAAATGTGAAACGGTCGACGTTTGGACCGGTCCAACCGTCATGTCTAATCCGGTTCTCACAACACTGATTAGCACCGTTTCAAAGGGGAAAAATTCAAGTGTCACCCCATCATGGTGCATGACAACATAACAACATAAACATAGTGTGATAGTCATAACAACCTACAAAGTCATCAAACAAAAGACCAACATCACTAATAGTCTGATAGTCATAACATCATGAACATAGTCTGATAGTCATAACAACATAAACATAGTCTGATAGTCATAACAACATAAACATAGACTGATAGTCATAACCAAATAACCAATAACATTCAACCACTAATACACCACAATTAGAGCCATCTAAGAGTGTGCTCTATCATCACAGTCAATATCAACAACTACATTTGATTGTGCTTCACTATGAATTGACTTCTCCTCTCCACTCACAAAGATATCAAGTTTTTCCAATTCTTCTTTTATTAAATTAGATATTGATATTGATGAAAGTTAGAGAGATGTATTTTTCTATTAAATAAAAATTTAAAAAGGGGAAACGAGCCGATAAAGGCCGGCCCTCGACCCTTAAGGGTTGGCCCTTATAGGCCCCCGAGCCTTAAGGGATGGCCCTTAAAGGCCCGTTTCCCATTTTCACCTTAAATCTCAAGCCATGCCCTCTTCGGGCTTGAGCAAAAACGCGTCAGCCCTGCAGACTCGGCCTGTATTACCGGCTCTATTGTCATTTTAAAAGAATTGTTGAATATTGATTTCACCATTTTCTACTAATTTAGTCTTTGCCAATATCTTCATGTTGGTGAACCCATGTATTATGCTAGTTAGCATATGATTAGCTCATACATGGAGGCTAATTAGCTAACATATAATTACTCAAATTATGTACTTTCAGATCAAGCATTTCCTCATGATAATCTTAAATTCTAAAGGCACGATATGTAACATCCCGATTTTTAAATTAGAGATAATGAAGAGTTTATTAAGGTTGAGGTGCAATTTAGGGAATCTAAAGTCTCAAAAAGTATTTTTATGATATTTTGGACAACTTAGGAATATTAATTCTTATTTAGTTTAAAATTTAAATAAATATAGTTTAGGAGTAATTTGGAGTTAGAAATTTCTATGAAAAATATCTTGGAATCTAGATAATATTATGATGGAAAGAACAGGATATAGTGTTATATATACAAACTTTGGGGCTAGAAATATAATTAAGAATAAACAATAGGGTAGTTAATTGTAGTTTTCCCCTAAATTATACATATATAACCACCTCCTTCTTCCTTCACAAACCCTAGCCTCCCCCCCTCCCAAACCATCCGTCGGCCCTCCTCTCCTCCTCCTCCTCCTTCGATTTCGACCTCCCTCTCTGGAATCCGGCGAGCTCCTCCGGTGACGGCAAGAAGCAGCGGCGGAGTCTTCCCCCTCTGCATTCCTTTGTGTTTCACTTCTCACTCTCACCCAAAACCCGCGTCCACTTCAATTCGGTTTCCTTCGTTTTCCGGCGACAAGCCTCGGCGGACGGCGGCAGAAGAAGTGGCCGCCATTGTTACGTGCAAGCTTGGCTCGAAGTTAGGATTGATTGCGAGATGACTTTTGTGTCATCAAGAAAGAAAGGATGAGTTAATGCGTAGTTGCAAGGCGACAGGTAATCACTCTTACCTTACTATAACAATGAGGGTGACGTTAGCTGGGATTTTCTTAAAATCCTTCCTCAACCTCTATATATATATATATATATATTATCTTGAAAAGCTATTTTCATACAAAACAGGCTATCGAGTGCCTTTCAAACATGACTATTTTCGTATAAAAGAAATTTGAAACATTATATATATATCCTGTTTGGCGTGGATGGTGATGCTAGATTGATTTTGTTCTGAGTATGATGTGAGAGGTTGATACAGTGTTCGGTTAGGGATATTGATTATTTAATTAGAGGGAAGGAGTTAAATAGTTGAGATATTAAATGGAATGGTAAGAGTGCATGATATTGATGATGAGATTGAAATTGATGGATATGGATATTGGGAGAGTTTGCATGACACTGATATATATATATGTACCATCGCGCGATGATAACTGTCGATTGGCCAATCGACAGTTATTTGTACTGATCCTTTTCGGACTAGAGACCGGGGATCATGGGTCTACTTACTAGAGAAAGTAAGTGACCTACGGTTGTTTGGCATTAGAGAGCCCAACCGTTCCAGTTCTGTAATGGAAACAGAATTGGGGTTTCTTCTCTGGAGGTTGCCAGAGAGGGAAATTGTCCCCTCATTAGAGAGAGGGGCACAGTGTCAAATCATATAGTGAAGATTAGATGCTTGAATGCACCGTGATGACACAATGCATCTATAGGCGAGTGTGAGAGTTGATGGGCAGTATTATTTGATTGGAGGACATATGGAAGAAGAAGTGAATTATATATATACCTATTACTGATTTTTAAATTGTGGCACTCTGTAGACGCCCTCGCTACCGCACATCTCACTGTTATAGTAAGTTAAGCGGTGATTACTGGGACAAATTGTCTCATCCCACAATTACTGACATTTTTGCAGGTATTCATGCACAGGCGCAAGCAGCAGGAAAGGGAATTAGGTTTTAGAGGTTGTTTATATTACTTAGAGTTGTATATTGCCAATTGTTTAGGTCTGCATTCGCTTCCGCTTATATTTTTAGGAAATTGATCAATAGATTCAGGATTGTTATTATGAATTGTAATAATATAGGCAGAGTATTTTTCTAACTATGATAGGTTGGTAATAATAGGACAAGTCTTTTCTATCATAGTTAGATAATTAATATGATGATATTAGTTCGCTTCTTTTTCTAACCATGTTAGGTGAACCTTTTCTAACATGGTTAGCTATTTATTATCCATGATAGGGTTCAGGTTGTATTAGGAAATTCTTTTCTATCATGGATAGTATTTAACCATTAGTAAATCCTTTTCCTATCTATGATAGGACATGTGATTATGGAAATTCTTTTTCTATCATAGTTAGTAATGAGATAATTGAATTAAGAGGGAGATCTTAGGTTAATTAGGAATAAAGAGATTATAGAATTGAAATTGGATATCATTAGTTAATTAGGGACTAAGTAACAATATGTTACACGATACTTTTGGACCAAACATTTCTCCATCAATTTCTTGAGTTATAAAAGTATCTCAATCCATATTTTTGGATTTTACAACTATTGGATCACATAGTTCTTTATACATATAAAATGCTTTATTCTATTAAATCACTTTAGTTCATATTCTTTCTTTAAGTAATTTTTCGCTTATTCAAACTCTCTAGGAGTTTAAACAATATTCATATTTTGAAAGCTCTTTAGGAGTTCCGAGGATATCTAAAGTGATCAAGAATCTCAATGACATTCATATATTTTCATGCGAACATATATTGATTGATTAAGTACTTTATATTCTTCTTTTAACCAATACCTATTGATTCATCGATACCATATTGTTCAAGTTGCTTTGAACCATACAGGGTTTTTTTTATCAAAACCATACAGGGGTATGGATTAAAATGTTTGCTTCTCTAAACTATAATCTGTTAGAATCTTAAGTTTTGATGATAACTAATATAGATCATAGACAATGAGATCAATAAGTAATCACTAATATAATACTAAGATGTAGCAATCACTAAAATCAATATAGAACTTAGACAGTGCGATCACAAGTATAAATCTAAGTAAGAGCGATCACCAGACTTATATATGACAAAACAATCACAAGTGTAAGACTAGGACTTTACGATCACATAGAATCTTAAGACAATGCGATCATGGTAGTAGGATAAAATGATCACTAGACTAAGTGCTCACGGATAAGAAATCACTAAGAAGTGCAATCATGAATAACTTAGATTCACTTGGAAAGAGCAATCATGAAATGATAACAAATATTTTTCTAAGTTAGTACAGTGATCGTAATATCAATCAGAGCAGCCTAAGTCAAAATGAACTAAGAAGGAAATCTCAGATCACGAAGTAATCGGAACCATAATCAAATAGTGATTGAAGTATCGAGTGATTGATATTGTTATGCTTTTAACATGTGATCTAAGTGTGCAGTAAGTGATTGAAGCCAGTGTGATCAATGCCTGATCGGAGTGTCGACCAAAAAGCAAATCAAGTACAAAAGTACTCTGTCATGATCAAAATGCTTTTCAGAAGATGTTAGACACATTCCTCCGCCATATATGCACTCAAGGCAACTTCTCTCCTACAAGAAGTAATATTTGCTAATAAAGCTTGAAGGCGCATTTAATGTTCATCATCTTCTTCAAGCAACATGAGAAGAACCAAGTACCAAGAATTAAATGAGCTCAACGGATACAAGACTTCTGATGCATGTATCAAATGGCTACATCGACCATTGAGGACTATAAATAGGTGAGTGAAATTTATTGCTCTTCACCGAAAATATTCAATTCTGCACCTACTCTCTGTCAAGGCATTCAAGTCTTTCTGCGATCACTCAAGCTTAAGTGTTTATTATCACTTGTTCATTTTGTGAACTTATACTCTGTTTTCAAATCCTCTTTTGTTCTGAGGTTGTTCTGATGCTTGGGGCTTTAGAACAGGGTTGTTACTTTACGGGTAGTAAGGGGGAGTGTTAGAGAGTCTTTTTCACTGTAAAGGTTCTCAGGTGAACCTATTTTTAAAACTTGAACTTAGTGGAACCCAACGAGGTGTTGGTGAACTGGACGTAGGCAAGAGTTTGGCCGAACCAGTATAAACTGCTTTGTGTTTTTATTTCGGTTAAAGTTTTTATTTGTAGCACAATTCACCCCCCTCTTGTGCATCCGCGTTTTCATAATCCCCACAAAAATTTTATGTGTGTTAGAACTTTAAGTTTTGATGATGCTAGGAGCTAAGTTAAATTAACTAAGTAAGAAAACATGAGTAACAAACCCATGTATAACAACTAGGGGGTCAAGCACACTAAGGATAAAAGACAAAGTACTTAGTCAAAAAATCTAAGATAAAATACTCTGAAAAATGGCTAAGTAACAAACCAAATATGATCTGAGTAAATTATGTGTAGTAACTTATGAAATTTCATAACTGAAGTAGAATGATCGATCATAGGAATTAAGTAATCGATTATAGGCTTAAAGAATACTCATAGACTGATCAATTAACTTGAAGATTTATGGATCATGGACTATGTGATTGATCATAGGTATCAGTCATCGATCACCAGACCCTAGTAATTTGAAAACAAAGGAAGTGATGATCGAATATAGACATTGAACCTATGGATTATCCACTCTAATGGATTATATGAAGTAATGATCTATGTGAAGTAAGACCACTAATCGATTACTCTAACCAATGATCGATCAGCTGATACATAATTTCAAATATTTGCAGGTTGATGATCGATCATTAATACCCTGATTTGAGTGTCGCAAAGAATTCCTAAAATAGCAAAGAAAACAAGCACATTTGTCAAATCAACTTTGTGCAAAAGTGTCTATTAGACACATTCAAGCCCATACCTACCTGCTTTTGGCAAGATGTTTTTGAATCAGTCTAGGCAAGCTAAGAGAGATGATGTAGATGCAATTAATGCTCTCCAACAACCTTGAATTCAACTCAATGTTCAATAATTAAATAAATGTTGTTCAATGGATTTATTGTAACTGTCATCTTGAACCAGCAATATAAGTTGCTAAGAGCTGAGAGCATTCATGAGTTACAACAACCAGAGCTTATATGCAACTTGAGAATTCAGTGCTTCATTTATTTTTTCACCTACTCTCTATATTCAATCTTAATTGTATTGTGAGAGAGTAAACAATTATTGGACTTCAGTGGTTAACACAATTTGTTCATTTGAGTGAACTCATACCAAAATCCTTTATTGTAAAAGGTGGTTCCTAATTATCACCAAAAAAAGGTGGTTCCTAAGTTTGGGATTTAGGAGCTGAGATTATTTTCTTACTTGTGCAAGGGGCTGAGGAGTGTTTTGAGAGGATATTCTGAGAAGTTGCAAGTGAACCAGTTAAAATTTAAGGTTGTAAATGTTGGAAGGTGAACCTGTCCAAGGTTTTGAGCCGAACCAGTGTAAGGTTTTATTTATGTTTTAGTTGTTGAAGTTTTTGAAAAGCACAATATACCCCTCTTATGCATTCTGCCATTCACAATTTGTTCAACTCATGCTTTTGGAAAATTCTGTAGCCACTTTCAAATGAATAGATCTATGTATGTACGCACATTTGATCATTCAAGGGTTTTATGAATATTTTTCTAGACAATGCATCTAGTATTTTAAAAGCTTATAGGGTTTTCTTATGATTCATATGCAATGACACTTGAATTATGGTCACGTTCACTATACGCATAACAAAATTCAGTTATTTCCAAACTTCACAATTAATAAGACATCAAATTTAGTTCACTATAAAATTTATAGTGAACTCATAAATCTTGACTCCACACATGGCCTTGTACATGCTTATGTGGTTTGTTGCTTTAAGTTACACCATTTCATGGATCGTCACATGCTCAAACTCTTGTATTTTGTAAAAGCATATATATGGGCATGAATATAAAAGGGAAAATGACAAAAAAATGACACTTGAATTTGAGTTCGACAAAATGGGGTCTCCAATTCCAACTTGGACAAATAAGGAATAGTCCCCAATGTCCTAAGTGAAGTTTGTGACTTTGTGACAAAAAAGTAGTTAATGCCGATTCTCAAGTAGTTATTGGCGATACATAAGTAGTTAGTGAGGTAACTACTTATGTATCACAGTTAACTACCCTTATATCGCTGTTAACTACCCTTCTCAGTAACTACTAATGTATCGCCGATAACTAGTAACCACTCTTTTGCCACAAAGTCACAAACTTCATTTAGGACCAGGTGACTATCCCTTATTTTTCCAAGTTAAAATTGGAGACCCCATTTTGTCCAACTCAAATTCAAGGTTAGAGTCCCATGCACCCTCAACATGTGTAATAACATCATGGAAAACTGGTGTAGTGATTTGAAACCCAAATGTTGTCTCTGGAGCTCTTAACAATCCGCGATTTGTGAAACTTCTAGCAATCAGGCTCATCGAATTTTGAAGAGAATGTAGGCCTTGAAGACTCTTGTAACTAACATCTCCTATTGTCATACTCATATAACAGTTAATGAAGAACCCAAAGTAGTTAATACAAGAGAGTACAATAATCACTCAAAAGAGTAATGACTCTATTTTGTCATTCAAGTAATCACCATGGACCACTGAGCACCCTAAACTAACACATGGTACAGTTTTACCCTTAAAGTAACCAAAGTGGTACAGTTTTACCCTTTAACGAATGTAATGTTGACTTGTACACGACATGTGTCAACATGACATTCGCTAGAGGGTAAAATTAGACCACTTTGGTTACTTCAAACGTAAAATTGTACCCAGTATTAGTTTAGGGTGCCCATTGGTTCAGGGTAGTTACTTGAAGGGCAAAATAGGGTCATTGCTCAACTCATTATTATTCTAGTTTGATGCACTTATGGCAAAAATTGGATGCATTTGAAGCACATGATTAGAGCAGCAACAATGACATTTTAAAACAACAATTATACAATATTAATTTTTTGGTATTGGCTCACCTATGGTAATGAAGTTTCAAAACAACAATCATCCACTCTCCCAGGCATCAAAAGTTCTATTCACTTGCTTCTACTATTGTAGTCATAGGTTGATTTGAGCCATATAGTTTCACCTTGGGGTTTCAAATGCAAAAATAAGCAAAGACTGTAGTAATTGTGTGATTCTGGAACATCTCACATGAAGTTATTAATGAACTACCTAAGCTAACTAAATGAATGCAAAAAAACAATTGAATCCTTAGGTTTTTAAGAACATCTAGGTTTTGATTTTGTGAATTTTGATTATATGAAAACAGGTTGAAACAATGGATGAATCAAATGATGATGGAATGTTGTCTTAAACTAACAACTGTATCTTTAAGAAACATCCTAAAAACAATTAATTAAGGTTTCGCCGATTTCTATTTAGGTTTTCATAATGAATTTAAGAAATTATTGCAATTTTATATTTTTTTATTTAGTTGAGGATTTATACCTTAATTTTAGGAACGATACTTAGTTATTAAATTTCAATTGGAAAATGAAATTTTAATTTAACATCTAATTTGAATTTGAATTGGGAAAAAGAGCAAAAATAACTACCGTAAATTTAAAAAGAGTACCTAAGACTCTCGTAAATTTAAGGGGACAAAACCATACACTGTAAACCAAAATTGGGCAAATGTAACATTCTCAAACAGGGCTGTTAAGTTTGACCATCAATTGACTAGGAATTCTGATGGGATTATTGATATGACAATATGTGGCATTAGGTGTCAATTTTTTTTGACGTGACATATGCTAACGGGCAATATTGTGACTTAAAATCATCCCAACACAACACACAACACACCACACATCGAACCCTTCAGAGATCAAACTAGCCCCATGTCGAACCCTAACCTTAGAACCCTCATCAAAATGATTTTTGGGTTTATAGTTCAGATGATTTGGGGTGGATTTCATATGATTGGGGGAAGGTATGCATTCTAGTTCAAATGATTTGAGGTTTAGGGTTCGTTTTTGATGATATAGGGTTCAATTAGATGCATTACAGCTTCCACAGTGGATTTTGAAATTGACACGTCATTTACTGATGGTGGGGCTCACGTCCGAAAAAACTTCCGTTTAATTATGCTTATCCTAGAGGTTACATTTGCCCCATTTTAGTTTACAGCGTACGGTTTTGCCCCCTTAAATTTACCAGAGTCTCAAGTGCTCCTTTTTGAATTTACGGTAGCTATGTTTGCACTTTTACCCAATTAAATTTGACTCATACCTTAATTTTGATATATTTAACTCGAATTTAAGGTTAGATTAGGTTTGAGAATTTTGTGAAGATTAATTAAAAAGATTTTTGGGATAAGAGAAATTGTCTAGGGAATCAAATTTAGTAGGTTGAAAATAAGTAAGATCTAAATAATAAAAATATTTCAAAACACACACACACATATAAAGTTCTTGGATATGATCCACCGAGGTGCTCTCAAATATTTAGGGAAGTAGTTACATTAATTTTGACATTTTGGATTTTTAAATATACATATAAAACAAAAACATAGGGGAGAAGCCAATCGAACACATAGCTTGATTGTTGGAGCATATTGACTTGATAAAGAAATCACGTGTTCGAGTAGACATCATCAGCAAAAAAAGTAGGAGAGATTGTAACTGGGCAACTAGCCTATTGATATACCAAAAACATTCCAAGCAATTATTAACCTCATATTTTTTTTTAAATATTTGTGATCAACAATTCTAATAAACCTTCAATTTGTTTTTAATTGATATTGGATGGATTTCGGATAAATTTCAAATTGGATTAAGAATTATTTTTGCCTTTAAAATAGAGGTCAAGTATCATCAACATCATTAACTCTCAAAATGAGCGATGTATTAATATATGGGCCCTTGTGTCTACAAACTTTTTAAAGAGTCAAACTCGCCACACACAATTAAATCTACTCCAACACCCTTAAATGTGCTCTTGCACATCATTTATTGCGAATTAGATGACACTATGTTTATTAAAATTAAGGAAATTATGTGGCAGTTTTTTTTTTTATTCAAAGGAGCAAGCACTAATAGCGTGAGGTTACAAGCGGGATCGAACCTGCAACCTCCCACCTAAAGGGGAGATATCATACCATTAGGCTACAAGGCCCTTGGTATTATATGGCAGTTTTTAAATACTCTAATATGCCAAAAACTAGCTCATAATTTTCTGATTAAAAAGGAAGAGTCGCATAATTTACATAAATGACGTGTTAAAACTCATTTAAAGTGTTAGATCAATTTAATGGTGTTGGGGAGTTTGACCGATTTCAAAAAGATTGTACCCACATTTCCGATTTTAAAAAGATTGTACCCCACATTTCCGCTGTTAGCACTAGTGTTGTGCGTTAGATAGCTATGCAAGTGCCTAGTTTTTTAACAAATGCTCTAGAGATTCGCCACAATCTCATATGAGGGCCCCACTCCACATTCGTAGAGGTTTCATGTAAAAGTACCTTACTTAGCACACCCTCTCATAGGTATATGAAAGCATTACGAATTTTGCTCAACCTCACGAAATGCATTTAGCACTTTCTCATGTATAGGAATGGGATTGAAAACATTTATTGTAATACTAGTAGATTTGGCTACCGACTTGTTCTTATTCATTGAACTTTCCTAACGTGATAACCAATAACAAAGGTTGAGTTGTCATCACCGTCAATTGCAAGTTGACCATAGTCTCATTCCCCTCGACTAATTTATTTCATCATAGGGCTTTATTAATAGATCCAATAGATCAATTTTGACCCCACAAATCATGAGATCAATTTTTTAGTGTTTATTCTCTTAACATCTCAAACAATTTTCACTTTTACCATTGTACTCTTTACAAAGGGTTATTGCTTTTTAGCAAACAAGATTCATGGACATCAAGTATCGGATTTTTCACAGAAATTCACGAAGAAGTTTCCAACAACATACTTATCCTCTAAATTTTTCCAATTCAAGAGTCATTGTCCCTGAACTACATTTCATTGTTTTTAAATGCATATTGTGAATTATCATTAGTTGATTTTTATCATATATACTGAAATTTCAGCCAACATCCATGTATCTCAATACAATGGGAAACTGACATATACCATTACCAATATGTCTGGTACATCTCACATATATTTGCTCAATCATTTGGATTAATATCCATTATTGGGGCAAATTCTCAACGACTTGTGTACACCCAAATTGAGCCACAAAATCACTTTAAATATGTTAACACCATAATGGAGGATTCAGGGTGGTTCTCGAAAAGAAACTTAATCATGTTCCCAAACATATTATCAACATTCCTTTATGATTTCAACATCTTAAAAACACATTTAATTCACCCATACATTGAACTCAAACTGAAACAGCAAAACATAATGAATGACACATTTTGTATTCTCACTGAATTCAATATCCACAGTAATTATACATAGTTATACTAAGATATATAGCCACAAATCATGAAAAGTAAAAAACAATTATCTCTACATTAGATAAATGATTAAATTTCCATGTAACTACAATAATTATTAAACTTGTTTCATACTACACAAAGATTTGATTAGTTGGCAAAATTTGCTCTCAATAGCAAACAACAAAGCCTCCACTTGATTATTATTTCAAAATTCATACTAAATCATTGATATGATATCTCATAAAACTAATAACACTTTAAAAAAACGTCTAAACCTAATAAAGATCATGCAGCTGAACGTTTTCAATTATTTTTTGTTCAAATTGAAGCTGTTTTTTTAAAAACATATTTGATGATAACTCAAAAATCACAATAATCATGGCATATGAAAATATCACATACACATTAACCAAAAAGAATATGAATATGACTGTAGTAAAATTTACCAAATATCAAAACCCATAAGAAAACTCTGGATTAATTAAACCATATTTGAGATTATTTCTAATATCCCAAATTTAATTAAACATAATATCATTTTGTTTCTACATTTAAGTAGATAAAATAGGGGAATAAACAACATCTATTGAGTAAATTAATATATTTGGCATACAGTGATTATGAAACTTCTAATATGATACACACAGTAACATAATATATATGGTTGTCTGAAAAGTCATGCATCACTCCTAATTTTTTCTTTCAAAAAGATGCAATCAAGGGCATTGAAATTAAAAAAAGGGTAAAGGTGCAAGAATAACCACCATAAATTTAAAAATGAGCACTTATAACTCTAGAAAATTTAAGGGGCAAAACCGTACATTGTAAACAAAAATGGGGCAAAGCCGTACATTGTAAACGAAAATGGGGCAAAAGTAACCTCTCTGTTAGGCCGAGTTAAACAGACGTTTTCCAGACGTGGGCTCCACCATCAGTAAATGACGTGTCAATTCTAAAATCCACCGTGTAAGCTGAAATGCATCCAGTTGAACCTTAGATCACTTGAAACGAACCCTAAACCCTCAAATCATTTCCATAAGAAATCAAATAGAACCCCAAATCATGTGAAATTCACCTTACTTCTTCGTAATCATCTGAAAAAAATAAAATCCATCTGAAAAAAAAAGTCCCATCAACATATTTCACCCTTAAATGTATGACACGTCATTTATTGATGGTGGGGCCACGTCTGGAAAACGTCTATTTAACTCTGCCTGACAGAGAGGTTACTTTTGTCCCATTTTGGTTTACAATGTACGGTTTTAGTTATAGGTGCCCATGTTTAAATTTACGGTGGCTATTTTTGCACATTTGCCCTTAAATAAAACCACCATGTCAAATTAGACGTTATATGCAACACATCAAATAAACATTCTGTGCAAAAAAGTAAATAAGTAAATGCATTAGTCTTCTGACAAAAAAAATGCATTAGTCTCTTTCGGATTTTCAATAATAGCATGATTTTCGAAAAAATAGTATTTTAAGAGATGCGTACCGGGCTGGAGAAAAGGTACTAATATTGTTCTCCCTGGTCGAAATGCATCTTCTCCATGAATTTACTATATATCATCATATATAAATTTGTCTGATCTGGAACTTCTATATATGCTTCAATACTGACCATATGCTATAGCAAATTGGTTGCAATGAGTGCAGATTCATGAATCCAACTCAAGTCAAATTCAGAACCAAAAAAGGTATTCATAAACTTCCTATCAGATCTTCTGTATCAGAAGCAAACAGGCAAGCAAGTCTAACATGACAACTGGTAGCATGGAAACTGGCAAAAAATACTACATGTACAAAAACTTGTCATGGTGCAACTGCCCGCCAGACTCGCCTGCCTACTAGCAGGCTTTATATTTATGTGTGTGGCCTTAGACCTCAGTGTAGCTCAACTTAAATATTGCTTTATAAAGAATTGGTTGGAAAGACAAGTGACAAGGTAAAAAACATTATTAGGTGCCAAAGCCAGATCGATGTCAATGTTGACGAAGATCTTCTAGCCCAGATGCAAAAATCAATCTAGTGACGCTTCATTTCCTGAAATACGTTTGCCACGTTTGGCGATAATTTTGGAAGGAATTTGAATAGCTGTAGAACAACATAAGCGCTAATTAGCAGCAATAACATTGAGTTATTGAAACAATATATTTCAAGTCTAATGGCTTCATACAAAATGATGATAATGTCTGATGACTTCTGAATATTGTTCACAGATCTTGAAACCACACAATATGATGAAATAATAATGCTAGCAATTGTAAAAGTGGAGTCTAAGTGATTATGTGGTATTATGTGGAATGACAAGGTTGAGTGGGATGAAATTATCTAGTTATAGTTTAAGAGGAATGCCAATATCTTCAAGTAAAACAATTTTAATGTTGCTAATGCCAAAGTGATACTTTCATCCACTAGTTATAGCTTTTTCTAATGACAAATTCCTCAGCCGGTTGAGAAAAATTGGTTTAGTTGAGGAGCTTTGGTCATGACATCTTATCCGTTGCTCACAAAATTCACTAAGACCACATCTCCAAGCTCTTTTACTGAAAAAAGAATTCTATATTGAAGTAGATATGACAATTTTTACATATAAAGGAGACACCTCAGCAGAACATTGTGATGTATTCACATACCATATCCCACGATTAAATCAGGGATCGTTTTATGCTTCTTTAATTTCCTTACGACAAAAATAACTTGAAATCCCTAAAACCAATAAATTCAGGAGCCATTGAGGAGCAGAATAATACCCAAAGTTTCACACATGCATCGATGATAACTGGGACCAGGCAAACAAAAACGGTTATAGCAGACTGATCAACTTGAAGCCCATAATGCTCAACAAGAACCTCTATCAAAGTTTGCCAACCAGACTCAGAATGGTACCTGCAGGCATCCCCAGTAAATAAAAGCAGTTAACTATCATATGCTAATGAACCAAACAATAAAATAAAAAAAATTTAATATAAACAATCAAAAAGTGTTATTACACAATTAGTGTAGTTCCTGATGATGCACGGAATTTGGGAGAATACCCACAATGTTCAAAAATTATAAATAATGTGTTCTATTGGAGTTCATATAAGATATAAGATGGTGAAAATAAGAAAAAGAATTTAGAAGTATCATGTATGAAATGCCTTAACAAGGTGATGTTTATATCATGTGGCTAAGACAAGACAAAAACATTTTTCTTTCTATCTAATGGAAATTAAGCAAAAGTAGAATATCAAAGACAGATTAGAGAGGACCAGTGGTATGGATGAAGGGCATTTGGTTGATCCATAGGGTAGGAGTGGAGGTTTATATGTAAAGAGCAGGGAGATTATAGTAGAGGCTTGTGTTTCTGAGAATATGTTGCATGTTAAAATTGATTCTAGAACCGTTGCAATCACAAACACAACGGTTATGTCTGGCCCTGTGAAGGAAATGGAGAGGAAATTGGTGTGCATTTGTCATTTAGAATATGATGATATGGTTAAGAAAATGTCAAACTCCACCAATGTTGAACCTCATGTCTATCCTATGTTATAGCCGATTCCAAGTTCGGGTCAATGAGGGCGGTTGTGTTAGGCCTTGACAACCAATGTAAAATTTGTCAAATTTCGTGATCATGGACATACAAGATATTGTGCTAATGCTAGGTTGTTGCTTGTATTAACATAATGTATTGCTAGAGTAGTTAGTATTTAGGGTCTAAGGGCACATTATGTGAGTCATGTCATTCCACCACAAAAGCTTAAGCCAATGTGGTGGAGACTTAACTCATATATATACCCTTAGCTTATCTTTGATTTAGGCAATGTGAGACTTATGACTTATGAGTTTCTCACATTCACCCTACTTTCTTTTCTTTTCTTTTTCTTTCTTTTTATTTTTCATTCTTTTTCGCCTGGGCTGTACTCCTTTTTTGGGTCAGTCCTTCAGGTCTGCCTGGGCCGCCTTTTTTTTTTTAGGTCGGTCCTTCAGGTCTGCCTGGGCCGTACTCCTTTTGGGGTCAGTCCCTAGGTCAATCTTCATTTTTTTTGTTGGGCTTTGTGTATATTTTTCTTGTGGGTCCCATCGATCGTGTGGCTCTGATACCATGTTAAAAGGAGAGAAGAAAGTTTGGAAGAAGAAATGATTTCTTTTATTGATATATTGTACAATGGTGGTGAGACATTATATAGGAGAGGAGAGAATATGAAAATAGAAAATACAATCAATCAAACATAAATGCATATCAAAGAGATTATGCAGATCAAACAGATTCTTCAAACAATATCAAAGAGATTCTCTAACAAGAGTGCAGTGAGAAAAGAGCAAGATCCAGTGAATCCTAGCTCAAATGCGTGTTAAGAAAGCAAGGGTAAAAGAATAGGTCATTTTTTGGTTGTAAAGCATTGTATGGCTTGAGTACAAAAATAAGTAAGTTAGAGCCGCTGCATCCTCTCAAAAATGTAGTGTCAAATAGACAAGGGCTACCACACTCTAACAAATGAGGTGGCTAAAGAAGCTAGTTAATGAGAGTAAGATTAGAAGTGGTTATTCGAACATTGGAAAGCTAAATGAGAAAGGTTTTGAGGTAGCACAAGCAATGATTAAGCATAAGATCCATATATTGTGTTTGCATGAGACAAGATAGGCTGGAGAGAAAAGTAGTTAAAGAAAAGTTGATGGGTCTAAACTTTGACAGACGGGAAAGAAAAATGGAAGGAATAGTATTGGTATCATTGCTGATAAAGAACAGAGAAAGAATTATGTGGGAGTTAAGAGGAGTGTCGGTTATACCTCAGATTTGATTCTTGAATTCAATATCAAAGCCTGAAAATTTCCAGTTTGTTCTTGCTGGCCATAATGTATTTGTGCTGTTTAGGTGACTGATTTTGAGGGAATACAGCATTTAGTATCAGAACTGTACGATCCTTATGCTTTGTGGAAGGAGTAATGACTGAGAACATGCAACATGCAGACTCGGATGTACAAGAGTTAAAGGAGAGAGTAAGAGACTTGACCAGAGATAGAAATGCACAGAGGGAGGTGGTTCACAGGATACAAAGTGGGGGGTGGTCCAACTAGTGAGTCAAAGACAAGGTGATGGGTCATATGTGAATAGTAAGGAAGAGCAATAGCACTAGGAAAAACCACGGTAAGCAACATAGAAAGTGAGGAGCTGGTGAAAAATACGAAAAATTAGAGTTGTCCGAGTTTGCTAGAGAAATCTGATCAATAATAGAATTTATGAAAAACAAGATAAATATGCAAAACTAAAATTTGTAAAATTTGTAAACAGAAAATAATACCAAAATTGAAAAAAAGAATTAAATTACCCTAGGAATATATCTGTGACTAGTATAATTAGAAATGCCTTCCCCGTATCTGAAATATTATTTATTATCTTGTAACCAGTAAATTTGAGCAAGGCAACCTGCAAAATAGATCCCAACAAAGAATTAAAGGAAGGATGATTTGCAGGTATAGTTAAAAATAAAATAATAGGAGAAAATATTCAAAAGGCAAAAACTTCATGAATTAGAAATATTATTTGTAAACCTAAAATCAAAACTTAAATTAATTCATAATTGTTCAATATAATATAATAAATCAATTTCATGGCAATCAGTGAGCTCTTAAAAACAAACAAAAAGATATCGTACATGTACATTTATAGTAGTACTCTCGGAAGTATGGATTTTAAGAAGTTATTCTAAAACAGTAAATGTAGTGTAAATAATTGCAATTATTTTTTATCTTGCTTAACACCATTTTATCAACAACTATATTAGTGGAAGGATTTTCTTTATAGATTTTTTTTATCCTGATTCTACCCATAATCTCACCAAAATATGCTCCCATTTACTTATATATCTTGATTGGTAAAGGTGCAAAACTACACATGGTAATATATATAAAAACTGCATCTGGCACCATTGTATATTTGAGGGTGCAAACCAACACTTGTAACTTCAAAAATGGGGCAATTATGAAATTCCCATTAGATAAGTCATCCTTTAGCCTCAACTATGGGGCCCACATTTTAAGTAGTCAAATTTCAGCCACGTCATTTAACAAATGGTGGGCCCCACAATTATGGCTAACGGACATTACGCCTATCTAACGAGAATCTCACATTTGCCCAATTTTAAGTTACAAATGTTAGTTTTGCACCCTCCAATTTACCATGGTGTCAGATTTTTGAATAAATGAGAATGCAGACTCTTTGCTGATCAAAAGAATGCAGACTCTTCATAACATATCTTTATCATCTTTTATTTCAGACCTCTGTTTTGGATCTACACAACATTATTCAAGCAGCTAATCAATAAATTTAATGATGACATTTATAAAAGAACAACGTAAATGGAATTCTTAGCTTCAATTTTTTATCATATAAATGTTAGCATCTTGTACTGCTTATTATATTTATAATTTTATTCTGTGTTTGCTTCTCTATTATTACTATTTATTCTCTGATCTACCAGTTTATATGTATCAGGAAGATTTAATTATATCACCTAATTTCTGGGCTACAATATGGGACATTATATAGCTATCAGGCATACACACCTTAATAATCCTATTAAAGATTCAATGTTAAATAAAAACACTGAAAACTAAGGTTGAACTACAATAAGGAAGCCTTCAAATTTTGATGGGGCTCAACTTTACAACAAATCATTGATGATCTTGACAATAATTTTGGGGTTAGATGTTTGAATATATGGTGCCTTATTCCACTCAACTCCATTTTAAAGTTCAAAGCATAGCGATCTCAGGGCAAACAAGACAATGAGAATATAAAAATAAAGAGACGGGGAGAGAGGGAAGGAGGGGGAATAATAAACAACTGATATATGCTTATAATTAAATGTAGAGAATTAGTAACTTGCCTTGCTTTGATTGAAGTATAAAAGAATGAATAAAGTGATCCCATAAACCATATCTGACCAGATGTTGGCAAATGCTCTACGGTTCTCTAGTCTCCACTCATCTCTCAATTCTAATCTGTTAATGGGAGAAGCAAGAATGTGATAAGAAAGACAAGCTTTATAGTAATTAACAAACAACAATATACTAAGGAATGAGAACATCATAGACAGTTGTTCAAATTAATTATTGAGATATTCAATTAATGTGAGGATAACAACAACCAACAACAACAATAAAGCCGTATCCCACTAGGTGGATTGTACGAGACCATTGTCGTTGATCCATGTTCAAGACATTCAACAGGGTTTTATGTGAGGATAACTTCAACTCAATTAATTATGATGATTGTGATAACTCTCTAATCAAAAATCAACTAGTATATGAAGTTAATCAACAATCAACTATTATATGAAGTTTGTTGGAAGATATACAAATTCTCTCATTGTTCACAAGATGTTTTTCTTGCTCTGTATATAGGGATGTATTTTTCTCTATTAAACACAAAAAATTCAAAATCTCTTGTCTCAAATTTTCACATATTCTTCTGACCCCAAAAAAAAAAAAAAAATCTCACATATTCTTCAATCCTCTTAAACTCAATAATAGGCACCAATCGTAAGTAATCTGAGAATCTCAAAGGGATTCCAAAAGAAGTATTGCACAAGTACATTACTAGTTAAATCTGATGATCTGTAAAGAGGTTACATAAATGTATTTAAGCACCCTCCCAATACTTTATACAACTCTAGCCAGCTCCCTTGTGAAAATCCACAAGGTAAGAGGCAATACATTTCTTTTATACGACACATTAATTTATTTACTATGTACCAGGACAGATGCCCGGCACATCTAATAGTAGAGTACTTTACTTTTTGTACAGTGTCTAAACCAATTTCAAAAGGTAATTTAAATCCCAGTATGCAGTGCAAAATTAACTAAGATCTATGTGGTTAAACATCAGATGGCAGACTAATGCACACTATTTGCACAGTAGGTCGTCTTCTGAGCTTTAAACCGAAACATAAGGTTCCATTCGAGTTATTGTTTGGACTGCAGCAATCATCAAAGGAAATAGCATTCAACAAAATGAGCTAAGAACAGAAAGCCTGAGCTTACGCTTTGTGCCTTAACTCCCACCAAATTTCCTCATCAGTAAGAGGTGGAGATTTACCAATCTCTACCTCAAGCTGAAACCGTCCTCTCTCAGTTCTTAATTCTTCAATCATTTGAAGCTTTTGATGTCTCCTTACATCAAGCATTTGGGCAGCAAGTGGTACAGTCTTAACATATCTGTAAATAGCACAAAGTTGGCGGGAATAGTTATGAAACAATTTTAATTCAAGAAGTTTAAGCAACAATGATATCCAAGATTTATAATCAGAGAAATGTAATCCATATGTTCAAGACACTCAATACTCCGTTCATAATTTGAATTCAAGACAATGATAATTAACCCTAATGTCAGGTTATATAATCCCTGACCAAGATACTAACAATTGGCCTAAGATACCTAAGCTCATAGGGTCCAAAACAGAATAAAACATGATAATAAAATAACATCATAATAACCCCAAACCTAATTAGCTAATTAATTAATTCAATGAACCAAATTATAATTAAATGAATCAATCTACCAAATTAACTAACTATTTATTCCAAATATTAATCATAGCAATACACTCCTCTTCAAAAGATACTTCCCCTCAAGGATCAAGTAAGAACATAAACGGAACTTCAAAAAATACACCAAAAACTATACACCAACAAATAAACCGAAAACTATACACTAAAAACTATGGTATTAATTCCAAAATCTGATGCTCACAAGTCTAATGTAATTGTTGGATGAGGAAACAAATGGAAGTTGTGACCCAAAGCGCATTGGATCAATGTACACAGAACCTTGAAACATTTTAATTAAATTTCATTAAAATCAACGCTGAAATACGAACCAAAATCAAATCAGAATATACTCTTGTATATTCAATTAACCAAATTAGTAATTAAATGAATTAATAAACCAAATTAACTAAATATTTGTTCCAAATATTATTATTATAACAGTATATCTTGTGTTCCAAAGAGTACTCAAATGTTATCAATGAGTATTTGGTTGAGCAGATAAGTGGACTCACCCCCCATAAGGATATGAACGTGTGTTCGAATCCCGGGAAGCGATCTTATTGGGAGAGGGGGCAACTATGCCTATGCGGGTAGCACTCTCACCCGTCGAGTACGGATTAGTTGGTTGCAAATAGGTGCCGGAATATCAGGCATTGTTTAACCAAAACAGAATATTCACATGTTCACAAAAAGAAATAATAAGAGCTTAAACAATTGTTTTCCAAAAACTACCTGTCTAAAAATGGCATGAGCATATAGTCATGAACCAGAAAGTCAATTGCCCAAGGAATTATAATCAACACAGCCAGAAACTTGGCCTGCAACAGGGAAATGTATATTTAAAACTGTGTCATTGATAACAAATAATTTAACATATTTTATAGAGGAAATGATAATATAACTGAGAGATCATCCTAAAGGAAAAAGAAAAAAACAAGAAAATTTAAAACACTTGTTCAAATATAGGGCAAAGGTGCACCTAATAGCATGGTAAATTCAAAATGGTGCATCTAGTAGCATACTAAATTTGAGGGTGCAAATTTAGCAGTTATAAAATAAAATGGGGCAAATTTAGCAATTATAACATAAAATGGGGCAAATTTAGCATCCCGTTAAAAATGACAAATCACCGTTACTGAGAGGTGGGTCCTACTAGTTTTTAATTGACATGGTATATAGGTGGCATGACAATGTGGCAATAGTTTGCATTTTTAATAAAAAGAAAAATGGAAATTTGAAGAACACTTAAATTTGAAGACACTTGCATATGAAATTTGCAGAACTAGTAGCACCATAATGAACTAGCAGCAACAACATCAGAAAATCTCGAAAAATGAAACTTGGTGGTGATAACTAACGAAGATGGAGGAAATTTGTGTGAGAGGAATTAGGAAGGCAAAGTTAAAAAAATTGAAATACCCACCTCTCAGTAACGGTGGTTTGTCATTTTTAACGGATGCAAAATTTGCCCCATTTTATGTTATAACTGCTAAATTTGCCCCATTTTATGTTATAACTGTTAAATTTGCACCCTCAAATTTAGTATGCTACTAGATGCACCATTTTGAATTTACCATGCTATTGGGTGCACCTTTGCCCTTCAAATATATTGCACAACCCCATCAACATATCTCATAAGGCTACCTTAAAATGAAAGTAAATTAAATGTACAGGCAGTTTGATCAAAGCAAATCTGCCAAATCACAAGAGAGAACCATATTACCTAATAATTGAGGGTTTTTTATCCTGGCTGCAAAGCTTATTTGAACCATGGCAAATAAAGGTTAGTTTGTTTTAGAAACAACTTAGGAAGGGCATTATTGTTGTATGTCCAATGGCTCTTGTAATAAAATTCATGGTAGGGAATATAATAACAACTTCATGGGCCTTTATGCAGTCTCTTTGAATGAAATGACTCATTACTAGGCATTCAATCCATGACACCGCACTCTTCACTAAAGCAAAGTTAAGTTTTAGAACATGATATAGTAGATCTATATATTGCCCGCAGTTCAAGTCCAATTGGCTCTCCAATGGAACCACATGTTTGAGGTAACAATAATATATAGCCTACGTCATGGGCTTTCATTCAATATATTAGGAAATCAATGGGTCTCCCCTCCAGCCTTATAGAAATTTATTCAAATGAAATACTGAGGTTTTAACAAAAATAAGAAGGTTGGGTTTCAAGGTTTATGGCTTACCCCTCCTGACATTAGCATGGCCTCTAGGACTCGAATTCTAGACCCCAAGGGATTTGGTCAGGCCTTACACAACTGAACCAACTATGTGTTGGTAGAATAATCAGCCTTCTTAGGTACTACATGAAGCAATGCATACAGCTTAATGTGTCACTGATCATATCATATCTTCTTAATCTGTATAATGGGCCACTTTCTAAAATCTGGTAGCACAACTGCAACTGCACTATAACACTTTACTCTATTTTCTTTTTGGCCAAAATCTCCCACCAATCACAGCTTTCTGTGAATAGTCCTTCTCAAAAGTCATTTATGCTTAATTGCTACCAATTAATGGGCCCCAGATAGGAACAAAAAACAACCCTTAAAAGCTATATTGAGATAAAAGAACCAACACATTTGAGCATCTTATACCACAACCAAAATTTTTTATCCCAGGATAGCAACCATATAACTTAATGTAAGACCAGGCATCTCCTATTATCTTGGTTAGTGTCACAGGCTTTATTACTTTCATGGACTCTTCTAAAACAGAAACAGAAACTTGAAACAATTGGTTTTAAAACGTTTCAAGATAAATGATGACAGGGTTTTTTTCCTGAGTCAATATGATATCGACAATTAAGAAAATTATAAACGAATTTCGGGTCAAATACCCAGAGTAAATTGAACTTTACTATATAATTAAACAAAAACTACCGTAGCTCTTGATGCACCATTAAGGCCAGTAGCAATCAAAAACTTGACTGCGTAATCAAACAAAGAGATTCTATCAAAAGAACACTAATTTATTCACCACACCAACAGTGAATTTGGTTAACATGTTCTCCCATCATACCTAAAGGGGAAGAAATATTTCAGTAAAAGCAACCATCCCCACTTAGTGTTAAATCATAAAAACAAATGGGTTTTAATTTGCAGCATGCAAATAGTTGTTTTTTTTACTTCTACATACTATGCACTTACTGAATTCAATGAGGCATACTGAAAGACACGATCTTCATAAAGCAAGTCATCATCTTCCTCTCCAAAAATCAAAAACCTCAAAGACTCTACCACCCCCTTTTGAGGGACAACATTGTTAGGATCATCTCCAACCTTCTCCTCAGTCTCCTTTGTCTCACTGTCCCAATCTTGACTCCAAGAAGACATGTAATCCTCATTGGTCTCATCCAACAGCCAATCACCCCACCTTCTGTGCTCTTCATTACTCTCATCTTCTTGAGCTTCCCTCAACTCTACAATAGCTTCAGCTCTTCTCCTCCAAGCTTCAAATTTTTCACCCTCAGAAATTGTTTCCACTTCTGACTCAACAACAACATCATCTTCTTCAACCATATCATCATCCTTCAAACCAAGCCAATTCCCATCATCATCAAAAAAGAACTTCTTCCACCAACTTGTTTTCCTTGAGTGATTAGGCTTCTTTTCAGCATTTGAAATGAACCCACTAAGCCTGCTTCGTTTTTCACCACTCAGCTGAACCACAAAGTGTGATGCATCATGCAAAAACATAGAGTTTGAAACAGCTTTTTGCTTGAAAAACATTAAGTTGTGGAAAAGCAGAACAGAAGTGCTCATTTATAACATCAATACATGCCCACATTGTTGTTCAGTTCCTCAAAGCAAGGAAGCAGCAGAAGATCATTGGAAACCCAAGTCAATGCTCATTCTGCCCACAAAAAATGCGTTAGCATACAAAACGACAAAACTTGTAATTATCAAATCAAAATATCATGAATATCAATAAAGTGTTATCCAAAAAGTACAAGTGGCGCCTTGCCTTGGCTTTAATGAAGGCAGTGACGAAATTAGAGAGTTTTTTGCGAGTAGTGTACATACTTAAGGGCACGGCTCTCGTATGGCCACGTTATAGAGATTATCCAATAAAATTCCGTATAAAGGGCAAATTCTTCGTCCACTTCAACATCCCTGTCATGGTCTATCTATCATCTATGTATGTGTGATGTGCTTGATATTAGATTCCATGGTCTATCTACCATCTATGTATGTGTGATGTGCTTGATATTAGATTCCATAAGCATGAGGCATGGTAACATAATAGGGAAAATTAATTTGTAGTCCGTCACAAGTAGGGGTGGAAATTAGTTGGGCCATAAATAGTCGGCCTACGACTATGCCTATTTAGGGTCTGGCTCGGCCTGACCTTTTAAATGAAAAGGTCAGACTCAAGCTTATTTACAAGTCTTTTTTCCTAAAAAGGGCAGGTCTATTTTAGTAAAGTTTGGTTCGAAAACCTTCAGGTCTGACCCGTTTAATATTACTACTAATTACTACTAATAATAAAATAATAATATTAATAAAAGCTATAACATTCATTTACACAATCTGTACCTAGCCTTTTGTGGTCTTGCCCTCTCAACTCTTATACCCTAGCCGATCTCATAACTTTGAATGAGAAAATTGTTATTTAGTTTGTTAAGTTGACTTTTGAGAGACTTTTTGGTTGAAGTTTAATTTTGACTTTGTTGCTTATTATGTATGACTTTCAAGGACATGTTTATTGTGCTTATACTTTGCTATTTAGTTTTGTTTCAATCAAGTTTGTGATGAGATGCGGCCTCCTTTTACATATATTAGGAGGAATAGAGGTGGATTGGCGGACAATTAATGTGTAAGGGTAGTTAGGGTATTATAGTAGTAAGTGAGGGGTAGCTTGGGGAGTACACTAATATTTCAGTTAGTAAGTGACTCTGATAGGAGAGTATAAATAGTTGTAATAGATATAGAGGAGAGGTATGCAAGAATTGAGTTTGTTGAGGGAGGGTGGCGTTCTTATACACTTTTTGTATTTTGCTGTGACTTTCTATGTAATCTTCCATCAGATATTCCATCTGTGGAGGTGAAACTTTGCTGGAAAATCAATAGTACAGTAGTATTTTTCATCAAAGGTATTAGAGCAAAGACCTAGGGCATGGTAAGTACAAAGAAGATGGAGTCTAGGATTGAAGTTGTGATTCTCAGTTGATGGATGAGAGACACATTGAGCAACTAGGTTCAGATGTTAATGCGATGAAGGATGAATTCTCATCGTTGAAGACCTTACTTACGAATTTCATGAGAGAATTCAAGGAGAAAGGCAAGGCGGATGAATCGAGGAAGGTAGGCGAGTCTTCGTACAATCAGGATCATCAAGAGGATGAGCAAGGGAAGTCGAAAACGGAAACTGAAAGTGATAACAATAATTTCTCTAGTTCCCGAAAACTAGATATGCCATTGTTTAGTGGTGAAGATCCGTTAGGGTTTATTTTCAGAGCAGAGCGATATTTCAAAGTGAATCGCGTGGCTGAGAATGAGAAAATGGATGCAGTTGTGCTTTGTTTTGAGAACCGAGCACTCAATTGGTTTCAATGGAGGGAGGTACGATCACCAATAGTCTCCTGAAAAGAATTGAAACAAGAATTGTTGTTGCGATTTCATCCTTCACAAAATGGGAGTGCCTATGAGATGTTGATGACATTAAGACAAACCGGAGGGGTAATGGATAATATTGCGAAGTTTGAACTATTATCGGGAACTTTGGATTCATGTGATGAAGAAATGATGAAGGCGGCCTTCATGAATGGCCTAAGAAGAGAAGTGAAAGCCGATCTCTGATTGATGAAATTGAGGAATTTGGCTGAAATTATGGACATGGCAGTAAGATTGAAGAGAGGGATGGTGTGAAGGCCCAAGTCAGCAACCAAAAAGGGTTTGTGCTAGTTAAAATTTGGTATGATAGATACGGGTCAGGCATATGGGTTGCACCGACCCAGTCTGTAACATTTAGTGAGACTAACGCGCTTAGTCCACTGAATCCTAATGTGCCATTGGATTCGAAGACGAAGGAGGAACATAAGGGGAATTTGTTGTCGACAAACTAGATGATACTGAGAAAGTACACAGATGCGGAGATTGAACGAAGGCGTGAGTTGGGATTGTGTTTTAACTGTGATGAGCGTTTCAAACATGGGCATAGATGCAAGAGAAAACAGCTTCAGGTTTTGATATTATCTGAAGGAGTTAAGGAGAAAGATCTCACACTAGAACTTGAGGAACAGAGATGTACTAGTGATGAAGAGCAGGGAAACGAAGTGGAGGTTGAAGATGGTCAGTTGATGTCTCTATCTCTGAATGCTCTCTCTGGTTTCAAGGGTGGAAAAACAATAAAGCTAATGGGTGTACTTCAAGGGAAGCAGGTATTGATTCGTATAGACTGTGGAGCGGCCCATAGTTTTATACGTGAGGAATTGGTAGAATCATTATCTCTACCAATGGATGAGAGGGTGACATTTGTGGTTCAAGTTGGGGATGCTAGAAATGTAAAGGGAAAGGGATTATGTCGTGATGTGTCTCTGTTGGTACAAGGTTTAGAGATTAGACACTCATTGTATCCCTATGGATTAGGAGGATCAGATGTTATATTAGGGGTGGATTGGTTGGAGTCGTTAGATGATGTTTTAGTTAGTTGGAAGCGTTCCACACTCAAAATAGATATGAGTGGAAAGTGGATTTGCCTTCAAGGTGATCCCACTTTGCAGAAATCTGAGATGAGTTGTAAAGCTTTGAAGAGAGTGATGCATGGGAGAGAGGAGGCTTATTTGGTTGAGTTGCTGATTCGAAAATGACGGATGTGGCTTTTCAGGATGTGGATAATGATGTACACAAATTGTTGAAGGGATTTCCTGAGGTACAAGCATCGGCCACGATGCTACCGCCCCCAGGATTGTTGACCATATCATTGACCATAAACCAGGGGTTGTCCCTCCTAATATCAGACCATACAGATACTCGTATTACTAGAAAGCTGAGATAGAAAGGATGATGCAGGAGATGCTTCAGGCGGGTATCATTCAACCTAGTAAAAGCCCTTTCTCTAGTCCTATGCTATTGGTTAGAAAGAAAGATCAAAGCTGGGGCTTTTGCGTGGATTATAGAGCTTTGAACAATTTGATTATACAAGACAAATTTCCTATCTCTGCCATAGAGGAGTTGCACCATGAACTTGGAGAGGCTCAATGTAACATCCTGAATTTTTTTTTATTATCAAAGAAATTAATAAATTGAATTTTATCCTTAAAAATTAATTTAGAAAATTTAATGTACTTTTAGTGGAATTGCTAAGATTCTATTTCCATCTTTGGAGAAAGAAAATAATTGGTTATTAAAATTTAATTTAATAATATTTATGAATTTTCTATCAAGAAGACATTATTTTATAAACTCTTATTTAGAATGTGTTCCTATTTAGCTTGCATTAAATAAGAGACAATCTGAGATTTTCTAAGAATTATTTTGAAGTAGCAAAACATTATTGATAAATGAGACATTTTTGTAATTTTCTTGTTGGGTCTTAAACCCTAGATTCCGCTCTTCTATATATAATATATTTTTCCCTTTCTAATGTATAGCCTTGTATAGCCGCCACTTCCTCTCATCTCATTATCATCGTCATCTACATCATTCACCATTACCACCATTACATCATTCTTGAGATTTTGAAGAAAAAGAAGGAATTTCATTTAGATGTTACTTAATTTTCAACTCTATAAATTTACAAATAGGTTCATTAATTGGGAAGGAGTGTTGTATGTAATATTTTATTATAATAGGGTTAAGGGTTAACTCAAGAAAGCTGAGTTGAAGTTATATGTAAATAAATTAGCATTAGTGGGTTTGGAAGGGACAAAGTTCCCCAAATTATGAATTAGACACTTGATTAGTTGTTAATTATTTGTACGTGTTGTGATATTGCTTGTAGAGGATTGATTGACACTTGAGCACGTGGGAGCTTACGTTAACATTGAGTTTGAATGCAAGGAGGTAACTACTTCACTTGTTTGCGCGTGTGTGTATGTTAGTAAGCATTTCGATAGTGTATAGGCATATGATTATTGCTGATGTGGTTATGGAATGCTTTGATTGGAATTTCTGATTTGGTTGTGGTACACTGAGTAATATTATAATAATTATGTCAGTCCGAAATGAGGTTCCCTTGCCTGTAAAGCAGGGACTAAAATGAATAAAGAGAAAAACGTTATTGGGGAGACTGCCCCCGGTTCAAGCGAGGGTACATCGACCATCGAGTCGTGAGTCCCTATTGAACTGTCATATTATCGGTGGACTTGTGTATTTTGTTTGATGGTGATTATTATTGATGTTGTGATTATTATTATTAATGATGTTTGAGTTTGTGATGTTGTGAGTTTGTGATGTAAATGAATATTTGTACTGCTGTAATATTTGGTAATTGATAGATACTTGGAATTGAAAATAGATAACATGTTCATGCAACACAACATGTAGCACACACCACCTTGTCGGCATACACATGCACGTAGTGCAAAAATGTGCGTAGGCAAGTAGTTATTAGTTACGACATCAGAGTCTACCCCTCGTGGTTGAACATTTTACAGGTATTAGAGAGGGGCAGGAGTGATGGTAAGGATCTGGAGACCTAGGAACTAAGCATCATGCTTTCATAATATTTTTTTGTTAATTTTTGTAAACCCCTTTAATTTATTTTCTTTTGATTACTGTATGTCTGTGTATAATTTTAGGCTAGATAACTGTAATTATATTTTTTTGTAAATGATTGTGAAAGAATATTAGGTGCATTTAAATATTCATGTTAGTCAATTTTTATCTAACATGGATAAATTTATTTTGATAATTTCTTAAATGACTTTTTGGTTGTGAATTTTATATTTCATTCTAAAATTATATTTATTTTAATCTACTAATTTCAAATTACATGAAATATTTTTCTAACCATGATAGTTCATTTGTGACTCAAATTATTTTTCTATCATGGTTAATGTAACATCCTGGATTTTTATTTATAAAATAAATTAATAGATAACTAAAATTTAATCTTACAAATAAATTTAGAAAGTTTAACATCTTTTTAGGGAATTTGTTAGAATTTTATTTCTATTATAGGTGAAGGAAAATAGTTAGTATTTAATTTTTATTTAGTAATAATTATGAATGTTGATTATTTAGGAAATTTTGTTTAGAATGTTGTGAAATCCTTGAGTGTAAATCAAAACTAAATTATGATAATGGTAGCTTTAAGGAAATAGAAACTACGGAGAAATTTATATTTAATACATTAAATTAGGAAATTATAAAGGACTCATTATTAAATTTGCTAATTAAGAAAATTCATCTATGAGAAGTTTAGAGTTTAAATTGAATGAGTATAATTCAATGTCCAATTAAAGAAAAATAAAATGATGTGTACTCTTCCATAAAAATAGAAAACTTCAAAAGTGTTGTAAATATAAAGAAGAATAAGAGAGTAAAGGAGAAACAAGAATAAAGGTTGTAGAATATTATTCAGAGGGTGTTCCGTCTACAATATGAGTCCTCTATATATAGAGGAGAATTAAAGTTACAAGGATAGATACAATAGAGAAATATAAGGAGATATACATGGAGAGGATGACTTGGTGATAGGAGACTTGGTCATCCATAGGATATTCATAACACTCCCCCTTGGATGGCCAAGACTAAACATATGCCTCATTAAAAAAAACTCCAATTAAGTAAAACCCAGTGGGACAAAAACTTAATGGAAGAAAAAAAAATAAGATTTGTCTTGTTTTCATTCGGGTAAAATAGTAAATAAATAAATAACCTGTTTGTGATCTTCCAACGTGTGGATCAGATCTAAATCCAGCATCTGCATAGCCAATAAGATCTGTCTTGTTTTCATTCGGGTAAAATAGTCCCATGTCTAAAGTACCCTTGAGGTAACGAAGAATATGCTTAACACCAGTCCAATGTCTTTGGGTTGGTGAAGAGCCATATCTTGCTAATAAGTTAACAGCAAATGCTATGTCTGGTCGTGGGTGATTAGCAAGATACATCAGTGCCCCAATTGCACTAAGATATGGTACTTCTGGACCAAGTATTTCTTCATTACCTTCTTCCCTCATTTCTCAAGGTCTAAAAGAATCTTTGTCTTCCTCTAATGATCTTACGACCATTGGAGTACATAATGGATGTGATTTATCCATATAAAAACGTTCCAGGACTTTTCTAACATAGGTTTGTTGGTAAATGAAAATTCCATTTTTCAAATACTCAATTTGTAACCCAAGACAAAATTTGTTTCTTCCTAAGTCCTTCATTTCAAATTCTTTCTTCAGACAATTTATTGTCTTATCTAACTCTTCAGGAGTTCCAATGATATTTATATAATCAACATATATGGGAATTATAGCAAACTATTTCCAGATCTTTTCATGAATATACATGGGCATATTGGATCATTTTTATATCCATCTTTCAGGAGATATTCATTAAGCCAATTGTACCACATACGCCCAGATTGCTTTAATCTATACAAGGACTTTAGCCTTATTGAGTATTGTTCTTATGAATTCAAAGTGCATGCTTCTCGCAGTTGGAATCCTTCAGGGATTTTCATATGTTTATATATAAATCTATACATATATGCAATCATTTTTCATAATACTTTTAGTATTTGAAATCCTTCTAGGATTCAACTCACAATATCTACCCATGGTTTATAATCATATTCTCTAGACGCACATCAAAATTTCATATATTGTCAGACTACCAAATCAAAACATGAATGCTCATTCCACCACGAGACAAAATCTATCATTATTGTTCTGCTGCGAAAATCATTCTAATCATATTTCTCCCCCTTTTTCGCATAAGTGTTCTCATTTTAAAATTCAAATAGCACTTCAGGTGCTTAAATTACAAATTCATGTTATCACATTTATATAGCGTCTTTTGTTTTCAACTAGCTAGTCATTTCATGTCTACTCATGACATATTTATATATCGGATCCTCATTTATCACGTGATATTGACATCAAAATTATTGTAGACAAATTTATCCTTTCACGGTTCCTTTTCCTTATGACATAACATTTTGAGCTCTCTTTTTATTTCTTTCAGGTACGTGAGCCACTTTTGGGGTCTTACAAATAGTTATGTCTCAAGTAAAGCCTCCTCAAAATGATCATCATAATTATTTGCTCCATTTTCATTTTCTTTTGGAACCAATAATTTCTCATGCTTCAGACATGTTTCATTCTCAAATATAATTATTGGAGCATTCTTCAATTGGATCATGAGATATAAAAATGTTAGAATCTTAAGTTTTGATGAAGACTAGAATATGAAAGAACTAATTGATCACTTAGGAAGAACTAGATTAAAATTGAATCCTAAGTTAAAGCACAACCGGATGTAAAATCACTTCTGGAAGACTTAAAGTAAAATAATGTAACTGACGCTGACTGTTATACTACACATCCCATAGCGTGAGTAAATGACACACTAAGTCACATAGGAAGAATTAGATGAAAATCAAATCCTAAGTTAGAATACAACCGGATGCAAAATCACTACCGGATGTCTTAGTAACTAACGCTCACGGATGAAGTATACATCCCACAGTGGAAGTCATTAACATGCTAAGTTAGAACCTAGTCTAAGTTAGAATGCTTCCCATAGCAAAAACGCTTCCGATAGCATGTATGGTTCTTACTGCACTTGATTATATGTATTACTATGATGGACTAACATTTGTGTGCATAACCTAGTTTTACTCCCGGATGCAAATACTCTTGACACTGGGACTCAGACTAACACTTGCAGAGCAAGTCTTCCGCTTCCGGATGCACATGATCATCCGTCAGCAAGAGTACAAGAGACAGAACGTACATACGCTCAGAAGTCAGAATGCTTTTGTCAGAGCAGAGTTGTCAGAGTCGCTTTTCAGAGATAAAGCAAGTCAACCCTGCTGAGCATTTATGGAGCATTAATGGAGCCAACGGTAACAAGGGATTAACGGCAATATTCAAATGGCACTGTTACCTACCAAGCATGTGGAATATTAGAAGATGCTATATAAGGAGTTACTTCAACATTTATGAAGTACCTAAGAATTGCACCGAACAAAATCTGCAAAACTCATTCAAGCATTCAAAGCTCATACTACCCAGAAAGCAAAAGTTCAAGAGAGCACTTATTACCTTAAGATTTATTCTTTAGTTATCTTGTACTCTTTGCATTTAAGTCTCTTCATTTATTGAGAGCATTTATTGTACTTAAGTGAGTAACATTATCTGTTCATTGAGTGAACTAAGTAGAAAATCCTTTGTTTAAAGGTTGAACCCTTACAAGTAGTAAGGGGGAGCGAGTTAGGTTGTAAAGGTTGCAAGTGAGCCCGGAAAAACTTGTGGTTGTAAAGGTTGCAGGTGAACCCGTTGTAAAACCTGTGGATTAGTGGAACTCAATCAAGGGATTGAGAACTGGACGTAGGTCAAGAGTTAGGATCGAACCAGTATAAAATTGTTGTGCCTTTTAATTTTGTAATTTTTATTTGATAGCACAATTCACCCCCCCTCTTGTGTGAAATGTGTGGCTGTCACCCAAGAGGGGGGGTGAATTGGGTGGCGGAATAAAACTTAAACTTTTCTTTTAAAACGTTTCTTTTTGTGCTTGATGAAAATGACAATGAATCATGCTATGCACAAATAAGTTTGTGATGGTGTGGTGCTTGAAATGTGAAGATCAAAACAGAAACAGCACACACAGATTTATCCTGGTTCGGTCACTTCCAGACCTACATCCAGTCCCCAGACTTCACCTGAGATTTTCAATCCACTAAACTTCTTGTTTACTCCAGGCACAAGAAAGCCTTTACACCTTAGGTTTTACGAACACGGGTTCACCTAACAACCCACAGGTTTTGCAACGGGCTTACCTGCAAACCTTTACAACCGCAAGTTTTACAACGGGATCACTTGTAACCTTACAACCACAAGTTTTACACGGGCTCACTTGCAACCTTGGAGATTTAGAAAACCTCTAAATACTCCCCCTCACTTTTGTAATGTTACAACACTGTTCTTCAAGCACCAAGCTTTAGAACAGCCTCTCTTGATTAGAGGATTCGATAATATGTTCACTCTATGAACTGATTATGATAAACACTTAAGTACAATGAATGCTCTCAATAGATGAAGAGACTTAACTACAAAGAGTACAAGATGGATAATAAATAAAACTCTCAATGTATTAAATGCTGTCTTGCTTTTCTGGGCAGCTTTGAATGCTTGAAGAATGCTCTCAGTTTCTCTCTCTAGATTTCTGCGTTTTTCTCCAAGTTATCTTCATAAATGAAGATGAGCTTCTTTATATAGTGTCTTCAAGTATTCTCTCTCTTGGTAGGTAACAATGCCGTTTGAATATAGCTGTTATTCCCTTGTTACCGTTGAACATTAAGGCTTCATCAATGCTCAGCAGGGTTGACTTTGCTTTATCTCTGAAAAGCAACTCTGACAACTCTGCTCTGCCAAAAAGCACTCTGACACTGCACTGCTGTACGTTCTGATATTCTGATTGTTACCGGAAGCAATTCCACATCCGGAAGCAACATCACTCAGTGCTGCACTTGAACGTTAGTCTAGCAATATTAACACATAGTCACATGCAGTGGGAGTTCATTTTGTCTAAGGAAGCTCTCTTACTTCCGGAAGCAATTCCACATCTGGAAGTACTCCTATTAGACTTTAGTTATGACTTAGAGTTATATTCACTGACGCTCGGTGTTGCCTAATCCAATAGGCAGCGTTAGTCACTAAGCATCCGGAAGCATTCCTGCATCCGGTTGCGTCCTAACTTAGTCTCAAGGATTTTATACTCCTAATGTTCCTAGACTGAGTTATGACTTAGTGTATCACTTGCTTCCGCTGGGGGATGAGTCATTCATCCGCGAGCGGTAGTCCTAATCCATCTGGAAGTAAATCCACATCCGGTTGTACTCTTACTTGTGGTTCTATATTAACCTAATTTTTCTAAGTGTTTAACTTGTTCTTTCATATTATAGTCTTCATCAAAACTTAAGATTCTAACATTGTGCATCTTCACTTTCATTTGGTATCAGAGCAGGTCTTTCTGACTTGATTCCAACGAATCTGGAAAGAAGATCCAGTGATGAATGCTGATCAGAATACTCTACCTGATGTCTCGATGCCACCAAACAAGCCTCCTGGTTTTGATGGCTACAACTATCCTTTCTGGAGATTCAAGATGGAGAACTACATTAAGGCTAATGGCCTTCGTATCTGGGATGTTATAGAACATGGTGACAATATTCCATTGGATGATGAAGGCTTTGCGAAGCCTCGGTCCAGGTTCACTAATGATGACTACTACAAGGTGGAGCTGAATCACAGGGCCATCCACTATATTCAGTGTGCACTAAGCCAGAAGGAGTATTTCAGGATAAGTCACCACAAAACCGCAAAGGAGATGTGGGAGGCTCTTGAGACATCTCATTTGGGGACCTCAAGAGTCAAGGACAAAAGAGTGGAAATGCTGGTGGAAGAATTCCACAAGTTCACTATGCTTCCTGATGAGCCGATCAGAGATCTGGAGCTCAGATTCACTCACCTTATAAACAACCTTGCTTCATTGGGAAAAACCATCCCTGAGAGGGAGCAGGTAAATAAAATCCTGAAAGTGTTAAAAGGTGATTGGCTTACAAAGGTTACTATTTTGCAGGAAGTACGGGGAGAATCAACCAGATCTATCACCGCTCTATTTGGTTCACTGGCTGAATATGAACCAACTCTGTTGGTACAGAGAGCTCCCCAAGCAGCCACGGAAGCCAAGAATCTTGCCTTAGTTGCTCCCAGCAAGGAAAATAGTGATGATGATGAGGAGGATATTGATGATGAAGAAATGACCATGATGGTTAAAAGGTTCAAAAAGTTCTTTAAGAAGAAAGGAGGATTCCAGAGAGGAGAATCAAGTTACAAAAAAGGAAAGGGCCCCTGTCTGCTTTGAGTGTAAGAAGCTGGGTCATTTCAAAGCTGAGTGCCCAAGCCTCCAAAGATTCAAAGGAAAGGACAAAAGGAAAGCCTTCGTGTCTTCTATCTAGGTTAACAGCTCAGATGAGGAAGCCAGCGATGAGGAAGAGGTTGCAAATCTCTGTCTTGTTGCTAGGGAAGATGGTACAGAAGAAACTCTCTCAGATTTTGAATCCGTCCATGGTGACGAGGTAAGTCTCACTGACCTTCAAGAAGCTTACAATGATATTCATAGAAAGTTTTATCGAATGACCAAGGCGTTTAAGGCCTTAAGAAAGAAAAATCAATCACTTGAGGTGACTGTAAATTCACTGAGTGATGAGCTTGCGGAAGCCAAGAAACTTCCGGTAGCGGATACCAAGGTAAATCCCCAAGTGGAACCCAATGCCTCAACCTCAGAGAGCTGCACCAACTGCAGCAAAATCTCTATTGAAAGAGATAGGCCATACAATGCCTTGCAAAAGTTCACCAATGGTTCTGAAATGCTTAATGTTATCTTAATGAACCAAAGGGCTTATAGAGATAAGACAGGATTAGGCTATAAGCACAAAGAGAAAAAGTGGGTGGAACCCAAAGTGAAACCCTACTTAAAATTCTTTCACAAAGCCACTAGTTATACGTCCACACCCTTCAGCTTCTGTAATTACTGCAACAGGAAGGGACACTCCACGTCCACCTGTAACGCCAAAAAGCATGGAACCGATAGCACTCACAAGTGGGTTCCAAAAGGAACTAAATTGCCTAAGGACTTTCCAAGGCAAGAGGCTAAGGGAGTACGTAGACCTAGGACATGGAAATCTAGTCCAAAGGAAATCCATCCGCCTAGAGCCCACTCAAGGCCAGAGGCACGAGTTACTCACAAACCTAAGGTCAACACTGGACCAAGGGTTCCTGGCACTAATGATAAAGGACCCAATAAAGGTTGGGTACCTAAGGCTGTCTAATCCATGCAGGTCTGTCTCAAGGCATCCAAGAACCGGAAGTGGTACATTGATAGCGAATGCTCGAGACACATGACAGGGATAGGGACAAGTTCAAATCGCTGGTGATCAAAGATGGAGCCAAAGTGAACTTTGGAGGAAATCAAAGTGGAAAGATCACTGGTGTTGGTGAAGTTGGTCCTATCCAGGACGTCTACCTGGTAGATGGTCTCTGCCATAACCTGCTGAGCGTGAGTCAAAGCACGGACAAAGGAAATTGGGTAATCTTTGACTCACATGAATGTCTTATAGTTGATAAGAATGATCTGGACATAGATAAAACCAATCTTAAATGTAAGCTTAAGGCCAATAGGAATGGAAATTTATATACCCTAGATTTATGCCAGCAATTGACTGAAAAATGCTTAATCACTAGTGATGAAAATAGTTGGTTATGGCATAAACGGCTAGCACATGTAAATTTTACACAGTTGGATATGCTTATCAAAAAGGAGCTAGCCATAGGGATTCCATCTTTTAGAGTAAAGCATGATTTTATCTGTGAATCCTGCCAACGAGGTAAGCAAACAAAGTTCTCGTTCAAAACCAAGAAGAAAGTCTCCACTAGCAGGCCCTTAGAACTAATCCACATGGACCTAGTTGGGCCAGCGAGAGTGAAGAGCTTGGGTGGAAACCTGTATGTTCTACTTGTGGTGGATGACTATTCAAGGTTCACATGGACTATGTTTCTTCCTTCTAAGCATGATGCTTTTGATGCCTTTGTTGTCCTTGCTAAGAAAGTGCAGAATGAGAGAAATCTCAAGATAGCTGCTATAAGGACAGATCATGGTGGAGAATTCGAGAACCACAACTTCTCAGAGCTGTGTGAAGAGAACGGGATTGATCACAACTTCTCAGCTTCTAGGACTCCACAACAAAATGGAGTGGTTGAGCGAAAGAATAGAGTGCTGACTGAGATGGCCAGGAGCATGCTTAATGAGAAGGAGGTGTCTCAAGTGTTCTGGGCTGACGCTATGAGCACTGCCTGTTATATCTCCAACAGGGCCTATGTTCGCAAGGGCTTGGACAAAACTCCATATGAATTGTACAAGGGGAGAAAGCCCAACATCAGCCACCTAAGAATCTTCGGATCAAAGTGCTATATCCACAATAATGGAAAGGTAAATTTGGGTAAGTTTGATCCTAAGGCAGATATAGGAATTTTCATAGGATACTCCCTTAGAAGCAAAGCTTATAGAGTATACAACATGAGAACTAGAACAGTTGAAGAATCCATGCATGTTATATTTGATGAAAACCCCTCATGGGAAGGATCCACAGAGGATGATGGAATCCTAAATTTTTTAAAACCACCATCACCCTCACCACCCAAAGAAACATCAGCAAGAGATCATAAGGTGGAAGATGACCCCATTGATGAACCTAGAATGCAGACGGTACCTGATGAGGTACAGTTGCCAATCGCTAGGAGACATCACAGGGATCACCCACTAGACCAAGTACTTGGTGATGTTTCTTCTGGTGTTAGAACTAGAAGGCAGGTTCAAAATGAAGTTGAGTTCGGAGCCTTCCTGTCTCAAATTGAACCAACTTCAGTTGAACAGGCTCTAGAGGACTGTGACTGGATCATTGTCATGTAAGAAGAACTCAACCAATTTGAAAGAAGTCAAGTCTGGGAACTAGTGCCTAGACCGTCTCACCAATCCATAGTTGGGACCAAAAGGGTCTTTAAGAACAAACTGGATGAGACCGGGCTAATCACTAGAAACAAAGCCAGATTAGTTGCAAAAGGATATAACCAAGAAGAGGGCATTGACTATGAAGAAACCTTTGCCTCAGTTGCAAGACTTGAGGCCATAAGGATTCTTCTAGCATTTGCATCCATGAAAGGTTTTAAATTATATCAAATGGATATAAAGAGTGACTTTCTTAATGGCTATATTAAGGAAGAGGTGTATGTTGAACAACCTCCTGGCTTTGAAGACCCTAAATATCCCAAACATGTCTTCAAACTAAAGAAAGCCCTATATGGCCTGAAACAAGCTCCACGAGCTTAGTATGAGAGACTTAGCAACTTTTTGCTAGGAAAAGGTTTCTCTAGAGGCAAACTGGATAATACATTGTTTATTTTGCATAAGAATAGGGACATGTTAGTTATTCAAATTTATGTTGATGATATCATTTTTGGAGCAACTAACGAGAAACTCTGTGAGGAGTTTTCAAAGACTATGCAGGGAGAGTTTGAAATGTCGATGATGGGAGAGTTGACATTCTTCCTAGGCTTGCAGATCAAGCAGAAAAATGATGTCATCTTCATCTCCCAAACCAAGTACTGCAGAGAACTTCTCAAAAAGTTTGGGATGGATGAATGCAAGGAGTATGATACTCCTATGAGCACCACTGCCGCACTCGATGCAGATATTAAGGGAAGTTCAGTCAGTCAGTCAATGTATAGGGGCATGATAGGTTCCCTATTATATTTAACGGCTAGTAGACCTGACATTCAATTTAGTGTTGGCATGTGTGCTAGATTTCAAGCCAATCCCAAGGAATCTCACCTAACATGTGTTAAGAGAATTCTGAGATACCTTAAGGGAACTTAAGAACTTGGTCTCTGGTATCCCAGAGGTAACCAAGAGTTTTTGTGGGCTTATTATGACGCTGACCATGCAGGTTACAAGACAGATAGAAAGAGCACCAGTGGCCAATGTGCCTTCCTAGGAGGCGGCCTGGTGTCATGGGCAAGCAAGAAGCAGACCTGTGTGTCACTGTCATACACAGAGGCAGAATATATTGCTGCTGCAAGTTGCTGTGCACAAGTGCTTTGGTTGAAGAACCAACTTCGAGATCTTGGCCTAGAGTTCCCAGAGGATCCTTTCCTCTGTGATAACACAAGCACCATCAGCCTTGCCAAGAATCCAGTACAGCACACATGAACAAAGCACATTGACGTCAGACATCACTTCATCAGAGACTATGTTCAAAAGAAGTATGTCAAGGTGCAGTTTGTTCCTACCCAGCATCAGCTTGCAGATATCTTCACCAAGCCTCTAGGGGTAGACCAATTTACATACATAAGAGGAAATTTGGGAATGGTAAACCCAAATGAAGTTTAAACTTCAAAATAAACCTGTGCTTAATTGTTAAAACCTGTAAACTATGCTAACTTAGGCATCGGAGTGCCAATCTTTAGTTTTGCAGGTCCCCCAGCACTTAAATGTTTAATCTCAAGTTTTTCACATCCGGAAGCGGATTCACTTCCGGAAGCATGTACAAGAGTGATCCCTTAACTTACGCACCGGTTCGTCTACTCAGCATTGGATCCTGCCGCTTACGGTTGCCATTCAACAACCGAAAGCGCTAGTACTGGAAAGGGACACGTCACCAGAAACGTTACATCTTCTCTGACAACAGCTGTGCCCTCTCTGATAGTCAAAAACAACATGTTGCCTCAGGTGCGCCGTTTCAATTTTAAATGTTCACGTTTTCCCATTAAAGGTGCGTATTTTCAATAACTTGCCATTATGACACATCGCATCAAACATCACATTGCATAAATAAGGTAAATCATTCTTCACTCCTCACGCAAACACGAACCAAACTCTCTCCATTTTCTCTCGTCTGCTCTTCATCTTCTTCATCTTCATCTGCATTTCATCTCCTCTACAACTCCTTTCCTTCCACTCAAACATCACACAAATGGCCGGTTCAAGCGAATCTAACCCTAATCCACAGAAAGCTTCTTCCTCTAAGAAATCTGGGAAATCTGGGAAAAGGAAAGAGAAACAAGTCCTTTTTGCCGAAGAACATTCATCCAAACGCCAGAGGGTTCCAGAGGATGACTTCTCTGAGTATAGATCTGGGCCGCTAGAAGCCGTGTCCCAGGGTTTTGAGAACAGAACTCCTTATCTCAACAATGGCGGCATCTACGTGGATATGGAGAAACTGGCAAATCTGGGTTATGAACTGTCTGACTACCTGGAGAAATACAAGAACTGGGTGTGTTTGCAGCAAGAGTACAATGTACAAGTGCTACGGGTGTTCTTTGAGTCCCTGACTGCAACAGTTAAAGTAAAGGACATGTCAAAGAAGAAGAGTGAAATCACTAGGGTTGATTTCAAGGCCACCGTCAGGGGAAGAAGGATTAAGTTCAACTAGAGGCACATCAATCGCTTCCTGGGGATCATGGATGAGACGTTGAACGAGTGGACCTTCCCTGAGCGCCTGGACCAGGCTGATCTGGAGCTGGCCTATGGGACTGGTGGAAAGAGAGTCTCAGGCATGCCCTACACCAAAGAGGGTGCTCCAGTACATTTATTCAAGAATCATGACCCACAAGGGGGGGAACTTCAGTGAGTTCACCCAATTGGACAACCCTTGGCTGGCCAAGTTTTTCAACAAGGAGCCCATCAACCCCGGGCAACTGATTTCCCTTGAGCTTCTCTGATGGGTCGACAGTAAGAACAAGGAGAACACCTCTCTTCCCTACCCTCAACATCAAGGGCACTGAGGAAGCCGACAACAAGAAATGCCTGCCTATGGGGTCAATGAACTTAGGCAAAATGGGGGTCACCTACAACAAGCCTGTGAAGGCTACTCAGTCTGGCTCTCACGCAGGGAGTGCCTCTCACACTTCTCAACCCTCTGCATCTGGAGCAGGGGATTAGGAAGCAGACTCCCAGGCTGGCCCCAGCATCTCTCGTGGTCCAAGAGTTTCTGCTGCTCAAAAGGCCTTTCTTGATGAAGTGAAGCATGAGATCCTGTTTAGGCTGCCGGATCCTTTGATGACCCCTCTCCGCAAAGAGTTTCAAGCCACCTACCAAATGCAGCGCCGAAGGATCAAACGCTTGGAAACTCGCCTTGATGGGATTGAGCCAACGCTGGACCTTATCCTTCACCACCTCCAAGCCCTTCCTCACCAAGAACCTCCTCCTCCTCCTCCACCTCCTCCTCCTCCACCTCCACCTCCACCTCCCCCACGACCTGACTTCCCTCCTCACCAAGACTCCCCTCATCACTCACCATCACATAGCCCCTCTCCATCCCCTAGCCACTCCCATACCCCCAGCCACTCACAATCACCCAGCCACTCTCACTCATCCCATCGCTCACCTTCCCCTACCAACTCACCCCCCTTCATCTATACCGACACTTCTTCTTCTCCTCCACCTTCACCACCCAGATATGGCCCTGAGCCTCCTCCAGCCATTCCTCCCTCCTCAACCTCCTCCCTGGCCCTCGCCCTCTTTGATGATGCCAAAAGAGGGAGAGAAATGCTAAATCAGCCGTCCCTATGGCTAGATGAGGATGTCGCTGCTGCCCTCAGAAGGGCAATGGACATGAAGCGGATTGGCCAAGCAGAATGGCTCATCCGTGGTGAAGCCATCCGATTCATGAGCCAACAACAGTCTGCCAGCAAAGAGGCAAGTCTTGAGCTGGTGCTGGCTGATCAACCTGCGGAGATACCCCCTGTTGAGCCTGTGTCTCCTTCTGCGCCTGCACCCAATCTGTTTGATGAGCTATGCAAGAAGTATGGGTTTAAGAGGCCAGAACAGCCGGGAATAGCCATTGCCAAACCCATTCCTCCCTCTGCACCAGCCCCTATTCCTCCTCCTGTCAGCTCCAAGACAAGGGTTAAGAGGACAGCCAGAAAGAGGGTCGCTCCTTTCCCCAGTGAACACTCAGAAAGTGAAGAGGAGTCCATAGCTGCTCCTGAGGATATTGTGATTGAAAAGGTGCCACAACAAGGGGAAGTCTCTGAGCCTAAGTCATCCACCCAAGAGCAAGCTTAGACAGTTGCGAGGGATGCCCCACCAGAGGTTACCGTCAAGCTAGAGGTGGAAGAAATGACACCAGAAGAGTTTGAGCGCTATGGTGGAACTGACAGACTCACATTCGAGCAACTCTTCGTTTTGGATGCTGAGAGGGCTCATGCTATGGATCTTCAAGAAAAGGGGAAAGGGAAGGGAAAAGGGAAAGCGAAGTCAAGCCTATCTCAAGACCCTGATTATCCTGCCTGGAATGTTAAGGTTAAGGCTGTCCATCTCCCTCACGGATCCATCCCCATCGGAGAATCAGCGCTTGGAAGGTCTTTTGGATTAAATGAGGCTGATGATCTGAAGGAAGCCATCGAGGAATCCCTTGAGCTTGAGAGGGCAAGAAAAGCCACTGAGGAGAGGGAGCTTCAAGAGATTCTTGCCCAGATCAACCAACAACAGATGGATGAGATGTGGGCCAAGATGAATGAGGAGCTTGAGCAGAACCAGAGAGAGAGGAGTAAAAGACATAAGCTTTAGAACCTCAACCCTCTCATGCATAGCATATCATCTTGCACTATACTTCATTTTTATTCATACTTGTAAATCTTTAGAATTTTTGTTGATTGTTATATGTAATTGATTTACATGTCAGTAATGAAGTTTGCTTATTGTTTTCATACTTGTGTTAATTGTTTATATCTGCTTTTAAGTATGCTTTCATAAGTTAGCTCTAGTTTGTCATCATCAAAAAGGGGGAGAATGTTAGAATCTTAAGTTTTGATGAAGACTAGAATATGAAAGAACTAATTGATCACTTAGGAAGAACTAGATTAAAATTGAATCCTAAGTTAAAGCACAACCGGATGTAAAATCACTTCCAGACGACTTAGAGTAAAATAATGTAACTGACGCTGACTGTTATACTACAAATCCCATAGCGTGAGTAAATGACACACTAAGTCACTTAGGAAGAATTAGATGAAAAACAAATCCTAAGTTAGAATACAACTGGATGCAAAATCACTACCGGATGTCTTAGTAACTAACGCTCACGGATGAAGTATACATCCCACAGCGGAAGTCATTAACATGCTAAGTTAGAACCTAGTCTAAGTTAGAATGCTTCCCATAGCAAAAACGCTTCGAATAGCATGTATGGTTCTTACTGCACTTGATTATATGTATTACTATGATGGACTAACATTTGTGTGCATAACCTAGTTTTACTCCCGGATGCAAATACTCTTGACACTGGGACTCAGACTAACACTTGCAGAGCAAGTCTTCCGCTTCCGGATGCACATGATCATCCGTCAGCAAGAGTACAAGAGACAGAACGTACATACGCTCAGAAGTCAGAATGCTTTTGTCAGAGCAGAGTTGTCAGAGTCGCTTTTCAGAGATAAAGCAAGTCAACCCTGCTGAGCATTTATGGAGCATTAATGGAGCCAACGGTAACAAGGGATTAACGGCAATATTCAAACGACACTGTTACCTACCAAGCATGTGGAACATTAGAAGATGCTATATAAGGAGTTACTTCAACATTTATGAAGTACCTAAGAATTGCACCGAACAAAATCTGCAAAACTCATTCAAGCATTCAAAGCTCATACTACCCAGAAAGCAAAAGTTCAAGAGAGCACTTATTACCTTAAGATTTATTCTTTAGTTATCTTGTACTCTTTGCATTTAAGTCTCTTCATTTATTGAGAGCATTTATTGTACTTAAGTGAGTAACATTATCTGTTCATTGAGTGAACTAAGTAGAAAATCCTTTGTTTAAAGGTTGAACCCTTACAAGTAGTAAGGGGGAGCAAGTTAGGTTGTAAAGGTTGCAAGTGAGCCCGGAAAAACTTGTGGTTGTAAAGGTTGCAGGTGAACCAGTTGTAAAACCTGTGGATTAGTGGAACTCAATCAAGGGATTGAGAACTGGACGTAGGTCAAGAGTTAGGACTGAACCATATAAAATTGTTGTGCCTTTTAATTTTGTAAGTTTTATTTGATAGCACAATTCACCCCCCCTCTTGTGCATCCTCACTTTCAAAAAATACTTATTTGGTCAGTGATAGTGTGTGACAAATATTTTGCAACATTTGATGAACTTCTAGTTCACATTACTAATATTTGAGGATCCATATTTGTTGCATACAACATATATCTTTTCCAATTACTCATTCCTCTCCCTCATATTGGGAACACCAATATTTATCCCCAAATTTCATTTAATATCCGTCTGTGTATTATTGGTGGAACAATATGAATCCATATTTCAAAACATCAGATGGAAAATACTTGGCTACTGACCAAGAGCCAATGGGAGAATTCATTCTCTTTTATTGGCATGATGCAATTATAGTTGTAGTATATTTTACCCAACTCTAAAACAGAAAATTTTGTATTCCAAAAATAGTTGTAATATTATTCTCATTGTCAAACTAACTTCTGGTTATATAAGAGAAAAAACTCTATACAATATGACTCATACTTGTATTCCAATAATTTCCCCTCAAGTGAGTCATGGAAAATACTTTCCACTCACAAATACATTATTAGTTCTTCTGGAACTAATACTATTGTATCTAATGCATATAGCTCTTCAGGAACTAATATCATTGTATCTAATGCATATAGTTCTTCAGGAACTAATATTGTTGTATCTAATGCATATAGTTCTTCAGGAACCAATATCATTAAATACTTGAGTAGAATATAAGTGTTTATAACTATTAGTCATAAAAATAAAGTTTTTATGGCTTCAAGCCATAAAATTAATTTTGTATTTCGCTTCTTGCTACTTTATATCACTTTCAGTCATAAAAATAGAATCGTCATTACTTCAGGTCAATATATGACGACTATAGGTCATTGGGCTCCAACCACTTAAAACTTAAATAGAAAATTATTTTATGACTTCCGGTCATAAAATTAAAATCTTAATGGATTCAGGCCATTGAGCTTTATAAACTTAATACTTAAGTAGAAAAATTTATATGACTTCTGGTCATAATAAAAAAAATATATTGAACTCTTATGATTTCATGTCGTTAGCATTTGACCACTCGATCATGTAGAAACTTACTTTTATGACTACAGGTCATGAACTCTTCTTGGCTTCAGGCCATGGTGCTCTATCCATTAAAAAAATGTTATATGACTATAGGTCATAAAAAATATAATATTTATTGTTTCGAGCCGTTAACTCTGAACATAAAATTGGTATATTTATGAGATGTAACTTCAGGTTTCATCCATCAAGTATGACTTTAAACCGTTAGGTTATGGAACTTCAGATTCTATCAAATAAGCTTTAGGCCGTTGGGTGATGGAACTTCAGGTTTCATCAAAGAGGCTTCAGGCCTTTGAGCGTGGAATTTTAGGTTCCAGCAAATAGGCTTCAGGCCCTTTGGCGATGGAACTTCAGGTTTCATCAAATATGGCTTTGGGCCATAAAAATAATTTTTTTAGCAAATGGAACTTCACGTTCCATCATAATACGGCTTCAGGCCATAAATACAAATTGGAATTAGGGGTTTCTCCCCATTCACATATGGCTTCAGGCCAAATCTTTATTAAGTAGAACTTCTAGTTCTATCAAATATGGCTTTAGGCCAAATTTTTATCACATGAAACTTCAGGTTCCATTAAAGATGACTTTATGTCAAATCTTTATGAGATGGAACTTCAGGTTCCGTTAAAGATGACTTTATGCCAAACTTTTAATTAGAGAGAGCTTTAGGTCCAACAAATATGGCTTCATGCCATAAAAAATGAAAGTTTCATATTCCATTATTCCTCAACGTTTATTACTAACATACAGATTAAATATAAACTGAAAAACAACGGCAGATCCGAAATCATTGGGATACAGTTTCTGACTTGTTCCATGTTCCATATTCTAACAACATGTTCATCACGTGTAAACATTTTTATGCTACGTACATCATGCTCTTAATGAAACAAATTAATGACACATACAAAACAAATTCCTTGTTCATTCTCAGAAGAGAAAGCAGATTCAAGTTCCATTTAGCAGTTAAATCACACGGAATTGCAATCAGATTAGATACAAATCTGGGATTTTTAATTATTTTCCTCATGAAACTATTTAAAAAAAATATGCATGTACTCGTTATTCATGATGCGTGAGTTTAAAGAGATGGGCATGCAAGACTACCAGATGATGAAAAAATAGATATTCATCCAGTGTACTGAATTTCGGCTTCGAATTCATCAACCCACAGCCTAGATTTCCTATAGCTGCTTAAATCATTCAATTTCGCATAAAAATAAAACATGAAAAGTAACAATTTCTCATACAATATGTTTAGACCAAGACCAAGCCTGAAATTCCTCTATAAACAAATTCTTACCACTTAATATCTCTCAACCTGATTTACCCCCCAAAATGCATAATTCATTGTTAAGCATCAACAATCATTGTCACTCATCATAATATCACGGAATACTTGAACAAGTCATGTGGTGTCAAAAAGAGTAGTAAAATCCTAGAAGTATATTTCATACTATTGCTAATTAATTTAATCTTCATTTGTATATGTAGGGTTTCAGGGCGTATCTGGTTTGCTCATAAACTTGACCGAGTACCCACATGAAATCGGATCACTATTTAGAAGCTTTTATTATATTCCCGTGTTCGGTTAGAGAATCGTGCTGATAACGTGTTGTAAATATAAAGAAGAATAAGAGAGTAAAGGAGAAACAAGAATAAGGGTTGTAGAATATTATTCAGAGGGTGTTCCGTGTACAATATGAGTCCTCTATATATAGAGGAGAATTAGGGTTACAAGGATAGATACAATAGAGAAATATAAGGAGATATACATGGAGAAGATGACTTAGTGATAGGAGACTTGGTCATCTACAGGATATTCATAACAATAAGGTATTTTTGGTAATTTTATCGTTGGGCCCTAAACCCTAATATTCCCCTTACTACATAAACGTAATTTTTCTCTATTCTCACTACTTCTCCAGCCGCCTACACACACGCAAAACACACTCCCAACTTCATCTTCATCGTTTACCATATTCTCATCACACAAGACCTCACCATCTCCTTCTTCCTTTTCGTTCTCCATCTCCTCAGTTCCTTCTTCTGCTTCATCACTTTACTCGCCTCCGTTCCTCAATCTTCTCCGTCCTCCTTGTCTCCGGTGAGCTGCCGGTGCTTGACGGCGAAGCACGACGGAGGAGACCGTCGTTTTGGTGTGCCGACTTATCAACTTAGTCGTTTCTCCGGTTGTTCACGGCGACTCCGGCGCCGAAACAAACACCCAAGCAAGAGGTTGGGCTCAGGTAACTTTCCCTTTTCACCTCTATCCGTTTTCTTTAGTTTTCAGCGAGATTGAGGAGCTTGAACTTGGGTTTAGAGTTCTGGGGATTGTTTACACAATTAGTGAAGAAGCTTAGGTTTGTGATTGGTGTTTGGATTAGGAACTTGTGAGATGATGTCCTTAGATTTCCTTCTTGCTATGAAGCTTAAGAACTGTACTTTGAATTTGGGAATGTAAGGCTCGGTAGGGGACTAAATTGACTATGTGTATGGGTTTGAATAAGTATATCACATTCTCTATTCTGCTCAATATTGTAGGTTAATATAAATAAGAAATATTGTGTATGCATATGAGATAATAAATTTATAATCACATTTGTTCTGTTCAGTTAAAGAGAAGGAATGAAAGGGTTTAATTATATGGTTACATGTTGGGAAAATTCTGTTTTCTTCGCTCTCCCTAGTTCTATTTGGAGTTTCTAAGTTTTGTTGTGATGGAGTGAATATGTACTAGTTATGGTGGATATAAATGGTTTGGTTGATGCTCAGTATTGTGAATTAAAGTTACATTGATTTTAACCTTTTGTCACATTGGCTAAATGATTGATTGTGAATTAAAGTTATATAAATGGTTGATGCTCAGTTTTGTTGTTTGTTCGTGGATTAGTGGTTGATTGTTACTTGAATATTTAGTGTATGTGACTTGTATGTGTTAATTTAGAAGAGAAATAAAACTAGGAGTACAATATCATGAAGGGACGGGTAGTATTTCTAGGAACGAGAGCGACGTTAATTAGTATATATGAGTTATTTTTTTAATTATTTGTATGTGTTATATTATTGCTTGTAGTTGGTTATTGACGCTTGAGCACGTGGCAGTTTACGTTTATTTTTTGTTTAAATGCAAGGAGTTAACTACTTAAACTTGTTTCGTGTGTGTGTATGTTGGTAAGCATATACGTTAGTTTATGAAATTGTGTTGATTATTATATGCCTCGTCAGAATTTATAATTTGTTTGGTGCACACCGGTTAATATGATTATAATCATGTCATTCCGGAATGAGGATCCCTATAAAACCCCCAGGGACTAAAATGAAATTGTTACATGTTCAGTAGGGGTGTGAGTCCCTTTGAACCAGTTCAAGCGAGGGGTACATCGACCATCGAGTCATGAGTCCCTATTGAACTGAGATATTATGGTGTGTTGTGTTTGATTTGATTTTTGTTATTGATGTTTTAATTGCTATTATTATTTATGTTTGAGTTTGTGATGTGTTTGTAAATAAATATTTGTGCTGCTTTAAATACATGATAATTTATAGTCATTTGAAGTTGATATATATATATATATATATAGCATGTTCATGCAACACAACATGTAGCACACACCCCTTAACACAGTATTAGCACACACCACCTTGCGGACATGCACACGCACGTAGTGCAAAACTGTACGTAATCGAGTGGTAGTAGTTGCGATTTCTGGATCTACCCCAATCGTTGTCATTACAGGTATTAGATCGGGGCAGGAGTCATGGGGAAAGGATTTGGAGACTGGGGGAACTAAACATTAGCTACATTGGTGCTTCCGCATTTATTCATTTTATTTGTGTAATGATTTATTGATCCTTTGCATTTATCTTCATTGGATTACTGTAAAAAAAATGTTGCCTGGGTAACTGTAATTATTGCTTAAACCATGTTTATGTGCTTATTTGTAAATGCTAATTGTGAAAGAATTTAATCAGGTATTATTAGATTTGTTTAAATATCCATGTTAGTCAATTTTTATCTAACATGGATATATCAGATTTGATATTTTTACCATATTTATTTAAATATCCATGTTAGTCAACTTTTATCTAACATGGATATATCAAATTTCATATTTTTAAATAAAAGATTCTCAATTGTGATTTTTATATATGATTCTAAAATTATATTTACTTTAAATTATTATATTTCAATTATATTGAATCTTTTTCTAACCATGATAGGTCTTTTGTTTTACTGAAAATTGTTTTTCTATCATGGTTAGTCTATTAACTTATAATTTACAGAAAATAAAAAAATGTTTTTCTAACTATGTTAGCGATTATATTAACTTCCATTCTTTTTCTAACATAGTTAGACTTTAAACTATTTTGAATTAAAGAATTGTACGTATTTTGATTTATAAATGAAATAGTAAGTAGTTTGTTAAAAAAAAATATTAGAGTAAAATTGGTTATAGAACTGTGGTTGTTACAGTTAGCCTTTTATCTTATATGTTATAAAAAATTTAGAAAAGTCGTTTTTCTAACTATTTTAGCTATTGTATTAACTTCAATTCTTTTTCTTACATAGTTAGACTTAAAAAATAGAGGAAAAATGGTTATAAAATTGTGGTTGTTACCCTCAAGTATTTTCGAAATTAGATTTGAAGTCAGACTATCATCAAATCAGGATGAAGCAGGGGGAGGAACACAAAACGGCTTTTCGTACACATGATGGACATTTTGAGTTTCGGGTTATGCCGTTTGGACTGAAAAATGCTCCATCAACTTTTCAGTCCTTGATGAATGATGTGTTCAGGAAATATCTTCGTAAGTTCATCTTAGTATTTTTTAATGACATTCTCGTTTATAGCACTAATCATCATTTGTACTTGCAACATTTGAGGACTGCCCTCAAGTTGTTACGAGAGAATCATTTAGTGATTAATAGGAAGTGTGTGTTTGCACAGTCCCATCTTGAGTATTTGGGACATATTATTTCTAGAGAAGGAGTGATAGCTGATCCGAGTACGATTGAGAGTATGACAAAACGACCAATACGATCCACTTTGAAGAGTCTTCATGGATTTTTGGGGTTGACAGGGTATTATAGTCGTTTTGTTAAGCATTATGGGATTATTGCAGCCCCACTTACAGCTTTGTTAAAGAAGAATGCCTTTTGCTGGTCTGAAGAGGCTCAAGCAGCTTTTGAGAAGCTTAAGAGAGCAATGACCACGGCGCTAGTCTTGAGACTTCCGAACTTTGACAAACCATTTATCGTGGAGACTGATGCTTCAGGTAGTGGTTTGGGGGTTGCGTTGATGCAGGAGAACCGACCCTTAGCCTATTACAGTAAATCTCTTTCTAGTAGAAAGAGAATGATGAGTTCGATGTATGAGAGATAACTCATGGCCATTGTTTTTTTTGTAAGGAAATGGAGACCATATTTGTTGGATAGACCCTTTGTAATAAGGACAGACCGGAAAGCTCTTAAGTATCTTTTGGAGCAGAGAATTTTGGATGAATCCCAACAAGGTTGGGTAGCCAAATTCACGGGCTATACATTTTAGATACAGTATAAGTCGGGTACAACCAACTCAGCTAATCAACCATTATGGTGGATGAATTTTGTTGTTCTGTAGAGGCAAGGGGAACTAGGAAACTTGGTGGACGTTGAACTGAATCATTATGGTGATCACTAATCAATCATTTGTTTCCGTAATTTCCCCCTTAAATGGATATTTTGGATAGTAAGCTTGCTGTTCAACAAACTTCACATTCATGATAATAAAAATTTTGTTAGTTGATGGGGAAAAACACTTGTATCCCTTTTGATTAGAAGAATAACCAAGAAATATGCATTTTATTGCTTTAGGATCTAATTTTCCTCCCTTTTCATTATAAACAAAAATAGTGCACCCAAAAATTCGTGGAGGAAGAGAGATTATATAAGAAATATTGGGATAAATCTCAAGGAGTTTTTGAAAAGGAGTTTGAAATTTTAAAATCTTTGAAGGCATTCCATTTATCAAATGAGTCGCGGTAAGAATTGCATCTCTATAAAATTGGTTAAGAACGTTTCTTTCAAACATCAAGGCTCTAGCAACTTCAAGAAGATGTCTATTTTTCTTTCAGAAACCCCGTTTTGTTGTGGTGAGTAAGCACAGGAAGTTTGATGGTGAACTCCATTTTTATTTAAAAAAGGTGTGAATAATGAGTTTAAATATTCTCTTCCATGATCTGTTCGTAAGATTTTAATTGTGGTATGAAATTGATTTTTAATAAAATTGTAAAAGTTTCGGAAGACACAAAAAACTTCAGATTTATCTTTTATTAGGAAAACCCAAGTTAATCGTGTGTGGTCATCTATAAAAGGTGACAAACCATCGAGCTTTGGAGTTAGTGTCAAACTTAGATGGTCCCCAAACATGTGTCACAATGGAAATCAGATTAAATGGATTAGATTAAATGGATGTGAAGGGGTGTATGGTTTAGAAGAGTAAGAATTTTTCACTTGTTTTGCAAGACAACATGTGTCACAGTGGAAATCAGAAATGACCTTTTTCTTTAAATTTGGAAATAAGATCCTCATATAATTGAGGCTAGGGTGGCATAACCTAGAGTACCACAACATTATTTCATCAGCCTTCATAGTAGAAGTAGAACAGATTTTTGGTAAGGGGCTTTGAATGTAGTAAAGTCCATTCCATACTTTAGTAGTGCCAAGTCCTGAAAAACACAACCAAGATTATCAAAACTGATAAGACATTTTAAGTGTGTAGTAACCTGTCACACAGATAGGAGACTGCATTTAATTTTAGGAACATATAGGACATATTTTAGGATAATATTCTCAGATATGGTTATTGTTCCTAAACCTAAAACTTTTGCAAACTGCCCATTAGTAACCTCTACATGATTATGATCAGAATAGTCATTAAATTCAGATAATAACTCCTTAAGACAAGTTATGTGGTTTGTTGCACCTGAATCAATTATCCACAAATCGTTGGTAATTGTCTGGCTACTAAGGATATGAGTTAGAGCAATACCTTCATGAGCCAAACTGATAGAAGGTGTGGGGTTTTCACTTGGTGCAGCGCTATGTTTACTTAAAATTTTTCATAACAACAGCAACTCCTCTTGATTGAGTGTGCTTTCATCAAATGTGGTACCTACCATGAGTCCTTTGCTTCCATTTTTCCCTTTTGGTTTATAGTTTGGAGGTTTTCCATGGAGTTTCCAACATTCTTCATGTGTGTGACCATTCTTATTACAATGGTCACACCTTTTTCTTGGTTTTTGATCACCTTGAGAGCCACGAATAGCAAGAACATATGAATTGTTAGAAGGCACAAAAGAAACAAAATTGGAATTAGTAAGTACCTTCCAACTTTCCTCAAATTTCATAATATCAAATGCTTCGATCAGTGGTGGGAGAGGTTTAATACTCATGAATCGCCACGTCACCCAGTTAGGCCACGTCACCTACCACGTCACCCGCCACGTTGCCCAATCATGGATAGTAAGTGGGCCCCTTGGGTGACGTGGCAGGTGACGTTGCCTAACTGGGTGACGTGGCGAGTGATGTGGCATGGTTGGGTAAAACTTAACGGTCAAACCCGCTAAAGTTGACGGGAATGCTAGATTTGGGCCATTTTTTAATAGATGTGTGCTTCATTTGAGCCATCAAATTCTTGTTTATGTTGGGTGAACTTTTGACAATAATAGAGTGATAGATTTGACCCTTAAGCCTAATAAGACAGATATGAACTTGGTAGCTGTCATATATGTTAGAATCTTAAGTTTTGATGAAGACTAAAATATGAAAGAGTAAGCCAAGTACTTAGAAAGCAATAGGTTAACATAGAATCCCAAGTAAGAGTGCAACCGGATGTGGATTTACTTCCGGATAGACTAGGACTAGCGCTCGCGGATGAATGACTCATCCCCCAGCGAGAGCAAGTAATTCACTAGGGAAATAATTTAGTCCATAAGCACTAGATATACAAAACCTCAAGACTGAGCTAGGATTCAACTGAAAGTAGAATTGCTTCCAATAGTTTAGTGACTAGCGCTGGCTGTTGGAACAGGTAACACCAAGCGACAGTGAACATAACCAACGTCCAGTAGAATTACTTCCGATTGCTTAGTGACTAGCGCTGACTGTTGGAATAAGGGACACTGAGCGAGAGTGAGTAAAAATGAATATAACCCTTCATCCAGTAGTAGTGCTTCCGGATGTAGAAGTGCTTCCGGATACAAGGAAGTCATCTTAGACTAAGTGAACTCCCACTGCATGTGATTAAGTGTTGTTATACTACACATCTCATAGCATAAGTAAATGACACACCAAGTCACTTGGGAAGACTCAAGACTTAGAGTAACATAACGAGACTCACGCTGACTATTGGGTTAGACATCCCCTAGCGTCAGTAGACAATACACTAAGTCAGAACATAGTCTTAGTAAGATTGCTTCCCATAGCAAACAAGCTTCCCATAAAATGTATAGTTCTTACTGCACTTGATTATATATACTACTCTGTTGGACTAACAAGTATGTGCAGAACTTAGTTTTACTTCCGGATGCAAATGAGCTTCCGGATGCAAATACTCTTGACACTGGGATTCAGAGACTAACACTTGCAGAGCAAGATTGTCGCTTCCGGATGAACGATGATCATCCGTCAGCAAGAGTACAAGAGCCAACGTCACATACTCAGAAGTCAGAATGCTTTTGTCAGAGCAGAGTTGTCAGAGTTGCTTTTCAGAGATAAAGCAAGTCAACCCTGCTAAGCATTAATGAAGATGTACCTCTCAACGGTAACTTGGGATTAACGGCTATATTCAAACGGACATATTCAACCTGCCGCCCAAGCCTTGAGGTCGAGTATAAAAGGAACATCTACATTCAGAAGAGTGTGGACGAACAGAGCATATTGTCTGATTTATTATATTCTACATTCCTCTCATCTTCTACTCTCAGATCTAGATCTGTAACATTATTAGAGAGTAATTCATTTGTACTTAAGTGAGTAACATCATCTATTCTTAGAGAGAATCATTTGTACTTAAGTGTTTATCACAATCAGTTCATTAAGTGAACATATTATCAAATCCTCTAATTGATAGAGGCTGTTCTAAAGCTTGTGCTTGACGAACAGAATCATCATCTTACAAAAGTGAGGGGGAGCATTTAGAGGTTTTCTAAATCTCCATAGGTTGCAAGTTATCCCGCAAAACTTGTGGTTGTAAGGTTTGCAGGTGAGCCCGTTGCAAAACCTGTGGTTTGTTAGGTGAACCCGTGTTCGTAAAACCTAAAGTGTAAAGGCTTTCTTGTGCCTGGTTCAAACAAGAAGTTTAGTTGATTGAAAATCTCAGGTGGAGCCTGGGGACTGGATGTAGGTCTGGAAGTGACCGAATCAGGATAAAATTGTGTGTGCTTATTCAGTTTGTTTTAATCCACACATCAAGCACCACACCACTAGACACTCACTTGTGCTTGGGGTAATACATCGTCATTCTCATCAAGCACAAGGAGTAATGTTTTAAAAGGGAGAATTTTCATAAGTTTTGTCCTTTAAACAAGTGACCTTGCTCTGATACCAAATGAAATGCGTGGCTGTCACCCAAGAGGGGACTCTTGGGTGACAGCCACGCATTTCATTTGGTATCAGAGCAAGGTCACTTGTTTAAAGGATCCAACGATCTCAAGTGCAAAGACCTAGGCTGACTTGGGTTATAAAATGTGTTTTGAAGGTTTTGATCATACTATCCCACCCTTGTTAGAAAATACTGATTTTTACTTATGGAAGGCAAGGATGAAAAGTTTTGTGCTATCCTCGGATTTCAAAATGTGGGATGTCTTTGAAAATGATTCTGACTTCAAACCAAAAGTAAATTGGACTGAAGAGGAGAAAAATTTATTTTACTTAAACATTAGAGCAATGCAAATTTTGTACAAAAGCTTAACTGACAGTGATTTTCAGAAAATTAAACATTGCTCTAATGCTAGAGATATTTGGAACACTCTTGATGCTATGTATGCTTCTAATCAATCTCTTGAAGTTAAAGCTGTCCAAAGCTCATTTTGTGCTCCCTGTGAATCCACCTTTGATGAGCTACTGGATGGTGATATAGAGGAAGCTAGCATCAGTGAAGAGAGTGTTGATCTGTGCCTAGAAGATTCAGAAACTGAAGAAAATGAGGTACCTGAACTTAAACCTTCTAAATTGCAGGACACTTATAATGAGTTACATATTGAATTCTGTAAACTTGCAAAAGAAGTTCTAGGCTTAAGGAAAAAGAATAGGAAACTTGAGGAATTTATCCTTTCTTCTACATCCAAGGAGTCCAAAGTTCTATTCTTAAAAGAAGAGTTTTCAAAAGACCCTGAGATTTCAAAAGTTAACAAACATAGAGTCTTTGAAAAGAAAACTGACCAACTCAATGATGACAAGAAATCTCATTCTGAACATCACTTCGTTATCTGTCATTATTGTGGTAGAACAGGTCATATTTCTCACACATGCAATTTTAAAAGAAATTTAAATGTGAGGAACAAATATGTATGGATCCCCAAAGGACAAGTAAGGTCCAGCGCTAACCATGTAGGACCCAAGTACAAATGGGTACCAAAACTCCCTTCCAGTGCCTTACTTGTGCGGGAAAGATCAAGAGTTCCTCTTGCCCCAAAGAAGAGAACTTGTGGTGATATCACTGCTGCAACCACCTGGTCCAATCATAGGAAGCAGTGCGCCACCACAAGGAACATAGGTTCTATCTCAAGGATGAGCTATCACAGAGTTCCACACAACTATCCTGAGAAGAACAAGAGAGTGAGAATTCCTCGATCAACATGGAGAAAGGCTAGGAATTCTGTCACTCATGAGACAGTGCTTCACGCCAAGGATGAGTATAGAAGATCCCTTGGGTAAGCAAGAGATCACTTAGGGTTGAAGCATGCAATAGTAAAATCTCCTATGCAAATGTTAAATGGAATTATTGAGATTTTACATCAAGCATTATGTATATGAACATTATATTCCTTATAAGGAAGTTTCTCACAATGTTCATTGTCTACATGCTGTCATATATATATATATATATATATATATATATATATATATATATATATATCTATATTCTTGTGCATATAGTCATGACTGATTCGCAATGCCCTATTCACAGTGAATAATCCATAGGTGCATGTGAATTACATACTTCCTACAAACTAACCAGTCAGATCCAACTCTGGATACTGGAAAACAAAGGGAACTATTTGATATTTTGTAGGAAAGGAGATCCGAAGGTATGGCAAGACTTGACTGTACATCATCTGAGCAATTAGACAAATCTTGATAAACTGCTTGTCACTCTTGGGTCTTGGTGCTGCCCTTGGATTGGAAAGAACCCTTGCATCACCTGTCAAAATCAAGCAAGCTACTGGCTGACGCGAATGTAGCTTTTGTGATGACATTCTTATCCTCTTCTCTACTAATGTGATATTGATATGATTTTTAACATGTGATAATCTTATTTTTGAAAATGATCAAATCATTTCAAATCCAGTGTTTTTGGGTTTATAATATTTGTGCATATCAAATTTTTTTTTCCTTTTAAAAGGGCACCATTCACAAAAGAAAATAGTCTATGCATTCACTTTTGACTTTTGAAAGATTTTGAATGCAAACTTTCAATCAAGGATAGCCTGTGTTGCTGATGAATCATAAGATATCCTGATTGTCTATCATAATATTAATCCCTATTAGTCATCAACTAGGACCTTGTGTTTACAATCTAATCCTGAATATTCTTAGTGATAAACTGACTGACTGTGAACTCGAGCAATAACTTTTAATCACATCTTAAGTCTCCATCTACTAATGATCTCAGTTCAAGCCTGTGGTTAAGTGTGTTGACAGATTATGAAAGCTTGAATGATGTGGATGTACAAGAGAGAGCGTCAACGAGTATGCTCTTTATCAAGATGAGAAGAAATGGCTGTTCTGAATTCAATATTGAGGAAACCTCGCCAATCTTATATGAGCATTTCTTTCCATCACTCTCTCTATTGCTTTTTGTGGATAGTCACTCTTGTCGGACATGCTTTAGGAATCTTAGGAAATGCCTTGAATTAATTTCTGCAAAATTTGATAAATTCAAGAGCAAATGCCAATAGGATAGAAGCCTTAGTGAGTGTAGATAACTAGGCTAGAAAGAACTCTTAAGAATCTCTACCTACTAAAAGACTTATATCCTGGCACATTATCACAAGCCTAGTACAATCTGAATTAAGTTAAAGCTTGTTAATATCCTAAGAATAATGAGATTATATTAAGCCTATTTGAAAGAACTTGAGATGAGATTTGGAAATTATTCTCGTGATCATATGCTGTGAATTTGGCTGTTTTTATAAACTTGACTCATTCTGAAAGCTAAACTATTGTGTGGACATTAAAGTTTTTAGAATCTCATTGGGTTTACATTTCACATGTCTTCATAATCTAACATGAACATCCTTAAGGCATATTTGTTGAACTATACCTGTGAATGAAACTCTGAAAATATGCAATCTGTTCGATACTCCCTGTGCTATCACATTGATATTTATCCAAGAGAGTGTGAATATAGTTCATGACTTGATAATGAAACTGAGAAATTGTGAACTAAAATTCAAAGTCTGTTTTCACATGATTGATACTCCTATTTTCCAAACCAACAAGCAAGCACATTTTCTTGAGATTATTATATTAAGCTGATTAACATAAGTTTGTGACTTGGGATGTCCTCAGCATGTATACTAATGTTAAATCTTAAATTTTTCCACTGACTATCCGGAAGCACATATGCTTCCGCTAGCACCTGCAGGTTCCCTAGTGAAAAGGCCATAAGAACAGTCAATACTAAATCTCAAGTCTTTCACTTCCGGAAGCGGATACACTTCCGGAAGCATGTGCAAGAATGGTTTCCCAACTATAGACATAGCTACCAAACAACCACTGAGGGTTGATCAACTTATTCTTAAGGAGAAATTTGGGGATGTTAAAATCAAGTTTAACTCTTCAGAAAACATCTGTGCTTAATTGTTAAAACCTGCCAAATGTACTAACTTAGGCATCGAAGTGCCAATCTTTAGTTGTTGCAGATCCCACAATGTTAAATCTTAAAGTCCAACCGGAAGCAAAACCACTTCCGGATACTCTTTTGCTGGCGCTGGATGACAACTCAATGTGACCTAGAGCGCCACTCCAACCGGAAGCAAAACCACTTCCGGATACTCATTTGCTGGCACTGAATGTTGAACTAAAGCGAGAAAGAGCGCCAGTGCCTGAACCAAGGGATACGTCACTTCAGAAATGTTTCATCTTCCTCCATGAGAAGTTGTGCCTTCTCTGATAAGGTGAAGCGACACATGTCAAAAGGTGCGTCGTTCCAATTAAATGTTTATGTTACCCAATGAATGAACGTATGCTTTCATCTGAAGAGTCATTGCCCATTTTACCCTCTGTAACTTTGCATATAAATAGTCACTTTCACTTTCACTTTTTACTTGCACAAATTTTCTTACCAACAAATTCTCTGCATACACATTCATATTCTCTTCATCTTCTTCTTCGCATCTCATCACAAATACACCTTAAACCCACACAAAAATGGCCGGCTCACATGAATCTAATCCCAACACTGAGATACCCACTACCTCCAAGAAATCAGTGTCCAAAAGTGGCAAATCTGGGCATTCACGTTCTGGAAAATCTGGGAAATCACATGAACATCATGAACAGCAAGAACATTCTGGACAATCTGGGCAACAGCGAGAGCAGTTAAAGAAGAAGGGTAAGAAGAGGGTACAGTTCAGGGAGGAATCCCCATCAAAGAGACAGCGAGTCGAAGAAGATAATCCATCAGTTTACAAGGATGAGCCACTAGAGGCTGTTTCTGGGAAACTTGAAAATGCAAAGCCCTACTTCACAAATGGTATGTTCATCGACCTGGATAAAATTGATGAACTAGGGTTTCCACATCTGAGAGCATTTCTCCAGAAGTATATGTGCTGGTTGGGGATCAACAAGGAATACAACATCCACGTCCTGCGGGTGTTCTGCCAGTCTCTCACAGCCAAGGCTAAGTATAAGAAGGTGAATGAGAAGGAGCACATTCGCAGAATCACCTTTACAGCCACAGTGAGAGGGAGGACTTTCAGCTTTACTTGGAGAGATATTAACCACCTGCTCGGGGTCACTGAGGAAGAGATGAACGAATGGATATACCCTGAGAAACTCAGCCAGGCAGAGCTTAAGAAAGTCTAAGACACCAAGGGAAAGAAGGTGTCTAGAATGTCTGATTCCAACCGGGTCCTCCAATATGTCTACTCCCGGATGATGACTCACAAAGGGGGAAACTTCAATGAGTTCACTCAACTTGACAACCCCTGGCTCCCAAGATTCCTCACCCAGCAGCCGATTAACCCTGGGCAGTTGATAAGTTTGGAGCTGCACAGGTGGATTGAAAACAAGAAGTCTGGGAATCTTCCATACCCAACTGTCATCGCCTTCCTCCTGGAAAAATTCCTGATCAAATCCACTGAGGAGGCTGACAATGTAAAATGCTTGCCCATAAGCGCAGTAAACATCAGCAAGATGGGGATCAAGTACATCAAGCCAGCAAAGGCTACTCAATCTGGCTCTCAGGCTGGAAGTGCCTCACATACCACGGCTCCCTCTGTCTCTGGTGCAGGGGATCAAGAGGTCGACTCTCATCCTGGCCCAAGCCGTGCTCCAAGGAAGGGTATAGTGGCTGAGCTCAGAGAAGAGCTCCTGTTCAAACTGCCAGATCCCTTGATGGCCCCTCTGCGAGAAGAGTTTGGAGAGCGACTTCAGCGGCTGGAGGATCGGATCGATGAGGTGGATACCAAGCTGGACCTCATCCTTGCCATACTTGTACCTGGCACCTCAAACCCTCTCTCATCTCATTATCCACCAAATGACCCACCTCCACCACCTCCACCAAATGACCCACCTCCACCACCCCCACAAAATGACCCACCTCAACCTCCTCCTCAGAATAACCAACAACCCCAAACTTCACCCAGAAATGACCATCAAACATCCCCTCACAACACCCCTCAGAACACACCCCAACAATCTCCTCGCCAATCACCACTTCACTCCAACAACTCCCCATCTCCACAACATTCCCCTAACCTTTCACCACCCCCAAGTCCCATAGAACCCACCAATTCTCCTTCAAACACCCAATCCATCATCACCCAGCCTCTAGCATTTACCTCCTCTACTAATCCCCGTCAAACCTACTACCTCAGACCACAATCTCCTCTTCCATGGAAAGATAAACAATCCGTGGCCTACTCAGCCACCCACCCTTTTGAAGGCCTCTTCACCCACCCTGACTTCTTCCAAAGAAACACCATTCTCTTCCCAAACCCCCCTGATTCACCAGAACAAACCTCACCCACCCCCTCACCCGAATCCTCACCATCCCCTCCACCCTCTCAGTCCTCCCTGGCCCTCACCCTCTTTGATGATGACAAAAGGGGGAGAGATGCTGCTATCACCCTTCGCCGGACTATGGACACAAGGGATGTTCTGACTCAGCCATCCCTCTGGCTTGATGAAGACATCACGGCTGCCCTCCGTCGTGCCATGGAATCCCAGAGACTGGGTGGTGCTGAGAGCCTAATCAGAGGGGAAGCCATCCGATTTATGCAACAGCGGAGGTCGGATGAGCAAAGGTCAAATTGGGATATGGTTGTGTTTGAGCAAAATGAAGAAATTCCACAACCAGCCTCTTCATCATCAGAGCCTCCTACAACTGAGCAAAGTAGGAATATTGTTGAGGAAATCTTGATGAAGTACGGGCTGAAGAAGATCAACCATCCTCCCATTGTGATCGCCAAGCCAATCCCTTCATCCTCTGGAGAAACACTTGAGACTTCTGCTTCTGAGCAATCATCTGCCCCTCCTCCTCCATCTGAGCCAGCAGTTAAATTCAGTGAGTCAAGAAAGAAGACAGTTGCTAGAAAGCGTGCCAACAAAGGTGCGGCCTCCACTGAATCTGCTGAGAGTGAGGAAGAGACTCCATCAGACCAACCTGAGCAAGAGACTACATCTGTCCAAGTCGAGGAAGAAATCCCATCAGTACAAGCCATTCCAATTCTGAAGGAAGTCAAGTTGGAGATAGAAGACATGACTCCTGAGGAATTTGAAAGATACGGGTTCACGGACAAGATCTCTTTTGGTCAGATGGCTTGCCTGGATGCTGAGAGAGCAAGAGCCAAACCTACTCAGCCAATAGGCAAGGGAAGAGGGAAGGGGAAAGGCAAGGGGAAGAGGAAAGCCCAGGAAGTTGAGGAGGACCCCAACTTCCCAGTATGGAATGTCAAGATCAGGGCTGTCCACTACCCAAATGGAGAGGTCACTCCCTTCTCAGATGCAACAGGGTTCCCAGGCTTTGAGGAAGTTGAAAACTTGAAAAGAGCCTTCGAGGAGTCTGTTGAGTCTTAGAGACTCAGAAGGGAAAGGGAAGAGGAAGAGCTCCAAAGGATCATTGCTCAGATTGACCAGAATGTGCATGAAGCCCACTTAGCCCAGCTCCAGAGAGAAAATGAGGAGAGACAAAGAGAGAGGGAGAGGAAAAAGAAACACAAACTCTAAACCCCCACTGCAACCCTTCACCTTAGAATTTTTCTTTGATTTTCATGCATATTACATTCCTGCTTAGTGTAGATTACTTGCTTGTATACTCTAACTTGTAATCTTTTTTTGTCAATAATATATTTGTCTAAGTTATTTGTGCATTACTTAAATTATTGCTTTTAATTCTTTCATATGAACTTAATTGATAAGACTTAGTTTGTCATCATCAAAAAGGGGGAGAATGTTAGAATCTTAAGTTTTGATGAAGACTAAAATATGAAAGAGTAAGCCAAGTACTTAGAAAGCAATAGGTTAACATAGAATCCCAAGTAAGAGTGCAACCGGATGTGGATTTACTTCCGGATAGACTAGGACTAGCGCTCGCGGATGAATGACTCATCCCCCAGCGAGAGCAAGTAATTCACTAGGGAAATAATTTAGTCCATAAGCACTAGATATACAAAACCTCAAGACTGAGCTAGGATTCAACCGAAAGTAGAATTGCTTCCGATAGTTTAGTGACTAGCGCTGGCTGTTGGAACAGGTAACACCAAGCGACAGTGAACATAACCAACGTCCAGTAGAATTACTTCCGATTGCTTAGTGACTAGCGCTGACTGTTGGAATAAGGGACACTGAGCGAGAGTGAGTAAAAGTGAATATAACCCTTCATCCAGTAGTAGTGCTTCCGGATGTAGAAGTGCTTCCGGATACAAGGAAGTCATCTTAGACTAAGTGAACTCCCACTGCATGTGATTAAGTGTTGTTATACTACACATCTCATAGCATAAGTAAATGACACACCAAGTCACTTGGGAAGACTCAAGACTTAGAGTAACATAGCGAGACTCACGCTGACTATTGGGTTAGACATCCCCTAGCGTCAGTAGACAATACACTAAGTCAGAACATAGTCTTAGTAAGATTGCTTCCCATAGCAAACAAGCTTCCCACAGCATGTATAGTTCTTACTGCACTTGATTGATTATATATACTACTCTGTTGGACTAACAAGTATGTGCAGAACTTAGTTTTACTTCCGGATGCAAATGAGCTTCCGGATGCAAATACTCTTGACACTGGGATTCAGAGACTAACACTTGCAGAGCAAGATTGTCGCTTCCGGATGAACGATGATCATCCGTCAGCAAGAGTACAAGAGCCAACGTCACATACTCAGAAGTCAGAATGCTTTTGTCAGAGCAGAGTTGTCAGAGTTGCTTTTCAGAGATAAAGCAAGTCAACCCTGCTAAGCATTAATGAAGATGTACCTCTCAACGGTAACTTGGGATTAACGGCTATATTCAAACGGACATATTCAACCTGCCGCCCAAGCCTTGAGGTCGAGTATAAAAGGAACATCTACATTCAGAAGAGTGTGGACGAACAGAGCATATTGTCTGATTTATTATATTCTACATTCCTCTCATCTTCTACTCTCAGATCTAGATCTGTAACATTATTAGAGAGTAATTCATTTGTACTTAAGTGAGTAACATCATCTATTCTTAGAGAGAATCATTTGTACTTAAGTGTTTATCACAATCAGTTCATTAAGTGAACATATTATCAAATCCTCTAATTGATAGAGGCTGTTCTAAAGCTTGTGCTTGACGAACAGAATCATCATCTTACAAAAGTGAGGGGGAGCATTTAGAGGTTTTCTAAATCTCCATAGGTTGCAAGTTATCCCGCAAAACTTGTGGTTGTAAGGTTTGCAGGTGAGCCAGTTGCAAAACCTGTGGGTTGTTAGGTGAACCCGTGTTCGTAAAACCTAAAGTGTAAATGCTTTCTTGTGCCTGGTTCAAACAAGAAGTTTAGTGGATTGAAAATCTCAGGTGGAGCCTGGGGACTGGATGTAGGTCTGGAAGTGACCGAACCAGGATAAAATTGTGTGTGCTTATTCAGTTTGTTTTAATCCACACATCAAGCACCACACCACTAGACACTCACTTGTGCTTGGGGTAATACATCGTCATTCTCATCAAGCACAAGGAGTAATGTTTTAAAAGGGAGAATTTTCATAAGTTTTGTTCTGCCACCCAATTCACCCCCCTCTTGGGTGACAGCCACGCATTTCAATATATTCCAACAAAAACAAAGGCAACAACAAATGTACTTCAAATTGCTAATGGTTAGGCGAAGAAGGCTTAAGAGATTCAGCACCCTTGTATCCCAAGTTAGGATAAAAGACACAAAGATTGATGGTTCCTTAACCCACCCAATTGAGCTCACATCTTTATAAACAACAATTCTAGATAAATGAGAATTTTATTCCCCACTCTAGGAGTGAATTGAAGAAAAGATTCGACTCTAGGATTTAAGAGACACAAGATATCTTGAATGATTCCTCACACATCCAATCAAATAGATGTGATTTTTCTCCATAACGCTCCGCCAGAGTACATAAGGTCTTTCAGCTACCTCTTGATCTTCCAAACTCAAAATCTCATTATTGTTTGTCTATTTCCTTCCAAATCTCAGCCAAATTCACAAACACACCAAAATAACTCATGATTCCTCCATATCTTTCTTTCCTGCTTTTGCCTTCTCCTTAATACTCAAGGTTCTTAGTAGACTGGTAAGGGCATACACCTCCTAGTTTTCCTGGCGTAGTACTTCTAACCTTGATCATAAGGTTATATGCATGCTCTTCTAATTTCGAGGACGAAATTATTTAAGGGGGAGAGAATGTAACACCCCAAAAATTTTATTAGAGATAATAAATAATTAACTTAGGATTTCGAGGTGTCAATAATAAATTAAAAATAAACAAATTTTGATAATAATTGTTTTTTTATTAGAAATTTAATATTTATTTTCTTTCAAAAATAAAGAAAATTAGTTAGAGATTTACTTTTGAATTATAAAACCTACAAAAACAAAATAATATTGAGATTTAAACAAAATTAAGGATGAAGAAAATATATACCATCATGCTACAACATTTAAGTTTTGAAACTTCAAAATTTTAGGGACTAAACTGAAATAAAAAGAAACTTAGAAACATGGAATTAATTGGAAAGAAAAACTTATAGTGTGGCATAAATGTAATTTTCATTAGTACTTGCATATATATTCTTCTCCAACATCCTAGCCCTAGCCCTAGCCGTCATCCATCTCTCTCTCTCTCTCTCTCTCTCTCTCGTTCATTTCTTTTCTCTGTCTCTCTTAAACAATTGTTTTCTTCAATTCTTCTTCCATGGCTCCAACACATTTCTCCAACCATTCATGACGCCTCCAACCTCTCAGTTAGCGTGCAAAGGCATAAACAAGTTTAGGTGAACCTTTTCTCTCTGTTCTACTTCAATTTTTCTGATTTTTGGGAGATTGAGAGGGGGATTCAAATGGTTTCCGGGTTTGGGGATTTGAAGTGGATGAATTAAACGTTTTATATCATTATTAAATTTAGTTTACGTACATACAAGTAAGTTGTTAAATGATTTGAAATTTACATTGATTGGCTTCTTTCTCTTGTGAATTTCTGTGTGTTCTCCTTTTAATGAGTGAAATAGGTAATAATTATTTAAGAATAAGTATGTTAGAATATGATGAAAAGATGTAATCTTGCTGTGATTTACCTTTTCCTCTTGCTTGGAGTTTGAGTCCTTTGTTTTGGTTAGTTCTTGGTGCTTTGCCTATTGATATGTGTTAGGAGAAATTTTGGAAGAATGAACAATTTAGTTTCAAGTGACATTAATAAAAAAAAAATTCATGATTTTGAAGGGAACTAAAATCAAATCAAAAGGGTGGTTATTATTTAGAAATATTTTCAAACACTGTATGGGGATTTCAAATATCTATAGTTGTGGAATAGGTATTATGTAAGGCTGTGTGAAATGTTGTTGATTGACTGATGAATTAATGGAGTTGATTATTTGGTTTTGGACTTTAATTTGGTGTGATTGATTTCAGATTTAAAGATGATTGAATATGAGTGTGATTTAACTTAAGTCTTTGCATTTCTCTATTGTAACTAATTAATGTCAAGAGGGTGGTTTTGTACTATGCACTTGTTATTTGAAGTTTTGCTAAAGTAATTGATTTTTGAAGTGATTTACTATGATTTATCTTTCTTTACCTATTTAATGTTTTGGAATGAATCATGATTCTTCATATAGCTATGTTTGACTTGAGATATGAATAAATTAGGCATTGAGAACCAAAAAGGAAAAAAGAAAAGGGATTATTTAGAGAATTAAGAAATTATGATTGTAGAAGGGGAAATTGGATAATATTATTTTACAGGGATATGAGAGAGACGTCGAAATTTATTTTCAAGAAAATTTCTGATTACTATCTATTATTACATGATGTAATAATAGGAAACGATGGTGGATATATGTCTGAAGGCATTGAAAAGAAAAAAAAGAGAAAGTTCAGATTGTATTATTGAAGAAGTATTGACTGGAGCCAGGTAGCGGGTTATTTTAGTCATAAAAAAATAGCATGCTATAATTGATTATAAATATAAATTTTAAAATTGCCTCAGATTTTGATAGGGTTTATTTCTGCAGTTATATTTTTGGTGGAGTACTCCAGGCATGAGGAGGGTCGCTCCCCCCATGCCATATTGTTGAATTTATTTTTCTTAGAAAATCCTGTCAGGTGTTGCCTACTACGAACGGCAAAAATATTGCTAGTAGTAGTTGGTGGTGCAATAGGCACATGTAATAAAATATTCTACCTATAACAAATATATTGTTAAGGTAGGGGCCCTGTATGAGTGTTATACTAACGGCAGTATGATGCCAACAGGTAGCGTCACTATCATTATCTGAGCAGGTTTAAAAGATATATGAATGAAATAAAAAGATATATGAATAAAATAAATTGCTATTGGGATTCTTTGAATCTCACCCGTTTTCAAAATGTTTTTCACAGATGCAGGAGAAGGTTAATTTGAGTAGCAGAGAATCTTGCTAGGCCCTATGAATTCTAGAAATAAATAGATAGTTTTAATTTGATTTTGTTATATCATTATGTAATAAGCTAAAAGCTTGTGATATACATAAATAGGAAGCTATCACCTGAGATAGCCAATTTGTATTAATTGTAATTATAATAATAGGTGTATTTATTTAGATAATTAAAATAAGGATTTAGATAGATTGACTAATTGAGGAACCTGATAGAATTAAGTATTAGATTTAAATTTAGTCATTTAATAAATTTATATCCACATGAATTTTCATAACTATATGATTTATTTATTGAAGCTTATTTTACAAAAGAAAGATTTTAAATATTTTACAAAACAAGAATTATTTATTTATCTTTCAAAACAAAATTATTCATATTTTTTGGTTTCCAATGACATAATTGTGGTATAAATTGATTAAATCACTTATATGTATTAAGAAAAATCTAGGTGTTATAGCCAGGCTCGGGTCGGTGTGCCAGCGAGGACGCTGGGCCCCAAGGGGGGTGGATTGTAAAGTCCCACATCGGCTGGGGAGGAGAACAAAATGTGCTATATAAAGGCCTGGATACCTCCCCCTCTCGACGCGTTTTAAAACCGTGAGGGGTGAGGATTCCCCAAAGCGGACAATTTCGAGAGCGAGGCGCTGGGATGTTACACATCCCATAGCGGAAGTCAATTGAACACTAACTCTGATCCTAGTAAACCGAGTCTAAGTAGAATAGCTTCCCATAGCAAAAATGCTTCTCATTGCACTTGATTATATTACTCTGTTGGACTAACATTTGAGTGCAGAACTTAGATTCACTTCCGATGGCAAATGAGCTTCCGATAGTGAACACTCTTTGTATTACACATACTTGGACTAACACTTGCAGAGCCAAGCACTTACTTCCGATAGCCAAAATCCATCTGATAGCAAGTACAAGAGTCAGAGACCGTACAAGTGCTCAGATGTCAGAATTGCTTTTGTCAGAGTAGTATTGTCAGGACTACTTTTTAGAGCTAAAGCAAGTCAACCCTGCTAAGCATTAATGAGCATTAATGAGGACAACGGTAACAAGGGGTTTAACGGCTAGATTCAAACGGACTTATTGCCTTTAAACATCTGGTGTATTAGAGGCTACTATAAAAGGAACAACTTCATCATTTATGAAGAACACTAAACATCTCTCACCAACCAAGAACAACACACACAGTTATTGAGAGAGAACTAAGAGCCTTCAAGCATAATACCCAGAGAATATTCAGAAAGCTAAAAAGTCAAAAGAGCACTTAATACCTTGAGAGTTATTCTTATTGTTATCATCTTGTACTCCTTGTATTTAAGTCTCTACATTCATTGAGAGCATTCATTGTACTTAAGTGTTTATCACAATCTGTTCATTAAGTGAACTTAGTAGTAAATCTTTTGTGTAAAGGTTGAACCCTTGCAGGTAGTAAGGGGGAGTAAGTAAGGTTGTAAGTTAGCCCGTAAAACTTGTGGTTGTAAGGTTGCAAGTTAGCTCATAAAACTTGTGGTTGTAAAGGTTGCAGGTGAACCCGTTGAAAACCTGAGAATTAGTGGAACTCAATCAAGGGATTGAGAACTGGACGTAGGTCAAGAGTTAGACCGAACTAGTATAAAAGAATTTGTGTTAGTGTCTTTATTTTGTATTGTTTTTGTAGCACAATTCACCCCCCCTCTTGTGCATCCTCACTTTCATTTGGTATCACAGCGGGTCTTCCCTACTTGATTCCAATGAATCTGGAAAGAAAAGATCCAGTGATGGATGCTGTAGAGAACGTACTTCCTGACATATCAACTCATCCCAACAAACCCCCTGGTTTTGATGATTACAACTATACCTTCTGGAGGTTTAAAATGGAAAACTACATCGAGGCTCATGGTCTCAGAATTTGGGATGTTATAGAAAATGGGAATTATGTTCCTAAAGATGCTGAAGGCAAGGAAAAGACTAAGGCCCAATTCACTGAAGAAGACTACACCAAAGTAGAGATGAATTATAGGGCTATTCTAATGATTCAATGTGGCTTGAGTCAGAAAGAATACTTCAGGATAAGTCATCTTAAATCTGCAAAGGAAATGTGGGATGCTCTTCAGACTGCTCATGAAGGGACCACTGGTGTCAAGGATAGAAGAGTAGAAATGCTTGTTGAGGAATTTCACAAGTTCACTATGCTTCCGGATGAGCCTATCAGAGATCTCGAGATCAGATCCACTCATCTCATAAACAACCTCGCTGCCTTAGGAAAAACCATCCCTGAGAAGGAACAGGTAAATAAAATTCTAAAAGTACTAAAAGGTGATTGACTCACTAAGGTTACTATCTTGCAGGAAGTCCAAGGAGAATCAACAAAATCTGTCACTGCACTGTTTGGTTCTTTAGCTGAATATGAGCCTACCCTGTTGGCCCAAAGGAATCCTCACGCAACTTCAAAGGCAAAAGATCTAGCTTTAGTTGCCCCTAGCAAGGGAAGAGATGATGATGATGAGGAAGACATCGATGATGAGGAAATGGCTACGATGGTGAGAAGGTTTAAGAAGTTTTTGAAAAAGAAAGGGAGATTTCAGAAAGGAGAGTCGAGCTACAAGAAGGAAAAGGCTCCTATCTGCTTCGAGTGCAAGAAGCCTGGACACTTCAAAGCTGAATGTCCAAGTCTTCAGAGGTTTAAAGAAAAGGACAAAAGGAAAGCCCTTATGTCCTCCATCTAGGTCAACAGCTCCGATGAAGAAGCTAGTGATGAGGAAGAGTTTGCTAACCTCTGTCTCGTTGCTAAGGAAGATGGTGAAGAAGAAACCCTATCAGACTTCGAATCCATCCATGGTGATGAGGTAAGCATGACTGATCTTCAAGATGCTTACAATGATATACATAGGGAATTTCACAGAATGGCTAAAGCTTTTCTAGGTTTAAAAAGGAAAAACAAATCACGTGAGATGACTGTGAACTCACTAAGTGATGAGCTTGCGGAAGCAAAAAGACTTCCGGAAGCGGACATCCAGGGAGATCCCCAAGTGGAACCCAACGTCCTAAGCTCAGAATGCTGTGCCAATTGTAGTAAGATCTCTAGTGAAAGAGATAGGCTATCCAATGCCTTACAAAAGTTCACTAAAGGTTCTGGAATGCTAGATATTATTATAATGAACCAAAGAGCTTATAGGGATAAAACTGGTTTAGGCTATAAGCATAAGGAAAAGAAGTGGGTGGAACCCAAAGTGAAACCCTACTTGAAATTCTTCCATAAAGCCACTGGCTACATGTCATCACCATTCAGCTTCTGCAACTATTGCAACAGGAAGGGACACACCACGTCCACCTGTAATGCCAAGAAGCAAGGTGGTAATAGCTCCTATAAATGGGTTCCAAAAGAAACAAACATATCTACAGCCTTTCCAAGGCAAGAGGCTAAGGAAGTACATAAGCCTAGAGTCAATCATAGACCTAGGGCACGGAAAACTGCTCCAAAAGAGACTCAAACGCCTAGAGCCCAACCAAGGTCAGAGGCACAGGTCACACACGAACCTAAGGTCAACATTGGACCAAAGGTTCCAAATACTAATGAAAGAGGACCCAATAAAGGTTGGGTACCTAAATCTGTCTGATCTGTGCTGGTCTGTCTCAAAGCATCCAACAACCGCAAATGGTACATCGATAGCGGATGCTCGAGACATATGACAGGAGACAGGGACAAGTTCAACTCACTGGTGGTCAAAGATGGAGCCAAGGTCAGCTTTGGTGGGAACCAAAGTGGAAAGATCACTGGCGTTGGTGAAGTTGGTCCTGTCCAAGATGTCTATCTTGTAGATGGTCTCTGTCACAACCTACTGAGTGTGAGTCAAAGCACAGACAAAGGCAACTGGGTAATCTTTGACTCTCATGAATGCCTGATAGTTGATAAGCATGATCTCAATATAGATAAATGCAAACTTAGATCTATGCCAACAACTAACCGAAAAATGTCTTATTACTAGTGATGAAAATAGTTGGCTGTGGCATAAACGGCTAGCACATGTAAACTTTACACAGCTTGACATGCTCATTAAAAAGGAGCTAGCCATAGGGATTCCATCATTTAAAGTAAACAAAGGCCTCGTTCAAAGCCAAGAAGAAAGTCTCCACAAGCAGGCCCTTGGAACTAATCCATATGGACTTAGTTGGGCCAGCCAGAGTTAAGAGCCTAGGTGGAAACCTTTATGCTCTAGTGGTAGTGGACGACTATTCAAGGTTTACTTGGACTATGCTTCTTCCCTCAAAGCATGATGCTTTTGATGCTTTTGTTGTCCTTGCCAAGAGAAGTGCTGAATGAGAGAAATCTCAAGATAGCTGCAATAAGAACAGATCACGGTGGAGACTTCGAAAATCATGATTTCTCTGAGCTGTGTGAGGAAAATGGAATTGATCACAACTTCTCAGCTCCTAGGACTCCACAACAAAATGGCGTGGTCGAACGGAAGAACAGGATTCTAACTGAGATGACCAGAAGCATGCTCAATGAGAAGGAAGTCTCCCAAGTATTCTGGGCTGACGCCATGAGCACCGCTTGCTACATCTCAAATAGAGCCTATATTCGCAAGGGCCTGGACAAGAAACAGTACGAGCTGTACAAGGGAAGAAAGCCCAATATCAGCCACTTAAAGATCTTTGGATCCAAATGCTACATCCACAACAACGAGAAGGTAAACTTGGGTAAGTTTGATCCGAAAGCGGATGTAGGTATTTTCATAGGTTATTCTCTTAGAAGTAAAGCATATAGAATGTACAACATGAGAACTAGGACTGTAGAGGAATCTATGCATGTTGTTTTTGATGAAAACCTCTCATGAGAAAGATCCACAGAAGATGATGAAAACCTAAAGATTTCAAAACCATCATCATCTTCACCACCCGAAGAAACACCAACAAGGGATCCAAAAGAGGGTGATGATCCCATTGATGAGTCTAGAATACAGATTGTACCAGATGAGGTACAAATGCCAACCGCTAGGAGACATCATAGGGATCATCCACTAGACCTAGTACTTGGTGATGTTTCTTCTGGTGTTAGAACTAGAAGGCAAGTTCAAAATGAAGTTGAGTTTGGAGCGTTCCTATCTCAAATTGAACCAACTTCAATTGAACAGGCCTTAGAAGATTGTGAATGGATCATTGCCATGCAGGAAGAACTTAATCAATTTGAAAGAAGTCAAGTCTGGGAACTAGTACCTAGACCATCTCACCAATCCATAGTTGGAACCAAACGGGTTTTTAAGAACAAACTGGATGAGACTGGCCTAATTACTAGAAACAAAGCCATATTAGTAGCAAAAGGGTATAACCAAGAAGAGGACATAGACTATGAAGAAACCTTTGCTCCAGTCACAAGACTTGAAGCCATAAGGATTCTTCTGGCCTTTGCATCCATGAAAAGGTTTAAATTATATCAGATGGATGTAAAGAGTGCCTTTCTTAATGGCTATATCAAAGAAGAACGTTGAACAACCTCCTGGCTTTGAGGATCCTAAACACCCTAATCATGTTTTTAAATTGAAGAAAGCCCTATATGGCCTAAAACAAGCTCCATGAGCTTGGTATGAGAGACTTAACAACTTTCTGCTAGGAAAAGGTTTCTCAAGAGGCAAACTAGATAACACTCTGTTTATACTACATAAGGATAGGCACATGCTAGTTGTTCAAATCTATGTTGATGATATTATATTTGGAGCAACTAACGAGAAACTTTGTGAAGAGTTTTCAAAGACAATGCAGGGAGAATTTGAAATGTCAATGATGGGAGAATTAAACTTCTTCCTAGGCCTGCAGATCAAACAAAGGAAAAATGACATTTTCATTTCCCAAACAAAGTATTGTAAAGAAATTCTCAAGAAGTTTGGGATGGATGAATGCAAGGAGTATGATACTCCCATGAGTACCACTGCCGCTCTCGATTCTGATATAAAAGGAAGTTCTGTTAGTCAATCACTGTATAGAGGAATGATAGGTTCTCTATTATATTTAACTGCTAGCAGACCTGATATACAATTTAGTGTTGACATGTGTGCTAGATTTCAGGCCAACCCCAAGGAATCTCACCTTACATGTGTTAAACGAATCTTGAGATACCTTGAGGGAACACAAGAACTTGGTCTTTGGTATCCCAGAGGTAACCAAGAATTCTTGTGGGCTTACTCTGACGCTGACCATGCAAGTTATAAAACAGATAGGAAGAGCATTAGTGGCCAATGTGCCTTCCTTGGTGGCGGTCTAGTGTCATGGACAAGTAAGAAGCAGACTTGTGTTTCACTATCATCCATAGAGGCAGAGTATATTGTTGTTGCAAGTTGTTGTGCCCAGGTGTTGTGGTTGAAAAACCAACTACGAGATCTTGGCTTAGAATTTCCAGAGGTTCCCATTCTCTGTGACAACATGAGCACTATTAGCCTAGCCAAGAATCCCGTCCGACACACAAGAACAAAGCACATTAATGTCAGACACCACTTCATTAGAGATCATGTTCAGAAGAAAGCTGTGAAGGTGCAGTTTGTTCCAACCCAGCATCAACTTGCAGATATCTTTACCAAGCCTCTGGGGGTTGATCAATTTACATACATAAGAGGAAATTTGGGAATGGTAAACCCAAATGAAATTCAATTCCTCATTATAAACTTGTGCTTAAATATTAAAGCCTGTAAATTGTACTAACTTAGGCATCAGAGTGCCAATCTTTAGTTTTGCAGGTCCCCTTGTGAAAAGGTCATATGAACGTACAATGTTAAATCTTAAGTTTCTCACATCAGGAAGCACATCCATTTTCGCTAGCACATGCAGGGACAATCCCTCAGCCTGAGCAAAGATGGCTTTCGCAAGCAATATTGCTATCGATAGCAAGGACAACTATTGAACCTTGGAAGGAGTATAGTGGCTGGACGCCATTTCTTCTACTCAGCGTGGAAACTGCCGCTTGCTATTGCTGCTCAGCATCTGGAAGCATCTGTACTTGAGAGTGAAATGACGCCTCTGACACGTTACGTCATCTCTGACACTCTGAAACGACACGTGGCAAAAAGGTACGCCGTTTCATCATTAAATGTTTACGTTTCCCATGCTTTCTCATCATGACCCTTCGCATCTAAACGTCTTTTCATATAAATAGGCATTTATCATTTCATCTCCCTCATTCATAACTCACCTTCTTCATTCAAAAACTTCTCCATTTTCTCTCAACCTCCATTTTCTCTCAACCTTCATCTTCATCCGTGTTCTTCTCCATCTCCAAACCTTCTTCCATACATTTGCCATTATCATCCACACATACAAAATGGTAGGATCGAGTGAGACAAACCCCCATACCTCCACTGCCAAATCTGGAAAACGAAAGGGAAAACAGGTTCAATTTGCAGAAGAACCTGCTTCTTCCAAGAAACAAAGAGTTGAGGAGGAAGATAATATGAGCATCTGCAGAGATGACCCTCTTGAGCCCATTTCCCCTGCTTTTGAACAAAGGAGTCCGTATCTGATAAATGGGATATATGTCGATCTGGACATTCTGAAGAACTTGGGATATGATTTGACTGAACATCTGGGTCCATACATGAACTGGTTGGGGATTCAGAATGAATACAGTGTAGGGGTTCTGCGAGCTTTCTACCAATCTCTTCGCCACACTGTTAAGAGAAGGGAAAAGGGAGATCAATCACTCGTAGCAAATGTTCGCTTCTTTGCCACAGTCAGAGGGAGGAGCATAGAGTTTGATTGGAAAATAATCAACCAACTGCTGGGTATCACAGATCCCAATCTAAACAAGTGGAAATACCACAGGCGCTTCTCCAGCGATCAATTGAAGGATGCCTATGGCACTGATGGCAAGAAGGCCTCAGGGATGTCTGATCTCCACCGGGTAATCCAATACATCTACTCAAGGATAATGACCCACAAGGGTGGAAACTTCTCAGAGTTCACCCTCCTGGAAACTTGTGGTTGTAAGGTTGCAAGTTAGCCCGTAAAACTTGTGGTTGTAAAGGTTGCAGGTGAACCCGTTGAAAACCTGAGAATTAGTGAAACTCAATCAAGGGATTGAGAACTGGACGCAGGTCAAGAGTTAAACCGAACTAGTATAAAAGAATTTGTGTTAGTGTCTTTATTTTGTATTGTTTTTGTAGCACAATTCACCCCCCTCTTGTGCATCCTCACTTTCAGAATGATCACCATTGGGTGAGAACCTTAACTCCCACTTTTGGAAATGGAGAGAAAAAAACACCCTCACTAGCAAAGAAACCCTTGGAGAGAAAAAAACAATTATACGCTTGCAATGAATGAGGTGGGAAAAAGAATTGAAAGGTCAAAATTGTAGTTATAAAAAAAATCCTACAAGACTCGCATTTAATTCATCATTTCACCAATCCAAGGGCTCATTTCATTTAATCAATCCACCAATTTCAGTTAAAAAAATCCACCAATTCAGACCCAGATGCACAATTAACATCTAGGGGTGAGAATGGTACAGGCCAGGCCTTAAACAATTAATTAAACATACTCAATAAGAGGTTTAGAAATATGAATGGTGGGTAAACATCATTTGAATGAATGCTTAAAGAATGTGCGACAATAAATACACTAGAATAGAAGATGATATAATTGTAACTTTATACTACCTCCGGTCATAAATATAGGATCTAATTATAAGGAGGCCGGTCTAAGGCCTTAACGGTTTGTTCAAGTCATAGGCCCCTGATAGCCGGCCTGTGCTATTCCCACCCCTACTAGGCTACTAACATGCTGCCAGAAAAGCTAAATAGAAATATGGGCCAAAAAAAAAATCCCGAAAACTACACGTCTTCAATCACAAGACTTTTATTGCCGTGGCCGCGTCTCCAAACTCCGAAGTCCAAATCCAAATCCATCTATGCCAACCTCTTGCTTTCAGTGACCACGTTGGATGTTTTCCCCAGACACACACAGTACCCCACGTTCGACTCTTCCTTCCCTTCCTGCGTAACCGCGTTTTGTAACAAAACTGATTGCCGCTCTACACTTTTCCATTGATCGACATGGGCACGACGGACCACGTTGGGGGCTGCCTTAGTTGCTGTGACATGACCGTCAACTGCTCCTGCCGTTGGAGGCACAATCACAATCACAATCACTTCTTCTATAACCGCGCTTTCCTTTTCTTGTTTGCGTGTGTGGTGTTGTTTGCATCCATCGCCACGCTTTACGTTTGGATTATGTTCACGCCCTCCTTTCGTACGGATTTGTCCTCCTTTGGTTGCCAGCATGACAACGAGGGCTCTTGGTCCATTGGGATTTTCTTTGGTCACTCTCCCTTCTCTCTCAAACCCATCGAAGCTGTAACTAACCCTTTTCTTTCCATTCTTACTTCCTCTCTATTATATATAATACTCTCTCTGTTTCTTAATATAATACTCAAATATTAGATCACTTTCCCTAATTTTATTAGAGTAAGGATGCTAGTTAAGTTAGTTGTTAGCACATGATATTACTAATATAATGTAACCATATACAACTGCTATTCCTCTTTGCTTGTTTATTATAGATAAGCATTATCAGGGTCTATTTGAGAAAAAAATAGGAAAAATTAGAAAGTTGTTTATATTGAGGAACAAATTGAAATTTGAAAGTGATCTTATATTTAGGAACAGAAGGAGTATAAGTCTTATTCACATAGTTTTACCTTTGTTTCTTTATTATTGAGAGTATTTATAGGGATAATTTGGGTAAAAGTTGGAACAATTAGAAGTTCTTATATACAGGACTGGAGGGAGTATATTATTAATTTATATGTTAGCTAGTCAAATAAATTAGTGGCGGAAGGGAGGAGGGAGTACTTAGTTTACTTGGATCATGCATTTGTTTACTTCTCCAATTTAATTTTTTTATTTACAAAATGAATTGGGAAGCTGTGATCTATTCTGTTTTTTAATAAGAAGCGTGTTCTATTCTTGTTGTCTCTATTCTATAAGATGTTTATTTTTCTTTTACGTAAATTATTGAGGTTTTGCTGGGTGTAAAAATTGACCCAAGCCATTGTTGGACAATTATATTGTCAGAATTTTTTAATTGGATTAGTTGAATTCAACCACTGGGTTTGACTATTCCAATTGTATGCAGGTGAATGTCTGGAAAAATGAAACTGCTGCTTGGCCTGTGGCCAACCCCGTGGTAACGTGTGCTTCAGTTTCTGGTGCTGGCTTTCAGAGTAATTTTGTGGCCGATCCTTTTCTTTATATTCAGGTATATAAGCCTTTTTTGTGTCACTATTAGTTGCTGTCCTGTTCGTCACTGTTTTATTCTTTTTTTTTTGGCGAAAATTCTTTGTTTTCCTTCTTGTTATATTCTTTTCTCAAGTTCCTGCTGGTCAAATTGTGGTCAATTATGAAACACCATACCCCACCCTTCCTAAATATTAACAAACTTATGTAATCAAATTAGGTAAATATGTCTTATATTTAGAAATGAAGGGAGTATATTATTTCATTAACATCTTGTTTGCTTGGATACATTAAAAAACCAAATGAACTAACTAAATGCCCAATTTGTAAGGCAAAGCTGTAACAGTGTTGATTCATGCATGAAGCTTGAGAATATGCTTTCTCAGACAGAAAGTTGTTAGCCTCGAATTATTCTAGATTTTTTTGAGCCAATTCCTTTAGGAAATCACTTAAACAATCAGAAGCTGAAATGTTGACACACAAATCTAGAGGGAACTGATTGATAGTCTTATGGTGTGAAATGAAGAGACTTTATATATTGAAGTGTTTGAATTCAATAGATTTTAGAAGTTAGAAGGCACTATCAATATTACCATTGGGTCACCATCACATTGTAGATATTGGATGATTTAGAGGAAAAATATAATTCATATGTAGTTGGTTAATCAATGTAATATCAATTCGTGAATGCCTATCTTTTTATTAGAGACTCGTTGGCTTGTGTAATATTTAAGATTGTTGTTCATGCACTACAAATTGTAGATAACCAAGTTTCACTGTTGAAAAACATTGAATAGTTCTATTAGTTGAATTTTGAAAAATAGAGTGTTTCTGGTTGTCTGAGATGCCGTAAGACAATATAGTGCAATTAAAAGTAGATACCTTAAGGGGGTTATAGATGAAATGACGTTCACATGAACAATACCTGTCAAATACCCCATACTTTTCTAATTTACATGTTATTTTTTATTGGATGACATCTTACCCTTATGACACATCTATAGTTTTGTACTCAATACTAAAGTTACTTTCTGTTATGGAATAAGAATAAGAATAAGAATTAGTTGTGAGTTAGTTTGGGTGGTTGTAACTAATAACAAATCAGTAAGTTAGTTACAAAGTGATAATAGAAACATGTATCTTAGAGTGAGGATAGGTAACTAATATAAATAGCCTATTCCTTGTCATTTGTAATCAGTTTTTGACTCTTGTGAATATAATACATTTTGGGTTCTGTCTTGGTCTCTCTTTCCATTTGTTGGTTCTGTGACTTTGTACATTGGTTCTGTGACTTTGTACATTGGTTCTTGGTTCGATTTCTAGATCTTTTGGTTCAGTTTTATAGTTCCTAGGTAATTAGGATAACAGTGGTATCAGAGCGGACGATTTTTTGGCCTTGGGTATTGGTTCTTGGAAGTTTCTTGATTCTGATTTGAGTTCACATTGACTGAGACAAAGGTTGAGGACGATTTTTTGGCCTTGGGTATAGGTTCTTGAATGATTCTTGGTTCTGTTCTTGAGAGAAAATGACAGATATGAAGGGTGGAAGCAATGGGAATGGTCTGGAACGTAGGTTGGAGGCTGTAGAACGGAAATTGGGAGATATGGAAGGTTTAGAAGATTCAGTGAGATGGTTTAGGGAGGAAATTGTTGGATTGAGAAGGAGTTTTAGGGATGAACTACAAGCGGTGGCAAGGGATTTTCGAACCATGGCGCAAGAATTTAACACCAATGCGGGAAATTTCAGAAATGGGGTCAATCATCAAGAAAGGGGGGGTTATGGCCGACCCACCCAATTCACAAAGATGGAATTTCCAAAATTCGAGGGCTATGACATTCATAATTGGATATCCAAGTGTGAGCAATTCTTTCGTCTTGACCGTAGTCCTCCGGATTTGAAGGTGCAAATGGCTTCCTTGAATCTTGATGAATATTTGTATCAATGGCATGTTGCGGAAGAAAGGAGGTGGAGAGGAAGAGGTCCGAATTGGAATGAGTATGTAGAATTGCTTATAGACACTTTTGGGGATCCACATGAGAGGCCAATGGCTGATTTGACTAGGTTGCGTCAAGAAAGGAGTCTTGCTGAATATAATGTGAAATTTGATCGAGTTTCTGCAAGGGTTGAATTGAGTGAGGAGTATTTGATTGATGTGTATATTTCAGGATTGAAGGATGTGATTGCTGATTCTGTTTTGTCGTTTAACCCTAGAACTTTAAGGGAAGCAAGAAGGCTTGCTAGGGTTCAAGAATTGGCTTGCGATAAGATTTCAAGAAAGCGCAAGATAGGTCTTGGCGAGGGACGGGAAATCAAAATTGGTTGACCCATTCAGATTTTTCAGGAGGTGCGAATAATAAAAACTATTTTTCAAAGAATGGGTCTCCGCCAAATAGGTCAAGTGCAAGTTGGACGAGGAAGTTGGCCGAAAATAATGGGTTTGGTTACCAGAATCAATTCGAAAATTATGGGGCGCTGACTAGGAGGGACCAGACCGAGATTAATGGAAGGAACTTTATTGATTATGGGAAGATTAATTATTCGAAAAATTCTGACTGGGGAAGCAAAGGAAAGTTTAGCGAGAAAGAAGAAAAAGTAAGCAGATTTTCGAAAATTCTCTCTGCTGAAGAGGAGGCTGATCATCGTGCAAAAAACTTATGTTTCTACTGTCATGAGAGGTTTGCAAGAGACCACAATTGCCCTCAAAGACAACGCTTACAACTTCACTACATGGAGTTTGATGACAAGGAGGTAGGTGAACAAGAGGAGGCTGGAACGTGTAAAGAAAGGGATGAATTAGTGGCTGTCCCAAACATTTCTCTTCATGCTATTAGTGGTGATGAAAATGCTGAAGCAATGAGAGTTCAAGGGAATGTGGGTAAGTGTCAGTTGCACATTTGATTGATAATGGGAGTACCCATGACTTTCTTGATTTAGCTATGGCCAAGAAGTTGGGATGGAAGGATTTTGGTGGAGAATTTGATGCTGTTCAGATTGCTGGAGGGAAGAGTTTGAAGGTTTATGGGTGTTGGAAAGGTTTTAGATGGAAGATGCAAGGAAGGGAATTTGTATGTGATGTACGGGTGATTGAATTGCACACTTGTGACTTGGTTTTAGAGCTGTCTTGGCTGAAATCTATTAAACAGGCGTTTTGGGATTATGAAAATATGGTTATGCATTTTTGGTACAAAAGGGAGCTTTGTAAGCTTCAAGCAACTCTTCAAAAATCATTACAAGTTGTATCCTCGAAGAATTTTGAGTTAAAGGGGGAATTTATGAAGTTGGATCTCAAGGCGGGTTATGAAGTTGGATGAATTTTATTGTTCAGAAAAGTGTGCAGCAGTACAAAGAAATGCAGATTATTCAGTGACCAGTAGAAAATTTTCATTTTTAGAATTTTAACATATATTTTAGGATAATTTCAGGGTTATGTTCTCGCTCTTACTTGATCCTTGAGGGCAAGGATCTCTTTGGGAAGGGGGTATTGTTATGGAATAAGAATAAGAATAAGAATTAGTTGTGAGTTAGTTTGGGTAGTTGTAACTAATAACAAATCAGTAAGTTAGTTACAAAGTGATAACAGAAACATGTATCTTAGAGTGAGGATAGGTAACTAATATAAATAGTCTATTCCTTGTCATTTGTAATCAGTTTTTGACTCTTGTAAATATAATACATTTTGGGTTCTGTCTTGGTCTCTCTTTCCATTTGTTGGTTCTGTGACTTTGTACATTGGTTCTTGGTTCGATTTCTAGATCTTTTGGTTCAGTTTCATAGTTCCTAGGTAATTAGGATAACACTTTCCTACCCCTAAAAACAAAGGATGTATGTATGTCAAGATGTTTGAATTTACATGAGCTTAGTAGATATAAACTTCTGAAGGATTGGTTGTTTTTTAGATACATTTCTGGTGAAAGGATGTAGTGGATATTCTTTAATGAAAAATCATCCCAGTTTTTTCTTTTGTTTGGTCTATTTGATTTGTATGGTTCCAATCAACCTTGTTGAAGATTTTGTAAGAACCTGATGTTGCTAGAGTGGCAAACTGGTGCAGTCATTAGCTGGCTGACTCAGGTTTTTAGCTTTTCCATATACCCTTGAAAAGCATACCAGTTCAAAATCCTATCTAGAATCTTCAGCTAAACATATGCATGAGTATTGAGAATCAATATTCACTATCAAAATTCGGGATGCAACTCTGCTCCTCTGCTAACAAACGTGACTAATTCCTCTTCTACAACTACATAACAGCCTCCCACCAGTTTAGGTCTACGGAGAGTCAGAAGCAAGTAGCCTTGCATGTCAATTATGTCAAAAGATGTCAATTACAATCAGTCTAAGCCTATTTATATGCCATAGGCTTATTAGACATATAGGTGCAACTCTGCCCCTCAACTAACAAACTTAACTAGGTCCTCTTCTATAATTACACAACAGATGCCCTTTATGTTTCGTACACACATAAACTAAAATCTTATATATCAGTAATGCACTTTTTAGTGGATTTTTATAAACCCAAATATAATACTTCCTTTGGTCTTAAATAGTAGACTTAATTAACTATTTTGGAGAATCCTAAGCAAGCAAAATATGCCACTTATAAATTGATATACCCGAATTTTTTTGTTAAACTAGTTTATTCGACCTATAAACTATTTTGTTTTCTTAATCTCTCCCAAAAAAGTCTATTGGGTTTTATATTTAGGGCCGAGGGAGTACATATAGAGATCTATATGTTGACCATATATAAGCCAAATTTTGCTATGATGGTAGCAAGCACTTAAACTATTTATACTATATTAGAAGTTATAAGTTAACTGTCATGCCAATCTTTTGTTTAAACTAAAATCTACCCCCTCCCGTTTCCATTTTACATGTAAAGTTGATTATTCGTTGTTGCATAAAATATTTTCATTTTGCGTGCATTTCTTCTCTTAGACATTGGATCATATTGACTATTTGTTGATGTTGGATGCACCACCAAGCAAACTCTGCTGTGTATAGAATCCAGAGTGTGGGAGTTACTGCTAGAAAACATAACTAGACAAAGATGTGAAAATTGTTATTATTATCAAATTGTTCGATTAATTTGTTAGTAGCTTCCTTATTTATGCCACACCCAGAGTGGGGTTTGTATATTTGTTTTTTAAGAAAAAAAGATATTGGTATATATGGTTAAGTATATTTTAAGGCATTCTTATTATTTTGTGTGCGCATGTTTTCTTGTAGTAAAGTGGTAGAGGATGTTTGATGTAAAGATTTTACGTATACTCCATGGAATTAATACCTTATATTTTAATCTCTAAACAAAAAATAAATCAAAAAGTGTGATAGGAATTATAGTAGAAGAATATAAAATGGGACAACCGAAATTTCATCGATGTTCTTGAATAAAGTTTCTAAAATATTGTAAAAAACTTTATGCCAAGGGGGAAAATAATGACATAATTCTAATGAGAATAATGGGAAGTCCAACTTTATTCTTTACATTATCAGGGCTTTATACATAAACTATTCTAGAAAAACTGCACAAAACCTGATATTTTTAGTATGATATGTTGTTTCACTAAAAATTCGAAGAATCATTTTATTTTTGCAAACGCAACTTTATGATTTTAATGGAAGCTCTAGCATAATGGTCTGACTCGTGGTTATCCAATCAAAATAAGAATTCAGAACTTGCAGGAATTGTTTCAGAAGTGGGAAATTTTTTGAACTGCAAAAACATATTTCATCTTGAGCTTCACAGTTTGGTTGAAATCTTGAATTGTTTAATTATTCGGACGAAAAAAACAATTGTTTAAAAAGTTTTATAGAATTGTTAATTTATTTTTCGCTGTCAATGGAACATTGGTCACAGTAGTCTTATTACTTTATTCTATCAATCAGCCTTTTGTTCCTTATTTTTTGATGGTGTTAATATATTTTTACAGTTTCCACCTTCTTTAATTTTTTGTTGGTCTTTTGTATGGATAAATAGATTGTTCTGTTTATGTTTTGGTCCCATGATCCAGGGAGGTACTTTTTACCTATTCTATGAGACAAAGAATTCAATCACTTTGCAAGGAGATATTGGGGTCGCAAAAAGTAACGATAAAGGAGTTACATGGAAACATTTAGGCATTGCCTTGAACGAGGACTGGCATCTTTCTTATCCATATGTCTTTGAATATCTTGGCCAGGTAGAAGCTGAATTTCTTACTGAGTGTTTTCTTGGCACACTTTTCTAGCTAGGTAATTTGGTCAGTAAATCTTCATTTGTTCCTTAATATATAAATTTGCTACCTTAATACATAAATTTGCTAACTTCAGTATTTGTAAGAATAAAGACTTTGAATATAACTACTCTCTGGATCTGGTCCATATTGTATATGTAGTGTTAATGCCTATGAAAACGTTTGGCCTGAGAACACCAGTATGATCGTCATGTTATAATACATGTGAACTTGTATTTTTCCTGTTCTTTCCTTTAAATCTTAACCAAAGTATAATATGATTATTCTTACAATTTCTTTCTTTTGTATTTGAAGATATATATGATGCCAGACAGCAGTAAAAAAGGGGGGCTTCGTGTCTACAGAGCACTCAACTTTCCTTTGCAATGGAAATTGGAAAAGGTCATCATGAAAAGACGTCTTGTTAATCCATCAATCACTAATTATGATGGGAAGTACTGGCTTTTTGGCTCAGATCATAGTGGTTTTTCCACCAAGAAAAATGGGCAGTTAGAGATTTGGCATAGTAGTTCACCTCTTGGTCCTTGGATACCTCACAAGAAAAACCCTATAAATAACATTGTCAACAGTGTAGCACCTTGCAATGGAGGCAGGCCATTTTTTTATGGACAGAATCTTTTTCGTATTGGTCAGGAAACATATGGGAGACAGGTCCACATTTTTAAGATAGAAGCTCTCAGTGAAGAAGAATATAAAGAAATTGAAGTGCCCTTAAATATTGTTGAGCCTGTAAAGGGTAAAAATGCCTGGAATGGTGCTCGACACCATCACCTTGATGTGCACCAGCTTCCATCTGGTGGTTGGGTTGCAGTTATGGATGGGGATCATGTTCATGATGGGCATTTAGTCAGACGCTTCGTTATTGGCTATGCTTCGATAATAGGTGCAGCTTTTCTCATTGTGCTAATGGGCATGTTACTAGGATTTGTGAATTGCATTTTCCCTTTCAACTGGATTGTTCATAGTTCTGGGAAGAGGAACGTTTCTTTCATGGCTTCTGAAAGATCAAATTTATTGATGGTAAGAGGAATGAGGCTTTTGAGCCGCGTGAACCGATTCTTGACATCCGTCCGAGTTAAAATCAAGCATAATACTTGTGCTAGGAGGTCAATTCTCACTATAATATTTGTAGTGGTGGTTGGATTGATTTGCCATGGGGCTAAATATATTTATGGGGGCAACGGTTCTGAAGCACCATACCCCTGGAAAGGACAGTTTTCTCAATTCACATTATTGACTATGACCTACGATGCTCGTCTCTGGAACTTGAAGATGTACGTAAAACATTATTCTAGATGCTCTTCTGTGCGGGAGATTGTTGTGATTTGGAACAAAGGTGTTTCTCCCAATTTGAGTGATCTAGATTCAGCAGTACCATTGAGAATCAGGGTGGAGGAAAGAAACTCACTGAATAATCGATTCAAGGTTGATCCATTGATTGAAACACGGGCTGTCCTTGAGCTCGATGATGATATTATGATGACATGTGATGATGTGGAGCGAGGTTTTAATGTATGGCGACAGCACCCAGATCGGATTGTTGGATTCTATCCTCGGTTCATCAATAAGGACTCATTAGAATATAGGCCAGAAAAATATGCCCGAATGCATAAAGGGTACAACATGATTCTTACTGGTGCTGCTTTTATGGATTCTCAAGTAGCTTTCAAGAGGTACTGGAGTGAAGAAGCTAAGCAAGGTAGGGATCTGGTGGACAAGTATTTTAACTGTGAAGATGTGCTGTTAAATTATTTGTATGCAAATGCTAGTTTACCACCGTCCAGGACAGTTGATTATGTGAGACCGGCTTGGGCCATTGACACATCGAAGTTTTCTGGTGCAGCAATAAGCAAAAACACAAAAGTGCATTATCAGTTAAGAAGTAATTGCCTTGTTAAATTTTCACAGATGTATGGAAGTTTGGGTCCTAAGTGCGAATTTAATAGTCGTAAAGATGGTTGGGATTTATAGGAGTGGTTTTTGCAGGTAAGCCGACCCTTGTATATATATTAATATTAGCTTATCCATAGTCTCACGCCCTTATGAATTTTATGCTGAAGATTTCAGCAAATTTGGTTTGAGATTTGTAAATATGTTTTATGATGGCCTCTTACTAAGAGTGAAAACAATAATATTGCCTACAAATCAAAAAATAATCCTCAATTTTAACATAAAAAGTGAACAATAATATTGCCTCAAATGAAGTATATTCTCAACAACAGTGTAACAATTCTTTTTTTCATTCAATCAAATTACATTTTCTTTCAAGGAAGTCAATCAAGAGTTTTCTATCAGAGTTCCATTCAACCATAAAAACTGATGTACTCCCTCCAGTCCTTATTATAAGTCACCAACTACCTCTAAATTTTGGTCCTTAATATAAGTCACCAACTACCATTAACTAACTCATTTATTAAAATTTTCCCAATATACCCTTATCATTGGAAAATGAACATTAGAAGATGAGAAGAGAGAGAAGATAAAAAAGAAACATGTATATTTATAAAGATAGAGGATTAATGAAAAGAGAGAAAAGATAGTGGGTCATAGTGATGAAGGTGGGAGGTGCGAAAATGGAAAAGAAAAAAAAATAAGACCAGTTTAATGATGTAACTTCCATTAACCAACATTCCTTAGTATGTACAATTTGGGCGATTGGTGACTTATAAATAGGACAGGAGGAAGTAGTAGGTATGGTTTGTTAAGAACCAACAACAATATATCTTCATTGCTCTTGTTACTTCTTTCCATGCTTTCTTGGACCATTTGAGCTGCCTTTAGTTTCCCTAAAAACCAAATACCAAGAACTACCAACAAAGTTTGATGAATTAAGCTCCTTTAATTAGCATTGCGTTCCACGTGCCAAAGTTTTAATGTCTATCTCATCAAAAACCAAATATGCTCGTTCAATTACTCCACACTTGGAGTACAATTATATCAAAGACCTTCTAGACATTTCACCAAACACTTTCCGAGCAAGTCTTACTTCTCCACACTTAGCATACATAACAACAATCGAACTCCCAACAAACACATCAAATTTGACAAAAGAATTGAATAACAAGTAAAGGAATATCATTTTGGGAAAAAGAAGACATAATAGAGTTCCAAGTAGTGCTTGATTTATGTGGGGCCTCTTCAAAAATTTGACTTGTAGTGAGGGGAGCTGTGATTTTGAACAGAGTTTAATAAGATGGTGGGATATCAAAGGGATGGTTTGGATTCTAGCTTTTATAATATGACCGTGAAATTGAAATCCCTTGGGAATAAACATTGAGCGAGTTGTAGAAAGGAGTTCGCTATGTTTCTGTAATTTTGCTCTAAGTTGTAAATGTTTTAGATAGTTCTAAGGAAGTTTTGGCAAAGAGAGAGTTGTAGAAAGCATAAATGAGCAAGCATAACATGAAAATCCATATACGCGAAGTGTTTGTCAAAAGGAGAAGAGTTAGGATAGTTCTTTTGAATCACTGTGACTATCATCATAATCAATGAACTCAAAAGCAGCATGAATTATTTCTGAATTTTTATGCTTATTTCTGAATTTTTATTGCAGTTCAAAACCCTGACATACTGTTTTTGTGTTCTTGATTATAAGTGTGTTTGGCTCGGCTTATTTTGAGAAATAAGCCAGCTTATTTTGGATTTTCAAAGCCAAAACCCAAAATAAGCTGGCTTATTTCTCAAAATAAGCCGAGCCAAACACACACTATAATGATAGCCATGGTGATTCAAATGAATTATTCTTACTCTTCTCCTTTTGACAAATACTGTGCAAGCATATGGATTTTCATGTTATGCTTGTTCGTTTATGCTTTCTGATCTGCTTATTACAACCCTCACATCTCTTTCCAAAAAGTGATACCCTTATTTCAAACTCTCTTCTCACTTAGCTACAATCTCAGGAAATATGGCTTGTGTTGCACTATTATATATACTCCTCTTTTTTTCTCCTAATCCTGTAATCGAAGATTGCAAGAACACGAAGGTAGCTTCATTATCCTTTAACCAAAATGTGTAAACGAAATGTGCACGAAGATTGCACGAAAGTAGCTTCATTATCCTATAACCGAAAATGTGCACGAAGATTGCCACTATGCAAATTTAGACCATTTTTTCTCTTGATGTACATAGTGATTAATTATTATATTAGAAGCATACATCAAGTAAGAAGAAGCAAATATGCTGATGAAAAGCTAGCAAACTCATAAGATAAAGAAGGCGGATGAGTCAATGATAGAGTGAAGGTATGAGAAAGAAGATTGAAGATGCAATATCTAGTGTGTGGATGAGGAATGAACAAGTAGCATGCAGAGTATGTGATTATGAGAGAAAGAGAGAGGAGGAAATGTTGAGACTTGCGAGAATGATGTGAAGTGCTTGGTGAATTTATATATAATATTGCAATGTGTAACATCCTGAAAATTTAATAAGGGATCAAGGAGTGTTTTGGGAAATAATAATTGGAGAAATTCGGAATTTTGGAATTTTTAGGAATTTTTGGTGATTTTTAGGACATTTGGAAAATTTTGAGTAATAAATGTGCATATAATTAATTAAGAAATTGAAGAGTTTGAAATATGAGGGAGTGGTAAAACCCAAAATATTTTGAAGGTTAAGGAGATTGGAGGCTGGTTTAAATGGTTTTAGAATTAAAAGAGTGCACTATGGCAAGTTTGGGCTACAAATTATCATATACCACCCTTATTTCACCTAACCAAACATGTCCTTCCCCTCCCTCCTTACAAAAACCGCTGACACACCCCCCTCTCTCATTTTCTTCTTCATTTCCTTCTCCTCCCTCCGCCTTCTTCTTCTTCGTTCTTCTTCTTCATGGCTGCACAGTGGCGGCCTAAGGCGCGGCGGCGCCGGCCACCTCACCATCAGCATCATCATCACACCTTTCTTCCTTTCTCACTTCTCTGCCTCGCGTTCTGTTTTCCTTTTCCGTTTCCTTTCGTTGGCTTCGTTTTTCCGGCGTCTCCTTCGGTTTTTCCGGCGAGAGACGGCGACCGATGGCAAGGTAAGAGAAAGCTTGCATTTTTCCTTCTTTTTCTTTATCCTTCTTTCTCATTCTCATTGTTTTCAACTTCTCTTTCCATTGTTCTTCGTTCCCTACATTTTCTGGCGAGCCTTGCGGCGGCCGGCGGCGGTGGTACCCTCTCCTTTCATTCTTGAATCCCGTAAGTATTTTTCACACTCTCCTTACCCTAGTTCTTACGATTTGAGACTTTTGAGAGTTTAGGGTTTTGAGGGTTGATGAGTTTCTACGGCATTTGGGGTTTCAAACTTTGAATTAATTAATTATGGTAAAAGCTTGTTGAGTTATAAGATGCTTCTGTATGTTTGATTTTCATTGGAAGTGATTTATTCATAATTTTCCTCTTTCTTGTTTTGCTATGGCTGATTGATTTTTGGTTAAGAATGGAAGGAATTCTAATTGACTATAGAATTAACAATGTCCTGCACTTGGTTGGAGTTTTTGATTTATTTTAGGTACATTTTCACTGGCATAGGAGTTAGGAAGTGATATTATATATGGCTGAATGTTGCATATAAATTTTGGAATTTCTGTTTCCTTTTCAGTTGGGCTGATTTGCAAATGCTGGAATTGGTTATTGAATGTATGCTTTGGCTGTTAGCTTTTCTGTTTGATTAAGAATTTTTGCAGGAATGGGAAACTGAAATTAGTGGTATTGTAGGGATGTTTAAATAATGTTTTGTGACTGGATTCAAGTTGATTTGTAGGATAAAAGTGGTTGATGTTATAGGAAAATATTCATGAATTAATTATTTGATTAAGGTGGACATGTTGGATTTGATGAATGACTTGTAGAATGTCAATTAGAATAAAGTGAGTATTTGTTGTTGATATTGAATATGGATAATTGATGATTAAAGTTGTAGTTTTAAATCAGAGGGCCTTAGAGATTTGTAGCCGCTCATTGTATCATTATGAGTTATTAAGGAGTAGTTTTGCTTCTTTGTGATCATAAAGATTTGAATTAATAGTCACTCATCATTGGTATCCCTTGGTTATTTTGTAAAGTGTAAATTAGTATTGATGGGAACTGTCATTACTGTTTATGCTCTCTTTTGTTTGGAAACTAGTATTTTGCTTATAGTGGCTGAATTGATTTATGGTTTTGTGGATGACTATAGAGTTATTGAGAATGCTATTGGACTTGGTTGGCTTAGCCAACAATGGGAAGAGTTGGGATCTTTAGGTGATTGGAGAAGTATAATGTTGTGAGTTAGCTTTATTAAGTATGGAATGATAATGTGTATGAGTGAATAAAGACCGTTGGTTATATTTGAATGTTGTTGAAAGTGATTTATGAGGGTTAGGAAATCATTTAATTAAATACTAGTAGTGGTAAGTTAAAAAGAAATGAAATTTATGTTTCGTGGGATTAGCATAGACTATGAATCAATTTGTGATTTTAATGTTTATTGTAGTTAGTAAAAATATCATAGATTGTGAAGCTGGAAGAGTTTTAGAACAAGTGTCCTTGGAGTGAATTGAGGTTAAATGACTTTAGATTTGATTAAAGTGAAAATGGTGGCTGATTACTTATTTATTTATTGTGATTTACATTATTTATGATTGGAGGATAAAGTGTTCAAATGGAACATAGGTGTGAGTAGACATATTGATTTAATTCTGATATAAAAGTTTTAAGTTGGTTTGGTTTCATGCATGTGTTGGTCGAAGTATTCCATGTTTTCTGGTTCTATGGTTGAATAAAATTGTGAAGGAATGGAGATTCTTGCTTCATTTGATAGGTTTCTATTTGGTTCATGATGGAACAATAAAATGATCTATTTCGGTGTCATGTTCCTTTTTCTAGTGTGTTCTTTAGTATGCATGAATATTTTGAAGTAAGAATGTAATGTGATTTTGAAGTGTTAATGAACTTTCATTTGGATTGAAAATAGATTTCTAGGATAGAGAATATAAACAAGGGGATTGGGCAGTAATACGAACGAGAGAGACGTTAATTAATCTATTACATAGAATGATTATTAACCTACTATTATTACATGATGTAATAATAGCGAAGGATGTGATTTGCGTATTTTCTTCGAGACATGGTAAAGTGAAGGGAAAAGACAACAAAGTGCTAAAGGGCGACAAGTAATCACACTTACCCTTGCTATAACAATGAGGGTGACGTTAGTTGGGGATTTCCAAAATCCTTTCTCACCCTCTATATATAGTATCTTTTAAAACCTTACTTTGATATAAAATAGGCTATCGGGTGCCTTTCAAACACGATTATTTTCGTACAAAGAATTTGACTTACTATATTTAGTACCCTGGCTGGTGGTATTGTGGAATTGTGTATGTGAGTGTATAGATATTGAAATGTTATACTTTGACAGAGATATTGAGAGGTATCATGGATTGGATGTATCATAGGTTATGAGATGTTGAATTTGAGATTGTGGGGAGAATTATTAGGAAAAACATGTAATATTGTGGATGATGGATTGAAAGGTGATGTGAGAGTGCATGATGTTGATTATTGTGGATGTAATATTGATAGGGATATGGTGAGGTTTGCATGACACTGATATTTATGTACCATCGCGCGATGATAACTGTCGATTGGCCAATCGACAGTTATTTGTACTGAGGATCCTTTTTAGATTGATTGGATCGGGGTTCATAGGTCGACTTATTGAGAGAAGTGACCTACGGTTGTTTTGGCATTGAAGAGCCCAATCGCCCCTACGGTTGTTTGGCAGTGGAGAGCCCAACCGTTCCCGTTCTGTAATGGAAACAGAATTGGGGTTCCCTCTCTGGAGATTGCCAGAGAAGGAAATTGTCCCCTCATTATGGAGAGGGACACAGTGTCAAATCATATAGTGAAGAATAGATGCTTGAATGCACCGTGGTGGCACAATGCATCTTTAGGTGAGTGTGAGGGCTGTTGTGGATGTATTATTTGATTGGAGTATGGAAAGATGAAATTTAGTTAGTGTGGAATTGACTGTGGGATGTTGAGTGATACATGAGAAGTAGAGATGATGAATTTGAGTTGATTGAGACGTGACAGAAGGATTTAAGTGATGGATGAAAGGAAATGAGAAATATATATATGTATTATTGATTTTAAAACTGTGGTACCCTTTAGACGCCTTTACTACCGCACATCTCACTGTTATAGTGAGTTAAGCGGTGATTACTGGGACAAATTGTCTCATCCCACGATTACTGACATTTTTGCAGGTATTCAAGCACAGACGCAGATAACAGGAAAGGGAATTAGGTATTAGAAGCTATATAGACTATTTTGAATTGTATATTGCCAATTTGTATAGGCCTGCATCTGCTTCCGCATGTATACATATTTATTTATTGTTTAATACCAATTAGTTTTGTTTAATAACCATGTTAGGCAAATCCTTTCTAACATGGTTAGCAATAAATTATCCATGATAGCAGCTGTGCTGTATTAGTTTATTCTTTTCTATCATGAATAATATTTTAATCATTAGGATATTCTTTTTCTAACTATGATAGGGATATTGATATTATTGAATTCCTTTTTCTATCATAGTTAGTGAAGAGATTATTGAATTAAAAGAGATGTCACAAGATAATTAGGTAATTAGTAACAGTATGTTACACAATGGCAAGACATCATTTATGAAACAAATCAGAATGAGCATGCCATTTATAATTTCAATTAGCACACACACATGCCTCCAATGATTACATGGAAGAAAAATATATCAACATCTTTGTAAGAGATTTTGTAGTGATTGGTTATGTTTAATATTATAAACGAGAAAAAACATATATCACTACTACAGAATAACTCTATACCAGCGCACCTTTACATGCGCTTCATGAAAAGCGCTGGTAATTGACACATATACATGCGCTTTGAAGAAGAACAGCATAAAGCGCATGTATATAATATGTTAATACATGCGCTTTATAAAAAAGAGCGCATGTATATCACTCTACTGTATGCCTGCGCTTTAAGCGCATGTATATAGGGCATCTTTACATGCGCTTCTTGAGGAACTGTGCATGTATATGTTTGTGGCCTATACATGCGCTTTAAGCGCATGTATATATACATCTTTACATGCGCTTTAACACAGAAAGCGCATGTATAGGTTTTAATTAAAATTATATTGTTTGAACAATATATCCATGCATAGGATGAATTTATATGTTAAAACATGTCTCATACTCATATACATTAACTTAAACCACCATAAATATATATAATATAATGCTTTTACCTATACATGCGCTTGTGAGAATAAAGCGCATGTATAACATATTACAATTGAGAAACTCAAATGTTTGGACAAAAAATTTTCTAGATTGTTTAAAACTTGACTCATTGCAAATAATTTATGCCAAAGCATTAGTTGACTCAACACATTTTATTTGTTTAATCTTTTCTCTGATCTGATAATTTTTTTGGAGCTCTCTATTTAATAGTAAATCATTTTTATATATACAATTATTTTACTTTATCTAGATTGATAATCATGTTTCCTTGGTTTATCTTATTTGTTTGAGCCATTATAGTTTGGTCCTTTTAGGTACTCATGCTTCAGAGCAAAATCGTCTCATCACTCTAAATTGATAGAATTTCATCAAACTTTGTAATATCCCAAAATTTTGTAAAAGAGATAAGAATGATTTGTTTGAGTTACTGGGGAGTTATTAAGTAATTAGAAATACCACATACATAAGAATTGAAAATATTTTGAATAATTTTAAAGGGCTGTTTTCTTCATGATTTCAATCAAAATAGCTAAAGTTTCCTTTGTGTTTTGAGTAACTTATTACAGGGTTATGATTCAAATTTATTTTGAAATTTTTCACTCATGTGTAACTTTGCCTCAAAAATGATTTTAGGTTCAAATAAAATTGCCCCAAACGTTTTCCAAAACCTTGCAATTTTGTCCTTTTCTCTTTAAATATATATTAATGTTGAAATAAAAAATGACTTTGATCATTTATATTTTAAACTTATATGCAGCAATTTTGAACCCAAGAAACTTTGAGAACAAAAACGCTTATGAATGAATATAATGTTAAAATCTTAAGTTTTGAAGAAGACTAAAATATGAAAGAACCAGATAAATACTTAGAAAGAATTAGGTTAATATAGAAACCCAAGTAAGAGTACAACCGGATGTGGATTTACTTCCGGATGGATTAGGACTAGCACTCGCGGATGGAAGGCTCATCCAACAGCGGAAGCTTGTAAGTCACTAAGTTAGAACTAAGTCTAAGAGTGTTAGAGTACCAAATCCTTGAGACTAAGTTAGGACACAACCGGATGCAGAATTGCTTCCGGAAGTCTTAGAGTAGATTGAGTGACTAGCGCTGTCTATTGGATTAGACAACACCGAGCGTCAGTGGATATAACTCTAAGTCATAACATAGTTTCTAGTAGGAGTGCTTCCGGATGTGGAATTGCTTCCAGAAGTAAAAGAGCTTCCCATAGACAATTGAACTCCCACTGCATGTGACTATATGTTAATATTGTTGGACTAACGTTCTAGTGCAGAACTGAGTGTTGTTGCTTCCGGATGTGGACTTGCTTCTGGTAGCAATCAGAATGTCAGAACGTACAACAATCAGAATGTCAGAATTGCTTTTTGGCAGAGCAGAGTTGTTAGAGTTGCTTTTCAGAGATAAAGCAAGTCAACCCTGCTGAGCATTAATGGAGCATTAATTGGTTCAACTGTAACAAGGGAATAACGGCTAATTTCAAACGACACTGTTACCTACCAAGAAAGAGAATCCTTGAAGATGCTATATAAAGAAGTTCATCTTCATTTATGAAGATCATCGAAGAAACTAGAGAGAGAAACCGAGCATACTCTTCAAGCATTCAAAGCTGCCCAGAAAAGCAAGAGAACACTTAATACATTGAGAGTTTTATTTATTATCCATCTTGTACTCTTTGTAGTTAAGTCTCTTCATTTATTGAGAGCATTCATTGTACTTAAGTGAGTAACATCATCTGTTCTTAGAGAGAACTTAGGTAGAAAATCCTTTGTTTGAAAGGTTGAACCCTTACAGGTAGTAAGGAGGAGCGAGTCTGTAAGGTTGCAAGTGAGCCCGTGTAAAACTTGTGGTTGTAAGGTTGCAAGTGATCCCGTGGTAAAACTTGCGGTTGTAAAGGTTCCAGGTGAACCCGTTGTAAAACCTGGGGATTAGTGGAACTCAATCTGGGTGATTGAGAACTGGACGTAGGTCAAAAGTTGGACCGAACCAGTATAAAAATCTTGTGTGGTTTTATTGTTTATTTTATTTGGTAGCACAATTCATCCGCCCTCTTGTGCATCCTCACTTTCATATAATATTTCTTGAATATAACGTTATGGTTCTGAGAAATTAAATTGGTAGATTTAAACTAAGACTTGAACTTAAACAACACTTTCAACTTATGTTTTGTCTTCATTACATGTTTGTCTGTCAATTATTGAATCCCTGCATGCGGTTGCATGTGTTGCTTTTTTGGTTGCAAGGAGGGATGGCTTAACACACGATATGCTGAATAATATTCATAATCATTGGAAGCACGTGTGCCTAGCTACTATAGACATGATCAATGTTTGCACTCAGCCTGAGGTATGTATTTCTTCAATGCAATTTTGCATTTTTCTTCTAATATTTTGTGTTTGGCATTTTAAATTTTGATCCAGGTTTTATTTGGGATTTGAATGAGTCCTATTCTCTTCAGTTTGAAGCTTCTATGATGTTTTGTTGCATGCAAGGGATAATTATATTCCTCAGGATTTTGATTTTGGTAGCCGACGTCTATGTTAGCTAGTGTTGTAATTTTTATCTTCAAATTCAATTGCTTATGCAAGCACTAAAGTGAATTTCATTTTCTTTTTGCAGGATAAGACATTTGAAAAGATTATTCATAGACATGGGGGTACTACCTACCCTTGTATAATATAGAGGTAGGAACTACAATTCCAAAAGATGGCATGTTATCCTCTCATGTTGTGGAGACCCCATGAACCCATATATCTTAGACTGACAACAATCGAAGGCTTACATATGGAGGAAACAAAGGAAATGATGAAGAAAGGATTAGTTGTCCCTGCTTTAACAAAGCTTGGTATATTGTAGTTTGTGTTTTATATTTTCAAATGCTGATTTGTGTCTGCACACTATGTTTACTATGAAGTTTATTGTAGCCAAATATGATTATTGCGGCAGTTTCGTACCCATGGTGAGGGATGCTTTTCTCTTATGTGAGTTGGTTTGAATTGACTGTCGAGGCCTTGAGAGGAGTGATTACAAGAAAATTGGCTGCAAGCTTCGGGTAAAGAGAAATACTATGAAGTTTAAGGTGCATTTTTGACCATATGACTACTTTGATATGAAACATAAATCACATGTTTTTTTATCAGAAACATGAATCACATGTTGAATGTGCTACATTTATAGAGTTAGTGTTCATTTTTCAGATTGATTGGATGTATTTTGTGGCTTTTGGTGCTGTCACAGTTGGACTTATTCTACTCTAGGTATGTATGTGATCCTGCATTTTCATTTCTAGGTTGATTGGACATAGAAAGTGTAGATAGAGATATGCATAAGGAGAAAATAACAAGGAAGTTGTCCCTCAAAAATGAAGAATGTTTGATAGTGGATCAAGGGAAACTGCTAACCACGCATCACAGATGAAGTCCTCTTCATTTATAGAATTGTTGATGGAATTTCGAGTAAACATTGATTTTGGAAATGAATGAACTATTTAATCACAAATTGCTATTTATCTCACAGTAAGATTCCTATTACTGCACAGTTCATTGGCATAAGTGCTTATTTCTGGAACCTTAATAATATATTGCTCCTTTAAGATTATTTCTTATATGGGAACATATTGAATGTTGTGTTCGGTGGAAGTTTGTATAATATAAAACCAAAAATGTTTAGGATGCATGTGACTAAAATGGTATGTGTGCAAATAAACTATGAAAATGTAAAAAAAAAAAATCATGTACTCACCCCAAAAGTATGTGATTCAATGTAGCACTAGAAGTACCCAAATAATGTAGCAATGTTCTCCTCCAGTAATTGAGCATCCAGGGCTACATTGAATACTTTGAATCAATCAACACAAGGGTTTATACTGGTTCGGTCTTCCTGACCTACGTCCAGTTCTCAACCACCCAGGTTGAGTTCCACTATCCCCAGGTTTTAGAAACGGGTTCACCTGGAACCTTTACAACCGCAAGTTTTGGACGGGATCACTTGCAACCTTACAACCACAAGTTTTACTCAAGGCTCACTTGCAACCTTGCTAACTAGCTCCCCCTTACAACCAGCAAGGGTTCAACCTTTACAAATAAAGGATTTTCTAAACTTAGTTCTCTTCAAGAACGGATAATGTTACACACTTAAGTACAATCAATGCTCTTAATACAAGAAGAGACTTAACCACAAAGAGTACAAGATAAGTAGATGAAAAGGACTCTCAATGAGTTAAATGCTCTTTCTCTTTTCTGGGCAACTTTGAATGCTTGAAGGATTTCTCGGTTTCTCACTCTAGCTTTCTTCAAGATGTCAAAGATATTAGTTAGTTGTCTTCATAAATGAAGGTGAGCTTGTTTATATAGTCTTCAAGTATTCTCACTCTTGGTAGGTGGATTAGTCTTCAAGTGTTTGGCTTGTTCTTTCATATTTTAGTCTTCATAAAAACTTAAGATTCTCCAAGTGAAGTTGAAGGTTCTCCCTCTTACTGTGGCAGTGAAGGTGACTCTTCGAATCTGATCCTTCCCATTTACCTTCTTATACTTGACCTTGGAGGTGAGGGACTGGCAGAATACTCGCAGGACGTTGACATTGTATTCCTGGTTGATCCCCAGCCAGGGCATGTATTTCTCCAGAAATGGTCTCAAGTGTGGAAACCCTAGTTTATCTATCTTGTCCAGATCTATGAACATCCCGGTGTTGAAGTAAGGTTTTGAAGTTTCAAATTTGGAGGAAACAGCCTCCAATGGCCCATCTCTGTATATATGAGGATCATCATACTCCTCTACTCGCTGTCTTTTGGATGAGGGCTCTTCGCTAAATTGAACCCTCTTCTTGCCCTTCTTCTTCGAGTGTTCTTGTCGAGGCCCATATTGCCCAGAGTGTTCTTGCTGTTCATGATGTTCATGTGATTTTCCAGATTTTCGTGAATGCCCAGATTTGCTACTTTTGGACTTCGATTTCTTGGAAGAAGTGGTTATCTCAATGTTGGGGTTTGTCTCATGTGATCCGACCATTTTGTGTGGATTTAAGGTTTTTAAGTGGAATGAATGGAGTGAAATGACAAACGAAGAAGATGAAGAAGATGAAGAGAATGAGATGAAGATAAAGAACACGATGAATATATGCAGAGAGTTTGGGTGAAAAATTGTGCAAGTAAAAAGTAAAAGTGAAAACGGCTTCCTATTTATATGCAATGTCACAACGGGTAAATGCTCATAATGACTCTTCATGAAAGCATGCGCTGGTTCATCAGAAAACGTAAATATTCAAATTGAAACGTCGCACTAAATTGAATGCCAGACCTACTTGCCGTTAAATACAGCAGGGAACCTATCATTCCTCTATACATGAGCAGGCTGACAGATTTACCCTTTGCATCAGCATCGAGTGCGGCAGTGGTACTCATGGGAGTGTCATACTCCTTGCACTCATCCATCCCAAACTTCTTGAGTAGCTCTCTGCAGTATTTAGCTTGGGAGATGAATATGCCATTCTTCTTTTGCTTAATTTGCAGGCCTAGGAAGAACGTTAGTTCTCCCATCATTGACATTTCAAACTCTCCTTGCATAGTCTTAGAAAATTCTTCACAAAGTTTTTCATTAGTAGCCCCAAAAATAATATCATCGACATAAATCTGGACAATTAGCATGTTTCTATCTTTGTGTAGAATAAACAGTGTATTATCTAGTTTGCCTCTTGAGAAACCCTTTCCCAGCAAGAAGCTGCTGAGTCTCTCATACCAAGCTCGAGGAGCTTGTTTCAGGCCATACAAAGCTTTCTTTAGCCTATACACATGTTTAGGATGCTTGTAATCCTCAAAGCCAGGAGGTTGCTCTACATAAACCTCTTCTTTGATGTAACCATTAAGAAATGCACTCTTTACATCCATTTGATATAATCTAATGCCTTTCATGGATGCAAAGGCTAGAAGAATCCTTATTGCTTCGAGTCTAGCACTGGAGCAAAAGTTTCTTCATAGTCTATGCCTTCTTCTTGGTTATACCCTTTGGCTACCAATCTAGCTTTGTTCCTTGTTATTTGACCTGTCTCATCCAGTTTGTTTTTGAAGACCCACTTGGTCCCAACTATGGATTGATGAGACGGCCTTGGGACTAGTTCCCAAACTTGGCTCCTTTCGAACTGGTTTAGCTCTTCCTGCATGGCAATAATCCAGTCGCAGTCCTCAAGAGCTTGTTCAACTGAAGTTGGTTCGATCTGAGATAAGAAGGCTCCAAACTCGACTTCATTTTGAACCTGCCTTCTGGTTCTGACTGATTGGACCAAAATTTATCCCTCTAAGCATGTGAAATTGAGCTTAATTAGTGTGGTTTATTTGCTATATTTGATCATTATTGGTACATTTTCATGCACATGCTTATGTATAAATATTTGAAGAATAATAGCCTTATTACTTGCATTTTATGGAACCAAGGGTATTTTGGTCATTTTGACTATGAGATGTGTTTTTCATGTAGGGGGGTCCCAAGTGGGCCCACACACCCTTGGTGGAGCTTCAGTGGAGATAACTTGGCAAGAAGGAAGGCTAGATGACAAGTACTCAAAGTCACATCCGGATGCATGTTCACATCTGGAAGCATATTCAAATCTGGAAGAGTACTCATATCAGGATGCAAGTTTACATCCGGAAGCAAAGTCACATCCGGAAGCTGAGCTACTTGAAGAAGCGGACTTCCATCCGGAAGTGGATTTACATCCGGAAGTGAACATGCTGGCGCTGGCGCACAGTCTTGATATGCGGAAGCTGAAGTCCATCAGCCAGCATGTACAAGAACCAAACTGCACAATGATCAGAAATGTCAACTACTTTTCAGAAGTCTCAGGTGCAGAGTTAATTTAAGGCAAAGTCAGGCCTTCAGCTTGAAGGTACTTGGGGAGCTTTCCAAATAAGGCAAAATTGGCGCCAAGGCCAAATTCAAGTCTGGAGGCCTCATTAAGGGCAAAAAGGGAAGCACAATCACTTGGAGAAAAAGGAGGAACCTTTGGAAATGCATGGAGATGAGATCCAGTCCACATTCATCCTAACCTTTACCAAATACCAAAAATACCCTTTGGGCGATAATCCCAAAGCTACTCACCACTATAAAACCCCAAACGTAACTAACTTTCAAAAAACTCTTCTCTCACTTCACTTTCACTTTCTCTCTCCTCTAACAAACTCTCCTAACTCCATCTTCATCTTCTTCACTTCGAAACCTCTGCCATGTCCAGAACTTCACAACTACCTTCATCCGCCTTCATCTCCATGTCCGGCTAGATCGCCTAGCCTTCTTCTCCAAGGAAATGTGCTTGTAGAATCAACCTATGGCTTCATATGCTTGTAATTTTCTCTTTTAGGTTTCAAGCTATATGTAAATTTTTGCCTATGTATGTCTAGATCTAGGCTTATATAGGTTAGAGCATCTCTATTTTAGGTGTTCTACTTTATGTTAGTTTGAAATCTCTCTTGATTGTTAAGGACATGAAAACCGAGGCTTAATTCTTGTAGTTTCATACATGTATGTGTGTGCGATTAGCTCCTCTTACATTTGTGGAATGAATTTGTTTCCTAAATGCTAGATTTAGTGTTTAGTGTTGCTTATGGTATGTTCTTGGCTTGAAAGAGCTTAAGGCTTAATTAAATTAGTTAAACTCTTGAAGACTTCTTTGATTAAAGAGGTCTCGCGAATTTAGCTAGTTTATATTAAGTAAAACAAGTATATGAAGTCCGATTAAACGTAAGCACGGAGTACTTGGAGAAGGAGGTACATCTCATCCATACTTTCACTCATTCACCTAATTCTATTAGTTGTAGTTTCAATTAGCTTCAATTAGTCTTAGATATAAAACCTGCACACAACCTGTTTGGTAATTTGCTTAACTTGTGATTATTTGACCTAAGCAAGAGATAAAACCGAACTGTGAATTGACTTAGGACTTGCTGCTAACTACTGTAGTTTAATTCTAGTTTTATTTGCTTTAGCTCTTTTTAGACGACGAAAAAGAGTTAAATCAAAGTGGCGCCGTTGCCGGTTTGGTTGAATTCTTTCTTGTCTTAGGTTTTTAGTTACATTTTCTTAGTTTTTGTTGTAGGTGATTTTTAGTTGTAGGTTTTGAACATACTTCTGATTTGTTCTGAACTTATCTGCGCTGTTTGCTGCTTAATTGGCTGCTCTAGTTAGCCAAACTGTTGTTCGGAAATTGTGAATTTGTTCAAAGTTTTGCTGGAAATTTTGTTTGCTGTACTGGATTTTTGCTTGAATTGTTCTGGACTGGATATATTCTGTTTGTACTGGTGGTTTTGTCTTTGATTTTGCTGGATTTTCAGGATTTTGCTGCACATTCTGCTGGTATTGGTGTCACATTCTGCTGGTATTGGTGTTTGTCTTGCTGATTTGTTTTGCAGAGACTAATTGCTTGGCTGTTTTGTTTCCATTGCATATAGTTGCACTTAGTAAGTTGCATGAACCCTACCACATCACTAGTGCCATTGGATAGAGAGATTAATAAGACTCTTAGAGACCTTAAGAAAAAGAAAAAGCACGAGAAGCAAGCTAGTAAGCAACCTGTAGGTTCCACATCAAATCCACAAAATTCATCTGTAGCTTCTAATAATACATTCCTAGACCAGCATTTCATTATGGCAGAAAGGCGAGAGGACCATAGAGAACATGAGAGGGAGGCAAGAGAGCATGAACATGAGCGTGAGCGACGTGAAAGGCGAGAGCAAGAGGATGAACATCATTTTGAGGGGGGTAGGCAATTACATGATGATGATAGACCTATGCGTGAGTTTACCCAGTCATATGCATCGTTTGCACCTCAAGGTTTTTATGCTAACCCCGCTAACTTTGAGATCAAAGGATCTCTACTTGCTCATCTGCCTAAGTTTACAGGATTTCCCCATGAGGATGCTCACACGCACTTACTTGGCCTCTACCACACTTGCTCCTCCATGAAGCCTCCCAATGCAGACCTGGATGATGTTCTGTTGCGAGTGTTTCAATTCTCCTTAGAAGGCAAAGCCAAGGAGTGGCTCTTGAACCTTCCAACTCATTATGCCACTCTTTCTTGGGAGCAGCTTAAGAAGGTGTTCTTAGACCGTTATTTTCCAGTCTCCAAGATATCTAAGTTGCGGAAAGACATCACAGGTGTTCAGCAATTCTCTCAGGAGACATTATATGAATATTGGAGCCGGTTCAACACCTTGGTGAACTCTTGCCCCAACCACAACATATCTAAGGGCAACTTGGTCCAATACTTTTATGATGGTCTGGTGCCACAGCTCAAGATGAGTGTGGATGCTGCTTCTAATGGCTCACTTTTCAACTTATCAGCTAATGAAGGATGGAATTTATTTTCAACTATGGCCTCTAATCACCAGAATTTTTATGGTCGTGATGCTTTGTATGGTGCTGCGCCAAAGGTTGCCTCAGTGAGTAGTGATGACAAGCTGTACAACTCTATTGAGAGGCTGACCGAGAGCCTCAGTCGGATGGACGGACGCTTTGTTCAGCCTGCTCCTTGTGTTGATGATTCTATGGCCTTGGTGGCCTCATCCTGTGATCACTGTGGCTCGGCCATGCACCTCTCCTCAGACTGTCCATCCCAAACGGAAGTGGCGGCTATGTATACCAATGCTCGGCCTCAAGCCAAATATGATCCTTACTCTTCCACGTACAATCCGGGATGGAGGGACCACCCGAACTTCAAGTGGGGGGGAGGTTCAAACCAAGCCACAAATTCCAGCTCTTTCCAACCACAGCAACATCCTAAGTGGGGGGGAGGTAACTACCAAGCTGCTAATGCCTATCCCTCACAACAAGGCTATGGTTCATATCAAGGGAGGCCTAACTCTAATGATCAAAGGTACAGGCCGAATCAACAAGCCAATGTTCCTCCTCCATTTATTAAGAATAATGATCCAGCTCATGCTCCTCCATCTAGTTCTTCGACATCTCAACAAGATACTATGTACCAGATGATGTCGAGTTTAATGGAAAAGTTTGGAGAAGGTCTAAAGAAAGATGTAACTACCTTAGTTTCTCAAATGTTTAATGATAAAGCTGAGCAGGACGCAAAGAAAGGTGGATTGCCGTCTAATGTGGTGATTAATCCACAAAACATTCATTCTATGCACCTAAGAAGTGGACAGAAATATGGTGATGCTTATGAATATGAGGAAGAAGAGGAGGAAAGACAAATATCTTGTGAGGCCGAGAAGAGTATATCAATTGAGGAAGGTTATACTAGCCTTCAAAATGACTTTGTTAATGACCATGTGCATGGAGAGGCTGTACTGAACCCTCCTCTTGATGAACCACTTGATGAGGCTGAGAGTCTGACTAAGAAGAGTTATGAAGCTGAGACCTCACAAGAGGAGAAGAGGAAGGAGATTGCAGAGGGAAAGCGCAAAGTTGGAGAATCTTCTTCGCAAGAACAACCTACTCAGCAAGGAGATGAGTCTCCTAAAGGTAAGTCTGTTGACCCTAAACATCTTCCTTTTCCTAACTCGTATGCTTTAGTTAAGAAACAACATGATGATGAGTTAGAAAAGGAAATGCTCAATTTATTCTCTAAGCTTGAAGTGAATGTACCTATGCTTGTACTGTTGAAGCAAATGCCTAAATGTGCCAAATTTTTAAAGGATCTGTGTACTAACAAGAGAGTTGGTAATTCTAGTAGCAAGGTCCAATTAAGGACTAATGTTTCGTCTCTCTTGAAAGGGTACTTGCCCTCAAAGTGCAGAGATCCTGGATCTTTCACCATTCCTTGTCAGATAGGGAAACTTAGCTTTGGGAAGGCACTTCTGGATTTAGGGGCCGCTATTAATGTAATGCCTAAGGCCACCTACTTTGCACTAGGGTTGAAGAACTTGAGTGAAACCAGTGTTGTAGTTCAACTGGCTGATAGGTCCATTAAGAAACCCTTTGGCTTTATAGAAGACATTCTAGTGAAGGTTAGGGAACTAGTTTTCCCCGTGGACTTTTATGTACTTGATATGACCAGTGACACTAGTATGGATGATTCTTTGATCCTAGGAAGGCCATTTATGAAAACTGCCAAGATGGTGATAAGCTTAGAAGGGGGATTTGTTACAATGCAAGTGGGGAATCAAATAATAAGGTTTGATGTAGGAGAAGCCATGAGACATCCTCACGAGGATTATTCTCTCCTAGGGCTGAGTGTGGTTGATTCATTGATGCATGTGATTTATGATGAGCATGCTAATTCCTTTAAGCTGAACATGTTTGATAAGATTGATACTCATATGTGCTATCATGATTCTTGTGCTAGTTTGATTTCTAATACATGCTTGCATGATGTTTTTAATGATTCATCTAGCATAGGAAGTACAGTAACTGAATTCATGGATTCCATGTATGTGAACTATGATTTTGATGATGATTGCACTTCTATATCTTCTTTGTCAAGCTACAACCCCTTGGAAGAGGGAAGTTTGCTCACTTTTTAAGGACAAACGAAGGATGGAGGTTGTGAATTCACAAAGAAAATTGAAGAGTCTAGTTCACAAGGGTTTGATATTGAAGAGTATGAAACTTTAAGGAGAAGCCGTTTACACAAGCTGAGAGAGAAGCTTTATCTGAAAGAGCATGCGCTCGCTGACGGTCCACATGTTTCTACCCTGAGCGGCAGTGGTGATGCAGACTTAAATAAGAGTGCTGAGGCCTCAAACTCTAAGAGGCCGAATTGTTGTGATGATCTGAAGCAGCCATTGACTTTTTCTAATCACTTTGATGAGCTGCCGCAGTTTGATGATGATTTCTATGAGCCTCAAGTGCTGCAAGTTGAGATGCACACTTTGGTACCTTCTATCATTGAGCCACCGTACGCTGGAGGAAACCTTTACCACCCAATCTTAAGTATGCCTACTTGCTTGATGAAGGGAAGCTTCCAGTGATTGTTTCTAACGCTCTGTCTTCTCTTGAGGAAGGGAAGCTGCTTGAGGTACTCAGACGATATAAGGGGGCCATTGGGTGGACTCTAGCCGATCTTCCTGGCATGAGTCCTACCACCTGCATGCACCGGATCTTGCTTACTGATGATGGTAAACCTGTGCGTCAATCCCAAAGGAGGCTCAATCCCTTAATACTTGATGTTGTGAAAAAGGAGGTAGAAAAGCTACTAAGTGCTGGAATCATCTACCCGATAAGCGATAGCGAATGGGTGAGTCCCATTCATGTGGTGCCAAAGAAGAGTGGGCTGACCGTGGTAAAGAATGAAAAAGATGAGCTAGTACCTACACGGGTTCAGAACTCTTGGAGGGTATGCATTGATTACAGGAGGATGAATGACTCCACGAGAAAAGACCACTTTCCATTACCATTCATTGATCAAATGTTGGAAAGACTAGCAGGCAAATCACACTATTGTTTTCTGGATGGTTTCTCCGGGTACTTCCAGGTTCCCATAGCACCAGAGGACCAAGAAAAGACGACCTTTACTTGTCCATTTGGGACCTTTGCATATAGGAGAATGCCTTTCGGTCTGTGCAATGCTCCAGGAACCTTTCAACGATGTATGATGAGCATTTTCAATGACTTGCTGGAGGATGGCATAGAGGTGTTTATGGATGATTTCTCCCTTTATGGAGATAGTTTTGATGCTTGCTTGGTCAATCTTGAGAAAGCATTGGTAAGATGCGTGGAGAAGGGCTTGGTACTCAACTATGAGAAGTGCCATTTCATGGTGGATAAGGGCATAGTTTTGGGACACTTAGTCTCAAAGGAGGGTATTCAGGTTGACAAGGCCAAGGTTGAAGTAATCTCTTCTCTACCCTTCCCTACCTGCTTGAAGGAGTTGAGGTCCTTTTTAGGACATGTGGGATTTTATCGAAGATTTATCAAGGGCTTCAGCCAAATTGCTGCTCCTTTATCCCATCTACTTCAAAAAGAGGCCGAGTTTGACTTCTCTAGTGCTTGTAAGGAAGCCTTTGTTGAGTTAAAGTCAAGGCTTATCTCTCCTCCTATCTTGGTTGCACCTAATTGGGAGCTTCCTTTTGAGCTATCATGTGATGCATCTAATGAGGCCTTGGGAGCCATGCTCAGCCAGAGGCATGATTCATTGCCTAGGGTGATTGCTTATGCATCTAAGACTTTGGATAGAGCTCAAAGGAATTATACAACAACTGAGAAGGAATTGTTTGCCATTGTCTTTGGTTTAGACAAATTTCGGCAATACTTACTTCATTCCAAAGTAACTGTATTCACGGATCATGCAGCTGTTCGTTATTTGCTGTCTAAGCCACAAACAAAGCCCAGGCTCTTGCGATGGGTGTTGCTGTTACAAGAATTTGAGTTGGAGATCAAAGACAGAACTGGAAGAGAGAACTTGGTAGCTGATCATTTGAGCCGTTTGCCAATGAATGTGGAAGGTGTTGATGATTCTTCTCTTGTTTGCGATACCTTCCCAGATGCCTTATTGTGTGCCTTAAATGCAAAGAAAGATCCTTGGTATGCTCATCTAGTGAACTACCTTGTTGCCGAAGTCACTTCACCATCTCTGAACAAACATCAAGTCCAAAAGTTGAAGAGGGATGCTGGTTATTATGTTTGGGATGAACCACACTTGTGGAGGCTATGTAATGATCAAATAATCAGAAAGTGTGTGCAAGATGATGAAGTCCCATCAATCCTGGAGTTTTGTCATTCGCTAGCTTGTGGAGGACACTTTGGTGCTAAAAAGACTTCACGGAAGATTCTGGAGGCCGGTTTCTATTGGCCTACTCTGTTTAAGGACGCGTTTGAGTATTGCAAGTCTTGTGACAAATGCCAAAGGTTTGGAAGTATGGGGAAGAGACAGGAGATGCCTCAAGTGCCAATGCTATACTGTGACCCTTTTGATGTTTGGGGTATAGATTTTATGGGACCTTTTCCACCATCTAACGGCTATACATATATTCTGCTGGCGGTGGACTACCTATCTAGGTGGGTGGAAGCTGTGCCAACCAGAGCCAATGATGCGAGGGCTGTGTTGAAATTTCTGAAGTCTAATATCTTTTGCCGGTTTGGAGTTCCTAAGGCTTTGGTGAGTGATCAAGGGTCTCATTTCTGTAACAAGCTTATGTCTTCATTGCTCAGTCAATTTGGGGTGAATCACAAGGTTTCTACACCCTACCACCCCCAAACCAATGGAGAAGCTGAGGTGAGCAATAGACAAATCAAAAACATCCTTGAGCGTATTGTGAAGCCCAGCAGGAAGGATTGGAGCTTGAGACTTGAAGAAGCTCTCTGGGCATATAGGACTTCATTCAAGACTCCTATTGGCATGTCTCCTTATCGGCTCATATATGGAAAAGCTTGTCATTTACCAGTTGAGCTGCAACACAAGTCTTATTGGGCAGTTAAATCTTGTATTGAGGATATGGATGCTGCTGCTCAAGAGAGGCAGCTGACTCTGAGTGAGCTTGAGGAGCTGAGGAATGAAGCTTTTGAGAACTCAAGGATTTTGAAAGAAAAGACTAAGGCCATTCATGATAGTGGCATTCTGAGGAAACAGTTCAAGGAGGGAGATCTTGTCTTGTGCTATCGTGTAAGATTCAAATTTTGTGGAGGCGGCAAGCTTAAAGACAAGTGGCAAGGACCTTATGAAGTGCTAAAGTCTCATGACTTTGGGATGGTTGAGATCAAGAATCTCAAGGATGGCTGTGTGTACAAGGTCAATGGCCACTTGCTCAAATTGTATAAGGAGAATTTCAAGCCTCCCTAAAGGTCGTTTCTTTCCTTTCCTCACTTATTCTTTTATTGTAAATTCTTAAGTGTGGGGGAAGGTGTTAGTATTAGAAAAAATAGGATTATATTTGTGTGATTAGGAATTTGTTTAGGTTTGTTAGGTTGTTTAAATAATCTGAAAAATATTTTACTAGTGCTTGGGGATGCCTATTTGCTTAAGGAAGTGTCACTGGGAAATTGAGGATCTTTTATCCGGAAGCATTTTTGCTTCCGGAAGCTCTCACTTAGACTTTGCTACACAGGATCAGATTGTGTTTACTTTACTTCCGATAGGGGATTCGTTCTTGCTTCCACAAGTGTCAGTGCATCCGGAAGCAGTTCTACTTCCGGTAGCACTTTTGTATCCGCTAGGGGTGAGATTAGAATCTGAACCTAGAGTGACTTCCTATAGCAGTTCTACTTCCGGTAGCATTTTTGCTTCCGGAAGCATAGCAGCTTGAGATGACATCTAGTTGAGCTTCCTGAGCGCTAGTGAGAAAAAAATTATCATATTATACATGTGTATTAGGTTGTGCTTAGTATGTGTTTGTTTGTAAATAATACATGCATTGGCCATTTGTTTGTTTGAACTGCCCTGCCTTTTATGTTGCTGCTTTGCCTTTTAAATGCATCTTCCTACTTGAATTGATTGGTCCATTGAGGACAATGTATGCTTTAAGTGTGGGGGAGGTGTATTATGTGCTTAAAAATGGTCTAATTCAAAGCTTTCACACTTGATTTTTGGACTTATTTGGCATGATTTTTCTTGAAAAATCTGACTTGATTATGGCTCTTGAAAGCAAATGGAATTGTCCTCTAGTGTGTAAGTAGAATTTTTGGAATGAGTACTTAGGGCATTGCATGGGGCACTTTTAAGGTATAAAGAGGGTGTAAGTTTCTCATTTAACTTTTCTTAGGGAGGAAGTGACTAATTAGAGTAAGCCATAAATGTGAGAAGCCTCCAACCGAATTGAGTGGGCCAATAGTCAACTTGACCTCCTAGAACTTGTCCTAGCTCTTGTTCAAGATCACAATGCATGGCATGATTGAAAATGAAAGGGGCGTTTCATCACTACTAGAAAATAGGCCTTTCACGACCATAATTAACGACTAAAATGCCAATGTTGGTCGTTGATGAAAAACGCGGTGGCATAACATGTAAATAACTGTCCAGGCGGAGATCTTTCACGTCCACATTGGGTACATGTGGTCGTGGAAGGGTCCCCTTCCACGTCCACACATTTAAATTTGTGGACGTGGAAGGGGAGACCCCTTTCACGTCCACACCTTTATCAGTGTGGACGTGGAAGGGGACCCTTCCAGGACCACATTCACCCAACTGTGGACGTGAAAGGTGGGCAATTTTTTTCCCACTGGCGCCAAAACCCTTTTTATTTCCCTCCAACACTTTGGCACTCACTTTACCCGATTCTCTGCGCCTCCCTCACTTTACTCACTCACTTTCTCTCTGCTTCTCTCCTCCCTCTCTCCAACCACCGCCACCTCTCTCCTCCCTCTCTCCAACCACCGCCGCCGCCCTCGCCTCGCCCTCTCTCCTCCCTCGCCTCGCCCTCGCCGCCGCCCTCTCTCCTCCCTCGCCTCGCCCTCGCCGCCGCCCTCTCTCCTCGCCCTCGCCGCCGCCCTCGCCTCCTCCCCCTCTCAGGTAAGATCCTCCTCCCTCTCGCCTCCCTCTCTATCGCCTCCTCCCCCTCCCCCTCCTCCTCCCTCCTCCCCCTCCCCCTCCCCCTCCTCCGCCCTCGCCTCTCGCCCTGGTAAGTGGCCGAGAGTTTTACTCCCCTCCTCCCCCTCCCCCTCCTCCTCCCTCCTCTTCAAGATAATACTCTCTGATTTTTTTTTTTTTACTTTTCGCAGGGCATTTTGGGGACAAATTAATTGGGTTTCTTTAAGTTTTTTCGCTACATCTTCAACATCAACTTCTGTTGCTGTTTCAGCGTCAACATCCTCCCAAGTTAAGGTGAGTTTTTTTTTTTTTTTTTTTTATTTTTCTCTCATTGTATTTTCTTTGTTTTTTTATTTTTTGTATTTGCTTTTTAATATAGTTTGTGCCCACTGTAAGACATTTTAAGCATTGAAATATTGTTTGACTGATTTTATAAGCTCAATGGAATTACTGATTTTATTTGGTTTTGGTAATAGATTGTTAATTGTTATTTTGATTATTGTGATTATATTTGGTTCATTTGCTGGCTTAAATATTGCTTCTATTGTTGAATATCAAATTCTAGCTTTTGGTTTGTGCATTTGTGGTAAATTCTGATTTGCACTTAATTTGGTACACTGTTTGGTTGACTATTCTGGACATTTTAAGAGTGTTTTGTGCTGCTATATTTAGCAATAATTGCTGGAAAAAGCTTGTTTTCTTTGCTGGAAGGGGTAGTAAAAATTGCATGCAAATAGGCTCTAGTTTCTTGGAGAGGTTGTTTTTGGTTGTTGATTAGGACTGTTTTAGGTTGCCATAGATAGTCCTCTGATTGGTTCAATTGTCTTCTATTCTTTTTAATGAAGACAAGTGTATATACATATTATACGCATTACTCCAATGGATCGTGCTTGGATGGATGCTTTGCGAACTAGTGAAGAATATCAAAACGGGGTGGAAGAGTTTATTGAATTTGCCAAAAGAAATGTGGCGAGTAAGAATGGAAAGTACCTGTGCCCTTGTGTGAAGTGTGTGAATGTTGATCGCAAGAGCCTTGACTCTATAAGGATAGAGTGCATATACTAATCTTTTGAGGGCTGCTTTGTTTGGCCCTGATTATAGTAATGGTGTCGTTTCTCCTGTTACTCCTGAGAAAAGGAGCTCACTTTTGATGAACCCACCAAATAGAAATATTTTTCGTTATAAGAGTGAGACTCGTCAGTCTATGCACTCTATTTCTCCAAGAAAATAGTGATTTCTAATTGTAAGTGGTACTTTCCTTGTCTTTTTTAATATTGTTTAATTATGTTGCAGCTTTTGGAGGGACTTTATGGACTTAGTACTGACTCGTTTAAACAAGATGAGGATATTGACTTTGTACGAAACGCACTTGCAGAATTTTTAATCACTATGTGAGACAGAAATTGTATAGGTTTAGATTGTTGTAGATAAATTTTGAACTTATATTACTAGTAAGGCAAAGATATAAAACTTAGATTATGCCTTTTGTATTTTGTTGTCTAAGTAAGGTAATATTTATGGGATACGTTTTTGCAATTGCTCTGGTATTCTGTATTGTGCTGTAGTATGGTATTGACAGTGGTTTGTAAATGATCTGCAAGAATGCAGATGGCTATAAAATGCATTTACAAAAAGAAAAAAAAAAAAGCCTTTCACGTCCACAAATAAGGTAGGTGGACGTGATACCCTATCACGTCCACACTTAGGTAGTGTGGACGTGATAGGGCGGACCTATCACGTCCACACCTTATAAGGTGTGGACGTGATAGGTCCCCCTATCACGTCCACACTACCTAAGTGTGGACGTGATAGGTATCACGTCCATACGTGGTAGTCTTTTAGGAAGAGGCTACCACGTCCACACTTATCCAAGTGTGGACGTGGTAGCCTCTTAGGAGGCACCAAATTTGGTGCCTCCAAAGAGGCTACCACGTCCACACTTATCCAAGTGTGGACGTGGTAGCCTCTTTGGAGGCACCAAATTTGGTGCCTCCTAAGAGGCTACCACGTCCATTTTTATCCAAGTGTGGACGTGATAGGTCCTATCTATCACGACCACAAACATGTGGTCGTGAAAAACACACTTTTTTACGACGCGGGCTTCCACGACCACCTATTTGTGGTCGTGAAAAGCCCAAAATTGTGGTCGTGAAAGACCTTATTTCTAGTAGTGCATTTCTAAACCCTCATGACCCAAACACTAAGCCAACCAAATATTACCCTTTGATTTAACCCCTTTTGGCCATTCACTTTTCTTTTCTACCACCTTGACCAATGTGTGAATAAGTGACTATAGCATATGCTTGCATTTATATTAGTGTTGTATTGTTGTATCTTGTGAAAAGCATGCTATATGTGAGAAATAAAAGATGGCCGAGAGCCACATTGAAAAGAAAGAAAAGAAATGTGTGGCCAAAGGCCAAGAAAAAGAAAAAAAATAATAAGGCCGAAGGCCTAAATGAAAAAAAATGAAAAGCACAAAGTGCTTATGATGCCAAAGGCATAGGAGTGTAATGAAAAAAAAATGAGAGAAGCACAAAGTGCTAGAAAAAAAAAGTGAGATGTAGCATGTTTGTTGGACTTGGATTTATTGTGTTGCATGCATATGTGGTGATTACTTGTTTATATCATTGGTCATTTACTACTTTCCATCATTCATCATTCATTATTAGCCTTCCATTCAACCCCTAAAGTCCTCTAGATTTGATTGTGCCATGCATAATAATGGGTGGAGAACTTAGAGCTATTACAAGCCTATGGTGATGGTTAAGTGCATTAAGCCAAAGAGTGATCACGAGTCCCTAGTTAGGCATTTTTCCTAACTTGAGTGAATGAGTTAAACACTTAAATCCGGTGAGGAAAAATCTCAATTGGCACTCCTCCTTGATTCTAGTTGCTTGCTAAACTTGCATTTGCTTTGTATCCTTAGATTTGGCCCATGTGATGCTTTAGGGAAAGGTTCAAAAAGATCAACTTGTATGCTATGACAATTCCAAGTGCCTTCACTATGCTTAATGATTGAGTTAATCTTTTTACATGACTTTGCCCGGAGTGCAAAGATTAAGTGTGGGGGATTTGATTGGACCAAAATTTATCCCTCTAAGCATGTGAAATTGAGCTTAATTAGTGTGGTTTATTTGCTATATTTGATCATTATTGGTACATTTTCATGCACATGCTTATGTATAAATATTTGAAGAATAATAGCCTTATTACTTGCATTTTATGGAACCAAGGGTATTTTGGTCATTTTGACTATGAGATGTGTTTTTCATGTAGGGGGGTCCCAAGTGGGCCCACACACCCTTGGTGGAGCTTCAGTGGAGATAACTTGGCAAGAAGGAAGGCTAGATGACAAGTACTCAAAGTCACATCCGGATGCATGTTCACATCCGGAAGCATATTCACATCTGGAAGAGTACTCATATCAGGATGCAAGTTTACATCCGGAAGCAAAGTCACATCCGGAAGCTGAGCTACTTGAAGAAGCGGACTTCCATCCGGAAGTGGATTTACATCCGGAAGTGAACATGCTGGCGCTGGCGGACAGTCTTGATATGCGGAAGCTGAAGTCCATCAGCCAGCATGTACAAGAACCAAACTGCACAATGATCAGAAATGTCAACTACTTTTCAGAAGTCTCAGGTGCAGAGTTAATTTAAGGCAAAGTCAGGCCTTCAGCTTGAAGGTACTTGGGGAGCTTTCCAAATAAGGCAAAATTGGCGCCAAGGCCAAATTTAAGTCTGGAGGCCTCATTAAGGGCAAAAAGGGAAGCACAATCACTTGGAGAAAAAGGAGGAACCTTTGGAAATGCATGGAGATGAGATCCAGTCCACATTCATCCTAACCTTTACCAAATACCAAAAATACCCTTTGGGCGATAATCCCAAAGCTACTCACCACTATAAAACCCCAAACGTAACTAAATTTCAAAAAACTCTTCTCTCACTTCACTTTCACTTTCTCTCTCCTCTAACAAACTCTCCTAACTCCATCTTCATCTTCTTCACTTCGAAACCTCCGCCATGTCCAGAATTTCACAACTACCTTCATCCGCCTTCATCTCCATGTCCGGCTAGATCGCCTAGCCTTCTTCTCCAAGGAAATGTGCTTGTAGAATCAACCTATGGCTTCATATGCTTGTAATTTTCTCTTTTAGGTTTCAAGCTATATGTAAATTTTTGCCTATGTATGTCTAGATCTAGGCTTATATAGGTTAGAGCATCTCTATTTTAGGTGTTCTACTTTATGTTAGTTTGAAATCTCTCTTGATTGTTAAGGACATGAAAACCGAGGCTTAATTCTTGTAGTTTCATACATGTATGTGTGTGCGATTAGCTCCTCTTACATTTGTGGAATGAATTTGTTTCCTAAATGCTAGATTTAGTGTTTAGTGTTGCTTATGGTATGTTCTTGGCTTGAAAGAGCTTAAGGCTTAATTAAATTAGTTAAACTCTTGAAGACTTCTTTGATTAAAGAGGTCTCGCGAATTTAGCTAGTTTATATTAAGTAAAACAAGTATATGAAGTCCGATTAAACGTAAGCACGGAGTACTTGGAGAAGGAGGTACATCTCATCCATACTTTCACTCATTCACCTAATTCTATTAGTTGTAGTTTCAATTAGCTTCAATTAGTCTTAGATATAAAACATGCACACAACCTGTTTGGTAATTTGCTTAACTTGTGATTATTTGACCTAAGCAAGAGATAAAACCGAACTGTGAATTGACCTAGGACTTGCTGCTAACTACTGTAGTTTAATTCTAGTTTTATTTGCTTTAGCTCTTTTTAGACGACGAAAAAGAGTTAAATCACTGACACCAGAAGAAACATCACCAAGCACTTGATCAAGAGGATGATCCCTGTGATGTCTCCTAGCTGTTGGCAACTGTGCCTCATCAGGCACTGTCTGCACTATAGGCTCATCACTGGGTTCATCTTCTTCTTTGAGATTGCTTGCTAGTGTTTCTTTTGGTGGTGAAGATGATGATGGTTTTGGAAGGTTTATTATCCCATCATCTTCTGTGGATTGTTCCCATGTAGGAGTTTCATCAAATACAACATGCATAGATTCTTCTACAGTTCTAGTCCTCATGTTGTATACTCTGTAAGCCTTACTCCTAAAGGAATACCCTATGAATACACCTATATCAGCTTTTGGATCAAACTTACCCAGATTTACCTTTCCATTGTTATGCACATAGCATTTTGATTCAAAGATTCTGAGGTGGCTGATGTTGGGCTTTCTGCCTTTGTACAGCTCATAGGGGGTCTTGTCGAAGCCCTTGCGAACATAGGCTCTGTTAGAGATGTAGCAAGCAGTGCTCATAGCGTCCGCCTAGAACACTTGAGAAACCTCTTTCTCATTGAGCATGCTCCTGGCCATCTCAGTCAGAACCCTGTTCTTCCTCTCGACTACACCGTTTTACTGAGGAGTTCTAGGAGCTGAGAAGTTATGATCAATACCATTCTGCTCACACAGCTCAGAGAAGTTATGGTTCTCAAATTCTCCTCCATGGTCTGTCCTTATGGCTGTGATTTTGAGGTCTCTCTCATTCTGCACTTTCTTAGCCAGGACAACAAAGGCATCAAAAGCATCTTGCTTAGAGGCAAGAAACATTGTCCAAGTGAACCTAGAATAGTCATCCACCACCACTAGAGCATACAGGTTTCCACCCAAGCTCTTCACTCTCGCTGGCCCAACCAAATCCATGTGGATTAGTTCCAAGGGCCTGCTGGTGGAGACTCTCTTCTTGGTCTTAAGCGAGGACTTTGTTTGCTTCCCTCGTTGGCAGGATTCACAAATATAATCATGCTTAACCTTGAAAGATGGAATACCTATAGCTAGCTCTTTCTTAATCAACATGTCAAGTTGAGTAAAATTAACATGTGCTAGCCTTTTATGCCAAAGCCAACTATTTTCATCACTAGATATTAAGCATTTTTCTTCCAGTTGTTGACATAAATCTAGAGTGTATAGGTTTCCATTTCTATTTTCCTTAAGTTTGCATTTTAGGTTGGCCTTATCTAGATTTAGATCCTGCTTATCTACTATCATGCACTCATGTGAATCAAAGATTACCCAATTTCCTTTGTCAGTGCTCTGGCTCACGCTCAGCAGGTTGTGACAGAGACCATCCACCAGATAGACGTCTTTCACTGGCCCAACTTCTCCAACTCTGGTGATCTTTCCACTTTGATTTCCTCCAAAGGTAACTGTGGCTCCGTCTTTGATCACCAAGGATTTGAATTTGTCTCTGTCTCCAATCATATGTCTCGAGCATCCGTTTTCAATATACCACTTCCTATTCTTGGATGCTTTGAGACACACCTGAAAGAATCAAGCAAGCTTAGGTACCCAACCTTTCTTGGGTCCTCTGTCATTAGTTCCCAGAGCCCTTGGTCCACTGTTAGTTTTGACCTTGGGCTTATGATTAATCTCTGGCCTAGTGTTGGCTCTAGGCTCTTGGGCTTTCCTTGAGGATTGTTTCCAGCCTCTGGATCCCTGTCCTCCCTTAGTTTCTTTTCTTGGGGGAGGATCCTTTGTAGCCTTGGTTCCTTTTGGGACCCATTTATAGGAGTTGTTTGCTCCATGCTTCTTAGCATTACAGGTGGACGTGGAGTGTCCCTTCCTGTTACAATAATTACAGAAGCTAAAAGGTGTGGAGCTGTGCTCAGTGGCTCTATGGAAGAATTTTAAGTAGGGCTTCACTTTTGGTTCCACCCACTTTTTCCCTCTAGGTGTGTATCCTAAGCCAGTCTTGTCCCTATATGCCCTCTGATTCATTAAAATGATATTAAACATTTCAGATCCATTTGTGAACTTCTGCAGGGCATTTTGCAGTTTATCTCTTTCAGCTGAGATTTTGCTGCAACTAGGGCAGCTCTCAAGTATTGAGGCATTGGGTTCTGCTTGGGAAGAACCCTTGCCATCCGCTACCGGTAGCTTTCTGGCTTCCGCTAGTTCTTCACTCAGTGAGTCCACCTTGGACTCAAGTGATTCCTTTTTAATTTTCAATACTTTGTAGGCTTTACATAATCGGGAGAATTCTTCGTGAACCTCATTATAAGCCTCTTGTAGTTCAGAAAAAGTTACCTCACTGTCCTCCTGGATGGGATCAAAATCTGAGGATGCTCCCTCATCATCTTCTCTGGCAACCAGACAGAGGTTGGCAACCTCTTCCTCATCACTTGCTTCCTCGTCTGAGCTATTCACCCAGATAGAGGATACAAAGGCTTTTCTTTTGTCCTTCCCCTTTGATCTCTGCAGGCTTGGGCACTCAGCCTTGAAGTGGCCAGGCTTTTTACATTCAAAGCACACTGGGGCCCTTTCCTTCTTAGATCCCTTCCTCTGGCTGGAATCACCTTTCTGAAAGCCTCCTTTCTTCTTGAAGAACTTTCTGAATTTTCTCACCATCATAGCCATCTCCTCATCATCCAATTCCTCCTCATCATCCTCATCATCATCATTATCATCATTCTTCTCCTTGCTGGGAGCAACAAGGGCAAGATTCTTGGTTTTGGATGAGGCTGGAGGAGCTCTCTGAGCCAGCAGGGTTGGTTCGTACTCAGCCAGAGAACCAAACAGTGCAGTGATGGAACTGGTTGACTCTCCTTGGACTTCCTGCAAGATTGTAACTTTGGTGATCCAATCACCTTTCAAGACTTTTAAGATCTTGCTGACTTGTTCTCTTTCAGGAATGTCTTTGCCCAGGGAGGCCAGGTTATTGATAAGATGAGTGAACCTGAGTTCCAGCTCTCTGATTGGCTCAGTTGGACTAATCATGGCAAATTTGTGAAATTCTTCTACCAACATCTCGACCCGTCTTGCCTTCACTCCCTTGGTTCCAGAGTGAGCAGCCTCAAGAGCCTCCCACATATCCTTAGCAGTTTTGTGGTGGCTGATCCTATGAAACTCCTTAGGACTAAGGGCACATTGAATGTAGTGCATGGCCCTGAAGTTTAGCTGGACTAGAGCATAGTCCTCATTGGTGTATCTGGATCGCTGCTTTGCAAAGCCATCATCATCTAGAGGGGTGTGATTCCCATGTTCAATCACATCCCAGAGTCGGATGTCGCTGGACTTGATGTAGGTCTCCATTCGGAATTTCCAGAATGGATAGTTATATCCATCAAAACCTGGAGGCTTGTTGGGTTGAATAGAGACATCTGACAAGGAATAATCTGTATCCATTACTGGATCTTTACTTTCTAGATTCGTTGGAATCAAGTTAGAAAGACCCGCTCTGATACCAAATGAAAGTAATGAATGCACAAGAGGGGGGGTGAATTGTGCTACCAAATAAAAATCAAACAATAACAACACAAGGGTTTATACTGGTTCGGTCTTCCTGACCTACGTCCAGTTCTCAACCACCCAGGTTGAGTTCCACTATCCCCAGGTTTTAGAAACTGGTTCACCTGGAACCTTTACAACCGCAAGTTTTGGACGGGATCACTTGCAACCTTACAACCACAAGTTTTACTGAAGGCTCACTTGCAACCTTGCTAACTAGCTCCCCCTTACAACCAGCAAGGGTTCAACCTTTACAAATAAAGGATTTTCTAAACTTAGTTCTCTTCAAGAACGGATAATGTTACACACTTAAGTACAATCAATGCTCTTAATACAAGAAGAGACTTAACCACAAAGAGTACAAGATAAGTAGATGAAAAGGACTCTCAATGAGTTAAATGCTCTTTCTCTTTTCTGGGCAACTTTGAATGATTGAAGGATTTCTCGGTTTCTCACTCTAGCTTTCTTCAAGATGTCAAAGATATTAGTTAGTTGTCTTCATAAATGAAGGTGAGCTTGTTTATATAGTCTTCAAGTATTCTCACTCTTGGTAGGTGGCTTAGCCGTTTGAATATGGTCGTTTTTCCCAAGTTACCGTTTGCCCAATTAATGCTCCAATAATGCTTAGCAGGGTTGACTTTGCTTTATCTCTGAAAAGTAGTTCTGACACCTCTGCTCTGTCAAAAGCATTCTGACACTGCACTGCTCTGAACGTTCTGACATTCTGATTGCTTGCGGAAGCAAGTTCACATCCGGAAGCAACTTTACTCAGTGTACTGCATTTTGAACGTTAGTCTTAACAATAATGGCACATACTCACATGCAGTGGGAGTTCACTTAGTCTAAGGGAGTTCTTTTCCATCCGGAAGCAATTCCACATCCGGAAGCACTTTCACTGGACGTTGGGTTATGTTCAAATTTTACTCACTGACGCTCAGTGTTATTCATACCAACAGCCAGCGCTAGTTACTAAGCAATCGGAAGCAAATCCACTGGACGTTGGGTTATGGTCACTGGCGCTCAGTGTTATCCATACCAACAGCCAGTGCTAGTCTTAATACAATCGGAAGCAAATCTACATCCGGAAGCTTCCTAACTTAGTTTCAAGGATTTTATACACTAATGCTCTTAGACTGAGTTATGACTTAGTGATATACTTGTTGTCGCTGGGGGATAAGACGTTCATCCGCGAGCGCCAGTCTTAGTCCATCCGGAAGTAAATCCACATCCGGAAGCACTCTTACTTGGGGTTCTATATTAACCTAATATTCTCTAAGTGTTTGGCTTGTTCTTTCATATTTTAGTCTTCATCAAAACTTAAGATTCTAACACCTGGTTCCTTTACAATCCGAGGAACCTATACAATTAACCTATCGATTTGCGCAAATCGATGGTTACATCGGCCGACGGTACTAATAATCAGTGTCATGCAGCATACAAAAGATTTATATAAATATGTACATATATAAAGTACAGTTTATTTAGAAAAGTACCCTATAGCCCACGTTTAAATATAAAATAACCAGAACACATTTCATTTACATATATAAGTAGAAGAGGATTTTAGAAATCCTCAACTACCGTCACCCTCAGTATCACAGTCAGTTAAGCTTGATTACCTGTTCAAGCTCAAAAACAGCACTATATATCCTCAATTATTGCCTGCCGCGAGCTCCACTCGAAGCATCGCCGACAAAAAATCGCACAATGAGCTGCTAATGGTCAAGACACAATATCAGTGACTTTGACCACTCATCCAAACTAATTCTAAATAATTATTGAAGTAACAATTACTTCCAATATCATAAATAAACTATATCCTTTACATCTCTATAATTCCCTTAACCAATTATAATTTCTACAGTATTAAACTTTACCATTTCACATCACTCTTGGCCAAAATTTGCCCAGTCATGCAGAATTCACTAAAACCACTCCATTAATATTGATTTGGCACTAAAACATGGTTTTCCTAACTCTCAAGCATATCACCACATTCTAACATACCTTCACATAACCACATTTTCCTTTCAATACTTAAACTTTCAAACTCCCTTTCAAACACCAATCCAACCAAAAACCAATATTCCAACATCCTAAAATAACCTTAACAAGCATTTATAACCCACCAATTTATTCAAACACTCCTTTTCCCAACCAAAATCTCTTTTAACCAACACTTTAACTAACAAAATTCCTTACAACACCAATCCATCTAAAACCAACATTCCAACATCACTAAATAACTTCATCAAGCATTTCTTAAGCACCAATTTATTATAACACTCCTTTATGAACAAATCCTAATTTCAAAGAGTCATAAAATGCCCATAATATTCCCAAATAACATTCCAACTTCGAAAACAACATGAATATTTTCCCAAAAATCTCCAATTACCCAACTAAGCATTCCTAATATTTTGATTGACCTCCTAATGTTCAAAATGATCAAACTTACACTTCAAAAACCACTACCAACTCCATAAATTTCTAATTGCTTCATTACCTCCAGAAATTCTAATTACTCCCAAGAATACTTAAGTTCAATATCCCAATTTTAGTATTAAGACATTAATAATCTAAAAATTCCAATATACTCCAAAACCCTAACTCCAAATAGGCAATTCTATCCAAAAATTCCAAAATCCAAAGGTGAAGATGCTTACTTAGTTTTCAAGGTGCAAAAGAGGAGTACCACCACCGTCGGCCGCCGCCTAGCACGCCGGAAAACACCTCCTCCTAGGTGGTTGGCCGAGAAATGAAAGGGAAGAGAAAGGAAATATGAGAAATGAAGTTAGAACACGAAGAAATCACAAAAAGAACAAGAGAAACTATCACCTTCCTTCAAAACAGGCGCTGGAAAAATCAATCGCCGCCGCCGGAGAGAGAGAAAACATGAAAAGCACACACACCCACTGATAAAACTTGAGCTTCACGGGCCCGTCGAGAAGAGAGGAAGGGAAAACGAAATCAGGGAGCTTTTTGGCGAGAAGTGGCCGAAGTGTGAGTGAGGTGTGGAAGAGAAAATGAAGAAATGGTAGGGGGGGCGACGCGTTTTGCAGAAGGAGGAGGAGGGGAGTGCGATTTCCTTTTAAGGAGAAAAGAGGAAGGGTGCGTTTGGTTGGGTGAAATAAGGAGGGGTTTTGATAATTTGTAGCCCAAACCTGTCATAGTGTACTCTTTTTAACTTAAAATCACTTAAACTAGCCTCTAATCTTTTTAAGCTTCAAAATATTTTAGGTTTCACCATTCCCTCATATTTCAAATTCTTCAATTGCCTAATTAGTTATCTGCACGCTTATTACTTAAAACTTCCAAAATATTCCAAAAATCACCAAAAATTCTTAAAAATTCCAAAATTTCCTAATGATCTTTACCAAAATCTTTTCTAATTTTGTTTTAAATTTTCAGGATGTTACATTTATATATAATGAAGATAATGGATAGCATTGAATTTTTGAAAGGGATAACGAGAATGGTCTCCAAATTCATGATCAACAAATTATAATTCCTTAATATTTCAAAAATCAGAAGTGAGTAATATCACTACTACAAATTAAGCCTATACCAGCGCAGCTTTACATGCGCTCATATATGCAGAGCAAAAAACGCATGTCCAAATAGTCTCTACATGCGCTTTAAGCGCATGTATATATGTTCTTCTCTACATGCGCTTAAAGCGCATGTACAGAGCCAAATAAATACATGCGCTCTAAGCGCATGTAAATAGGATAACGTCACTTACTCCCCACATAATGTAATAAATCCTGTTCATGCTAGTTCATGCTAGACACATACATCAAGAGTCAAAAAACCACATTGTTGTGTTACTTCAATGTTTAAAGTCAATATACATGCGCTTTAAGCGCATGTAGAGGCTTTTCATGTGAGAAATAGCCTTTACATGCGCTTTAAGCGCATGTAAAGGCACTACTGAAGTGCAAAACATGAAGTCATGCACAAGAGCTCCTCCTCAGACCTCATAGGGTGTTCCTGCTTGTGTACTTAGTTTTAAAAGATCAATTACCACTCATGGGTGTTATTGTAATGTTGAAACACCCTTTACATGCGCTTAAAGCGCATGTAAAGGCACTATTGAAGTGCAAACCATGAAGTCATACACAAGAGCTCCTCCTCAGACCTAAAAGGGTGTTCCTGCTTGTCTACTTAATGTTTAAAAGCTCCATTACCACTCATGGGTGTTATTGTGGTGTTGAAACACCCTTTACATGCGCTTTAAGCGCATGTAAAGGTCTTTCATGTGAGAAATAGCCTATACATGCGCTTTAAGCGCATGTAAAGGCACTACTGAAGTGCAAAACATGAAGTCATGCACAAGAGCTCCTCCTCAGACCTAAAAGGGTGTTCCTGCTTGTCTACTTAGTGTTTAAAAGCTTCATTACCACTCATGGGTGTTATTGTGATTTTGAAACACCCTTTACATGCGGATGTAAAGGCACTACTGAAGTGCAAAACATGAAGTCATGCACAAGAGCTCCTCCTCAGACCTAAAAGGGTGTTCCTGCTTGTCTACTTAGTGTTTAAAAGCTCCATTACCACTCATGGGTGTTATTGTGGTGTTGAAACACCCTTTACATGCGCTTTAAGCGCATGTAAAGGCACTACTGAAGTGCAAAACATGAAGTCATGCACAAGAGCTCCTCCTCAGACCTAAAAGGGTGTTCCTGCTTGTCTACTTAGAGTTTAAAAGCTCCATTACCGCTCATGGGTGTTATTGTGCTTTTGAAACACCCTTTACATGCGCTTTAAGCGCATGTAAAGGCACTGCTGAAGTGCAAAACATGAAGTCATGCACAAGAGCTCCTCCTCAGACCTAAAAGGGTGTTCCTGCTTGTCTACTTAGTGTTTAAAAGCTCCATTACCACTCATAGGTGTTATTGTGGTGTTGAAACACCCTTCACATGCGCTTTAAGCGCATGTAAAGGTTTTTCATGTGAGAAATGACCTATACATGCGCTTTAAGCGCATGTATAGGCCATATAATTAAAATAAAAGTTGATTCTATCAATTTATTTAATGATGAAAAACTTGATATAACTCATTTTTTGATTCATATACATATATAAGTTTTAAAACATAATATAACTCATTATTTTATTTCCCTGAGTAATCTTGACGCTGTGATTTAAAATAATATTTAGACTGAAATAATAATGTCATTATTGTGAGACTTTATTATTATTTTTATTTGAACTATATATATATATATATATATATATATATATATATATATATATATATATATTTCTATATATGTAAAACATTATATAACTCATCAGTGCTTGATTTCCCTGATTAATCAGATTATTCAATTTAAATGCTATGATTTAAAATAATATTCAACAGAAACAATGTCACAAATGTGAGATGTTATTATTATTTTGATGTGAACTATATATATATACATATATAGAACAAAAATTTAGTCTAAGTTCTATGATGTGTTATTATTTTATTAAAAATTAATATTATCCCCTTTACATGCGCTTAAAGCGCATGTATTGAATTTTAATTATAAATTTCCCGTGCCTTTGTCTTATGAGTTCCCTCCCTATATCTGATCACTCTATAGCGCGCTCACAGAGTATGTAGTAGCATTCCTCATTCTCAAGTTCTAAACCCTCATTCCCTCACAAACCCTAATCCTCATTCTCAATCCTATTTCTCCAAATCTCCAAACCCACAGTCTCCGACCATCACCGCTGTCGCCGTCCACCGATGATCCTTCCCTCACTCAAAATCGAAAGCTTCTTTCTTTAGGACAGCGGCGATGCTTCCCTGACCATCGATGATCCTTCCCTCACTCAAAATTGAAATGTCCCTGAAGTTTAAGGACGACGACGAAGAGATTTAAAGCCTTTGCGAACTGAGCGTGTGTATGATTATGATTTCTCTGAAGTTATCTTCTTTTTTATTGTGACTTCGCTAACAACTCCATGCTTTCTGCCTTGCTTCGGTTTAGTGTTAGATTTTGCTTTGTTTTAATTTGATTATGATTTATCTGATTGCTCTGTCTTAGCTTTGGTACCCTACATTTGATTTTTCTGTTTTAACTGATTATGCCTTCTGCATCTGAGTGATATGTATGTTTTTGAGGAGCTCAACTCCTATAACCATTTTTTGGTTTGTGCTATTAGTTAATAATAATATTCAAGGTTTTCATGCCTGCAAATTGCATATGATTATTGATTCTTGTTTCTCTTGTTGCTTTGACTCCTTGGAAAAAGTTTTTGAAAACGAAATTTGCTGTACAAAAATAAAAATTTCAGGATTACAGACACAAAGGTAGGTTCACAATTGTTATTCACTTGGTTTACTTTTGTCTATTGGTTCTATCAGATTTTTTCTGTAGTGTTTGCCCTGGTATTGTCTGCCCTTTTTCTGTACCCCTGCACTGTTTTGTTAGCTTTAGGTAATTAGAAAGTTGGGAAGCCATTTGTTTAGAGGTGATGATGAACAATGAAAATGGAAATCTTTGGTGTGGTTGATGTTGGAATGGAACACCACACATAATGCTGTTTTTTTTTTGTTTGGGTGAAACAAATTTTGAAGATTTAAAGGGAAGGGAGACTTTTTCACTGGTTAGATTTAAAGGAAAGGTTCATTTTTTTAGGGTTTGTTACTGTTTCTTTTCTTATTATCAAAACATTCATTCAATAGCAATTCTGATTGTATACTATGTTTCCAAGTAAGCTAAATCGTTTTGCTATGCATACTATGTTTCTTTACTATGTTTTGCTATGCACATTGCTTGGAGCATACTATGTTTCTGTACTATGTTTTGCTATGCATATTGCTTATCATAGTAAGCTAAATCGTTCATATGTTTCCAAGTTCTTGTGATTGGATGCCAAATTTGTTTATTTAGGTGAATGATGTAAAGTTTATTGTTGATCTGAATTATAATGCCAATTTTTTTTAATTTAGTTAAGCTTCACATAAACCATCATACACATCTTCAGCCACAGAGAGGTTTTTAACACAGCAGCAAAAAAGGTAAGTTAATTCTTACTATATTAGTTAACAAAATTAATGCTTTGTGTGATGTTGTTTTGGTATGCATTTCTTAAAAATTGTTTTCAACATTTGTTCATAATGTTGATGAGTTTAATAATCATGCACAGGTGATTGGAAGAATTCTATCTAGGAGGAAAGCACTAGTTGATGGGAAAACTCTAGTTCTCTAGAATTCCAAGAATTAAGGTATGTAACATGAGTAAATCTTACCCTTTTCTCATTATGTTTGATGATTATTTATTATTTCAATGAAGTTGTTTGATTGTCTAGAGTGATGTTTTTGCTTTTCCAGAATTCCAAGAATTAAGGTATGTAACATGAATTAAGGTTTCTTTTTTGTCTAGAGTGATTGTCTAGGTATGTTTATTTCGCCATTATTCTGGCAAAAGGTTTAGACAATGTGTTTTCCATGCATAGCAGCTGCATAGAATGTAATTTACCATCTCACTGCTACTCTCCTTTAGTAGGTCATGGACCGAAAATGGATGCGTTGTGACCGAACTTCAAGTGAATATATAAATGGAGTGAAGGAGTTTGTTGAATTTGCAACTGCTAACAACATTGTGTACCCTTGTATCCGCTGTTTGAATGGAAAGCTTGTCGATCCCATGGGCCTGTTGAATCATTTAATATGTAATGGGATTGATCAATCTTATACACGATGGACAAAGCACGGTGAGACCGATGAGGTTGATTGTCGTGATCGTGAACATGATGTTAGTAGTGCTTCGAATGATGTCATTGATCAGAGTGACGAGGATTGTCTTGAAGAAATGGTGAAGGTTGTGGGTGAGGAGAACCCAGAAATATTTGAAGAGTTGAAGAGTGATGCAGAGACACCGTTGTATGTCGGATGTAAATACTTAAGATTGCGCGCAGTGGTTAAATTGTACAACTTAAAGGCTCGTTATGGTTGGAGTGATGCAAGTTTCACCGCACTGCTTACCTTTCTGCGGGATGTTTTGCCAAAGGATAATGTACTCCCTTCAAAAACATACGATGCAAAGCAAATTCTCCTCGCTACCGGTTTGAAATATGAGAAGATACATGCATGTCCCAATGATTGCATCTTATACCGGAATGAGTATGCGTCGTTGGATAAGTGTCCGAAGTGCAAAGTCTCTCGATATGGGGAGAATGGCAAAAGTCCTGCCAAGGTCTTGTGGTACTTTCCGATAGTTCCAAGATTGAAGCGCATGTATAGTAATAAGGATACAGCGAAACGTTTGACATGGCATGAGGATGAGAGGATCAAAGACAACAAGCTTAGACACCATGCGGATAGCCCCCAATGGAAGAAAATTGATTACATGTACCCAGAGTTTAGTGAAGAACCAAGAAACCTGCGATTTGCACTGGCAAGTGATGGAATCAATCCGCATGGGGTTCAACGTACTACTTACAACACATGGCCTGTCATTCTGATGAATTACAACCTCCCCCCAAATTTGATTATGAAACGCAAGTTTATGATGCTTTCGATGCTTATTGGTGGGCCCAGTCAGCCCGGCAATGATATAGATGTGTACTTGGCTCCATTAATAGAAGACTTGAATCATTTGTGGCACACAGGTGAAAATGTGTTTGATGCTTGCAGTGAAGAAAACTTTACGTTGAGAGCCCTGTTGTTTGGAACAATAAATGATTTCCCAGCTTATGGTAATTTGTCTGGATATAAGGTCAAAGGGTATGGTGCATGCCCTATATGTGAAACTGGTACCCATTCAATTCGGCTGGCTCGGTGTAAGATCATGACCGGGAAGAGGTGGCACAGCCCAATGAGGGACAAGATGAGCATATTGCAGACTACAATCAAGAGAGGGAGAAAGCAAAGACATTGGTGAAACGTGGTAGGACAGTGATGAAAGAAGTTATTTCACTAAGACATAAGGGGATTAAAATCAAAGTAAGATGGAATGAGGAGAATCAACCAATTGGAAGAGAAAGTAAGTTATTGATCGCCTATATTGGAGTGATTGTTCAGAATACCGTCCCAATCACATTAAAAGATTGGAGATATTTGTCCCGGACATAACAAAAGCTATTTGGAGAGAAATTTTGTTAAGCAACTTTTCATGCAATTATGTTTAATACAATCTTTATTTGGATGAGTTATTATGATTACAAGTTTATACTTCATTTGTTACAAACTGCCTTTGACTTATCGAACTGTGAGGGTGCCAAAGATTATGTGCTGAATAAAGCAGCGTCAGTGGCCCGATGGTGGTGATCCCATCTAGGCATATACTTTTTGCGCAATGTTGATGGTGATATTGTTCCCAAGCGTCCAGTAGAGTTGTATGATGTGATTACGCAGCAGCAATGGGATGAGTTCGTTGAGATACGATGCTCAGAGGAGTTTCGCGCCATTAGCGAAAAGAATAGCCAGTCAGCAGGAAACAATCTATACCCGTATATGCGTGGTAGAAATAAGTATGCTGATTTAGAGCATGAAATGGTACGTTAACATTTACATTAATGATATAAATGAATGTTCCTATAATGAATTCATGTTAACCTATTTTTCGGTTACAGTTGACTGCTAACCCTAATCGCAAAGTAGATCGCCTTGACTTGTGGTTGGAAGGTCATACAAAGAAGGACGGGACTATACACCATGATTCCGTTAAAGCGGCTCGTGATCGAGCAGTAAGTCATTTTCTTGGTTATATTCTTAGTTTCTTATATTGCTTGATACATAACCAACAATTATCATTTCCTTCCTACAGATTGAACTAAAGCAAGGTGCATCAGGAGAAATCCCGTCCCATGGCCAAGATGACTTGCTTGGCCGAACACTTGGCCTCTCAGAAAGTACAGGTCGTGTCAGGGGCAAGGGGCTTGGTGTTTCGCCCTCACAGTTTTTTAAGGAGAAGCTGAAAAGCCACCAAACGTTCGCAATTGAGAAGCAGTACAAGGTCTTGTACGAATTGTATGCAGACTTGCAAGAACAAGTTAATGAGATTCGATCAGGGCGAGGTCAGACATCAGACCATCAATCTCATGCTCCATCGGCTCATGAAAGCCCGGTCATGGAGAACTATAGTTGTACAATGGAAAGTGCCCCCATTGCAGAGGTAATCGTTATGCTTTTTACTTTTAAATATTAATGTTCTTATGAATTGTTACTTCATAATCGAAGGTGAACATTCATTTGTAGGGCGAGTCTTATTGTCAACTATATTCTGATCTGTCCTTGAATACCCTGGTTGCTCTGGCTTATGTCTTCAATGATGGGAGCAAAATATTGCACAATTCGCCTCTCCCTGCAGGCACGGTGAGGGTGTCCATCCACATCTCTCTTAGAGATAATTCACCGTTGCCGTATCCCATTGATGGAATGAACGTGGTCGTTGACGCAATAGGCTCTTTTGTGGCATGGCCCAAAAAGTGGATGGTTCCTCAATCAGAGGTGATTACTTAGTTAGTTATAATTAATATATAATAGATAAAGAGATTTAATTAGTATATGTCTAATTGCTTACTTACTATGTTTTACAGCCCAAAAAAGGACAAAGGAAGGAATTGGGGAAAACAGACCACCATGATGTCCACCCACGTTCTGCTATTCCGACTAAACCTCGGAAAAAGAGTTTGAAGGTAACTATTTACTAATGGATTTACATTAGCTAGCACTCATTTTGTAAAAAGACTTATTGACATATTTCTTGAACAGCCAACTCCTACTCCTCGTGACACCCAACCGCATCAGCCAACTCCTACTCCTCGTGTCACCCAACCGCATCAGCCAACTCTTACTCGTGTCACCCAACCACATCCTTCTGAATCATTCCGTGTTAAACTAAAGATCTTGACAAACCAATTACCTGATTTACAACAAATCGAAGTTAAATTAACAAGGACAATTTATTACAAGAGTGTCACTGAGCACCTTGGTAGTGAAGTAATTATGATGCGGTTAATCAGGAATGGATTAGTGTGTCAGCTATCAACATATGGATCAAGTATGTAATGTTGAATTTATTTTTATGTTATTGTGGTTTCTTACATTATCATTTAGTATTTAAATTACAATAATTGTATGTGTTGATATGTTTTTTTGTATAGGTATTTGCATGATGAAATAATTGTGCCAGGGGAAAATGTCAATTTCGCATTCATAAATCCAAATACAACCTCAATGCTGACTGAAACAACTAGCTATTGGGATGAAGGTGACGTGAAAGCACGTCTGGGAAGATCTTCTTCAGATAAAACATTGTTTCTAGCCCCAGTGAATGTATCGTAAGTTCTTACTCGTCATTAATAATTTTTTTTTATTTTTTCAAATTTTACATGTATATAACTGTTAATCACATTTTAGGAATCATTGGGTTCTCCTTGCATTCAATCCCGTTGCACCAAAGCCTGTGGTGTACTATCTGGATCCTATTAGGTCGGGTAAACCCGAAAATAGACCTTCGTATATAATGTTTATCAATGGGTAATGATTTAACCTTACTAAATTATGTTAACTCATTTATAAATGTCACTCTTACTAATTTTATTTGTCTCGACTTTAGTGTGATCACTTCTTGTAGGTCTAGTAAAAAAATGAAATACTCCAAAGCATATGACTGGCTCAAAATTCAGGTTAATTATACATGCTAAAACAATGATTTGAATTATGGACTGTAATCATATACAAGTCTTTTAACACATTTGTGGTTTTTTTGTTGTAGTGCCCATTCCAACCGAATGATAATGATTGTGGGTATTATGTTATGAAATTTATGAAAGATATTGTCACTCATGATCAACTGGAGGTCCCAGAAAAGGTAAGTTCTGAAATTTTCCATTAATTTAAAACTCTTTTAATTTTTTCACATATTTGCTTGTATGTGTGGATTACTTTTAACTCACTTGGATTTAATTGCTACTGACATGTTTCTGTCCACCCAGTATTATGAAGACTGTCGTTTCGACAGCCTCTCCAAGGCGCAAGTTGGAGAAGTTATTGAAGAATGGAGCAAATTTGTATACCCCATTGTTGAACCTGTTGTTCTTAATCAACCACCTGCTACTTATTATTAGGTTTTACTAAAGTATCTTCACATATTACTTGAATAAAAAATGTGGATTTGTCTTGATGAAATTTTGTTATGAATAACATGCTTGTTTATTCTATGATATTAATGCTATTTTTTCATGTAGGTTGATGATATCCCTTTTGGTGCTTTACTTGAGATCATCTTCATATGTGGCGTTGAGGTACATATGATCTTTTGCTGCATGTAGTCTTACTTAGGAATTGGTAGTTTTATATTATGGACATCCTTGAAGGAATTTTCGCTTTGACTTTTGATCAATTGTGGCTTGTTTATTAGTTCATCTTTGATATTATACTATTCTTTCATGTAGGTTCATATTATTTTGATTCTTTGGTGCAAGTGGCAAATATTTTGGTGATGAGGTAGATCTTCTTTTAGTGCAATGTGCATAATATTCTTTTGGTTATGAGGTAGATCTTCTTTTGGTGCAATTGCAGTACAGTAGTGCATATATATTTTGGTGATGTTTATATAAGTGAAAACAAGTTCTGGTGACTTATTAGGTTTTGAGTAAGTGTAAATGTTTCTGGTACATTTTGGTTAAAATCAGCCACGTGCTACTTAATGTATACCATTGGTGCAGTGGCAGAATTACGTGTATACAGGTGGCAAATGTAAAAGAATACATATTAAAAAAAAATATAGCTTTACATGCGCTTTAAGCGCATGTAGAGGTAGGTACCTCTACATGCGCTTAAAGCTCATGTAGAGCTACATACCTCTACATGCGCTTAAAGCGCATGTAGAGGCACATCTACATGCGCTTTAAGCGCATGTAGAGGCACATCTACATGCGCTTTAAGCGCATGTAGAGGTACATGCGCTTAAAGCGCATGTAGAGGTATGTACCTCTACATGCGCTTTAAGCGCATGTAGAGGCACATCTACATGCACTTTTAAAAAGCGCATGTAGAGCCTTTACCAGCGCCCCCCTCTACATGCGCTTTATAAGCGTATGTAGAGGCCAAAATAAGCACATGTAAATGGGGTAATCTGTGGTAATGTAGAAAGAAGATTATTACAATTTCAAAGTCAATTCCTCTCATCTTAAATATATAATCTATATACATGATTAGATTGTCCAACAACTTCATTTTCCAGTTTTTTCACCATTTTCCTTGCTTTTCCCCATCCGGACTCCTCCAGATTTGGTCATTGAATGACCATAAAAGTGAAAGAAGGGAAGGAAATAGATCAATTAGCTCTCTAAAATCAATTAACAACATTAAATTCATAAGTTATGTCACTTAATTCACTTCCTAAACTAATTTCTACTTAAAAGTTTAAATATTCAATCAGACATAAATAAATCAATATTGCATCTTTGAAATGTTAATAACCTAAATTTAACACACACAAAACATACAAATCAAAGGATTTGTCACTAAGTATGGCCTGAAATTAACCAGTTCAGACCAGGCCTCAACAGGTAAGGCTGCAAGCCCTGACAAACCACCTGACTCATTCCGACACCTACAACCCACGCTTTTTTCATTTACTCTTTTACTTCTCCACGTTCTCCAATGAAATTTAAACTCAATGGTAGTATATTTGATTGCTGAGGGGGAACGAAAGGTTTGAACTTTCTCCATATTTATTATTGCATGCCCTTTCTTGCTTGTAGACTGCAATTGTAAAGTTTAGCAATTTGTGTCAGAATAATGTTCATGTTCAAGCTAGACAAACTCCTCCCCTTTTTCAGTATTTCCGAACGTTGTTAACGAAAGGAAAGCTGAATCTTTTTGGGTCCTTGGAATTTTTACGGCTTGTTGTATGAACCAAAACAAGAAAATTCTGTAGGAGGATTGGCTGGCTGAGGACAAGCTGGAATTCAGTTAGGAGCTTGGATATCCTATTCATTTCATATGAATCAAAGTTGAGATTTACCATTCCAAAAAAAAAAACATTACTGCATAAGATGGATTATATAATTTGACCTTTACACTTTGACGTATATAATTTGCAATAATTGTTCAATGTAATTTATATAACACACAAACAAAAAAGTATAATACCTCCTCATTCCTAAATATAAGACCTAGTTGACTTTTTTGGAAAATCCTAAAAAGCTAAATAAGTTAATTATAACTTGATTTACCTAATTTTTTCCCTTTGACTTGTTTATTTTACCTATAAACTAATGGATAATATAAAAATATATCAAATATATCATAATTTAATAATCTAATTCACGACCTTAATCTCTCAAAAAAAGTCAACTAGGTCTTATATTTAGAACTGGAGGTAGTACTACAAAAGCATAGAACAAGTGAAATAGTTATTATGAAGTATTCTCTCTCCTCTTAAACCAAGCATAGGTTTATTAAACATCTCTCGACCAACTTTTATCATAATCATAGGTATTGAATTTGAGACGTGGGAATGTAGCATCTTATGGGTTAGTAGCGTCAACTTAATGGTTCTTGTCATACCCTGATTCATATTAGTCTATAGTTGTTGATGTGCCTAGAAATGACCCACACCAAGATGTCTAAAATCAAACGGAAAAAAAGACATCTCACCTCCTTTCCACTTTTATCAAAACCAAACAAGGAAATATCAAACCTTTCGTTCCATTCCTTCTCGTCAAACCAAACCAAACAGGATTGGATTTGGTAATTGGAATTTTGTAACTATTCAATAAATATAGACTAATTACCAAAAAAATAATGTTCTCATTACATGAGATCAACAAAGATTCTGCGGCGTTATTATTGAATAGATTTTTAACTAACCAATATATATCATGCTTCATAATTTCATTTCTCTCGACCAGATTCTCAATAACCATTTCTTGTACAGTTCCAAATCCCTTTTGATTTTTTTAAGCTTAAGTGTACTTTTGATCCTTATGTTTGCATCAAGTTTCTATTTAGTCCTATATGTTTGGAAAGTATACTTTTAGTCCTTTTTTACTAACACCATTAGTTTAACTTAATGGAAATTGATTTGACCTAAATGTCGCCCTAAAGGTCAATCAATAATTTCTAAACTCTACTACTAGGTAGTAATGGTGAGCTAGGTCTTTTCACAATTCAAGTTCAAATTCTTGCTAATTCAAAGTCTATAATGTCACGCAAATTAACTATGTTTTGAGAATGATTTTGAATTTTAACAACTAATTAATCCTAGCAAAAAGAACAAACTAGCCGAATTAAAATGTAAAGAGATGTGATGAGAAATAACCTCCCTCTCCAAAGTACTTTGTGCTTTTGGTTAATTAGACCTCATATGCTTGTCTTACTTGATATAACCTAACTAAATTCTTGAGATCTCTTAATTCTAAGAAATCTTCAAGAGTTTAATTAGGTTAACCAAGCATAATGCTCTTTCAAGTTGAGCTCATACCATAAGCAACATTAGATACTAGATCTAGCACCTAAGTAACACATTCATTTCACAATCATACATATAAGCTAATCGCACACACATATGTCATGAAACTACAAACACATAGCTTTAGGTTTTCATGAGCTAAACACAAAAGAGAGCTTGTGAGCCAAAATCAAGTAGAACACCTAAAAGAAAGATGTCTTAACCTAATGAAACCTAAATCTAGAGAAACATTAGGCGAAAATTTACATATAGCTCACAAACCTAAAAGTTACATACACAAGCACATGAGGCCAAATGTGAAGATCTACAAGCACATTCCTTTGGAGAGAGAGATTAGAAGCCTTAGCCAAGCATGGAGAGGTGGAATGGAAGGTGAATGGCGTGAGAATCCATGGAGAATGGAAGGAAGGCCGTGAAGTATGGAGGAATGGTGAGGAGAGAGTTGAGAGAAAAATGAGATGAAGTGAGAGAAAGATATCTCAAAAATGAGAGGTTGTTGGGTTAATAAAGTGGGGTTTGATTAATGAAAGTGATTAAGGAAAATGATGAGTTGTCAAATGAGGTGGGTGAGTTGTCAAAAAGATATTTTGATGGGTAATGGAGGGTGTTATGCGAAATGCTTGAAGGTAAATGGGGAAGGAAGGGTAGTTTAGGTATTTGGTGAAAGTATGGATGAATGTGGTCTTAATCTTGGCTAAATGCATCCCCAAAGTTTGCTCCTTTTTCTCCTCATGATTGTACTCCCCTTTTTGCCCTTAATGAAGCTTCACCAACTTGAATTTGAATCTTTGGCTCCATATTACCCCTTTAAGTAAGTTGCAAATCCCTTGTTTTTGACAAAAGGGGTAATTTTTGTTTTATGCCTTTGCCTTTGTCACCTAGCCTCCTCCTTGCCACATAAGCACTCCCAAGGGTGTGTGGGGCCCACGTGGGATCCCCCTACATGAAAAATACATCACATAGTCAAAAATGACCAAAATACCCTTGGTTTCTTAAAATGCAAGTAATAAGGCTAATATTCTCCAAATAATCACACATAAGCATGCGCATATAATATCTCAATAATGATCAAATATAGCAAATAAATCACACTAATTAAGCTCAATTGCACATGCTTAAACATATAAAATTAGGTCTAATCAAAAATGCTAACTTAACAATTTTAAATGATTATTAAATATTAAAAAAATGTTCAGATTAAAATATTTGAGTGTAATTATTCTTATATTTTCAAAATTTATCATTTTTGGTATAATTCCATTATAAAATAATCATTTAAAATTGTTAAGTTAGCATTTTCCGTTAAGTTAAACTAACGGTGTTAGCAAAAAAGGACTAAAAGTGTACTTTTCAAACATAAAGGACTAAATTGAAACTTGATGCAAACATAAGGGACCAAAAGTATACTTAAGTCTTTTTTTAATATTTTATCTTAATACATGTCGCTCCATCTTTTACTCGTATCATCTTCTTTTATATACATCTGCCATCTTCAACTCTGTCCTTCCACCTTTGCTTTATGCTCTTATTTTCCTTTAGGGCCTGTCTGGTTTGAGGGAAAGGGAGGGGAGGGAAAATGAGCCCCTCCCCTTGCATGGTTTGAAAAATTGGAGGAGATGGAACCCAAAATATTCCCTCACTTTCCCTTCCCTCCTCTTATTTTGACTCTGTAACATCCTGAAAATTTATTACATGATTAGAAAAGGTTTTTAGTAAAAATCATCATGAAATTTGGAATTTTTAGGAATTTTTGGGGATTTTTTTTGATATTTTAGGAAGTATTTGGGAAATAAGTGTCTAAATAATTAATTAAACAATTGATGAAATAGAGAAATGAGGGTATGGTGAAATCTAAAACATTTTGAAGGTTAAGGAAATTGGAGGTTTGATTTAGTGGATTTTAATTAAAGGAGGGTATTCTGGTAATTTATTCCCAAACATTTGTACACCACACATACAAAACACTCAAGCCAAACACTCCCTTCCCTTTCCTTTCTTATGTCTTGGCCGATACACCCCTCCTCCTTATCACTTCCATTTTCTCAAATCAAACCCACACACACACATACATTCGGCCTCTCACCATCACCATCATCACCAAATCCTTCTCCTTCCTCATGCTTAATCGCGTTCTTCTTCCTTCCCTCTCTAGCTTCACCATCATCGACCTCACCATCATCCTCACTTCCTTCGTTTTCTTCACGTCTTAGCAGCGGCGGCCGGCGAGCTCGAACGGCGATGAAAGGCAGCGGACGACGGCAGGACAGTAAGGTTCGACCATTTTTTTTGTTGTTGTTGGTTCTTCTAGTTATTTTCCTCTCCAACTTCGTTTCCCTCACTCCTCCTCTTCGTTTCCCTTCGATCTCCGGCAGTATAGGCGGTTTCCGGCGACGACTAACTCCGGCGAGTCATGGAGGACCAAAAATCGAGTTCAAGTAACTTCTTTTCTTTCATTCCTGCACTCGTTTTTCGTTTTTGATGAGGTATATGAGAGGAATCCGAAAATGGGTTTTAGGATTTGGGTTCCATAAACAAATTTATATGAAGCTAAGGTTTGGTTGAGATTTGTTTGCTTTATAAATCTTGTATTTTCTTCCTTTGTTGCTGTTTGAGCGCACCTTGATGTGTGTCTGTACATGTAGTGCTCTGTTTTGTGCATTAGGGATTCATACGTCAATCTAAAGAGTTAATGATTTCATTTGATGTTGAGTGCATTCAAGGTGTTTGTGAAAAAGTCTAAGAGAAGCTGGATTTGTTGGGAACTTTGTTATTACTTGGTAGCATTGGTTTATGTTTAAAATCTGATAATATGTGATTATGGTGTACGTATGAAGTATGTGTTTTTTTTAATATATTTGAATATTTGTTTGGGTGCTCTGTATGGTTGAATATTATGTAAAGTACTTCACTTCCTTAGGATGCCAAATTCTGTTATGTTTAGTTAGGCTGGAGAATGAAGTATTTATTTGTATTCAAATGGACTAAAGCTGATTTTTAGAGTTGGTTATCTTGGTTAGTTGTTTGAGTGGTCCTCTGACCTGAAATTCTCCTTTGCTTTTGTTATGATTTGTCAGGAATTTTATGTGTTTTGGTAACTTTTATGATTTTTTTTTATGCTCCCTTTGTTTGGTCTGAGTTCAAGGAAATAGAAGGGGGAAATAGAAGGGGGCTTGGAGTAAATTATATGTTAATTAAAAGAAGTAAGAACAAGTGGGTGGATTTGTAGGTTACTTATGCTGCTGAGATTGTTGTGTATGGGCATTATGCTAAATTTCTCATGATTTTTAAATTGGGATGAAGTGTAGTAGATAGCGTACATGCTTTTGCAGTCGTTTTGTTTTTCTGTATTATTTCAAACAGAATTGAGAATGAAGAGGATTCAAAGAGGTAAATGTATTTTAGAAAGGGGGACAATAACTAATGACACGTGTGTGTGATGTGGTGTGTGCGCAATGGTGTATTTATATGTGAATGTTTTGATTGAAATGGGCATGGGTTAATAAGTGTGGTTGCTACATTGTAAATGCATAAGGATATTGTATTTCATTTGTGGTTGCTGATTTGTTTAATTTAGGACAACAAAGTAAAGGAAGGAAACATTAATTACTAGTATGGTGACATTAAAATCTAATGTTATGAAATAGAGTTCTTAGGAGTTTTATGGAGGAATATTACTCCTCCTTCAACATAGGTGTGTGTATTCGGTTAATTCTTCATTTTATAAAGAATGAAGATGGATTTCTATGGAATTAATTGGATTTTTATATTAAAAATTACACAAGGTTATTGTTTGATCCAAATATAAGACAAGTGGGAAATATTCTGTTTCTTCTCTTTATGGTTTCATGTGTTAGATAAGAAAGTTAAAATGAATTAAATTGAGGCCTTGGATTGGATTTTTACTTAATGTGCTATTAAGGTCTTCCTCATTAGTGGATTGATTGTAAAGATAAGAACTTTGAATATAAATCATTGTGTGGATGGCTTGGTGTGATTTCTTTGTTAGTTCTTGAGTGGGGTAATAGTAATGAATTGGTTCTTTTTAATGATGAACTTGATGTTTAAGTTAGATTGGAATAAACAATGACAATGAAGAAGTTTTGAGAACTAACCTTATCCAAAACATAATTATATGTAATGAGTTTTATAAAAAGTTCTCTTGAGTGGACATTTGATTATATCCATGTGTGTGTGGTTTTAGTTTGTGTAAATTAAGTTGATTTTGATGGATTGATCTTTTGGTTGTTAGCCTTATTGGATCGAGAAATATTTGAAATATGCTTTTTAAGGATTTTTGAGATGTTAAGATGTGAATAATCAAAATGATTTTGTAAGGGTTAAATTAAAAAGAGGGAAAATGGGTAGTAACATTAGAACCGAGAGAGACGTGCTATTTATTATACAGATTTAAGTATAGTTGTTTACCATCATTATTACTTTTATGTAATAATAGGTGAATCTACTAAGGAATGAATGGTAAGGAAGAGCAACTACGTGTTAAAGGGCGACAGGTAATCACACTTAACCTTGCTATAACATTGAGGGTGACATTAGTTAGGGATTTTGTAAAATCCCTTTTCACCCTCTATATATATATATATTATCTTTAAAATGGTATTTTTATACAAAACAGGCTATCGGGTGCCTTTCAAACACGATTATGTTCATATAAAAGATTTTTACACTATATATGTAGTATCCTGTCTGAGATTATGTTCATATAAAAGATTTTTACACGATTATGGTGCTGAATATTTTGAAATGGTATGAAATGATTGCAGGTGTAGTGTGATAGTAGTTATTTGAGAGGTTGTGAGTATAGAATAGGAATTAGATGTGGAGTCTGAGATTGAAATGGATGGATAGGGATGGATATTGTGAGCGTTGCATGACACTGAGATATTTATGTACCATCGCGCGATGATAACTGTCGATAGGCCAATCGACAGTTATTTGTACTGAGGATCCTTTTTAGATTGATTGGATCGGGGTTCATAGGTCTACTTATTGAGAGAAGTGACCTACGGTTGTTTGGCATTGAAGAGCCCAACCGCCCCTACGGTTGTTTGGCAGTGGAGAGCCCAACCGTTCCCATTCTGTAATGGAAAACAGAATTGGGGTTCTCTCTCTGGAGAATGCCAGAGAGGGAAATTTGCCCCCTCATCATAGAGAGGGGCACAGTGTCAAATCATATAGAGAAGAGTAGATGCTTGAATGCCCCGGGATGGCACAATGCATCTATAGGTGAGTGTGAGAGTTATAGTAGCATCATTAGATTGGAGACTGGGAGATGATATTTAGTTAATATGGATTTGACTGAAGGATTGAAGTGATACGTGGAAAGTAGAGATGGTGAATTTGAGTGGACTTGGATGTGACTGAAGGTTTTAAGTGATGGATGAAAGGAAATGAGATATATATATATATATATATATATATATATATATATATATATATATATATATATATATATATATATATATATAATTGATTTTAAAACTGTGGTACCCTTTAGACGCCCTCACTACCGCACATCTCACTGTTATAGTGAGTTAAGCGGTGATTACTGGGACAAATTGTCTCATCCCACGATTACTGACACTTTTGCAGGTATTCATGCACAGGCGCAAGCAACAGGAAAGGGGATTAGGTTTCAAAGGTTATTTTGATTAGTTAGTTGTGTATATTGCCAATTTGTATAGGCCTGCATTCGTTTCCGCATGTATATATATTTATTTATTGTTATTACACTTAGTTCTGTTTAATAACCATGTTAGGCAAATCCTTTCTGTTAGAATCTTAAGTTTTGATGGTGACTAAGGTATGATATGGTCTAGTACTTAAGAGAACATAATCAGCACTTAGGAAGGATTAGATGACATGGTTAGAATCCTGAGTTAGATCACTTGAGAATGTAAGATCACTTCCGGATAGATTAGGACTTGCGCATGCGGATGAATGTTTTCATCCCCCAGCATCAGCAAGTAAATCACTGGGAAATAACTTAGTCCATGAGAATTAGGTACACAAAACCTTAAGACTAAGCTATGTTTCAATCGGAAGTGAGTTTGCTTCCTGTTAGACTTAGACTGGCGCAGAGCGACAGAATAGATATTACCCCAAGCGTCAGTGAGTCTACTTCCCCAAGTGAAAGCGCTTCCTGTTAGACTTAGACTGGCGCAGAGCAATAGAATAGTTATTACCCCAAGCGTCAGTAAGTCTACTTCGCCAAGTGAAAGCACTTCCTATTAGATTTAGACTGGCGCAGGTTGATAGACTAGATATAACCCCGAGCGTCAGCGGAAATGCAACATCAAGTGAAGTTGCTTCCTGTTAGATCTTGACTGGCGCAGACTGATAGAATAGATTTCACCCTAAGCGTCAGTGAATTCACCACGTCAAGTAAAAGTGCTTCCGATAGCTCAGTGACTAGCGCTGAGTGGTGGAATTAAATAGACTAAGCGAGAGCAAGTCATATTGAACTAAATCCCTCATCAAGCGAATTTACTTCCGGATGTAGAAGTGCTTCCGGATACCCCTTAGATTTAGAGATCACCCACTGCATGAGACTATATGATTATATTGCTAAACTAACGTTCAAGTGCAGCACACTCAGTAAGGTTGCTTCCGGATGAGAAGTTGCTTCCGCAAGCAATCAGAATGTCTGAACATTCAAAGAGATGCAGTGTCAGAATGCTTTTGTCAGAGCAGAGGTGTCAGGACTACTTTTCAGAGATAAAGCAAGTCAACCCTGCTAAACATTAATGAAGATGCACTTCTCAACGGTAACATAGGATTAACGGCTTTATTCAAACGTTCATATTCAACCTGCCACAGAAGCCTATGAAGCCGAGTATAAAAGAGACATTCATTCAGAAGAGAAGAAATGAAAAAGAAAAAGAGAGAACAGAATAAAGTATCTGATATATCATACTCTTCATTCTACACATCTTCTACTACTCTCAGATCCAGATTTGTGATATTTTTCAGAGAGTAATTTTATTGTACTTAAGTGAGTAACATCATCCACTCTTAGAGAGAGTTAGTTTTGAGCTTAAGTGTTTAGCACAATCAGTTCATAGAGTGAACATAGTGTAAACTTACAATTTGTAAGGGGGAGCATTTAGAAGTTTTCTAAATCTCCATAGGTTGCAAGTTAGCCCGTAAAACTTGCATTTGTAAGGTTTGCAGGTGAACCCGTTGTAAAACCTGTGGGTTGTTAGGTGAACCCGTGCTCGTAAAACCTAAAGTGTAAAGGCTTCTCTTGTGCCCGGTTTAAACAAGAATAGTGGATTGGAAATCTCAGGTGTAGCCTGGGGACTGGATGTAGGTCTGGGTGACCGAACCAGGATAAATTTATGTGTGCATATACTTATACTTGATCATTCTATTTTGCATCACATAGCATACTGACTTGTGCATAGCATTATTTATTATCATCATCACCGAGCACAAGCAGTCTTTCGAAAAGAGTTTAAGTTTTTATTCCCTCACCCAATTCACCCCCCCCCCCTCTTGGGTGACAGCCACGAATTTCATTTGGTATCAGAGCAGGTCACTTGTTTAAAGGATCCAACGATCTCAAGTGTAAAGACCTTGGCTGATTTGGGTTAAAATGTTTTCCAAAGGCTTTGATCATACCATTCCACCTGTGTTAGAAAATATTGATTTTTGTTGGTGAAAAGCAAGAATGGAAAGTTCTATACAATCCACTAGTTTGAAAATGTGGGATATTTTTGAAAATGATTTTGATTTCAAACCTAGAGGAAACTGGACTGAAAAGGAGAAAAATTTGTTTTCCTTAAATATTAGAGCAATGCAAATTTTATACAAAGGCTTAACTGAAAATGATTTCCAGAAAATCAAACATTGCTCTAGTGCTAAAGACATTTGGAATACTCTTGATGTGATATATGCTTCTAACCCATCTCTTGAAAGCACAGCTGTCCCAAGCTCAACTCGTGCTCTTTGTGGATCATCTACTGATGAGCTTCTGGAAGCCGATATTGAGGAAGCAGGCTTCAGTAAAGAGAGTATCCATTTCTGCCTAGAAGATTCAGAAAGTGAGGTATCTGAATCTGAACTTGAACTCTCTGAATTGCAAGATGCATACAATGAGTTATATACCGAATATTGTAAACTTGCAAAAGAACTTCTAGGCTTAAAAGAAAAGGATAGGAAACCTGAAAAACTAATTTCTTCTTCTACGTCCAAAGTTTCCAAGGTTTCTCTTAAAGAACTAGTTGTTCCGATAGTTAGCCCACGATCGGCAGAGAAAACTTCAACATGTCTTGAAAAATGTTTTGATTGTAAACACGTGTTGAAGGAAAAAGAAAAGCCTTCAAAAGAAACTGAGATTTCAAAGGAACAAAAAGCTTTTCTAAAAGAAACTAATCATGATAATGATAGAAAATCTCATTTTGATTATCATTCCATTATCTGTCATTATTGTGGTAGATTAGGACATATTTCTCACACATGCAGTCTTAGAAGAAATACAAATGTGAGAAATAAGTTTGTATGGATTCCTAAAGGACAAGTAAGGTCCAGTGCTAACCATGTAGGACCCAAGTACAAATGGGTACCAAAACATCCTCCTAGTGCCTTACTTGTGCAGGATAGATCAAGAGTTCCTCTTATCCCAAAGAAGAGAACTCGTGGTGATGCAACTGCTGAAACCCACTGGTACAATCATAAGAAGCTGTCGGCCACCACAAGGGACAATGGTTCTGTCTCAAGGATGAGCTATCACAAAGTTCCATTCAACTATCCTGAGAAGAACAAGAGAGAGTGGATTCCTCGATCATCATTGAAAAGGCTCTTGAATCCTACCTCTCAGAAGAAAGTGCTTCGAACCAAGGATAAGTATAGAAGATCTCCTTGGGTAAGCAAGGGATCACTTAGCAACGAAGCATTTGATAGTAAAATCTCCTATGCTAATGTTAGATGGACTTATTGAGATTTTACATTAAGCATCCTAAGATGTGAACATTATATTCATCATAGAAGAAAGCTTGAAGAAATAAGTAATGTTCATAATCTACATACTGTCCATGACTATCTTGATCAAAAACCTTGTATATCCTTGTGCATATAGTCATGAAAGATTCACCATGCCATACACATAGGACGTAATCTAAATGCATGTGAACTATATATAGCCTACAAACTGACCTTCAGATCCAGACTTGGATACAAAAGGAAGGAACTATCTGGTATTTTGTAGGAAGGGCAATCCGAAGGTTCAGCAAGACAAGGGTGAAGAAGACCCTTGCTAAAAGGAAGATCTCCTCCCCCCACAGTGAGCCATCTGATTCATGTGCCCCCAACAATCTGCTAGCTCAGAGGCAAACTTGAGATAGCGCTGAGTGATCAACCTGCGGAGATACCTTCTGCTGAACCTGTGTCTCCCTCTGCGCCAGCACCCAATCTGAGTGAAGAGCTGTGTATGAAGTATGGGTTCAAGAGGCCAGAGATGCCAGTGGTAGTGATCACAAAGTAAATTCATCCCTCTGCACCAGCTCCAATCCATCCTATTAGCCTCAGCAAGACTCAGGACTGTACCTCATCTGAACAATTAGTCAAGTCTTGATAAGCATTCGTCACGCATAGATTTTGGTACTGCTTTAAATATAGATTCCATGCATTGCCAACCAAAATCAAGCGAGCTACTGCTAGATGCGAATGGAGCTATGGTGATATCATTCTTACCTTCCTCTTTACTTGAATAATCACTTGGCTAGTAAATGCATGATGGGCTCAACAGCTTTTATTTCTCTGAAACTGATATGATTTCCCTTATCTGTGATGAACACTTATTTTCTGTAAAAACGACCCTATCATATCAAATTCATTTTCTGATATAATGCATACAGATTTTACAAATTCAAGAAGTCCGACACCTTGAAACTGAACCTTCTTCAAAACCTTCTGAATTTGTGCATGTTGAATCATTGTGTTCTAAGATTTCTGACATTGTTAAGATGATTCGGAACTAGTTTCAGAATTTTGACACTAAAACTAAAAATCTTCCTCAGAGTTTTCATATGGTGTCTAAATCATTTTACTCATATATGCTTAGTGAATTCTTTTAAGGGCACCTCTCATGGAAGAAAATGGTTTATGCATTCACCTTGATTTTTGAAAGATCCTTTTGAAATACAAACTTTCAAAACAGATTCTGATCCTCTTTAAACCTACATGACAACCGTACCTCATGATAGCACTCAAAAGCTATTTCTGATTTTCCATTTCATGTGGTATCTCTTGCATCAACTTTTTCAATGCATAAGCAGCTATGGTTTCGAGAACAATACATCCCTCTTAATTACATCTTTAAGTTCTCAATCTACTAATGATCTCAGTTCAAGTTTGTGGTTTAAGAATGTTGACACAGATTATTGAAGCTTGAACAATGAATATAACCAAGAGAGAATGACAACGAGAATGTCTCTTATCAAGATGTGTGGAATGGCTATACCAAACCTGAGAAACTTTCGCCGATACACATGAGCATTTCTATCCCTTACATATTCTGTTGTGAAATTAAATGGATAGTCTCTCTCTTGTCTGACATGCATTAGAAATCTTAGGAAATGCCTTGAATTAAACTCTGCTAGATCTGTAAAACATGGCATAGTATCACAAGCATGCTATAATCTGTATTAATTTCAAGCTTGTTGATATCCTAAGAACAATGAGATCACATTGAGCATATCTAGAAGAACTCGAGCTAATATTTGGAAATTATTCTCGTAATCATATGCTGAAATTTGATTGTTTTTGTAAACCGAATTTAGTCTTAAAATCAAACTATTCTGTGAGCATGAAAATTTCCAGTATTTCATTTTTGTGAGGATGAAGATTTTTTTTTCAAAATTTCATAGTGTTAATAATTCACTTGTCTTCATGATCTAACATGAACATCCTTGAGGCATATTTATTGAACTATACTTGCTTATGAAACTCTGAAAATATGCCACCTGTTTGATACTCTTTGTACTATCACATTGATATTTATCTATGAGAGTAAATAGAGTTCATGTCGTGATAGTGAAACTATGTGAACGTATAGACAATTTCAAAATTAGTTTTCACATAATCATTGCTCATATTTTCTTAAACCAATTAGCAAGCATGATTTCTTAAAATTATTAACTTGTGCTGATTAACACAGATTGACTTGAATGTCCTGAGGATGGTCTTCAATGTTAAATCTTAAGTTCTTTCACTGACCATCAAAAAGCATTTGTTTCCTCAAGAATATGCAGGACCAATCATCAAGTTTGAGCAAGGTTGCTTTCACAACAATCAGCGCCTTCGATAGCAGGCCAACTATTGAACCATGGGAAGAGTAGAGTGACTGCCCAGTCATGTCTGCTTGTGGTTGTAGCTCAGCTTGCCGAAGCGAATCATCAAAGCACTTGCGCTAGGGGTTTCCACTTGAGATAGCACACCTCTTGAAGATGTCAGGAAGCATGCTTATCTGCGTATGATTCAGATTCCTGAATCTAATAGAGTATGAGGACCCCTCATCTGTGGTAATATCTACACCTTACCATCTCTTATATATGATACATACATGGCATTGGTAAGGGTGTCAATTTAAGATGCTTTTCTCAATCTGCATTGACCTCAAAATCATCCTCTACCTTAGAAAATCATCCCAGCTCACACATCTGTATCCTTTATATGACACGCTGGAAAGTAATTGATAACATACCTCTCTTATATGCTTCTATTCTTGATCTTATGATGATTAATTTTTAATATAGAAGAAAAGTAGATGGACATTACTTGTTAATGATTCCTTGAAAATAGAGAGTCACATGCTGTCATCGATAATAAACTCTTAAGATGCTGTGATGAAATTTGTTTGGAAATTATTTTTGGCACTTTTAAAATCACAAATTTCATTTGATTTCATTTCATTTCATATGGTATCACAAATTTCATTCGGCATTCAATTATTTCATTTGATACCACAAGTTCAAACTCACAGATCTCATTTGATTTCATTTGGTATCAGATTTCATCTCATTTGAATTTAAAATCACATATTTCATTTGATATCATAATCATCATTTTTAAACACATCAAAATTATTTTTGATATCACGTTAATCAAATCGAGAGGATCAAAATTACTTTTGATATCGTTTACATTTGGAGAGAATTTTCACCTTCAAAAAGAGAACTTTTTTTGTATGTTTTGCTCTTGACTTAATCCTTGAAAAACATGTTTAGCTATCCTACATAATGATTAGGGCGAATACAATCATTTAGGATCATGAATCATTATTGTTTTCCTTGATAATTCTCGTACGTTGTATTGAATAGTCTAGAACAAATCCTTATTAACGATACATAGGGAGAAATATTAGGTAGAAAGCCCATTCCGAGGAGAACGTTAGGAGTATCCCCATCCCTATTAAGGCTAGCTTGCACTTGTTGAATTTTGATGAAGCCAAAAGGGGGAGAGAGATGAGAGATGAGACATGAGTTGTCTAGAGATGAGATATGAGATGAGACATGAGATGTCTAGAGCTGAAAGGTAAGATAAGATATCTAAGTTTAATTATAGCTCTGGGAGTGCTCTGGGAGTGATCTAAGTTTAATTATGTTCTCTAGTCATCTATGGGTTTGTCATCATCAAAAAGGGGGAGAATGTTAGAATCTTAAGTTTTGATGGTGACTAAGGTATGATATGGTCTAGTACTTAAGAGAACATAATCAGCACTTAGGAAGGATTAGATGACATGGTTAGAATCCTGAGTTAGATCACTTGAGAATGTAAGATCACTTCCGGATAGATTAGGACTTGCGCATGCGGATGAATGTTTTCATCCCCCAGCATCAGCAAGTAAATCACTGGGAAATAACTTAGTCCATGAGAATTAGGTACACAAAACCTTAAGACTAAGCTATGTTTCAATCGGAAGTGAGTTTGCTTCCTGTTAGACTTAGACTGGCGCAGAGCGACAGAATAGATATTACCCCAAGCGTCAGTGAGTCTACTTCCCCAAGTGAAAGCGCTTCCTGTTAGACTTAGACTGGCGCAGAGCAATAGAATAGTTATTACCCCAAGCGTCAGTAAGTCTACTTCGCCAAGTGAAAGCACTTCCTATTAGATTTAGACTGGCGCAGGTTGATAGACTAGATATAACCCCGAGCGTCAGCGGAAATGCAACATCAAGTGAAGTTGCTTCCTGTTAGATCTTGACTGGCGCAGACTGATAGAATAGATTTCACCCTAAGCGTCAGTGAATTCACCACGTCAAGTAAAAGTGCTTCCGATAGCTCAGTGACTAGCGCTGAGTGGTGGAATTAAATAGACTAAGCGAGAGCAAGTCATATTGAACTAAATCCCTCATCAAGCGAATTTACTTCCGGATGTAGAAGTGCTTCCGGATACCCCTTAGATTTAGAGATCACCCACTGCGTGAGACTATATGATTATATTGCTAAACTAACGTTCAAGTGCAGCACACTCAGTAAGGTTGCTTCCGGATGAGAAGTTGCTTCCGCAAGCAATCAGAATGTCTGAACATTCAAAGAGATGCAGTGTCAGAATGCTTTTGTCAGAGCAGAGGTGTCAGGACTACTTTTCAGAGATAAAGCAAGTCAACCCTGCTAAACATTAATGAAGATGCACTTCTCAACGGTAACATAGGATTAACGGCTTTATTCAAACGTTCATATTCAACCTGCCACAGAAGCCTATGAAGCCGAGTATAAAAGAGACATTCATTCAGAAGAGAAGAAATGAAAAAGAAAAAGAGAGAACAGAATAAAGTATCTGATATATCATACTCTTCATTCTACACATCTTCTACTACTCTCAGATCCAGATTTGTGATATTTTTCAGAGAGTAATTTTATTGTACTTAAGTGAGTAACATCATCCACTCTTAGAGAGAGTTAGTTTTGAGCTTAAGTGTTTAGCACAATCAGTTCATAGAGTGAACATAGTGTAAACTTACAATTTGTAAGGGGGAGCATTTAGAAGTTTTCTAAATCTCCATAGGTTGCAAGTTAGCCCGTAAAACTTGCATTTGTAAGGTTTGCAGGTGAACCCGTTGTAAAACCTGTGGGTTGTTAGGTGAACCCGTGCTCGTAAAACCTAAAGTGTAAAGGCTTCTCTTGTGCCCGGTTTAAACAAGAATAGTGGATTGGAAATCTCAGGTGTAGCCTGGGGACTGGATGTAGGTCTGGGTGACCGAACCAGGATAAATTTATGTGTGCATATACTTATACTTGATCATTCTATTTTGCATCACATAGCATACTGACTTGTGCATAGCATTATTTATTATCATCATCACCGAGCACAAGCAGTCTTTCGAAAAGAGTTTAAGTTTTTATTCCCTCACCCAATTCACCCCCCCCTCTTGGGTGACAGCCACGAATTTCACTTTCTAACATGGTTAGCTTTTAATTATCCATGATAGCAGCTGTGCTGTATTAGTTTATTCTTTTCTATCATGGATAGTATTAATCATTAGGATATTCTTTTTCTAACTATGATAAAGATATTGATATTATTGCAATTTCTTTTTCTATCATAGTTAGTAAAGATATTATTGAACTAAAAGAGATGTCACAGGTTAAATAGGGAATTAGTAACAGAGTGTTACAACTTGGTTATCAGTATTTGGTATACGATAACTCTGGACTGTGTTGCATTGCATATAGATTGGCAATATACATTCTATAGTTTCCCTTCCTTATGTGCATGAATATCTGCTATTTTGAGAGGAATATCACTCTTCCCGTGGTAGGGAGAGAGTGATAAATGCAATTGAATAGGTAGTGTGGCGAGATTGAGATGAATAAAGGAATACTAACTAAATAAATAATGATATTGATAAAAATTTAAGAAAAATGACGGAATAAGGATGTTTCTCTGGGGTTTCGATTATAATTATGAGTCGACCATAATCATAGTCGAGGCATCATGAGATACCTTATTGGGTTAAGGGATTAAGGAAATTGGAAATAACAATTGATAATGAATACGATGTGGAATAAGAAATGATTGACTTTGTTTTGTTTGTTAAATTGTTTGATTTATTGGTGATTTGACTTGTGTTGTTTGATTGTTTTAATTGGAGTCCTATTGCAATTATTGTTTGTTTGGATATTATTGGTGTTATTTAAATGTCCAAGTTATTCTATCCAAGTGATTTCAATTAAATTCTTATTATAACTTCTATTTATTTTATTTTCCTCTTCTATGTTTTGATTATCTTTCAATTAGTAATGGTTGGAGATTCCATCATCATGGGTAGTAAGGATTGTTGCCCATTTATATTAAGCGGCTGGAGGCTTCCTCACTAAATTTAGTGACTAGAAGCAGCCCCTGATTTGATTTAACTCTTTTTCGTCGTCTAAAAAGAGCTAAAGCAAATAAAACTAGAATTAAACTACAGTAGTTAGCAGCAAGTCCTAGGTCAATTCACAGTTTGGTTTTATCTCTTGCTTAGGTCAAATAATCACATGTTAAGCAAATTATCAAACAGGTTGTGTGCAGGTTTTATATCTAAAACTAATTAAAACTAATAAGAACTACAACGAATTAGAATTAAACGTGTGAAGGTATGGAATGGAAGATACCTCCTTCTCCGAGTACTCTGTGCTTATGTTTAATCAGACTTCATATACTTGTTCTTCTTAATATAAACTAGTTAAATTCTCGAGATCTCTTTAATCAAAGAAGTCTACAAGAGTTTAACTAATTTAATTAAGGCTTAAGCTCTTTCAAGCCAAGAACATACCAAAAGCGACTCTAAACACTAAATCTAGCATTTAGGAAACAAATTCATTCCACAAATGTAAGAGGAGCTAATCGCACACACATACATGTATGAAACTACAAGAATTAAGCCTCGGTTTTCATGTCCTTAACAATTAAGAGAGATTTCAAGCTAACATAAAGTAGAACACCTAAAATTCAGATGATCTAACCTATATAAGCCTAAATCTAGACATACATAGGCAAAAATTTACATCTAGCTTGAAACCTAAAAGAGAAAATTACAAGCATACGAAGCCATAGGTTGATTCTACAAGCACATTTCCTTGGAGAAGAAGGCTAGGCGATCTAGCCTGACATGGAGATGAAGGCGGATGAATGTAAGTGTGAGGTTCTGGACATGGCGGAGGTTTCGAAGTGAAGAAGGTGAAAAAGATGAAGATGGAGTTGAGAGAGTTTGTTAGAGGAGAGAGAAAGTGAAGGTGAAGTGAGAGAGGAGGTTCTGAAAGTTAGTTACGTTTGGGGTTTTATAGTGGTGAGTAGCTTTGGAATTATCGCCCAAAGGGTATTTTTGGTATTTGGTAAAGGTTAGGATGAATGTGGACTAGATCTCATCTCCATGCATTTCCAAAGGTTCCTCCTTTTTCTCCAAGTGATTGTGCTCCCCTTTTTGCCCTTAATGAGGCCTCCAGACTTGAATTTGGCCTTGGCGCCAATTTTGCCTCATTTGGAAAGATGCTCCCCAAGTACCTTCAAGCTGCAGGGCTGACTTTGCCTTAAATTAACTCTGCACCAAAGACTTCTGAAAAGTAGTTGACATTTCTGATCATTGTGCAGTCTGGCTCTTGTACTCGCTGACTGATGGACTTAAGCTTCCGCATGTCAAGACTGTCCGCCAGCGCCAGCACGTTTACTTCCGGATGTAAATCCACTTCCGGATGGAAGTCCGCTTCTTCAAGTAGCTCAGCTTCCGGATGTGACTTTGCTTCCGGATGTAAACTTGCATCCTGATATGAGTACTCTTCCAGATGTGAATATGCTTCCGGATGTGAACATGCATCCGGATGTGACTTTGAGTACTTGTCATCTAGCCTTCCTTCTTGCCAAGTTATCTCCACTGAAGCTCCACCAAGGGTGTGTGGGCCCACTTGGGACCCCCCTACATGAAAAACACATCTCATAGTCAAAATGACCAAAATACCCTTGGTTCCATAAAATGCAAGTAATAAGGCTATTATTCTTCAAATATTTATACATAAGCATGTGCATGAAAATGTACCAATAATGATCGAATTTAACAAATAAACCACACTAATTAAGCTCAAATGCACATGCTTAAAGGTATGAAATTTGGTCTAATCAAATCCCCCACACTTAATCTTTGCACTCCGGGCAAAGTCATATAAAAGATTAACTCAATTATTAAACATAGTGAAAGCAATTGGAATTATCATAATGTACAAGTTGATCTTCTTGAACCTTTCCCTAAAGCTTCGCATGGGCCAAATCTAAGAATACAAAGGGAATGCAAATTTAACAATCAACTAAAATTAGGGGAGAGTGCCAATTGAGATTTTTCCTCACCGGATAAAGTGTTTAACTCATTCACTCAAGTTAGGAAAAATGCCTAACTAGGGACTTGTGATCGCTCTTTGACTCAATGCACTTGACCATCACTATAGGCTTGTAATAGCTCTAAGTTCTCCACCCACTAGTATGCATAGCACAACCAAATCTAGGGGACTTTGGGGTTAGATGGAAGGCTAATAATGAATGGTGAATGATGGATAGTAGTCAATGACCAATGACATGAACAAGTAATCACCACATATGCATGCAATACAATGAAATCAATCCTCACAAAGCATGCTACATCTCTCTTTTCTTTTTCAATCTTATGCCTTTGGCATACTTAAACACTTTGTGCTTTCTTTCTTTTTCTCTTTCGATAGGCCTTTGGCCTTATTATTGTTTTTCTTTTCTTTGGCCTTTGGCCATTTTCTCTTTTCTTTTTCTTTCTTGTGGCTCTCGGCCATCTTTTGTTTTTTTTTACTCATATAGCTTGCTTTTCACAAGATACAACAATACAATACTAATATGAATGCAAACATATGCTATAATCACTTATTCACACTTTGGCCAAGGTGGTAGAAAAGAAAAGTGAATGGCCCAAAGGGGTTAACCAAAGGATAATATTTTTGGTTGGCTTAGTGTTTGGGTCATGAGGGTTTAGAAAGAAACGCCCCTTTCATTTTCAATCATGCCATGCATTGTGATCTCGAACAAGAGCTAAGACAAGTTCTAGGAGGTCAAGTAACTATTGGCCCACTCAATTCGGTTGGAGGCTTCTCACATTTATGGCTTACTCTAATTAGTCACTTCCTCCCTAAGAAAAGTTAAATGAGAAACTTACACCCTCTTTATACCTTAAAAGTGCCCCATGCAATGCCCTAAGTACTCATTCCAAAAATTCTACTTACACACTAGAGGACAATTCCATTTGCTTTCAAGAGCCATAATCAAGTCAGATTTTTCAAGAAAAATCATGCCAAATAAGTCCAAAAATCAAGTGTGAAAGCTTTGAATTAGACCATTTTTAAGCACATAATACACCTCCCCCACACTTAAAGCATACATTGTCCTCAATGGACCAATCAATTCAAGTAGGAAGATGCATTTAAAAGGCAAAGCAGCAACATAAAAGGCAGGGCAGTTCAAACAAACAAATGGCCAATGCATGTATTATTTACAAACAAACACATACTAAGCACAACCTAATACACATGTATAATATGATAAATGTTTTTCTCACTAGCGCTCAGGAAGCTTAACTAGATGTCATCTCAAGCTGCTATGCTTCCGGAAGCAAAAATGCTACCGGAAGCAGAACTGCTATAGGAAGTCACTCTAGGTTCAGATTCTAATCTCACCCCTAGCGGATACAAAAGTGCTACCGGAAGTAGAACTGCTTCCGGATGCACTGACACTTGTGGAAGCAAGAACGAATCCCCTAGCGGAAGTAAAGTAAACACAATCTGATCCTGAGTAGCAAAGTCTAAGTGAGAGCTTCCGGAAGCAAAAATGCTTCCGGATGAAAGATCCTTAATTTCCCAGTGACACTTCCGTAAGCAAATAGGCATCCCCAAGCACTAGTAAAATATTTTTCAGATTATTTAAACAACCTAACAAACCTAAACAAATTCCTAATCACACAAATATAATCCTAATTTTTCTAATACTAACACCTTCCCCCACACTTAAGAATTTACAATAAAAGAATAAGTGAGGAAAGGAAAGAAACGACCTTTAGGGAGGCTTGAAATTCTCCTTATACAATTTGAGCAAGTGGCCATTGACCTTGTACACACGGCCATCCTTGAGATTCTTGATCTCAACCATCCCAAAGTCATGAGACTTTAGCACTTCATAAGGTCCTTGCCACTTGTCTTTAAGCTTGTCGCCTCCACAAAATTTGAATCTCACGCGATAGCACAAGACAAGATCTCCCTCCTTGAACTGCTTCCTCAAAATACCACTGTCATGAATAGCCTTTGTCTTTTCTTTCAAAATCCTTGAGTTCTCAAAAGCTTCATTCCTCAGCTCCTCAAGCTCACTCAGAGTCAACTGCCTCTCTTGAGCAGCAGCATCCATATCCTTAATACAAGATTTAACTGCCCAATAAGACTTGTGCTGCAGCTCAACTGGTAAATGACAAGCTTTTCCATATATGAGCCGATAAGGAGACATGCCAATAGGAGTCTTGAATGAAGTCCTATATGCCCAGAGAGCTTCTTCGAGTCTCAAGCTCCAATCCTTCCTGCTGGGCTTCACAATACGCTCAAGGATGTTTTTGATTTGTCTATTGCTCACCTCAGCTTCTCCATTGGTTTGGGGGTGGTAGGGTGTAGAAACCTTGTGATTCACCCCAAATTGACTGAGCAATGAAGACATAAGCTTGTTACAGAAATGAGACCCTTGATCACTCACCAAAGCCTTAGGAACTCCAAACCGACAAAAGATATTAGACTTCAGAAATTTCAACACAGCCCTCGCATCATTGGCTCTGGTTGGCACAGCTTCCACCCACCTAGATAGGTAGTCCACAGCCAGCAGAATATATGTGTAGCCGTTAGATGGTGGAAAAGGTCCCATAAAATCTATACCCCAAACATCAAAAGGGTCACAGTATAGCATTGGCACTTGAGGCATCTCCTGTCTCTTCCCCATACTTCCAAACCTTTGGCATTTGTCACAAGACTTGCAATACTCAAACGCGTCCTTAAACAGAGTAGGCCAATAGAAACCGGCCTCCAGAATCTTCCTTGAAGTCTTTTTAGCACCAAAGTGTCCTCCACAAGCTAGTGAATGACAAAACTCCAGGATTGATGGGACTTCATCATCTTGCACACACTTCCTGATTATTTGATCATTACATAGCCTCCACAAGTGTGGCTCATCCCAAACATAATAACCAGCATCCCTCTTCAACTTTTGGACTTGATGTTTGTTCAGAGATGGTGAAGTGACTTCGGCAACAAGGTAGTTCACTAGATGAGCATACCAAGGATCTTTCTTTGCATTTAAGGCACACAATAAGGCATCTGGGAAGGTATCACAAACAAGAGAAGAATCATCAACACCTTCCACATCCATTGGCAAACGGCTCAAATGATCAGCTACCAAGTTCTCTCTTCCAGTTCTGTCTTTGATCTCCAACTCAAATTCTTGTAACAACAACACCCATCGCAGGAGCCTGGGCTTTGTTTGTGGCTTAGACAGCAAATAACGAACAGCTGCATGATCCGTGAATACAGTTACTTTGGAATGAAGTAAGTATTGCCGAAATTTGTCTAGACCGAAGACAATGGCAAACAATTCCTTCTCTGTTGTTGTATAATTCCTTTGAGCTCTATCCAAAGTCTTAGATGCATGAGCAATCACCCTAGGCAATGAATCATGCCTCTGGCCGAGCATGGCTCCCAAGGCCTCGTTAGATGCATCACATGATAGCTCAAAAGGAAGCTCCCAATTAGGTGCAACCAAGATAGGAGGAGAGATAAGCCTTGACTTTAACTCAACAAAGGCTTCCTTACAAGCACTAGAGAAGTCAAACTCGGTCTCTTTTTGAAGTAGATGAGATAAAGGAGCAGCAATTTGGCTGAAGCCCTTGATAAATCTTCGATAAAATCCCACATGTCCTAAAAAGGACCTCAACTCCTTCAAGCAGGTTGGGAAGGGTAAAGAAGAGATTACTTCAACCTTGGCCTTGTCAACCTGAATGCCCTCCTTTGAGACTAAGTGTCCCAAAACTATGCCCTTATCCACCATGAAATGACACTTCTCATAGTTGAGTACCAAGCCCTTCTCCACACATCTAACCAATGCTTCAAGATTGACCAAGCAAGCATCAAAACTATCTCCATAGAGGGAGAAATCATCCATAAACACCTCTATTCCATCCTCCAGCAAGTCATTGAAAATACTCATCATACAACGTTGAAAGGTTCCTGGAGCATTGCATAGACCAAAAGGCATTCTCCTGTATGCGAAGGTTCCAAATGGGCAAGTAAAGGTTGTTTTCTCTTGGTCTTCTGGTGCTATGGGAACCTGGAAGTACCCGAAGAAACCATCCAGAAAACAATAGTGTGATTTGCCTGCTAGTCTTTCCAACATTTGATCAATGAATGGTAATGGAAAGTGGTCTTTTCTCGTGGAGTCATTCAACCTCCTGTAATCAATGCATACCCTCCAAGAGTTCTGAACCCGTGTAGGCACTAGCTCATCTCTGTCATTCTTTACCACGGTCAGCCCACTCTTCTTTGGCACCACATGAATGGGACTCACCCATTCGCTATCGCTTATAGGGTAAATGATTCCAGCACTTAGTAGCTTTTCTACCTCCTTTTTCACAACATCAAGTATTAAGGGATTGAGCCTCCTTTAGGGTTGACGCACAGGCTTAGCATCATCAGTAAGCAAGATCCGGTGCATGCAGGTGGTAGGACTCATGCCAGGAAGATCGGCTAGAGTCCACCCAATGGCCCCTTTGTATCGTCGGAGCACCTCTAGCAACTTCCCTTCCTCAAGAGAAGACAAAGCACTAGAAACAATCACTGGGAGATTCTCCTCATCAAGCAAGTAAGCGTATTTAAGATTGGGTGGCAAAGGTTTCAGCTCCAAAGTAGGTGGCTCAATAATAGACGGAACCAAAGTGTGCATCTCAACTTGCAACACTTGAGGCTCATAGAAATCATCATCAAACTGCGGCAGCTCATCAAAGTAATTAGAAAAAATCAGTGGCTGCTTCAGATCATCACAACAGTTCGGCCTCTTAGAGTTTGAGGCCTCAGTACTCTTATTCAAGTCTGCATCGCCACTGCCGCTCAGGGTAGAAACATGTGGACCGTCAGCAAGCACATGCTCTTTCAGATAGAGCTTCTCTCTCAACTTATGTAAACGACTCCTCCTTAAAGCTTCGTACCCTGCAATGTCAAACTCCTGTGCACTAGAGTTCTCAATTTCCTTGGTGAATGCACAACCTCCATCCTTCGTTTGTCCTACAAAAGTGAGCAGACTTCCCTCTTCCAAGGGGTTGTAGCTTGACAAAGAAGATATAGAAGTGCAATCATCATCAAAATCATAGTTCACATACATGGAGTCCATGAATTCAGTTACTGTACTTCCTATGCTAGATGAATCATTAAAAACATCATGCAAGCATGTATTAGAAATCAAACTAGCACAAGAATCAAGATAGCACATATGAACATCAATTTTGTCAAACATGTTCAGCTTAAAGGAATTCACATGCTCGTCATAAATCGCATGCATCAATGAATCAACCACATTCAGCCCTAGGAGAGAATAGTCCTCGTGAGGGTGTCTCATGGCTTCTCCTATATCAAACCTTATTATTTGATTCCCCACTTGCATTGTAACAAATCCCCCTTCTAAGCTTATCACCATCTTGGCAGTTTTCATAAATGGCCTTCCTAGGATCAAAGAATCATCCATACTAGTGTCACTGGTCATATCAAGCACATAGAAGTCCACGGGGAAAACTAGTTCCCTAACCTTTACTAGAATGTCTTCTATAAAGCCAAAGGGTTTCTTTATAGACCTATCAGCCAGTTGAACTACAACACTGGTTTCACTCAAGTTCTTCAACCCTAGTGCAAAGTAGGTGGCCTTAGGCATGACATTAATAGCGGCCCCTAAATCCAGAAGTGCCTTTCCAAAGCTAAGTTTCCCTATCTGACAAGGGATGATGAAAGATCCAGGATCTCTGCACTTTGAGGGCAAATGCCTTTCAAGAGAGACGAAACATTAGTCCTTAATTGGACTTTGTTACTTGCATTACCAACTCTCTTATTAGTGCACAGATCCTTTAAAAACTTGGCATATTTAGGCATTTGCTTTAACAGCACAAGCATAGGTACATTCAGTTCAAGCTTAGAAAATAAATTGAGCATTTCCTTTTCTAACTCATCATCATGTTGTTTCTTAACTAAAACATACAAGTTAGGAAAAGGAAGATGTTTAGGGTTAAGAGACTTACCTTTAGGAGACTCATCCTCTTGCTGAGTAGGTTGTTCTTGCATAGAAGATTCTCCAACTTTGCGCTTTCCCTCTGCAATCTTCTTCCTCTTCTCCTCTTGTGAGGTCTCAGCTTCATCACTCTTCTTAGTCAGGCTCTCAGCCTCATCAAGTGGTTCATCAAAAGGCGGATTAAGTACAACCTCTCCATGCATCTGGTCACCAACAAAATCATTCTGGAGGCTAGAGTGACCTCTCTCATGCAATGTACTTCGCTCAGCTTCACAAGGTAGTTGTGATTGCTCCTCTTCCTCCTCATATTCATAAGCATCACCATATTTCCGTCCACTTCTTAGGTGCATAGAATGAATATTTTGAGGATTAATCACCACATTAGACGGCAATCCTCCTTTCTTTGCGTCCTGCTCAGCTCTATTGTTCAACAGCTGAGAAACCAAGGTGGTAAGATCTTCCTGCTGCTTCTTAAAGTTCTCATTAACCTTCGCCATTACACTTGATATCACCTGGTCCATCATTCTGGCTGAGCTATCAACGAGCTAGATGAAGGATCATAGGACTGAGATCCCACCATGTTATTACGTGGAGCATGAGCTGGATTATCATTTTTCATAAATGGAGGAGGAACATTTGCTTGATGATTCGGCCTGTATCCTTGGGCATTAGGATTAGACCTCCCATGGTATGATCCATAGCCTTGTTGTGAGGGATAAGCATTAGAGGCTTGAAAATTGCCTCCCCCCCACTTAGGCTGTTGCTGAGGTTGGAAGGAGCTAGAATTTGTGGCTTGATTTGAACCTCCCCCCCACTTGAAGTTCGGATGGTCCCTCCATCCCGGATTGTACGTGGAAGAGTAAGGATCATATTTGGTCTGAGGCCTAGCATTGTTATACATGGCCGCCACTTCCGCTTGGGATGGACAGTCTGAGGATAGGTGCATCGGCGAGCCACAGTGATCACAGGATGAGGCCACCAAGGCCATAGAATCATCAACACAAGGAGTAGGCTGAACAAAGCGTCTGTCCATCCGACTGAGGCTCTCGGTCAGCCTCTCAATAGAGTTGTACAGCTTGTCATCACTACTCACGGAGGCAACCTTTGGTGCACCAGCATACAGAGCATCACGACCATAAAAGTTCTGGTGATTAAAGGCCATGGTTGAAAATAAGTTCCATCCTTCATTGGCGGATAGGTTGAAAAGTGAGCCATGAGAAGCAGCATCCACACTCATCTTGAGCTGTGGCACCAGGCCATCATAAAAGTATTGCACCAAATTGCCTTTGGAGATGTTGTGGTTGGGACACGAGTTCACCAAGGTGTTGAACCGGGTCCAATATTCATAGAATGTCTCCTGGGAGAATTGTTGAACACATGTGATGTCTTTCCGCAACTTGGATATCTTGGAGACTGGAAAATAACGGTCTAAAAACACCTTCTTAAGTTGCTCCCAAGAAAGAGTGGCATAATGAGTGGGAAGGTTCAAGAGCCACTCCTTGGCTTTGCCTTCTAAGGAGAATTGGAACACTCTCAACAGAACGTCATCCAAGTCGGCGTTGGGAGGCTTCATGGAGGAGCAGGTGTGATAGAGGCCAAGCAAGTGCGTGTGAGCATCCTCATGCGGAAAACCTGTAAACTTAGGCAGATGAGCAAGAAGAGATCCTTTGATCTCAAAGTTAGCAAGGTTAGCATAAAAACCTTGAGGTGCAAACGATGCATATGACTGTGTGAACTCACGCATAGGTCTATCATCATCATGTAATTGCCTACCCCCCTCAAAATGATGTTCATCCTCTTGCTCTCGCCTTTCACGTCGCTCACGCTCATGTTCATGATTTCTTGCCTCTCTCTCATGTTCTCTATGGTCCTCTCGCCTTTCCGCCATAATGAAATGCTGGTCTAGGAATGTGTTATTAGATGCTACAGATGAATTTTGTGGATTTGATGTGGATCCTACTGGTTGCTTACTAGCTTACTTCTCGTGCTTTTTCTTTTTCTTAAGGTCTCTAAGAGTCCTATTAATCTCTCTATCCAATGGCACTAATGATGTGGTAGGGTTCATACAATTCACTTAGTGCACTATATGCAAGGGAAACAAAACAGCCAAGCAATTAATCTCTGCAAAACAAATCAGCAAGACAAACACCAATACCAGCAGATTATGCAGCAGAATCCAGAAAATCCAGCAAAATCAAAGACAAAACCACCAGTACAAACAGGATATATCTAATCCAGAACAGTCTTAACAAAAATCTAGAACAGCAAACACAATTTCCAGCAATATAAGGCCAACTAGAGCAGCCTAACACTTCTAAAACACTTCTAAAACAGTGTTAAATGTCCAGAATAGAGCAGAAGTTACAGTCCTGAAAACCTACAACTAAAAGTCACCTACAACAGATAAAGCTAAGAAAATGTAACTATAAACCTAAGACAAGAAAGAATTCAACCAAACCGGTAACGGCGCCAATTTGATTTAACTCTTTTTCGTCGTCTAAAAAGAGCTAAGGCAAATAAAACTAGAATTAAACTACAGTAGTTAGCAGCAAGTCCTAGGTCAATTCACAGTTTGGTTTTATCTCTTGCTTAGGTCAAATAATCACAAGTTAAGCAAATTATCAAACAGGTTGTGTGCAGGTTTTATATCTAAAACTAATTAAAACTAATAAGAACTACAACGAATTAGAATTAAACGTGTGAAGGTATGGAATGGAAGATACCTCCTTCTCCGAGTACTCTGTGCTTATGTTTAATCAGACTTCATATACTTGTTCTTCTTAATATAAACTAGTTAAATTCTCGAGATCTCTTTAATCAAAGAAGTCTACAAGAGTTTAACTAATTTAATTAAGGCTTAAGCTCTTTCAAGCCAAGAACATACCAAAAGCGACTCTAAACACTAAATCTAGCATTTAGGAAACAAATTCATTCCACAAATGTAAGAGGAGCTAATCGCACACACATACATGTATGAAACTACAAGAATTAAGCCTCGGTTTTCATGTCCTTAACAATTAAGAGAGATTTCAAGCTAACATAAAGTAGAACACCTAAAATTCAGATGATCTAACCTATATAAGCCTAAATCTAGACATACATAGGCAAAAATTTACATCTAGCTTGAAACCTAAAAGAGAAAATTACAAGCATACGAAGCCATAGGTTGATTCTACAAGCACATTTCCTTGGAGAAGAAGGCTAGGCGATCTAGCCTGACATGGAGATGAAGGCTGATGAATGTATGTGTGAGGTTCTGGACATGGCGGAGGTTTCGAAGTGAAGAAGGTGAAAAAGATGAAGATGGAGTTGAGAGAGTTTGTTAGAGGAGAGAGAAAGTGAAGGTGAAGTGAGAGAGGAGGTTCTGAAAGTTAGTTACGTTTGGGGTTTTATAGTGGTGAGTAGCTTTGGAATTATCGCCCAAAGGGTATTTTTGGTATTTGGTAAAGGTTAGGATGAATGTGGACTAGATCTCATCTCCATGCATTTCCAAAGGTTCCTCCTTTTTCTCCAAGTGATTGTGCTCCCCTTTTTGCCCTTAATGAGGCCTCCAGACTTGAATTTGGCCTTGGCGCCAATTTTGCCTCATTTGGAAAGATGCTCCCCAAGTACCTTCAAGCTGCAGGGCTGACTTTGCCTTAAATTAACTCTGCACCAAAGACTTCTGAAAAGTAGTTGACATTTCTGATCATTGTGCAGTCTGGCTCTTGTACTCGCTGACTGATGGACTTAAGCTTCCGCATGTCAAGACTGTCCGCCAGCGCCAGCACGTTTACTTCCGGATGTAAATCGACTTCCGGATGGAAGTCCGCTTCTTCAAGTAGCTCAGCTTCCGGATGTGACTTTGCTTCCGGATGTAAACTTGCATCCTGATATGAGTACTCTTCCAGATGTGAATATGCTTCCGGATGTGAACATGCATCCGGATGTGACTTTGAGTACTTGTCATCTAGCCTTCCTTCTTGCCAAGTTATCTCCACTGAAGCTCCACCAAGGGTGTGTGGGCCCACTTGGGACCCCCCTACATGAAAAACACATCTCATAGTCAAAATGACCAAAATACCCTTGGTTCCATAAAATGCAAGTAATAAGGCTATTATTCTTCAAATATTTATACATAAGCATGTGCATGAAAATGTACCAATAATGATCGAATTTAACAAATAAACCACACTAATTAAGCTCAAATGCACATGCTTAAAGGTATGAAATTTGGTCTAATCAGCCCCCTTAATAATAGATGTTGGTAGCCCTCACTACTTCATGGGTGGATATCTCCGAAAGGTAAGTTAGTTGTTAAAATTGATTTTTATTTGTGTTTGTTTTGACAATGATTTAGGCTGAATTGTGTGAAGTTTGAATAATTGATTATTAGTGATGAATTTTGTTTTGTTATGGCCATGTGAATGTTCTGTTTAATTTGGCATGATGAAGTGAGTAGTCTTATTGCATGTCAAGTCATGAAGATGTAAGTAGCATGCAGGTTAATTTATTGAGTATATTAAGTTTGTTAAACTTCTCATGTCTCCCCTGTTCTGATTTTGAAATCATTGAAATGGCAAGGACTTGGCTTGTTGTTTGTTCGATGGTCTCATTAAAAAGCAAGCTTAATGGGTAGACCATATATGATGCTTTCAGTTGTTTATTGAATCTATTATTCTTAAACAATGTTCAGTCGCGAGTCTCAAGGATTTTGGGGCGGTTATTATGATTTTTGTGTGGTTGATTTCAAGGTATATGTGATATTTTATTTGTACTCTTCCATTGTGATAAAAATGTTTGTTTAAGAACTATGTAAGGATGATTCAAATCTGGTTATGTTTTAAAAATGGGTTTTAATGATTTAGGTTGGTTCTTTTGTTATTCGGTTAATTCAAGAGAAGGTTAGATGTTGAGATTCAAGTGGAATGTGGTGGTATTGTGCATTACTAGTTGTTGAAATAGCTCATAAGTTTTGCTGATAATTTGATAAATGGGAAGTGTGAATTTCTTGTTTGAAAGACAATTGGATGTGCCTAGGCTTATTAATTGAATCTTGTTAAGCATGAGGTATATATAAATTGTGCTTGCTCTAAATTTTGTTGGGAACTTGGCTATAAATGTGGCCCTAAATTATTGATATTTTTAGAAGATAAGTTGAAATATAGGAAATGAATTCTTTCTATTTCTTTATTTGGCCGAACATACCCTAATAAAATATGAATGAAAGGTATGTGAGCTAGGATTAATAAGACTTGTTTAATTGTGGTCTATAATAATTATTTGATGATTCATCATGGAATAAAAAGTATACCTAGGTATTCTCTGCAATTGACATGTTTGTAAAGTAAAATTTGATTTGGTTTGATTGTATCCTTTGTTATGATTAATGTGGATTCAAAGTTGAATAGGCTTTGATATTGAGTTGACCTTCTATGCAATAATAATTGGTTAATGTTTTGTTGAGAAGAGGAGGTCTGATGTTGCTTGTTCCTGATCGTTTCTATGATTTGTGGCATATGTACGGGTGTGATTGTTTTGTTGTTTCTGTTATGTTTTAGATTTTTGTTATGCTATGCTTGGTTTGATCTTATGATCCTTGTTAATAATTAAATGGTTGGTGATATGATAAACTATGTACTTCCTTTCTCATTTGTACTCAATTCGGCTTATAAGGAGGCATGAAGAGATCAGATTTGCATATGGGGATTTGAAATGAAATGTTTGTTTCCTTATGCTTTGAGATTTGCTGTTAGAAATGTGTATGAAAAATGTGAGATTTGCTTTGAATAATTCCTCTAAGCTTGACATTAAATTAAATAAATTGATTGGATACAATAGAAAATTGCATTAAACTTGCTATGCATATTGGATCTAATTGTGTATACGATCCATGCATCAGCTATTGCTTTGATTGGTCAGGTGTTTGCAGTGAAAATTGTCTTGCTATTGCTGGTGTATTGTGATTTTTGGATGGACTGATTCATTAATATGCAAATATAACAGAAATAATTGTGATTTTGATTAGAGTTTTAGTTATATTTCTAGATTTCCTTGTGTAGTGCTTATAGCCTTGCTCAAAGGTTATATACATTCAAGTCAATCTGACTTGATTTCACCTCTTTTCAATCTCTAAAGGAACTTGAGAATTGGTGTTAATATTCGTAATCTCACATTTATCCTAAGATAACATCTCTCCTACCTCTCACTTGTCTACTTTTCTAGAAATTTTGATCAAGAACTTTAATTAGAATGTTCAAATTCTTCTAAATCCTTGAAATCATCTCTATGGTGTCACATGGATTACATTTATGACAATGAATCCTCAGTACCAACGACTTCAATATTCTCAAATTTATATTCAAATTCCTCTTTCTCTTACTCAAACTAGGATTATCTGTTGAAGAAATCGTCTATTTCTTTGTGTCTAATGATAATTTCTACTAATTTCGAGGACGAAATTATTTAAGGGGGTTAGAATTGTAACATCCTGAAAATTTATTACATGATTAGAAAAGGTTTTTAGTAAAAATCATCATGAAATTTGGAATTTTTAGGAATTTTTGGGGATTTTTTTTGATATTTTAGGAAGTATTTGGGAAATAAGTGTCTAAATAATTAATTAAACAATTGATGAAATAGAGAAATGAGGGTATGGTGAAATCTAAAATATTTTGAAGGTTAAGGAAATTGGAGGTTTGATTTAGTGGATTTTAATTAAAGGAGGGTATTCTGGTAATTTATTCCCAAACATTTGTACACCACACATACAAAACACTCAAGCCAAACACTCCCTTCCCTTTCCTTTCTTATGTCTTGGCCGATACACCCCTCCTCCTTATCACTTCCATTTTCTCAAATCAAACCCACACACACACATACATTTGGCCTCTCACCATCACCATCATCACCAAATCCTTCTCCTTCCTCATGCTTAATCGCGTTCTTCTTCCTTCCCTCTCTAGCTTCACCATCATCGACCTCACCATCATCCTCACTTCCTTCGTTTTCTTCACGTCTTAGCAGCGGCGGCCGGCGAGCTCGAACGGCGATGAAAGGCAGCGGACGACGGCAGGACAGTAAGGTTTGACCATTTTTTTTGTTGTTGTTGGTTCTTCTAGTTATTTTCCTCTCCAACTTCGTTTCCCTCACTCCTCCTCTTCGTTTCCCTTCGATCTCCGGCAGTATAGGCGGTTTCCGGCGACGGCTAACTCCGGCGAGTCATGGAGGACCAAAAATCGAGTTCAAGTAACTTCTTTTCTTTCATTCCTGCACTCGTTTTTCGTTTTTGCTGAGGTATATGAGAGGAATCCGAAAATGGGTTTTAGGATTTGGGTTCCATAAACAAATTTATATGAAGCTAAGGTTTGGTTGAGATTTGTTTGCTTTATAAATCTTGTATTTTCTTCCTTTGTTGCTGTTTGAGCGCACCTTGATGTGTGTCTGTACATGTAGTGCTCTGTTTTGTGCATTAGGGATTCATACGTCAATCTAAAGAGTTAATGATTTCATTTGATGTTGAGTGCATTCAAGGTGTTTGTGAAAAAGTCTAAGAGAAGCTGGATTTGTTGGGAACTTTGTTATTACTCGGTAGCCTTGGTTTATGTTTAAAATCTGATAAGATGTGATTATGGTGTAGGTATGAAGTATGTGTTTTTTTTAATATATTTGAATATTTGTTTGGGTGCTCTGTATGGTTGAATATTATGTAAAGTACTTCACTTCCTTAGGATGCCAAATTCTGTTATGTTTAGTTAGGCTGGGAGAATGAAGTATTTATTTGTATTCAAATGGACTAAAGCTGATTTTTAGAGTTGGTTATCTTGGTTAGTTGTTTGAGTGGTCCTCTGACCTGAAATTCTCCTTTGCTTTTGTTATGATTTGTCAGGAATTTTATGTGTTTTGGTAACTTTTAGGATTTTTTTTTATGCTCCCTTTGTTTGGTCTGAGTTCAAGGAAATAGAAGGGGGAAATAGAAGGGGGCTTGGAGTAAATTATATGTTAATTAAAAGAAGTAAGAACAAGTGGGTGGATTTGTAGGTTACTTATGCTGCTGAGATTGTTGTGTATGGGCATTATGCTAAATTTCTCATGATTTTTAAATTGGGATGAAGTGTAGTAGATAGCGTACATGCTTTTGCAGTCGTTTTGTTTTTCTGTATTATTTCAAACAGAATTGAGAATGAAGAGGATTCAAAGAGGTAAATGTATTTTAGAAAGGGGGACAATAACAAATGACACGTGTGTGATGTGGTGTGTGCGCAATGGTGTATTTATATGTGAATGTTTTGATTGAAATGGGCATGGGTTAATAAGTGTGGTTGCTACATTGTAAATGCATAAGGATATTGTATTTCATTTGTGGTTGCTGATTTGTTTAATTTAGGACAACAAAGTAAAGGAAGGAAACATTAATTACTAGTATGGTGACATTAAAATCTAATGTTATGAAATAGAGTTCTTAGGAGTTTTATAGAGGAATATTACTCCTCCTTCAACATAGGTGTGTGTATTCGGTTAATTCTTTATTTTATAAAGAATGAAGATGGATTTCTATGGAATTAATTGGATTTTTATATTAAAAATTACACAAGGTTATTGTTTGATCCAAATATAAGACAAGTGGGAAATTTTCTGTTTCTTCTCTTTATGGTTTCATGTGTTAGATAAGAAAGTTAAAATGAATTAAATTGAGGCCTTGGATTGGATTTTTACTTAATGTGCTATTAAGGTCTTCCTCATTAGTGGATTGATTGTAAAGATAAGAACTTTGAATATAAATCATTGTGTGGATGGCTTGGTGTGATTTCTTTGTTAGTTCTTGAGTGGGGTAATAGTAATGAATTGGTTCTTTTTAATGATGAACTTGATGTTTAAGTTAGATTGGAATAAACAATGACAATGAAGAAGTTTTGAGAACTAACCTTATCCAAAACATAATTATATGTAATGAGTTTTATAAAAAGTTCTCTTGAGTGGACATTTGATTATATCCATGTGTGTGTGGTTTTAGTTTGTGTAAATTAAGTTGATTTTGATGGATTGATCTTTTGGTTGTTAGCCTTATTGGATCGAGAAATATTTGAAATATGCTTTTTAAGGATTTTTGAGATGTTAAGATGTGAATAATCAAAATGATTTTGTAAGGGTTAAATTAAAAAGAGGGAAAATGGGTAGTAACATTAGAACCGAGAGAGACGTGCTATTTATTATACAGATTTAAGTATAGTTGTTAACCTTCATTATTACTTTTATGTAATAATAGGTGAATCTACTAAGGAATGAATGGTAAGGAAGAGCAACTGCGTGTTAAAGGGCGACAGGTAATCACACTTAACCTTGCTATAACATTGAGGGTGACGTTAGTTAGGGATTTTGTAAAATCCCTTTTCACCCTCTATATATATATTATCTTTAAAATGGTATTTTTATACAAAACAGGCTATCGGGTGCCTTTCAAACACGATTATGTTCATATAAAAGATTTTTACACTATATATGTAGTATCCTGTCTGATGGTGCTGAATATTTTGAAATGGTATGAAATGATTGCAGGTGTAGTGTGATAGTAGTTATTTGAGAGGTTGTGAGTATAGAATAGGAATTAGATGTGGAGTCTGAGATTGAAATGGATGGATAGGGATGGATATTGTGAGCGTTGCATGACACTGAGATATTTATGTACCATCGCGCGATGATAACTGTCGATAGGCCAATCGACAGTTATTTGTACTGAGGATCCTTTTTAGATTGATTGGATCGGGGTTCATAGGTCTACTTATTGAGAGAAGTGACCTACGGTTGTTTGGCATTGAAGAGCCCAACCGCCCCTACGGTTGTTTGGCAGTGGAGAGCCCAACCGTTCCCATTCTGTAATGGAAAACAGAATCGGGGTTCTCTCTCTGGAGATTGCCAGAGAGGGAAATTTGCCCCCTCATCATAGAGAGGGGCACAGTGTCAAATCATATAGAGAAGAGTAGATGCTTGAATGCCCCGGGATGGCACAATGCATCTATAGGTGAGTGTGAGAGTTATAGTAGCATCATTAGATTGGAGACTGGGAGATGATATTTAGTTAATATGGATTTGACTGAAGGATTGGAGTGATACATGGAAAGTAGAGATGGTGAATTTGAGTGGACTTGGATGTGACTGAAGGTTTTAAGTGATGGATGAAAGGAAATGAGATATATATATATATATATATATATATATATATATATATATATATATATATATATATATATATATATATATATATATATTATTGATTTTAAAACTGTGGTACCCTTTAGACGCCCTCACTACCGCACATCTCACTGTTATAGTGAGTTAAGCGGTGATTACTGGGACAAATTGTCTCATCCCAATATTACTGACACTTTTGCAGGTATTCATGCACAGGCGCAAGCAACAGGAAAGGGGATTAGGTTTCAAAGGTTATTTTGATTAGTTAGTTGTGTATATTGCCAATTTGTATAGGCCTGCATTCGTTTCCGCATGTATATATATTTATTTATTGTTATTACACTTAGTTCTGTTTAATAACCATGTTAGGCAAATCCTTTCTAACATGGTTAGCTTTTAATTATCCATGATAGCAGCTGTGCTGTATTAGTTTATTCTTTTCTATCATGGATAGTATTAATCATTAGGATATTCTTTTTCTAACTATGATAGAGATATTGATATTATTGCAATTTCTTTTTCTATCATAGTTAGTAAAGATATTATTGAAGTAAAAGAGATGTCACAGGTTAAATAGGGAATTAGTAACAGAGTGTTATAGACTCCCTCCAAATTGGGGGATTTGGAAGGAGGCCAAAATATGTTACTAAACTACCCTCATCAGTTTTATATTATCCCTTATAAGCCCTTACTAAGGAAATAAAAGAAGTGTTTTCATCCTCACTTTTTTTTCAATCATCTTCTCTCCTTTGCTTTCTACACTTGTTTAGTGCTTGGTAAGCTTGTCCATTTCCTTCTTCCCCATTATATTACTCATATCTTTTTTTGCTACTTATTTTATTTTTTCATCAAGTGAATCGATCTTTGCTCCTCCAAACATATGAACTTTGCTTTCCATTCTTGTCACATTGGAGTCGGTTTCTTTTTGTCATATTTACTTTCTTTCACTATAGGTTTTGGCTTATCTCTACAAACGCTTAATCTTGCGAAGCTTTTTCCCCTACCCTTTGTTGGCGATCGCTCCCAATTCATCAAATAATTCACTGGATGTCTTCTTACTCCTCTCCAACACTGATATATCCATTCAGCCACTACTAGAAAATAGGCCTTTCACGACCATAATTAACGACTAAAATGCCAATGTTGGTCGTTGATGAAAAACGCGGTGGCATAACATGTAAATAACTGTCCAGGCGGAGATCTTTCACGTCCACATTGGGTACATGTGGTCGTGGAAGGGTCCCCTTCCACGTCCACACATTTAAATGTGTGGACGTGGAAGGGGAGACCCCTTTCACGTCCACACTCATTGTGAGTGTGGACGTGGAAGGGTCCCCTTCCACGTCCACACATATATATGTGTGGACGTGGAAGGGGACCCTTCCACGTCCACACTCACTATGAGTGTGGACGTGAAAGGGGTCTCCCCTTCCACGTCCACACCTTCATCAGTGTGGACGTGGAAGGGGACCCTTCCAGGACCACATTCACGCAACTGTGGACGTGAAAGGTGAGCAATTTTTTTCCCCCTGGCGCCAAAACCCTTTTTATTTCCCTCCAACACTTTGGCACTCACTTTACCCGATTCTCTGCGCCTCCCTCACTTTACTCACTCACTTTCTCTCTGCTTCTCTCCTCCCTCTCTCCAACCACCGCCGCCGCCCTCGCCTCGCCCTCTCTCCTCCCTCGCCTCGCCCTCGCCGCCGCTCTCTCTCCTCCCTCGCCTCGCCCTCGCCGCCGCCCTCTCTCCTCCCTCGCCTCGCCCTCGCCGCCGCCCTCTCTCCTCGCCCTCGCCGCCGCCCTCGCCTCCTCCCCCTCTCAGGTAAGATCCTCCTCCCTCTCGCCTCCCTCTCTATCGCCTCCTCCCCCTCCCCCTCCTCCTCCCTCCTCCCCCTCCCCCTCCCCCTCCTCCGCCCTCACCTCTCGCCCTGGTAAGTGGCCGAGAGTTTTACTCCCCTCCTCCCCCTCCCCCTCCTCCTCCCTCCTCTTCAAGATAATACTCTCTGATTTTTTTTTTTTTTTTACTTTTCGCAGGGCATTTTGGGACAAATTAATTGGGTTTCTTTAAGTTTTTTCGCTACATCTTCAACATCAACTTCTGTTGCTGTTTCAGCGTCAACATCCTCCCAAGTTAAGGTGAGTTTTTTTTTTTATTTTTTTTTTATTTTTCTCTCATTGTATTTTCTTTGTTTTTTTATTTTTGTATTTGCTTTTTAATATAATTTGTGAATACTGTAAGACATTTTAAGCATTGAAATATTGTTTGACTGATTTTATAAGCTCAATGGAATTACTGATTTTATTTGGTTTTGGTAATAGATTGTTAATTGTTATTTTGATTATTGTGATTATATTTGGTTCATTTGCTGGCTTAAATATTGCTTCTATTGTTGAATATCAAATTCTAGCTTTTGGTTTGTGCATTTGTGGTAAATTTTGATTTGCACTTAATTTGGTACACTGTTTGGTTGACTATTCTGGACATTTTAAGAGTGTTTTGGGCTGCTATATTTAGCAATAATTGCTGGAAAAAGCTTGTTTTCTTTGCTGGAAGGGGTAGTAAAAATTGCATGCAAATAGGCTCTAGTTTCTTGGAGAGGTTGTTTTTGGTTGTTGATTAGGACTGTTTTAGGTTGCCATAGATAGTCCTCTGATTGGTTCAATTGTCTTCTATTCTTTTTAATGAAGACAAGTGTATATACATATTATACGCATTACTCCAATGGATCGTGCTTGGATGGATGCTTTGCGAACTAGTGAAGAATATCAAAACGGGGTGGAAGAGTTTATTGAATTTGCCAAAAGAAATGTGGCGAGTAAGAATGGAAAGTACCCGTGCCCTTGTGTGAAGTGTGTGAATGTTGATCGCAAGAGCCTTGACTCTATAAGGAATGACCTTATTTGTGAGGGGATCAATCGCCGATATAGGAAGTGGATTTGGCATGGGGAATTGGGAACTACCGTGGAACATGTAAAAGCAGCAGAGGTGGATGATAATGATGATGATGAATATGTTTGCGATGTTGGCATGGACAACATGATAAATGATATCGCAGCGGAGTCGTTTGTTGTGTCAGACGAGTACGACAAAGTGCGTGGTGATGCTGAGACACCTTTGTTTCCAGGGTGTAAGAAGTATAGCCGTCTGACCTTCATTCTAACAATACTAGAAATAAAGACGGAAAATGGGTGGGCAGACGCGGGTTTCTCGAAAATGCTCGCAGCTTTGAGCGATATGTTCCCGGATAACAATGCGGTTCCGAAGACAATGTATGAGGCCAAGAAAATGCTAAGTAAGATGGGTATGGAGTATCAGAAGATACATGCTTGTCCCAATGATTGTATTTTATATAGAAATGAATATGAAGAGTTACATGTGTGTCCAAGATGTCAGGAGCCAAGGTATAAACAGAGGAAGGTTTCTGATGATGACGACGACGACGAAGAGACAAACAAACCAAAAAAAGGTGAACCTTCGAAAGTAATGTGGTACCTTCCAATAGTTCCAAGGTTTAGACGATTGTTCGCGAATGCAACAGAAGCAGAGAATCTGAGGTGGTATTGTGATCAGAGAAATTCTGATTCTAGATATCTTCGACATCCTGCTGACTCTCCTCAATGGAAAAAGGTTGATTCAATTTTTCCAGAGTTTGCTAGTAATCCTAGAAACCTCCGTCTCGGCCTTTGTACAGATGGATTCAACCCATTTGGGAGTGTCTCTAGCAAACATAGTGCTTGGCCAGTTTTGCTTGTCATTTACAACCTTCCACCTTGGTTGTGCACGAAACGGAAATATCTTATGATGTGTATGATGATTTCGGGACCGAAACAGCCTGGGAACGATATCGATGTTTATCTTGCTCCGTTGATCGAGGACTTGAAGATGTTGTGGAATGAAGGTGTTGATGTGTTTGATGCATACAAAAAGGAGACATTCAAGTTGCGAGCTTTGTTGTTTACCACAATCAATGACTTACCTGCATATGGCAATCTCTCAGGATATAGTGTCAAGGGACATAAGGCATGTCCAATTTGTGAGGATGACACTAATTTCGTCCAGCTCAAGTATGGAAGGAAGACTGTTTACCTCGGTCATAGGAGGTTTCTTGATCGCCACCACCCATACCGTCGACTGAGGTTTCTTGATGAGATACAATTATTAGGCAAAACAACAAGAAGTTTGTTAGATGATGATGATGACTTCTGTGCGGTCAGAAATGATCATACTGAGGGTATATGGGACATATGGGACGACAACACATAATGTTAGAAAATGTATTGATTATTGTTATTGTTTTTCATTTAATAATCTATCTAATATTATTAATTGTTCTGTGCTAATGTATGTAATTGTTCCTCTTTCACAGGTTATAATGGCAGATAATGACTCTGATCGCGAGCAAGAGTATCATGAGGAGGCCCAACCACCCCCTGTGAAGAAGAAGCAAAGAGGGCCTACAAAACTTTCGAAAGTGATTGCTCTGACAGTTGAGCATAAGAAGAAAAATCACTTGGAACTAGATGAAAAAAATAGGCCTAAAGGGCCAACTGCAACCCCATTTTCAAGTTATCTTGGAACAGTGGCGAGAAACAGAGTTGACATCACAATAAATGAGTGGAAACACGTTAATGACGATGTTAAGCAACAATGTTGGTTGGATGTATATGTATGTACATTCGTATTTTAACTCCATATTTGTGAGATATTGTGGTGACTAATCACTAATCATATTTGTTTGTTCATTGCAGCAATATTGGGATGTGCCGGATACCAAAGATTTCAAAGAGTTCGTTTGGCAAAAAATTGCAAAAAGGTTTAGTGAATTCAAATATAACCTTGCCAAGGACTACATATTTGGGGGGTCTAAAATGGGTGAAGATCCATGTTTAGCATATCCCAATATTGAACCAGAGAAATGGAATGAGTTTGTTAAATATCGGACGTCTGCAGCATTTAAGGTATATCTACTATACATGTATAGTTCATAACTTGGTTTTAATCTGTGTACCTGCATTATTAATATTTTATTATTGTGGTACATAGGAGATAAGCAAAAAACAAGCAGAGATTCGGGCTCAAAATCAGTATAATCATACCATGTCCCGTGGGGGGTATGATTGGATGACTGATTATGTGGAAGCTGAGCGGCAAAAAAAGTGGGAGGAGCAGCGGAAATCTATGGAAGCTGAGTCATCTTCCACTGTCTTAGAACCTTTACCTGACCTCCAACGCCATGTAACATGGGCAGCGGCCCGGAGGAAGAGACCAACTGGAAAATATACCAGTCACAAGGCTGAAGCGGTGGCAAACCGAATTGTGAGTGCTATATAAATTGTATTTAAACACTTACGTAGGATATTATTGGTCACTTTTGTATATTATTGTATATTAATCAATGTTTGTTCACTTTTGTAACAGAATGAACTGGAGGAGCAATCTTCTCAGGGGTCTTGGACACCGCAGGACCCCAGAATGGACATCCTAGCAACTTCGCTAGGGAGATTAGACAACCCTAGCAGAGTTGTAGGAGTTTCTGGGAGAGTTGGGGCAAAGGAATTTTTTGGGCCCAAAAAACGAGTGGTGTCTAAACCTAAAATGTCCACTGAGGAGCTTGATGCAATGGTGAATGCACGGGTGGACGAACGGATGGAAGAACGGGAGAGCCAATGGCAAATGAGGTTTGAATATCTTGCATCACAGTTAGAGGCTCTTCAAGCTTCCCAAAGAACAACTTCAACAATGAATGAGCCAAGTGCACCTGATCCTCTTGATGACTACCACGAGGAGTGCTACTTGCATCTTGACGAGCCTTGCCTACACCCTGTTGCTAAGGCTCTCAAGTACCCATATCACACCACCATTCATAACAGGTCTATCCGGGATGATCAAGTAAAAGTGACAGTCATTTCCGTGATAAAGGGCCAAGAAATGACATGTGTTCCATTTCGTACTAAAGAGGTCACAACTTTAGGGCAAGCAATGAAGGGCTTTATTGTTTGGCCTAAAAGGCTTGTGTTCGATACTGCTCAAGAAGCTCAAGAAGCTCAACCACCAATTCTTCTCCCACAGGTACTCAAATTGTCTATGAATTGACCTTTATTAACAATGTTGTTGATATATGTGTGTACTGATGATGTGTTTCTTATTTTCAGAATTTTAACGGTGAGAAGTACCCATATCTGAATCTGCTGTGGACGATGCAACCTGGATTTGAGCGTAATCTTTCAATACCTGCTGGAGTCGTCAATCCACTAGTAGAGGAGAAGATTTGGTTGCAAGGTTCTCGAGACGTTAAGGAGTTCTTGATGATGGAAGAGCTTGAGCAAAGCTGGCTTGATTTGGCCGTCTGGTAAGTGTGTCATATTTTTACCAATATAGTTGAATATTGTAATGAGGCTTTAAGTTCTAATCCATTTCGCCATGTCTAATAGGTACTGTCACAGTTTATGCCAAAGAACCCCAAAGGAGAAGTTTTGCCGGTTTCTATGCCCTTCTAGACTGGCTTATAATGAAAACGCCTTGAAATTACTTAAAAAGAGTAAGAAGGATCATTTTTGGGAGATGCAATGTTACGTCGAGCTGCAGATGGGCCTTGATTGCGGCACTCTTTATTTCGCCCCCGTTTTGAATTGGTAATGAGTTATCTTTTACACAATATTAAATGTTATGTTTTAGGTTAATTAACATTTATTTTCACTTATATCTTTCAGTGGACATTGGACTCTAGCTATACTTTGCCCGAAAGAGTTCAGGATTTTTTGGTTTGACTCTTTAGAGGGATTTATTAGCAACGATCACAGAAAAGTCTTCCACAAGTAAGTTTCTCTTTTTTTTACTTTTATGGTTGATAATAATATATCTTTATACTATATATAACATTATTGTTATGATTTTGTCTCTTTTGAAGAGGAATATTAAAATGGCATGATGCTCAAGATACTGATTACTACACAGCTAGTCAGACTTCGATTAATGTTATAAACGTAAAGGTAAAAGCAATTTTTATATTCATTTTCATTTATATTGCTTTTAGTCATACCTGAACTACTATGATATTGCTGATATTATCTGTGATTTATCAGTGTCCAAGACAGCGGGGCGTTGTAGAGTGCGGATACTATGTCTGCAAATACATGCTGGATATTGTATATCAAGATCAAATTAAGCAAGGGAGGAAATTCCAAAAGGTATGCTTCTAACATATATCTCCAAGAAAATAGTGATTTCAAATTGTAAGTGGTACTTTCCTTGTCTTTTTTAATATTGTTTAATTATGTTGCAGCTTTTGGAAGGACTTTATGGACTTAGTACTGACTCGTTTAAACAAGATGAGGATATTGACTTTGTCCGAAACGCACTTGCAGAATTTTTAATCACTATGTGAGACAGAAATTGTATAGGCTTAGATTGTTGTAGATAAATTTTGAACTTATATTACTAGTAAGGCAAAGATATAAAACTTAGATTATGCCTTTTGTATTTTGTTGTCTAAGTAAGGTAATATTTATGGGATACGTTTTTGCAATTGCTCTGGTATTCTGTATTGTGCTGTAGTATGGTATTGACAGTGGTTTGTAAATGATCTGCAAGAATGCAGATGGCTATAAAATGCATTTACAAAAAGTAAAAAAAAAAAAAAACCCCTTTCACGTCCACACATAAGGGAGTGTGGACGGGGTAGGTGGACGTGATACCTATCACGTCCACACTTAGGTAGTGTGGACGTGATAGGGGGGACCTATCACGTCCACACCTTATAAGGTGTGGACGTGATAGGTCCCCCCTATCACGTCCACACTACCTAAGTGTGGACGTGATAGGTATCACGTCCACCTACCACGTCCACACTTGTATAAGTGTGGACGTGGTAGCCTCTTAGGAGGCACCAAATTTGGTGCCTCCTAAGAGGCTACCACGTCCATTTTTATCCAAGTGTGGACGTGATAGGTCCTATCTATCACGACCACAAACATGTGGTCGTGAAAAACACACTTTTTTACGACGCGGGATTCCACGACCACCTATTTGTGGTCGTGAAAAGCCCAAAATTGTGGTCGTGAAAGACCTTATTTCCAGTAGTGAGCAACTATATCTGTAAATAATGAAAAACACAGTGCTGCATGTAAAATAAACAGTGATCTGAGTCGCTTCCCTTATGGGACTCTGTCCTTTAGAGGTATTCCGCGACTACCGGCAGCAAGATAGGACACGGCTCTCCCCAGGATTAAACAGATCCATCTTGCTAAATAGCAAGGAGCAACAGAACTACGGAAGATCTTTTACTCAGTAAGATATAAGATATTTTAGAGGAGGAGGAAGAAGAATGCTCTAAATCAAGAGCAAAGAGTCAGACATCTGACATTCACCAATTCACCACTTTCATAGGCATATATAAAATACAAATTTCCAGCCTATAAGGCCTCAGTTATAATGTGTATTTATGTACATAAATGAGATTTAAAACTATTAAAACCATGCCTTGCAAGTTTTATATGATAGGAATAAATGGCATATAAAGTCATTTTAAATGCTTCACGACGTATGAGTCATTGAAAGAGAATAACATGCAGGCATGAGTGATCAGCTTCTTCTGATTCAAAATAACGTATAAAACTTTTCAAGTGAATAGCATAAAACGTGTGAGTTATTGATAATAATTATCAATGAATAGCATTCATTAATAATCCATGAAATCAGTTTCTGATTTCCAAATACCCAATGTACAAATCTAAATTAATGATTTGGTAACTTATTTGTTTACAAAACATTAATTTTAGATTTCACAAAAATATAGCCTAATAAAAAGTGATTGGTTCACATTTTAACTCATACAAATGGATGGGGAATATAGCCAGATTTACCCTCTAGTGGCCCATTGTTGTATGAGTTAACTTTCCCTCATCTCCAATATAATATTCCAAATTCACTTATAATTTAGAATCTCACAATCCCAAACAATATGAGACTTGTTTTTATGACACACCCACTCAATATTTCAAACACCCTTCTTGTTGGGTGTTTATTATCCGTGCATCCATTTGGTATATTTTGTGGATCAAGTATGTAAAATTTGAAAAGGAATTTTCAAACAATCATAAAATTAATGTCCCATCCTTGTAAATTTGGAATATTTGGTCTTAAGAAAAATAGAAGCTACTGGATGTTGGTGTATAATACTGTATTATGCCTATGTAATGTCTCTTTTTATTTCAGGATCAGTTTCATCGTCACTTATTATTAGAAGCAGAAAGAAAACAGTTGCGGCCTATTATTGAGAACAAGTCACGTATCGTTCTTGTGCATACAAGCTCAGGATACAAGTATGATATGTTTCTTATGTTGCATCATCTTTTCATTGTTCTCTGTACCAGACATGTGAAATTAATTTCTATAAAGTTCAAAATATGATAATAATCACGGCCATATAGATTTATAGCAAAGGCACCTTAACAATTCTTATTTGTTATGCTGATAATGTGTCACTCTTAACACTTGATCATACATAAGCATAATGTGGTGGAGAAATGTCACATTTTGACATATTTGGACTGTTTTACGCATCATTATTCTTATTTTCCTCTAACTGTTTTAATAAAGTTTGAATTCCTATTGTATGTCTGCTATATTGAGGATGCATTAATGATTTATCTGTTTTGAGAGATTGATGCCAAGAGCCCAAATAATGAGTTGAAGATATTAATGATGTCTCTGTTTTGAAAATGAAATTTTATACTTGTAACAATAATGCAGAAACTATTGATGTTAAGTTATATTCATGTATTTCTCTGTTTGTTAAATTATCCTGCAGGTTCTATTGTTTTCTGATTTTGTTGGAAGGTATGTTAATGAGCATCTTGTTTTAGTATTAATTGATTCAATGTAGAGGTTAAACCTTGCCTCTTTTCTTTAATTTTAATTGTTTCATTTTTTGTTGAGTATAGGATAATATGATATATGGAATGTATTATAAAGCATGCTTATTGTTTTGATTTGTTCCCATTACGCAGATAGGTGGTTTGTGGATGCTTTTTTATCATTTAATGATATGCATGTTTCATTTACTTTGTTAGATGTCGATGGTTTGAATTGCGTCAAAGAGCAATAGCTTTGCTTGTGTATATTTTAGCCCAAGCATATACCAATGAGTTTCATCGTACTAAAATAGGTTATAGTTTGAGTGGAAAAAGGGAAAGGGTACGAGATGGAATAATGAATAGAATATCTAGTTGCCCATCTTGTTGCAATATCATTAGAATGACTCCAAAAGTGTTTTTAGAATTGTGTACCATGCTAGAAAGGGAGAGTGGTTTGCAAACCACTCGTTGGGCAAGCGTGGAAGAACAAGTAGCAAAAACTCTTTATATATTATTAACCCATGGTGCAAAAAATCGTGAAGTCAATTTTTGGTTTAGGCGTTCTAGTGAGACAATTAGTCGTCATTTTTCATAATGTTTTGGCAGCTATCATTGAGTTAGAAGAAAAATTTGTCATACAACTAGATGGATCAGAAATCTCTCCAGAAATTTGTCAATACTTAGACTACTCTTATATACTGATATTTGCTTTTAGTAAATTTTGCTTGGAATGCTGCCTTTTTTAAAATTCGTTGGTCTTATTATACTTAGTTAAGTTCATCTGCTATATAGTTTTTTATTTTGCTTACCGCTGATATTTATTTGAGTTCATTTACATGTAGGCTGTATCCATTCTTGTACCTGAATTCTAATGTTGCCTTCTGTTATTCATTCATCTAGGCTGTATCCATTCCTGTACCTGATCTTTTCCGTTGATTTGTTATTAATTGTGACTTGAGAAGTGGTTTTAATTTGGTGGTTGTTAACTCTCACTTGTGGTGTCTTTACTAAATTTTGCTCACTTCAATTTCGTAGGCTAAACTAAAAGCAGATCTATGGAGAAATACTCCTTTTCCAAATTATGAAAAGATGGTCCAATTGTATGGAGTAGATAGAGCTAATGGAGATGATGGCGAAATAATGAGAGAATGGAGGAAGAGACAACGATCCACACCTGAGACCAATCAAACTATTGATGATATTGACAATCTTGTTTCGCAAGGAGGATGTTCATTACACAATTTTGATTTGCATGTTGATGGCAATGGACATGATAACTCCCCTGAACAAAGCGACTCGCCTCAAGAAGATCTTTCACCTCATGCTGATGGTGCTTCTACTAAGAAGAAGAAAAAGAAGAGGGCGCTAAAGGAGCATGATAATAATTTAAAGGAATCGACTGAGGCATTGTATGCAATGATTACCACACTTGAAAAAGGAAATGAAGCAATTATGCAAGGAAATTTAGCTCTAATAAAAGCCTCCAACAGCAAGAGAGAAGTGCCCCAATTGTCTGGTTATGAACTTTGCAACATGCTTGAAGAATGTGGTTGTGATGTTGACAAAATACCAGAAATCTATTGCTTTCTCAGCAAGGATGATGAAAAGCTAAGGACTGCAGTCAATGCACCAACTTCAATTAGGAAGCATGTGATAATGAAGCTCTTCTATGGTTCTCAGTAGATGGTCTCTTGACTATTTATTGTGAGAGCTTTTAAATATTTTGACAACTTTTATATATTTTGGTACTTGTTCAAAAATGGCTTTTGAGCTAAGTTGATAATTTTTTGTAGGGCAAAAGCGCTGATCTAATAATTAACTATTTCAGTTTGGGCAAAAATAATAAATGACTATTTCGCGGTGCATAAATAATATTTAACTTTGTGACCCGGTGCAAAACTAATAAAACCGGTCTTGAATGTTAATTTGTAGTTATGTGGAACTTTTCTGATATTATTTTCAAAGTGAAAAATACATTTTTTCCCCTCCCAATTAAAACTTTGCTGATACTAGTTAGCATGGAAAGATGAAGGGCGAAAGGAAAAATGATTGAGTTTTAATTGTGAGGGGGTAAAAAGGTATTTTTACTTTAGAAAATAATATCAGAAAGGTTCCACAAAACTATAAATTATCATTTAGTATCGGTTTTATTATTTTTGCACCGGGTCACAAAGTTGGTTATTATTTATGCACCGCGAAACAGTCATTTATTATTTTTGCCCAAAGTGAAATAGTTAATTATTAGATCAGCACTTTCGCCCTTTTTTGTATATGAAACATGTATCTTCATGTTGTGCACATGTCATCCTTGAGAGTTAGGGTTCAATTCCAAACTTTGATTTTTAGTCTCAAAATGCTTAAGCTTCGAAATTTTCTATTACTACTTCATAACTTTTATTTATAATTTTCTTTGGTCTAAATATTGCTATATTGTTTTTAAAATTATCAATATGAAGCATTTTTAGAATATTATTATAGGGTAAAGGTGCAAAAATGGGTTCAAACTATTACGCCAGAAGCACGTAGGGGTAACAAGTATTTTTGGGCTCAATTCTGGGTCTGAAGAATAAATATTGGTGCAATATAGGTTCGCCGTTTAGTTTGACCGACATTGACCTTTAAAAGCTGACGTGACGGGGGAAATAATTGTTTTTGCTTACGTAGAACGCCATATTAGCGCGCCACGTCAGCAAAAAAGCGTCACATAAGCACGCCACATCAGCAAAAAATTGCCACATAAACACGCCACTTCAGCAAAAAAAATTATTTCCCCCGCCACGTCAGCTTTTAACTGTTAGAATCTTAAGTTTTGATGAAGACTAAAATATGAAAGAACAAGTTAAACACTTAGAAAAAATTAGGTTAATATAGAACCACAAGTAAGAGTACAACCGGATGTGGATTTACTTCCGGATGGACTAGGACTAGCGCTCGCGGATGAATGACTCATCCCCCAGCGGAAGCAAGTAATACACTAAGTCATAACTCAGTCTAGGAACATTAGGAGTATAAAATCCTTGAGACTAAGTTAGGACGCAACCGGATGCAGGAATGCTTCCGGATGCTTAGTGACTAGCGCTGCCTATTGGATTAGGCAACACCGAGCGTCAGTGAATATAACTCTAAGTCATAACTAAAGTCTAGTAGGAGTACTTCCGGATGTGGAATTGCTTCCGGAAGTAAGAGATCTTCCTTAGACAAATTGAACTCCCACTGCATGTGACTATGTGTTAATATTGCTAGACTAACGTTCAAGTGCAGCACTGAGTGATGTTGCTTCCGGATGTGGAATTGCTTCCGGTAGCAATCAGAATGTCAGAACGAACAGCAGTGCAGTGTCAGAGTGCTTTTTGGCAGACCAGAGTTGTCAGAGTTGCTTTTCAGAGATAAAGCAAAGTCAACCCTGCTGAGCATTAATGGAGCATTAATGAGCAACGGTAACATGGGAATAACAGCTATATTCAAACGGCATTGTTACCTACCAAGAGAGAGAATACTTGAAGATCCTATATAAAGAAGCTCATCTTCATTTATGAAGATAACTTGGAGAAAAACGCAGAAATCTAGAGATAGAAACTGAGAGCATTCTTCAAGCATTCAAAGCTGCCCAGAAAAACAAGAGAGCACTTAATACATTGAGAGTTCTTTTCATCTACTCATCTTGTACTCTTTGTAGTTAAGTCTCTTCATTTATTGAGAGTATTCATTGTACTTAAGTGTGTAACATTATTTGTTCTTAGAGAGAACTAAGTTTAGAAAATCCTTTATTTGAAAGGTTGAACCCTTACAGGTTGTAACGGGGAGTGAGTCTGTAAGGTTGCAAGTGAACCTGGTGTAAAACTTGTGGTTGTAAGGTTGCAAGTGATCCCGTGTTAAAACTTGCGGTTGTAAAGGTTCCAGGTGAAACCGTTTGTAAAACCTGGGGATAGTGGAACTCAATCTGGGTGATTGAGAACTGGACGTAGGTCAAGAGTTAGACCGAACCAGTATAAAACCTTGTGCGTTTTTATTATTTGTTTTTATTTGGTAGCACAATTCACTCCCCCTCTTGTGCATCCTCACTTTCATTTGGTATCAGAGCGAGGTCTTTCTGACTTGATTCCAACGAATCTAGAAAGAGAAGATCAAGTGATGGATGCAGATCATCATTCCTTGCCCGATGTTGCTATTCAGCCAAACAAGCCTCCTGGCTTTGATGGCTACAACTATCCCTTCTGGAAGTTCAGAATGGAGACCTACATCAAGTCCAACGGCATTCGCGTCTGGGATGTGATTGAGCATGGTGACCACGTCCCTCTAGATGATGAAGGTTTTTCAAAGGCTCGATCCAGATTCACCAATGAGGACAATGCACTAGTAGAGCTAAACTACAGGGCCATGCACTACATTCAATGTGCCCTGAGTCATAAAGAGTTCCATAGGATCAGCCACCACAAAACTGCAAAGGATATGTGGGAGGCTCTTGAGGCTGCTCATTCTGGAACCAAGGGAGTAAAGTCCAGACGCATCGAGATGCTGGTTGAGGAGTTCCACAAATTTGCTATGCTTAGCCCAACTGAGCCAATCAGAGAGCTGGAGCTCAGATTCACCCATCTTATTAACAACTTGGCCTCTCTGGGAAAGGACATTCCTGAGGAAGAACAAGTCAGCAAGATTCTAAAAGTATTAAAGAGTGATTGGATCACCAAAGTTACCATCCTTCAGGAAGTCCAGGGAGAATCAGCCAGCTCTATCACTGCCTTGTTTGGTTCTTTGGCTGAGTATGAACCAACCATGTTGGCTCAGAGAGCTCCTCAAGCTACTACTAAAGCCAAGAACCTTACTCTTGTTGCTCCCAACAAGGATAGGAATGATGATGATGATGGGGATGATGAGGAGGAAATAGATGAAGAGGAAATGGCTATGATGGTAAGAAAATTCAGAAAGTTCTTCAGAAAGAAAGGAGGCTTTCAGAAAGGAGAGTCTAGCCACCAGAAAGATTATAAGAAGGAAAGGGCTCCTGTGTGCTTCCAGTGTACGAAGCCTGGTCATTTCAAGGCTGAGTGCCCAAGCCTTCAGAGAGCCAAAGGGAAGGACAAGAGGAAAGCCTTTGTGTCCTCAATCTGGGTGAATAGTTCTGATGAGGAAGCTAGTGATGAGGAAGAGGTTGCTAACCTCTGTCGTGTTGCTAGAGAAGATGGAGAGGAGGCATCCTCAGACTTTGATTCCATCCATGGCGATGAGGTCCGTCTCAAGGCATCCAAGAATAGAAAATGGTACATTGATAGCGGATGCTCGAGACATATGACTGGTGACCGAGACAAATTCAAATCCTTGGTGATCAAAGATGGAGCCAAAGTATTGGAGGAAATCAAAGCGGAAAGATCACTGGGGTTGGAGAAGTTGGACCTGTTAAAGATGTCTATCTGGTGGATGGTCTCTGTCACAACCTGCTGAGCGTGAGCCAGAGCACTGACAAAGGAAATTGGGTAATTTGTTATTCACATGAGTGCATGATAATAGACAAGCATGATCTAAATCTAGACAAGGCCAATCTAAAATGCAAACTTAAGGCAAGTATGAATGGAAACCTATACACCCTAGATTTATGTCAACAAATAGATGAAAAATGTTTAATATCTAGTGATGAAAATAGTTGGCTTTGGCATAAACGGCTAGCACATGTTAACTTCACACAACTTGATATGCTTATTAAGAAAGAGCTAGCTATAGGGATTTCATCCTTTAAAGTTAAGCATGATTATATTTGTGAATCCTGCCAACGAGGAAAGCAAACAAAGTCCTCTTTTAAAACCAAGAAGAGAGTCTCCACCAGCAGGCCCTTGGAACTAATCCACATGGATTTGGTTGGGCCAGCAAGAGTGAAGAGCTTGGGTGGAAACCTGTATGCTCTAGTTGTGGTGGATGACTATTCTAGGTTCACTTGGACAATGTTTCTTGCCTCCAAGCAAGATGCTTTTGATGCTTTTGTTGTCCTGGCTAAGAAAGTGCAGAACGAGAGAGATCTCAAGATAGCAGCCATAAGGAGAATGGTATTGATCACAATTTCTCAGCTCCTAGAACTCCTCAGCAGAATGGCGTGGTTGAGAGAAAGAACAGGGTTCTGACTGAGATGGCCAGGAGCATGCTCAATAAGAAAGAGGTTTCTCAAGTGTTCTGGGCGGACGCTATGAGCACTGCTTGCTACATCTCTAACAGAGCCTATGTTCGCAAGGGCTTGGACAAGACTCCTTATGAGCTGTACAAAGGAAGAAAGCCCAACATCAGCCACCTCAGAATCTTTGGAACAAAATGTTATGTCCATAACAATGGAAAGGTAAATCTGGGTAAGTTTGATCCAAAAGCTGATATAGGTATTTTTCATAGGGAATCCCTTAGGAGTAAGGCTTATAGAGTATACAACATGAGGACTAGAACTGTAGAAGAATCAATGCATGTTGTGTTCGATGAAAATCCTACATGGGAACAATCCACAGAAGATGATGGGATACTAAACTTTCCAAAACCACCATCATCTTCACCACCAAAAGAAACACCAGCAAGCAATCCCAAGGAAGAAGATGAACCCAGTGATGAACCTAGAGTGCAGACGGTGCCTGATGAGGTACAGTTGCCAACAGTTAGGAGACATCACAAGGATCATCCTCTTGATCAAGTGCTTGGTGATGTTTCTTCTGGTGTCAGAACCAGAAACAAGTTCAAAATGAAGTTGAGTTTAGAGCGTTCTTGTCACAAATTGAACCAACTTCAGTTGAACAAGATCTTAAGGACTGTGATTGGATTATTGCCATGCTGGAAGAGCTTAATCAGTTTGAAAGAAGCCAAGTTTGGGAGCTAGTCCCAAGACCATCTCATCAATCCATAGTTGGGACCAAATGGGTCTTCAAGAACAAACTGGATCAGACTGGTCAGATAACTAGGAACAAAGCCAGATTGGTAGCCAAAGGGTATAACCAAGAAGAAGGCATAGACTATGAAGAAACTTTTGCTCCAGTTGCAAGACTTGAAGCAATAAGGATTCTTCTAGCCTTTGCATCCATGAAAGGTTTTAAATTATATCAAATGGATGTGAAGAGTGCATTTCTTAATGGTTATATTAAAGAAGAGGTTTATGTTGAACAACCTCCTGGCTTTGAAGACCATAAGCACCCTAAACATGTGTATAGACTAAAGAAAGCATTGTATGGCCTGAAACAAGCTCCTCGAGCTTGGTATGAGAGACTCAACAGCTTTTTGCTGGGAAAGAGTTTCTCTAGAGGCAAATTAGATAATACACTGTTTATTTTGCATAAGGATAGAAACATGCTAGTTGTCCAGATTTACGTTGATGATATCATTTTTGGGGCAACTAATGAAAAACTCTGTGAAGAGTTTTCTAAGACTATGCAGGGGGAATTTGAGATGTCAATGATGGGAGAACTAACATTCTTCCTAGGCCTGCAGATTAAGCAAAAGAAAGAAGGGATCTTCATCTCCCAAATTAAGTATTGCAGAGAGCTCCTCAAGAAGTTTGGGATGGATGAGTGCAAGGAGTATGATACTCCCATGAGCACCACTGCCGCACTCGATGCTGATGTAAAGGGAAGTTCGGTCAGCCTGCCTATGTACAGGGGAATGATAGGTTCCTTGCTGTACTTAACGGCTAGCAGACCTGATATTCAATTTAGTGAAGGCATGTGTGCTAGATTTCAAGACAACCCCAAGGAATCACATCTAACTTGTGTTAAGCGTATTTTAAGATACCTTGAGGGAACTCAAGAACTTGGTCTCTGGTATCCCAGAGGTAACCAAGAGTTCTTGTTGGCTTATTCTGATGCTGACCATGCAGGTTATAAGACTGATAGAAAGAGCACCAGTGGACAATGTGCCTTCCTTGGAGGTTGTCTGGTCTCTTGGGCTAGCAAGAAGCAAACCTGTGTGTCACTCTCATCCACAGAGGCAGAGTACATTGCTGCTGCAAGCTGTTGTGCACAAGTGCTGTGGCTGAAGAATCAACTGAGGGATCTTGGCCTAGAGTTTCCTGAGGCTCCCATTCTCTGTGATAACACAAGCACCATCAGCCTTGCCAAGAATCCTGTTCAGCACACAAGAACAAAGCACATTGACGTCAGACATCACTTCATCAGAGATCATGTTCAGAAGAAGGATGTCAAGGTGCAGTTTGTTCCCACTCAGCATCAGCTTGCGGATATCTTCACCAAGCCTCTGGGGTAGACCAATTTACCTTTTTTAGGGGAGATTTGGGAATGGTAAACCCAAATGAAGTTTAATCTTCAAAATAAACCTGTGCTTAATTGATTAAAACCTGCAACTATACTAACTTAGACATCGGAGTGCCAATCTTTAGTTTTACAGGTCCCCCAATGTTAAATCTTAAGTAAGTCCAACCGGAAGCAAATCCTCTTCCGGATGCCAATGTGCTGCCGCTTGGTGATGACTCTAAGCAACCGAGAGTGCCAGTGTCTGAGAAGAAGAAGGACACGTCACTTCACAAAACGTTTCATCTTCCTCCACAGGAAGTTGTGCCTCCTCTGACAGTGTGAAGAGACACGTGTCAAAAAGGTGCGCCGTTCCAATTAAAATGTTTACGTTTCCCCATGAACAAGCGCATGTTTTCAATGTAGAGTCATTATGTGCATTACATCGGTTGTGACATTGCATAAATAGGCAGCAGCCTTCATTTCTCACTTCACACAAATTTCTTGCCACCAAAACTCTCTGAACACATTCATCATCTTCATCGCATATTCATCCTGTTCATCATCTTGTTCTTCATCTTCTTCTTCTTCTTCTTCTTCATTTCTGGACATTGTGCATTTCATCTCATACATTCCACTCAAACCCTAAACCACTCACAAAATGGCCGGCTCTCATGAATCAAACCCTAACACTCAAATAGCCACCTCTTCGAAGAAATCAAAAACTGGGAAATCTGGGCATCATAAATCTGGGAAATCTGGGCAACAACATGAACATTCTCGGAAAAAGCATAAGAAGAGCGTCCGTTTTAGTGAAGAGCCTTCTTCAAAGCGCCAAAGGATTGAGGATGATCCTTCTGTGTATAAGGATGGGCCGCTTGACGCTGTTTCTCCTACATTTGAGAACACTAAACCGTACTTCACCAACGGAATTTTTGTTGATATGAAGAAGGTTGAAGAACTGGGCTTTGGTCATTTGAAGGAACATCTCCAGAATTACATGTGTTGGCTGGGGATCACCAATGAGTATAATGTTCAAGTCCTCCGGGTGTTCTACCAATCTCTCACTGCCAAGGCTAAGTGGAAGACCATCTCAGAGACAGAATCTGCCATTGGCCGAGTTGACTTCAAGGCCACAGTGAGGGGGAGGAAGATCAAGTTCTCTTGGAGAGATATCAACCGCCTCCTCGGGGTCACTGACGAGGGTATGAACCAGTGGATCTACCCTGAGAAGCTGAGTAAGGAGGAGCTTGAAGAAGTCTATGAGACCAAGGGGAAGAAGGTCTCTGCTATGCCTGACTCCAAGAGGGTGCTCCAGTATATCTACTCTCGGTTGATGACCAACAAAGGGGGTTGTTAGAATCTTAAGTTTTGATGAAGACTAAAATATGAAAGAATAGGCCAAGTACTTAGAAAGCAATAGGTTAACATAGAGTCCCAAGTGAGAGTGCAACCGGATGTGGATTTACTTCCGGATAAAGTAGGACTAGCGCTCGCGGATGGATGACCCATCCCCCAGCGGCAGCAAGTAACTCACTAGGGAATTAACTTAGTCCATGAGCATTAGGTATACAAAACCTTAAGACTAAGCTAAGACTCAACCGGAAGTGAAATTGCTTCCTGTTAGATTTAGACTGGCGCTGGCTGATAGAATAGATAACCCCAAGCGTTAGTGAACATAAGGCACGTCAAGTGAAATTGCTTCCTGTTAGATTTAGACTGGCGCTGGCTGATAGAATAGATAACCCCAAGCGTCAGTGAACATAAGGCACGTCAAGTGAAATTGCTTCCTGTTGGATTTAGACTGGCGCTGGCTGATAGAATAGATAACCCCAAGCGTCAGTGAACATAAGCCACGTCAAGTGAAAGTGCTTCCGATAGCTTAGTGACTAGCGCTGACTGTTGGAGTGAAGGACACTGAGCGAGAGTGAGTAATAGTGAATATAATCCTTCATCCAGTGGATTTACTTCCGGATGTAGAAGTGCTTCCGGATACATCTTAGACTAAGTAAACACCCACTGCATGTGACTATGTGCTTATATTGCTAAACTAACGTTCAAGTGCAGCACACTAAGTAAGGTTGCTTCCGGATGTGATTTTGCTTCCGCAAGCAATCAGAATGTCAGAACGTTCAGAGATGCAGTGTCAGAATGCTTTTGTCAGAGCAGAGGTGTCAGGACTACTTTTCAGAGATAAAGCAAGTCAACCCTGCCATGCATTGATGAAGCATTTATTGGGCAAACGGTAACATGGGAAAAACGGCCATATTCAAACGGCTAACCCACCTACCAAATGTGAGGATGTTTGAAGACTATATAAAGGGGCTCAACTTCATTTATGACAATAACAATTATCTTTGAATATTCTTGAGAGAAGTTAGAGCGAGAAACTAAGAACACCTTCAAGCATTCAAAGCTGCCCAGAAAAGTAAAGAGCATTTAACACATCGAGTGATCCTTTTCATCTACATATTTTGTACTCTTTGTTGTTAAGTCTCTTCTTGTTATAAGAGCATTGATTGTACTTAAGTGTGTAACACCATCCGTTCTTTGAGAGAACTTAGTCAGAAAAATCCTTTAAGTGTAAAGGTTAACCCCTTGCTAGGTGTGAGGGGGAGCTAGTTAGAAAGGTTACAAGTGAGCCTGTGTAAAACTTGTAGTTGTAAGGTTGCAAGTGATCCCGTGCAAAACTTGCGGTTGTAAGGTTTCAGGTGAACCCGATTTAAAACCTGAGATATAGTGGAACTCGGCCTGGGTGGTTGAGGACTGGACGTAGGTCAGGAAGACCGAACCAGTATAACTCTTGTGCTGTTTTATTTGAGCATTTATTTTTGAAGCACAATTCACCCCCCCTCTTGTGCATCCATTACTTTCATTTGGTATCAGAGCGGGTCTTTCTCACTCGATTCCAACGAATGCAGAAAGAAAAGATCCAGTAATGGATACAGATTACTCTCTACCAGATATCTCTGTTCAACCCAACAAGCCCCCAGGTTTCGATGGGTATAACTATCCATTCTGGAAGTTTAGAATGGAGACTTACATCAAGTCAAGTGACATTAGACTCTGGGATGTAATCGAGCGTGGGGATCAAACTCCCATAGATGAGGATGGGTTTGCTAAGGTGAGAGCCAGATACACCCCTGAGGACTATGCTCTAGTCCAACTGAACTATAGGGCCATGCACTGTATCCAGTGTGCTCTCAGTCCCAAGGAGTTTCACAGAATCAGCCACCACAAAAATGCTAAAGATATGTGGGAGGCTCTTGAGGCTGCTCACTCTGGAACCAGGGGAGTAAAAGCAAGACGTGTTGAGATGCTGGTGGAAGAATTTCACAAGTTGGCCATGCTTAGTCCCACTGAACCTATCAGAGAGCTGGAGCTCAGGTTCACTCATCTCATCAACAATTTGGCCTCGCTGGGTAAGGATATTCCTGAAAGAGAGCAAGTAAGCAAGATCCTAAAGATCTTGAAGGGTGACTGGATCACCAAAGTAACTATCTTGCAGGAAGTCCAAGGAGAATCAACCAGCTCCATCACTGCACTATTTGGTTCTCTAGCTGAATATGAGCCTACTCTGCTAGCTCAAAGAGCTCCTCAAACCTCATCCAAAGCCAAGAATCTTGCCCTTGTTGCTCCCGGCAAGGAGATCGATGATGATGATGAGGATGATGAGGAGGAAATGGATGATGAGGAGATGGCTATGATGGTGAGGAAGTTCAGAAAATTCTTCAGAAAGAAAGGAGGCTTCCAGAAAGGTGACTCCAGCCAGAAGAAGGGATACAAGAAGGAAAAGGTCCCTGTGTGCTTTGAATGTAAGAAGCCTGGTCACTTCAAGGCTGAGTGTCCCAGTCTGCAGAGGTCAAAGAGCAAAGACAAAAGAAAGGCCTTCGTTTCCTCCATTTGGGTGAATAGCTCAGATGACGAAGCAAGTGATGAGGAAGAAGTTGCCAACCTCTGCCTGGTAGCCAGAGAAGATGATGAGGAAGCATCTTCAGATCTTGACCTCACCCACGAAGATCATGAGGTAACTCTTTCTGAACTACAAGAGGCTTACAATGAGGTTCATGAAGAATTCTCTAGATTATGTAAAGCCTATAAAGTGTTAAAAACTAAGAAGGAATCACTTGAGTCCAAGGTGGACTCACTAAGTGAAGAGCTAGCGGAAGCTAGAAAGCTTCCGGTAGTGGATGGCCAGGGTTCTCCCCAATCAGAACCAAATGCCTTAACACTTGAGAGCTGCCCTAATTGCAGCAAAATCTCAGCTGAGAAAGACAAGCTGCAAAATGCCCTGCAGAAGTTTACAAATGGTTCAGAAATGTTAAATATAATTTTAATGAATCAAAGGGCATATAGGGATAGGACTGGCTTAGGATATACTCCTAGAGGGAAAAAGTTGGTGGAACCAAAAGTAAAGCCCTACTTAAAGTTCTTCCATAAAGCCACTAGTCATAGCTCCTCACCCTTCAGCTTCTGTAACTACTGCAACAGGAAAGGACACTCCACGTCCACCTGTAATGCCAAGAAGCATGGAGCAAGTAGCTCTTACAAATAGGTTCCTAAAGGAACCAGGGCTACAAAGAATCCTCCACCTGCAAAGGAAACCAAGAAAGGACAAGGATCCCGAGCCTGGAACCATTCCACAGGGAAAACCCAAGAGCCTAGAGCCAGCACTAGGCTAGAGGCTCCAAATGATCATAAGCCTAAGGTTAAGGCTGACACTAGACCAAGGGCACTGAAAACTAATGACAGAGGACCCAAGAGAGGTTGGGTACCTAAGCTTGCTTGATTATTTCAGGTGTGTCTCAAGGCATCCAAGAACAGAAAATGGTACATCGCACTACTAGAAAATAGGCCTTTCACGACCATAATTAACGACTAAAAAGCCAATGTTGGTCGTTGATGAAAAACACGGTAGCATAACATGTAAATAACTGTCCAGGCGGAGATCTTTCACGACCACATTTGTACATGTGGTCGTGGAAGGGGACAACCCTTTCACGTCCACACTCATAGTGAGTGTGGACGTGGAAGGGTCCCCTTCCACGTCCACATTATGAGTGTGGACGTGGAAGGGTTCTCCCCTTCCACGTCCACACCTTTAAAGGTGTGGACGTGGAAGGGGACCCTTCCATGACCACATATACCCAAGTGTGGTCGTGAAAGGTGGGCAATTTTTTTCCCACTGGCGCCAAAACCCTTTTTTATTTCCCTCCAACACTTTGGCACTCACTACCTCTTTGGCACTCACTCTCTGCGCCTCCCTTTCTCTCTTCTTCTCTCACATTTTTCTCTCTTCTTCTCTCTTCTTCTCTCACCGCCGCCTCTCCTCCCTCTCCGCCCTCGCCCTCTCTCCTCTCCCTATCTCTCGCCACCGCCCTAGCCACCGCCCTCGCCTCTCGCCTCTTGCCTCGCCCTCTCTCCTCCCCTCTCGCCACCGTCCTCTTCTCTCGCCTCCCCTCTCGCCACCGCCCTCTTCTCCTCGCCCTCTCTCCTCCCCCCTCCCCTCCCCTCTCGCGACTTCTCCACCGCCCTCTTTTCGTTCGTTCCTCCCCCTCCTTCTCTCGCCTCCCTTTTCGTTCGTTCCCTCAGGTAAAACACATACATCTGAGTTTTACTCCCCTCCTCCCCCTCCCCCTCCTCCTTCCTCCTCTTCAAGATAACCATACTCTCTGATTTTTTTTTTACTTTTCGCAGGGCATATAACACCACGTGTTTCTTTAAGTTTTTTCGCTACATCTTCAACATCAACTTCTGTTGTTGTTTCAGCGTCAACATCCTCCCAAGTTAAGGTGAGTTTTTTTTTTTTTCTCTCATTGTATTTTCTTTGTTTTTTTATTTTTTGTATTTGCTTTTTAATATAGTTTGTGCGCACTGTAAGACATTTTAAGCATTGAAATATTGTTTGACTGATTTTATAAGCTCAATGGAATTACTGATTTTATTTGGTTTTGGTAATAGATTGTTAATTGTTATTTTGATTATTGTGATTATATTTGGTTCATTTGCTGGCTTAAATATTGCGTCTATTGTTGAATATCAAATTTAGCTAGCTTTTGGTTTGTGCATTTGTGGTAAATTCTGATTTGCACTTAATTTGTTACACTGTTTGGTTGACTATTCTGGACATTTTAAGAGTGTTTTGGGCTACTATAGTTAGCCATTAATTGTTGGAAAAAGCTTGTTTTCTTTGCTGGAAGGGGTAGTAAAAATTGCATGCAAATAGGCTCTAGTTTCTTGGAGAGACTGTTTTTGGTTGTTGATTAGGACTGTTTTAGGTTGCCATAGATAGTCCTCTGATTGGTTCAATTGTCTTCTATTCTTTTTAATGAAGACAAGTGTATATACATATTATACACATTACTCCAATGGATCGTGCTTGGATGGATGCTTTGCGAACTAGTGAAGAATATCAAAACGGGGTGGAAGAGTTTATTGAATTTGCCAAAAGAAATGTGGCGAGTAAGAATGGAAAGTACCCGTGCCCTTGTGTGAAGTGTGTGAATGTTGATCGCAAGAGCCTTGACTCTATAAGGAATGACCTTATTTGTGAGGGGATCAATCGCCGATATAGGAAGTGGATTTGGCATGGGGAATTGGGAACTACCGTGGAACATGTAAAAGCAGCGGAGGTGGATGATAATGATGATGATGAATATGTTTGCGATGTTGGCATGGACAACATGATAAATGATATCGCAGCGGAGTCGTTTGTTGTGTCAGACGAGTACGACAAAGTGCGTGGTGATGCTGAGACACCTTTGTTTCCAGGGTGTAAGAAGTATAGCCGTCTGACCTTCATTCTAACAATACTAGAAATAAAGACGGAAAATGGGTGGGCAGACGCGGGTTTCTCGAAAATGCTCGCAGCTTTGAGCGATATGTTTCCGGATAACAATGCGGTTCCGAAGACAATATATGAGGCCAAGAAAATGCTAAGTAAGATGGGTATGGAGTATCAGAAGATACATGCTTGTCCCAATGATTGTATTTTATATAGAAATGAATATGAAGGGTTACATGTGTGTCCAAGATGTCAGGAGCCAAGGTATAAACAGAGGAAGGGTGCTGATGATGACGACGACGACGAAGAGACAAACAAACCAAAAAAAGGTGAACCTTCGAAAGTAATGTGGTACCTTCCAATAGTTCCAAGGTTTAGACGATTGTTCGCGAATGCAACAGAAGCAGAGAATCTGAGGTGGTATTGTGATCAGAGAAATTCTGATTCTAGATATCTTCGACATCCTGCTGACTCTCCTCAATGGAAAAAGGTTGATTCAATTTTTCCAGAGTTTGCTAGTGATCCTAGAAACCTCCGTCTCGGCCTTTGTACAGATGGATTTAACCCATTTGGGAGTGTCTCTAGCAAACATAGTGCTTGGCCAGTTTTGCTTGTCATTTACAACCTTCCACCTTGGTTGTGCACGAAACGGAAATATCTTATGATGTGTATGATGATTTCGGGACCGAAACAGCCTGGGAACGATATCGATGTTTATCTTGCTCCGTTGATCGAGGACTTGAAGATGTTGTGGAATGAAGGTGTTGATGTGTTTGATGCATACAAAAAGGAGACATTCAAGTTGCGAGCTTTGTTGTTTACCACAATCAATGACTTACCTGCATATGGCAATCTCTCAGGATATAGTGTCAAGGGACATAAGGCATGTCCAATTTGTGAGGATGACACTAATTTCGTCCAGCTCAAGTATGGAAGGAAGACTGTTTACCTCGGTCATAGGAGGTTTCTTGATCGCCACCACCCATACCGTCGACTGAGGAAGCGATTTAATGGCTTTCCTGAGCATGCATCTGCTCCAATTCCGTTAACAGGTGAAGAAGTTTATCGTCGTGTTGCTCGTGTTACTATGGAATTTGGTAAAGGAAAGAAGAAGAAGAAATGGACTAACATTTGGAAGAAGAGGTCAATCTTCTTTGATCTCCCTTATTGGCGTTGTCTTGATGTGAGGCACAGTATTGATGTGATGCATGTGGAGAAAAATCTTGCAGAAAGTATTGTCGGAACGTTGTTACACATTCAAGGAAAAACCAAAGATGGGCTCAACGCTAGAAGAGATTTAGTTGAGATGGGCATAAGACAGCGGTTACATCCGACAATTAGTGAAGATGGAAAGAAAGCATATATGGAGCCTGCTGCTCATACACTTTCCAAACTTGAGAAAACACGATTGTGTGAGTGTTTACGTGGGATGAAAGTGCCACATGGATATTCCTCTAATATTAGCAAACTTGTGTCAATGGATGATTTGAAGTTGACAGGAATGAAGTCTCATGATTACCATGTGTTAATGCAACAACTTTTGCCGGTAGCTATAAGAGGAATTTTGGAGGATGATGCGCGGAAGACTTTAACAAGGTTATGTAAGTTTCTTAATGCCATTTGCAGTAAGGTAATTGACAATGAAATACTCGATGAGTTGGAAAAGGAAGGTTATGTTATTTTGTCGCAATTGGAGATGCATTTTCCTCCAGCGTTTTTTGATATATCAGTTCATTTGATTGTTCACTTGGTTCGAGAGATAAGACTTTGTGGTCCGGTTTCTCTTAGGTGGATGTACCCTTTTGAGCAATTCATGAAAGTTTTGAAGGGTTATTCAAAGAACCCATATCGCCCGGAGGCCTCGATTGTTAAAAGATATCTTGTTGAAGAGGCAATGGACTTTTGCAAACCATACCTAAGAAAACCTGACGACGAGGAAATCAACCTGGATGAAGATGAACTTTCTGGTAAAGGGGTGCGGGGCATGAAAGTAAAGGGTGTAGAGAGAGTGGAGTTGTTACAGGCACATCTATACATCTTGAATAACATAAAAGAAGTGCAACCTTATTTGGCTGAACATAAAAGGCTTTTGAAAGAGAATAACCCGAAGAAGAGTGATATGCAGATTTCAAATGAACATAACAAGTCATTTATTGGTTGGTTCGAGGAGTATGCGCGAAAACAAAAGGATGTGTCTGACACAGTAAGGTTGCTAGCTGTGAAGCCTCAGTTTATTGTTTTTTCATGGGGTGGTTATGAAATAAATGGGTATTCTTTCTCTACTAAGGTCATTGATGGCAAGCGCACCACACAAAACAGCGGGGTGATGGTTGAAGCTGAGGCAACCCATTTTTCTAGCTCTAGAGACAAAAACCCAAAATTGGCTACAACTACATATTATGGGGTTATTGAAGAAATTTGGGAAATCATCTACGCACCGCATTTTAAGGTTCCCATATTTAAATGTAAGTGGGTACATAGTAATGCGGTTGTGATTGAGCGCCAAAGTGGCATAATATCTGTTGATCTTAATAGGGTCGGCTACAAGGATGAACCATTTATTCTAGCAAGTCATGCGAAACAAGTGTTTTATGTATCAGACCCTACAAATGTTAAGCTTTCCATTACCTTGCAAAATAGAAATCAAATGGATTGTGCTCTCACAGTAAATGATGGTGATGATGATGAGATACAATTATTAGGCAAAACAACAAGAAGTTTGTTAGATGATGATGACTTCTGTGCGGTTAGAAATGATCATACTGAGGGTATATGGGACATATGGGACGACAACACATAATGTTAGAAAATGTATTGATTATTGTTATTGTTTTTCATTTAATAATATATCTAATATTATTAATTGTTCTGTGCTAATGTATGTAATTGTTCCTCTTTCACAAGTTATAATGGCAGAAAATGACTCCGATCGCGAGCAAGAGTATCATGAGGAGGCCCAACCACCCCCTGTGAAGAAGAAGCAAAGAGGGCCTACAAAACTTTCGAAAGTGATTGCTCTGACAGTTGAGCATAAGAAGAAAAATCACTTGGAACTAGATGCAGAAAATAGGCCTAAAGGGCCAACTGCAAAGCCATTTTCAAGTTATCTTGGAACAGTGGCGAGAAACAGAGTTGACATCACAATAAATGAGTGGAAACACGTTCATAACGATGTTAAGCAACAATGTTGGTTGGATGTATATGTATGTGCATTCGTATTTTAACTCCATATTTGTGAGATATTGTGGTGACTAATCACTAATCATATTTGTTTGTTCATTGCAGCAATATTGGGATGTGCCGGATACCAAAGATTTCAAAGAGTTCGTTTGGCAAAAAATTGCAAAAAGGTTTAGTGAATTCAAATATAACCTTGCCAAGGACTACATATTTGGGGGGTCTAAAATGGGTGAGGATCCATGTATAGCATATCCCAATATTGAACCAGAGAAATGGAAGGAGTTTGTTAAATATCGAACGTCTGAAGCATTTAAGTGTGTCACTATCATCGAGTCGGAGCGTCACCCAAACACATCAATTGCACTAATTAGGTTATGTATATGATTAGACCAAATATTAAATATGTACTAATTAGTTGCGAGCAATTTAAAAGGAAACATGCATATGCTTGTATGAGATTAAGAAGTAATGCAAAATTATATAACTAAAACAAGGATAGAATAGGAGCGAGGAAATAGTAAAGAATATTGAAGGCTGGAAAGGGAAAAATGGATGGGGAATATGATGACGCCATCAAATAAGTGTAGTTAGGACTAGGAGTGAGTGAGGGGTGTGACTGGTGAGAATCCGATTTTGTCGTCTATTGGGATTAACAAGTAAAAGGAGAGATAAGTATGCAAGGAGTGTTAGAATCTTAAGTTTTGATGAAGACTAAAATATAAAGGATTAGACCAAGTGCCTAGGAAGCAATAGTATACTTAGGATCCCAAGTAAGAGTGCTTCCGGATGAAGATTTACTTCCGGTTAGATTAGGACTTGCGCATGCGGATGAATGCTTTCATCCCCCAGCGTCAGCAAGTAAATCACTAGGGATTTAACTTAGTCCATGAGAATTAGGTACACAAAACCTTAAGACTAAGCTATGTTTCAATCGGAAGTGAGTTTGCTTCCTGTTAGACTTAGACTGGCGCAGAGCGATAGAATAGATATTACTCCAAGCGACAGTGAGTCTACTTCCCCAAGTGAAAGCGCTTCCTGTTAGAATTAGACTGGCGCAGAGCGACAGAATAGATATTACCCCAAGCGTCAGTGAGTCTACTTCCCCAAGTGAAAGCGCTTCCTGTTAGACTTAGACTGGCGCAGAGCAATAGAATAGTTATTACCCCAAGCGTCAGTAAGTCTACTTCGCCGAGTGAAAGCACTTCCTATTAGATTTAGACTGGCGCAGGTTGATAGACTAGATATAACCCCGAGCGTCAGCGGAAATGCAACATCAAGTGAAGTTGCTTCCTGTTAGATCTTGACTAGCGCAGACTGATATAATAGATTTCACCCTAAGCGTCAGTGAATTCACCACGTCAAGTAAAAGTGCTTCCAATAGCTCAGTGACTAGCGCTGAGTGGTGGAATGAAATAGACTAAGCGAGAGCAAGTCATGGTGAACTAAATCCCTCATCAAGTGAATTTACTTCCGGATGTAGAAGTGCTTCCGGATACACCTTAGACTTAGGATCACCCACTGCATGAGACTATATGATTATATTGCTAAACTAACGTTCAAGTGCAGCACACTCAGTAAGGTTGCTTCCGGATGAGAAGTTGCTTCCGCAAGCAATCAGAATGTCTGAACGTTCAAAGAGATGCAGTGTCAGAATGCTTTTGTCAGAGCAGAGGTGTCAGGACTACTTTTCAGAGATAAAGCAAGTCAACCCTGCTATGCATTAATGAAGCATTAAATGGGCGAACGGTAACAAGGGAAAAACGGACATATTCAAACGGCTAGCCCACCTACCAAGAGTTCAAAATGCTTGAAGACTATATAAGGAAGCTCAACTTCATTTATGAAGGAGTTAATGATCTTCAAATATTCTTGAGCGAGAAAATCCTTATTCATTCAAGCTGCCCAGAAAAATGAAGAGCATTTAACACTTGGAGTGATTTTTCACCTACCTATTCTGTACTCACAGTAGTTAAGTCTCTTTCTGTTAAAAGAGCATTTATTGAACTTAAGTGTGTAACATCATTTGTTCTGTAAGAGAACTTAGTCAGAAAAGCCTTCAAGTGTAAACTTCAAACCCTTGCTTGGTGTGAGGGGGAGACAGTTAGATAGGTTACAAGTGAGCCAGTGTAAAACTTGTTGTAAGGTTGCAAGTGAGCCCGTAAAACTTGCGGTTGTAAGGTTTCAGGTGAACCCGATTTAAAACCTGAGTTATAGTGAAACTCTCGGCCTGGGTGGTTGAGGACTGGACGTAGGTCAGGTAGACCGAACCAGTATAAATCTTGTGTCATTTACTTTGAGTATTTATTTTTGAAGCACAATTCACCCCCCCCCCCTTGTGCATCCATTACGTTCATTTGGTATCAGAGCAGGTCTTTCTCACTCGATTCCAACGAATCCGGAAAGCAAAGATCTAAGTAATGGATACGGAGTATGGTCTGCCAGATGTTGCTGTACAACCCAACAAGCCCCAGGTTTCGATGGGCACAACTATACATTCTGGAAGTTCAGAATGGAAACCTATATCAAGTCAAGCGATATCAGACTATGGGACGTGATCGAACATGGGGATCAAACTCCCTTAGATGAGGAAGGATTTGCTAAGGCAAAAGCCAGATATACTGCTGAGGACTATGCTCTAGTCCAACTCAACCATAGAGCTATGCACTACATCCAGTGTGCTCTCAGCTACAAAGAGTTTCACAGGATCAGCCACCACAAAAATGCAAAGGATATGTGGGAGGCTCTTGAGGCTGCACACTCCGGAACCAGGGGAGTTAAAGCAAGACGTGTTGAGATGCTGGTGGAAGAATTCCACAAATTCGCCATGCTAAGCCCCACCGAGCCTATCAGAGATCTAGAGCTCAGATTCACCCATCTCATCAATAATCTAGCCTCGCTTGGTAAGGATATCCCTGAAAGAGAGCAGGTGAGCAAGATTCTGAAAATCTTGAAGGGTGACTGGATCACCAAAGTCACTATTCTGCAAGAAGTGCAAGGAGAATCAACCAGCTCCGTCACCGCTCTTTTTGGCTCACTTGCTGAATATGAGCCAACCTTGCTGGCTATGAGAGCTCCTCAAACCTCATCCAAGAGTAAGAACCTTGCTCTCGTTGCTCCCAGCAAAGAGATCAAGGACAATGATGAGGATGACGACGATGAGATGGACGATGAGGAGATGGCCCTGATGGTGAGGAAGTTCAGGAAATTCCTCAGGAAGAAGGAAGGCTATCAGAAAGGTGACACCAGCCAGAAGAGGGGATACAAGAAAGAGAAGGTCCCTGTGTGCTTTGAATGCAATAAGCCTGGTCACTTCAAGGCTGAGTGTCCCAGCCTGCAGAGGTCCAAAGGCAAGGATAAAAGAAAGGCACTCGTTTCCTCCATCTGGGTAAACAGCTCAGATGAGGAAGCAAGTGATGATGAAGAAGTTGCCAACCTCTGCCTGGTAGCTAGAGAAGAGGATGAGGAAGCATCTTCAGATCTTGACCTCACCAATGAAGAACATGAGGTAACTCTTCCTGAACTACAAGAGGCTTACAATGAGATTCATGAAGAATTCTCTAAACTATGTAAAGCCTATAAATTCTTGAAAACCAAAAAGGAGTCACTTGAGTCCAAGGTGGACTCACTCAGTGAGGAACTAGCGGAAGCTAGAAGATCTCCAATGGTGGATGGACAGGGTTCTCCTCAAGCAGAACCCAACATCCCAACACCTGAGAGCTGTCCAAATTGCAGCAAAATCTCAGAAGAAAATAATAAGCTGCAAAATGCCCTGCAGAAATTCACCAATGGTTCAGAAATGCTGAATATACTTTTAATGAACCAAAGGGCATATAGGGATAGGACTGGCTTGGGATATACCCCCAGGAAGAAAACGTGGGAAGAACCAAAAGTAAAGCCTTACTTAAAGTTCTTCCATAAAGCCACCAGTCATAGCTCCTCACCTTTCAGCTTCTGTAATTACTGCAACAGGAAAGGACACTCGATGTCCACCTGTAATGCTAAAAAGCATGGAGCTAACAGCTCATACAAGTGGGTCCCTAAAGGAACCAGGGCTACAAAGGATCCTCCACCTGCAAAGGAAATCAAGAGAGGACAAGGATCCCAAGCCTGGAATCATCCCACTGGGAGAACCCAAGAGTCTAGAGCCAACACTAGGCCAAAGGCTCCAAATGTGTATAGGCACAAGGATAAGCCCAAAGCTAGGCCAAGGGTCCTAGACACTAATGACAAAGGACCCAAGAGAGGTTGGGTACCTAAAATTGCTTGATTGTTTCAGGTGTGTCTCAAGGCATCCAAGAACAAAAATTGGTACATCGATAGCGGATGCTCGAGACATATGACTGGAGACAGAGACAAGTTCAAGTCTCTGGTGATCAAAGATGGAGCCACAGTGACCCTTGGAGGAAATCAAAGTGGCAAGATCACTGGAGTTGGAGAAGTCGGACCAGTCAAAGATGTATATCTAGTGGACGGTCTCTGTCACAACCTGCTAAGTGTAAGTCAAAGCACGGACAAAGGTAACTGGGTAATATTTGATTCAAATGAGTGCTTAATAGTTGATAAGCTGGATCTGAATATAGATAAGGCCAACCTAAAATGCAAAATTAAGGCAATTAGAAATGGGAATCTATATACCTTAGATTTATGTCAACAGCTAGAAGAAAAATGTCTAATATCTAGTGACGAGAATAGCTGGCTTTGGCATAAGAGACTAGCTCATGTTAACTTTACTCAATTGGACATGCTAATTAAAAAAGAGCTAGCTGTAGGTATTCCCCCTTTTAAGGTTAAGCATGATTTTATCTGTGAATCCTGCCAACGAGGAAAGCAAACAAAATCCTCGTTTAAAACCAAGAAGAGAGTCTCCACCAGCAGGCCCTTGGAACTAATCCACATGGATTTGGTTGGGCCAGCAAGAGTAAAAAGCTTGGGAGGAAACCTATATGCTTTAGTGGTGGTGGATGACTATTCAAGGTTTACGTGGACTTTGTTTCTTGCCTCTAAGCAAGATGCTTTTGATGCTTTCGTTGTCCTGGCTAAGAAAGTGCAGAATGAGAAGGATCTCAAAATCACAGCCATAAGGACAGACCATGGAGGAGAGTTTGAGAACCATAGCTTCACTGAGCTATGTGAGCAAAACGGCATTGAACATAACTTCTCAGCTCCGAGAACTCCTCAACAAAATGGAGTAGTCGAAAGAAAGAACAGGGTTCTGACGGAGATGGCTAGAAGCATGCTGAACGAGAAAGAAGTCTCTCAAATGTTCTGGGCGGACGCTATGAGCACTGCTTGCTATATCTCCAACAGAGCTTATGTTCGCAAGGGCTTGGATAAGACTCCATACGAGCTATATAAAGGAAGGAAGCCCAACATCAGCCATCTCAGAATATTCGGATCAAAATGCTACGTGCATAACAATGGGAAGGTAAATTTGGGTAAGTTTGATCCAAAGGCTGATGTAGGTATATTCATAGGATATTCCCTTAGGAGCAAAGCATATAGGATATACAACATAAGAACTAAAACTGTAGAAGAGTCCATGCATGTTGTATTTGATGAAACTCCTACATGGGGACAATCCACAGAAGATGATGAAGCACTTAACTTTCCAAATCTTCCATCATCTTCCTCACCACCAAAAGAAACAACAACAAGCTATCCCAAAGAAGAAGGTGAACCCAGTGATGTACCTAGTGGGCAACCCATGCCTGAGGAGGCACAGCTGCCAATAGCTAGGAGACATCACAGGGATCATCCTCTTGATCAAGTGCTTGGTGATGTTTCTTCTGGTGTCAGAACTAGAAGACAAGTTCAAAATGAAGTTGAGTTTGGAGCATTCCTATCTCAAATCGAACCAACTTCAGTTGAACAAGCTCTTGAGGACTGCGACTGGATTATTGCCATGCAGGAAGAGCTGAATCAATTTGAAAGAAGTCAAGTGTGGGAACTAGTCCCAAGGCCGTCTCATCAATCCATAGTAGGAACCAAGTGGGTCTTTAAAAACAAACTGGATGAGACAGGTCAAATCACTAGAAACAAAGCCAGACTGGTAGCTAAAGGATACAACCAAGAAGAAGGCATTGACTATGAAGAAACTTTTGCTCCAGTCGCTAGACTTGAGGCAATAAGGATTCTTCTAGCCTTTGCATCCATGAAAGGTTTCAGATTATATCAAATGGATGTAAAGAGTGCATTTCTTAATGGTTATATTAAGGAAGAGGTATATGTAGAACAACCTCCTGGCTTTGAAAACCATAAGAACCCCAAACATGTGTATAGATTAAAGAAAGCTTTGTATGGCCTGAAACAAGCCCCTCGAGCTTGGTATGAGAGACTCAGCAGCTTTTTGCTGGGCAAGGGTTTCTCAAGAGGCAAATTAGATAATACACTGTTTATCCTTCACAAAGATAGAGATATGTTAATTGTCCAAATTTATGTTGATGATATTATCTTTGGGGCAACTAACGAGAAGCTTTGTGAAGATTTCTCTAAGATTATGCAGGGTGAATTTGAGATGTCAATGATGGGAGAACTAACATTCTTCCTAGGCCTGCAAATCAAACAAAAGAAGAACGGAATCTTCATCTCCCAAACCAAGTACTGCAGAGAACTACTCAAAAAGTTTGGGATGGATGAATGCAAGGAGTATGATACTCCTATGAGCACCTCAGCTGCACTCGACGCTGACGCCAAGGGTAAAAGTGTCAGCCTGCCCATGTACAGGGGAATGATAGGTTCCCTCCTATACTTAACGGCGAGCAGGCCTGATATTCAATTTAGCGTAGGCATGTGTGCTAGGTTTCAAGCCAACCCCAAGGAATCACACTTGACATGTGTTAAACGTATTCTGAGATACCTTGAGGGAACACAAGAACTTGGTCTTTGGTATCCCAGAGGTAACCAAGAGTTCTTGTGGGCTTATTCTGACTCTGACCACGCAGGTTATAAAACAGATAGAAAGAGCACCAGTGGACAATGCGCCTTCCTTGGTGGTTGTCTGGTGTCTTGGGCCAGCAAGAAGCAAACCTGCGTGTCCTTGTCATCCACTGAGGCAGAATACATTGCTGCTGCAAGTTGCTGTGCACAAGTGCTATGGCTGAAAAACCAGTTGAGAGATCTTGGCTTGGAGTTTCCTGAGGCGCCCATCCTCTGTGATAACACAAGCACAATTAGCCTCGCCAAGAATCCAGTTCAGCACACAAGGACAAAGCACATTGACGTCCGACATCACTTCATCAGAGACCATGTTCAAAAGAAGGATGTCAAGGTGCAGTTTGTTCCCACACAACAACAGCTTGCGGATATCTTCACCAAGCCTCTGGGGACTGACCAGTTTATTTTCATTAGAGGTGATTTGGGGATGGTAAACCCAAATGAAGTGTAATTATTATTTTTTTTATCACTTACAACAATACTGACTTAGGCATCGGAGTGCCAATATATGTCCTTGCAGGTATTCAATGTTGAATCTTAAGTAAGTGCAACCGGAAGCAAAACCACTTCCGAATGATTACACACTGACGCTGGATGATCAAACCAAGAGAGCGCCAGCACAAGTCCAAGAAGACACGTCACTTCAGAAAACGCTTCAACTTCCAAATGAGACGTTTCGACTTCTCTGACAATATGAAGCGACACGTGTCATCAGGTATATCGTTCCAACTTAAGGCGTTTACGCTACCCAATGTGTGATAATGTGAAGGAGCATGACCTTTTTGCCCTTAGTGACTTTACCTATAAAAGGGACATCTCATTTCACACATTCTTCATTTTCATCTATGTTCTTCATATAAACATTTCATCAACCCCACAAAAATGGCCGAACCCTCTGAAGCAAACCCAGTTTCGAGGAAACCCTCCTCATCTAAGAAACACAAGTCCAAATCTGGGAAATCAAGCCATCAACATTCTGATAAATCTGGGCATCGTGAAAGACATCAAGAACATCATGAAGTTTCTCGGCAAATTGCTCTAGGGCAGGATGAAAATATTCAAGGTCAGCCTGAAACTTCTGGTAGAATGGCAGAACTGTTAGTGGGTTCTAAGAAGAGGAAGTCCATCCCTAAGGAGGAGGCTGCGGCGATCAAATATGGAAAACCCTCTTTGATGATGCCAAAAGGGGGAGAGATGCATTGACCACTAGCCTTGCTACCCTGGGAGTTCCTTGATGAAGAAGAGCTTCAGCGAGAGGGAGAGAAAGAAGAAACAAAGAAACAACCCCCAGCCCAAAATTTTTTTTTGTTTACTTAGAAATGTTCATCTTTTCATGCATGTTCTCATATCTGCCTACTATATGCTCGCTGCTTGTAAATGTTATCTAATTATATGCTCTGACCTGTAACCTATGCTTATCAATAATATTTGTCTAAGTTACTTATTCTGAACTATTGTTTTTATTCTTCAGCTAATCCTTTCATATGAACTTAATCGATAAAGCTAAGTTTGTCATCATCAAAAAGGGGGAGAATGTTAGAATCTTAAGTTTTGATGAAGACTAAAATATAAAGGATTAGACCAAGTGCCTAGGAAGCAATAGTATACTTAGGATCCCAAGTAAGAGTGCTTCCGGATGAAGATTTACTTCCGGTTAGATTAGGACTTGCGCATGCGGATGAATGCTTTCATCCCCCAGCGTCAGCAAGTAAATCACTAGGGATTTAACTTAGTCCATGAGAATTAGGTACACAAAACCTTAAGACTAAGCTATGTTTCAATCGGAAGTGAGTTTGCTTCCTGTTAGACTTAGACTGGCGCAGAGCGATAGAATAGATATTACTCCAAGCGACAGTGAGTCTACTTCCCCAAGTGAAAGCGCTTCCTGTTAGAATTAGACTGGCGCAGAGCGACAGAATAGATATTACCCCAAGCGTCAGTGAGTCTACTTCCCCAAGTGAAAGCGCTTCCTGTTAGACTTAGACTGGCGCAGAGCAATAGAATAGTTATTACCCCAAGCGTCAGTAAGTCTACTTCGCCGAGTGAAAGCACTTCCTATTAGATTTAGACTGGCGCAGGTTGATAGACTAGATATAACCCCGAGCGTCAGCGGAAATGCAACATCAAGTGAAGTTGCTTCCTGTTAGATCTTGACTAGCGCAGACTGATATAATAGATTTCACCCTAAGCGTCAGTGAATTCACCACGTCAAGTAAAAGTGCTTCCAATAGCTCAGTGACTAGCGCTGAGTGGTGGAATGAAATAGACTAAGCGAGAGCAAGTCATGGTGAACTAAATCCCTCATCAAGTGAATTTACTTTCGGATGTAGAAGTGCTTCCGGATACACCTTAGACTTAGGATCACCCACTGCATGAGACTATATGATTATATTGCTAAACTAACGTTCAAGTGCAGCACACTCAGTAAGGTTGCTTCCGGATGAGAAGTTGCTTCCGCAAGCAATCAGAATGTCTGAACGTTCAAAGAGATGCAGTGTCAAAATGCTTTTGTCAGAGCAGAGGTGTCAGGACTACTTTTCAGAGATAAAGCAAGTCAACCCTGCTATGCATTAATGAAGCATTAAATGGGCGAACGGTAACAAGGGAAAAACGGACATATTCAAACGGCTAGCCCACCTACCAAGAGTTCAAAATGCTTGAAGACTATATAAGGAAGCTCAACTTCATTTATGAAGGAGTTAATGATCTTCAAATATTCTTGAGCGAGAAAATCCTTATTCATTCAAGCTGCCCAGAAAAATGAAGAGCATTTAACACTTGGAGTGATTTTTCACCTACCTATTCTGTACTCACAGTAGTTAAGTCTCTTTCTGTTAAAAGAGCATTTATTGAACTTAAGTGTGTAACATCATTTGTTCTGTAAGAGAACTTAGTCAGAAAAGCCTTCAAGTGTAAACTTCAAACCCTTGCTTGGTGTGAGGGGGAGACAGTTAGATAGGTTACAAGTGAGCCAGTGTAAAACTTGTTGTAAGGTTGCAAGTGAGCCCGTAAAACTTGCGGTTGTAAGGTTTCAGGTGAACCCGATTTAAAACCTGAGTTATAGTGAAACTCTCGGCCTGGGTGGTTGAGGACTGGACGTAGGTCAGGTAGACCGAACCAGTATAAATCTTGTGTCATTTACTTTGAGTATTTATTTTTGAAGCACAATTCACCCCCCCCCCCTTGTGCATCCATTACGTTCAAGGAGCAGCCAATCTAGTGAATGTTGGGCCATACGTCAGCCTCAGAGGTTTAATTTTCCTCTGAAATGGGTCCCATAACATGACGCTCATGAATGATTATAATGCCTTTGTGAACCTTGGTTTTGTTCTGTTCACCTAAAAATCCTTTTGAACTCTTTTAATACTTTAGTTGGGTTGCGTCACTTTGACCTTTTGAACTCTTTCAGATAATGATATAGGACAACTCGGTACAGTGTATCACTGTATCTTTCTCAGAAATCAATAGAAGGAGCTAGCCGGCCAAAAGTTGGGAAAGCCGAAGACGTTTCTGCAAGTTCCTTTCTAACACTTAATTAATTGAGTACTCCTATTTCGTATTCAACTACAACAATGCTCTAACGGCGGCTATGCCCTTAGCAAAGATCAAGTAGATGCGTTGCGTGAATATGGGATATGATCACATGACTAAAATGGCCTGAATGAATATCCTCCTTTATAGCCGTAAACCCTTTTCCTCCTCCATGGAATCAGACAGAACTGGTAAATAGAGTTAGGTGGCTGTTTCTTAGTGCGGACACGTGGCTTGACGGCACACGCCCCTATCACGTGATAGGGGGGAGCTATCACGTCCACACCTTATAAGGTGTGGACGTGATAGCTCCCCTATCACGTCCGCACTTCCTAAGTGTGGACGTGATAGGGTATCACGTCCACCTACCACGTCCACACTTGGATAAGTGTGGACGTGGTAGCCTCTTAGGAGGCACCAAATTTGGTGCCTCCTAAGAGGCTACCACGTCCAGTTTTATCCAAGTGTGGACGTGATAGGTCCTATCTATCACGACCACAAACATGTGGTCGTGAAAAACACACTTTTTTACGACGCGGGATTCCACGACCACCTATTTGTGGTCGTGAAAAGCCCAATATTGTGGTCGTGAAAGACCTTATTTCCAGTAGTGTCGATAGCGGATGCTCGAGACATATGACTGGAGACAGAGACAAGTTCAAATCTCTGGTGATCAAAGATGGAGCCACAGTGACCTTTGGAGTAAATCAGAGTGGTAAGATCACTGGAGTTGGAGAAGTCGGACCAGTCAAAGACGTCTATCTAGTGGACGGTCTCTGTCACAACCTGCTGAGCGTGAGCCAGAGCACTGACAAAGGAAATTGGGTAATCTTTGATTCAAATGAGTGCATAATAGTTGATAAGCAGGATCTGAATTTAGACAAGGCCAATTTAAAATGCAAACTTAAGGCAAACAGAAACGGAAACCTATATACTCTAGACTTATGTCAACAACTAGAAGAAAAATGTTTAGTATCTAGTGATGACAATAGTTGGCTTTGGCATAAGAGGTTAGCTCATGTTAATTTTACTCAACTTGATATGCTAATTAAAAAGGAGCTAGCTATAGGTATTCCTTCCTTTAAAGTAAAGCATGATTTTATTTGTGAATCCTGCCAACGAGGGAAGCAAACAAAGTCCTCGTTTAAAACCAAGAAGAGAATCTCCACCAGCAGGCCCTTGGAACTAATCCATATGGATTTGGTTGGGCCAGCAAGAGTGAAGAGCTTGGGTGGAAACCTATATGCTCTAGTGGTGGTGGATGACTATTCAAGGTTCACTTGGACTATGTTTCTTGCCTCTAAGCAAGATGCTTTTGATGCCTTTGTTATCCTGGCTAAGAAAGTGCAGAATGAGAGAGAGCTCAAAATCACAGCCATAAGGACAGACCATGGAGGAGAATTTGAGAACCATAGCTTCTCTGAGCTATGTGAACAAAATGGCATAGAACACAACTTCTCAGCTCCTAGGACTCCTCAACAGAACGGAGTTGTCGAGAGAAAGAACAGGGTTCTGACAGAGATGGCTAGAAGCATGCTCAATGAGAAAGAGGTTTCTCAAGTGTTCTGGGCGGACGCTATGAGCACTGCTTGCTATATCTCTAACAGAGCCTATGTTCGCAAGGGCTTGGACAAGACTCCCTACGAGCTGTACAAAGGGAGGAAGCCCAACATCAGCCACCTCAGAATCTTTGGATCAAAGTGCTATGTGCACAACAATGGAAAGGTAAATCTAGGTAAGTTTGATCCAAAAGCTGATGTAGGTATATTTATAGGATATTCCCTTAGGAGTAAAGCATATAGAATATACAACATGAGAACTAAAAGTGTAGAAGAATCCTTGCATGTTGTATTTGATGAAACTCCTACATGGGGACAATCCACAGAAGATGATGAAATACTTAATCTTCCAAAACTACCATCATCTTCCTCACCACCAAAAGAAACACCAACAAGCAATCCCAAAGAAGAAGATGAACCCAGTGATAAGCCTGGAGTGCAGACCGTGCCTGATGAGGCACAGTTGCCAACAGCTAGGAGACATCACAGGGATCATCCTCTTGATCAAGTGCTTGGTGATGTTTCTTCTGGTGTCAGAACTAGAAGACAAGTTCAAAAAGAAGTTGAGTTCGGAGCATTCCTATCTAAAATCGAACCAACTTCAGTTGAACAAGCTCTTGAGGACTGCGACTGGATTATTGCCATGCAGGAAGAGCTGAATCAATTTGAGAGAAGCCAAGTCTGGGAACTAGTCCCAAGGTCGTCTCATCAATCCATAGTAGGGACCAAATGGGTCTTCAAAAACAAACTGGATGAGACAGGTCAAATTACAAGAAACAAAGCCAGATTAGTAGCCAAAGGATACAACCAAGAAGAAGGCATTGACTATGAAGAAAATTTTGCTCCAGTCGCTAGACTTGAAGCAATAAGGATTCTTCTAGCCTTTGCATCCATGAAAGGCTTTAGGTTATATCAAATGGATGTAAAGAGTGCATTTCTTAATGGTTATATTAAAGAAGAGGTATATGTAGAACAACCTCCTGACTTTGAGGATCATAAGCACCCCAAACATGTGTATAGACTAAAGAAAGCTTTATATGGCCTGGAACAAGCTCCTCGAGCTTGGTATGAGAGACTCAGCAGCTTTTTGCTGGGCAAGGGTTTCTCAAGGGGCAAATTAGATAATACACTGTTTATCCTTCATAAAGATAGAGATATGCTAATTGTCCAAATTTATGTTGATGATATTATTTTTGGGGCAACTAATGAAAAGCTTTGTGAAGATTTCTCTAAGACTATGCAGGGTGAGTTTGAAATGTCAATGATGGGAGAACTAACGTTCTTCCTAGGCCTGCAAATTAAACAGAAGAAGAATGGAATCTTCATCTCCCAAGCTAAGTATTGCAGAGAGCTACTCAAAAAGTTTGGGATGGATGAATGCAAGGAGTATGACACTCCTATGAGCACCACTGCCGCACTCGATGCTGACGCAAAGGGTAAATCTGTCAGTCTGCCCATGTATAGGGGAATGATAGGTTCCCTCTTATACTTAACAGCCAGCAGGCCTGACATTCAATTTAGTGTAGGCATGTGTGCTAGGTTTCAAGCCAACCCCAAGGAGTCACACTTAACATGTGTTAAACGTATTCTGAGATACCTTGAGGGAACACAAGAACTTGGTCTTTGGTATCCCAGAGGTAACCAAGAGTTCTTGTGGGCTTACTCTGACTCTGACCATGCAGGTTATAAGACAGATAGAAAGAGCACCAGTGGACAATGCGCCTTCCTTGGTGGTTGTCTGGTGTCTTGGGCTAGCAAGAAGCAAACCTGCGTGTCTTTGTCATCCACTGAGGCAGAATACATTGCTGCTGCAAACTGTTGTGCTCAAGTGCTGTGGCTGAAGAACCAACTGAGAGATCTTGGCTTGGAATTTCCTAAGGCACCCATCCTCTGTGACAACACAAGCACAATCAGCCTCGCCAAGAATCCGGTTCAGCACACTAGGACAAAGCACATTGATGTCAGACATCACTTCATCAGAGACCATGTTCAAAAGAAGGATGTCAAGGTGCAGTTTGTCCCCACACAACAACAGCTTGCTGACATCTTCACTAAGCCTCTGGGGGTTGACCAATTTACCTTCATAAGAGGTGATTTGGGAATGGTAAACCCAAATGAAGTGTAATCTTTGTTTATTTTACTTGATTTTTTTTTAACTTACAACAGTACTAACTTAGGCATCGGAGTGCCAACATGTGTTCTTGCAGGGTCTCAATGTTAAATCTTAAGAAACTGCAACCGGAAGCAAAACCACTTCCGGATGATCACTCGCTGACACTGAATGATCAAACCAACAGAGCACCAGTGCCAGACCAAGGGACACGTCACTTCAGAAAACGCTTCATCTCCCTCTATGGGGAGTTGTGCCTTCTCTGACAAGATGAAGCGACACATGTCATAAGGTGCGCCGTTCCAATTTAAATATTTACGTTACCCAATGTGTAAACATTTATTTTCATCTGAAAGGACATGACCACTTTACCCTCAGTAACTTCGCCTATAAATAGGGTGTCATTTTTTCACTTTCACTTTTTACTTGCAACATTTTCACCCACATATTCTCTCGTTTTCTCTTCATCTTCTTCATTGTTCTTTCACTGTTCTTCATCTTCTTCATACATTTCATCTCACTTTACCACAAAATCCACACAAAAATGGCCGGATCACATGAAATAAACCCAGTTACCAAGAAATCTTCCTCATCCAAGAAACATAAATCCAAAAGTGGGAAATCAAGTCATAAACATTCTGGAAAATCTGGGCAACACGATGAACACCGTGTAGAACATCAAGAACACCATGAAACTTCTGGGCAGACACAAGGGCAGAATAAACTTGTCCAGGACCAGCCTGGACACTCTGGGAGAGTGGCAGAACAGCCAGAGGCATCTGGGCATGAACAAGCAAGGGAAGCCAAAAGGAAAGGAAAGAAGAAGGTTCAGTTCGCTGAGGAGCCTTCTTCTAAGAAACAAAGGGTTGAAGAGGACCCTACAATCTACAGAGATGGGGCCTTGGAGCCTGTTGCCTCCAAGTTTGAGACCATCAAGCCCTACTTCAACAACGGCTTGTTCATCGATCTGGCCAAGATTGATGAACTAGGGTTTCCTCACCTGCGCCCTTACTTGAAGAGATACATGTCTTGGCTAGGGATCAAACAGGACTACAACATCAACGTCCTGCGAGTCTTCTGTCAATCCCTCTCTAGCAAGGTTAAGTACAAAAAGGTTGATGGAAAGGAACAAATCCGCAAACTCTCCTTCACTGCCACAATAAGGGGGAGAACCTTCAGTTTCACCTGGAGGACTCTCAATGAGTTGATGGGGATCACAGAAGAGGGTATGAATGAATGGCTCTACCCTGAGTCCCTCAAGTACAGCAAGGAGGAACGCGAGAAGTTGTATGGCACCGATAACAAGAAGGTGTCCAAGATGTCTGACTCCTACAGGCTCTTGTATTATGTCTACTCCCGCATGATGACACATAAGGGAGGCAACTTCAACGAGTTCACACTGCCGGACAACCCGTGGTTCCCCAGATTTCTCTCCCACCAGCCGATCAACCCTGGACAATTAATCAGCCTTGAGCTTCAGAGATGGTTGGTTAACGACAAGGCTGGATTTCTTCCTTACCCCACCATCCTTGCCTTCCTCCTTGAGAAGAAACTGATCAAGGCCACATCTGACTTGGAAGAAGAAAATGTCAAGTGTGCTCCTGTGGGGGCGACTAACATTGGGAAGATGGGCATCAAGTACCTGAGGCCTGCTAAGCCCACTCGCTCAGGATCACTGGCCGGGAGTGCCTCTCAGTCCTCTGTCCCCTCTGTATCTGGTGCAGGGGATCAGGAAGTGGACTCCCATGCTGGGCCAAGCCGTGTTGCAAGAGTGCCAGCTACTATCAGAGCCTTTGCCGAGGAAGTAAAGGAGGAGCTTCTCTTTAGGCTGCCTGACTCCTTGGTGGGTCCTCTCCGAGCTGAGTGTGACACTGGCTTCCAGCAGCAGGGAGAGCGAATCCAGCGGCTTGAGGACAGAGTTGGTCAGATTGAAACTCAGCTAGCCAGGGTGGATGCCAAACTCGACCTTCTCCTTTCCCACCTCCAGATTCCCCAACCACAAGGTAACCTACCACCTCCTCCTCCTCCCCAAAACCCACCTCCTCCTCCTTCTGGTCACCCTCAACTTCCCCCTCCTCCTCCGCCTAACACTCAACAACCACAGCCACCACCACAAAATGACCAGCAACCCCCACCATCACCAAACAATGACCACCAATCACAGCCTTCACCTAACCATGACCAGCAACCCCAAGACTCACCTCAACAATCCCCTCACCAATCACCTCGAAACTCCCCATCTACACATCCCTCACCCACTCGCACACCACCAAACCCCCTTACTCGCCCCAATGCTCCTACTCGCTCTCCTCTCAATTTCTCTAGACCCAGATCCAACCCCTTAGCCGAACACCTTGGATTCAATACTGTCATTCACCCCCTCAGCCAAATATATATAAGAGATTACCCCCGCCTTCAGCCACTCTCTGATGACCACCTACCATTCACCCCACCCACTACCACTGACTACCCTGAATACTCCTTCACCTATCCTTTTGAAGGATTATTTGTTAATCCCAGGTGGTTCCCCAACCCTCCAGCCTCACCGGAAACTACCTTACCTCCATCCTCCCCAGAATCCTCACCCCAAAAGCCTTTTGGCCCTGAACCTCCACCCTCCTCTCCAACCACTCCGTCCTCCCTGGCCCTCACCCTCTTTGATGATGCCAAAAGGGGGAGAGATGCTATGACCGCCCTTCGTCTGTCCATGAACACAAGGGATGTTCTCAGTCAGCCATCCCTCTGGATTGATGAAGACATAGCAGCAGCCCTTCGCCGTGCTATGGAATCCCAAAGGCTGGGTGGTGCTGAAAGCCTTATAAGAGGAGAAGCCATCCGGTTCATGCAGCAGAAGAGAACGGCTGAGCAAGGACCACAATTGGAAATGGTTGTTTTTAAGCCAACTGAACAATCTCCACAGCCTGAGTCATCATCAGAGCCTCCTCCAACTAAGACAAGTCAAAATATTGTTGAGGAGATTATGATGAAGTGGGGACTAAAGAAGATCAACCATTCTCCCATTGTGATAGCCAAGCCTATTGCTGCATCCTCTGGGCAAGAGTCTGAGATCCCTTCATCTGAGCGTTCATCTGCCCCTCCTCCCTCATCTGAGTCTGCAGTCACATTCAGTGAGTCCAGAAAGAAGGTCGTTGCTAGGAAGCGTGCCAGGAAGATTATTGCCACCACTGAATCTGCTGAGAGTGAGGATGAGACTCCATCTGGCCAGCCTGAGCAAGAATCTTCATCTGCCCGTGTAGACCAAGAGACCCCAGTAGTGCAAGCTGTTCCTATTCTGAAGGAGATCAAGTTGGAAATAGAAGACATGACTCCTGAGGAATATGAAAAGTATGGGTTCACGGACAAACTCTCCTTCGGTCAGATGGCCTGCCTTGATGCTGACAGAGCAAGTGCCATGCCCACTCCTCCAATTAACAAGAGCAAAAGGAAGAGTAAGGGGAAAGGGAAAAGGAAAGCCCAGGAAGTTGAGGAGGATCCCAACTTCCCAGTCTGGAACGTAAAAATTCGGGCTGTCCACTACCCCAATGGAGAGGTCGCCCACTTCGATGATGCTACAGGGTTCCCTGGGTATGAAGAAGTGGAGAACATGAAGAGGGCATTTGAGGAGTCTATTGAATCAGAAAGACTCAGAAGAGAGAGGGATGAAGAAGAGCTTCAGCGGATCATTGCCCAGATAGACCAGAATGTGCATGAGGCCGAGTTAGCCAAACTCCAGAAAGAGAGTGAAGAGAGACAGAGGGAGAGGGAGAGGAAAAAGAAACTCAAACTATGAACCCCCAATCCAAACCTTCTTTTAACTTAGAAATTTTTTGTTGTTTTCATGCATACTTCATACTTGCTTAGTGTAATTTACCTGTATATGCTATTTACTTGTAAATGCTATTTGTTTGTATACTCTGACATGTAACTTCTGCTTATCAATAATATCTGTCTAAGTTACTTGTTCTTATCTATTGCTTTTATTCTTTTGCTAATCCTTTCTTATGAATTTAATCGATAAAACTAAGTTTGTCATCATCAAAAAGGGGGAGAATGTTAGAATCTTAAGTTTTGATGAAGACTAAAATATGAAAGAATAGGCCAAGTACTTAGAAAGCAATAGGTTAACATAGAGTCCCAAGTGAGAGTGCAACCGGATGTGGATTTACTTCCGGATAAACTAGGACTAGCGCTCGCGGATGGATGACCCTTCCCCCAGCGGCAGCAAGTAACTCACTAGGGAATTAACTTAGTCCATGAGCATTAGGTATACAAAACCTTAAGACTAAGCTAAGTCTCAACCGGAAGTGAAATTGCTTCCTGTTAGATTTAGACTGGCGCTGGCTGATAGAATAGATAACCCCAAGCGTCAGTGAACATAAGGCACGTCAAGTGAAATTGCTTCCTGTTAGATTTAGACTGGCGCTGGCTGATAGAATAGATAACCCCAAGCGTCAGTGAACATAAGGCACGTCAAGTGAAATTACTTCCTGTTGGATTTAGACTGGCGCTGGCTGATAGAATAGATAACCCCAAGCGTCAGTGAACATAAGCCACGTCAAGTGAAAGTGCTTCCGATAGCTTAGTGACTAGCGCTGACTGTTGGAGTGAAGGACACTGAGCGAGAGTGAGTAATAGTGAATATAATCCTTCATCCAGTGGATTTACTTCCGGATGTAGAAGTGCTTCCGGATACATCTTAGACTAAGTAAACACCCACTGCATGTGACTATGTGCTTATATTGCTAAACTAACGTTCAAGTGCAGCACACTAAGTAAGGTTGCTTCCGGATGTGATTTTGCTTCCGCAAGCAATCAGAATGTCAGAACGTTCAGAGATGCAGTGTCAGAATGCTTTTGTCAGAGCAGAGGTGTCAGGACTACTTTTCAGAGATAAAGCAAGTCAACCCTGCCATGCATTGATGAAGCATTTATTGGGCAAACGGTAACATGGGAAAAACGGCCATATTCAAAACGCTAACCCACCTACCAAATGTGAGGATGTTTGAAGACTATATAAAGGGGCTCAACTTCATTTATGACAATAACAATTATCTTTGAATATTCTTGAGAGAAGTTAGAGCGAGAAACTAAGAACACCTTCAAGCATTCAAAGCTGCCCAGAAAAGTAAAGAGCATTTAACACATCGAGTGATCCTTTTCATCTACATATTCTGTACTCTTTGTTGTTAAGTCTCTTCTTGTTATAAGAGCATTGATTGTACTTAAGTGTGTAACACCATCCGTTCTTTGAGAGAACTTAGTCAGAAAAATCCTTTAAGTGTAAAGGTTAACCCCTTGCTAGGTGTGAGGGGGAGCTAGTTAGAAAGGTTACAAGTGAGCCTGTGTAAAACTTGTAGTTGTAAGGTTGCAAGTGATCCCGTGCAAAACTTGCGGTTGTAAGGTTTCAGGTGAACCCGATTTAAAACCTGAGATATAGTGGAACTCGGCCTGGGTGGTTGAGGACTGGACGTAGGTCAGGAAGACCGAACCAGTATAACTCTTGTGCTGTTTTATTTGAGCATTTATTTTTGAAGCACAATTCACCCCCCTCTTGTGCATCCATTACTTTCAGGGGTAACTTCAATGAGTTCACTGGGCTAGACAATCCGTGGCTCCCCAAATTCCTCTCCAAGCAGCCTATCAACCCAGGGCAACTCATAAGTCTGGAGCTGAACCGTTGGTGTGAAGTCAAAGAAAGAGAGGGGAAACTTGCTTATCTTCCATACCCTCAAGTCATTGCTTTCCTCCTGGAGAAGCTGAATATCAAATCTACTGAGGAAGCTGATAACGTCAAGTGCTTGCCCATGGGATCGATGAATTTGGGAAAGATGGGCATCAAGTATGACAAGCCAGCAAAGCCCACTCGGTCTGGTTCTCAGGCTGGGAGTGCCTCGCATACAACTGTTCCCTCTGCGTCTGGAGCAGGGGACCAAGAAGTGGATTCTCATGCTGGTCCAAGCCGTGCTCCGAGGGTGTCTGCTGCAATGAAGGGCCTTGTTGAGGAAATGAAGAATGAGCTCCTGTTCAAGATGCCTGATCCCTTGATGGCTCCTCTGAGAGCAGAGTGTGATGCAGCCTTTCAACAGCAAGAGCAAAGGATCCAGGGCTTGGAGGATCGCCTAGGGAGAGTCGAGGCCAAGTTAGACCTCTTACTTAGCCACTTCCAGATTCCTCAACCTCATCCCAACCTACCACCACCTCCTCCTCCTAACCAACAGTCTACCACACTGTGGTCGTGGAAGGGTAGGCACCTTCCACGACCACACTTATACAAGTGTGGTCATGGAAAATGCCCCTTCCATGACCACATTTTCCAATATGTGGTCGTGGAAGGTGGGAAATGTTTTCCCCCGCGCGCCAAAAGCCTTTTCATTTCCCTCCAACATTCACTCTCAACATTCTCTCTCACCTTCACCTTCACATTCACTCTCAAACAAGCCGCCGTCACTCTCGCCCTCCGCCCTCTCTCCTCCCTCTCGCCCTCTCCTTCCTCTCGCCCTCCGCCCTCCGCCCTCTCTCCTCCCTCTCGCCCTCTCTTTCCTCTCGCCCTCCGCCCTCTCGCCTCCCTCTCCTTCCTCTCGCCCTCCGCCCTCTCGCCTCCCTCTCCTTCCTCTCGCCCTCCGCCCTCTGCCCTCTCGCCTCCCTCTCCTTCCTCTCGCCCTCCGCCCTCCGCCCTCCGCCGCCCTCTCGCCTCCGGTATTATTTTTTTTTTCTATTTTTCTTTTTTTTTTCTTTTGATGATTGATTCATGTGTGGGCCCTACGCATCTACCTACCTATATTTGTTTTTTCATATTTTTAAGAAATGGGTTTTGCTAATTATTATGATTTCCCATTTGGGTTATCATTAATTCATTATTTGAAGCTGAAATGAGAATATAATATAATTAATTTGGTTTCTGTTGATGAAAAATGATTCTATTTGATGCTGGAATTTTGATTAATATTGATAATTGGAAATAATAAAATTTAGGATCAGTTTGTAATAAATTTGTACTTAGTAGTCTTGTGTACGAGAAGGTGGTTTCTCAAAAGTTTTGTTTTTGTTCTTGTCTCAGATTGGTGGGATTATCAGCAGATTTGAGAAGAAGGGATTCTCATTGAAAGGTAAATATTTAATGGTTAGGATAAGAGAACTTTTTAATGATTGTAATAATCTGTCATTACAGTTTTTAGGTATAAAATTGCTTAGCCTCTTTTTTGGTGCCAGTTATGTTAATAAATCTGATTATTAACGAGTGGTGTCTCGTATTTATGTTAATAATCTAAATAATGATTATCCGTTCTATGATTTTCTTAATTTTTAAATTGATTCACTTAATTTTTCCATTGATAAATTTGGTTGCTCTGATTAGTGAACATGCAATTGATTTTGGTAATAGATTGTTAATTGTTATTTTGATTATTGTGATTATATTTGGTTCATTTGCTGGCTTAAATATTGCTTCTATTGTTGAATATCAAATTCAGCTAGCTTTTGGTTTGTGCATTTGTGGTAAATTCTGATTTGCACTTAATTTGGTACACTGTTTGGTTGACTATTCTGGACATTTTAAAAGTGTTTTGGGCTGCTCTATTTAGCCATTAATTGCTGGAAAAAGCTTGTTTTCTTTGCTGGAAGGGGTAGTAAAAATTGCATGCAAATAGGCTCTAATTTCTTGGAGAGGCTGTTTTTGGTTGTTGATTAGGACTGTTTTAGGTTGCCATAGATAGTCCTCTGATTGGTTCAATTGTCTAATATTCTTTGTAATGAAGACAAGTGTATATACATATTATACACATTACTCCAATGGATCGTGCTTGGATGGATGCTTTGCGAACTAGTGAAGAATATCAAAAAGGGGTGGAAGAGTTTATTGAATTTGCCAAAAGAAATGTGGCGAGTAAGAATGGAAAGTACCCGTGCCCTTGTGTGAAGTGTGTGAATGTTGATCGCAAGAGCCTTGACTCTATAAGGAATGACCTTATTTGTGAGGGGATCAATCGCCGATATAGGAAGTGGATTTGGCATGGGGAATTGGGAACTACCGTGGAACATGTAAAAGCAGCGGAGGTGGATGATAATGATGATGATGAATATGTTTGCGATGTTGGCATGGACAACATGATAAATGATATCGCAGCGGAGTCGTTTGTTGTGTCAGACGAGTACGACAAAGTGCGTGGTGATGCTGAGACACCTTTGTTTCCAGGGTGTAAGAAGTATAGCTGTCTGACCTTCATTCTAACAATACTAGAAATAAAGACGAAAAATGGGTGGGCAGACGCGGGTTTCTCAAAAATGCTCGCAGCTTTGAGCGATATGTTCCCGGATAACAATGCGGTTTCGAAGACAATGTATGAGGCCAAGAAAATGCTAAGTAAGATGGGTATGGAGTATCAGAAGATACATGCTTGTCCCAATGATTGTATTTTATATAGAAATGAATATGAAGGGTTACATGTGTGTCCAAGATGTCAGGAGCCAAGGTATAAACAGAGGAAGGGTGCTGATGACGACGACGACGACGACGAAGAGACAAGCAAACCAAAAAAAGGTGAACCTTCGAAAGTAATGTGGTACCTTCCAATAGTTCCAAGGTTTAGACGATTTTTCGCGAATGCAACAGAAGCAGAGAATCTGAGGTGGTATTGTGATCAGAGAAATTCTGATTCTAGATATCTTCGACATCCTGCTGACTCTCCTCAATGGAAAAAGGTTGATTCAATTTTTCCAGAGTTTGCTAGTGATCCTAGAAACCTCCTTCTCGGCCTTTGTACAGATGGATTTAACCCATTTGGGAGTGTCTCTAGCAAACATAGTGCTTGGCCAGTTTTGCTTGTCATTTACAACCTTCCACCTTGGTTGTGCACGAAACGGAAATATCTTATGATGTGTATGATGATTTCGGGACCGAAACAGCCTGGGAACGATATCGATGTTTATCTTGCTCCGTTGATCGAGGACTTGAAGATGTTGTGGAATGAAGGTGTTGATGTGTTTGATGCATACAAAAAGGAGACATTCAAGTTGCGAGCTTTGTTGTTTACCACAATCAATGACTTACCTGCATATGGCAATCTCTCAGGATATAGTGTCAAGGGACATAAGGCATGTCCAATTTGTGAGGATGACACTAATTTCGTCCAGCTCAATTATGGAAGGAAGACTGTTTACCTCGGTCATAGGAGGTTTCTTGATCGCCACCACCCATACCGTCGACTGAGGAAGCGATTTAATGGCTTTCCTGAGCATGCATCTGCTCCAATTCCGTTAACAGGTGAAGAAGTTTATCGTCGTGTTGCTCGTGTTACTGTGGAATTTGGTAAAGGAAAGAAGAAGAAGAAATGGACTAACATTTGGAAGAAGAGGTCAATCTTCTTTGATCTCCCTTATTGGCGTTGTCTTGATGTGAGGCACAGTATTGATGTGATGCATGTGGAGAAAAATCTTGCAGAAAGTATTGTCGGAACGTTGTTACACATTCAAGGAAAAACCAAAGATGGGCTCAACGCTAGAAGAGATTTAGTTGAGATGGGCATAAGACAACGATTACATCCGACAATTAGTGAAGATGGAAAGAAAACATATATGGAACCTGCTGCTCATACACTTTCCAAACTTGAGAAAACACGATTGTGTGAGTGTTTACGTGGGATGAAAGTGCCACATGGATATTCCTCTAATATTAGCAAACTTGTGTCAATGGATGATTTGAAGTTGACGGGAATGAAGTCTCATGATTACCATGTGTTAATGCAACAACTTTTGCCGGTAGCTGTAAGAGGAATTTTGGAGGATGATGCGCGGAAGACTTTAACAAGGTTATGTAAGTTTCTTAATGCCATTTGCAGTAAGGTAATTGACAATGAAATACTCGATGAGTTGGAAAAGGAAGATTATGTTATTTTGTCACAATTGGAGATGCATTTTCCTCCAGCGTTTTTTGATATATCAGTTCATTTGATTGTTCACTTGGTTCGAGAGATAAGACTTTGTGGTCCGCTTTCTCTAAGGTGGATGTACCCTTTTGAGCAATTCATGAAAGTTTTGAAGGGTTATTCAAAGAACCCATATCGCCCGGAGGCCTCGATTGTTAAAAGATATCTTGTTGAACAGGCAATGGACTTTTGCAAACCATACCTAAGAAAACCTGACGACGAGGAAATCAACCTGGATGAAGATGAACTTTCTGGTAAAGGGGTGCGGGGCATGAAAGTAAAGGGTGTGAAATGCGTGGCTGTCACCCAAGAGGGGGGGGTGAATTGGGTGAGGGAATAAAACCTTAAACTCTTTTCCGAAAGACTGCTTGTGCTTGGTGATGATGTTACTGAGTAATGGTATGCACAAGTCAGTATGTTATGTGATGCAAAATAGAATGTTTAAATATAAGTTTATGCACACATAAATTTATCCTGGTTCGGTCACCCAGACCTACATCCAGTCCCCAGGCTCCACCTGAGATTTTCAATCCACTATTCTTGTTTAAACCAGGCACAAGAGAAGCCTTTACACTTTAGGTTTTACGAACACGGGTTCACCTAACAACCCACAGGTTTTACAACGGGTTCACCTGCAAACCTTACAAACGCAAGTTTTACGGGCTAACTTGCAACCTATGGAGATTTAGAAAACTTCTAAATGCTCCCCCTTACAAAATGTAAGATTACAATTATGTTCACTCTATGAACTGATTTTGTTAAACACTTAAGCTCAAAACTAACTCTCTCGAAGAGTGGATGATGTTACTCACTTAAGTACAAATGAATCACTTTCTAAGAATATTACATATCAAAGTCCGAGAGTAGAAGATGAGAGGAATGTAGAATAGTGTTTCAGATAATAAACTCTGTTCTCTCTCTCTCTCTCTTCTTTTTCAAGCTCTTCTCTTCAGAAATGAAGAACATCCCTTTTATACCAGCCTCTGAGTATCTAGCCGTTGGAGAGGCAACAAGACCGTTTGATTATAGACGTTGGGGCCTTGTTTACGTTGTCCTCATTAATGCACAGCAGGGTTGACTTTGCTTTATCTGAAAAGGTGCTCTGACCATGCTGTTCTGTCAACACTGTTCTGACAATACTATTCTGACAAAAGTCGTTCTGACATCTGAACACTTTGTACGGTCTGACTCTTGCTTGCTGTCAGAGAGGACTTCGTTCCTCAAGCATAAGTCCAGGATGCTAAGAGACTTACTATCGGAAGCTCTCTTGCTAACTGAAGTGAAGCTCGTGGACTCTAACATTCTGCTTGCTATCATAGAGGAACTTTGTCTTCCAAGCACTTGTCCATGAATGATAAGAGTGCTTTGCTATTGGATGCTCTCTTGCTATCAGAAGCTCTCTTATGGACTCCGACTCTTGTGGGTAGTATGAGCTTTGACACCTTGAGTGAATCTTCAGATTATGTTCTCATACTCCTCATGCTTGGTAGGTAACAATGTTGTTTGAATATCTGTTATCCTTTTGTTACCGTTGGAAGGAACATCTTCTTAAATGCTCAGCAGGGTTGACTTGCTTTATCTCTGAAAAGTAGTCCTGACACCTCTGCTCTGACAAAAGCATTCTGACTTCTGAGTATGTGACATTTACTCTTGTACTCTTGCTGACGGATGATCATCGTTCATCCGGAAGTGGCAATCTTGCTCTGCAAGTGTTAATCTCTGAAATCCAATGCCAAGTGTCTTTGCATCCGGAAGCTCAGTTGCATCCGGAAGTGTGATTAAGTTCTGCACATACTGGTTAGTCCAACATAGCAATATATAATCAGATATAGTAAAACTATACATGTTGTGGGAAGTTTGCTATGGGAAGTAGTCTTACTTAGACTATGTTCTGACTTAGTGTAATGTCTACTGACTCTAAGGGATCTCTATTCCAATAGTCAGCTTAAGTCTCGTTAGTTTACTCTAAGTCTTCCTAAGTGACTCAGTGTGTCATTCATGCTATGTATATTAAGTCAACACACAATCACATGAAGTGGGTGTTCCTTTAGTCTAAGGTGTATCCGGAAGCACTTCTCCATCCGGAAGTGAATCCACTAGACGAAGGATTTTGTTTACTATTGCTCACTCTCGCTCAGTGTTAGGTCACTTCAACAGCCAGCGCTAGTCACTAAGCTATCGGAAGCACTTTCACTTGACGTGGTAAACTCACTGACACTTAGGGTTATATCTATTCTTTCAGTCTGCGCCAGTCTAAATCCAACAGGAAGCAATTTCACTTGACGTTGCTTATTCACTGACGCTTGGGGTTACATTTCTTTTATCAGCCTGCGCCAGTCTAAATCTATCAGGAAGCAATTTCACTTGACGAGGCTTATTCACTGACGCTTGGGGTTATATCTCTTCTATCAGCCAGCGCCAGTCTAAATCCATCAGGAAGCAATTTCTCTTGACGAGGCTTATTCACTGACGCTTGGGGTTATATCTCTTCTATCAGCCAGCGCCAGTCTAAATCCATCAGGAAGCAATTTCACTTCCGGTTGAATCATAACTTAGTCTTATGGTTTTGTGTACCTAATGCTCATGGACTAAGTTAATTCCCTAGTGAGTTACTCGCTGCCGCTGGAGGATAAGACATTCATCCGCGAGCGCTAGTCCTAGTCCATCCGGAAGTAAATCCTCATCCTGTTGTAATCTAACTTAGTATCAAGGATCTAACACTCAAGTCTGAGTTCCGACTAAGTGACTCACTAGCTTCCGCTGGGGGATGAGTCTTTCATCCGCAAGTGATCTAACTTAGAATTCTAACCATGTCATCTAATCCTTCCTAAGTGTTGATTATGTTCTCTTAAGTACTAGACCGTATCATACCTTAGTCACCATCAAAACTTAAGATTCTAACATTCTCCCCCTTTTTGATGATGACAAACCCATAGATGACTAGAGAACATAATTACACTTAGATCACTCCCAGAGCTATATTTCTTTCCCCAATTCTCTCCCCAGATATCTAGACATCTTATCTATCTCTCAGCTCTAGACATCTCATGTCTCATCTCTCGCTAGACATCTTATATCTCATCTCTAGCTAGACATCTTATATCTCATCTCTAGACATCTCATCTCTCTCCCCCTTTTGGCTTCATCAAAATCCAACAGGTGCAAGCTAGCCTTAGGGATGGGGATACTTTTATCATTCTCCTAGGAATGGGCTTTCTACCTAATATTTCTCCCTATGTATCGCTAATAAAGATTTGTTCTAGACTATTCAATACAATGTACGAGAATTAACAAGGGACAGCAATAATGGCTCATGATCCTAAATGATTGTATTCTCCCTAAACATTATGCTAGATAACAGAACATGTTTTACAAGGATTAAGTCAAGAGCAAAACATACAAAAACAGTTCTCTTTTTGAAGGTGAAAATTCTCTCCAAATGTAAACGATATCAAAAGTAATTTTGATCCTCTCGAATTGATTAACATGATATCAAAAATAATTTTGATGTGTTTAAAAATGATGATTATGATATCAAATGAAATATGTGATTTTAAATTCAAATGAGATGAAATCTGATACCTAATGAAATCAAATGAGATCTGTGAGTTTGAACTTGTGGTATCAAATGAAATGATTGAATGCCAAATGAAATTTGTGATACCATATGAAATGAAATCAAATCAAATGAAATTTGTGATTTTAAAAGTGCCAAAAATAATTTCCAAACAAATTGCATCACAGCATCTTAAGAGTTTATTATTGATGACAGCATGTGACTCTCTATTTTCAAGGGATCATTAACAAGTAATGTCCATCTACTTTTCTTCTATATTAAAATTAATCATCATAAGATCAAGAAAAGAAGCATACAAGAGAGGTATGTTATCAGTTACTTTCCAGCGTGTCATATAAAGGATACAGATGTGTGAGCTGGGATGATTTTCTAAGGCAGAGGATGATTTTGAGGTCAATGCAGATTGAAAAATGAAAAATCCTAAATTGACACCCTTACCAATGCCATGTATGCATCATATATAAGAGATGGTAAGGTGTAGATGTTACCACAGATGAGGGGTCCTCATACTCTATTAGACTCAGGAATCTGAATCATACGCAGATAAGCATGCTTCCTGACATCTTCAAGAGGTGTGCTATCTCAAGTGGAAACCCCTAGCGCAAGTGCTTTGATGATTTGCTTCGGCAAGCTGAGCTACAACCACAAGCAGACATGACTGGGCAGTCACTCTAATCTTCCCATGGTTCAATAGTTGGCCTGCTATCGAAGGCGCTGATTGTTGTGAAAGCAACCTTGCTCAAACTTGATGATTGGTCCTGCATATGCTTGAGGAAACAAATGCTTTCTGATGGTCAGTGAAAGAACTTAAGATTTAACATTGAAGACCATCCTCAGGACATTCAAGTCAATCTGTGTTAATCAGCACAAGTTAATAATTTTAAGAAATCATGCTTGCTAATTGGTTTAAGAAAATATGAGTAATGATTATGTGAAAACTAATTTTGAAATTGTCTACATGTTCACATAGTTTCACTATCAAGACATGAACTCTGTTTATACTCTCATAGATGAATATCAATGTGATAGTACAGTGAGTATCAAACAGGTGGCATATTTTCAGAGTTTCATAAGCAAGTATAGTTCAATAAATGTGCCTCAAGGATGTTCATGTTAGATCAAGAAGACATGTGAATTATTAACACTATGAAATTTTGAAAAATCTTCATCCTCACAAAAATGAAATACTGGAAATTTTCATGCTCACAGAATAGTTTGATTTTAAGACTAAATTCGGTTTACAAAAACAACCAAATTTCAGCATATGATTACGAGAATAATTTCCAAATTTTTGCTCAAGTTCCTCTAGATATGCTCAGTGTGATCTCATTGTTCTTAGGATATCAACAAGCTTGAAATTAATACAGATTATAGCATGCTTGTGATTCTATGCCGTGTTTTACAGATCTTAGCAGAGTTCAATTCAAGGCATTTCCTAAGATTTCTAATGCATGTCAGACAAGAGAGAGACTATCCATTTAATTTCACAACAGAATATGTAAGGGATAGAAATACTCATGTGTATTGGCGAGAGTTTCTCAGGTTTGGTATAACCATTCCACACATCTTGATAAGAGACATTTTCGTTGCCATTCTCTCTTGGTTATATTCATTGTTCAAGCTTCAATAATCTGTGTCAACATTCTTAAACCACAAACTTGAACTGAGATCATTAGTAGATTGAGAACTTAAAGATGTAATTAAGAGGGATGTATTGTTCTCGAAACCATAGCTGCTTATGCATTGAAAAAGTTGATGCAAGAGATACCACATGAAATGGAAAATCAGAAATAACTTTTGAGTGCTATCATGAGGTACGGTTGTCATGTAGGTTTAAAGAGGATCAGAATCTGTTTTGAAAGTTTGTATTTCAAAAGGATCTTTCAAAAATCAAGGTGAATGCATAAACCATTTTCTTCCATGATGAATATAATGTTCACATCTTAGGATTCTTAATGTAAAATCTCAATAAGTCCATCTAACATTATTATAGGAGATTTTACTATCAAATGCTTCGACGCTAAGTGATCCCTTGCTTACCCAAGGAGATCTTCTATACTTGTCCTTGGTTCGAAGCATTTTCTTCTGAGAGGTAGGATTCAAGAGCCTTTTCAAAGTTGATCGAGGAATCCACTCTCTCTTGTTCTTCTCAGGATAGTTGACTGGAACTCTGTGATAGCTCATTCTTGAGACAGAACCTTTGTTCCTGGTGGTTGCGCATTGCTTCTTATGATTGTACCAGGGGTTTTCAGCAATTGCATCACCATGAGTTCTCTTCTTTGGGGTAAGAGGAACTCTTGATCTTTCCTGCACAGGTAAGGCACTAGAAGGATGTTTTGGTACCCATTTGTACTTGGGTCCTACATGGTTAGCACTGGACCTTACTTGTCCTTTAGGAATCCATACAAACTTATTTCTCACATTTGAATTTCTTCTAAGACTGCATGTGTGAGAAATATGTCCTAATCTACCACAATAATGACAGATAGTAGAATGATACTTAGAATGAGGTTTTCTATCATTATCATGATTAGTTTTCTTTAGAAAAGCTTTTTGTTCCTTTGAAATTTCAGTTTCTTTTGAAAGCTTTTCTTTTTCCTTCAACACGTGTTTACAATCAAAACATTTTTCAAGACATGTTGAAGTTTTCTCTGCCGATAGTGGGCTAGCTATCGGAACCACTAGTTCTTTAAAAGAAACCTCGGAAACTTTAGACGTAGAAGAAGAAATTAGTTTTTCAAGTTTCCTATCTTTTTCTTTTAAGCCTAGAAGTTCTTTTGCAAGTTTACAATATTCGGTATATAACTCATTGTATGCATCTTGCAATTCAGAGAGTTCAAGTTCAGATCCAGATACCTCACTTTCTGAATCTTCTAGGCAGAAATGGATACTCTCTTCACTGAAGCCTGCTTCCTCAATATCAGCTTCCAGAAGCTCATCAGTAGATGATCCACAAAGAGCACGAGTTGAGCTTTGGACAGCTGTGCTTTCAAGAGATGGGTTAGAAGAATATATCACATCAAGAGTATTCCAAATATCTCTAGCACTAGAGCAATGTTTGATTTTCTGGAAATCATTTTCAGTTAAGCCTTTGTATAAAATTTGCATTGCTCTAATGTTTAAGGAAAACAAATTTTTCTCCTTTTCAGTCCAGTTTCCTCTTGGTTTGAAATCAAAATCATTTTCAAAAATATCCCACATTTTCAAACTAGTGGATTGTATAAAACTTTCCATTCTTGCTTTCCACCAACAAAAATCAATATTTTCTAACACAGGTGGAATGGTATGATCAAAGCCTTTGGAAAACATTTTAACCCAAATCAGCCAAGGTCTTTACACTTGAGATCGTTGGATCCTTTAAACAAGTGACCTGGCTCTGATACCAAATGAAATGCGTGGCTGTCACCCAAGAGGGGGGGGTGAATTGGGTGAGGGAATAAAACCTTAAACTCTTTTCCGAAAGACTGCTTGTGCTTGGTGATGATGTTACTGAGTAATGGTATGCACAAGTCAGTATGTTATGTGATGCAAAATAGAATGTTTAAATATAAGTTTATGCACACATAAATTTATCCTGGTTCGGTCACCCAGACCTACATCCAGTCCCCAGGCTCCACCTGAGATTTTCAATCCACTATTCTTGTTTAAACCAGGCACAAGAGAAGCCTTTACACTTTAGGTTTTACGAACACGGGTTCACCTAACAACCCACAGGTTTTACAACGGGTTCACCTGCAAACCTTACAAACGCAAGTTTTACGGGCTAACTTGCAACCTATGGAGATTTAGAAAACTTCTAAATGCTCCCCCTTACAAAATGTAAGATTACAATTATGTTCACTCTATGAACTGATTTTGTTAAACACTTAAGCTCAAAACTAACTCTCTCGAAGAGTGGATGATGTTACTCACTTAAGTACAAATGAATCACTTTCTAAGAATATTACATATCAAAGTCCGAGAGTAGAAGATGAGAGGAATGTAGAATAGTGTTTCAGATAATAAGCTCTGTTCTCTCTCTCTCTCTCTTCTTTTTCAAGCTCTTCTCTTCAGAAATGAAGAACATCCCTTTTATACCAGCCTCTGAGTATCTAGCCGTTGGAGAGGCAACAAGACCGTTTGATTATAGACGTTGGGGCCTTGTTTACGTTGTCCTCATTAATGCACAGCAGGGTTGACTTTGCTTTATCTGAAAAGGTGCTCTGACCATGCTGTTCTGTCAACACTGTTCTGACAATACTATTCTGACAAAAGTCGTTCTGACATCTGAACACTTTGTACGGTCTGACTCTTGCTTGCTGTCAGAGAGGACTTCGTTCCTCAAGCATAAGTCCAGGATGCTAAGAGACTTACTATCGGAAGCTCTCTTGCTAACTGAAGTGAAGCTCGTGGACTCTAACATTCTGCTTGCTATCATAGAGGAACTTTGTCTTCCAAGCACTTGTCCATGAATGATAAGAGTGCTTTGCTATTGGATGCTCTCTTGCTATCAGAAGCTCTCTTATGGACTCCGACTCTTGTGGGTAGTATGAGCTTTGACACCTTGAGTGAATCTTCAGATTATGTTCTCATACTCCTCATGCTTGGTAGGTAACAATGTTGTTTGAATATCTGTTATCCTTTTGTTACCGTTGGAAGGAACATCTTCTTAAATGCTCAGCAGGGTTGACTTGCTTTATCTCTGAAAAGTAGTCCTGACACCTCTGCTCTGACAAAAGCATTCTGACTTCTGAGTATGTGACATTTACTCTTGTACTCTTGCTGACGGATGATCATCGTTCATCCGGAAGTGGCAATCTTGCTCTGCAAGTGTTAATCTCTGAAATCCAATGCCAAGAGTCTTTGCATCCGGAAGCTCAGTTGCATCCGGAAGTGTGATTAAGTTCTGCACATACTGGTTAGTCCAACATAGCAATATATAATCAGATATAGTAAAACTATACATGTTGTGGGAAGTTTGCTATGGGAAGTAGTCTTACTTAGACTATGTTCTGACTTAGTGTAATGTCTACTGACTCTAAGGGATCTCTATTCCAATAGTCAGCTTAAGTCTCGTTAGTTTACTCTAAGTCTTCCTAAGTGACTCAGTGTGTCATTCATGCTATGTATATTAAGTCAACACACAATCACATGAAGTGGGTGTTCCTTTAGTCTAAGGTGTATCCGGAAGCACTTCTCCATCCGGAAGTGAATCCACTAGACGAAGGATTTTGTTTACTATTGCTCACTCTCGCTCAGTGTTAGGTCACTTCAACAGCCAGCGCTAGTCACTAAGCTATCGGAAGCACTTTCACTTGACGTGGTAAACTCACTGACACTTAGGGTTATATCTATTCTTTCAGTCTGCGCCAGTCTAAATCCAACAGGAAGCAATTTCACTTGACGTTGCTTATTCACTGACGCTTGGGGTTACATTTCTTTTATCAGCCTGCGCCAGTCTAAATCTATCAGGAAGCAATTTCACTTGATGAGGCTTATTCACTGACGCTTGGGGTTATATCTCTTCTATCAGCCAGCGCCAGTCTAAATCCATCAGGAAGCAATTTCTCTTGACGAGGCTTATTCACTGACGCTTGGGGTTATATCTCTTCTATCAGCCAGCGCCAGTCTAAATCCATCAGGAAGCAATTTCACTTCCGGTTGAATCATAACTTAGTCTTATGGTTTTGTGTACCTAATGCTCATGGACTAAGTTAATTCCCTAGTGAGTTACTCGCTGCCGCTGGAGGATAAGACATTCATCCGCGAGCGCTAGTCCTAGTCCATCCGGAAGTAAATCCTCATCCTGTTGTAATCTAACTTAGTATCAAGGATCTAACACTCAAGTCTGAGTTCCGACTAAGTGACTCACTAGCTTCCGCTGGGGGATGAGTCTTTCATCCGCAAGTGATCTAACTTAGAATTCTAACCATGTCATCTAATCCTTCCTAAGTGTTGATTATGTTCTCTTAAGTACTAGACCGTATCATACCTTAGTCACCATCAAAACTTAAGATTCTAACAGGGTGTAGAGAGAGTGGAGTTGTTACAGGCACATCTATACATCTTGAATAACATGAAAGAAGTGCAACCTTATTTGGCTGAGCATAAAAGGCTTTTGAAAGAGAATAACCCGAAGAAGAGTGATATGCAGATTTCAAATGAACATAACAAGTCATTTATTGGTTGGTTCGAGGAGTATGCGCGAAAACAAAAGGATGTGTCTGACACAATAAGGTTGCTAGCTGTGAAGCCTCAGTTTATTGTTTTTTCATGGGGTGGTTATGAAATAAATGGGTATTCTTTCTCTACTAAGGTCATTGATGGCAAGCGCACCACACAAAACAGCGGGGTGATGGTTGAAGCTGAGGCAACCCATTTTTCTAGCTCTAGAGACAAAAACCCAAAATTGGCTACAACTACATATTATGGGGTTATTGAAGAAATTTGGGAAATCATCTACGGACCGCATTTCAAGGTTCCCATATTTAAATGTAAGTGGGTACATAGTAATGCGGTTGTGATTGAGGGCCAAAGCGGCATGATATCTGTTGATCTTAATAGGGTCGGCTACAAGGATGAACCATTTATTCTAGCAAGTCATGCGAAACAAGTGTTTTATGTATTAGACCCTACAAATGTTAAGCTTTCCATTGCCTTGCAAAATAGAAATCAAATGGATTGTGCTCTCACAGTAAATGATGGTGATGATGATGAGATACAATTATCAGGCAAAACAACAAGAAGTTTGTTAGATGATGATGATGATGATGACTTCTGTGCGGTCAGGAATGATCATACTGAGGGTATATGGGACATATGGGACGACAACACATAATGTTAGAAAATGTATTGATTATTGTTATTGTTTTTCATTTAATAATCTATCTAATATTATTAATTGTTCGGTGCTAATGTATGTAATTGTTCCTCTTTCACAGGTTATAATGGCAGAAAATGACTCCGATCGCGAGCAAGAGTATTATGAGGAGGCCCCACCACCCCCTGTGAAGAAGAAGAAAAGAGGGCCTACCAAACTTTCGAAAGTGATTGCTCTGACAGTTGAGCATAAGAAGAAAAACCATTTGGAACTAGATGAAAAGAATAGGCCTAAAGGGCCAACTGCAAAGCCATTTGCAAGTTATCTTGGAACAGTGGCGAGAAACAGACTTGACATCACAATAAATGAGTGGAAACACATTAATGACGATGTTAAGCAACAATGTTGGTTGGATGTATATGTATGTACATTCGTATTTTAACTCCATATTTGTGAGATATTGTGGTGACTAATCATATTTGTTTGTTCATTGCAGCAATATTGGGATGTGTCGGATACCAAAGATTTTAAAGAGTTCGTTTGGCAAAAAATTGCAAAAAGGTTTAGTGAATTCAAATATAACATGGCCAAGGACTACATATTTGGGGGGTCTAAAATGGGTGAGGATCCATGTATAGCATATCCCAATATTGAACCAGAGAAATGGAAGGAGTTTGTTAAATATCGGACGTCTGAAGCATTTAAGGTATATCTACTATACATGTATAGTTCATAATTTGGTTTTAATCTGTGTACCTGCATTATTAATATTTTATTATTGTGGTACATAGGAGATAAGCAAAAAACAACAAGAGATTCGGGCTAAAAATGAGTATAATCATACCATGTCCCGTGGAGGGTATGATTGGATGACTGATTATGTGGAAGCCGAGCGGCGACAAAAGTGGGAGGAGCAGCGGAAATCTATGGAAGCTGAGTCATCTTCCACTGTCTTAGAACCTTTACCTGACCTCCAACGCCATGTAACATGGGCAGCGGCCCGGAGGAAGAGACCAACTGGAAAATATACCAGTGACAAGGTTGAAGCGGTGGCAAACCGAATTGTGAGTGCTATATAAATTGTATTTAAACACTTACGTAGGATATTATTGTATCTTAATCAATGTTTGTTCACTTTTGTAACAGAATGAACTGGAGGAGCAATCTTCTCAGGGGTCTTGGACACCGCAGGACCCAAGAATGGACATCCTAGCAACTTCGCTAGGGAGATTAGACAACCCTAGCCGAGTTGTAGGAGTTTCTCGGAGAGTTGGGGCAAAGGAATTTTTTGGGCCCAAAAAACGAGTGGTGTCTCGACCTAAAATGTCCACTGAGGAGCTTGATGCAATGGTGAATGCACGGGTGGACGAACGGATGGACGAACGGGAGAGCCAATGGCAAATGAGGTTTGAATATCTTACATCACAGTTAGAGGCTCTTCAAGCTTCCCAAAGAACAACTTCAACAATGAGTGAGCCAAGTGCACCTGATCCTCTTGATGACTACCACGAGGAGTGCTACTTACATCTTGACGAGCCTTGCCTACACCCTGTTGCTAAGGCTCTCAAGTACCCAAATCACACCACCATTCATAACAGGTCTATCCGGGATGATCAAGTAAAAGTGACAGTCATTTCCGTGATAAAGGGCCAAGAAATGACATGTGTTCCATTCTGTACTAAAGAGATCACAACTTTAGGGCAAGCAATGAAGGGCTTTATTGTTTGGCCTAAAAGGCTTGTGTTCGATACTGCTCAAGAAGCTCAACCACCAATTCTTCTCCCACAGGTACTAAAGTTGTCTATGAATTGACCTTTATTAACAATGTTATTGATATATGTGTGTAAAGTTGATGTGTTTCTTATTTTCAGAATTTTAACGGTGAGAAGTACCCATATCTGAATCTGCTGTGGACGATGCAACCGGGATTTGAGCGTAATCTTTTAATACCTGCTGGAGTCGTCAATCCACTAGTAGAGGAGAAGATTTGGTTGCAAGGTTCTCGAGACGTTAAGGAGTTCTTGAAGATGGAAGAGCTTGAGCAAAGCTGGCTTGATTTGGTCGTCTGGTAAGTGTGTAATATTTTTATCAATATAGTTGAATATTGTAATGAGTCTTTAAGTTCTAATCCATTTCGCCATGTCTAATAGGTACTGCCACAGCTTATGCCAAAGAACCCCAAAGGAAAAATTTTGCCGGTTTCTATGCCCTTCTAGACTGGCTTATGATGAAAACGCCTTGAAAGTACTTAAAAAGAGTAAGAAAACTCATTTTTGGGAGATGCAATGTTACGTTGAGCTACAGATGGGCCTTGATTGCGACACTCTTTATTTCGCCCCGGTTTTGAATTGGTAATGAGTTATCTTTTACACAATATTAAATGTTATGTCTTAGTTTAATTAACATTTATTTTCACTTATATCTTTTAGTGGACATTGGACTCTGACTATACTTTGCCCGAAAGAGTTCAGGATTTTTTGGTTTGACACTTTAGAGGGATTTATTAGCGACGATCACAGAAAAGTCTTCCACAAGTAAGTTTCTCTTTTTTTTTACTTTTATGGTTGATAATAATATATCTTTATACTATATATAACATTATTGTTATGATTTTGTCTCTTTTGAAGAGGAATATTAAAATGGCATGATGCTCAAGATACTGATTATTACACAGCTAGTCAGACTTCGATTCATGTTATAAAAGTAAAGGTAAAAGCAATTTTTATATTCATTTTCATTTATATTGCTTTTAGCCATACCCGAACTACCATGATATTGCTGATATTGTCTGTGATTTATCAGTGTCCAAGACAGCGGGGCTCTGTAGAGTGCGGATATTATGTCTGCAAATACATGCTGGATATTGTATATCAAGATCAAATTAAGCAAGGGAGGAAATTCCAAAAGGTATGCACGCTTCTAACATATATCTCCAAGAAAATAGTGATTTCTAATTGTAAGTGGTACTTTCCTTGTCTTTTTTAATATTGTTTAATTATGTTGCAGCTTTTGGAGGGACTTTATGGACTTAGGACTGACTCGTTTAAACAAGATGAGGATATTGACTTTGTACGAAACGCACTTGCAGAATTTTTAATCACTATGTGAGGCAGAAATTGTATAGGCTTAGATTGTTGTAGCTGAATTTTGAACTTATAGTAGTAAGGCAAAGATATAAAACTTAGATTGTGCCTTTTGTATTTTGTTGTCTAAGTAAGGTAATATTTATGCATGATATATACGTTTTTGCAATTGAGCTAGTATTCTGTATTGTATATATGATTTATGGTACTGTATTGAAAGTGGTTTGTAAATTGATCTGCAAGGGTGCAAATGGCTAAACAATGCAGTCCCTAAATTTTTTTTTTAAAAAAAGAGCAACCTTTCAACGACCACAATTGGGAAATTGTGGTCGTGATAGGGGAGACCTATCACGACCACAATTTCCAAACTGTGGTCGTGAAAGCCTCCTGGGAGGCTTTCACGACCACACTTTATTAAAGTGTGGTCGTGAAAGCCTCTTAGGAGGCACCTAAACTAAGTGCCTCCTAAGAGGCTTTCACGACCACAGTTACATGACTATGGTCGTGATAGGTCCTATCTATCACGACCACAAATATGTGGTCGTGAAAAACACACTTTTTTACGACGCGGGATTCCACGACCACCTATTTCTGGTCGTGAAAAGCCCAATATTGTGGTCGTGAAAGACCTTTTTTCCAGTAGTGTTGACTGAAAAAAAAACAAAGCCTTAATTATTAGATGGCTATAATATGTGAAACACGAAATTTAATTTTGTCAAGAGGATGTTACGGATAAAGTCAATTCTCTTATTATTGTGACCAAATATCGATAATATTTTTTGTCAAATTTGGATCAAGTTGGATCAACTAGATATTACTCATTTTGCCATGAAATTTGTTTCTTCTTTTTTTAATAAAAGCATGATGTCACTAAAATATGTGAGACATCATGCACAGTTTTTTTTTCAATAATCATGGATGTCATGCCATTTTAGGCAACATACATTTTTTATTTTATAACTATCCATGTCGCGTCATGTTGCACGACATATTAAACAAAGAATGTTGCTCTTTATTTCTTGCACAACATGAGCCTTTTATTAATCGTCTAGCCATATAAACCACACAATCCTTCTCATATCTCCTCTTTTTCATTTTTCCTTCTTTTCCAATTTCATTCTTCTCTCTATACTTTGATTATATTACTTCAATTTCCCTACCTACAATTGTTTCTTAATTATTCTTTTATTTAACTAATTTTCTTTTCTATTTATGCATTTTGTTTGTTTAAACACTATAATTCTATCCCCTTCTATTTATATTTTCTACTAGATATATAATTTATGAAACCTATTTGTTTAATTATTTGTATCTACCAAATATATTATTTCATAATCTAATATTTGTTTCTTTATTATTGTATTTATCTACTCTTTCTCATTCAATAACCTCTGCTCTTTCGCCAGTATAACTAATAATAATATTTGTGTATTGAATAAATAAAGGGAGCTAAGATGCAAAAATGCCAATGTGATTTTATGAAGCAAAAATAATCATAACATTTTAAAGGACGAAGGCTAAAAAATGATACATAACTATTGGTCAATGAACAAAAATAGTACATAACTATTCCAAGGTACACAAATGATACCCAATTATTGGGCATGAGATAAAAAAGATATTTTCACTAATATAACAATAAGATTAGACATGAATAGTCTAAAATGATGCCCTTATAAATTTAAAAGTAACAAAAACGGATGGGATGGGTGTCCCAAAGGTCGAGGGTGAGGCGGGTGAAGCGGATGAGGTCGAAGGTGAGCTTCTTGCAGATGGCGGAGGCAGGGCGATGATGATCTCCTCAACGGTCGACGGCAGCCAGTTGGAGAAGGAAGAAGAAAGGAGAGGGTGAGGAAGAAAGAGAACAAAAGCTTATTTAATTTATAAGGGCATTTTGAACTTTTCATGCCTATTGGTTATATATCATTTTTTGACCTTCGTTCCATTTCAAACAAGGCAAAAGTACACATCTTAGATGAGTACTTTTGCTCATTTTTCGAACTGTTATGGGTACTTTTACCCCTCTTTTGAAATGTTTCATTACTTTTGCTTCAAAAAATTACATGGTATTTTGCATCTTGACTACAATCAAATGGGTATTATATTTTTGCACATCAGCCCTAACTATTAATATTTTTTCAAAAAAAAGTTCTACAACCAATGTAGTGAGAATTTTTTTTCAAAAATGATTATGTTATGTTTTATTTGGTGTGACATTACGTGACTATTTTTTAATTGTCTATATGTCACAGTCTTGGTTCCTTTTGTTGTGGCTTTTTGAAACCATGGCATTTTGCTTCATCTAGCGCATTTATATCGCATGTTGCTACACCGTGATATATGTCTTATGTCGCGCCTAAATACAACACTACATCCTCTTTAACCTGCGACTACAATCTATATATTTTACTTGTAGCAGTGGGATTAATTCCAAAGTAAGGAAGGTGTGAGTTGTGTTTGGGTGTGTGAGTAGTACCCTATGGGGAGAGCTAGAATAGGGGTAAAATTTTAAAAACGATATATACTTATATTAGAGGCAGAGTGTTATTCCCTCTATTATTATAAAGTTATACAATCACACACTGAACTAATTTGTTTTTGATAGCGTTAGATACATGCATGTGCATGCATAAATATAAAAATGATTCATAATATTTTTAACTTAAATGGTAGAATAAGAGTATAAAATTGGATAGTACTAGTGACGAAATAAGCAACTATTTAATACAACACTAAATCAAGTATTATTACGGTTTTAAGCTCTAATATTCTTAACTCATGAGTTGCTTATCACTGTTGGTTTAAATTTTAGTGCTCATCACTGTTTTATTAAACTCACCAGTTGAGTCTCCAATTTTATCTTTTCACTTGTTTAATTAAACGAATGAGTTTGACATCCTTGTTTATTATCACATTTGATAATTATGGAAAGATGAACCGATCAAATCTTATTTACCTAATTAGATTTGATGTTTTTGAGGTATTTTTTAAAAAAATAATAATGAAGATTCAAAAATAAAAATATTATTTATTTGAAAAATTATAACTATGTAACTGTTAGTTTTTTTAAAAAATTACTACCTCCGGTCCTAAATATATGACCTAATTGACTTTTTTTGGAGAGATTAAAGTTGCGAAATAGGTTATTAAATGATGACATATTTGATATGTTTTTAAATTATCCATTAGTTTATAGGTAAAATAAATTAGTTTAAAGGAAAAAATTAGATAAATCAATTTATAATTAACTCATTTTGCTTTTGTAAGGATTTTCTAGAAAAAGTCAATTAGGTCTTATATTTAGGACCGGATGGAGTATTTTCTTAGAAAAATTTATTGATTGAAAATTTGACTTCTAAATTGTTGAAACTATATTTGGATGGTACAAATCACACCCAGGAGTCGTGATCATCGTAGTGAGCTCATAACAACGAATTAACATTGAGCTGACTTCGCCCCATTGTTACAGTGGTTATAAACACACATTTGACCTCCTCATTATTATGCGAAACTGCTAACCAGTCTTCCCCACATCACCTTATGCAGTTGTAAAAAATTATGAAAAACCACGTATAAAATAAATATATGTGAAGAATTCCTTGAGAGCTTCACCCTACGACAAGTATTGAGTGACCTTTGATTCCTTTATTATCTCACGTATTTCGTTCAGTTTCTTCTACATGTTTCTGATTATTCACCATACGAATGTTCCAATTAACACTGCTTTAATGAATAACAAAAAAATTATTACAGAAATAGTTCATTAACAAGTAGTGCAAAGTTGAACCAACTCTATAATATAACGGTTTTGAACTAAAACTGATAAGAAAAAATTATCAAAAAAAAAAACTGATAATTAAGAAAAGGGTAAAGGACCTAATCTGCCCCCCAAGTAACCACCAAGGAGCGCTGAGCACCGTGAACTAACAACAGGCCCGTATCTAGACTCCAAGTAACCAAGGTGTTTAAAAACTACCCTGGTTGGACGGTCAACAACGTTTGACCGTTACTATGCCTATGTGGCTGCCACGCGAGCACCTGCTTTGCCACCTCTGCTTGCCACGTGTGTATTTTAAATGGACCTAATCTGCCCTCCAAGTAACCACCCAGGAGCACTGAGCACCCTGAACTAACAACAGGCCCGTATCTGCACTCAAAGTAACCAATGTGTTTAAAAACTACCCCGGGTGGACGGTCAATGACGTTTGACCGTTACTATGCCTATGTGGCCGCCACGTGAAAGCCTTGTTTTTCACTCGGCGCCTTGTCATCGCCATGTAAGATATGTTCATGTGGGTCCCACCTATAATAATAAACAATTTCTCTCTCCCTCTTCATCACTATCACCACAGCCCCCCCAACACCCACCACCTCTACCCACGCCACCCCCTCACCTCCCCAGCCCCCACTGCCTCACCTCCACAGCCCCCACCCACGCCACCTCTGCTTGCCACGTTTGAAGGGGGTGGTGTGGGTGGGGGTGGTGGGTGTTGGAGGGCTGTGGTGATGGTGATGAAGAGGGAGAGAGAAAGTGTTTATTATTATAGGTGGGACCCACATGAACATATCTTACGTGGAGATGACAAGGCGCCGGTTGACAAACAATGCCTTCACGTGGTAGCCACATAGGCATAGTAACGGTCAAACGTCAGTGACCGTCCACCCGGGGTAGTTTTTAAACACATTGGTTACTTTGAGTGCAGATACGGGCCTGTTGTTAGTTCAGGGTGCTCAGTGCTCCTGGGTGGTTACTTGGAGGGCAGATTAGGTCCATTTAAAATACACACGTGGCAAGCAGAGGTGGCAAAGCAGGTGCTCGCGTGGCAGCCACATAGGCATAGTAACGGTCAAACGTTGTTGACCGTCCAACCGGGGTAGTTTTTAAACACCTTGGTTACTTGGAGTCCAGATACGGGCCTGTTGTTAGTTCAGGGTGCTCAGCGCTCCTTGGTGGTTACTTGGGGGGCAGATTAGGTCCATTACCCTTAAGAAAAACTCATTAAAGTAAGAGGACAATATATGAGCATGAATATACTCACAAGAACCCCACTATCAGATTAATGATGAAAACTCCAGTCAAAATAAAGATTATTTAACAACACATAGTATTGTCAAATTTTAATTACTTTCTATCAAAAAAAGCCTTCAATATAATCTCATAATTGTTCTTGTCATTAACAGACATGTAAAAAATCAACAACTCCTCCAATCTCTTCCAGTCGTCCTTTATTCCATAAAACTCCACCATCTCTTTCATTGATTTCTTAAAGTCCTCGTAAGGATCACTTGAGTCCAAAGGCAAAAGCACACTACCTTCAAACAAACTAGCCTCTCTTGCATCTTCATCCTCTTCTTCTTCTTCTTCTTCTTCTTCTTCTTCTTCTTCTTCAGCAACTACCTCTTTTCCTTTCCGTTTTCGCTCTTTCTGATATTCTGTTTCTGAAATTTCATCCGCTGATGAAACTACACCTCTATCAGCCATTACTGTCAGTGAGCTTGTGCCGCTGTTAGATTCGAAAAACAGCCTCTCCGATGTCCTCAAAACACCACGAACTAACTTCTCCATGCAATACTCACCATCACCATTGTTGCAATAGTAGTCAAGAAGATCTGATGATTCAACCAATGGTGTGGTTGTTGGTGATGATGATGATGATGGATTGGTTGAAGAGGCAGTGAACCGATTGGGCAGGGGAGTTTGTGTTGCCGGTTCACCAGATATGTGGTCAGGTTTTCTAAAAGAGAGGGTGTTTGCATGTGCACAGTAGGGCAAGAACTGACATGGATGGAGAAGTTTTTGGGCTCGCTTGGTTCTGAACAAGGAAGTCAGCTTCATTGATTTTCTTCCCATTGGAATGAAATCCTAATAACTTTCTTGAGGAGAAGGGGGAGGAAGACTTCCTTTTAAACTGGCATGTGCATTAAATTTGGTCTTTGCAATAATTACTTTCCATATAGACCATTCAAAGAACCTTATAATTTTGAAATTGTCTTATTTTATCCTATAAGTAACCATATTGAACACCCTAAATCAACATCACGTACAATTCACCCTTGATGTAATAAAAGTAGTCTAATTTTACCCTCTGATAAATGTAATGCTGACCTATAGACAATGTCCACTAATAAGTCTGTCCAATCAGGGGAAAATAGGACCACTTTGTTACTTCAAAAGTGAAATTAAACTAATGTTAATTTAGGGTGGCCAGTGGTCCAATATGATAATTTGAAGAGCAAAATAGAGTCATTGCCCTTTTGAAATTGACATTAAAGTTTAGTTATTTAACTCAATTCAAAAATTTCATTTCCACAGTATTCGTATTTACCAAATATTCATTTAACCTAATAATTAATTCTTTATTGACCAAAAATAAATATAACCAAATAACTCCCACTACCACAGATTACCCCATTTACATGCGCTTATTTTGACCTTTACATGCGCTTATAAAGCGCATGTAGAGGGGGGCGCTGGTAAAGGCTCTACATGCGCTTTTAAAAAGCGCATGTAGAGGGGGGCTATACATGCGCTTAAAGCGCATGTATAGAATGTTTTTTAAAAAACAAAATTATTATAAATTTACATTATTTCCCAATATAACCACCAATACTAGCTGTAGTTCATAGAATCTTTCTTTTTCTTTTTGAATTTAAAGGCAAGAACAAAAATTGTAAAGTTAAAGATAATATAAAATTACTCTAGAGGCTGCAGACAGGAAAATAAAAGGACCAAACTAATCTTTTAGTATCATGGGAAGAAATAAATTGTTTTTTATGTTTCTATGATCACTGATCAATAACTTACCATTCTTTTTAAGAAAAAACTAATCTGAAAGTCACTAGAGTTCAACCTAATCTTTAATCTATTCCATGAAATTATTTCCTTTTTTCATTAGGCCATAGTGAATTCATTTGATTTTAGTTAGGTGTCTTAATTTTATTTTTCTTTTCATAATTTCTTATAATTTCAACCGATTTTTAATTAGTTGCCTCTAGTTTTTCTTCCTTTCTATTATTTGAAGCCACAGGTACATGATTATAATTTAAAACAAGGTAGGCAAACTAAAATGGCAAAAAATAGTAGATTAAAAAGGCATTACCAAGCCTAGTTAGGTTATGATATATTTAAATGTCATAGCACATTACAATGGCATGGTTGCTATTAAGAAAAAGGCATTACCAAGCTCATATGATTTGGCAGCTACATTAGCAGCAATATGAGCTGAAATTTTTCTGATGTCTTTGAATGGTGGGTATATAAGTCCCTTGTCAAAGTGCTCCTGAGTCACTTGTGAAGCCAAAGCTTCCGCTGTTTCGAGAAAAATGAGCCAGATCAATTCCATAATTGCATACAAAACTGGATTAAACTTTTTCAACAAAGAATGAATGTTAAAAAATAAGTTCATCTTTCACTTGTCAGAAGGTTCAGAATTATATGCAGATTATGTGCATGCTTCCATGACAAATGTGTTTCAACAAGAGTTGAAGTTCATTCGAAAATGTCCACGTTAAAAATGACTTTCTTTGATAGTTTAAGTTTTTCAGAAGAAATGGTCTTTGGCATGGTATAATAAAGTTCACTAGGCCAAATAATGTAACAATGAACAAGGGGCAATGCATAAAATTAATTTTCAAGCACTTACAGGCAGCCAAAAGCAAGTCATCATGTACTCAAACGGTCCCAGACATTATCAAACCAAGACCAAATCTAGGGAAGATGTATGCATTATTGGCCTAAAGGGGAAAAAACAAGCACATCAGTCCTAATCCCAAATGACAATATTTAACAAGTAAAATTTCTTTGAAGCAGAGACCTGGCCAGGCACATGTACTTTTCCCTCATATGCAACCGGGTAAAACGGGCTCCCACTGGCAAAAATGGCCCGTCCCTGACAGTAATGCACAAGGATAAGGACCAGATGAAAATTCATAGTCAACAATTAGATATTTCAGATGTTGGTTGCATGTTCATATTACCTTGGTCCAATTATAAGCTTCTTCAGCAGTACATTCTGCCTGTGATGTTGGGTTGGAAAGGGCAAGAATTATAGGTCTCTGCAAGCATTGATAAGTGATACTGTCACTGTTTTTGTAAGTAGGAAATGAAAGTTTTATACTAAAAAGATGGATCAATCGATTGATCGATCGAATATAGTAGTAATAGTAGTACCTCGTTAATTTCAGCCATAGCCTCAACAACCTCTTGAGTGAAAGTTTTTCCTTGACCCGATGTTCCAATCAACACTGTAGGCTTTATTTGCTGGGTAAACAAGATTAAATATGTAAGAAATTCAAAAGTTCTATCCTCACCGAAAAGAAAAAGTTCTATGTGTGTCTGAATACGAAGGGGACAGCTCATACTTTTACAGCATCCACAAGTTGTGTGATAGGTTCATGTTCATGAGCCCAGGGCTTATTAAAATGTGGAAGCGATTCTTTACGGGAGCTGACGATCAATCCCTGCAAAAGTAGTAGTCATTGATCTAAGGGTTAGTCATCTGGTGGAGAAAAAGGAACCTATTTTATAAAGGTGAAAACTACACTAGGTCATGGACAACCTTTGAGTCCACTAACCAAATGTTCTTGCGCACTTCTTCCAACGGCTCACCTGTCTGCTTCAAGAATTTCAATTTATCATCAAATATAAATTTATTCCCCATAAAATAAGACTAGAAAATGAAAAATTCAAAGTAGTGACTCTTATAAGGCAAAAAAAAAGTAATGACTCTTAAAGTAGACGGCAACCTGCTTCGAAGTTTCAAGTGCTATGAGCTATGCTATTCCAGTGCCAGCCTGAAACCACCAAAATAGTTCCAAAAGAACGTAATCAAATGACAATGGGAGTATTTTGTATGTTTATGATTAGAATGAAGAAAAAGACTCGATGTGAGTATAAAATATCTCTGTAATGTAGTTAGTTCAGAAGATGTGTTTCTACATCCAATCTCTTTCTATAAACCAGTTAAGAAAGTAACATAATTTCAGGTTGTATGGACTTACCTCTCCAGCTCCAAGGAATAAGAATCTATGATCAGATAACTTCCCCCCAACAAATTTCAGACCTGCAACAAGTCCGGCAAGGACTACAGATGTTGTTCCCTGGAAGGAAGTAGATAGAATTATCAGAGACAAATCAAGTGGCTTCGATTCATTGTATTGGAGTTGTGTACATAATGATCTGTGTTCAGATTTGATCTCAGCCAAATTGAGAAAAAAGAGAAGAATATAAGATGTTTATAGGGACTAAAGCGCATGAATTCATAACTTAAAAATATTTACCTGAATATCATCATTGAAAACAAGATGTGTTGATCTATATTTTTCTAGAAGATCAAAAGCATTGTGGTTCGCAAAGTCTTCAAACTACAAATATGGCACAATAGACTCAGGAGAAAAAAAACTAAACACTAAAAATTAATTATTTCTATAGAGTGTAGCCCATCGGATCAATAAATGAACATGCAGCTTTCTTAAAAATATTTACCTGAATATCAATCAATTGCTAACCCATCAATAATGTCAGAAAGTATAGCCAAAGGAAATAAAGAAAACATGAATTTCCAAACATGCTATCTATATGCCTTCTTTTAAATCATATCCATTACTAGTTAATTTATTCATGAAAGCTTTCTTTATGTACAGAGCTGAAACAATAAAAAAATAAAAACATATCACATAATTATTTGTTCAAATCATTTGTTAGGGAATAAATGACAATGAATTATTATCTTGATTTTGGAATTGCTAGCTTCTTTTAAAACAATATAGTACCTGTAGGAGCTAATAGATGCATTATAATCTTAAATATGTAAAATCCTAACTTAGCATTTAATAAGTTGTGAAACCTAGAAGAATTGAGTCCAACAAATTTCTAATTCCAGCCACAGTAAAATCAGAGTTGATTAACAAAGCAACACAATCATTTATGAACTTCCAGAATCATCAAATCATCAAGATTAATATACCAACAATGAACCATTACCATCAATATTCATCTAAGACTTACTAATGAAGTCTTTACAGCACACTAAATGGTACAACTTTCAAACACAATCACTCCCTTGATTTTCATACATCAAACAATTAAAGTGACAAAGGAAACAACCAAAACTTTTCAATGTTTTCAACATATATCACCACTCAAATTCACAAATGCACAATTCTACTTCATCAACATGCGCAAGGTATGTATCTCCTACCTTAGTATATTAACTAACTAAGAATAAAGACAACAACAACCCCAAACCAGTATCGACTTTCCTTCTCATCTCTCCATAAAAGTCAGTAAAAACGCGAAGAAAGAGGAAAGACAAGCAAATAGCACTCACCAAAGACTGTAACTTTTCTTGTAGGGGTTTATGAAGGTCACCGTCGCCGGAAAATTGCCTCTATCTTAGTCAACAGTGGCTGAGCTCGAAGAGGACAGCGAGATGGTAGTGAAACAGTGAGGAACATAGTGAGAAATCGAAGTGAAAAGGAAGAAGGAACTTGGGAAAGTGAGGAAACGAAGTTACTAGGAAGAGTAAAGCCTTACCCAACTATTTCCTAACCTTGTCCGCCGATACAACCAGGAAACGAAGTCACCGGCCGATGAAGCTCGTCGTCGCTGCTGAGCTCGCTGAAGATGAGGGGAACAAGTTTGGTGAAGAAAGGTGAGGGAATGAAGTGAAGAGATGAAAGAATTTGAAGCAAAAATGAAGGAAGTGAGAAGGAGCTTGATGACTATGGCTTTTGGGTGTGTTGAGAGTGGCGGCTAAGACCATTGAGGAAGGAAGGAGATGTGATTTTGTATAAAGAAGGTGAATGCTAGGGTTTTTTGGGCCCAATAAAATTACCATAAAGCCCCGCTTAGTTTCTTTCATTCATGAGATTAACCCTAACTTCCTATTACATTAACATCTTAATAATTTCATTAAATAAAATTGATATTTCCTAATTCCTAAGATGCATTGGTCCCTAATTTTTATTGATATATATATGTATGTGTATAAATTATATTTCCTATTTCCAATTAAATATTTCCTATATATATATTATGAAGAACAAGCCTTTACATGCGCTTTAAGCGCATGTATTGGCTTTCCTTTGTTATAATAATATTTTATGGCTTATACATTAAAGCGCATGTGAAGACCAATGTCCATTTAATTATATGGATTTTCATATGATTTGGTGCTTTTCAACTAAATTGTTTCAATACTTCATCTCAAAATGCTCAAATCTTGTGCTTGACAATGTTATAGTGAATTCCATTGAAGAACAAGCCTTTACATGCGCTTTAAGCGCATGTATTGGCTTTCCTTTGTTATAATAATATTTTATGGCTTATACATGCGTTTAAAGTGCATGTAAAGACCAATGTCCATTTAATTATATGGATTTTCATATGATTTGGTGCTTTTCAACTAAATTGTTTCAATACTTCATCTCAAAATGCTCAAATCTTGTGCTTGACAATGTTATAGTGAATTCCATTGAAGAACAAGCCTTTACATGCCCTTTAAGCGCATGTAGAGGCTCTACATGCGCTTGAAGCGCATGTAGAGATAGAAACACCCTTTACGTGCGCTTAAAGCGCATGTAAAGGGTGTTTCTACCTCTAAAGCGCATGTAAAGGGTGTTTCTACCTCTACATGCGCTTTAAGCGCATGTAGAGGGTGTTTCACCAATTCCATAGCACCTAAAAGTGGTAATGGAGCCTTGAAACACTAAGTCCACAAGCAGGGAAACCTTATGAGGTCTGAGGAGGACCTCTTATGCATGACTCCATGTTTTGCACTTCAGTAGTGCCTTTACATGCGCTTAAAGCGCATGTAAAGGGTGTTTGTGCCTTTACATGCGCTTAAAGCGCATGTAAAGGGTGTTTCCATATAATTTTGAGCTCTTCACCTAAGTTCATTTTATATTTTATCTCTAAATACTTAAATCCTTTTCTAGTCATTGTTTTAGTGAATTTTAATTGATGCACATTTCTATACATGCGCTTAAAGCGCATGTAGAGATAAGGTCTCTACATGCGCTTTAAGCGCATGTATAGATTCTTACCTGTACATGCGCTTTAAGCGCATGTATAGATTCTTACCTGTACATGCGCTTAAAGCGCATGTAAAGGACCCTCTATACATGCGTTTCTTCTAAGCGCATGTAAAGGTGCGCTGGTAGAGGGACAATTTGTAGTAGTGTCCTACCAGTTACTCAAATCATATGATTCCATTCATCCCCCGGGTAGAGATAGCCAGTAGGAGTGTCCACTAGCATTTTGGGGTCCAAAAAGATTTAGTTTTAGTGTTTTTAAAATTAATCGTGCATGGTTTACGTTACAATCAGAACCCTAATTTATCTACAATCAGCACCCAACATGGTTTATGCTACAATTAGCACGCTAATTTATTCAATGGTTATGAATATTCTAATATGGAAATCTCAAACTCTTGGTGATTGTGCATGAATATTATATTATTTTAACTAGGGTAATGGACCTAATCTGCCCCCCAAGTAACCACCAAGGAGCGCTGAGCACCCTGAACTAACAACAGGCCCATATCTGGACTCCAAGTAACCAAGGTGGTTAAAAACTACCCCGGTTGGACGGTCAACAACGTTTGACCGTTACTATGCCTATGTGGCTGCCACGCGAGCACCTGCTTTGCCACGTGTGTATTTTAAATGGACCTAATCTGCCCTCCAAGTAACCACCCAGGAGCACTGAGCACCCTAAACTAACAACTGGCTCATATCTGCGCTCAAAGTAACCAATGTGTTTAAAAACTACCCCGGGCGAACGGTCAATGACGTTTGACCGTTACTATGCCTATGTCGCTGCCACATGAAGGCCTGTTTTGCCACCCAGCGCCTTGTCATCGTCACGTAAGATATGTTCATGTGGGTCCCATCTATAATAATAAACAATTTCTCTCTCCCTCTTCATCACCATCACCACAGCCCCCAACGCCCACCACCCCCACCCACGCCACCCCCTCAAACTTGGCAAGCAGACGTGGCGTGGGTAGGGGGCAGTGGAGGTGAGGCAATGAGGCTGGGGAGGTGAGGGGGTGGCGTGGGTGGGGGTGGTGGGTGTTAGGGGGTCTGTGGTGATGGTGATGAAGAGGGAGAGAGAAATTGTTTATTATTATAGGTGGGACCCACATGAACATATCTTAAGTGGCGATGACAAGGTGCAAACAGGCCTTCACGTGGCGGCCACATAGACATAGTAACGGTCAAACATCATTAACCGTCCACCCGGGGTAGTTTTTAAACACATTGGTTACTTTGAGTGCAGATATGGGCCTGTTGTTAGTTCAGGGTGTTCAGTGCTCCTGGGTGGTTACTTGGAAGGCAGATTAGGTCCATTTAAAATACGCACGTGGCAAGCAGAGGTGGCAAAGCAGGTGCTCGCGTGGCAGCCACATAGGCATAGTAACGGTCAAACGTTATTGACCATCCAACCGGGGTAGTTTTTAACCACCTTGGTTACTTGGAGTCCAGATACGGGTCTGTTGTTAGTTTAGGGTGCTCAGTGCTCCTTGGTGGTTACTTGGGGGGCAGATTAGGTCCATTACCCTTTTAACTATTAATAATGGAAATTAGTTTAAGATTTAGTAAATTTTATCGGGCATTAAATACATGTACATGTTGGGTCCAAATTTAGGGAGTAAGTTGCATTTTAATAAAAATTTGAACATTTTATGCCATTAACTCATATTTCATTATGATAGACCTAATATAGTTCAAATATTCACTAATTTCCTACTATATGTGCAAAGGAGGAAGATCGGATTGAACAACACACAATTTGGAAATTTTTTGAAAGCCCTGTTTAAATTATAATTACCTATTTTATTGATGGGCAATAGACCTATTTTACCCTTCAAGTAACCACCCTGGACCACTGGGCACCCTAAACTAACACTGGGTACAATTTTACCACTAAAGTAACTAAAGTGGTTCAATTTTACCCTCTGACGAATGTAATGTTGACACGTAGGATATAATGTTGACATGTGGACGACACATGTCAACATTACATTCGTCAGAGGGTAAAATTGGACCACATTGGTTACTTCAGGGGTAAAATTGGACCACTTTGGTTACTTCAGGGGTAAAATTGTACCCAATGTTAGTTTAGGGTGCCCAGTGGTCCATGGTAGTTACTTGAAGGGTAAAATAGAGTCATTGCCCTTTATTGATAGTAGTCCTTCTTCCGTTGTTTCCAAAACGATATTTTCAACCTTTCCGAGCAATCCAAGGACTAATTGGAGTGAAAAAACTTTATTATTTGTCTTCTACACATTATTTTCTATCTTGACTACCTTTCCTAACGAATGAGTTGTTAGGTGTTGATTGCACCATGTTTTAATATATATATATATATATATATATATATATATATATATATATATATATATATATATATATTATGGCCAATTTCATTGAGTAAATGTATTATTTATATCTATTATACCTCACTGGTTAAAATTTTTGTTACACACTTTGTAGGGATTTGTTCTAATCAATGACAATTTAGGCATTTTTAGCATGGTTCTATGTTTTACATGCATGCTTTCAAATATTTTTTGATGCTGCTTCTAGTCTTGAATCTTTTCAAATCAAATCAAGGGGGAAACACCCAAAATGAAGAAGCCAAATGCTGAGAAGAAGCGAAAAATAATAACAAAAATATAGCAATAAAAGTCTCTTTCTTATCATAACATCGCCCAAGTCATTTTTTGGTCCGAGCAAGAGTGCCAAGTAGAGCTGGAACTTTGCAATCCGGCCCCGGGTTTAACGCAACCCGTTTTTAAAAAAGGGGGTTGGGCTAAAAGTTGAGCCCGCTTATAGGTCAACCCGCAAGCCCAATTATACTAGGCTTTGTCAAGCTTACCCATTGGGTTGGCAGGTTGACCTGCTTAATTAAAAAAAATGTCTCCATTTTCTTTTAAAACCCATTTAAAACTAAAACTCATCTTCCTTCTTCCATTTTGCTTTATCTTCTTCCTTTTCATCTTCGGTTTGTTTTGTTTTCAGGTATTTGTTTTGAAGTGTGTGAGGTTTCAGGTTTTTGTTTTGAAGTGTACGTTTGTGACATACATATGTGAGTTTAAGTATATATTAAGCGTATGGTGAAAAACTATCACCAAGGTCATGAATTTATGTTCATACATATGAGGTTCTCTCATGGGATTGAAAATAGAGTGCAAAAAAGTTCTTTGACATTGTAATAGATATTTTTAGCTTTGTTTTTGGGTAGACACAAAAAGGGCAAAGTTGGAGATCAAAGAATATATAGATTGGTGATTAAATAAATAGATGACTTATGTTAAGGATCTTTGAAAGTACTAAACTATTTTGAATTTGTTTACTTTATAGTTTTGGAATTTGGACAGATAAAAGTATCCATATACTTTGTTGATAAATGATTTTGTCACAAAATTTTTGTGCTTACTTTATTGAGTAGTGTTCAATTTTAATTTTTTCCAAGTAATACAACTTGAAACTCAGATTAGTCCGCTTTAGTCGGGTTAGGCCGTTCTTATAGTATATATGGGTCGGATCATGATATTTGCAACCTGTATGCAAAAGAGCCGAGTTGGGTTAGCCCACTTTTAATGCGGGTCGGATCGGGTTGACCCGTTTTCCCGGCTCTAAATTGCCCAAGCAATTAAACTTGCCATGCGCAACACTCACAAATTTTGATTAGAGATAATAATGAGTTATTTTAGATTTTGGGTGTCATATATAAATTTATGAAGCCAGGGTTGATTTTATGATTTTTAAGGCTTAAATTTCTTGAAGAAACTTGACAAATATAGTTATAAATAAATGTAAAGAATAAATGTATTTTGAGACATTTATTGATCATTTTCTTTTTAGGAAATACTTTGAAACTTTAATAAGTGAATGGCAAAAACAATTCAATTAATTGAGACTTAGATTTATGCTAGCAACTTATCTTTAAAGAAGGATTTAAATGGAAAGTAAATAAAATTAAAAAGTGAGGTCAAAGTGGTAAATAGAAGAACTTCCCTATTTGACTTTCTCTTCTTTATTTCCATAACCATCAACACACTCTTCTCTCTTCGAAATTGAGCTCCCCTTCGACCTCCCCATTTCCTCCAATTCCAATAGCTACATTTGGTGAATCAAGGCGGTGAACGACGCCAATTTATACACGCAGTAGCAGTTTACTTCAATAGTAATATGATAAATGTCATAGATGCATATAAATATTATATGATTTATTTTTCAAGGAATAATAATGTTGATTCTACGAATAAGGTGTGTACACACACACACATACATATAAGGAAGCGGTACACCAAGACATCAGATAGGTCGCACCACCATGTCAACATCAAATTATTAAGAAATCCTGCAAGTAAAAAGGAAGGTAAAAAAGAAAGAAGGCCCCCTACATACGCTGAAGGGATTGATGTTATCTTGAATAAGATATAAAAATTAATGAAATAAACTTATATTGAGATTCTTTGAATCTCACTATTTTTCAAACATTATTTATAGAGGATCAGGGAGGAGATAAGTACTTGGTAAGATTATACAGGGATGTAGCAGACAAGCAGAGATGCTTGCTAGACTTGAAGAACATTAGTAAGATGAATTTTTTGTGATTTATTTTTATTCTATACAAGCGAATAGCTTGTGATGTACACAGATAAAATGCTTTCATTAGAGATAGCCAATGTCTATTAGACAAAAGTTATAATAGTTAGATTTATTTGTAGAAGTATGATAAGCATGTAGTACTTTAAGATGTTCTAGTATAAACAAATAAAAATTAAGTAGTAATTACTAATTTGTCTATTCGATAAATTTACAAACCACTTGAGATTTTAAATAGAAATTATAATTGTTACAATTTGAAGACGGTAGAAGTGCACAAAAGGGGGAGTGAATTGTGCTTTCCAAAATTTTGCTAAACACAAACACGAACAGACTTTATACTGGTGCAGTCCAAAGCAAATGGCCTACGTCTAGTTCTCCAACTCCTCGTTTGGTTCTACTATAAAAGGTTTTAAAACATGTTCACCTTCAAACCTTTACAACTACAAGTTTTTAAAGACTCATTTGCAACCTCTCATAGAGTATCCCTCGGATCACTTCCCCTTACACAAGTGAGAATGTAATTCCAGCTCCTAAGTTGCAAACTTAGGAACTACCTTTATCAATAAGGGTTAAGGGTCAAACCTAGCACTCTACTATTGCCAAAAGTTCACCTAACATAAACAAGAATTTGATGGCTCAAATGTAGCACACATCTATTCAAAAATGGCTGAAATCTAGCATTTCTATCAACTTTAACGGGTTTGACCATTAAGTTTAACCCGATCATGCCACGTCATCTGTCATGTCACCCAGTTAGGCCACATCACCTGCCACGTCACCCAATGGGCCCACTTACTATCCATGATTGGGTGACGCGGTAGGTGACGTGGCCTAATTGGGTGACGTGGCATGATTTAGTCAAACTTAACTGTGAAACCCGTTAAATTTGACAGAAATTTTTAGATTTAAGTCATTTTTGAATAGATATGTGCTACATTTGAGCCAAAAAATTCTTGTTTATGTTGGGTGAACTTTTGGCAATGGTAGAGTGCTAGATTTGACCCTTAACCCTATCAATAAAGGTTTTTATACTTAGTTCACTCAGTTGAACATTATGTGATAAACATCGATGAATAATTAATTTTCACTCACTCACAATATGATAGCAATTAAAATGAATACAGAGATGAGGTGAAGAAAATAGATGAAGCAATGAATACTTGATTGTAAATAAGTTCTAGTTGATGTATCTATGAATGCTCTTCGGTTACGTCAATTTATACTTTTTGTTCAAATGGCAGTTGCAATAAATCCGTTTGAACAACCTTCATTTAATGTTTGAACATTGAGTTCAAGGTTGTTGGTATGTATTAATTGCAGCTTCGTTATTTTTCTTAGCTTGCCTAGCTGATGGAAAAACATTTTGCCAAAATCAGGTAGGTATGGGCTTGAATGTGTCTAACAGACACTTCTGCAAAAGTTGATTTGACATATGTACTTAATTTCTTTGCTTTTTTTAGGCAAATCTAGCAATTTACTATTGACAAAAGTTCACCCAACATAAACAAGAATTTTGGGTTTCAAATGTAGCATCAAACAACTACAAAATGGTTCAAATGTAGCAATTCCGTCAATTTTTACGGTTTGATCATAATGTTGACCCGATCATGCCACGTTACTCAATCAGGTCATGTCACTCAATTAGGTCACGTCACCTGCCACGACACATCATCACCACAGATATCAAAGATTTAAGGTTCAAATCTAGCATTCAAGTATTAGTAAAGTTCACCCAACATAAAATAAAAATTTTGGATCCATATCTTAGCCCTATCAATTACAAAATGGTTAAAATGTAGCAACTACGTCAATTTTTATGAGTTTGAATGTTACTTTTGATTTTATTAGGTCATGAAACTTGTCACATTGCCCTATTAGGCCATGTCACTTGCCACATTAGGTCAAAATTAATGGTCAAACCCTGAAAAGTTCACAGAGCTACTATATTTGTTATATGGTGATGTGAGTTACAGGGATTTATTTTCATATATGAATTGATGATGTAGTAAAGATGGTGATTATGTGATTTGTGACATGACCTAATAGGGTGATGTGCCAAGAGACATGACCTAATCAATTCAAAATTAATGGTCAAACCCTGAAAAGGTCATGGAGTTAGTACATTTGTAATAGGGTGATGTGAGTTTCATGGATTTATTTTCATATATATGGTGATGATGTAGTGAAAATGGTGATGATGTGGCAAGTGACATGACCTAATAGGGTGATGTGGCAAGTGCCATGACCTAACCAGGTCAAAATTAATATTAAAAATCATAAAAATTGGCGTAATTGCTACATTTGTATCTTTTTGTAACTGGGGTAAAGGTGCAAAAATAGCCACTGTAAATTTAAAAAAGAGCACCTAAGACTCTAGTAAATTAAAGGGGGCAAAACTGTACACTGTAAACCAAAATGAGGCAAATGTAACCTTCTCAAACAAAGGTGTTAAGTTTGACCATTAATTGGATAACAATTCTGATGGGACTTATTGGCGTGGCAATATGTGACATTAGGTGTCAATATTTTTTGATGTGGCATATGTTGACGGGTCATATTAATACTTAAAACCAATCTAACACAACACACAACACATTGAACCCCTTTAGAGATCAAATCAGTCACATTTTGAACCCTAACCTTAGAACCCTCATCGAAATAGTTTTTGGGTTTAGGGTTCAGATGATTTGTGGTGGATTTCATATAATTTGTGGAATGTATGAGTTCTAGTTGAAATGATTTGAGGGTTTAAGGTTCGTTTTAGATGATATAAGGTTCAAATGGATGCATTTCAGCTTTCACAATAGATTTTGGGAATTGACACGTCATTTACTGGTGGTGAGACCCACATTTGAAAAAACTTTCGCGTAACTAAAAGGTTACATTTGCCCCATTTTAGTTTAGAGTGTAAAGTTTTGCCCCCTTAAATTTACCAAAGTCTCAAGTGCTCATTTTTAAATTTGTAGTGGCTATTTTTACACCTTTGCCCTTGAAACTGCTGAGTGCTAGATTTGAGACCCAAAATTGTTATTTTATGTTGGGTGAACTTTACTAATACTTGAGTGCTAGATTTGAACTTTAAATCTTTTCATATATGTGATGATGATATGATGGTGACATGGCCTGGTTGGGTGACGTGGCATAATCTGGTTAAAATTAACGATTAAACTCTTCAAAATTGACGAAATTGCTACATTTGAGCTATTTATTAATTATTTGACACTTAGAATAATATTGTAATTTAATGTTTTATGGTGTTTAAATATTGTATATTATGTTTGGTGCTCCTATTACACATATTAATTTAGTCAATTTTGTAATATCATAACTTTTCTAAAGTGCATGTAAAGACATAATTTTTTAATTAAAAATTATGTCTTTACATGCACTTTAGAAAAGTTATGATAGTTATTGAAAGTCATTTTTAAGAGCAATTCACTTTCACTCCACCTCTTTTACTAAAAATACCAAAAATATGTGTTCCTGCCATTCACATAACCTATGATTGAGAACTCCATACATGTTTCTAAGTAATTGCAGATTAGTGTTTGAAGCACATGATCCAGTGTTTTGAGCATGCTAAGAATAACTGAAAAGAATTCATTTTGAAAGAAATCAAACTTTTAGCTGATTGATTCTAGACAGATTTCTTTGCAACTCATTAGACAAATAAGGGTGAGGATCAAGCTGTTGATTTAGCTCTCCATCAATCTTTGTCAGAACGGTTAAATATTATTTGAAGATTGATTTGGGAATATTATGCACAACGGTCATCTGATCAAGGATTATAAAGCGCGAGGCATGTGAGAGCTGACACACATCGATATACATATGAATCATCTTTTTGTACTCAATATCTGTTGTAATTCTTTGTGACTGAGTGATCAATCTAATTGGACTTATGTGATTATCATAACATGTTCATTCGAGTGAACTTGTGAGTTAGTTCTTAAGTCTTGGGACTTGAGAGCTTAGAGTATATTTTATTACTTTTGTAAGGGAGAGTGATCCAAGGGATACTTTGTAAGTTTGCAAGTAAGCCCCGTAAAACTTGCAATTGTAATAGGTTCCAGGTAAACCCGCTGTAAAACTTGGGGATATAGTGGAACCCAATGAGGTGTTGGGAACTGGACATTGAGAGAATATATATCTTTCACATTCAATATCTCACCAACTTTGTATTGAGCTTTTAATGTGATCCAGTGAGTGAGAATTTTTATTGTACTTAAGTACTTAACACAATCTGTTCATTCAGTGAACTTATTTGAAAAACCTGTACTGTTGAAGGTGGCTCTTGAGTTTGGGACTTAAGAGTCGGGTTGTTTTCTTACAAGTTGTAAGGGGGAGTTTCGGGAGAGAGACTTTGTAAGGTTCAAGGTGATCCCGGTAAAACCTTGAGTGAGTTAGTAAAATACCAATTGGGAGTTGGGACTGGACGTAGGTAAGTTGGTCGAACCAGTATAAAATCTTGTGTGTCTCTTATAGCTTTTATTTACTGTGTGTGCAAAGTTTTTTTTTGTAACACAATTCACCACCCTCTTGTGTTCCTGCCATTCACATTTGGTATCAGAGCAGACTTCTTGTTTTTTCTTATTTAATCCAAGAAGAAAAGATCCAAATGGCAGGATATGGAGATCATGTTATTGAGGGAAGCTCAACCCATCTTCCTCCATCATTCAATGGGGAGGATTATACATTCTGGAAAATGAAGATGAAAATCTTCATTAAGGCAAATGGATACAAGTTATGGAATATTATTGAGGAAGGAAATTTTGTTCCTATTGATGCTGATAGAGTACCGAAAATTCCCTCATAATACACTGATAAAGACATTGCTGGAATTGAGCTGAACAACAAAGCTATTCTGATGATTCAAAGTGCCCTCAACCAAAATGAGTATTTCAGAATCAGTCAGCTAGAGACAGCCAAGCAAATGTGGGATGCCTTGGAAGTTGCTCATGAAGGAACTACTAGTGTGAAAAACCGGAGAGTTGAGCACCTTGTTGAGGAATTTCATCAGTTTAGAATGAAAGATGATGAGTCTATTCATGATGTTGAGATCACATTCACTCATCTCATCAACAATATGATTGCCCTAGGAAGAAAGATTCCAGAGACAGAACAAGTCAGCAAAATCCTGAAGGTTCTTACTCTGAAGTGGCTCACTAAGGCAACTATCATTCAAGAAATGCAAGGAGAGTCAACAAGGTCCATCACTGCTCTTTTTGGAAATTCGGCTGAGTATGAAGCCACCCTGAAGGTTCAAGAAAATCTTCATGGTGATGGGAAAAAGAAGAACCTTGCTCTTGTTGCTGAGAAAGGTAGAGACAGTTATGATGAGGAAGATGAGGATGAGGGTGATTTGGCTCTGGTTGCCCGGAAGTTCAAAAAGTTCTATAGGAATTCTGGAAGGTATTCTAGGAATAATTCCAGGAGAAAGTTCCAGAAAGAAAGTGCCCTGTGTGTTTGGAATGTCAAAGGCCTGGACATTTCAAAGCTGAGTGTCCTAGTCTTCAAAGAGGAAAAGAGAAAAGAGAAGTTCTCTCCTCAGAATGAGAAGGCATATGTATCAGCTATCTGGGGTGATAGTTTAGATGATGATGATGATGATGATGATGATCAGACTGTCAATCTGTGCTTAGTGGCAGGTGAGAAAGTGATGCAATAGAGGGACCGGATCGGCTAGAAGACAAGAGAAGAGGAACCCAATGATATGATCGATGGGAAGAAGAGTACCCGTCTCTTACAACCCAAGAGGAACCGGATGATCGATGGGAAGAAGAGTACCCGTCTCTTACAACCCTAAGACGCCACAAGGATGATCAACCCTTGATAAGTCTAGCCACAAGACGCCACAAGGATAATTAACCCTTGATAAATCTAGTATTCTCAAAACAATACAAAGATGCGAGCAGAGCTCACACAAGAGAAACAAAATTCTCAATTTATTCTATTTTGTTCTTAAAATTGTAGTACAAGTAAAGCCTATTTATAGGCAACAATAAAATACTCTAGAATTAAAAACACAACCTAATAATTGGTGCATTAATGATAATTGACAATTTGAATTGCACCTTCCTAAAAACAAGATGACTCTTTCTTGAAGGAAAAGTCAGCTTTTCAAAATAGGAAAAACATGAAAAAGAAAATCTAATACATTCAATGACCTAATGCCTTATTTTATGGAAATAAAATAAAAGACTCAAATAAAATCAAATGCAATCATATTTGATGTTTATTGACTTGGCCAACAAGTCACTCTTGCATATCCTCCAAAGGAGTGATTTCTTCAATATGGACACCACATGGGCCTTTGACATCTTGTTAAGCTTCTAATATTGTGACCACCTTTCTTGGATCTTTTAGCATGTTGGTCTTCCATCCTATCATTGTCCATGACGTGATCTTCATCAGAAAGAAGGTGATCAAGAGGTACATGTTCTAGATATACCTATTTCTGAATCAGAATTACAAGAAGCATATAATGATTTACATAATGAATTTTTAAAACTGGTAAAAGAAGTTAAAATGCTTAGGAAAGAAAATATTAGGTTATATGATGAGAATATATCGATACTGGAAGAAGCATGTTCTGAGTCCCTCAAAGCAAAATCTCTCCAACCATGCTCTAATTGTGAAAAATTGACTAAAGAAAAGGATAGATATAAAATTGTTTTGCAAATATTTACTAAAGGTTCTGAAACACTTTGACTAGTCAAAAGGTCTTTAGAGACAAAACTGGTATAGGTTATGATCAAGTCATGATAAACTCAGGAAAGTCAAAAGTAGTATATAAAGTTAGATCATGTATGAAAAACTTAAGACAAAAATTTGAAAATGTTTCTCCTTTTAGTCGATGCAATTTTTGTAACAGGAAAGGTCACACTCAATCCACATGTCTGCACAAAAGACATGGTATTGGACAGAACTATAAGTGGGTTCCTAAGGGAACAAAGTCGACTAAGGATCAAAGGATTCTTGATCCAAACATAGGCAACCGAAGGCCTAATGAAGTTGCTAATCCTAGAGGACCCAAGATTATTTGGGTACCCAAATCTGCTTAATCTGTGCAGGTCTGCCTTAATGCATCCAATCAAGATAAATGGTATATTAACAGTGGATGCTCAAGGCATATGATTGGTGACAAGGACAAATTCAAATCTCTTGTGATAAAAGATGGAGCCAATCAAAGTGGAAAGATCACTGGAGTTGGAAAAGTTGAGCCTGTCAAAGATGTCTTTTTATGGATGGTTTTTGTCACAATCTACTCACTGTCAGTCAAAGCACTGAAAGAGGTAACTGGGTAATATTTGATTCTCTAGTATAATAACATAAATCAATCAGCTTCATTGTTTTGGAAAAAGACATGGTTTATAATTTTTTTCTACTGAATATTTAAAGAAAATTTGATCTGTGCAACTTTATGTTTTTTGACATAAACCTTGAACTTGATTTTAAACTTATAAGGATTGGCAAGTCTTAATCATTTTGTAATGAGAAGCATATTATGAAATAAGTTAGCACATTGCATCATCTGTATCGAAATCATCATATGATAATTGTGCAAATCTGTGCTGATGATATTATATTTGTGCTGCTAATGAAAAACTCTATTAAGACTTCTCTGAGATGTTGCAGGAAGAATTGAAAAGCAAATTCTAAGCATATCTGAGAGTTTGGATGGTAAAGTTAAAAGGGAAGTTTATTAGCCAAATTCCTTATGTCTGTGCTTTTATCTATTGGCTAATATACATATATCTGATCCTTATTGGTTTGACAATTGGTATACTGCCTTTTGATGATTAAGTCAAATGTGTTTCTCATTTGTATTCTCCTTTTGGTATGATCTTCATTTGAAATATTACCATTGGACATACTTGAAAGGCAAGAGAATGCACAAGATGGGGGGGAGGTGAATTGTGCTAATAAAAAACTTAAACAAATAAATACTCAAGACACAATCTTATACTGGTTCGGCCAACCACTTGCCTACGTTCAATTTACCAACGCCTCGTTGGGTTCCACTACTTTCAGGTTTTACAACGAGTTCACCTGAGAACCTTTACAGTGAAACAATCTCTCTAACACTCCCCCTTACTACCTGTAAGATGTTATCCTTGTTCAAAAGCACCAAGCTTTAGAACAACCTCAGAACAGAAGAGGATTTAATTCAGAAAATAAGTTCACAAATTGAACTGATGTTGATAAACACTTAAGCTTGATTAATCGTACAAAAGTCTTGAATGCTCTTTAAGAATATTAACAGAGAGTAGGTGCTTAGTTGGTAAAGAGCAATAAATTCATTGGTCTATTTATAGTCTTCATGGGAGGATAGAGCCGTTAGAACCATGTTGAAGAAGACTTGTATCCATTGAGCACAATTAATGCTATGTACTAAGACTTTCCCATGTTGCTTGAAGAAGATGATGAACATTAAATGCAGCTTCAAGCTTTATCAGTAGACTTTGCCTATTTGTAGGAGAGAAGTTGCTTTGAGTGCATATATGCCGGAAGAATGTGTCTAACGACTTCTGAAAAGGCATTCTGAGCATGACAGTGTACTTTTGTACTTGATTTGCTTTCTGGTCAAAACTTCGATCAGAGAGTGATTACTCTTCTTCGATTGCTTACTGCACACTTAGATCACGAGTTAAGAGCATAACAATATCAATTACTCGATACTTCGATTACTATCAACTTTGCTTATTTATTCGATTACTCCATGTGATCGAAGGTGTTCTTTCCACTTCTTAAATAAGTTTGACTTGGACTATTTTGATATATGATAGAAGTTGTTTTGATCGATAATTTGATCACTGTGTTAACGTAGAAAAATATTTGTTTTGACTCTTGATCGCTTCTTCTAAAGGTGAATGTTATGTCAAAGAGTCTAGTGATTGATTTGCCACTTTGTGAAAAAGTGTCTAAGTTATTGACAATCGCTTTGTCATGTAATTGCTTATCCGTAAAGGACTTAGCTGATGATCATTCTATCTTATCATGATGATTGCATTGTATTAGTCCTAGTTCAGTGATCACATTGTCTTAGTCCTAGTTCAGTGATCGCATTGTCTTAGTTCTATATCAGTTATCATCAAAACTTAAGATTCTAACATTCTCCCCCTTTTTGATGATGACAACATATAAGTGAAATAGATGAAATAAAAACATATAAGAACAATGATCACAATATATATATATATATATATATATATATATATATATATATATATATATATATATATATCATAATTTTCAATCAACTACAAAGTGCAATATGTTTATGATTATCATGATGAATCTGCATATGACATGTTTTAATCAGATTCTGGGGAGGAAATCACTAGTCTTCTCTTCCTTTTCTCAGGAGACTTAGAAAGAGGTTTTTCCTTTCCTTTTTTCTACCTTTTGGATTTTTCTTTAGTCGAAGCAGGAGGGGACTTAGGCTTAGAAGGACGAGGAGGCTGAAGAGGCAACTGAGATGAAGTAGCAATAGAAGACTGTGAGGCAATATCAGCAAAAGGAACGTACTTTGCTCCTAACCATTCAAGGGCAGTGAACATAGATTTCTTTGTTGCTCCAACCCTTGGACCTCTAGGAGTTCTCTTCTTCTTGGTTTGCTCAATGTCATACTTCTAGCTTAGTTCTTGAATAATTTTAACACAAAAACTGGGCTTCTGAACTTCTTTACCTTTTCTACCACGGCCTCTGCCTCTACCTCTACCTCTACCTCAGCCTCTACTGGAAGAAGCTCTTGACTTTCTCTCAGCATCTGAGGTTATTTTCCTTCTCTTATAGACTTGCAATTCTTCTTCCTCTTGAATGAGGGCGGCTTGAAGTCTATCCTCTTCTTCTTGCAGTTCTCTCTTTCTTTTCTCTTATGCATCAGCCTGAGCTACGACTTTCTCTACCATCTCAATTTCTTCTGGTTTTACTTCTTGGAACACTTCTTCATCAGATGAACTTAGGCTCAAGTGTTCAGATTCCTCAACATTTTCAGGAATCGAAGTGATCGCAAGTGGTTCATAGGTGAGAATAATCGAAGTTGCTGGTTCGCTCATAGGCTCAAGAATTTGAACTTCCTCTGCCTGTTCTTCTTGCTGTGTAGCCTCAGAATAATAGTTAGCAACTTCAACCACACTTGCTAACACCGGATCTCTCCAAGAAGTAATTGCTAACGGATTTTCTTCTTCATTGACCTTATCAGTTTCTTCATCCGCTTTGATTACTTCTTCAGATTATTCCTGCCTTTCCGCAGAGTTCAACCAGCCATTCATGACAGTTCTTAACGATCTTTTGAATTTCCTTTCATACATATCATACTCAGCATACTCATCAAGAAGTGGGGTCAAGTTGAAGGGGTCATCGGGATCTTCCGAGGTTTTAGGCCTTGAATAGATATTTTGTCTTACTGCTCCCTGAATAAACGCTCGGACCATTTCTTCATCATATTTGACTTGGAGCTCACCAAAAGACATATCGACTGAGAAGAGGATATCATCAATATGTTGATCAAAAATATGTGCCAAGATGTCCTCAAAGAGTGGTGTTCTCTACTGCTAAACCTCAGTACTGACCTCCAGATTCTTAGAACTTTTCTCCCCCTTGTTGTCATCATCGTACTGCTGGGAATGGGGAGGAGTGCAATGAATGGTGAGATGTGTAACATCCCGAAAATTTAATATAGGATTAGAGATTATTTTAGGAAATAATAAATGGAAAAATTAGAAAATTTGAGAATTTTTAGAATTTTGGAGATTTTTTTATGATATGTTGAAAGTTTTAAGAATTAAGTGCCTAAAAATAATTAATGAAATAGTTGAGAAAATTTAGAAACTATGGGAGTTATGGAAATTTAAAGTATTGGGGAGGTTAAATAAATTATATGCTTGTCATGGCAAATCCAGTTCTTTAGGAATTTGGGAGGGCGTTTCGGTAATTTTCCCTAAATATTAATACATTACACACATAAAAGAAAAAAACCAAACACCTCCTTCTCTTTCCTTATGTCTTTTGCCGACACCCACCCACCTCTTCTTCACCATTTCATTTTCATCTTCCATGCACACACACCCACACCATTTTCTTCATCCAAACTCATCCCTCTTTCCATCCAAAGTTGCTAAATCGCGTGGGCTACTCTTGAATTAGTGGGGTTTGTTTGATCTGCTTCTCTTCGTTCTCTTTCTTCTCCAATGCGTTGGCTCCATTTTCCGGCGGGTTGGCTTCGTCTCTGGCGGTGAAAGGCGGCGAGAGGTAGGCTATTCGTGTTCTTTTGCTTCCTTAAACCACTTTCTTGTTTCAGCTTCATTTTCTCACTTTTCCTATCCCTTTCTTTGCTCTTTCGGCCAGCCACCTAAGGGGGTCAATTTCCGGCGACCTAGCCGGTGGCCGACGACGTGATACTCCCCTCTTCGCGTAGGAGCCTCTGTAAGCATTTCTATCTCCGTGTGGTTTGTATTTGTTATGAAGTGCCTCTTTGAAGTTAGGGTTTTGGGTATACTAAAATTTCTGGAATGTGAATACTTTAATATTGGAATTAAGGAATTGAATTTGAGTATTCTAGGGAGCAATTGGATTTTCTGGAAGAGGTTAAGCATTTGGGAATTTTTTGTGATAGTTATGATTCTTTCAAGTTAGGATTTTGCCATATTAAATCTTTGGGACTTTAAACAAAATTTTTTGAATGTTTAAATGGTTAATTGAAGATTTTTGGGAAGTATTTAAGTTTATTGAAGTTGGAGATTATTTTGGCAATTGTTGGACATTTAGGGTTCTTTGGAATTGGGGTTTTGCTAATGAAAGATTATTTGAATAAAATGGTGATTTAGAAATGTTTACTAAGGTTTGATGAAGGCATTGAAATGTTGTAATTATTTAATTGGTGTTTAGGAAGAAGTATGGTAATTAAAGTGTTGGATAAAGAGGAAATTTGGTTATGTAAGACTATGTTGTAGTTTGGTGGAAGGGTTGCAAAGTTAGGAAGTCACTTTGAGTAGTAAATTTGATAATAATATGGTGGTTGGGTGGTTGGTGTTTGTTTTGCAATTTTTACGGGCATTTTTTGTTTTCTTTAAAGTTAAGGTTTGTTTATGTGGGTTGTATGGATTAAATTAGAAATTAATAAATGTTTGTGGAGGTGCTATGGAGATGTTGGAGAAGTGAAATTGTTTGAAATGATGTGTAGAAAGAAGGTGGTAAATAAAGTTCAGAAAATTTGTTATGCAATGTTAGGTTTAGGAATTCTTGTTGAAGTTATTTAATGATATTGAAATGTTGGCTTTGGTTAGATTGGTGTTTGAAAGGAAGTTTGGAAGTTGAAGTGTTGAAGAAAAAGGGAATTGATCATGTAAGAGTATGTTGGAAAGGTAATGGAACGTATGGAACATAGGAAAGTCTTTTTGAGTAGTCAAATTGATGTAGTGAAGTGGTTTTAGTAGACTTTAACATTGTTATATAATTTTACAAGAGTTAGGAGAAATGGTAAGGTTTAATATTGTAGAAGTTATAAGTAATTGAGTAAGGGAATTATAGAGGTTTAAAGGATATAAATTACTTTTTTATATTGGAAGTAATCATTACTTCCATAATTGTTTAAAATTAGTTTGAATTGGTGGTCAAAGTCACTGATATTGTGTCTTGACCATCAGCAGCTCATTGTGTGATCCTAGATGGCGGTGCTTCGAGTGGAATTTGTGGAAAGCAATAACTGAGGGTATATAGTATTGTTTTTGAACTTGAACAGGTAATCACGCTCACCTTATTGTAACACTGAGTATGATGTTAGTTGGTATTTTCAAATCCTTTCTATATCTATATACCTTTATTTCTAAAAGAAAAGAAGTTATTTTTATATTAAACAGGTTATTGGGTGCCTTTCAAATCAACTACTTTCTTATAAAGATTTTTTTAGAATCTTAAGTTTTGATGAAGACTAAAATATGAAAGAACTAGTTGATCACATAGGAAGAATTAGGATAAAAGTGAATCCTAAGTTAAGTCACAACCGGACGCAGAATTACTTCCGGATGGATTAGAACTAGCGCTCGCGGATGAAATACACATCCCATAACGGAAGCAAGTGAGACACTAAGTCAGAACCTAGTCTAGGTTGTTAGAATATTGAACCTTGATGAAGACTAAGTTAGGACACAACCGGATGCAAAATCGCTTCCGGAAGACTTAGAGTAAAATAACGTGACTGACGCTCACGGATGGAGAACACATCCCTCAGCGGAAGTCAATAACATGTTAAGTCAGAACCTAGTCTAGGCTGTTAGAGTATTGAACCTTGATGAAGACTAAGTTAGGACACAACCGGATGCAAAATCGCTTCCGGAAGACTTAGAGTAAAATAACGTGACTGACGCTCATGGATGGAGAACACATCCCTCAGCGGAAGTCAATAACATGTTAAGTCAGAACCTAGTCTAAGTAAGATTGCTTCCCATAGCAAAAATGCTTCCCATAGCATGTATGGTTCTTACTGCACTTAATTATATATACTATGTTGGACTAACAATTATGTGTAGAACTTAGTTTTACTTTCGGATGCAAATGAGCTTCCGGATGCAAATACTCTTGGCACTGGGATTCTGAGACTAACACTTGCAAAGCAAGATTGCCGCTTCCGGATGAACAATGATCATCCTTCAGCAATAGTACAAGAGACAGAACGTACATATGCCCAGAAGTCAGAATGCTTTTGTCAAAGCAGAGTTGTCAGAGTTGCTTTTCAGAGATAAAACAAGTCAACCCTGCTGAGCATTAATGGAGCATTAATGAAGCCAACGGTAATATGGGTTTAACGGACATATTCAAACGGCATTGCTACCAACCAAGCATGTGAAATATGAGAAGATGCTATATAAGGAATTACTTCAACATTTATGAAGCACCGAAGAATTGTATTGAACATAATCTGAGAAATCATTCAAGCATTCAAAGCTCATACTACCCAGAAAGCAAGAGAACACTTATTGTATTTGAGAGTTATTCTCTAGTCTTCTTGTATCTCTTGTATTTAAGTCTTTTCATTTATTGAGAGCATTTATTGTACTTAAGTGAGTAACATTATCTGTTCATTGAGTGAACTAGGTAGAAAATCCTTTGTTTAAAGGTTGAACCCTTACAAATAGTAAGGGGGAGCGAGTTAGGTTGTAAGGTTGCAAGTGAGCCCGGAAAACTTGTGGTTGTAAAGGTTGCAGGTGAACCCGTTGTAAAACATGTGGTTTAGTGGAACTCAATCTGGGAGATTGAGAACTGGACGTAGGTCAAGAGTTTGGACCGAACCAGTATAAAAGTGTTGTGCCTTTTTATTTTCTAAGTTTTATTTTGTAGCACAATTCACCCCCCTCTTGTGCATCCTCACTTTCATTTGGTATCAGAGCAGGTCTTTCTGACTTGATTCTAACAAACCTGGAAAGAAAAGATCCAGTGATAGATGCTGATCAGATTCAGAATACTCTTCCTGATGTCTCGATGCCTCTAAACAAACCTCCTGGATTCGATGGGTACAACTATCCATTCTGGAAATTCAGAATGGAGAACTATATTAAGGCTAATGGCCTTCGTATCTGGGATGCCATAGAACGTGGTGACAATGTTCCATTAGATGATGAAGGCTTTGCGAAACCTAGGTCCAGATTCACCAATGATGACTATTTCAAGGTGGAACTGAATCATAAGGCCATCAACTTCATTCAGTGTGCCTTGAGTCAGAAGGAGTTCTTCAGAATAAGCCACCACAAAACTGCAAAGGAGATGTGGGAGGCTCTTGAGACAGCTCATGCGGGGACCTCAGGTGTGAAGGATAGAAGAGTTGAAATGCTGGTGGAGGAATTCCACAAATTCACGATGCTTCCTGATGAGCCAATCAGTGACCTGAAGCTCAGATTCACTCACCTTATAAACAACCTTGCCTCATTGGGAAAAGCCATCCCAGAGAAGGAGCAAGTAAACAAGATTCTCAAAGTATTGAAAGGATGATGATGATGAGGAAGATATTGATGATGAAGAAATGGCCATGATGGTGAAAAGATTCAAAAAATTCTTCAAGAAGAAAGGAGGATTCCAGAGAGGAGAATCAAGCTATAAGAAAGAAAAGACTCCTGTCTGTTTTGAATGCAAGAAGCCTGGTCATTTCAAGGCTGAGTGCCCAAGCCTGCAAAGATTCAAGGGAAAGGACAAGAGGAAGGCCTTCATGTCCTCTATCTGGATTAACAGTTCTGATGAGGAAGCTAGTGATGAGGAAGAGGTTGCAAATCTTTGTCTTGTTGCTAGGGAAGATGGCACAGAAGAAATTCTCTCAGATTTTGATTCTGTCCATGGTGACGAGGTAAGTCTTACTGAACTTCAAGAAGCTTACAACGATATTCATAGAGAGTTTTTTCGACTATGTAAGGCATACAAGGTTTTAAGAATGAAAAACGAATCACTTGAATTCTCTGTGAACTCACTGAGTGATGAGCTAGCGGAAGCCAAGAAGCTTCCGGTAGCGGATGGCAAGGGAAATCCCCAAATGGAACCCAATGCCTCAGCCTCAGAGAGCTGCACCAACTGCAGCAAGATCTCTAGTGAAAGAGAGAGACTATACAATGCCTTGCAAAAGTTCACCCATGGTTCTGAAATGCTTAATGTTATCTTAATGAACCAAAGGGCCTATAGAGATAAGACAGGGTTAGGTTATAAGCACAAAGAGAAAAAGTGGGTTGAACCTAAAGTGAAACCCTATTTAAAATTCTTTCACAAAGCCTCTAGTCATACGTCTTCACCTTTCAGTTTCTGTAACTATTGTAACAGGAAGGGACATTCCACGTCCACCTGTAATGCTAAAAGGCATGGAACCAATAGCACTCACAAGTGGGTTCCAAAAGAAACTAAACTGCCTAAGGACTTTCCAAGGCAAGACACTAAGGGTGTACGTAGGTCTAGGGCTTGAAAACCTTTCCCAAAGGAAACCCATCCGCCTAGAGCCCACTCAAGGCCAGAGGCACAAGTTACTCACAAACCTAACACTGGACCAAGGGTTTCTGGCACTAATGATAAAGAACCCAATAAAGGTTGGGTACCTAAGGTTGTCTGATCCATGCAGGTCTGTCTCAAGGCATCCAAGAACTGGAAGTGGTACATTGATAGCGGATGCTCGAGACACATGACAGGGGATAGGGACAAGTTCAAATCACTGGTGATCAAAGATGGAGCCAAAGTGAGCTTTGGAGGAAATCAATGTGGAAAGATCACTGGAGTTGGTGAAGTTGGTCCTATCCAGGACGTCTACTTGGTAGATGGTCTCTGCCATAACCTGTTGAGCGTGAGTCAGAGCACGAACAAAGGAAATTGGGTAATCTTTGACTCACATGAATGTTTTATAGTTGATAAGAATGATATGGACATAGATAAAACCAATCTTAAATACAAGCTTAAGGCCAATAGGAATGGAAATTTATATACCCTAGATTTATGCCAGCAATTAACTGAAAAATGCTTAATCACTAGTGATGAAAATAGTTGGCTATGGAATAAACGGCTAGCACATGTAAATATTACACAGTTGGATATGCTCATAAAAAAGGAGCTAGCCCTAGGGATTCCATCCTTTAGAGTAAAGCATGATTATATCTGTGAATCCTGCCAACGAGGGAAGCAAACTAAGTCCTCGTTTAAAACCAAGAAGAAAGTCTCCACTAGCAGGCCCTTAGAACTAATCCATATGGACTTAGTTGGGCCAGCGAGAGTGAAGAGCTTGGGTGGAAACCTGTATGCTCTAGTTGTGGTGGATGACTATTCAAGGTTCACATGGACTATGTTTCTTCCTTCTAAGCATGATGCTTTTGATGCCTTTGTTGTCCTTGCTAAGAAAGTGTAGAATGAGAGAGATCTCAAGATAGCTGCTATAAGGACAGATCATGGTGGAGAATTCAAGAACCACAACTTCTCAGAGCTGTGTGAAGAAAACGGGATTGAGCACAACTTCTCAGCTCCTAGGACTCCACAACAAAATGGAGTGGTTGAGCGAAAGAATAGAGTGCTGACTGAGATGGCCAGGAGCATGCTTAATGAGAAGGAGGTGTCTCAAGTGTTCTGGGCTGACGCTATGAGCACTGCCTGTTATATCTCCAACAGGGCATATGTTCGCAAGGGCTTGGACAAAACTCCACATGAACTATACAAGGGAAGAAAGCCCAACATCAGCCACCTAAGAATCTTCGGATCAAAGTGTTATATCCACAATAATGGAAAGGTAAATCTGGGTAAGTTTGATCCTAAGGCAGATATAGGAATTTTTATAGGATACTCCCTTAGAAGCAAAGCTTATAGAGTATACAATATGAGAACTAGAACAGTTGAAGAATCCATGCATGTTGTATTTGATGAAAACACCTCATGGGAAGGATCCACAGAGGATGATGAAATCCTAAATTTTTCAAAACCACCATCATCTTCACCACCCGAAGAAACACCAACAAGTGATCCTAAAAGAGAGGATGACCCCATTGATGAACCTAGAGTGCAGACGGTGCCTGATGAGGTGTAGTTGCCAAAAGCTAGGAGACATCACAGGGACCATCACTAGTACAAAAAAAGACTTTTTAAACCTCATAAAAAAAGCTTTTTAAACCACATTTAAAAGTGGTTTAAAAAAAGGGGGTTTAGAAAGTATGACTTTTTTAAACCACATAAAAAAGCGGTTTAAAAAACATACTTTTTAGACCACTTTTGTAAAAATGCGGTTTAAAAAAACATTTTTTTAAGACCTCTTCTTATGTAAATATAGTCTAAAAAATACTATTCAAAATATATACATATGCATGTCAATTGATAACCAATGGAAAGAAAACTAACAAACCATAACAACATAACACATTCGAAAAATTCAAATCATTCTAGTTACAATTTAAAAACTGTGCTTTCCAACAATGTGAATTTAAAAGTCTACATGATTCTAACAATAAAGTGAACAAAGAGAAATTCATGAGCTCAATAATAATGTAAACTCACTATCAATTTACATTGTCAACAAAAAAATTCACTCTAGCCGTCTTGAATGTAGTCAATATCGTCTTGAATCTAGAGATTCTGAGGCTTGGGAAACTTGAGATTTCAGCACATGTGTCTGAAAATTCCCAAACAAATTCTGAAATGGTCTACTTTAGTTCTGACTCTAGAATAAACCACATGATGTTGATAAAAAAGATAGGATCAACTCTCCCATAGCCCTAAACTTTCACCTCGTGTGCATAAGGATCAACTCTCCCAACTAAGAAAATAGATTACTTACAAATAGATGAGTCACATATCAATTAATGAACGCATGTTGATAACCAGCAGAATGCTTATAATATGTTATGAAAAAGAAATAGCACCATGGTAAACTGATGTAACTTGCTCCAAGAGTAAAGTTTCCAATCCATCCATTTTGCTTTAGCTGCAGAGAAAACAAGTTTTTTGTCAAACATTTATGAAAAAGGAATTTCATGTAGCAGTGTGAAGTAGGATGGTTTACATCAAGAAACAAATTAACTTTTTAGAGAAACATGTTTTGAAAGAGAAAATATTGGGACAAAAATTTTGAAAATGTTTGAACTAAAGTACCTTCAAAGGAGGGGCAGAGTATATGTATGACAGCAATGATCCACCAAGAGCAAGTTAAAAAACTACAGGGAAATCATGCCTTGCCTACAAGAACAAGTTGAAAGACCAAGGTTCATTTATTATCATGAGGATCGAGATAAATAAACAACACTTAATACTGATTCCTTCCATAATTACATACAATAAACCATGACATATCATACTCAAAGATATCCATGCCAAATATATTTGAATTACCCAACAACTCTCCCTACTATATGATGTTTCTGCAACCAATCCTCATCAGGTTTGTAAAATATCCTGTCATCTCTGTAGTTATAGTCACCTGGTACATTAAATAAATAATTCAATCCTGAAATGGGTGTATATATTTTCACACACCAAAAGGCAAGAATAAAACTTGGAAATCAGAGTCACCAAAAGTTTATTGATGCGTGTCTCTGTAGTGACCGTACAAAATAACAATTAACAAGTGGAACTAAATTCAAATAGAATTGGAACCTTTGGTAAGGAAATCAACTTCTCCTGTATCTTGACGTTCATGAACCTAACATAAAATAATAGAATAATTAGAATTTGTAGCCATACAGAATGCGTGTCTCTATTTTGCTGTCAGCACAGGGCATATTAAAAATTTACAGCCACACATAATAAGCACATCAAGTCATCAACTACGGATATTAAAAGCAAAACGCAGTTATTAGAATTATTTCTTTTTTATATTGATATCAGATTATTATCTTGTTTATTTATTTATTTTTTTGGTTATTTCCCTGTAAGATTGCTATTGTGCCATCCTTTACATGAGTAGTAGTATATCCTACACCATGGTGACTCTCAGTTAGCATTATTGATTACAAGCAAATCATACTAACACCTATAAATATCTACAATCTTGCAATATACTCTTGATAATGTGTACATTACATGAATCAAATTAAATGGATGTGGCATATAAAAGAAACTAGTCCATGTCTTCCAAAGTCTGTTACCTGTATTACTCGGTGAACAATTGGAATATCATGCCCCTGTACAATGTACAAAATTTAACAGATAATATAGACAACCAAATTCAAGTCAATATCAGTGGATACAATGCAAAGACACCTTTATAATTGCCTTCATTTCCACCCATATAACTGTTACTACTTTCTATATACATAAAGTTGAATGGCTCAGTCAAAATATTATATGAAATCAGTATACCAGCATCAAAGTTCAAATCCACTTAGATTCCGCCAATAAACTTTTTTATTCTTCAACATCATCAACAAGTACTTGAAGCCTCTCAAGGTGAAAAAATCAAAGAAAAATCCTTATGCTATAAGATGAGTGCACTTATGTGCTTTATCAGCTCAGAATCTGGAAGCTGTAGTCTAGTGCACTTATGAACAAGTTGAAATCAGGCACTCTCCTTTTCCCAACTCCATTCGCAGGCCTATCAATAAATAAGTTTTTTGACATAAATAAGTGAACTTGATGGTTATTATGTTCAGGCAAATGCACAGTCAGGCATTGATATGTGATATTCAAAATCGATGAAAAGAAAAGGGAAGTGGAAGTGCGGAAATCAAGTGGTCCAGCAGAGACATATGATGATTTTGCAGGATCATTGCTTAAGAATGATTGCAGATATGCTGTGTATGACTTTGATTTTGTCACTTCAGAGAATTGTCAGAAAAGAAAAATCTTCTTCTTTGCCTGGTTAGTTCCCAGTTTATTTTAGCACATAATATCTCAACATCAAATTGTATGTATGTATCAAATATTTCAACAGTGACCATGTATTGGTAAAGTAGGCCACCTTCAAGATCTAGAATCTGAGCAAAAATGATTTATGCCACAATTAAATATAGGCTGAGAAGGGAGCTAGATGGTTTGCACTATGAAATCTAGGTGACTGATCCAACAGAAATGAATCCAGCTATATAGCTCAGTTCAATTTTCCTAGAACTGAACTGCTTGTAAATTTGTCTCAGGCTTATGAAACAGAATTATAATTTCCAATGTATTGCTCTTTTATTGAAAAGAGCTGGGTTCTTGAGCGATGCAGCTCAGCTCACACTAAAAAAACATGTTACCATGATCACACTAATAAACTAGTTTCTGCTATAGAACAACATTCACATATCACACATTTCATCAAACATCTTTTGTGCATTCAATTTGACAAGCTTAAAACCATAATCTGACTTCACACATTAAAACCATGAATCCTTTCTTATTTAATCACCAATTATAGGAAGAACAAACTATACACCTAATTCCTAAATTCAAATCATGAAATCAATTTTGTTAATAATACTAACTCTAATTAGTAGATTAATTAGAATAACTAATTTAATTCAGGTAAAACAAGTAGATGACTAGGTCAGATTGTTCTATATATAATTGAAATCAGAAGAAAATTTTGTAAGTAAAGAAATATGATAGTAACTCTATATGCGAGTGTTTCTCAAAATTTTGTCAATAATACTAACTCTAATTAGCAGATTAAATAGAATAGTTAACTTGATTCAGCTAAAACAAGTAAAAACATTTAGAACAAGAATAATAGTCTGAAAATTGAGAGAGAGTTGATATACCTGGAGAGATCGTAACCGGCGGCAAGAGAGGAAGCTCTGAAAGGAATGACCGGCGGCGAGAGATCGTAACCGGCGGCGAGAGATCGGAGAGTTTCTGAACGAAGAGTTAAGAACGAAGGCGATATATGTTGTGTCAATACTTTTTCCGATTTCTGATTATGAACGAAGGCGATTTCCGATTTCCGATTAAGCTACTCGAAGATTTTAGGAACGGATGAACGAAGGCGATTTCCGATTTCTGCTTATATGCTGGGAGAGAGAGGAAGCTCGTGATTTCCGATTTCCAATTTCTTATAAGAGTTTTTGAACGAAGGCTTCTGCTTATATTTCCAGTCTAATAATAGTCTCTTATTTACAAAATTGCCACTGCTTATACTTTTTAAACCACATTTATAAATAAGTGGTTTAAAATCACATTTTTTAAACCACATATATTAAAAAAGTGGTTTAAATAAGTTTTTTAAACCACATGTTATATGAGTGGTCTAAATATGGTGGTTTAAATTACTAATTTTGTAGTAGTGCATCCACTTGACCAAGTGCTTGGTAATGTTTCTTCTGGTGTTAGAACTAGAAGGCAGGTTCAAAATGAAGTTGAGTTTCGAGCCTTTCTATCTCAAATTGAAGCAACTTCAGTTGAACAAGCCCTAGAGATTGCGACTGGATCATTGCCATGCAGGAAGAACTCAACCAATTTGAAAGGAGTCAAGTCTGGGAACTAGTGTCTTGGCCGTCTCACCAATCCATAGATGGGACCAAATGGGTCTTTAAAAACAAACTAGATGAGACCGGGCTAATTGTTAGAATCTTAAGTTTTGATGAAGACTAAAACATGAAAGAACCGGTTAAACACTTAGAAAGAATTAGGTTAATCTAGAACCCCAAGTAAGAGTACAACCAGATGTGGATTTACTTCCGGATGGACTAGGACTAGCGCTCGCGGATGAATGACTCATTCCACAGCGGATGTAAGTAAGTCACTAAGTCAGAACTCAGTCTAGGAGTGTTAGAAGTATACAATCTTTGAGACTAAGTTAGGACACAACCGGATGCAGAAATGCTTCCGGATGATAAGTGACTAGCACTGCCTGTTGGATTAGGCAACACCGAGCGTCAATGAATATAACTCTTAGTCATAACTTAGGTCTAGTAGGAGTACTTCTGGATGTGGAATTGCTTCCGGAAGTAAGAGAGCTTCCTTAGACAAAATGAACTCCCACTGCATGTGACTGTGTTAATATTGCTAGACTAACGTTCAAGTGCAGCACTGAGTGATGTTGCTTCCGGATGTGGAAGTGCTTCCGGTAGCAATCAGAATGTCAGAACGAACAGCAGTGCAGTGTCAAAGTGCTTTTTGGCAGAGCAGAGTTGTCAGAGTTGCTTTTCAAAGATAAAGCAAAGTCAACCCTGCTGAGCATTGATGGAGCATTAATGAGTAACGGTAACAAGGGAATAACAACTATATTCAAACGACATTGTCACCTACCAAGAGAGAGAATACTTGAAGACACTATATAAAGAAGCTCATCTTCATTTATGAAGATAACTTGGAGAAAAACGCAGAAATCTAGAGAGAGAAACTGAGAGCATTCTTCAAGCATTCAAAGCTGCCCAGAAAAGCAATAGAGCACTTAATACATTGAGAGTTTTATTCTTTATCCATCTTGTACTCTTTGTAGTTAAGTCTCTTCATTTATTGAGAGCATTCATTGTACTTAAGTGAGTAACATCATCTGTTCTTAGAGAGAACTAAGTTTAGAAAATCCTTTATTTGAAAGGTTGAACCCTTACAAGTTGTAAGGGGGAGTGAGTCTGTAAGGTTGCAAGTGAACCTGATGTAAAACTTGTGGTTGTAAGGTTGCAAGTGATCCCGTGCTAAAACTTGCGGTTGTAAAGGTTCCAGGTGAACCCGTTTGTAAAACCTGGGGTTAGTGGAACTCAATCTGGGTGATTGAGAACTGGACGTAGGTCAAGAGTTGGACCGAACCAGTATAAAAACCTTGTGTGTTTTTATTGTCTGATTTATTTGGTAGCACAATTCACCCCCCCTCTTGTGCATCCTCACTTTCACTAATCACTAGAAACAAAGCCAGATTAGTTGCAAAAGGATATAACCAAGAAGAGGGCATTGACTATGAAGAAACCTTTGCCCCAGTTGCAAGACTTGAGGCCATAAGGATTCTTCTAGTATTTGCATCCATGAAAGGTTTTAAATTATATCAAATGGATGTAAAGAGTGCCTTTCTTAATGGATATATTAAGGAAGAGGTGTATGTTGAACAACCTCCTGGCTTTGAAAACCCCAAATACCCCAAACATGTCTTTACACTAAAGAAAGCTTTATATGGCCTGAAACAAGCTCCACGAGCTTGGTATGAGAGACTTAGCAACTTTTTGCTAGGAAAAGGTTTCTCTAGAGGCAAATTGGATAATACACTGTTCATTCTGCATAAGGATAGGGATATGTTAGTTATTCAGATTTATGTTGATGATATCATTTTTGGAGCAACTAACGAGAAACTCTGTGAGGAGTTCTCAAAGACTATGCAGGGAGAGTTTAAAATGTCGATGATGGGAAAATTGACATTCTTCCTAGGCTTGCAGATCAAGCAGGAAAAGGATGGCATCTTCATTTCCCAAACCAAGTACTGCAGAGAACTTCTCAAGAAGTTTGGGATGGATGAATGCAAGGAGTATGATACTCCTATGAGCACCACTGCCGCTCTCGATGCTGATGTTAAGGGAAGTTCGGTCAGCCAGCCAATGTATAGGGGCATGATAGGCTCCCTATTATACTTAACAGCTAGCAGACCTGATATTCAATTTAGTGTTGGAATGTGTGCTAGATTTCAAGCCAACCCCAAGGAATCACACCTAACATGTGTTAAACGTATTCTGAGATACCTTGAGGTAACTCAAGAACTTGGTATCTGGTACCCCAGAGGTAACCAAGAGTTCTTGTGGGCTTATTCTGATGCTGACCATGCAGGTTACAAGACTGATAGAAAGAGCACCAGTGGCCAATGTGCCTTCCTAGGAGGCGGCCTCGTGTCTTGGGCAAGTAAAAAGCAAACCTGTGTGTCACTGTCATCCACAGAGGCAGAATATATTGCTGCTGCAAGTTGCTGTGCACAAGTGCTTTGGCTGAAGAATCAACTTCGAGATCTTGGCTTAGAGTTCCCAGAGGCCCCCATCCTCTGTGATAACACAAGCACCATCAGCCTTGCCAAGAATCCAGTACAGCACACAAGAACAAAGCACATTGACGTTAGACATCACTTCATCAGAGACCATGTTCAAAAGAAGGATGTCAAGTGTAGTTTGTTCCTACTCAGCATCAACTTGCAGACATCTTCACCAAGCCTCTAGGGGTAGATCAATTTACATTCATAAGAGGAAATTTGGGAATGGTAAACCCAAATGAAGTTTAATCTTCAGAATAAATCTGTGCTTAATTGTTAAAACCAGTAAACTGTGTTAACTTAGGCATCAGAGTGCCAGTCTTTGGTTTTGCAGGTCCCCCAGTATGTCAATGTTAAATCTTAAGTGGATCACTTCCGGAAGCGAATTCACTTCCGAAAGCACTCTCTTCTACTCAGCATGGATGCTGACGCTTGCGTTTTGCTCTCAACAACCAGAAGCGCTAGTGTTGGGAAAGGGACACGTCACCTCAAACGTTTCACCTTCTCTGACAACAGCATGTGCCTTCTCTGACAGTCAGAAACGACACGTGGCATCAGGTGCGCCGTTTCAATTTTAAATGTTCACGTTTTCCCATAAAAGGTGTATGTTTTCCATAAACTGTCATTATGACCCTTCGCATCAAACATCACATTGCATAAATAGGGTAAATCATTCATCACTCCTCACACAAACACAAACCAAACTCTCCATTCTCTCTCGACTGTTCATCATCTTCATCGTCTTCATCACTGTTCATCTTCGTCTTCATCACTATTCATCTTCTTTGCTACTCATCTCCATCCACTCAAACCTCACAAAAATGGCCGGTTCAAACGAATCTAACCCTCATCTCCAGAAAGGTTCCTCCTCCAAGAAATCTGGAAAATCTGGGAAAAGGAAAGATAAACAAGTCAGGTTTGCCGAAGAACAACCATCCAAACGCCAGAGAGTTCCTGAGGATGACTACTCAGAATATAAATCTGGGCCGCTAGAAGACATCTCCCAAGCTTTTGAGAACAGAAACCCTTATCTCAGCAACGACATCTACGTTGATTTGAAGAAATTGGCAGATCTGGGTTATGACCTCACTTAATATCTGCAGAAATACATGACTTGGCTGGGGATTCAGAATGAGTACAACGTGCAAGTTCTGAGGGTTTTCTATGAATCTCTGACTGCAAAAGTCAAGTATAAGAACATCAGCAAGAACAAGACTACAATTGGTCTGATTGACTTCAAGGCCACCATCAGGGGAAGAAGCATTAAGTTTAACTGGAGAACCATCAATCACTTCCTGGAGGTCACTGATGAAGAGATGAACCAGTGGTCCTTCCCTGAGCGCCTGGACCAGGAAGAGTTGGAACTTGCCTATGGGACTGGTGGAAAGAAGGTATCGGGTATGCCCTACACACAGAGGGTGCTCCAGTATATCTACTCCAGAATAATGACGCACAAGGGTGGCAACTTCAACGAGTTCACCCAACTGGACAACCCGTGGCTAGCCAGATTCCTCACCATGCAGCCTATCAACCCTGGGCAACTGATCTCCCTGGAGCTGTACCGATGGATAGACAGTAAGAATAAGGGGAACACATCTCTCCCCTACCCTCAGTTTATCGCCTTCCTCCTGGAGAAGTTCAACATCAAATCAACTGAGGAAGCCGACAACAATAAGTGCTTGCCCATGTGATTTAACTCTTTTTGTCGCCTAAAAGAGCTAAACAAATGAAAAACTAGAATTAACTACAATAGTTAGTAGCAAGTCCTAGGTCAATTCCACGATTTGGTTGATTCTACTTGCTTAGGTCAAATTAATACAAATTAACAATGTTGTTGAGAGTGTTGAGTTTAAGCTATGAATTACAATTTAAATTGCTAAAATATAAAAGTAACCGAATGAAAAATGTGAAGAAATGAGTTAGGAAATCACCTCCTTCTCCAAGTACTTAGTGCTTTGATGAATTAGACTTCATATACTTGTTTCACTTAATATAAACTAGTTAAATCATTGAGACCTCATTAATCAAAGAAATCTACAAGAGTTTAACTAATTTAATCAAGCCTAAAGCTCTTCCAAGCCAAGAACATACCTAAGCAACATTAAGTACCAGATCTATAGCACTTAAGAAACAAATTCATTCCACAAATGTAAGAGGAGGTAATCGCACACACATACATGTATGAAACTACAAGAATTAAGCCTCGGTTTTCATGTCCTTAACCTAAAAGAGAGATTTCAAGCTAAAATGAAGTAAAACACCTAATTCAAGGTGTTCTAACCTATACAAGCCTAAATCAAGGTCATTACATAGGCAAAAATATACATCTAGCTTGAAACCTAAAAAGAGCAAATTACAAGCATGTGAAGCCAAATGTTGAGTTCTTCAAGCACTTTTCCTTGGAGAAGAAGGAGAGGCGATCTAGCCGGACATGGAGAAGGTGAAAGGATGAAGGTTTGCGTGAGAAATCATGGTGGAATGGAAGAAATGGAAGGTGGCCGAGAGGTTGAAGATGGAGGAGAAGTTGAGAGAGTTTGTTAGAGGAGATAGAAAGTGAAAGTGAAGTGAGATAAGAGTTATATCCAAATGAAGTTAGTTGGGATTAAGTAAGTGAGTTAGTTAGATGATGAGTTGGCAAAGGGGTCTAATGAGCTGTCAATTTGGGATTATGAGCTGTCAAAAAATATTTTTGGTGATTATGGAGGGTTATGGCCGAGAGGTGTAAGGTTAAATGAATGGAAGGGTATTTTCGGTATTTGGTGAAAGGTGAGGATGAATGTGGACTAGATCTCATCTCCATGCATTTCTAAAGGTTCCTCCTTTTTCTCCAAGTGATTGTGCTTCCAAAATTGCCCTTAAATGAGGCCTCCCAGTTTGAATTTGAAGTTGGAGCCAATTTTGCCTCTTTTGGAAAAATACTCCATCAATGCCTTAAAGCTGCATCCCTTTGCCTTTAATTTATTCTGCACAGCAGACTTCTGAAAAGTAGCTGACATTTCCGTACATTGTGCAGTCTGGCTCTTGTGCTTGCTGACGGATGGGCTTTAGCTTCCGGAAGTCAAGACTGTCTGCCAGCTCAAGAGCATTCACTTCCGGATGTGAATCTGCTTCCTGATGTGAATCAGCTTCCGGATGTGACTCAGCTTCCGGATGCAGACATGCTTCTGGATGTGAAAATACTTCCGGATGTGAATTCTAGTTCTTGTCATCTAGCCTTCCTCCTTGCCAAATTATCTCCACTGAACCTCCATCAAGGGTGCATGGGGCCCACGTGGGACCCCCCTACAATAAAATATTATCACATAGTCATAATGACCAAAATACCCTTGGTTCCTTAATAATGCAAGAAAAAGGCTAATATTCACCAATCAATTCCAATAAACATGCGCAATAAAATATGCCAATAATGATCAAATATATCAATTAATTCCCACTAATTAAGCTCAAATGCACATGCTTAAAGGTATGAAATTTGGTCCAATCACCATGGGATCGATGAATTTGAGCAAAATGGGAGTGAACTATATCAAGCCTGTGAAGGCCACTCAGTCTGGCTCTCAGGCTGGGAGCGCCTCTCACACTTCTCAACCCTCTGCATCTGGAGCAGGGGATCAAGAAGTAGACTCCCACCAGGCTGGTCCCAGCAGCACTCGTGCTCCAAGAGTGACTGCTGCTCAGAAGGCCTTCATTGAAGAAGTGAAGCAGGAGCTTCTGTTCAGGATGTCAGATACATTGATGACCCCTTTCAGAGAGGAATGTGATGCAGCTTTCAGAAATCAGAAACAGAGGATCCAGGGATTGGAAACTCGTCTTGCGAGGGTAGAAGCCAAGCTAGACCTTCTCCTTCACCATTTCCTTGAACCACCCCCTCATCCTCCTCCTCCTCCTCCTCTTCCTCCACCGAGCCCACAAAATGACTCTGACCCTCACCTCGACTCCCCTCACCACTCACCCTCACCCCACAACTCTCCATCACCCAGCCCCTCTCCATCCCCTAGCCACTCCCATTCCCCCAGCCCCTCTCCTTCCCCCACTCACTCCCCTCCCTTAGGCTTTGACGACCACACCTTCTTACCTCCACCTCCTTCACCCAGATATGGCCCTGAGCCTCCTCCCACCATTCCCTCCTCATCTTCCTCCCTGGCACTCACCCTCTTTGATGATGCCAAAAGGGGGAGAGATATGCTGACTCAGCCGTCCCTTTGGCTGGATGAGGAAATTGCTGCTGCTCTCCGAAGGGCCATGGACATAAAGCATATGGGCCAAGCAGAAAGGCTAATCCGTGATGAAGCCATTCGCTTTATGGGCCAACGACAGTCTGCCAGCAGGGAAACCAATCTTGAGATGGTGCTAGCTGATCAACCTGAGGTGCCACCTACTGCTGAACCAGGCTCTGCGCCTGTAGCCAACTTGTTTGAGGAGCTATGCATGAAGTATGGTTTTAAGAAGCCAGAGCCGCTAGTAAGGGTTATAGCCAAGCCAATTCCTCCCTCTGCGTCTGCCCCTGTTCCTCCTCCAATCAGCTTCAGTAAGTCAAGGGTTAAGACTCTGGCTAAAAAGAAGGTCACTTTCTTCCCTAATGCATCCTCAGATAGTAAAGAGGAGTCCATTACTGCTCCTGAAGATATTGAGATTGAAAGGGTGCCACTGCAAGGGGAAGCCTCTGAACCTCAGTCATCCACCCAAGAGCAAGCTCAGGCAGTAGATAGTGGAGTCCCTCCAGAAGTGGTGGTCAAGCTAGAGGTGGAAGACATGACACCACAAGAGTTCGAGCGCTATGGTAACACAGATAGACTCACATATGAGCAACTCTTCGTTCTGGATGCTGAGAGGGCTAATGCTAAGGATCTTCAAGAGAAGGGGAAAGGGAAAGGGAAGGGAAAAGGGAAAGCAAAGGCAAGCCTATCTCATGACCCTGATTACCCTGCCTGGAATGTTAAGGTTAAGGTTGTCCATCTCCCTCACGGATCCATCCCCATCGGAGATACAGAGCTTGGAAGGTCCTTTGGTTTAGATGAGGCTAGTGATCTGAAGAAAGCCATTGCTGAATCCCTTGAAACAGAAAGACTCAGAAAAGCCAATGAGGAGAGGGAGCTTCAAGCAATTCTTGCCCAGATCGACCAACAGCAGATGACTGAGATGTGGGCCAAGATGAATGAGGAGTTTGAAGAGAATTAGAGAGAGAGAGAGGAACAAAAGACACAAACTCTAGAACCCAGCCACTCATGCATAGCACAACATTTTGTTCTTTCATTTTTCATATATCTGTCATACTTGTAAATCTGCTTACTGTTTTTGTTGCTTATACATGTAGTTGATTTACATATTAATGAAGTTCGCTTTTGAATTCATATCTGTGTGTTATTTAAATTATCTGCCTTTAAGTATGAATTCATAAGTTAGCTTAGTTTGTCATCATCAAAAAGGGGGAGAATGTTAGAATCTTAAGTTTTGATGAAGACTAAAATATAAAAGAACTAGTTGATCACATAGGAAGAATTAGGATAAAAGTGAATCCTAAGTTAAGTCACAACCGGATGCAAAATTACTTCCGGATGGATTAGAACTAGCGCTCGCGGATGAAATACACATCTCATAGCGGAAGCAAGTGAGACACTAAGTCAGAACCTAGTCTAGGCTGTTAGAATATTGAACCTTGATGAAGACTAAGTTAGGACACAACCAGATGTAAAATCGCTTCCGGAAGACTTAGAGTAAAATAACGTGACTGACGCTCACGGATGGAGAACACATCCCTCAGCGGAAGTCAATAACATGTTAAGTCAGAACCTAGTCTAGGCTGTTAGAGTATTGAACCTTGATGAAGACTAAGTTATGACACAACCGGATGCAAAATCGCTTCCGGAAGACTTAGAGTAAAATAACGTGACTGACGCTCACGGATGGAGAACACATCCCTCAGCGGAAGTCAATAACATGTTAAGTCAGAACCTAGTCTAAGTAAGATTGCTTCCCATAGCATGTATGGTTCTTACTGCACTTAATTATATATACTATGTTGGACTAACAATTATGTGCAGAACTTAGTTTTACTTCCGGATGCAAATGAGCTTCCGAATGCAAATACTCTTGGCACTGGGATTCTGAGACTAACACTTGCAAAGCAAGATTGCTGCTTCCGGATGAACAATGATCATCCGTCAGCAAGAGTACAAGAGACAGAACGTACATATGCCCAGAAGTCAGAATGCTTTTGTCAAAGCAGAGTTGTCAGAGCATTCAAAGCTCATACTACCCAGAAAGCAAGAGAGCACTTATTGTATTTGAGAGTTATTCTCTAGTCTTCTTGTATCTCTTGTATTTAAGTCTTTTCATTTATTGAGAGCATTTATTGTACTTAAGTGAGTAACATTGTCTGTTCATTGAGTGAACTAGGTAGAAAGTCCTTTGTTTAAAGGTTGAACCCTTACAAGTAGTAAGGGGGAGCGAGTTAGATTGTAAGGTTGCAAGTGAGCCTAGAAAACTTGTGGTTGTAAAGGTTGCAGGTGAACCCGTTGTAAAACCTGTGGTTTAGTGGAACTCAATCTGGGAGATTGAGAACTAAACTAGGTCAAGAGTTTGGACCGAACCAGTATAAAAGTGTTGTGCATTTTTATTTTCTAAGTTTTATTTTGTAGCACAATTCACCCCCCCCCTCATGTGCATCCTCACTTTCAGATTTTGAACTTACTATATAGTATTCTCTTGTGGATATTCTGATGATGGATGGTTGTTGCATGACACTGATTGTACCATCGGCCGATGTAACCGTATGATAGCGCAATCGACGGTTAGTTGTACTAGTCCTATTGAGTAGAGATAGGGACTTACGGTTTCCGAATAGAGACGGGCTGCGTTTATTATTTCCTTTTGATTATAGACAGGGGAAATATGCCTTTCAGAGTGGAGACTGGGGCACAGTGTCACTCATGTTTATTTGGTTTATTTGAAGACGGTTGATTATATTTCGAATTGATGCACATTTGGAGAGACATGCATGAACATATATATATTTATTACACAGGTTTTTAAATATGGCACCTTTTCGATGCCCTGCTACCACATATCTTATTGTTACAGTGAGTTGAGTGGTGATTATTGAGACATTGTTTGTCTCACCCCATTCCCTTTATTTTTTACAGGTGATCATGCCCAGAGGGAAGCAGAGTGGAAGGGGAAAGGATTGGCCGGCCCACACTAAGACAGTGAGTAGGCGGAGGTGATCTATAAGGAATATATATTGCCATTGATTAGGCTGCATCCGCTTCCGCATTTGTTTGTAGTTAATTTGAACGACTGATTTGTTGGATGTTTGTATTATGGGTTAAGGTGCATTTTTAGTACTCTAGAATATAGCAAAGTGCACCTAACATGATATACAATATTGTGGTCTATTTGTCATAACCAATAATTATTTTTGTGGCATATTTAGTAACGACGTTAAATAAGTTAAATTTGACCGTTATGTGTCAAATTTTGACCGTTAAATTGTGGGGTAAAGGAGCATTTTTAGTACTCTAGAATATAGTTGGAGCACCAAACATAATATACAATATTTTGGTTCATTTGTGATAACCAAGAATTATTTTCATTGCTTATCTAGTAATTCGTTAGCTAAAACTGACTTTTGTAAGATAAAATCTGATGTGACATAATGATATATTATATATATGTTGAAATGACAATTTAAGGAACATTTATTTTAAGTTTATAACTATGTAATAATATAGAAGTAACTCTTCTTCTATTACATCACAAAGCCATTAATTTGGGTCGAGCCAGTATGACCAACCCGTTTTAATTTGAGTCGGGCTAGTATAACCAACCTGTTTTAACTCAGTAAGGCCAACCTGTTTAGTTTATGATTCTTTGCTTACTTTTTTATATATGTAAAATACTAATGACTTGTTCGTTTATAGATGCATGATACTAGGATATTCTATGGATCTTTATAACTTTGTAGTGTTTAATTATTTGACACTTTGAATAATATTGTGATTTTAGTTGTTTATGGTGTTTAAATAATGTATATTATGTTTGGTGCTCCTTCTACATTCTAGAGTACTAAAAATGCTCCTTTACCCCACAATTTAACGGTCAAAATTTGACACATAACGGTCAAACTTGACTTATTTAACGTCGTTACTAAATAAGCCACGAAAATAATTCTTGGTTATCACAAATGGACCACAATATTGTATATTATGTTATGTGCACTTTGCTATATTTTAGAGTACTAAAAATGCACCTTAACCCTTGTATTATCTGTCTCTGTTGGCTGGTTGTTTAATTATTGATCTTGTTGGTAATGTGATAATTGAGTATGTACTGTATGTGGCTTGGTTGCCATAGGAGGATTGTCTGATAATGGAAAGGCAATCTTGTTTTTCTGTTTATGGAATGCAAATGAATTTATTGTTACAGAAGAATTGTCTGCTAATGGAAAGGCAATCCATTTTCCTGATATGGAAGTATTAAATGGTTGTGATTAGCAATATTGTGTTATGCCTTGTGATACTGACATGTTTAAGTCAAATATTTGTTTTTGATGTAATTATTTGTATAGGTGTTTTGGAATAACCGAGTTAAGGAAATCATTTTTCCTAACATGGTTATAACACATTGTTGATGTGATCTCTCTATATAACCATGTTAGATGGACCCCGCTCTAATATGGTTACCTTTTATGTATCTTGCTTGGTTTCTTTTCTAACCATGTTAGGTGATTCTTTTCTAACATGGTTAGATTTGTGTTATTACGTTGATTGTATGAATTGGTTAGGATGATGGTAGTTCTTTTGCTAACTATGTTAGGAGATTCTATTTTCTAACATAGTTAAGCATATGCTTGTAATCTCTTCATAGTAGATAAATTCTTTTGCTAACCATGTTAGGTGAATCCTTTACTAACATGGTTAACAATTAATTATCCATGATAGCATTATTATTGTATTAGGAAATTCTTTTCTATCATGGATAATGCTTAAATAGTTAGAAATTTCTTTTTCTAACTATGATAGCGATATTGATATTATGGAAAATCATTTTCCTATCAAGTTAGTAATGGAATTATTGAATTAAAATTTATTTTATTGGTGAATTAGGGATTTAGTAACGGAATGTTACAAGATGGGTAAGGTTAGGTAGAGAGGTAGGAGAAGGAGATGGGTAGGGATAGTAGTAAGAATGGGTGGATAAGGAAGGAGAGAGGGTGTGGAGGATGAGTGGGAGGAGGAGGAAGTGGTGGTAGAAGAGCGGAAATCGGATTGGGATGGTTGAGAAGGGGTATGTGAGGGTGATGAGGATGGTTCAGGGGAGGAGGAAATGAGGATAGGAGAATTTATGTTAGAGGGATGAGGGGGAGGAGAGGTTGGGTAAGGTGATGATGGTAAGGGAGGAGTAGGTGAAGGTGAGTGAGAAGGGGGAAGTGGCGATGGTGTATGAGAAGGTGGTAGGGGAGGAGTGGGCGAGGGTGGATTAGAAGGAGGAAGTGGGGATGGTGATTTAGAGGGTGAAGAATGGTGAGATGGAGATGGAGATGGTTGTGGTTGATCAAAGGGTGGAGGTGGAGGTGGAGGTGGAGGAGAAGGGTCCTTATAGAAGCGATAGGGGGATTGGAGATGCTGGAGGTCTACCCTTAGGGGTCGTTTAGTTCGCTGGAACTGGGGGTAGGGAAGTGGAAGTGGAAGTGGAAGTGGAAAATCCAATTAGTTGGTTTGGTTGGATAGAACTCACTTCCACTTCCACTTCTCTTTCCATAAAAAAAGGGTGATTTGAGTTCCCATGCCTAACCTATGGAACTCATCTCACTTCTTTGGAACTGAAAAATTTTGGACAAAATTATCCTCAGTTATACAATTACTGGACAACTTTGCCCCTCCCAATATATACACATTTGATCGATCAAAACCTATTCATGTTTCTTCTTACATCAAAAAAACCCTAGCCCCCATTTCATCTAAATACAAGAACTTCAACGAGAGAGGCAATCAGGTATACTTCAAAATCATTCTTCGTTGATTTCTCCTTTGCTTCAAGATCGTTGATTTCTTCATCTCTTTCTTCATAGGCTTCGTTCATTTTTTTGGGCACCAACACCATCTTGGAACTTCTGGTAAAATTTCCCAACTTAACTTTGCATCTTCTCCTTAAACCTTACAAATGAAAGAAGCATCTCGTTCATAAGTCTTCTCTCCATCTAGAACTGTTGTTTTTCTGGGCTATGTAACCTTACAAATGAATGTTTGCAGTGGAAAATGTCCAGATGCTGAAAATTTGGTTTCCTTGAAATGCTTCTTTAATTAATAATGCTGAAAATATGTTGAAACTTGAAAAGGTATATGTTTCCTTGAAATGTTTGCAGTGAGTTATTGATGACTTGTAACTAACCCAAGAATCATATTCTCTGCAAAATTCCTCATAACCTGCGCAATCAAATGAGCAATAGAATTTTGTACGCAAATATTCTGATTCGTTATTCAAAAGTCAATAAGCACTCATCATGGGGAGTGTTTTTTTTTCTCCTTGTGACAGAGTCATCATGAAAATTAAATAGTTCCCTATTTTTAAATGATTTCAACTTGTTTATGCCATTTATTGTTTGTGTGGTTGTAGAAATAGATTATAACTTTGGTTCAGTGTTTTAAATCTATGGTAATCCTATCTATATTGATTTATATCTTACATATCTAATAGCTTATTGCATCTTTTTATACAGCTATGGATTCAGAATGAAGTGAACTAATCGTGCATATGTTGATTTGGTGGTTACATGTTATATTTACTATGCAACAATGTTTTATGAATATTTGTACCACTGTTTGTATTTATAGGCGACAAATTGCTCGCCGTCCATACACCATGAACTTTTATTCTAGGAGAGTTTACATTAGAAAGTTACTATATACTACCGATTGTAGTTGTTTTAATCTAGATAGAATGAATAGGATTACTTTTGACAACCTATGTCTTTTGCTCGATATCAAAGGTGGTTTGAGACCTACTAGGAATATGTTAGTTGATGAGCAAGTTGCATTATTTCTCCATATTCTTGGTCATGATATGAAGAATAGAGTCATTTAATTTAATTTTGGGAGATCTAGTGAAACTGTAAGTAGATATTTTAATATGGTTTTGATGGCTATGATGCAATTAACGGAGGAGTTGTATAAGAAACCTGAACTGATTCCTGCCAATTCAACTGACCTGAGGTGGAAGTGGTTTGAGGTATAGTACTCAAAATTTGATTGCATAACTATGTTGCTATGACATCATTGATTATAGTTATTATTCCAGGGTTGTTTAGGTGCACTTGATGGTACCCATATTAAAGTGAAAGTCCCCCTCAAAGATAAAGCAAGGTATAGGAATCGAAAAGGAGAAACAACCACTAATGTGCTTGCGGCGTGCTCTCATGATGCTCAATTTACATATGTCCTTGCTGGTTGGGAAGGGTTAGCTGCTGATGGGAGGGTTTTGAGGGATGCAATTAATCATAGAAGTGGAAGTTTAAAAGTAAATGAAGGTAAAAGTTATTTTTAGTTATTTCTAGAAGTTGAAATCTGATTTATTGAGTTATTTTATTTGTGAGATGATATCTTGCATTTCTCTTGAAGGTCAATACTATTTAGTAGACGCTGGGTATACAAACAGTGATGGATTTCTAGCGCCTTATCGTGGTCAACGGTACCATCTATGTGAATGGAGAAATGGAGGAAGACGACCACAGAATGCACGTGAATACTTTAATTTGAAGCACGCATCAGCGCGCAACGTTATTGAACGCTGCTTTGGGATGTTAAAACTATGTTGGGCTATCCTTAGGCATCCTTCTTTTTATCCCGCCCGAACTCATAGTCGAATCGTTATAGCTTGTTGTCTTCTACATAATTTAATTATCCGACAAGGATCAGATCATCTTAATGTTGGATTCGGAGATATCAGCATGGATATATCTAACAATGATATTCCAACTATTTCGACTATTGAACCAACTAATGCCTGGACCAACAAATGTGACCAAATAGCAAATGATATGTTTAATGACTACATAAGGCGCAGGGAGGCTAGATGATATTGTTATTTGTAATGGATATATGCTTTCTGCATATTCAGACTAGTAGATGTACAATGACATTTATGTGGCTGAAATATATGAGTTGTGGTTGAAATTATTGTTCTTTGAACTAGTATATGTATGATGAAGACTTATGTGGTTGGTTTGTATGTGTTGTGGTTGAAATTATTGTTTTTTGGCCTAGAATATATTTGATAATATTTATGGGAAATTACTGTTTTGTCATTTTGTTGCGCAGCCAATGGCATCTGAGGGATCATCAAAAGGAAAGCAACGTGTTTGGACAGCTGAAGAGGATGATATGCTTGCGGATGCATTACTACACCTTCATGAACAAGGAGATTTAGGTGGAGAAAATGGTTTCAAGTCTGGTGTGCTTGGACAACTGCAGAAAATAATGCATGAAAAGTCTCCTGGATGTAGTATCAAGGCTGATCCCCACATAAGATCTAGGCTGAAGACATTAAAAGCAAATTGGCAATGTGTATATGATATGGTCTGTGGGAAGAATACATCAGGATTTGGATGGGATCCCGAAAATCATTGTGTCACTGCTGAAAAGGCAGTATGGGATTACTACTTAAAGGTAATATATGTCATTTAGAAAATAAATCTTTACAATTCATTTAAGAGGAAATAAAAATTAAACGCAAATATATGAATTTATCATTTGCAGAGCAACAAAAAAGCCAGTGTTGTTCGAGGAAAGCCTTTCCCTCATTTTAATGCTCTATGCACCATATATGCGAAAGATAGGGCTGCTGGAATTGGAGCATTATCTGGACTTGGAGATGATAATGTTGATGAGAATGAGAGCCCACCAGTGGTTGATGCTGATTACAATGATGTTGTTGGTGTAGATGAAGACTTGGACCCTATTTTTGCTGCCACAAATGAAGAAGTCAATGCTGCCACTGATGGAGTTGACAACTCTGCTGTAACTGAGAATAAGAAACAGAAAAGAAGAAACAGCACTGAAGAGATGAGCAGCTCATGATGGCTCTTGAGAAAATGATGGATACCTCATGCTAAGGTATCAAAGATGCTACTGAAATGTTGGGATCCCGTGTTGAGAAGCTTGCAAGGGCCACTATGCTGGATGCTAAGCGTGAATCCGTCTATGATGAGCTATGCAAATTGAATGAGCTTACTCAAAAAGAGAAAAACATTGCCTTGTTCAAGATAATCAAAGATGAGGAGGTCCTTGTTGTCTTTCCAAGCCTTCCATATGATGCAAAATTAGATATGGTTCGCATGCTTCTTGAATAGTTGGAAGTTATGGTGATTGTATAATTTAGAAACAATCCCCTGCCATATATTTTTTTGGCATGTGCAGGGACCATATTATGCCTTTTGTTAGGATACCTTAGCATGTGCAGGGACCATACTATGCCTTTTTGTATGAAATACTTGGCATATGTAGGTATTATCAAGTCATATTTTGTATAGCATATTTGCAGCAACTTTTGCAAGTTATCAAGCTATATTCTGTGAAAACTTCAACTTATCCAGGAAATATATTTACAGCTTGTATTATTTTATTTAGATATATTTATCATTTTATTGACTTCCCTGCTTTGTTTGTCACTACTGTAAGAAATATGGATATGTTCAGGAATTTTAGACAAACATGTGCTTCCAAAACTATATAGATATGAGATAAATTGGTTACAATCCTGTTAAATACCAAAAAACGAATCCCCATGATTTGGTTACAGTCATATTAAACTGATCCTCTTGCCTTCTATATATAGTGGCATTCAACAATCATATTTTTCAATTGATTTGATTACAATCATTTTTTAAATACCAAAACGAATCCCCATGATTTGGTTACAATTATATTAAAATGATCCTCTTGCCTTTTATATATAGTGGCAAGTTATCAATCATATTCTTCAATTTATTTGCAATTATGATTTGCAATTAATGGGCAAGTATTCTCATATTAAACTGTAGAGAATTAATGAAAAAATGCAATAGATAAAATATAATATAACTACTCTTTTATTGGCCAAAAACAACTTCAAATTTCAATAATGAAAACAACAATCAGTACAAAACATGCTACACCAGCTGCAACTTCTGAACAACCATATCAAACCCATCTAATTAGATTACAAGCCACTTCAAAAACTACTAATGACAAACTACAAATAAAACCAAACATTAATCCAGTCATATTAATTTACAGTATGTTAACCCTCTAATCAAGAAGATTCATCAAAATCTCTTTCTTTTCATGAGCTGGACGATGAGAAAATGACACTCGCAACTCATCATGTCTCACCAATTTGACATAAGCCAATTGCCGCTCTTCATCAGTCAGTCCTTCCACTGTCATCACCTCATCATGAAGCATCTCAAACTCATCAACAACCCCATTGTGAACATGTGGATTGTTTTCAATCATATTTCTCTTCTTGAACACCATATTTAAAGCATCAAAATGAGTGAATGTCATTGTATTAAATTTTGCAGCCATCTTTTTGACCTTTAATAATAAAAAACAAACAATTAAAAACTGATCACATCATATTAGTACAAATTCTTAAGATGTCTTACCATGATGTAGTCATTCCAAACCGTTTCGCTTGCAACAATACGTTTTTCTTTGGCATTCCATTGAAATCATGGGTTATGATGACCATGTAACATGCCACAAATTGTCATCCAATCACATTTCAATCTCCTTAATCGACAACGTATGTCATTAGCTTTTATACAACAACCTGAACCCATGTCCTCAATCATTTTTTCTATCTTATCATACATATAAGGTTTAAAACCATTCTCATTATCCCAACTTCCATCTTCAACAAGCATTGTTAGACATCTCACTAAGAGCTCATCCTCTTGAGGGGTCCAAGAGTGAAGAGATTTTGCCATACTCTACAAATCACACAGTATAATGCAAATTAGTCAACAAAAATACATGCCAATTAATACAAACATAAACCACTTCATATATACTCCCACATTCCCCCATTAGCATTACTTAAGAAGCAAAAAGAATCACCATCTCTAGGATTCTAAAGGCAGCAGTAGAAGTGAACAACAAACATAAAAATGAACACCCAACAAAACAGCCTAGAAAAATAAACATACATACTCAACATTAGTCATTATTTGGTCCCATATTCCTTTCATCACCAGTTTTAAGGTTAAGTGACAGCCACAAATTAGCAGAAACAATCCTTACATTCAATTTTTCTTTCAAGTTAGAAGGCTTCAAATAAGAATTAAGATACTCCTTAGTCCTCATACAAAACATGGCATAAATTTAAAGAAGCCATTGATTCTAATAAGTGCCATCAAAGCAAGGGTGTAGGTTTGAATATTATGAATAACATTGCCACAAAAAAAATTTGATCCCCACAACGAACAATAATATCATCACCCACAACTATTCAAAAGAAAACAGCAATAACCAAAAGCAAACCAATAAATCCACTCAAATATCCAATAGCCTTGTAAGCACAAATAGGACCCTGTTGATATGAAGAAGAAACCCAGAAACTCTCTTTTCATGTAAACACAGAAATCAATAGCTTACAAGAACAAAGAACAAGAGGGGTTGAAATTTCTTGCTTTGCCTCAAATAACGCAGAACCAAGGTTGGATTCATTACCTTGCCATGAACAAAATGGAGGTCGACGGCAAAGTCGTCGCAGGAGGATGAGTGGCAGCGGCGGAGAGCGTTGGCTGGGGACAGTTGCTACGGCGACGGCGAATCCATCTATGGATGATGAAGCGGCGTCACAGGAAGATGTTGGAGCTTGGTGATAATGGAGATATGGAAGTGACGAAGAAGAGGCCTATGCTAGGGCAACAAAAGTAATTTTGTGTCAAGAAAATATTTATCATAATATAAGGGCAAAAAAGTCTTTTCACACAAATTAGTTTATTTTATCTTTTCCTTTTCAGTTAAAAAATGCATTGTTTCCCTACTCATTTCTAATACACCAAAGACACATTAAAACCCTACTTCCACTTCCACTTCCACTTCCATCAAAACCTCTTCCAGCGAACCAAACGACCCCTTAGATTGCTAGCTTGAGTAGTCAGATCGCTTACAAGGGTACGCACATTTGAGAGCTCATCTAATATCTGAGAGTGAGTGGAGAACACAACAGCAATGTGATCAAAGACACGAGCAAATCTCTCCCCCAGATCAGATACCAGTGCATTAGTCATCTTTAAGAAGTCTTCGCCAAAATTTTGACTAACCCCGTTAACAACTCTAAGAATATCTACATCAGACAGTCGTGATTGATGACTTGAAGAAGAGGATTCTTTATGAGTTGATTCTTCAAGAATTGCCTTTCTGTGATCTAAGTGAGGCTATGATCGAATCTGATGGAGTGATTGAAGTTCTTGAAATGACATTTCTCTCGATGATTGCAGTTCCTCAGAGATTCTGCGATCACCCGGAGACAATGATTGATATTTTTCTTGTGATCGCTGCTCCTCAGAAGAACTAAGAGTGGGTGTTTGAGTATGATCTTTCTGAGGAGAGGGTTCTGGCACATGAGTTTCCTCAAGATGAAGAGGAGAGGCATTGGGTTGAACAGGTTCCTCAACCCTTTCTGGCTCAGGTTCTGACACTTCTTCAATTACCCTCTTCCTCTTAGGTTTTATGGCTTATTTGGGGCCAATTCCTCTGAGAGAGCAAATAGACAATTGCATTTTCCTCAAGTTTGAGATGTTGAACTTGTCAATCTTGACTGGATTATGCTGAGTTGGCCAGATTCCTTCCATCTTCAATAAACAGGAAATTAATTGCAGATAGGGAAAAGTAGTCTTCTTCTTCCCTTTAGTCAGAAATCTTTGAAGCTCTTAAATGATGATCATGCCAGGATTGAGAGGCTTTTTCCCAATTAATCTTCCCAGAATAGGATTGTCCTTATCAGTGAGGGTAGAGAAAGTTCCAGACTTATTTACCAGCAATCTACTATACACGTGGTGAAGTATCCTGTGTTCATCACACATACCCGCCGGGATTCTTCTTATCATCTCCTTCTAAACCCAGAATTTTGTAGTACTTATCCTCAGGTATTTTCTCGTATTTTTCCCACACCGTGTACTTAGAATCAGTAATCCCCAAGGCTGTATTTAGACTCACATCAGTATAGACAATTTTCTGACCTCTTACTTGACTCTCAAAAGAAATGCCTACTTCCTTTCCATTGTCATCCTTGAGTTCTGTAACGGAGAGGTTTGAGAAGAAGACTCGAATGACGTCAATATCATACTCATCCTTGATAGCTAACCAGGAGCCATAAGGTTTAAGCCATCCATCTAGATTTATTCCCCATTCGCTCAGATATTTGAGATCTATAGATATCGCAGTACGGTGGTTCTCCTTCCTTTCGGCCATATTCTCTGAGGGACACTCTAGGGCACCGGTATCGAACCCTTCTTTAGGAGAAAGAGGAGCAACATTTCTCTGAGTCTCTGAGATTTTGGAAGATTGTGATGATTTCCCAGATTTCGCCATTTGAAGGTTTAGGGCTTTTGAGAGAAGGAGTGATATGCAGACAATTTTCTAGTGTTTTTAGTGCGAATGCAAAATATGAAGTAGAGGAGAGATTATATAGGTTAAGTGTATTTATGAGTGATGATGAATGCATGCACGATTATCAATAAAGAGTGGGAAGACGTAACGTTTTCAGAGTAGGCGTGTCAGAAATTGTACCTCGAAATTTCGACTATTGACAGAGTAATCAAAGTGTGTTGTGATGGAAATAAATTCAAATTTCAAACCGTGATTGAAGTGATGATCTTAATGATTGAAGTGTCGTCGTTTCGATCATAATTTTGGCATGCTAGCGCATTCACTTTCGATCAAAGGATGGTTCCGATCATTGATTCTGAAAAATTTTCGTCTTGAGAGTAAACCTTGATTGAAGCAGTGCTCGAAGTACAGTGATCGAAATATCGTTAGTTTAAGTGACCTGCAAAACTTAAGGTTCACACTCCGATGCTTAAATTAGTAAAGTGATGATATGAATAAATTAAATGATTGTATAGTAACACTAATTTTATAACTCATTAGGATTTACCATTCCTAATTCTCTTCTTATGTAACCAAATTGATCTGTTCCAATAGGTTTAGTAAATATATCAGCAAGTTGAAGATAAGTAGGGACACAATCAACCTTTATGTCTTTCTTTTGAACATGATCTCTAAGAAAGTGATGTATGACATCAATATGCTTAGTTCTCTGGTGGTGGACAGGATTTTTTGCTAAACTTATAGTGCTTGTGTTATCACATAGGATAGGAATTTCAGAGAATTCCAGTCCTAAGTCTCTTAGTTATTGCTTAAGCCAAAGAACTTGGGCACAGCAGCTTGCAGCAGCAATATACTCTGCTTCTGTTGAGGATAAGGATACACAATTCTGTTTCTTACTAGCCCATGAGACTAGACATCCTCCAAAGAACTGACACTGATCGCTAGTGCTTTTTCTGTCAGTTTTGTAACCTGAATGATCGGAGTCAGTATATGCAATTAAATAGGCCTCAGTACCCTTAGGATACCAAATTCCAAGTTCTTGTGTGCCAATTAGATATCTCAAAACTCGTTTGACATTAGTCATGTGAGATTCTTTAGAATGATTAGCTTGATATCTAGCACACATACCAACACTAAATTGTATATCAGGTCTGCTAGCGGTTAAGTATAATAATGAGGCAATAATTCCTCTATATAAAGTTTGATTGACAGGTTTACCAGTCTTATCAGCATCTAAGCTAGCAGAGGAACTCATTGGAGTATCCTCTGATTTAGACATATCAGTTGCAAATTTTTTCAGTAATTCTTTGCAGTACTTAGTTTGAGAGATGAATATTTCTTTCTCCTTTTGTTTGATTTGAAGTCCCAAGAAGAAATTTAGTTCTCCCATCATTGATATCTCAAACTCTCCTTACATTAGTTTAGAAAAATCTTGACAGAGTTGTTCATTAGTAGCACCAAAAATAATATCATCTACATAAATCTGTACTATGAGCATGTGATTGTTTTTGTGTAGAATAAACAAAGGTGTGTCTAATGTTCCTCTAATAAAGCCTTTTTCGAGTAGAAAGTTACTAAGTCTCTCATACCAAGCTCTTGGTGCTTGTTTGAGACCATACAAGGCTTTATTTAACTTATACACATGATCAGGTTTATTGATTTCCTGAAAGCCAGGTGGTTGAACAACATAGACTTATTCTTTGATATAACCATTAAGAAAGACACTCTTTACATCCATTTGATATAACTTAAAGTTCTTAATGGATGCAAAGGCGAGAAGAATTCGTATTTCTTCAAGTCTTGCAACTGGAGCATAAGTTTCTTCATATTCTATCCCTTCTTCTTGATTGTATCCCTTAGCAACTAATCTAGCTTTATTTTTGACTATCTGACCCATTTCATCAAGCTTGTTTTTGAAAACCCACTTAGTACCAATAATTGACTGGTTCTTAGGTCTTGGTACTAATTCTCAAACTTGATTTCTTTTGAATTGATTAAGCTCTTCTTGCATAGCGATTATCCAATCACAGTCACTAAGAGCTTCCTCAAGACAAGTAGGCTCGATTTCAGAAATAAAGGCAGAGAATTCAACCTCGTTTTGTAGTTGTCGTCTGGTCTTAACTCCAGACTGTAGGTTACCGATTATTTGTTCAGGAGGATGATCCTTGTGGTGTCTTATAGAGGGTGGTAGCTCTTTCTCTTCCCTTCGATCATCCTGAGAATCTTCCTTAACTTCTTCTTCTGGTTTAGAGGTTGAGTGATTTGAGTCCCCTTTGATTACCTTGGGAACCTCTTCTTCATCATCCTCTGGTTGCTTTTCTGGTGTTACCTCATCAAAAACAACATGCACAGATTCTTCAACAGTTTGATTTCTCTTATTATAAACTCTATATGTTTTACTCTGATTAGAATAACCGATAAAAATACCAATGTCAGATTTAGCATCAAATTTTCCCAGATTTATTTTATCATTATTATGTATGAAGCATTTAGACCCAAATATTCTAAGATGACTAAGATTAGGTTTCCTTCCCTTGTAGAGTTCATATGGAGTCTTCTCCATCCCTTTTCTGATGTATGCTCGGTTTGAGATGTAGCAAGTTGTGCTCATGGCGTCTGCCCAGAAAATTTGTGGTACTTCCTTCTCATTCAGCATGCTACGGGCCATTTCAGTCAATACTCTATTCTTTCTTTCAACAACACCATTTTGTTGAGGAGTTCTAGTGGCAGAGAAGTTGTGATCAATTCCTTTTTCTTCACAAAGCTCCTTAAACTCTTTGTTTTCAAATTCACCACCATGATCAGTTCTGATTGCAATTATGCTTTGGCTCCTTTCATTCTGCAATTTCTTAGCAAACACATAAAAAGCATAAAAAGTTTGATGCTTTGAGGAAAGAAACACAACCCAAGTAAACCGTGAATAGTCGTCCACTACCACTAGAGTGTATAGACTGCCACCCAGACTTTTCACTCTAGTAGGTCCAACTAGATCCATATGGATTAGTTCCAAAGGTCTTGATGTGGAGACTAGCTTCTTGGCTTTGAATGAAGTTTTGGTTTGCTTTCCTCTCTGGCAGGACTCACATATAGTATCATGCTTGAATTTAAAAGTTGGAATGCCAATTACTAGGTCTCTTTTAATTAGTTTTTCCAACTGAGTGAAATTTACATGAGCTAACCTTTTATGCCAAAGCCAACAGTTTTCATCATTTGAGACAAAACATTTTTCTTCAAGACCTTGATTTAGATCTAAGGAGTACAAGTTTTCATTCCTACTTGCTTTTAGTTTGCAAATCAAGTTATCTTTATCTATGCTTAACTTCTGTTTATCTATTATTAAACATTCATTAGAATAAAAAATAACCCAGTTACCTTGGTCAGTACATTGACTGACACTTAACAGGTTGTGACATAAACCATCTACCAAGTACACATCCTTGACAGCTCCAACTTCTCCAACTCCAAAACTTACTTTTGCACCTTCTTTCATCTCAATAGAATTAAACTTATCTCTATCTCCTGTCACGTGCCTAGAGCATCCACTGTCAATATACCATTTTCCTTTGTTTGATGCTCTAAGACATACCTGCACAAGCTAAACAGATTTAGGTACCCAATATTCCTTGGGTCCTTTAGTGTTAGTATGTGGCCCTCGGTCAGCAGGGACCTTTGTGGCCCATGTTCCTTTAGGAACCCATTTCTAAGAGTTGCTAATCCCATATTTTCTATGGTAGCATGAGGATTATGTATGTCCCCTTTTATTACAATAGTTGCAAAAACTATAGGGAGTGGAGTAATAAGAAGATTTTTTTAAAATGATGAATTTTTGGTTTTGATTCATTCTTTTTCTTTTCAAGGACAGATCCAGGTTTATATCCTATGCCTGTTTTATCCATATACCCCTTTTGTTCTTGTAAGATGACTTTTAACATACTAGATCCTTTGGTGAATTTTTCTAGGGCTCCTGAAAGTTTTTCTCTTCCTTCGTTAAAATTTCACAATTAGGACAGTTGCAGTTTTAGTTTCAGATTGGTTAATCCTATCCTTGAGATCACTTGGAGCGTGATGTTTTTCTTTCAAAAGTTTATTTTCCTTTCTAAGATTAGAAACTTCTTTTGCAAGTTTATAGAATTCAATAACTAGATTGTTGTATTCTTCTTGTAGGTCAGGGTTTTCATATTCATATACCTCAGAATTTTCATTTTCAGAAGTATCTGATTTTTCTTGGGCTACCAGACACAAATTTGCAGTTTCTTTAGCTTCATCTTCCTCATCTGAGCTATCTCCCCAGATGGATCCCACAAAAGCCTTCTTTTTGTCACCATACTTCTCCTTCTTCTTTTCTTTCTCCTTGAATCTTTGAAGACTCGGACACTCAACCTTGAAATGTCCAGGCTTCTTACACTCAAAGAAGACATGTGCCTTTTCCTTTGACCCAACTTTTCTGGAACTAAAGCTTCCTTTCTGAAATCTTCCTTTCTTTCTGAAAAACTTCTTAAACCTTCTTACCATCAGTGTCATGTCCTCATCATATATATCATCATCTTCCTCATCATCATCATCTAGTCTTTCTCTATCAGGTGCAACCAGGGCAAGGTTCTTGGCCTTGTTGGGTCCTTGAGATCACTCTCTCAGAGCTAGCAGGGTAGGCTCATACTCAGCTAGACAACCAAATAAGGCAGAGACAGATCTTGTTGACTCACCTTGAACTTCCTGCAAAATAGTAACCTTTGTAAGTCAATCACCTTTTAGGACTTTTAGAATTTTATTTACCTATTCCTTCTCAGTGAAGGTTCTTCCTAAGGAAGTAAGGTTGTTTATGAGATGTGTAAATCTAATTTCCAAATCCCTGACTCTTTCATCTTTTAGCATTTCAAACTTGTGGAATTCTTCAACCAGCATTTCAACACGTCTGTCCTTCACACCAGTTGTTCCTTCATGTGCAATTTGTAAGGCATCCCACATCTCTTTAGCGGATTTGAGATGACTGACTCTGAAGAACTCTGCTCAGAGCACTTTGGATCATGAGAACAACCTTGTAGTTCAGCTCTAGCTTGGCTTAATCTTCATCTGTAAACTCATCTTCAGTCTTTGGGAAACCTAACTCATCCTTAGGCATGAGATTCCCTTCGATTGTACTTGATTTGCTTTATGGTCGAAACTTCGATCAGAGAATGATTACTCTTCTTCGATTGCTTACTTCACACTTAGATCACGAGTTAAGAGCATAACAATATCAATTACTTGATACTTCGATTACTATCAACTTTGCTTATTTATTCGATTACTCCATGTGATCGAAGGTGTTCTGTTGGAAATATTTAATCAGATCCGCCCTCGATGGACCGGATCGTCCGATTACTAAATCCGACAGCCTTCAGGAAAGCAGACTAATCAGCATTAATATGTGATCAATGCTGATTAATTTGATTAGAATCAAATCTGTTGACAATTAAGCATTAATATGTGATTGATGCTGATTGATTTGATTAGAGAATCAAATCAGTTATTATTGTTGATTGGTGTCATAATGACTGTAATAATGACAGTGATATTTCTACCTTTCTTAGTGGCACTACTGTCATTATAAATAGAGGTGTCCCGCTCATTTGTCAGAAACCAACCAGTGTGTGCTTGAACACCTCAGCCACTCTGCTTTCCTTCTCACGGTTTTTCTGAGAGGGTGATTCGCTGTGCGAATCAAACCCGAGTTCTAGTAACCTGGTTATGCGTGAGCTGAATCCTTCGGGATTCTTGGCTCCGAGTTCAATTTTGTTATCACGGCTTTTGTTTGTTCTTGTTGTTGTTACAGGAACTCTGTCCGAGTTCGGTTTGGGGTCGAAGTTCTAGGATCTGGGAAAGCTTGTGGGCCGAGTAATTCCTTCATTGGCATCAGAGCCGAATTGATTTTGAGGCTGGAGTTGAGGTAGGGCCTTCATTGGCACCATTTATCCGCTGCGTATTTAATCATGATAAATAACATATTTTTATTTAATATTCTGTGTGATTATTTTATTATATGTTTGTGGTCATGATTAAATTAAAGAAAATAATACATGGACATATATGTGTATATGTTTGCTTTTCTTTATTTTTCCAGAATTCGTACTCCAATGCGTTTGTGTTTTTTGCTTTAGAAATATAATACTGCGTGTATGCATATAAATAAGCAACTTCATGAATCTGGAATTCTGTTTATATTGCTTCTGTATGTGTTCAGCAAAAGCATGCTCATTTTTATTTCTGGACTTATAAACTATAGAGATAGTTGATTAATATCCCATAGGCTTCAGATCTAGATTATTCCCTGAGATTAAGAACCTGTGTGGTCAATTAAACATCAAAGTATAATAATCTGGAATTTTTCATAAGATTTAATCACAAATCGATGGTCGGAAGGTCGCGTATTTCTCTCTGGCCGAACGTCTTTTTGCGAAAAATAGGATCTGTGATTTTCGAGTTTTCGCGAATACCCATAGGCATATGCTTGTAGGGCTCGTCAAGACGAATCCAACGGCGCAAAAATCGCGTCAAACGGAGGTCGGATGAGGGAGATACGGCTCCCTGAAGTTTCGGGTGTCGCTGGCGGTGGCGGCGGGCTCAACGGAGCTCCGCCACCGGTGAGCTGAGGAAGAAGAAGGGGACATTTTCGTCATTCTGCAGCGTTTAAGTGAACCGGACCGGTTCGGCTCAACCCGGTCCGGGAGAAATAATATTTAAAGAAAAAATGTTTGGGTCGTGGCCCCAACAGATATTAAAAAAAAACGGGTGTGTTTGGAACTGGGCCAAATGTGTTTGGGCCCAGTCCATTTTTGAATTAATTATTTATTTTTAATGGGTCGTGGCCCGTTACAATTTATTAATTAATTTAAATCCTTTTATGCTTTTGGGCCGTTTTATGGGCCAAGCGACCGAAATTTTTTTTAGATCCAGGTTTTTTTCTGGGCTTCTTTTTTTTCAGATTAATAATTAATAATTTAATAATTTAATTAATTAATAATTATTTAATTATTTAATTAATTATTTTTTAAAAAAAAATCCTTATTTTTCCCTTTATTTTTTAAGGTATGTAGGTCCAAATTTTTTTTTATAATTTTAAACACATTAAAATTGATTGTGTATCAATTGAAAAAAAAGGATAAGTGATCCTTATTTGACCTAAATTGATTGTGTATTCTAAAAGTGTAACAAGTCTGTGTGACTGTGGATTCTAAAAGTGAAGTAAAAGAACCTGACCAATTAAACATTGTCAAACACACCTATAAGGACAAGATCATGAAAGCGAGGAATGTAGAATGCTGTGTGATTTATTTCCATTATCATGATCTAATCCAAATAAAGTGAAAACCCCCATCTTCCTCAAAAGTGTTGTGAAGACATTTTCGACCACGAGATATAAATTAAATTTAGAGTTACATGTGTTATTATTCTGTTTAATAAATTTAATACTCAATTTGAGTGAGAGTTAAATTTATTGAATTACATGTGTTGTTTTTCTGTTTAATAAATTTAATACTCAAATTTAGTGGGAGTTTAATTTAATGAATTTCATGTGTTGTTATTCTTAAATTTAATGCTCCAATTGAGTGGAAGTTTAATTTAATGAATTTCATGTGTTGATATTCTTAAATTTAATACTCCAATTGAGTGGGAGTTGACTACATTGATTGAATTACATATGTTGTTATTCTCTTAATGTCTTTCAACTTAATAATAATAAAAATAAATAACTTATTAAATTACACATTCTGATAAAATTTAATAAGATTTAATTGAGTGGGAGTTTATTAATAATATGCATGTGTTGTTGATATTAATTTAAACTGTTATAGTTCAGAGAATATAAGAAAAGTTCAATGATGAATAGTGAACTAGAATGAGTTGGATGGGGGTCAACCTAGTTGATTCCTGAAAACAAAACTAGTAAACTACCATTGTTGGTTTTTCAGAGGATTCATAGAACTATTGATCTCATGCGGAGATTATGTGTGCATACTTTATAGAAAAATATCAAATTAGATGTCTATATAGGTCAAAACATATTCATCATTGTCCTTATGAAAAGTGACAAGATGAATAGAGAAAATTATGACATATGTCGTCATAAGATTTCTTATGTCCTGGTGGAGCAAGAAGTCACTAAGTCCTAAAAGGTGTTCTTCCATGACACAATGCAAAATGTTCTATAGAGGGAGCAACATGCATAATATGACTGGAAGAGGAAAGACATTATCGTTAAAGTCAGAATGCGTGCGGCTATGACTAACGATGTAGTATGTCTAATTGAGAGACATGTTACCTCTTTCCGATGCACATTAGATGCAAATTGTCTTCTGTACGCTCCCATCTGTTGGGACCACATGAGGCATAAGAACACTCATAATGATGAGATTAGGACTTTTGCTGACGTGGCTCACCAAAACCCGCTTAAGATGACAATGGATCATGTGGAACCAAAAGGTCGTACAATTTAAATTAAAGAAATAACTATTCATTAGTTGAAAAGTAAGTCCATGAATGGCAAAGGATCCCAAAAGTGGAAAGAAGATCCCTCAGATTCAAAAGGAAAAAAGTCCTTTAAGAAAGGGAAGAAACAAGTTAAGAAACATGATCTTTAATTCGTAGATCAAGTGTTATACTTGTAGAAATCCCGGCCATTATGGCAAGGGCTGCCTTAGGGAAAGGGCATATAGACCATGTGATTAGAGATTGTCAGAACTTCACGGAGCTTCGCCATGTTACCAACAAAGAGCATGTGCTTTACGTTGGAAACATTACGAGTTGATGTTAAAGAGATTGGTACCTACAAATTAGATTTGCAAGGAGGCCAAACTTTGACGTTTATGTGAAGTTCTCGACATGCCGGATATCCGGTGAAATCTAGGTCTGTTATTTCTTTAATTAAAAAATTTGACTTTAATGTCAATAAGGTTGACATTAATAATGAGACCAATCTTTTGTGATTTGGTTATATTCGAAAAGTTCCGTTGTTTTTTAATGAAATTGTGATTTCATTTTTTGCTACTCAACATTTTTTGTTAATGTTGATTACGATACATATCATGCTATAATTAGGATATATTTTTTTCATAATCGTATGACTAAATTATCCAAAAAAGGGCATGTTGAGTGATGTATCGAAAAGGGAATAGTCTCGCTGCAAGAATAGTCTTGCACACAAAAACATAAGGAAACCTTTCAGAAACGAAACCAACGCAATGTACCCCTCTTATACTTATTCTTTTGAATGTATGCGGATAGGCACATCATAGAGCATGATACTTCGTTACATTTGTCGATGATTTTTCACGATAATGAAATGTATACTTGATATCTATCAAGACTGAAACATTGGAATGTTTCGGGAAGTATCTAAGTTTTGGTAAAGAACAAACTTAACTTTAAGGTAAAACCCTTAAGAACTGATAGGGGCTAAGTGTACCTCGATGAACAGTTCAAGATACTCTGTGATAAGGGCGAAGGCCCAAAAATGATACACAACTATTGGCTAAGGAACATAAATAGTACATAACTATTTCAAGGTACAAAAATGATACCCAAGTTTTTCATGTGATCAAAAATGATATTTTCACTAATATGACAATAATATTAGACATGAAATGTCCAAAATGCCCTTATAATTAAATAAATTTTTACCGGCCAGCTATTAATTTAGGGCGAAGGCCCAAAAATGATACATAACTATTGGCCAATGAACAAAAATAATACATAACTATTGCAAGGTACACCAATGGTACCAACTTTTAACATGAGATCAAAAATGATATTTTCACTAATATGACAATAAGATTACACATGAAAAGTCCAAAATAAACTTATAAATTAAATAAATTTTCTTCCTCACCCTCTCCTGCCTTAGCTTCTTTCTTCTACCAACAATTCCTTCAATAAATAACTTGTCCACCAACGGCGGCTTCAACTCTCAGCAACTCGTTAGGGCGATCAGGCTGCAAAAACATGAAAACAGAGTTGCTGAGAGTTGAAGCCGCCAGTGGACGAGTTATTTATTGAAGGAAGTGTTGGTAGAAGAAAGAAGCTAAGGGAGGAGAGAGTGAGGAAGAAAATTATTTAATTTATAAGCGCATTTCGGACTTTTCTAGTGTAATCTTATTGTCATATTAGTGAAAATATCATTTTTGATCCCATGTTAAAAGTCGGTACCATTGGTGTACCTTGCAATAGTTATGTATCATTTTTGTTCTTTGGTCAATAGTTATGTATCATTTTTGGGCCTTCGCCCTAAATTAATCGCCGGCCAGTAAAAGTTTATTTAATTATAAGGGCATTTTAGACATTTCATGTCTAATATTATTGTCATATTAGTGAAAATATCATTTTTGATCACATGAAAAAGTTGGTTATCATTTTTGTACCTCGAAATAGTTATGTACTATTTCTGTTCCTTGGCCAATAGTTGTGTATCATTTTTGGGTCTTCGTCCCTGTGATAAAAAGAGAATTGTTATGCAGGTAATAATTCTTGGCACACCACAGCAAGATGGTGTTGCACAAAGAAGGAACAGAGTTCTTCTTGTAATGATTAAGAAAATAATGTCTATGATAGATTTGTCTATCTACTAAAGAGAGATACACTCTCAGCTAAGATATTCATCCTTAATCATGTGCCTTCAAAATCAGTCACTACAACACCATATAGGTTATGGACAGGATGTAAACTGGACTTAACAGTCCTGCGACCATGAGGGTCAGCATCCTATTTCCAGAATTTGTCTTATAAGTATGGAAATGTTGGGTTTAGAGGCTTGAAGTATCTTCGTAAGATATTTTATAAGCTCTAAATGAAATGTCTTCATTAGTGAAAATGAGAACGGATCAGTGACTGAGGTTGAGTCTAGAAACGCAATATTCATTGAAAAAGATTTCCCTAGTAGAGGAAGCCTTTATTCCAAAACTCTCCGTGAGAATGAGGAAGAAGGCGATACTCCGAGTGGGAGGATTGAACCATTTTCACTAGATGGCAGTGGTGACCACAATCCAATACAGGAAAGTGAGACTGTTGAACCCATTTTCGGAAAAGCCAAAGGGTTTTCCCGTTGAGAAAGCAATACTTAATCCTCAGTTTGTAGACATTGAGGAGGATCGTAGAAGTATTAGAGATACACTTTCGAATCCGGCTAAGGAAAATTGGCAAAAGGCCAAATAAGAGGATATGGATTACATGAGATCTAATAAAGTGTGGGAATTGGTTGATCTTCCGAAATGCCAAAAGCTATTGAGATTAAGTGAATTCTCAAATACAAGCAAAAGGGCTAAGGGATCAATCAATAAACACAAAGCTCTTAGCCAAAGGGTATACCTAGTGAGAAAAGGTAAATCAAGAGGATACCTTCTCTCGAGTGGTATGTTTTAACTTAGTTAGGTTTATATTGGTTTTTTTGTAACCAACCTAGACTTGGAATTACATCAAGTAGATGTGGAAATTGTTTTCCTCAATTGAGGACTAGATGAAAAGTTTCTTACACGAAACAACCTAAAGCTTTATGCAATAGAAAAGTAAAGAAGAGTTTTGCAAAATTTCTAAAGTCCATTTGTGGGCTGAAAAATCATCTAGTCAATGGTATTTGAAGTTTCATGAGATTGTAACTTCATTTGAATTCGAGATGATCGAAGAAGACCATTGTAAAAACGATTACGAGATAATTTGTGAAATCATCTCTTTATTTTCCTTCCTAGGACTAGACCTAAGAAGTTAAAGCAATTCGAAGACTTGTTGTTTTTGAATTTCTAAGTGAAATACATGGGTAGAGTAGAAAATATCTTGTGTGTCAAGATATAAGAGTATTGTTCAAAAAGGATACATAGCAAAGATCCTGGAACAATAGAGACTGCAAACTTATGCATACCCTTATGGTGAAAGGACATTATCTTAGAGAGATATGTGTCTTGTGAAACAATCCAAGGTACAACTCATGAAAAGAGTCTCATACTCAAAGGTGATTAAAAGTCTAGCATACTGTGTTGCATGCTAGACTGGACATATGTTTTGTCGTAGGCTATGTAAGCCGATTTCAATTTGTGAAGCTGAAAATCAAATTATATGATGCTAGAAGGGTAATGAACTAAAAGTTGTGCTATATAGGAGAAAGTCTCCATTCTGAAGGATACTCGAACGCCAAATGGGCAAGAGATCTGGTTGGAGGACACTCAACTTAGAAAACTTGATGACACCATCATCTAGGGAAATCTGAATTTGTGGCTTGTGCGGCTACTATTCAAAAAGCTGTGTGGCTTAAGAGATTCCTAAAGCGTTTAGGCATAAATGTTATGGATATCCATTGTGACAGTGAAGTCGCGATAGTCTACGCTGTGGACCCTAAGTATCATAATAGACTAAATATATAGACATCAAATGTCATTTTATAAGAGATGTGTTCTCTCAGAAAGAAGTGATTGTTCAGTACTATTTCCACTCACTAAATGTTTGCTGATCCACTCACTAGCTTAAAAAGGGTTTAAGCGTAATCAAAATTTGATGTATTGAACAACTTTAGTTTCTGGAATAAAATGATGCATTTTTCAATTCAGAATTGTTTTTTCGCACACATATACAATGTTGTGTGTTTGTATATATAAAACATGAATGAAAAGTATGCAATATGTCGTACAGATCCAATAAAGGTTGGTCCACTCACACGGACAACCGACTTCCATACATGCTGAGGGTATGGGAAGGTAAGACATGGAAGAGATCATCATGTGTTGATGAATACTTCACATAAGTCGACCCAATAAGTTTGGGAAATGACAGTTCAAGTCATGATAAGGAATACACATGTATTCCGCCAGGTCTGTAGCCAGGCATGAAATTCTCCCGTGGGAGTTTAGGGGTCCATTGAGGGACTAATGCCTGTATAGTGATTTTATTTTAAAATCGACATATGACAGTTGGTCGATCACCGTAACATGTAAATCGTATTACATGTGCTTAATTAACCGCAATCGGGACGTAGGTGGAAAATCCCTGATCCATAACGGTGTGAGTCCAAATAAAGGAGAATGGATATTATCCTCTCTATTGATACCCTTGTGACTTAGGCGGCATCAAGGATACTTGCTTTTGTGACCGCTACTCTAGCTGAAACTCCATGGTCATGAGAGATCCGGCCTAACAAGTGATAGCTGGGCAAGCGGCAAATGCAAGTAGAATTGATGATCAGTCAGAAAGGAATGGTCTTAACTCGAAACACACATGTAACGCTAGATTTCCATGATCGATCCCTTACTAGAAGTGTTAGTAAGTGTGGAATATCTATGAGTACGTGAAGGCATCTGAGTTAATGCGTGCATATTAACTCGTGAGGGATTAAGAATGCCACTTGTATGTGAGTTAGCCTGGGGAATCAGAGACAATCGGACTGAGAATCCATATGCATTGATGTCCTTGCATTCTGATCCTGTTCCAAGGATTTCTAGTTTGTAAGCATTTGAATTGCATAGATTGTGCTCACGCGGTCACGGCGGATGCCCATACGAATGTTCAAGAAAAACGAATCGCAAGATGGTGTGTCCATCAAGTGCGAGTGGGAGATGTTGGAAATATTTAAATATTTAATCAGATCCGCCCTCGATGGACCAGATCGTCCGATTACTAAATTCGACAGCCTTCAGGAAAGCAGACTAATCAGCATTAATATGTGATGAATGCTGATTAATTTGATTAGAATCAAATCTGTTGACAATTAAGCATTAATATGTGATTGATGCTGATTGATTTGATTAGAGAATCAAATCAGTTATTATTGTTGATTGGTGTCATAATGACTGTAATAATGACGGTGATATTTCTACATTTCTTAGTGGCACTCCTGTCACTATAAATAGAGGTGTCCCGCTCATTTATCAGAAACCAACCAGTGTGTGCTTGAACACCTCAGCCACTCTGCTTTCCTTCTCACGGTTTTTCCTGAGAGGGTGATTCGTTGTGCGAATCAAACCCGAGTTCTAGTAACTCGGTTATGCGTGAGCTGAATCCTTCGGGATTCTTGGCTCCGAGTTCAATTTTGTTATCACGGCTTTTGTTTGTTCTTGTTGTTGTTACAGGAACTCTGTCCGAGTTCGGTTTCAGGTCGAAGCTCCAGGATCTGGGAAAGCTCGTGGGTCGGGTAATTCCTTCATGTTCTTTCCACTTCTTAAATAAGTATGACTTGGACTATTTTGATATATAATAGAAGTTGTTTTGATCGATACTTTGATCACTGTCTTAACTTAGAAAAATATTTGTTTTGACTCTTGATCGCTTCTTCTAAAGGTGAACGTTATGTCAAAGAGTCTAGTGATTGATTTGCCACTTTGTGAAAAAGTGTCTAAGTTATTGACAATTGCTTTGTCATGTAATTGCTTATCCGTAAAGGACTTAGCTGATGATCATTCTATCTTATCATGATGATTGCATTGTCTTAGTCCTAGTTCAGTGATCGCATTGTCTTAGTCCTAGTTCAGTGATCGCATTGTCTTAGTGCTATATCAGTTATTATCAAAACTTAAGATTCTAGCAATACTGTTTGAGACTGCCAATCCAAGTACATTAAAAATATTTTCACTCTATCTATTACTTTTGTTTTTCCTCTGAGCATATAAATGTGTAAATCTTGAGTTCTTGTATGACTTAATGACAACAAACTTATTTGTCTAAAGCAGTTCTTGTCTTTTTACCGAATCTGAAGGTTTGTGCATAACTTGATTTATGATCTGCTCACTAAAAATTTTAAGGTTGATTCAGATTTAACTGACCACATATTTACATCAACTCATTATAAGTATTTGCTTATAATTTAAACAAGTATTCTACCCGTGCGATGCACGGATTTTTTTTTTAATAAAATACAAATATATAGTCAATGAATATATTTAATTATATATGATGAGTTATAAATTAATGGTTATGTAAACATCATGTTTATGTGATTTTTAAAGAATGGGTTACTCTATGCGATGTATGTGTTCTTTTTATTTTTGATTAACTATCATATACCACTTTAATGTAAAAGTTTCTTTATATTTTAATTGTATGGAAGTCTTATATAAGATATTTAACATGACATCCAACAATTGTTATGTAGCAATTCGATATTTATGTTGCTACAAAGAATCTTGTTATAAATTATTAGATTAATTTTATAAAAAAAAGTTTGATTTTATTGCAGTGTAATTTTATGTGAAAATATTTTAGTGAATATTTTGTATAATTAATGAAGAACTTAATAATGTATTTTTGTCAAATAAAAGGAGTACAATATTTTTGGTATATATTACTTCACTTTTTTTAAAATATGTTGGATACTAAAACATTAATGTATATAACAAAAGAGAAAGGGAAAATGCCATTTAAATCCCTCCGAATATACAAAAGGACAATTCAGGAACTCAAACTTCCAAAAGGACCATGAAGGAACTCGGACCTAGTTGACATTTCAAATTTGTGTGAAAGGACAAAATTACCCCCATCATTAAATAAAACATTTACACCGCACCTGTTAACAATTGAACTTTGGGCATTAACAACTGAACTTTAGGCATTGACATTTTGAACGTAAGAATTAACTTCTTCGTTAACAAGATAACATTGGTGTAAATGTTAACACCAATGTTATCTTGTTAACGAAGAAGTTAATTCTTAAGTTCAAAATGTCAATGCCTAAAGTTCAATTGTTAATGTCCAACGTTCAATTGTTAACAGGTGCAGTGTAAATGTTAACACCAATGTTATCTTGTTAACGAATAAGTTAATTCTTAAGTTCAAAATGTCAATGCCTAAAGTTCAGTTGTTAATGCCCAACTTTCAATTGTTAACACATGCAGTGTAAATGTTAACACCAATGTTATCTTGTTAACGAAGAAGTTAATTTTTAAGTTCAAAATGTCAATGCCTAAAGTTCAGTTGTTAATGCCCAACGTTCAATTGTTAACAGGTGCAGTGTAAATGTTAACACCAATGTTATCTTGTTAACGAAGAAGTTAATTCTTAAGTTCAAAATGTCAATGCCTAAAGTTCAGTTGTTAATGCCCAAAGTTCAATTGTTAACAGGTGCGATGTAAATGTTTTTTAATGATTGGGGTAATTTTGTCCTTTCACATAAATTTGAAATGTCAACTAGGTCCGAGTTCCTTCATGGTCCTTTTGGAAGTTTGAGTTCCTGAATTGTCCTTTTGTATATTCGGAGAGATTTAAATGGCATTTTCCCAAAGAGAAAGTACTAAGTTATAATTTAAAATTCATTATTAAAACTGATTAATCATCTATATTGTGAAGTGTAGTTTCCCCAAGCTAACACATGGAACATGAATAAAGCTTATGTGTCAAAAGGTGATAGTTTTGTGCTTTGCTTTTAGGCTTTAGTAAATCGGTTGAGAAGCAGAATCTGAGCACTAAAGGAGCAGTGGAAAATCGGTTGTAGTATTTCGACCAAAAAGAAAAAGAAAATCTGTTGAAGAAGGCGGCCATTAAAGATGAGATAAGCATGGTTCTTTCCTTTGGTAGAGAGTTGAATCCGAGAAAAAATGTCTGTAGAAGACTGAAGCTTATATTGATCTGGAAATCAAAGTCCCACTCTTCTCTCAATCTCAGTCTCACTCTCACTGTTCTCTCTTCCTTTCCACAGACTTTCACCCTTTGTGACGGCGCACGACGGCTGGGTAAACCTCCTCTTCTTATTCATACATATTTTCGCCTCTTTTTTCGAACCCAATGGCTTCTGTGAGTTGCATTAACCTTTAAACTCAGGAGGTTTGCTTAAGATTTCACTAAAACCCCAATATGGGTCTTTTACAAATTTCACGCCTTTGCGGCTCAAATCCTTCAATTTGAGTGGCAATCCAGTTTTGCATGTTTGCTTTTACTTTGTTGTGGTGGTGTTAATTGCTTACAGATTATTCAGCTTTTATTTTATTTGCGTCATTTGATGATAATGCTTTCTAATTTTAGTTATTGTTCGCTCTTTTGTTTGTGCATTACCATTATCTCCTCTGTTTTTCAACATTCGAGTCTTGTGTTTATGTTACAGCTTGCAAAAAATGAGATTGTGTTCACCATTTGTGCAGTGATTCCTCTTCTTCGTCTGATGCCATTTGATGCCATTTGGGAGAGGAGATGACTTTTTTATTTTTTTTATTCCTTCATGAAAAAATAAATTATCCAGCTTGGATTATTATTTCCAGTTCATTCTCTATTGTCATTTGGCCACGTGAGCAAAACTAACAGAGTTAGCGCCACATAATCATATTTAACACCGTTAAGGTCATATTTGGTCCTTTTGAAACTACAGGGACTAACTCTATTAACTGTAGGAAACTATAGGGACCAAAACCTCAGCTTTGAAACTATAGGGACTAAAACCCAAACTGGGGGAAACTATAGGGACTAAAAGTTGGTTTAACCCTAAAAAGAGAGTGGCATAATTGATTTGAAAACTATATTAATCACGTAAAAATCCCAAATATTCAGTGTTGTCTTTAATTAACTCGATTTTTTTTTCGATGGCCTCTGTAATTTGAGAGTTACACCATCAAATTAGTGATGATGATTTATGACTCGATGGATATGTGTTTTAATTATAATTCCATAACTGAAATAGTGATGCTGTTTGTATGATCAATTACTCTGAGTTGCAACAATCATATACCCTTCAAATGCTTTTTTTTCTGACTTTAAAGCTCAACAACATCAGGAACTGAGATTATTGACGCATTCTGGCTTTCTCAATATTTGGAAGAATAGGCACTCTCGTCTCACCAGTTGCTACTATATTTGAAATACTTCTTTAAGAACAGACCAATCTAGGTAACCAAGAAATTAGAGGAAGTCTATGTTAAAATAAAAAGAAATATAATATATTACTCTATGTCGACCACTGTTAAGTTAAGCCTGACTGTAGTGTCATATTCCCTTCTTTGCTCCATCAGTTCACCAAAAGCCTGGAGGAATCCTATGACATCTAAAAAAATATGTCTCCAATCTTTAAATGTCCCAATAAGCTTATACACGAAATAGTTTAAGTTTTAAGAATAAAAATACACATATATAGGAGTGAATTTTATACCTGTGAATTCAACATTTTCGGCCACACGACTTGCAATGTCTTTTATTGGGACAAAATTGCATTCATCTACCTGGATGTTAACAGAAGAGGCTTTGATGTAAGTTGCAGGGTGAATGTGTAGCTTCCAACGATTGGCTGATTGGACCAAATTTCATACCTTTAAGCATGAGCATTTGAGCTTAATTAGTGGGAATTAATTGATATATTTGATCATAAATGACATATTTTATTGGAATTAATTGGTGAATATTAGCCTTTTTCTTGCATTATTAAGGAACCAAGGGTATTTTGGTCATTATGACTATGTGATGATATTTTATTGTAGGGGGTCCCACGTGGGCCCCATGCACCCTTGATGGAGCTTCAGTGGAGATAATTTGGCAAGGAGAAAGGTTAGATGACAAGGCATGTGTCTGCTTGTGGAAGTGAATTTAACACTGAGTCACATCAGGATGCAGATTCACATCAGGATGCAGGTTTACATCCGGAAGCTGAGTCACATCCGGAAGCTGATTCACATCCGGAAGCTGGTTCACATCCGGAAGCAGATTCACATCCGGAAGTGAATGCTTTTGAGCTGGCAGACAGTCTTGACTTCCGGAAGCTAAAGCTCATCCGTCAGCAAGCACAAGAGCCAGACTGCACAATGTACGGAAATGTCAGCTACTTTTCAGAAGTCTGCTTGAAGAACTCAACATTTGGCTTCATATGCTTGTAATTTGCTCTTTTTAGGTTTCAAGCTAGATGTATATTTTTGCCTATGTAATGACCTTGATTTAGGCTTGTATAGGTTAGAACACCTTGAATTAGGTGTTTTACTTCATTTTAGCTTGAAATCTCTCTTTTAGGTTAAGGACATGAATACCGAGGCTTAATTCTTGTAGTTTCATACATGTATGTGTGTGCGATTAGCTTCTCTTACATTTGTGGAATGAATTTGTTTCTTAAGTGCTATAGATCTGGTACTTAATGTTGCTTAGGTATGTTCTTGACTTGGAAGAGCTTTAGGCTTGATTAAATTAGTTAAACTCTTGTAGATTTCTTTGATTAAAGAGGTCTCAAGGATTTAACTAGTTTATATTAAGTGAAACAAGTATATGAAGTCTAATTCATCAAAGCACTAAGTACTTGGAGAAGGAGGTGATTTCCTAACTCATTTCTTCACATTTTTCATTCGGTTACTTTTATATTTTAGCAATTTAAATTGTAATTCATAGCTTAAACTCAACACTCTCAACAACATTGTTAATTTGTATTAATTCGACCTAAGCAAGTAGAATCAACCAAATCGTGGAATTGACCTAGGACTTGCTACTAACTATTGTAGTTAATTCTAGTTTTTATTTGTTTAGCTCTTTTAGGCGACAAAAAGAGTTAAATCAAATTGGTGCCGTTGCCGGTTTGGTTAATTTCTTACTTGTCTTAGGTTTTTAGTACATTTTCTTAGCCTTTGTAGTTAGTTTATCATTCAGCTCTTTAGATAGTTTTGTAAATTCTGGACATTCTGTGTATTCTGGACTTTGTTCCTTGCTATTCTGGACATTTAACACTGTTTTAGAAGTGTTTTAGAAGTGTTAGGCTGCTCTCGTTGGCCTTATATTGCTGGAAATTGTGTTCGCTGTACTGGATTTTTGTTAAGACTGTTTTGGATTGGATATATTCTGCTTGTGCTAGCTGTTGTCTTGTTGATTTTTTCTGCAGGGACTAATTACTACTTGTTGATTTGTTCGCTTCACTTTGCATATAGTTGCACTTAGTGAATTGTATGAACCCTACCACATCACTAGTGCCATTGGATAGAGAGATTAATAAGACTCTTAAAGAACTTAAGAAAAAGAAAAAGCACGAGAAGCAAGCTCGTAAGCAACCTGTAGGATCCACATCAAATCCACAAAATTCATCTGTAGCGTCCAATAACACACTCCTAGACCAGCATTTCATTATGGCAGAAAGGCAAGAAGACCATAGAGAACATGAGCGAGAGGCGAGAGAGCATGAACATGAGCGTGAGAGACATGAAAGACGAGAGCAAGAGGATGAACATCATTTTGATGGGGCAAGGCAACTACATGATGATGATAGACCTATGCGAGAGTTCACACAGTCATATGCATCATTTGCACCTCAAGGTTTTTATGCTAACCCCGCTAACTTTGAGATCAAGGGATCTCTTCTTGCTCATCTGCCTAAGTTTACAGGTTTTCCGCATGAGGATGCTCACACACACTTGTTTGGCCTCTATCATACTTGCTCCTCCATGAAGCCACCTAATGCCAACCTGGATGATGTTCTGTTGAGAGTGTTCCAATTCTTCTTGGAAGGCAAAGCCAAGGAGTGGCTCTTGAACCTTCCCACTCATTATGCCACTCTTTCTTGGGAGCAACTTAAGAAGGTGTTTTTAGACCTCTATTTTCCAGTCTCCAAGATATCTAAGTTACGGAAAGACATCACCGGTGTTCAACATTTCTCTCAGGAGACATTCTATGAATATTGGAGCCGGTTCAACACCTTGGTGAACTCGTGTCCCAACCACAACATCTCCAAAGGCAACTTGGTGCAATACTTTTATGATGGCTTGGTGCCACAACTCAAGATGAGCGTGGATGCTGCTTCTAATGGCTCACTTTTCAACCTATCCGCCAATGAGGGATGAAACTTATTCTCCACCATGGCCTCTAATCACAAGAACTTTTATGGCCGTGATGCTCTTTATGGTGGTGCCCCTAAGGTTGCCTCTGTGAGCGGGGATGACAAGCTGTACAATTCTATTGAGAGGTTGACTGAGAGCCTAAGTCGGATGGACGGACGATTTGTGAAGCCTACTGCTTGTGTAGATAACTCTATGGCCTTGGTGGCCTCATCTTGTGATCACTGTGGCTCACCGATGCACCTATCCTCCAATTGTCCATCCCGTGAGGAAGTAGCGGCCATGTACACCAATGCTAGGCCTCAAGCCAAATATGATCCTTACTCTTCCACGTACAATCTGGGATGGAGGGACCACCCGAACTTCAAGTGGGGGGGAGGTTCAAACCAAGCCACAAATTCTAGCTCCTTCCAACCACAGCAACAGCCTAAGTGGAGGGAGGCAACTTCCAAGCTTCTAATGCCTATCCTTCCCAAGGCTATGGTTCATATCAAGAGAGGTCTAATCCTAATGCCCAAGGATACAGGCCGAGTCATCAAGCAAATGTTCCTCCTCCATTTATAAGAATGATGATCCAGCTCATGCTCCACGAAATAATATGGTGGGATCTCAATCCTATGATCCTTCATCTAGCTCTTCGACATCTCAACTAGACATGATGAACCAGATGATGTCAAGTGTAATGGCGAAGGTTGAAGAGAGCCTAAAGAAGCAACAGGAAGATTTTACCACTTTAATGTCTCAAATGTTGAATAATAAAGCGGAGCAAGATGCGAAGAAAGGGGGATTGCCGTCTAATGTGGTGATTAATCCTCAAAATATTCATTTTATGCACCTAAGAAGTGGACGGAAGTATGGTGATGCTTATGAATATGAGGAGGAAGAGGAGCAAACACAACTACCTTGTGAGGCTGAGCAAAGTACATTGAATGAGGGAGGTCACTCTAGCCTCCAGAATGATTTTGTTGGTGACCAGATGCATGGAGAGGCTGTACTTAATCCTCCTCTTGATGAACTACTTGATGAAGCTGAGAGCCTGACTAAGAAAAGTGATGAAGCTGAGACCTCAAAGGAGGATAAGAGGAAGGAGATTGCAGAGGGAAAGCGCAAAGTTGGAGAATCTTCTTCGCAAGAACAACTTACGCAACAAAGGGATGAGTCTTCTAAAGGTAAGTCTCTTGACCCTAAGCATTTACCATTTCCTAATTCATATGCTTTAGCTAAGAAGAAACATGATGATGAATTGGAAAAGGACATGCTCAACTTATTTTCTAAGCTAGAAGTTAATGTGCCTATGCTTGTGCTTGTGAAACAAATGCCTAAGTATGCTAAGTTCCTTAAAGATCTCTGCACTAATAAGAGAGTTAGTAATTCAAATAACAAAATCCAACTAAGGACTAATGTTTCCTCTCTCTTAAAGGGGTTTCTGCCCTCAAAGTGCGGAGATCCAGGATCTTTCACCATCCCGTGTCAAATAGGGAAACTTAGCTTTGGGAAAGCACTTCTTGATTTAGGGGCCGCCATTAACGTCATGCCTAAGGCCACCTACTTTGCACTAGGGTTGAAGAACTTGAGTGAAACTAGTGTTGTGGTTCAATTGGCAGATAGGTCATTAAAGAAACCCTTTGGCTTTATAGAAGATATTCTAGTGAAGGTTAGGGAACTAGTTTTCCCGGTGGACTTTTATGTGCTTGATATGACAAGTGACACTAGTATGGATGATTCTTTGATCTTAGGAAGGCCATTTATGAAAACTGCCAAGATGGTGATAAGCTTAGAAGGGGGGTTTGTTACAATGCAAGTGGGGAAGCAAATAATAAGGTTTGATGTAGGAGAAGCCATGAGACATCCCCACGAGGACTATTCTCTCTTAGGTTTGAGTTTGGTGGATTCTTTGATGCATGTGATTTGTGATGAGCATGTTAACTCTTTTAAGCTGAACATGTTTGATAAGGTTGATACTCATATGTGCTATCATGATTCTTGTGCTAGTCTGATTTATAATACATGCTTGCATGATGTTCCTAATGATTCATCTAGCATAGGAAGTACAGTAACTGAATTCATGGATTACATGCATGTGAACTATAATTTTGATGATGATTGCACGTCTATTTCTTCTCTGTCAAGCTACAACCCCTTGGAAGAGGGAAGTGTGTTTAATTTTGCAGGACACGAGGAGAATGGAAGTTGTGAATTCACCAAGGAAATTGAGAACTCTAATGCACAGGAGTTTGACATTGAAGAGTATGAAGCTTTAAAGAGAAGCCGCTTACACAAGTTGAGAGAGAAGTTCTATCTGAAGGAGCATGCACTTGATGATGATCCACATGATTCCACCCTGAGCGGCAGTGGTGATGCAGACTTGAACATGAGTAAGGAGGCCTCAAACTCTAAGAGGCCGAATTGTTATGATGATTTGAAGCAGCAACCGAATTGTCCTGATTACTTTGATGAGTTGCTGGATTCTGATGATGATTCCTTTGAACCTCAAGTACTTCAAGTTGAGGTGCACACTTTGGTTCCTTCTATTATTGAGCCACCTACTTTGGAGCTGAAACCTTTACCACCTAATCTCAAGTATGCCTATTTGCTTGAGGATGAGAAGCTTCCAGTGATTATTTCCACTTCTCTTTCTTCTCTTGAGGAAGGGAAGTTACTTGATGTGCTAAGGAAGTACAAGAGGGCCATTGGGTGGACTTTAGCCGATCTTCCCGGCATGAGTCCAACAACCTGCATGCACCGGATCTTACTTGCTGATGATGCTAAGCCGGTTAGGCAACCACAAAGGAGGCTCAATCGCTTAATACTTGATGTTGTGAAAAAGGAGGTTGAAAAACTTTTAAGTGCCGGGATCATCTATCCGATAAGCGATAGCGAATGGGTGAGTCTCATCCATGTGGTGCCAAAGAAGAGTGGGTTGACAATGGTGAAGAATGACAAAGATGAGCTAGTGCCTACACGGGTTCAGAACTCTTGGAGGGTATGCATAGATTACCGGAGGCTGAATGACTCAACAAGAAAAGACCACTTTCCATTACCATTCATTGATCAAATGTTGGAAAGACTAGCAGGCAAATCACACTACTGTTTTCTGGATAGTTTCTCCGGGTACTTCCAAGTTCCCATAGCACCAGAAGACCAAGAAAAGACGACATTTACCTGTCCATTTGGGACCTTCACATACAGGAGAATGCCTTTTGGTCTGTGCAATGCTCCAGGAACTTTTCAACGTTGTATGATGAGCATTTTCAATGACTTGCTGGAGGATGGCATAGAGGTGTTTATGGATGATTTCTCCATCTATGGAGATAGTTTTGATGCTTGCTTGGTCAATCTTGAGAAGGCTTTGGGTAGATGTGTGGAGAAAGGTTTGGTACTCAGCTTTGAGAAGTGTCATTTCATGGTGAACAAGGGCATAGTTTTGGGACACTTAGTTTCAAAGGAGGGCATTCAAGTTGACAAAGCCAAGGTTGAGGTAATCTCTTCTCTACCCTTCCCTACTTGCTTGAAGGTGTTGAGGTCCTTTCTTGGACATGTGGGCTTTTATAGGAGATTTATCAAGGGCTTTAGCCAAATTGTTTCTCCTTTATCTCATTTACTTCAAAAAGAGGCCGAATTTGACTTCTCTAGTGCTTGTAAGGAGGCCTTTGTTGAGTTGAAGTCAAGGCTTATTTCTCCTCCTATCTTGGTTGCACCTAATTGGGAGTTACCTTTTGAGCTATCTTGAGATGCTTCTAATGAGGCCTAGGGAGCCATGCTCGGACAAAGACATGATTCATTACCTAGGGTGATTGCTTATGCGTCTAAGACTCTGGATAGAGCTCAAAGGAATTATACAACAACTGAAAAGGAATTATTTGCCATTGTCTTCGGTCTAGACAAGTTTCGACAATACTTACTTCATTCCAGAGTAATTGTATTCACAGATCATGCAGCTATCCGATATTTGTTATCTAAGCCACAAACAAAGCCCAGACTCTTGAGATGGGTGTTGCTGTTAAAAGAGTTTGAGGTGGAAATTAAAGACAGGACCGGAAGAGAGAACTTAGTAGCCGATCACTTGAGCCGTTTGCCAATGGATGTGGAAGGTGTTGATGATTCTTCTCTTGTTTGTGATACCTTCCCGGATGCCTTATTGTGTGCCTTGAATGCAAAGAAGGATCCGTGATATGCTCATCTTGTGAATTACCTTGTTGCCGAAGTCACTTCGTCGTCCTTGAACAAGCATCAAGTTCAAAAGTTGAAAAGAGATGCTAGCTATTATATTTGGGATGAGCCACACTTGTGGATGCTATGTAATGATCAAATAATTAGAAAGTGTGTGCAAGATAATGAAGTTCCTTCCATCTTGGAGTTTTGTCATTCTCTAGCTTGTGGAGGACACTTTGGTGCTAGAAAAACTTCAAGAAAGATCTTGGAAGCCGGATTTTATTGGCCAACCTTGTTTAGAGATGCTTATGAATATTGTAAGTCTTGTGACAAATGCCAGAGGTTTGGAAGCTTGGGGAAGAGACAGGAGATGCCTCAAGTTCCAATGCTATATTGTGACCCTTTTGATGTTTGGGGTATAGATTTCATGGGTCCTTTTCCACCATCTAACGGCTACACATATATTCTGCTGGCTGTGGATTACCTATCTAGATGGGTGGAAGCTGTGCCAACTAGGGCCAATGATGCCAGAGCGGTGTTGAAATTTCTCAAGTCTAACATCTTTTTCCGGTTTGGAGTTCCTAAGGCTTTGGTGAGTGATCAAGGTTCTCATTTCTGTAACAAGCTTATGTCTTCATTGCTTAGCCAATTTGGGGTGAATCACAAGGTTTGTACACCTTATCATCCTCAAACTAATGGAGAAGCCGAGGTGAGCAATAGACAAATCAAAAACATCCTTGAGCGAATTGTGAAGCCAAGTAGAAAAGACTGGAGCTTGAGACTTGAAGAAGCTCTATGGGCATATAGGACTTCATTTAAGACTCCTATTGGCATGTCTCCCTATCGGCTCATATATGGAAAAGCTTGTCATCTACCGGTTGAGCTACAACACAAGTCTTATTGGGCAGTTAAATCTTGTATTGAAGATATGGATGTTGCGGCTCAAGAGAGGCAATTGACGTTGAGTGCAATTGACGTTGAGTGAGCTTGATGAGCTTAGGAACGAGGCATATGAGAACTCGCGGATCCTGAAAGAAAAGACTAAGGTCATTCATGATAGTGGCATTCTGAGGAAGCAGTTCAAGGAGGGAGATCTTGTCTTGTGCTATCGTGTGAGATTCAAATTTTGTGGAGGAGGCAAGCTTAAGGACAAGTGGCAGGGACCTTACGAAGTGCTCAAATCTTATGACTTTGGAATGGTTGAGATCAAGGACCTCAAGGATGGTCGTGTATACAGAGTCAATGGCCACTTGCTCAAGTTGTATAAAAAGAACTTCAAGCCTCCATAAGAGGTTGTATCTTTCCTTCCCTTACCTACTTTTAATCGCTTTTATTCTAAGTGTGGGGGAAGATGTTTGATAGTAAAAAAATAGGATTTTTGTTTAGGTTTGTTTTAGTATGTTGTTTTAGGTTGTTAGATAAATAAATATAAAAAAATTCACTAGTGCTAGGGGATATCCATAAGCTTCTGGAAGTGTCATTGTGGAAATAGAGGATCTTGCATCCGGAAGTGTTTTTGCTTTCGGAAGCTCTCACTTAGACTTTGCAACTCAGGATCAGATTGTGCTCCCTTTGCTTCCGCTAGGGGATGCGTTCTTGCTTCCACAAGCGTCAGTGCATCCGGAAGCATTTTTGCTTCCGGTAGCATTTTTGTATCCGTTAGGGATGAGACTTAGAATCTGAACCCAGAGTGACTTCCTATAGCAGTTGTGCATCCGGTAGCATTTTTGCTTCCGGAAGCCTAGCAACTTGAGTCTAAATCCAGTTAGGCTTCCTGAGCGCAAGTGAGGAAAAAAAAATTATCATACTATACATGTGTATTAGGTTGTGCTTAGTATGTGTTTGTTTGTAAATAATACATGCATTGGCCATTTGTATGCTTGGACTGCCCGGCCTTTTATGTTGCCACCTTGCCTTTGAAATGCATCTTCCTACCTGATTTGATTGGTCCATTGAGGACAATGCATGCTTTAAGTGTGGGGGAGGTGTATTATGTGCTTAAAAGTGGTTTATTTCAAAGCTCACACACTTAATTTTTGGACTTCATTGGCATAATTTTCTAAAAAAATTTTGACTTGATTATGGCTCTTGAAAGCAAATGGAATTGTCCTCTAGTCTGTAAGTAGAATTTTTGGAATGATTACTTAGGGCATTGTATGGGGCACTTTTAAGGTACAAAGAGGGTGTAAGTTTCCCATTTAACTTTTCTTAGGGAGGAAGTGACTAATTAGAGTAAGCCATAAAAGTGAGAAGCCTCTAACCGAATTGAGTGGGCCAATAGTCAACTTGACCTCCTAGAACTTGTCCTAACTCTTGTTCAAGATCACAATGCATGGCATGATTGAAAATGAAAGGGGCGTTTCTTTCTAAACCCTCATGACCCAAACACTAAGCCAACCAAAAATATTATCCTTTGATTAACCCCTTTGGGCCATTCACTTTTCTTTTCTACCACCTTGACCAAAGTGTGAATAAGTGACTATAACATATGCTTGCATTTATGTTAGTGTTGTATTGTTGTATCTTGAGAAAAGCAAGCTATATGAGTGAAAAACAAAAGATGGCCGAGAGCCACAAGAGAGGGAAAGAAAGGAAAAATGGCCAAAGGCCAAGAAAAAGGAAAGAAAAAAAATATAAGGCCAAAGGCTTATCAAAAGAGAGAAAGAAAGGAAGCACAAAGTGCTCGAGTATGCGAAAGGCATAAGATTAAAAAAAAATGAGAGAAGCACAAAGTGCTTGAAAAAAAAGAGAGATGTAGCATGCTTTATTGGAATTGAATTCTTTGTATTGTAGGTATATGTGGTGGTTACTTGTTCATATTATTGGTCATTGACTACTTTCCATCATTCACCATTCATTATTAGCCTTTCATTCAACCCATAAAGTCCCCTAGATTTGGTTGTGTCATGCATAATAATGGGTGGAGAACTAAGAGCTACTACAAGCCTATGGTGAGGTTAAGTGCATTGAGCCAAAGAGTGATCACAAGTCCCTAGTTAGGCATTTTTCCTAACTTGAGTGAATGAGTTAAACACTTAATCCGGTGAGGAAAAATCTCAATTGGCACTCCTCCTTAATTCTAGTTGATTGCTAAACTTGCATTCACTTTGTATTCCTAGATTTATTCCATGCAAAGCTTTAGGGAAAGGTTCAAAAAGGTCAACTTGTGCTCTATGACAATTCCAAGTGCCTTC